>OZ026586.1:5092929-6538554 GCA_964020215.1 Aurelia sp. 3 sensu Dawson et al. (2005)
TGGGGCTTGATTTTGCTCCTACCAAAAATTTCACTTGGTAAATTTCATGACTCTTTTGGTCCATTTATGTTTTTTAAGAACCTTGGCCAAATACTAAAAATTGATCCTACTCCATATGGAAACAACTGATCTCCTACCCCTGATGCAATGCAAGGCCTAGTTTCCATTTTCAAGCCTCTGTAATTAAAAATGCTTGGTTGCAAAACATCTGGCAATGCAGCTAAGACGGAGTCCTGTTTTGGGCAAGCTTGCTACAAGCTATTGCAAGAAGTGTTCTCTTTGTATCTTAAAAACTTTTGGTGCCTCAGAAAGCAGATTTATAACTTGTCCAAGTCTTCGTGAAAGAAAGAAAGTCGTCTTCTCTCTTAGGCAAATACAGCAGATTTGCAAGTTTGGCAATCAATCGAATTCTGCCCGCTTCACAAAACATCCTTACCTAGTTAGCTCTTGTAGCGAAAATTTGCTTGTCGAGTCAAGCCAAGAATTAAAAGAGAGAGTTTGGTTATTATGCATTTTCACGTGACTTACGTGAGCATTTACAGACTTAACTTTCACCCGAAAGACTCTGGCTTCTTGAAGATGCAGGCTAAGCCTACCCCTTGATACCAATTGACACCCTTGTGACCTTACTTAGAGGTAGAGAATTCGAGAGCTTCAATGTGGTTGATAAAACCTGGTGCAGTGCTTCATAAATACTTGCTAGATTTTAGATTTTATTTTCAAATTCTAAACACCCTACAACAAATTGCTGAAGATCTCAAATGAAGGAAATAGATGTATATATTCAGTAACCTAAGGGGCATTTCACTCACAAAACATCTCGTGCATCTTTGGGCAAAACTCCATTCGTTTTAAAGAAAAATCCACCTTAGATTCGTAAAATCCCTTTGTTGTGAAATGATTCTCATACGCTTTTTCGAATTAGTGAAATGCTCCTCCAGTTACTCCTGGCCTAAATAGTGTGATTTTCGTTAAAAGAGCCATTGTTACACAGTGTCATTGCTGGCATGCTGCTATTTCAGACTGTCTATAAATTTAGCCTAAGCAGAAAATATGGATTCACAATGCAATAGTTGGCAAATCAACCAAATTCAATTTTCACCACTGCAAATCGAAGCCCTTTCCTGCCAATAGGCCAAATTTGATTTTCAGAGAGACCGAAATTGCAGCATGCCTTCAACGTTTTTATTGTTAATACCCATACAGCTAATGTACAATAAAATTAATTACAATAAAAGTTTACAACGATAAGCTCAAATATCTTTCCTCAGCACCCTACCCACATGTACTGATCTTCCATGGATTTGTGCAAACCTATCATCTATTAGCTCAAAAGGTGAAATTTCAAATCTTTTTTGAATCGCACAATGGCTCTTTAGTATATTTAGGCCTATCTATGCTAACCCTGTGCAGAATATGCTGTCGCCACGTTTCTTGCACCAGAAGCAAACTTCGAAGCTCTTTGAAGTTATAATTATCACTCAAACCTTATTTCCTGTTTTCTAAATTTCTCAAGCGAGCCGCAACCATGCCTAAATTAGGCCATGTTATGAAATTCAAAATTAATCATCAAGTCCTATTTCAGGACGCTGCTGTTTTCGTTGCACTGTCAAGTTATTTACATAGGATTCTCAAGAAAACATCCCTCCAGTTTTTTAATAGTTGGTTGATTTTCTTTGGCCAGCTTCAAAATCTCTGTTCCGAAGTTTCGAGATTTTGGTTTGACACTTAAACTATGAATAAGCAACATGAACGCCAACGCGGGAATTAAACGTCACAGGGCGTGGATTCAGGATTTTGCTTGAGCAATTTCAAACAGACCAACTGGTTGTATCATTTCTGAACTATTCTCAATGTTTGTAGAGAAGACTGTACGTAATCCAAACATGGCTTGCTTTTTATTGCCTTGGCACAATCATTCGTCTATATTTGCCCACTTTTGAGATCAGTGATATTTGCCCCTCATTTCCTGTCTGGGTGTTTTGTTCTTTATTTTCAAGAAGGCACACAGTATGAAAGAATCTCTCGCAGTAGGACTGGCGCTTTTTGCAGTTCCTGAATTTCTTTACGTGTTGACACAAAGATACGTTTCGTTCTCATTCAAACTGAAAAAGGCCCAAATTTACGTTCATGGCGTTTTCGGACGAGTGCGGCGAAGAGTATGCTTGGCAACGATGAATAAACACGCGGAGTCTGCTTGTGTTTGCTTGAAAATCAAGTGTTATTCAAACCAACATCTTGACCTAAAGTTACGAAGGACTGTGTTTGATAACAACGCACTGCACAGAAAACACTTAGATTTAGCGTTTGCCCGAGTTTGCTTTGAACATGATGTCTATTTTCAGTTTGATTGATGCCTTGGCTATGTTGTTAGTGCTACACAAACCCTGCTAAAAGTTTCTTGAATAGAAATTTGCCTCGAAGTTCTTCTTATTTATGGTATTTACTCGCTCGCTATTCTCTGATAAGAACAATGCAAAGCAGCGTCTGTGAACGATCTTTTTACCATGAAATTTTGGGCAAGTTCACCTTGACACTGTTCATATGGTTTAGGCCAAATTGGAATGAACAGTGGCTAATTCCTGAAGCAAACAGTAGCTCAAATTTCCCAAGAATTCAGAGAAAGTGACTGTTGACCATAGCAAGGACCCGTTAAAGTATATGTTGACATATTTGTACAGCATAAGAATGCCGCTTCTTGAGGACTATATTTGTTACAGATATTACGTCATTAGCTGTAACACAAAGCAGACAGAATCGTGAAGCAGGCAAGGAAAATATTGTTGTTTGGTTTGTCGCAGCGGCAGGAACATTTACACTTACACGTTTATTTTATTAGACTCCCTGGCCCTCTACATGACCTAAATTCTATAAGTTTGCTGTGCAAGCCACCCACCGTACCAACACGAAAAGTGCAAGCCTGAGTCTGCTTGTTCTCAAAAGTGCCAATGCTTCGGAATTTCTTCTAAAAAGGATTACTGAGTAAAGATGTCTCTTCTCCTTTTGCTTCTATTTACTGTCAACGCATTTTTACCTGTAATAAGTGACAATTTGTCAGTTATTTGGCACAGACACCGCCCTCGAAATATTTTGAAATTGTCACCACACCCGTCTAACAACCCGACATGAAATTTGCATGAAATTGATCTCGGTCCTCCACAGTGCTCTTGAGACATTTGTTCAATCTGGTTGTCTGACGTCATGTACGTCTACTCGTAACGTAAGAAACTCGGATTGCAGAACAGAAAAACTCGCATGTTGCAAAAGAATGAAAAAAACTTAAAGACCCATTGCTAACCATGATCATTTGTGCGCCGATTGAAAAGCAAGACAAAGGGGATTTAGGCCAAAAAGGACTTTCAGATAACACCGAAGTCGCCTTTGGCGCCACAAAGGATCATGGGCAGCAATGGGTCTTTAAGAGCTGGAACAAAATTTGCGAAGAATATGTTTATCATTCATATATTTATATAGAATCCAAAAACATATTGTTTCTTTGGTCCCTTTTCCTGTGTTTCTTTTCTGCAAAATATTTCTGCAGGCATAAGAAACCCGTGTCGCTGTGAAGAACGAGAATATGAGGAGACTTCTAAAATTACTTTTGCACCAAGGTGCCTTCTAAAAATAGAATTTCCTCGCTGAAGATTACGCCAAAGAAAACGAATTTACGCCAGGAAGATGAAAGCATTCAGCTTAATCAAGTTTCGACAAATTTGTATTGTTTTCGCATCATTTTACCTCAGTAGTGCACTGATAAAAGTTCTCTTCCACCAAAATCTTCGGGCCTTAGTATTGGCATGCACCCTGCACTTTACGTACTGAAACAATGAGCATTTCAGGAGACTTTCTTTAATTTGCTGCTGTGCCATGCTTATGATGAAGAAAGACTTGATCTTCTCAGCAGTGTAAACGCGATATTGCGCCACCACGGATTAACAAACCTCACAAATGAAAATTTACTCCAAATCATCCTGTATGGCCACGAAAAGTTATCCTATGATTTAAACACAAAAATTCTTGAGGCAACATTAAAATACATTCAGGCCTCAGAACGGTTTCAATAAGTTAGTAAATTTGCTGTCTCCTCTCTCTTGTACTTTGTCGTTTCGTATATTTATTTATTGTGGTTTTTTTCGTCGGAAATATCTGTAATTGTTGTTTTCCTATTTGCTATTTGTAATATATTATTTGTAATATTTAAATGTAGTATCTTGATGTTAAATGTTATGGTCACATGTATTTCCATGCTCCTCGAGGCATCGTCTTGTAACCCTTGTTTGTTTTTGTAAAATCTTATTGGAATATAAAAAAAATGTGCAGGATATTAGTCTTCTTATAAAGATAGTACTACGTGTATCCGTTGCTTCTTTGGTCATATGATTTTGATATCTATATTTTCAGCCTGCAATGATGGCCTTGGAATGGATGCCGACAACAGAAAGATACCTGACTCGAGTATCACTGCATCATCAGAAGCCCCTTATCTATATGCTCGATTTGGAAGACTAAATGAACAATATAAGTAAGGAAACTTTTGTCTTTTTGACGCTTTTAAGTGTCTGTTTCATCCAGCATGCCTTGCAAGTTGCAATGCCTTTCATCCAGCATGCCTTGCCTTGCAATTATCCCGTAAGGCAAAAAGAGATTTTTATAATCAAATTGACATCTCAGCAGTTACAGGCAACAAAAAATTTTGGAAAACAGTCAAACCTTTTATTTCGGATAAGAGCTCATCAAAATCACGAATAACGTTGGTCGAAGAAGGGAAAATTGTGTCGAATGAGTCTGATGTAGCTGAAACGTTTAATAACTTTTTTGTCACAATCACTGATTCCCTTGGAATTATCGAAAATGAAAATATTATTCTTGCTTCTGAAGATATCAGTGACCCCATCGATCAAATAGTGTTAAAATTTTCGAGGCACCCAAGTATTCAAAAACTTCGTTCATTCAATGAAAACTATGGTTGTTTCTCATTTGAAAAGGTTTCCATTGAAAATATCAAAAATGGGATTAGTGAGCTAAACCCCTCTAATGCAACCACTTTCAAGAGTATCCCTCCAAAGTTGTTAAAATCCGAATCAGAAATAGTTTCTGCACCCTTGCAAATCATATTTAATAACTCAATAGAACATTCTTCCTTTCCTGATGAATTGAAATTAGCCGATGTATCTTCTCTTTTTAAAAAGGAGGTCAAAACCTTCAAGGGTAATTACAGACCTATCAGTGTGCTCCCAACAGTGTCAAAGGTATTTGAAAGGCTCATGGGTACTCAAATATCAGCATATATGTCTCAGTATTTATCATCTCTGCTTTGCGGATTTCGTAAGGGCTACAATGCACAACATGCATTGATACGGGCAATTGAAAAATGGAGAACGTGCCTCGACAAGGGTGGAAAAGTTGGAGCTATTCATTGAAAGGTCTTTTGCTTGGCCTATGTTGTCGCCATTTTCATGGGCTGTTTGATAAGCAGAAATCATCATATACCGGGTGAGTCAGAAAAAACGTGGGGTGTTTGTCGGACTGTAGCGTCGCATCGAGCCACTCGATCATCGTCAACTAAATTTTTCCATGAGGCCAACAGTTTAACTTAGATCATGAATCCTTCCCCATTGAAATCGGCCATTTGATGAATTTGTTAAGAAAGATTTTCGTCGTAAGACCTTGTACTGGAGTCCTGCAAACTGATGAAAGCTTTGACCAAGCCCCTTCAGCGTTTTAGCCTTTCCAGAGTTGCAGGTACACGTGGTATAGTCAGGGGATAGTGAAAAAGTTAAGCCTAGGCCGTTAAGATCGTGCAGAAACACCCAAAAGACAAAGGCTCGGAGTCTGAGTCCTTTGTCTTTTTGGTCTTTCTGCACGACTCAAACGACTCAAAAGACCTAGTGTGCACCTGGCTTTAGGAAAAAGTCTTGTCTACAAGAAGTCCCATTTCGATTTACAGAGCAGTGACCTGCTTGAAAGAAACATCGCAAGAGAATGAAGAACGTATTATTAATGTCTTTCAAACTTATTCTCCACGAAGGGCAAATTATGATAAAACATCCCAGGGGAGAAGATACTAACTGCTAACTATTCATTCTCCCATGATAATGCCAAGTGTACCTGTAACTTTTGCCAAGATAAAATGCGGAAGGGGCTTGGCAAAAGATTTCACTAGTTTGCAAGATTCCCATACAAGGTCTTCCGAAGAAACTCCTTTCTAACAAATGCATCAAACGACCGATTTCGATGGGGAAAGGTTCACGATCTAAGTTAGACTCTAGGCTGCACGCAAAAATTTTGTTCACGACAATCGGTTGGCTAATTGCGATGCCACAGTCTGCCAAACGCCCCACGTTTTTTCTGACTCACCCTGTAGTATCTGAAATGAGAACAAGTAAGAGAGGCAGACATGTTTGAAATTCGCAGCAAGGATCTGTATCTATAGATCTGTTCACTGAAAAATGTATAAAAACTGTCTCTTCTTTTTTAGATTCTTTCTGATGATTTAAGGTATCCGGCAAATGATTCATTATCTGCCCTGCCATGACTATATTTCGTTTCAAGTTACATATCACCTAATTTCTTTGTATTGATCAGTGTTTCTCTAGGACGAGTTTCTTCAAGATTAGCGCAGTTGATTACGCTATTAGCCACGTGAACCTTTGTAACGAGAGTACATCAACATTCATTCCCAAACTCCCAAGAGATGTAAACGGATGTCAGAAGCTTGCCAGGGTTCCATGCAAAGTTTCTATTTTCTTGCCTTTTCTCGTGGATTTTTAGAGGGAGGATCTCCAATGTTTGATTTGCAACGTATTGATGACCTAACAATAGACAGGGAGAGCTTCTTGAGGCCCTGGGGCAAAACTGTGAATTGAGGCTCCCTGGGAGCGAAGCGAGCAGAAAATTTTTTTGATCATCCCCTTCAGACTGGCTTAAAATGCATTTCAGAGTATTTCCTGCAGTCAGAATGTTAAATCATTCGGTTATGAGGCCCCTAAGACCGTGAGTCACTGGGGCAAATCGCTCCGCCTGCCCCCCCCCCGCTCTGGTGGCCCTGACAATAGGCCCTGCTTTCGCTTAGTCAAAGTTTTCGACCCTTGTGCCATGAAAATTCTCATGACGTTTTTGCTTCATTTTCAATCCCTCACCTGTGTCAAAATAACATGAATTGCTTATCAATCTTGTAGTTCTGCTCGCCGAAACTTTGGGGGCTGGTGTGCCTATGACTGTGCCCCTGGTCAAGTTCATTACCTACAAGTGGACCTTGGCAAAGCAACAACTGTTACAGCCGTGAAGACGCAAGCTGTTTATGCTTCCAACAAATGGGTTAGATCATATAGCCTGAGTTACAGCTATGACAATATTGAATGGCATGATCATAAAGTCAATGGCAAAGGCCAGGTAAGCCACGCTCTATTCTTATTCGTTCAAGGTTAGAAGTTATAAGTTGTAGGTCGAAGTGTCATCGTTCAAAGACTGAAGGTCAGCGGTCAGTCGAAACTATCGTTGATTGGTCTTTCCTGTTCGTTCTTTGCAGTAAATTGCTTCATTCCTGTTATGTGCGATACTACACGGGTGCAAACCAGGCAACAATCGTACATTCCTAAAACGAAACATAGCATATTCCAACAAGTCCTCATTGCCTGAAAGGTTGGAGATGTGAAAGATTTCCTCTAATCTTTGCTCTCTCAACTCAAACAGGCTACAATGATCAACTTTGTTTTCTTGAACTTGCCTCACAGGAATGAGTTCTTTAATCCAAAGGATTGCAGAGGAGTCTGACTGTATTTCTGAGTTATGCTGTGCTGTAAGTTGATTGAGTTGTGTCGGGTTAACCAAACTGTACAACATGGATAGTGTTCTCCGTGTTCTCCGTTGCCTCTATATTATGGAATTCATTACTTAATATCTGTCGTTTCCCCTGTGAAAAGAACCCAAAAAAGTATTGAAAAATTAGCTAGAAGTTCCCTGAGAAAGGTGAATGTGCAATTTTGTTTAAGAGGTCCTCAGACTACGCTAGAAATGTTTGTTTACAGCAAGGACATGTAACTGGTATGATCAGTATTTACTTTTGGATTGCGAAATCTGTCACTCTCAAAACGATCTTTAACATTAAATTTTGTCAAGAACTTCATAAGGCCAGCAGAAAATATCATTGCAATGTTGAAAGCAAGTGAAGTTATCTCGAGTTGATGTAGAGAGACCTCAGGTAAAAGGGAAATCATGCAATCGGATTTATGGTTTTAAAAGCAGACATTATTAACTAATAAGGATTACTTTGGTTTTCATAAATTAACTGTCGAGAGTCTCAAAACGAACTCAGTTCAGGTTTGTCCACATTTTCATGTTACGATAATGATCTATTACTGTCCGGTCTAAATGAAATTTTGTGCTGGACTTTCTTCTAGCGAATGTTCTTTTTAACTACCGCAAGATTTGAGCTATTTTTTGATGGAAGGTTAAAAGATAGAGCCTTAAGTTATTTTTTAAGAAATTGAAATTTTTTGGAGACTTGAAACATGAAAACATTACTCATAGACTCGAAAGGAACCCAGCTGGTTCATCTCCAAATCTTCGTTGTCCTTTTTTACGCAAGGGTTCATGATTTCCTTTCATTTTAAATATAGAAAAATGGAAGTAAAATAAGATTACAAACAAACAAACAAACAAACAAAGTTCGACGCTATTTAGCAAGAATTATTGATGATTATGTGTACATCATCTGTTATTCTTGTATGTTTTGGACTGGAGAAATCTCGCATTTAAGGGCATCGCTGATTGTGTACCACTGTCACAGGGAATCCACCACTAAGATTTTGTCTTTGCTTTGTAAAATTTTCTTCATCTCTTTCTAAAGATTTTCTATTGAAGCTTGCTCCTCCGCACTTCCCATTTCTCCTTGCCCCACGATCGAAGCGGCAAAAAGAAGTTATTAGAATAGAACGAAGAGTATTTTAGAAAGCAACAAAGGAGTCTTAGTAGTGAATTCCCTGTGCTTCTAGCTTGCATGGTATATATGGTATATAGCATTACCACGGAAGCGAACGAAGACCAACAGTTCTGTGGCATTGTTTATGACAAGTCACAAATAATTTTGCAAAGCTTTATTCGGTTTAAAGATTGTTATTACTTGCTAATCCCAAAGGATTAGCATTTCTGTATGAGAAAATCTAAGTGCGATTTTCACATCATCAATAAAAATATTTTAAATGGAATGAAACAGAAAGTTGAAGATAAACATAGCGAATGATTTAACTGGATTTTCTCTCGTTTTAACTTTTCAGCGTTTGAAATTGTTGTAGATCTTGCAAGCTTTGAGGCATAAATGATTTCCTCGTGTTGTGAGTCTAGGGTAGCATCAACAAGGGCGGTAAAGAATCTTGTAAATCTGCAGTACACAGCATGGATGCTTCGTAGTCTGCAAATCAATTAATCAGTAATATTTTAATGTGTATTTTAATATTTCATATTTATTCTCATATTTCAGTTTACTAGGGAGTGAGACCCTTCAACCAACTGGTTGATTTACAAGGGGCCTTCCATATTAACACTTACAAAAACTAAACAAATTAAAAACAGTTAAAAACTACTTACAATGAAAGAATACAACTAAGGCCCTGTTTATATGAGGAAAAACACCTCACCTGCCAGACCAGGGGCTGAGAGGCGAGGTAGATTTCAGTCACTGTTTATATGAGATTTTTCACCTCACCTGTCAGCCCCGGGGCTGAGAGGTGAGGTGGAGTAAAGTCTCTCTTCCGTGAAATCAGGATGAACTGACCAATGAGAATCAACGAATAGATTCAATTCACCTCACCATACCGGTGGTGTTTCGTTTATATGGAAAAATTTCACCTCACCTAGGTGAGATTCCACCTCTGGTGAGGTGGGACTTCACTATACCGGTGGTGTTGTGTTCCTCATGTAAACGCGAAATGAAAGAACAAAGGATTTTATTGGAAGGTGGAATCTCACCTCTCAGCACCGGGCCTGGCAAGTGAGGTGTTTTTCCTCATATAAACAGGCCCTAAAAATCCTATCTATTGAAAATAAAAGAAAAGTACCTAAAAACAAAACGGACTAGAAATTCATCCAACGACCGAGCAACCAGCCGTGTTCATAATAACTACAAAGCAATGCCATATAAGAACATGTGGTGCGAAAGGGGATGACCTATAGCTTTTAAGAACACAGGAATTATGTTTTCCTACCATGTAGAAAAGGTTTATTGATTTCCTAGGTAAAAGACTTAGCTATCCCATAATGACTAAACCGTTTCCAAAGTTAAAGCGTGAATATTAAGGATGGAGCTAAAAGCCTTCTTCTACGTAACGGAGCTCAAATTTTTGGCCAGAGTGTTAAACACTGGCTCATCATCCCTTGAAAAGAATCGTTGATATAGACATTGATGGAATCTGGATCGGTCTACGTTAAATTGTGACTGCGTTGAATGTTTACAATCCGAGGTTGGTTTCACAGTATCAAAGCCTTTCTCGAATGAAAAATTTGATGAAAATATCTGGAGGTTTCCATGCATTGTACAAGGCTACATAAAATGTATATAGGACCAAGTTTGAAATAAGACCTATTTCTTTTTAGACATTTCATGGAAACGTCGACAGGTATGATTATGCAGATAACAAAGTTGAACCACCACTCACAGCGCGATATGTCCGAATAATACCACTGACATACACTGGAAGCTGCCCTTGCATGCGAGCAGAACTTTATGGCTGTGAAGCGACCCTAGGTAAGTGTTTTCAGTTTGTGATATAGATTTTCGTCCCAGAAGTGCACATTGTATACACTTGCAGAGGCAGAATAAACCGAGTAAAATGACGTCATCATGCGACCTGATGTATGAAAATGTAAGGAAGTGTTGGTGTTTGAACATGTCCGAGGTTTGAAATGATCAGGTTAGAGTGTAAGGCCTAAGGAAGAAAATATGAAGTGTTGTTTTTGTTTATATTTCTTAAATTCATGTTGTAGAATCACTGAGAGAGTAAGGCACATTTTTGGTGCTTGCACATCAGAAACATGCGCAGCACTTAGTATCAATAACAAAATGAATAGCCGAACAATAGATTTCGGTCTTGGCTGCACAGGCAATCCATATCAAGTTCGTATAAATATACAAAATAAGCAGTCTTATTTCGAAAATGATATCGAGAGCTACATGGGCTTACTCTAAGAGGGAAGAAGACCACAAATGCTTTAAATTTGACCTGGTCACGGAACCATGTATTTAATATCTTGTTTGCCAGGTCATTGTAATTCACTGGTTTGGAAATCCACCTAAAATAAAATTAACTGAGAAAAAAACAAACTATATTTATATTTAATCATTTGTTTATTTTCAAATGGAATATTGTTTATATTTACTTTTATATTAATTCTTTGTTGTATGAGTCATGTAGATTGCACATAGATTTATTTATGCATTACGCATCATTGCGAAGTTAATATTTTGGTAAAATGATGTAATACCTGCTTTCTTTGAAAAAGGCTAGATCACATATTCAGGCAAGCGATGAATTAATCGATCGATCGATCGATTAGGCAGTCAGTCAATCGATCAATCAATAATATATCACTCTTTTTCTATCGAACGTTATTGCTTTACTATAAATATGGCTAGTAGTACTTTATAACAGATAAGTACAGATTCTTCATATACTTCCCTAAGACTTAAACTCCACTCTGCTATTTGCATCTTACAGTAGCAGGTGCCCCATATTGAAAGCATTAATAACTAGAGCGCTGAGTAGGACCATGCTGTCATCATCCATTCATTTCTACAATAGGCCAATGAAATGATTACAGCTCTAATACAGCGAGTTAGGCATGTTATGCATACTTTTATGAATAAGTAGACTGGAATAGATAGTTTGAAACCTAGATGGCTATCTCACTTATAATGCATACGAAAATAGGCAACAAAGTGAAGTGAGTATATATCGAAATATAGAAAGAATTAAACTTCTGCCACCTCAGGTTTATTTTGCCTAATCAAACCTATCCTTATTTGACAGACTGCCGCACTCCAATTGGCATTGATGCCAACATACGGAACATACCGGACAAAAGTATGACAGCATCATCTGAATACAACAGACATTTTGCATATGAAGGAAGACTCAATAATGTGCACAGGATTTCATCGACTGGAGAAAGAAGTTGGGGAGCTTGGTGCCCGATGAAGACGGATACTTCTCCATACCTTCAGGTTAGTTGAATATTTTTTTGTCATTATTGAAAAAGCCTTAGTAAAAGTTCAGAAAGTGATGGAATTGTTGATTGGATAGTTTCAGGTTTTAATCCTCAAACGAATTGTAAATGTATTTGAAATCATCCTTGGTGGTTGGACCGATTTGGCTGCAGTAGATTTACGTCTATGTTAAGCCTGGTTTCCATATGATCGTAACAGTCGGCGACGCGTCGCCGAGACAGGCTCGGGGACTTATCGGGGACGGTTGCGTTATATGGGAACATTTTCTGAACGACGTCGCCGATGTCGCTGATCAGACGGGGACGGTACGGGGACGCATCGAAAGAGTTGAGATGAGTTTAAGGTGTGGTTTCCATGTGATCATAAAAGTGATCGTTTCCATATGTCGCCGACTGATCGGGGACACGTCGCCGAAGCGTCGCCGATTGTTACGATCAAATGGAAACCAGGCTTTAGTCTTTCCCTAATAAGATGAGTTTGAAACCAGTGCAAGTGTGTTTTGGTTAACCTTATGTGGTAGTAGTTTGGGGGCCTACATCCTAGGCCAGACGATTTTTTAAAAAGTATTGAATCTTCTTGTTTTCAGATTGATCTTGGCCGAGTTAGAGTCGTATCTGGTGTTGCAACTCAAGGATACAACTATAATCTTTGGACAACATTGTATCGTCTGAATTATAGTATGGATGGTATTGTGTGGACACAATATGTAGAGAAAGGAACTGTAAAGGTAACCTTGTTATTTGCTTGACTGAAGAATTTTGAAAATTCTGCCATTATTTACGAGTTCACGTGTAATCATGCAATTCGATGGATCTCGTAGCCTAATCCGTTTCTAAACAGCGAAGTAATCTATAAAGCTACCGTGCTATAAAGCTACCGTGTTATAAAGCTACCGTGTTATAAAGCTACCGTGTGACCCAGAGAAACTTCATGAGCAAGATTGAACGTAGTTTCCTGATAGCAATTATTATGAACACACACAAGGTTACGGGGTGAGTGGCCGAGCGGCTTAAACGGTCTTCGTCAGGTGACTGAAGTTAAGCTTGGTCGAGTGAGGTCAAACTCTGGATGGGTGACCACGGAGGTATGACCTCACAACTCACCTTGTCGTCCTTCGGAAGGGGCGTTAAACTAGGGGTCCCATGCCTGGATGCGGCATGCCCAGTGGGCCTAAATTAGCTTTCAGTAGCTAGAAATCCTGACAAGCCCAGTCAAAACAAATTGAAATTGAAAGGTATAAGCATAGCATGTAGCCAAAATGCTCAGCTATCTTTTGAGATGCTACTTGGTCATTTTAAGGTATGCCTACTGTACGAAAAAACAGTTTCAAAATACGGAAATTCATCCAATTCTCGGTCTATTCCTTCTTTTCCCACTATGCACTTTGGGAGGTATGAAAAAAAGCTGAATTCCAAATTTGCTTTGGAGCACAATATTTGAGTGAAGAACAGAGGTAAATCATTTTGAAAACAAAAAATTTCCCCAGACGACTTCAACAAATTCATTGCTACGGCGAGTTTTCACAAAATATTGACCAGAAAAAGATGGCGATTATTTCACTCAAAAAGAAGAATCCAGGATTCGAAATTTTCTTTGAACCTAGTTTTTTAAATGCTAATAATCATTGCTTAACATGATCATGCAGCATCTCAAAAAATAGCTAAGCCTTTCAACTAAACTTTGATACAGAGCATTTGACAATAGCTTTTGATTCCAATTGTTTTCTCGCCTCACTATCGTTGCTGGCCACTTTATCTTGGGTTCGTACAAGAAAATGGCAACACAGCGACCGATTTGGCCTAAGTATCAAAATGCCTCAAGAATTAACAGCCACCGAAAAGCTCAAAGTAGGGAGTAAGTTGAGAATTCGCTTCCGTAGTTGATAAGTTCGTTTGTAGCATTAGACATACCAACGCCTGACTTTTCCTTTAAAGCTTTACTGAATGAGGTAATTCATTTCTGTTTCAGCTCTTCAGTGGTAATTCTGACAACAAAACAATAAGAACACATATGCTTGGCACAGACATCAAGACCATTGCAAGGTTTATTCGCTTTATACCAGTCAGATGGAATAACTACCCGAAAGATATGGCATGTATGAGAGTTGAAGTTTATGAATGTTTACCAATAAAGGGTAAGTTGATAATAAGCTTTGAAAATTTTTATTCTTGACTCATGACAATACAAGATGTGTGCTCTTATCTTTTATCTAAATGCTTTGAACTTCGAAATTCAGTAATGCGTGTTATCCAGGAAACTGCATTTCAGAAATTAAACTCTTAGAAAGACAAAAATAAAGAAACTCCATTCCTTGGAAAGCTTATTTTGACTGATGAATCCTTGGCATATTCTTACTTCATTTTCACTTGTTTCTTGTACCTTATTATTTATAAGGCCTTTGAGTGCATGTCGAAATTTTGGAAAAGCTTCAAAAACTTTGTTTGAAACATTCATCTGGGCACATAAAGTAAATATAACGGTTGTCATGTAACCTTTAACGAACTCGTAAGAAACATTGAGTTCTCAAGATCTAATGAGTTTAGCAAACTTTCAGAGCTCGTTAAAATTCTTAGTTTCTTGGCAAAATATGTGTATTTCACTCGTGGAAGCTTGCTTAAATCACTTTTTATAGGAAAAAATCCCCGAGCTCAGTTTCCAATCTACTTTTTCTTCCAAGGGAAGAACAAAAAGAATCAGTTTGATTGCCAATTTCTGTTAAAGAAACTTTGGTACATCTCATAATAGTGTCGGTAGTATCGTAATAAAATATAAAGTGTAGGATGGAAGAAGAGGGTCGACAACATAAGAAAGAAGGCAGCAATTTGTTCGTTTACGCTTTTTATTCTATATTTCAGTGCTGACTAGTTTCGCCAACTAGGGCATCTTCAGAGCAACATATGTGTCATAATATAATATATTTATGTGTCGTAATATAATATACTTATGTGTCGTAATAAAATATAATTATGTGTTGTAATACAATGTATTTACAGCGCATATGTCGTGAAATAATATATTTGATCAAAAATTGCTCTTCTTACAATTTCATATTACAATCAATATTTGTAGTTTTATTTCGATCACAGCTTTTGCTCTAACCTTTGACGCTCCATTATAACAATCATAACCTTTTACCATACTTCGATTTTCTTCACGCAGCCTCAGTGCCAAATATTATCCATGGGATCAACAATATGGTCGTAAATCGAGGCAAATCCTTTAACCTCACATGCGAATTTTCTGGTCAACCTCGAATGGAAGTCACATGGCAGAAGAACGGCAACCCCTTATCGACTACGGATACGATCAGCATCAGCAACATGGATTCTAACAAAATTTACAAAACGTCCCTGAATTTCAAGACGATTAATATGGGTGAAAACGGGAATACGTATTCATGCACTGCGAATTATCCTGGTGTCAATGTGAGGGCTGCTTCTACCGCACTGATCAAAGTTGATGGTATGTGTGGAATTAGAAATTCTAATTCTGAAAATTTTCTGCTGTTTTCGTCTTCCTTTTTTGAGGCATCTTTTCGTGACTAGTGAAACTTTAATCATAGATCTTCTTATCCAGTCTCCAGTATTCAATGCTTTCAGAAGGAAATTTTGCTTTTTACCTTGTCCTATTTTGTTGTCCGATGTTTTCCGACTCGTTCTCCTCAAATTTTCTTGTAATATGCCGCTTTACCAGGCCTTCTCTACCTTCAATTTCATTCCTTTCATAGCCAATCTTCCTTTTTTGTTTTTATGGGTTCCTCTGGAAAAATTCTCCCCTCCGTATCTTGATGATTTCAACAAAATTCAAACCAAGAGTATGAATAGACGATTACGCTAAAGATGGCGGCGAAGAACTTTTTACCAAGATGCACTGCGTTCTTTAATCGAATTCCTATACATCGTTAAAGATCCGTAATTCGAACACAATGCATCATGGTAAAAAGTTCCTCGCCGCCATCTTTAGCGTAATCGTCTATTTGAATTATCAAGATGTTGAGAGACGAGATTGATGTTTCGAATTATCTCTTTGCCACATATTTAGTGATTTTAAGATGTAGAGCTTGAGTTTACGGTTATATCTCATAGGCATAAATAATCTATTGTATTTGATAATCCAAGCGTATTTATAAGAATGCAACCAGGAACGCAGCAAACATCTCAAACTTGGAGGCACGATGCTTCGAGGGCATTTTTTCCTTTACAAAAAGGGGCATATTCTAAGAATGAAAAGGGCATTTCTTCCTTAACTGCAAGATATTGGGGGCACGTGCCCCCAGTGCCCCCCGGTTCCTACGTCTATGAATGTAACCCCGTCTATGAAAACAACGGTATTTGCAGGATTTCCTTCATCCTACGATACCATGTAGCTCAAGTCATTCACCTTAATGTTTATGAGAAGGCAATGTAGCGTGAAGAATCTTTCTAACAGGTATATAACCATTGATTCTATTTTTAGGTTCAATACCAACTCTGAAAATTCAAAAAGTTGGTGAAGACTACGTTTATATATCTCTTGGTGTTACCGGGTCCATCAAGTCGGATATTGTAGCCTATGAAGTCACATTGGTCGATTTTGCAACCTCAGAAAAGATACAAGAAAAGTATGATTTTATAAATGCAACACTTGGCAGGAAGCGAATCAAGAATTTGAAGCCATTTACCAAATACAACATTAATGTTCGTTTCAATTACATGGATAAGAGCAGAGGAGCAGCGATTCCAAATCAACAATTTAGAACAAGAGAATGCAGTAAGTTTTCTGTTGTTCACGAACCACAATTCGATTGTCGTAAATAAAGCCTTGATAAGACGACCAATCTTTTTTCAATGACATCTGGCATTTGTGCCTTGATCTTGTTGGGGATACGAATCATCAATTTTCAAATCAACGGTTATCGCCCAAAAAGGAAACCTGTGATCATGCGCAGAAAACATGTCTGGTCTGTGGAAAGAATGTGGTCGGGGAATCCAACCACAATCCAAACAAGGATTAGCAAAGGAACAAAGAGATTGACCTGCATGGGAATAGGTTACTGGGCTGTTTATCTGCTTTGAACATTGCAAACAAAACAAAAGGCTCAGACAAAAGGGGCAGCCCTCGGTATCCTCAAAAACATCAACAATGATTGTTAAATGTTGACATTTATAAGTGCTGAATTATACACCTAATCTTCCGCACTGAAAATTTATTTCCATGAAAATCTTTGTTGTGCAGGTAATGAGACTATTCTACCTTGTGCATGAATCAAACTTTTCCTTGAATGGAAGCAAATCTTCTGCAAAATAATTCAGTTCTTCGGATGTCTACAGAGCCGTTTTACGAATTCAGAATATTTTGTCTTCCAGCAACCTTTATTAGCTACTAAGATGTTTTAGTTGTACGGAGGTCTCTTGAACTTAACTCTCCAATGCTGGTCTTCATTGCTTTTAAGCTGAACGAGAATTGAGCAGTAAAACTAGAACAGGTACTCGACTCTTAGAAAAAGATTCATAGGACTTTCAACATTAATCGAAGCATGATATTAAACTCCCAACTGATGCAAAAATGTCATCTTGTAGGACCACAAAGAGCTCCATCAAATTTAGCAATAAAGAAGATGACATCTAAAGAAATGGAGATTCATTGGGAGAAGCCAGTAAACGATCCATGCATTGTCCCTGTTACTGGTTATGATGTCCGTATTGTGAGACATGACATCTTACTTGATGAATATTTCACACAAGTCAATGCAACAAAAGCGACTAAATTCTTCTTAAAACCGATAAAACCAAGAAGTGCGTACAATGTGACCGTTAGAGCCAAGACCGTTGCGGGACCGGGACCGTACACAATGTCATCAATTACACTATCTCCTTCCGAAAGTATGTTAACCGCTTTTTATTTACTTTTTTTAGTCACAACTTTCTAGATAACGCTAAAAAATTACTGGTATATATGTGGCCCTCAAATTTCACGTTAACTGAGGCTTGAAATACAATGTTTGTGTTAAAATGCTAAGGACTGATTAGCAAGATTTTGTAATCGCAAAAAAAGCAAAATCCACAAAAGGCTAGAACATTACCAGAAAAATGGCCCCTAAATTTAACGTTAAATTGTGTCTTAATATCCAATGTTTGTGCTAAAATGCCAAGTGACTAATTGTGTAGTAGCGAAATTATTTAATAGCGAAAGAGAAAAATCCACAAAAGATATCGAAACTTATGATTCGAAAGTTAGCATGATGAAGCGATTTACTCATTGCCAAATTCCATTTCGTAAACTTTGGTATTAATGGTCGAATGCAATAATTTAATCATGCAAATAACACAGGTTTGGTACAGGCTGGAGTATGAGCTGTTCCTCAATTCCACTGCAGTAGCAGACAGAGGAGAAATTGAAGAAATGTAGCTAGATGGATTTATTCCTTGAAATTCAAGATGAAAATACCGTAAAAGCTCTATTAAGCCCCCTGGGGGCTTATTTAATTTCGGACCTTCCGGAGGGGGGGGCTAAATAGAGAGAAGGGCTTATTAGAGAGGGGGGCCTATTCAAAAAGTCAAGGGACAAGGATATATTTGGTAGCTTCTCAGTTTTTTTATCCCATATTTTGAGGAATCAACATACAATTTTAAGGCTCAAATACATAAATTCGACACAGGTTTTATCCCAAACCATATCAAAATTAAATGCAAGGTTTTGTCACTAAGTAAATGGAAACACTTGGTAAATTCTAGAAATTTGCTTAAGTGGGGGGTTTAATAGAGAGGGGGGCTTATTTCAAATTTTGACTAAGAGGGAAGGGGGCTTATTAGAGGGGGGCTTAATAGAGCTTTTACGGTACCGCTATTTGCACCTCGTAAATTTGACAATCAAGCAGTTAATAGAGATTAGTGCATCAAATCCAAGCACAGCTTTGAATTTGCTTCTTATTTCTTACAGTTGTTGTGAAAGCAACATCAAAAGCTACGACCACTGTAGTGACAACAGCAACAACGACAACAACATTTACTACCAAGAAGACAGTTCCCACAACAACGCTGCCTGTGACTGAGACTCCGAAAGTCGAAATATCCAAAGAACTCGTTAAAATCAAGGAGGTACTTGTCAGAATTTTTGCCTAGTAAATCTTTTGTTATGACTTTCCTTTATGGATAAGATCGATCATATCTCAGGATTATTGGTCAGGAAATTGTCATGAACCACTCCTTGATTGTTCCAAATTTGAGTATCATTTTCCAGGAAATCTTCTGGATTAGAACAATGTTGGCGGTTTTGATGACGTGGATGAAAAGATTGTTGGTTGTCCGTTGGTTTACTCAAAGGAGCGCTGTGTGGAAATTAGCAAATTTAGGACTGGCAATAAGTGCTTACCTTTGATTTGTCCAGTTACTGACAGATTTTCCAGGTTCATTCAAATGCACAAAACTTCAGTACGCGTTTTTTCTATGTAGAAAAATGCCTTGGAAAAGCGATTCCGATAGAATATAGGATTTGATCTATTTAACCAGCTGAATACGACTGTCCCTTCAAGATAAAACATTTGTTGCATCGATGGCGATAAATGAAGTTAGTTACAAAGTAGATTTCTTCTGGTCTAAATGGATTAAATTGATGGAATGGTGGAATGATGGCAGTATACCCGTTGGTTATTTTGTGACAAATTTCTTTCCATCTCTCAAATTTTTCGAAATTTTGTAATTTAAAAGTGTGGGTTTATACAGCCTATAAAATTCAGCAAAGAGACTTAAACCCAATTTTTCCTTCTTTATACGGTGGACCACGTAAGGCGAAGGCAGAAATTCAGCTTCATTCGTAGAAAATTTATCATTTTTTTTTTATTTCTGTGTGAGCGAAAAAAGAGGATGCAAAATGAAACTTTCATTTTGTTATAAGTTTGAAAAATTTCATGATCAGATTGATTTTATGATGATTGGTCTTGTTCACAATGATTTGTCGTCTAGTATTTTTAAGTACTACATGGATCAGCAATGATGATGAACTGAGTTTTTGGCGAGTTTAAGCTTTTTTATTCTTTCCGTTGCTCACCCTTTCTGGATCCTTTATTTTCAGGCTGGAGTTACAACCAAGAATGTACTAAATGTGACAGAAAAGGTGGAGAAATTGACGAACAATTCGAAACTTTTGAATACAAAGGATATTTCAGTGACAGCAGACATTTTGGAAAAGGTTGTACATATGAATGGAACAAGCAGAGAGGTAAGTAGTAGTTGCTTCCGTAAATATATTCAGTGTGTTACATGCCGATTGTAGGTATTTAAAATATTACAATAGAGGGTTACATAAAAATCAGGCATCAGCCACTGAATTTCGACCAAATTTGACAGTTTCAGTGCACAAACATGTGATTTTAGTTCGCAAGTTGAAGGCATTATTGCGAACTTTGCAATCATGATAGTGTTGCAGTTTTTTGACAGTTTGGGTTGAACCAATATTTGATCTCATAGTTTGTCATTTTTGTAGGTTGGAGAAGCACTTGTGAAAACAGTCAGCAATGTCTTGAATGCAAATACATCCGTTTTGGAAGAAAGCTATAAAGAAAACAAGACTGGAATTAGGTAAGCAAATAAGGCAAACCATTCTAAGTATATGATTTTTGGTACAAACTTTTAAAATAGCCTTATATAGCGGACTCATCATAATAAACCCATGGATGTAAAATAAACTTGTAACCTGTAGGGAAACCCTGTCAACTCCTGTAAAAGAACAATAATCAAAATATAAGATAAACCTGTAACTGGAGAGAAACTTGCAAGAAAATCAAATAATCACTTAACAACAACGTTATTATACCAAATTATTACGCCAAAATTGACGTGGATGACCCTTAGCCCCGTACTAAACACTTTCAAACCCTTAGCCCCGTACGAATCGTATTTATTAGCTTCTCAACCCAAGCGATTAATTATGCATTTATCGTGAAGCATCTTTACCCCTTTGTATAACAATATTTTGCTTCCAATTCTATCATAGATATGTTAAGATACTTGAAAGCTGGCTTGAGAAAGTTGATGTAAAAGACGCAGATCTTACAGAATCATCACAAAATATTATCGTAAAGAAAATAAAGATTGTGCAAAATCAAATCAAACAGGATATAGTGTTTGAAGAGAAAGATGGCACATCAGTTGTCGTTCCTGTCGAGGCGATTTTCAAGCCTAATCGAACAAACAAGAGCAATGAAAGCATATATTTTGTTTACTACAAAAGAAACAGCTTCTTCACAAGGAAGACGATGGTATCAGTTACTTGTGTCGACGGATTTACACTTGAAGAGAAAAAGGTGTACACACCAGTCCTAGCGTCAAGTATTGTTGGACAAGATATAAGGAACCTTAGCAAACCGATTACTCTGCGATTCAAAGAGAAACCAGGAAGAAATGTAAGTATTATTCTCTGCGTCCAATATTTTCAACACAAAATTACAATGCAAACAACAAAAAATCGATTTTATCAATTGAAAATATCCAAAATATCTGAACGAGGCCAAGTTTCGGTATGAATCAAGTATTGGAAATATCTTACGTTGGGAAGAAGACGCTAGTGCAACCAAAAAATTGTCAGAAAATGAGACAGTGGAACTCTTCCAAGTGATTAATCAGTGTCTTATCTTTCGTTAAAGTGCAATATGTTTCTTCTGAAAATTGATTTGATTGATACTTTCTCCCATTTCAGTACATCGAAAAGACTGCATGTGTATACTGGGACTTCCATGCCCGAGGTAACTATGTTTCTAGTTATGTTTGTTTAAGATCACATCATAGTACTAACGCTGCTGAAATTATTTTAACACAAAAAAATTTCTGAACTAAAAATTCCCTAGAAGGCGTTACATAGAATAGCCAGGCTTCTTTGCCATCTTATGCACCATGCTTGCGAAACGCAGAGTACTCTAGTAGGGTACATGAGTGCTTGAAAGATCTCAATAATTTCATCGAAAGGACCCGAATAGATTTTCTGCTCTCTTTATTCTTCTCTTTTGATCTTGTAGTTCCTCTGTGTAGAAGATTTGTTACTTGTGTTTGTTTCCATCAATTTGCTCGTTTTTCATTAAAAGAATCTTTGGTCCATTTCTTGTCTTGATCCTAGAATCAAGTTAGACTACCCTCACATGAGAAAACTCAAACCGATCTGAAACTCAGATCGGTTTGAGTATTGGCCTTGTTTGCTAATTTGCTTCCCCCTCACATGAACAGTTTCAGACCGGTTTGAGAATATCAAACAATGCGTGCTTTCCTTCCGCTAATAGAACAATTATGATTGTTTTGTGGAAGATACTGGCATTGGTTCATAGCATTTAGATCCAGCTGGGTGACTTTGAATGAAATCTTTATTGTTTTGATTGCCAAAGGAACGCCTGGAATGTCAATCACACGTGCTTTGAAAAGTCATTTCGCCCCGAAATGAAAAATTTTTTCTGCTCACATGAAAATTTCAGGTCGACCTGATAACTCAGACCGACCTGAGAAAGCGAAATGAGTTTCAGGTCGACCTGAGTTTCATTTCGCCTGTGTCATGTGAGCGCGCTAAGGGCTTTGACCGTAGAGCGAAATGAGTTTCAAACCGATCTGAAACTCAGACCGGTCTGAGTTTGCTCATGTGAGGGCACTCTTACTTTGAGTTGATAAATCATTGGCGCAAACTGAACTTTATTATGAAATTCTCTGCTAGTTATTGTAGCTGTACTCTGATACAAAGTCTACCAAGTCCAATCTACAAAGTCTGACATATATCCTATTATTTTTTAATAACAATCATATCATCCTTTTTGAGGCTCAGACAACAATGAATTAAAAACTTTATCTTTATTCATCGTCAGGTGGACGTGGTGATTGGTCAACTAAAGGATGCAAATTGAAAGAAATCGTGAATAAAACCATTGTTTGTCAATGTGATCACATGACTAATTTTGCTGCCATGATGGTAAGCAGAAATCTCGAATTTTCTTTAAATAACCTACAATCTTGCAAGTCAGCCTGGATTCTTATAAAATGGATGAAATGAATTGGTAGACTTATGACGATGAGTCCCTTGCATCCATGCGGTAAACCTTGCGTCACACAGCTCATAATGAAACAGTGAAAATGCTATCGCTATTTTCTGCATTCATCAAGTCTAATTAAGATGGAATCACGCCCTTGAATCTCGAATCACCGTCCCTCATCTCGAAACATGGCCTCGAATCTCGAATCTCGTCCGAATGTTATCAGTTCTTCAGTCGAATTGAAAATTCCATCATTTTTATCGTAACCATAGTAATTCACAAATCTCGCAATCTGATTGACACTCTAGGAGGTCCAGAGTTTGGGCCTAAATAGGATCAGATTTTTCATAGTAATATTGTGAGTCCCTGTTGACCGAAGTGCCATCATCAAGTCAAAGAGCACAGGGAAACAAGAGACCTCAGGTCAAGAGTCTAATAGATTGATTCTTATAGAATGTTAATCTAATTCAATGATTTCAGCCTTTATGTTCTTAATCCACTAGCTTCCTCTCCGCATTTGTTTACTTTATCGATTCAAGTCACAGAATAGTATCCAAACTTCAATTTGGTCCAAGAAAGTCTTTTCGCTGAAAATGCACGTGGAGATCACTTCATTGAAAACGAAAATGTTGCAACATTGTCTTGAGAAAGGTCTTCTTTTCTTCATGTAAATATGTTCTTTTTCACAGGACGTATATGCTCACACAAGCAAATCTTGTGGAAAGCATGGAAGAGCCTTGTCATATATCAGCGTTGTTGGTTGTTTCCTGTCACTGATTGGATTATTCCTGACAATGCTCACTTATGCCATATTCAGGTAAACCTTATATAACTAGTTCACTATTTCATAAACAGCTAAAGCTCGAAATTATTCATACCCATACGAAATTCTGAGTAATTTGCGTTGTTCTGTCTGAGAACCAATGTTACCATGGCTGGAGTTTCGTTCGATTATGATTAAAGGCTGAAAGGACCACAACAAGAGACATTTTGAAGGACTGCAATATCTTTTGTCATTGGTCAGCAAATAAAACTGTAAAAAATTCTCCGAATAAACCTTTTAGCTATTCAGCAAAAGAACCTTGATCGAACGTTATTTTTATACATTTCTATACACGAGATTCGATCGAGTGGCGTTAGGGCTTCTATCACTATCGTAAACATTCGAAAATTCTACAAAATATAACAAAGTATCGTTCGATTGAGATTCTTTTTCAGAAAGCTAAAAGGTCTATGGGTATTGTTGAATAATTTCAGGCCTAACTGTATCTGCGTACTCTTGTATGACTCCTTTAAATCACCTTTAGACGTTTTTGCCTCAAGAACAGACTTCCCTTCAACCCATTCATTGTTTATTCTGATTTGATTGAATGCATTCAGAGGTGTGAATTCCACAGGAAACTTTTGTAACGGTGTGCATATCCAAATCAAGAAAACTTTAGCATACAGATATATTTACATATATACTGGGTGAGTCAAAAAAAAGTTTAGGCTTTGGAGGGCTGTGGGATAAAAATTATGTGACCGATATTCAAAACTAAAATGTTTATCTATCAGGCAAAGGCTAACTTAGATGAAAAAATTTTGGTTGGTAAAATCAAACACCTTTAAGACCCAACACAATCAAAATGCTTGTAAGGGGTTTGTATGGGAATCGAGAATTCCACATTCTGGTCAATGATTTATGTGGCGTTGAGGTTTACGTTGCCAGTTTGAGATGCTGAATTCCAATTTCAATAGAAGGTAAAATTATGGACCAGAATGGAGTGTGGAATTTTTGTTCCCAAACATGCCCTTTACCAGCATTTTCCTAATTTCTAGGTCGTAAGATAAGGGGTACTGCCAAAAATTTCTCATCTAAGTTGACCTTGATAGATGAACATTTCAGTTTTTAATTTCGGTATGTATGTACTTTTTATTCCACAGCCTTCCAAACGCCTGAACTTTTTTTGACTCACTCGGTACATATTCATATATAAACAGGTTAACACAGAAGATAAGAACCTTGTATTGCAACTAACAGTTTCACGTTGATACGATCATCAGGCAACATGATGATCGTATCAACTTGAAACTATTGGTTACAATACGAGGTTCTCATCTTCTATGTTAAGCTGTTCATAATACTCTGCTACAAGCATTGAGAACTTTGGTTACATGCACAAACTGTACAACAAGACTATATTTATGTACATATATATATAAACGATCGTTATGTATAGAAACTGTCAACTGAAAGTACGAAGTTTTTGTCGTATTAAAGGTATATTCTCGAGCTCTTTGATTGAATAAGTGCAGGAGTAAAGGTATATTCTCGAGCTCTTTGATTGAATAAGTGCAGGATATTGTGTTTTAGATCAATCAAATCTTGTTATTTCAGGAGACTTCGCCAAGAAATAGCAGCTCGAATCATGCTACAACTTTGCTTTGCATTATTTGTCGTCGTTGTCCTTTTCCTGACTGGCTTTGAACGAACTAATCAACCAGATGTCTGCGTTGCTATTGGAATCGCCATTCATTATTTCACGCTCGTTGCTTTCATGTGGATGTTTATGGAAGCTGTGTTTATGTATCATGCCTTTGTTATTGTATGGCCACCAAGAGAAGATAATGATGTTTTGAAGTGCTCACTGGCTGCTTGGGGTAAGAAATTTACTTCCACCGGGTAACCTAAATTTGTTACGCAATTAGGACAAATAGACGATGGTGCTAAAGATTGTCATTGGGGAATTTTAACGATGGTCCTTTGCACTTCATTTTGAATCGTCCCATAAATCAGTCTGAACTCTTTGAGATGCAGAGGATCATCGTAAAATGTTCTCAGACACCAGCTACCAACGCACGCCTGACCGCTTAACTTAGTTTTCGCGACACTCTAAAAGCTCCTGCGGCAAAAATGTGGCTTTGAAAATCTGCAATTGACACCGCCCAATTCTTTGGTTTTCCTAGTCGATTTGAATGCATCATTGTTAAGTTTATTCCACTGTATAGGTCCTAAAATTGCCTCCTCACATGAAATGGCACTCATGAATTTGAAATTATAACTCTTTGCAGAAAATCTGCAGTTACGAGTTGATTTATAGGTATTACTATTATAATTTTATCACTCTAATAATTTATCTGATTTTGCTTTCTAGGTATTCCGGGAGTTATTGTAGCCGGTATTGCTGCAATTGATCTCGGTTATTACCATGGCGATCATTAGTAAGTGTCAATTTCTTGCTTCAAACGTCATCAAATTTGTAGATACGAACCCTTTACGCTCTAAAAGTATACTCTGGAATGAAATGAGGTTTCTTTTTTCTCATGTACAAGGTGTCTCAAAAAAATTGTTCGACGTTTGATTAAATATTGAAAAATAAGGACAACATGAACAGGTTCGTGGAAAGATATCCCTGTTCCTAAGATTATGAAATAATTTGAGAGACTAAAGTCGTGCAAATCGGTTGAAAATTCACTGAGTTACGAGCTCTCGAAGATGAAAAATATGCGATAGCTGAAACCAGAGACCCCCCAGATTACTTGTATTGCAAAAAGCTCGAAGACGGAGGTAAGAGAAGCTTATCCAATGTTGTGCCTCTCGTTGATATCAGAGCAAACCAAATAGGACTTCTAAAGTAAATTGTTTCTTGCGATCATTCTGAAATTTTCCTTAACATTGCGTAAGTCCAAAAACTGTGGTCCAAAACATAATCGGCGAGAGACTGAATCTGCTTCCGCAAAGCATCCATATGCTTGACAGTTAGATTATCGAAAACATGTTTGAATCCCACTTGGTTCGCTCTGAAACAATTTAGAAATAACAGAAACGACGGCCTATGGGACTTTTACCAAAAGTGCCATTTCGAGGCCTCTGGTTTCAGCTTTCGCACAAACTTGAACTTCAAAAGCTTGTAACTCGATGAATTTTTAGCGGATTTGCAAGATTCTTGTGTCAAAAATTAATTTGAAATCTCAAGAAAAGTTTGACTTGACTAAGGATCCATTCAGCACATCGTTATTTTTTAGTATTTAATCGAAGGTCGAACAATTTTTTTGAGACACCCTGTAGTTTCCGATATCCAATATTCTGGTCTTTTATCAGAATTTCAAAGTTTCCATTTATGAATTTTGCCATCCTTGAGATATTTACGTTCCTCCGAAGACTTACACAAATGAGGATTTGTACTAGTAGTAAAATCCTAAGTATATATATATTAGCGTTCCAAGCTTTAAGAGTATCTTTTCTGAAACCATTTATTCACTCGTCGTAGGACCCAATCAAAGGGAAAGTTTTGCTGATATCAAGTGGGAATTTTACAGCTTCCTAACATAAAACGATTTTCTTTCGTAGCTGCCGAGTCAATGGTATACCTTTCTACATCGCCTTCCTTGCTCCGATCTGCCTGATACTCCTGACAAATTTGATCATCTTTGCTATTATCATGTACAAACTGAGCACACGACCAAATCGCAACATCGACCAACGAGAAGCAAGTGAAGCAATGCAACGACTTAAGCGTGCTTTTGGTATCATGATCCTGATGGGCCTAACTTGGATTTTCGGTGCATTAGCTGTTGAAGATTTTCGTCTGGTGTTTCAGTATTTCTTCGCAATTTGCAACTCATTACAAGGCTTTGCCATATTCACGTTCTACTGCCTTTCGCAAAAGAATGTAAGGGATGCCTGGGTGGCTTTCTTTAAATGTGATACCAGAAGTGCCCTGAAAATGCGTACTGACTCGTACTTTGAACGACGAAGGATGTCATCAACAGCAAGTCAAAAGTCATCAATGTTTCTGCCAAGGACAAGGACGAATTCGACTACTGTGGTATGAAACCTTGTAAAATTTATTACATCTTAATTTCTTAATTTTGTTAATGGAAAGAGATCCTTCGGTGGTATAATTGACTGAACTCTAATGAAACAGAAGAAATTAAAGCAGAGACCTTCTAACTTATCAGCTGACTTAGGCACTGAGAAATTGGTAAGATAACTTTCCAAATTTTTGTCACTTTTTAAGAAATACTTGGAAGTAGCCTCAATTACATTATGGCAACAAATGACATGGTATACAACAAGGGCAAGATTCAGTTAATGTTGATTACTTTTACTTCGAGATGAATTACTCCCAAAGCTGTTTGAATGAAACATCCAGTTGGAGAAAGCCAGCTTCGTTTATGAAGGCAGTAATTAAAATATTGCTGTCCCGGTAATTTAACTTTGGTTGTGCGTAGAGCGAGTATTACAGACGCAGAATTAAAAGTTATATGCCCAAAGTTATGAACCAGTTGCCAGAATGCTTGTGTCTTGACACAAGAAAGATTTGAGCGGTAAAAAGTTGCAGATGAAAGTTTTGTTTCACATTGTTTTTAAAAAATGATATGTGCTTTCCGAAAGATTATATTTGCTCTTTTTGCCGTAGATGATGCGAAAGGATTCTGCTACAGCTCGACTGCAAGAAGTGCAGGCAATGCTAGATGAACAGGCGAATAATGGTGGCATCAAGATGCAGACGATTATGGAAATGGATATTGAAGACCGATTTGTGGATGAGAAAACTTCAAACTTTTATGTGGATGGTCCGAAACTTGATATTGCAACCAACGCTGACCCCCGTATTTCAGCAAGCAGTGCAGATGACGAGACAGTAAAAGCTGACTCACAAGATGGTATTCAACCGTACCGCTCGTACCGCGCGTTGAGTGAAAGCAAAGAAATCAATGCATTGCTCAGCTTGGCAGATAAGCGGAAATCGTCATCAAAATCAAACGAAATGCTTATCAGGAAGTCTTTGATTGTTGGGGGCTCCTCGCCGCTTCTGCAGGCCAAAGAACATATGCGTGCCTTTCGCTCATGTGAGAATGTCAATAACAGGCGTGGAAGTGCAGAGTTGCTAGATTTCGCAACGATGAATCGTGCAAAAGAGCCACGCGTGTTGATACAAGCAGCAGCTACCCGTAAAAAGCAAGGAAGCGGTGAAGTGCAACCATTGATTAACTTCATTTCAAGCAGCAGTGATTGCTCTAAGTCCCAGGACATTGCCAAATCAAATGAGAATGTAAACAAATCTGGCTCATCTCCACATTTGCAAAAGAATGATATGGGTTCAACATACAAAATGCCCTTCGATTCATGCGCGAACACACTAGATTCAAACGCATGTCAGTCAAGCACGCCAGATTCAAACACGCTCAAGTCAAACTTGCAAGACTTGAAGACCTTGGACTTCAACACGCTGGACGCAAACGCAGCGAACACGAATACGCTAAACTCGAACACGCAAACATTAACACCAGCAGACTACACCAACTCGTGCAACAACACTCTTGAAAGTGGCCAGCGATCAGAAAACAGCACTTCACAAAACGACACCATCAGATCTGAATCAACTAAATACAATGAAGTCACAACGACGTCATTACTCCCACCTGACCATGGATCAAATACGATGAAGGACCTTGCCATTGGACTGAGCAACTCCCATGACGACATTGTCAAGTGGCTGCACGATACAGCAGATCATGATGACATCCCAAGTGATTCAAGCGACGAATATCGATCTTCGATGTGTTCCAGTCTTAATGATATTCACAGTGGCCTACATAGTTGCAGGTCAAGTGTATCTAGTGCTGCTGACTCAAGGAGAGGAAGTAAGAGAGGCAAACGAGCAGGGGATACCTTGTTAGGTAAGGAATTGTGATTGTTCACAGACGCTCTGTATCCAATTTCCTGTCGAAACAAAGCGCTTTTATTATTTTGATAGGCCATACCAAAGAAACCTGTCATCTTTTTTCAAAATGAAAGCATTTTTTTTATAAAGCATCCTTATACTTCAAAAAGAAACAAACCAAGCAGTCATATCTTTTAGGATTGCTGAGATATCAGTGAAATTTTGACGGTTGCTTTTTGGTGAGTTGGTTGAAGATAGAAAACGATGGAAACGTGCCTAAAGCAATTATGTTTTCAGATTTTTTACAGTTTGGCGACGGGAGCCCTTCAGGGAGTTTCATCATGTGACAATAACGAGTGACTTTTTCTAAAGTTGGCAAGGATCTAACCCACATCGAAAACATTTGCCTTCAATAACGCAGACAGCGAAGAACCAACTAAAGTCTAATGATGCAAAAGATTAGGAATATACCATACTGCATAGTAATACCTCGTTACATTAGCCACAGACTTTGTTTGCATTGCTTTGGAAGTATCAACTTGAAAGACTGCACCACATAAGCTAACTTTTCAAATTTGAAGATCGAGAAAATGCGCATAGAATTTTCCTCTGTTTCTTGTGAACTTCAGGCAAGTGACTTGCAGATTGGCTGTAAATCCACGAGAAAATTCAACAACGAAAAGATATCAATTAGATTTGAATATTTATCATCTTCTGTCTGATTTTGCATTACCTTCAGGGTATAAAATCAGGAATACTGGCTTACTTTATGGGAAGAAATTTTCCCATTTTTGGCCGAAATTCACTGAAGTTCATTCTGCGAAAAGAGGATTGCGCAAAAGATGGCGGCGAGGAATTTTTGTACCGAGATGCGTTGCGTTCGAATTACAAATCTTTAACGATTCTATAGGAATTCGATTAAAGAACACAGTGCATCTCGTTAAAAAATTCCTCGCCGCCATCTTTAGCGCAATCGTCTATTGTCCTAAAATGTGAAATTCTCGCAAGTTTATTCCCGAAAACTTTCCGAAAATGTAGGATGCTGACGGTGGTAATCGGACGCACAAGGGAAACTTAATATTTTATAGGAAATTAATCACTAACGAAAACCAAATTACCAGACGAATGGATATATTGGTATATTTTCCAAATTGATCTGGTTTCTGACTTTGCCTGGTTTCCTTTCGCTACGCTGTTTTGCCTGCATTGCAAAATGAAATTTGCATTATACTCAAATGATGTGCAAGCTTTTTGTTTCATTTTTCCTGTTTTGCAAACGCGATTTACCTTGCAAAAAACTGTTTCTGATAAACTTTTTGATGGCAATAGCCTCCTTTGCACTCTTTTCTCAGTTTTGATATTTCTTATTTCTTGTAGGCAGAATGGTAGTGGGACCTCTGCGTGGTGCTGGAGATGAGATGATTAACAAAGGCATGACTGATCACGTGTACAAAGAAAATGGATTACCAAGAACAGATGCTCCTCCGCATAAATCAAATGTTCTTTATCGATCTAAGGGCTCCGTAGAAAGTGACAAAGAATTAGTAAGCGAAGAAGGATATTCTGCATCTGAGGAGGAGACAAATGCAATGGACAGGGAACTGCTCACAAGAAATCGAAAAAGGACTAAATCTAAAAACGGATCACTTGGAAATTCAAATGGATTTATTAGAAGTGCATATGTTTGATAATGTTTGATTACAGAATCTTATGTTTTAAGATTAGGGCCATCCTTTATGAGATCATGCAAGGTTGGATGAAGATTGTACTCGGCCAGTCAAAGAGCATACGCTTCCATCTGAAAGATAAAGTCAAACTTTCAAAGATTTGAGCAGTTCCAGGCTGGAATATGTGACAAAAATACTATCTTGAAAACTTGTGAAGTGGTAGATCGTTTAAAGTACATGCTACGTTGTACAGAGTTATTGGCAAGAAGAGTTGTATACATTGGTAATTGCTTGAGGGGGTCGAGCAGCCCATTGCTGAAGATGGAGTCTGAGAATTATTTATAACCGTTTCGCAGAATACCCAGATTGGAAGGTTGTGTAAAGCCTTAAGTACTGCTGCTCGATGTTTCAAAAAATACGTTTCGGGAGATAAACATAACCGAAGATAGAAGTATATTTACAAGTTTGGCTGACGCTATGAGAACATGAGGTAATTTTCCATGTGATTCAAGCTCGATATGGCGTAAGATTGTAGCAATACCTCTGCTTGTGTTTTGGAGTATTGCGTTTGGTTCAAGTAATGATGAACTGTTTAGTCGTGTTAAAGAGGAAGATCAGAAAACTGCTATGATATTGGAAGATCGATATTGGTGTTTCAGAAGGACCGAATTTATTGTTGGTAAAAAGCAAGAGCCAGGAAACTTACTATTGGAAGAATATTCTCATTATACAGTGTGTCTCAAACAAATTATGCCCCGTTTGTGTGGCTGCTTTGGAGGAGATGTAGGTTCAATGGTAACCCAAAAATATCAGTTTTAGCTTAATTGCAACCGAGAAGTATCAGCTCATTTTACTTTTCTACACCAGTAAGCAAACATAAAATTTCCTGAAACAAAAAAATCGAAGCATAATTTCAGTTCATTTGGATCCAAAAATATAACTTTCGGCAAATATTCAAACCAAGAAATATCGGGCTTACCCTCCTTGTCTGCATGTGCCGAGTGCCCCCCCCCTCCTCTCTCCCTGGGACCATTTCTTTCAAAACTTCCTTAATTTTGACATTGCTTAAGATCAATCGAAATGTATCAGGAAATTTTATATTCGTTTACTGTTGTTGCTGTTTAAAATGAGCTGATAATTCTAGATTGCAATGAAGCTATAACTGATATTTGAAATGCTGTTATTAAGCAACCACATATTATGCCCTTCCTCTGCCATGAATCAGCCACGTCTTTCCAGACTGACTCAAACAAGGTCTCCAGCTCTACGTTGAAGCCTCAACTAGTAGCTGTGTGAAAACAGAGGAAATCATAGCTATAGTTCCTCCACAGCAGCCGCACAAACGAGGCACATTTTTTTGGGACTTCCTTCACTTCATAAAAATAAAACATGGAAGACGCAACAAATTGTCAGTACATCGGCAAGAAAAGTTATGTACAATTTTTTCGAAGGGGCAAGATTTATTCTCAGAATTGTAGCATAGGTACGTATATTAAAGAACTGGACAGATATTTAGCAAACAACCGTATATCCTAATCAATAAATCTTAATACTATGCTTCGTCCAGAAGCCCAATCGTGTCACTATTAACGTGATTTGACGTACCGAAAATCTTTCCTCTACATAGCTTAATGGGGTGTACTCGTTCAACAGATTCACCTGAATAAAGACGATGCAAGGTTACTTCTGTTTCCTTGAGGCCCAAGCGAAATTTGTTTATTTCTAATTGCTAAGTTTGAGATTTATCTTTTAACCACGAGAAGGGCTTTTATCTCTGTTTATTTTAGCAAGCTTAGTTTTTAACTTTTTATTTATTTTTGCACGTGGTATGTTTAACTCAAGTCTGGTACTGACTGCCGTTTGCACTTGCAATTTACAAGCATATAGATTTGATGATCTGAACTAAAAGTCCCATTAATGTTTTAACCCTTTGAAGTTACCCTAGAATATTTAAATATACCATAAGTGCAGAACAATTTTTATCATATAGCAGTGATTCTGTGTGAGAACACCGTAAAACCGTTAGCCATTTTAAATCAGAAAATCTTTCTATTTAAATAGTGCAAAGGTTGATTCTGGTCTTCTTCAGCCGCCAGTTTGTTAAAATTGAGACTTTATTGTTATTGCTCGCTTCTTCAAGCCTTTATTTCTGGCTATTTCTGGCTATTTCATTCACGCAGTTTTAAACCTACCATCATATTAGTCCCATTCAGCATAGGAAAATACTTAGACAGAAAAAGCTCAGCGTTTAGGGCTAGAAATTTTATGACATAGCTGACTGCTTAGGTCTGATTCTACTTACTGCAAATTTTATCAATTAGATCCGAGACGCAAAAAAGAGAGAGTTATATCTTACTATATCTTGGTTGAGCCAATTAATAGAGCCCCATAAGGTCCTCGTAAGTCGTTGCAAGGTATTATTTACTTTCCCTTCTCCTTTGCCATGGGAATGGTGTACGAGGTGAATCAAAAAAAGTTTGCACGTTTGGAGGGTTGCAGAGTAAAATGTACGTCACCGTCATTCAAACTGCACTGTTAAGGGACTGTTCAGTATTTACAGAGGGGTTGGTACTGAAGAGAAATGTTTTCTAATTCAAAAAATCTGTTTACCCAACTGAGAAGTTGATTGCAAAGAGATCTACCCAACTATTTTCAGGATGAAGAAAAGTTTACCCAACTCGGACATATAAACATTATTTCAATGTTAAAACTATAAATTGTAAATGTTAGATACTGTAATTATTGCAAATAGTCATGACAAAGATGGAAACAAAGTAGACATTGAATGAAAAATGGAAAATACTGATGATTTTTTATGATGAAATTGACAATTTGGGACTTTAAAAATTTAGCATTAATTAGTGGGAAAATTTTGTTTACCCAACCTTTAAAATTGCATGAAAAACTATTCACCCAACCTTTTTATGTTAGAAAATTTCTTTCACCCAACCCATTTCTCTTCGGTACCAACCCCTCTGTAAATAATGAACGGTCCCTAATCTATCAGTAAAGGGCTCTGGGTCTGAAAAGTTTGTTTTGTGAAATTACACTTTATTAACCCAGACATAAAGCAAATGCTGGTGGGGGTTTGTATTAGAAAGTGAATTCCACATACCAGTTTGGTCCATGATTCATTTGCTATTGAATTTTAAATTCTATTTCTGAAACGGATAAATGTATATTCATTCATATTTCAATGGCAATCACAAATGGAATTCTCATTCATATACAGCCCCCTTACTAGCATCTTTTAATCGTAGGGTCTAAATGTTTAGTGATCCTCCACAAAAAATCTTCACATCCAAGTTAGCCTTGGCTAGTAGATTAAGATTTCAGTTTTGAATATCCGTCACATACGTTTTAATCCACAGGTGGCCAAACTTGTAAAGTTTTAATTCACCGAAGCAGTAGACTTCTTGAATTGCAGTTTACACAGTTAACATGCTTCTTGTTCGGTTGTTATCCGAAGATTGGCTTTAAAGATCCTGTGCTCCCTATCATCCGTTGTATGCGCACAAACCAGCAAACATCACTGTTACAGTAAACAACGCACTTTGACCACAGAATATGGGGAAATAAATAGCTCTAAGGAGAAAAGCTTCCCTAATCCTTGAATTACTTTTTGGGAAGGTCTTTTGTTTGAGTTCAAAGCGATGACTTCACAACTTTCATTTGAAGATTGAAACAACAATAAAGCCTTGCGATTGCTAGGCCATAATCTCTTTCATACAACATGAAATTCATAGTTAGACCAGAAAGGATCATGGGGAGCACAGGGTCTTTAAGAGCCATTACCACCTAGGATCCTTTGCAGGCACTACTGTCTTAAAGGCAAACGTGCCCCGAGTGCAAAATGTTTGACTTCAGTCGACTTTTCTGTTACTACAGTTCTTGGGCTTGATTTGGTTTTCAAATAATCTGAAATAGACCTTTTAGCTACTCTAAGACAACGTTCGAATGACAGCTTATACGTTTTGTAGAATTTTCGAATGTGAATAACAGTGAATCAAACCTTGCCACTCAATCGAACTTTGCGTGTAAGAATGTATATAAATATCGCTCGATCCAGACTCTTTTGTAGAATAGACCTTCTTGTTTCTCAAAAAAGAGGTCTGGACCGTGGTGAATTTGCGAAGGAATTCAAAATCATGACCTCCGTTATATTTAAAAGGTCTATTGCAGCATACCCGCAAAGAGCCCTGGGTTAAAATGGCTCTTTAAGAAGAAAACTCTGAACAAATCAAGAAATGACTGAGCCCCGGGGATTCTACTTTGGAGAAAAACAACGGGGATTTGCCTGCCAGAGCAAAATGTTATGACCCTGTCCTAGAATAAAATGCTGAAAACATAGTACCTGTCCCGGAACAAGATCCGGGAAACTGTTGGTTTTTGCGCCCGGGGGGGGGGGTACTCCCATACTTGACTTGACGGGATGTGCCGCTCAACAGGGTGTCCTTTTACGGTAAAAATTATGCGACAGGGTGTCCTTTTTTGATAAAAATTATGCGACAGGGTATTACAATTGATAAGAAAATTATGCGACAGGGTATCACGTGGAAGCACACCTTTTAGAGTTATCATGAAACAATGGATTTTGGTAAAATTTTTATGCGACAGGGTATACTTTTTGGCAATTTTTTATGCGACAGGGTATAGGGTGTTGAGCGGTTTGCCACACACCCCCGTCACTTCCCTAGTCAAGTACCCCCCCCCGGGTTTCTGCGAAAAAATTTTACTGAGAATGTCTTTCTCTAATTGCATATGTAAAGTATGTACATTCAAATCTTGTGTTTGCTGTCTTCACTTTTAAACCTCTAAGTGCTCTTGGGTAAGATATTTGAATACTTTACGACAATCTGATCTGTTCTGGAATAAAGACGCAAAAAGTACAACCCTGTCCCGGAATAAAGACTCAAAAGGTATAACCCTGTCCTGGAACGTTCAGCCAAAAGTGACGTGCTGTTGGCAGGCACATCCCCGGCTGGTCATTGTATAAAGTAGACCCCCGGGAACTGAGCCTGTTATTCAACTCCGCCCCCGAGACATTCTCTTTCGATCATGTTGGACATGATACATTTGATACGTTACTGCACATTCATTAGTGATTATGACAATTTACAGACCATATACAAAAATGGAGATATCTTCAGATCTACGTTTATATTCCTGACATTCATTTTGAAATACAATTTAGAACAGTGTTTTAACGTTTTAGCAATAGATGTTGAGTTTTTAGTTATGTGAAATACCCAATTGTAAAGAGGTTCGATCAAAATCGAATTTATTGTGTTCAGTTGTTGATAGTTCTCGCAAAACTTTACCTGTCTCTCCAGCTGTCTTTGGTTTTATCGCATAGTTCTCGATGAAAGATGGTCTTTTTTGAATCTTCAAATTTTATTGAAATATCAACACTATTAGCCTCCTTTTTCGCTAGAAGTGGCGTCTATTTGCAAGTTTCATCAAGGAAATGTTTGAGTGGTACCAATTCTGAAAACGGTAGACTTGGCAGACTCGGAATTTGTGTTCGTTTGACTTCCAAATTCCGAAAACGGCATGCTTGCCAGGTTTGGAAGGCCTGCTGAACATTCTACTCCGAAAGGCAGAAAGTTTGGCAGACATCGGATAGATTCTTGCTTCCATTTGCGAAATTCAGAAAACGAGGCGAATTCGCTTGCGTTGCTACAGTAATCGGTAATTCTAATCTTCCTCGTTTGACTCGTAATCGCGTTTTCAAACTGAAGGCCTCGCTTTTATCAGGACGACTCTGTTTTTGATTGGGAAATATGTTGCCGTCTCTGCGATGTCTACCGTTTTCAGAATTTGGTAAGTTTGACCAATCAAACCCATCCCAAAAAGGATTCTATTTTCCTAAAATATGATCTTTATGGTAGCTTCACTTTATAACAAAGCATTCCTAGGCAAGAGAATTACATGTTTACTGAACATCGTCTCGTTTGGAAGTTGAGATGTCCAAGAGGAAAGGAAGGCTATACGATATCCTTACTTTTGCCATCAATTTTCTCTCAAAGCAAGCTATTTTCCCAAAATAGGCACCAACCTCGCTCATTAGCCCAAAACTTTTCAAAAGTGGCTATTTTCATCAATGAAACATACGCTGTCCTGACATAATTGGCTTAAATAAGTGATTTTCGAGAATCCTTACTTTTCAGCAGAAAATCCCTTTGCATTTTCCCCAAAAATGGGGGTTTTCGAAACTGAACTATTTTTGCCAATAAAGTAAAGGGCATAGCCTTAGTTTTTGCCCCAAGAAATGGGGATTTTCAAAATTGGTACTTTCTGGTCAGAAAGCAAAAGAAAAGCCTTAGTTTTTCCCCAAAAATAGGGGTTTTTGAAACGCCCTTATTTTTGCCACAAAAAGCAAGGGATTTTCAGCCTTAGCTTTTCCCCTTAAAGAGGGGTTCTCGAATCTCCCCTATTTGTGCCAAAAAAAGGAAAGGATAAAGCCTTAGCTTTTCCAAAAAAATAGGGGTTTTTGAAAGTCAATCATTTTTGCCAAAAAAAGCTCAATGTAAACCCTTAGCTTTTCCCCAACAATAGAGGTTTCTGAAACCCCCTATTTTTTACCAAAAGAGGCAAGGGTATAGCCTTTATGTTTGCCCCTAGAAATGGGGATTTTCAAAATTCTCTAATGTCTAGTCAAAAGGCAACGGTAAAGACTTAGCTTTTCCCAAAAAAGGGTTTCAAAATTCCCCTATTTTTGCCGAAAAAGCAAAGGGCAAAGCCTTCGCTTTTTCTTGAAAATAGGGGTTTCTGGAACCAACCTATTTTTACCAGAAGAGGCAAGGGTATAGCCTTATTGTTTGCCACATAGAAATGGGGATTTTCAAAAATCCCTAATTTCTAGTCAAAAGACAAGGACAAAGACTCAGCTCTTCCTCAAAAAACGGGTTTTCAAAGCTCCCCAATTTTTGCCAAAAAAGGCAAGGGTAAAGACTTAGCTTTTCCCTAAAAAGAGAGGTTTTCGAATTTCCCCTATTTTTGTCGGAGAAAGCAAGGATAAAGCCTTAGCTTTTCCCCGAAAATATGGGTTTTCGAAACTCCCTATTTTTGCCAATCTCCCCTTTTCCTCTAAAAATGGGGGTTTGTGAAAGACCCCTATTTTTGCCAAAAAAGGCAAGAGTAAAGCCTTCCCTTTTCCTCTAAAATAGGGGTTTGCGAAACTCCCCTATTTTTCCTGAAAAGGCAACTGTGAAGACTTAGCTTTTTCTCGAAAATAGGGGTTTTTGAAACCCCCTATTTTTACCAAAAGAGGCAAGGGTATAGCCTTAGTGTTTGCCCCCAGAAATGGGGATTCTCAAAAATCCCTAATTTCTACTCAAAAAGCAAGGATACAGTCATAGCTTTTCCCCAAGGATAGGGGTTTTCGAGTCTCCCTTATTTTTGCCGCAAAAGGCCAAGGGTAAAGCTTTAGCTTTCCCCGACAATAGGGGTTTTCGAAACTCCCCTAGTTTTGCCAAAAAAGCAGGGGTAAAGACTTAGCTTTTTCTCGAAAATAGGGGCTTTTGAAGGCCCCTATTTTTACCAAAAGAGGCAAGGGTAAGTATAGCCTTAGTTTTGCCCCCAGAAATGGGGACTTTAAAGATTCCTAATTGTTAGTCAAAAGGCAAGGATAAAGACTTAGCTTTTCCCCATAAATAGGGTTTGCGAAAATCCCCTATTTTTGCCAAAAAAGGCAAGGGTAAAGCCTTAGCTCTTCCCCAGGGATAGGTTGTTTTCGAAACTCCCTATTTTTGCCAAAAAGAGCAAAGGGTAAAGCCTTAGCTTTCCCCGAAAATAGGAATTTTCGAAACTCCCAAATGTTTTGCCAAAAAAGTAAAGTTATAGCCTTAGTTTTTGCCCCCAAGAAGTCGGGATTTTCAAAAATCCCTAATTTCTACTCAAAAAGCAAGGATACAGTCATAGCTTTTCCCCAAGGATAGGGGTTTTCGAGTCTCCCTTATTTTTGCCGCAAAAGGCCAAGGGTAAAGCTTTAGCTTTCCCCGACAATAGGGGTTTTCGAAACTCCCCTATTTTTGCCAAAAAGGCAAAGGTAAAGACTTAGCTTTTTCTCGAAAACAGGGGCCTTTGAAGGCCCCTATTTTTACCAAAAGAGGCAAGGGTAAGTATAGCCTTAGTTTTGCCCCCAGAAATGGGGACTTTAAAGATTCCTAATTGCTAGTCAAAAGGCAAGGATAAAGACCTAGCTTTTCCCCATAAATAGGGTTTGCGAAAATCCCCTATTTTTGCCAAAAAAGGCAAGGGTAAAGCCTTAGCTCTTCCCCAAGAATAGGTTGTTTTCGAAACTCCCTATTTTTGCCAAAAAGAGCAAAGGGTAAAGCCTTAGCTTTCCCCGAAAGTAGGAATTTTCGAAACTCCCAAATGTTTTGCCAAAAAAGTAAAGTTATAGCCTTAGTTTAACTCCTGCGGGACACACAGAACTCGCAGAGAAATAAGACAGTGGGTTGGCGATCTGTGGGGTCGTATCATTTAACTAACAGGCAATTATACAATTTGGTTTTTTCTAGTTCTTAATTGCCATGAAAATACTTGTGACCGCTCTGCAGGGAAATGTTCCCTGGGAGGTAGAATCACAATTGGGACCGGTTATAATTTCCATTCTAGATCTTGTCAGTCACATTGATTTGTTCTGCCGTCCTGCAAGGGGAGAGTAGGTCAGCGAACTGCAATGCTGCCGTCCCCCCTTGGGGAGTAGGTCAGTCCTTCTGCCATCCTGCAAGAAGGGAGTAGGTCAGCAAAACACAATGCTGCCATCCCCTTTGGGGAGTAGGTCAGTCCCTGATACTTTAATTTGAGCCAAACCCTAAGGCCACCCAGAATGGGGTGGCCCTTACCGCGCTACAAGCAAACATTAAAAAACAACATAAAGTGGCCAGTCTGGCAACCCTTGGCACTGGTTTTGATGCTAACCGACCTTGGGGAAGCAAAATGGAGGATGATACGACCCATAAATGTTTTGATGGACAGAAGTAAACAGAGGGAGGGAGGGTGGGGAAAACTGTTCAGGATCGAGTCGCCATGCACAAGGAGGACTTGGATTATAATGCATGCTGGGAAGTGCAATGTGTGTAGCAAGGAGGTTGGGACCCAGAGGGGTAGGAAAAAAAACAATGAGTTAACCCACGTCGTTAAACCACATTTACTCTCAGGCGTAAATGTTGCGATTAACTCCTGCGGGACACACAGAACTCGCAGAGAAATAAGACAGTGGGTTGGCGATCTGTGGGGTCGTATCATTTAACTAACAGGCAATTATACAATTTGGTTTTTTCTAGTTCTTAATTGCCATGAAAATACTTGTGACCGCTCTGCAGGGAAATGTTCCCTGGGAGGTAGAATCACAATTGGGACCGGTTATAATTTCCATTCTAGATCTTGTCAGTCACATTGATTTGTTCTGCCGTCCTGCAAGGGGAGAGTAGGTCAGCGAACTGCAATGCTGCCGTCCCCCCTTGGGGAGTAGGTCAGTCCTTCTGCCATCCTGCAAGAAGGGAGTAGGTCAGCAAAACACAATGCTGCCATCCCCTTTGGGGAGTAGGTCAGTCCCTGATACTTTAATTTGAGCCAAACCCTAAGGCCACCCAGAATGGGGTGGCCCTTACCGCCAAAACATCGCCAAAATACGTACCCCACTGATCGGACCCACACAAGATCAGGGTTGCCACGCTGCCCAATTACAAACTAAGATACAACAAAGGAACGATGGCACATGCTCCTTATCATGCAAGTTTGAATAACCAGATCTTGGATGTCCCTGATGTCTGAATGGTCCTTGACTGGCTTTGCAACTGGATGCTGCTAAGTGTGATTACTGTTCTGATCTTCATGAGAATGATCCTTGATCTGCTACTAACAAAGGCAGTTATTGACATCTGCCACTTGCTGGTGTGACCTCCTGGGAAATCAACGTTTGTGCTGCAAGCTGCTAGCTCCATTTGTGGAAGATCCTTGCCTCTGCTTGGGGTGCCAGTTCCTTAAACTTGGTACCTGTCAACAAGAAAGAGAAACCAGCAGAAAAGAAAAATTGTTGGCACCTTGTATACGACTGAAAAATGACAGTTTGCAATGTATTTTGGGAAAGAGTAATCTCCTGGTACAAGCACAAGTCAGGTTGTTTAGCTGTACTTGCTGTCCAACTGTTTTCGATTGCCTATTGTGATGTTAAAACAGTTTGACATGTTCTTAATTCTTATATTTGTTATATTGTACCTTGAAGGCCTGAGACTATAATGGAGCCAGTTGAATCTGACAAAAGATTGTTTCTTTGAAAGGTAGAGCTTTGACCTAACTGAGAGCAACCTGCTTCTAGCGTATTGTTGGTGGTACCAGACCTTACAGTTAACACAGTATGTAAGGCTGAGCCTGCATCTTAACATGTGGATGTTGCAGACCTCCCATATACAATCCAGTTCTGACAGAGGGGAAACAATTGACCTTAACAAAACCTGGCCCGTAACTTCCATACACACTCTGCAAAGAATGCAGACTGATGTCAAGGTTACCCAAATTCAACTTCCTAGCTGAAAGGGGGAACCTGGTGACCGCTCTGCAGGGAAATGGACCCTGGGAGGTAGGATCACCGATCAGGCCTATGGGCTCTGTAATCTGGATGCAGTTGATGCCACCAAATTCTAGGGTCTCCTTGGCAAACAATAGAAGGCATTGTCCTTAACAAAATCTGGCCCATAACTCCCGTACACACACTGCAAAGAATGCAGACTGATGTTAAGGTTACCGGAATTCAAGTTCCTAGCTGAAAGGGGGGGCCTGGTGACCGCTCTGCAGGGAAATGGACCCTGGGAGGTAGGATCACCGCTCAGGCCTAAGGGCTCTATGACTGGATGCAGTTGAGGCCACAAAAATTCTAGGGACTCCAGTGGCAAACCATAGAAGGCATTGACCTTAACAAATCTGGCCTATAACTCCTGTACACACACTGCAAGAATGCAGGCTGATGTTAGGGTTACCAGAATTCAAGTTCCTAGCTGAAAGGGGAACCTGGTGACCGCTCTGCAGGGAAATGCACCCTGGGAGGTAGAAACACCGATCAGGCCTATGGGCTCTGTGAACTGGATGCAGTGGAGACTACAAAATCTAGGGTCTCCTTGGCGGACCTAGAAGGAAGGAGTAGGCCAGCAAAGAGCATGCTGCCGTCAGGCGTGCATAATGTGCAAACCTGCCTGGGAACGGTAGAATTCTCTGAAAACCTGCCTGCGTAGCAATTTTGTACAACTAGGGTAGAGAAGCCTGTTACCAGAGCCAGTAAGCATACAGGTATCAGACAGTAAGTTTTTACACACGAACAGAACATGTTAAATAACAAATGCACTGCAACATTGTCATTTTGATAACATTATGATAACGGATTCAATAAATAATTTACATAGCAAAACAATATACAGTAATGCAGTAAACAGTATATAAACCGGGTGAGTTAGAAAAACGTCAGGCATTTGGCGGACTGTGATATCGCATTTAGCCACCTGATTGTCGTGAACTAAATTTTTGCACGCAGCCAAGAGTCTAACTTAGACCATGAACCTTTCCCCATGGAAATCGGTCATTTGATGCATTTGTTAAAAAAGATTTTTTCTTAAGACCTTGTATTGCCAACTGGAGAAATCTTTGCCAAGCCCCTTCTGCCTTTTATCTTGTAAAAAACAACGAGTCAAATTTTGTGTACTATTATTCATCATCTTACTGCAATTACATTCGATAAAGAACTATTGAAAAAAAAGTTCCTGCAAAGTATTGATCTGGAACTAATTACAAATGCATTTCATAAAGAACCATTTAAGAAAAACTGCCTGCAAAATATTGCTTCGGAAAAAGCTGCCTGGGAACTTTCTTCCCGCATGCCCATGTTTATGCACGCCTGGCTGTCGTCCCCCTTTTAGGGAACAGGTAACCCTTCTCATGCTAACAGGCATTTATATGGCCTTGAAGTTAAGGGACTCATTGCCATAACCCTATTGGGGCCCTGAAGATATTGTAACCTGTGGGTAGGAAAAAAGACTGTTAACTCCTGTAAGAGAAACTTGATACACCTGCAAAGAAAAAGAATTAGTAATGAAGCCAATGACCGTATCCTATGGGGGTTTAACAGGACATGGGCAGGAAGGAGGAACAACAGGGGAGGGTGTTGTTTGTAGGCTTTCTTGAAATCTCAAATTACGGATTTGATACCCCTTCTGATCTCCACTTAATGGGAACTTTGGAGAGCACAAAAACCCTTGTGCAGCCCAAGGTAGGATTCCCTACATGAAAGCATTCAAATGCTGTGATTAATGGGCTAATGAATGCTGGGACTTGATTAAGTGTTGTTGTGTTTTGAGCTGTAGGCCATGCCAAAAGGATTGTAACATTTGATTAAGCACTTACTTCCGCGTATTGTGGACTGCCCAAAACTGCCTCAAAGTGCATCAAGAATGGTACATTTCCAGCTCTCAGCCTAAATCCCTCGCATTATTCAAACACATACATCGGTGGTTACCCATGATTCAACTCACTTCTGAAAAGAGACACAACCCACTTTCTTCCAGATTCGAGGCATAAGAATGCAGATGAAATTTTCCACTTTGGCTCCAAGCAATAGAAGATTTGTACGTAGGCCCTTTGCTGTGATTTGAAGATGCCCTGTTGCTTTAGCCTCGGACTCGATATTCAAACATACAAGGGCGGGGGGGGGGAGGTCCAAGATCAGGCCTTTTCGTTTGACGCGTGCGATCGCACTCGCACACGCTGACACACGCGCAGATTCATGTACGAGTGCGTTTTGTCGCACGCGCAAAACGATCTTTTAGTGGGGTCATCAGGCAAGAATAGAACGTGAGCTGGCCACTTCTATATTGTCGTTGAAGTGGAGATAAACATGAATTTTGTTTCAACAAAGCCAAGTCATGGGAGGACGACGTTTCAAGGAACAATCCAGATGACCTTGCCGTTAAGTTACCACTTGAAATCATCATAAGCCGTGGTTTCTAATGAATGAGAAGAAACCAGACCACTTCAATAAGCAAAGACTGCTACAACATTATTAATTGCATGTGGAATTGTGACAACAAATGTCCGCGTTTTATCGCAAACTAATAAGTTTGTCCATATCTAGGGCGGAAAGTTTCTTAAAGTTTAAGTACGGAAGTTTCGAATTCTCATTTTTCTTGTTATTGAAATCTCTTGAGCTTCTACATATACTTCATTGCCAGTTGTACGAAACCATGCCTTTTCTAGACATCAATCGAGAAAATTTGAGTAACGAAGTGCAACTAATATGTGGCAGCTTTATCGAGACTACGTGTTCTTTAGGAATGATTGCCTCTGCAGGTTTCTAATGTGGAGAAGCAAAGATTATAGTGAGGATTTGATGTAAATGCTTGTCGTAAAAAACTAGATTTGGGTGAAGGGGCAAGAAAGTAAGGGCCAAGCTACAAATTGATTAGCAAATTAATTTTTGGCAGGTTTCGCTACTGTCAGATGGAAACTCTTCGTCTCAAATTTTCGTTGTTACTATAGAAAGCATAAATTGTCATTCATATGCTTATAGCTGGCTGGGACTGATTATACCGAGATTGTATGAAAGAGAAACCGAGCTGTTTCATTTCAGACGAAAGTGGCCTAAATTTACTTCATCGAAAACTCTCTTTCACAGAGTCAATCTCAGGGATGGAGGCTACCTCAGGAATGACCCTGATGATGTGATACTTAATTCCCAATTGACCTTCACGCTCAAACTAGATGTCGGAAATGTAGGTGACCTAACTTCTTGACCTTTCCAGAAATTAAAGCAAAACAGTCTCATTGAACAATTCTTAGAAAACAACAAAGCATCTTCGAGAAGCAAAGAAAGTCTCAGAAACCAAGTCAGATCATATTTGAAATCACAGAACTTTCGCAACAAATTTCATTCTCCTTTGCCATGCATGAAGCTGGTTACAAGATAGCCCAATTGAAATTGAATGATATAAGGGCGAAAGGTGACCTTACTTACCCAAGTTTTTTGGGTTTCATGGAATTCATACTTGAGCAGAATTGAAAAATCTTTATACTGACGTGTTCAATTCATGGTTGAAAAGGCCTAAATTATGATTCTATGTATACGTTGAAACATAGTTGAAATGGAACAACCGTGACAATTTTCACATTTTTCCAGCGTGTGCGATCGCACGCGCAAAGTGATCTACGAGTGCAAAATGCCACACGCGTACCATATTTCTCACGAAAAGGCCTGCAAGATCGCTATTGTTTCACCTGCCATAGGGTACCAAAGAAACTTAACTTTTGAAAACTTCAAGGTGTGAGAAATGCAAACTCCTAGCATCCATTTTTTGCCTTTGGTAATGAGCCCTGGGAGGGAGAGGTGCAAGAATTACAATTGTGTGACACACGTTTATCTTCTTGTTTCTTTAGATGGCTTTCGACTAAAGGGAAATGACATGGTTAACCAGCTGGCCCAGGACAGGTCCAAAGTACAATAGGGAACAATGCAGTGACTTAAACAGCTGATCTGGAGGCATTCCCTGTTTTGGCAAATTGGGTCAATAGTATGAACACATCCCCCTGGGAATCTTCTTCCTATATGTTTTATCCCGATTAGGGCTATAACCGTCTAATTTCAAAAACTTTGGCAACCATATTGTGAATATTTCGAATGGTGCGGTAAACAAAGGGGTTAAGGAAAAATTGGTTGGATGGAGCTGGCTACAAAGATAAACCCAAATACATTACTCGCCTGTAACTGCAAAGTTTTGAACATGTAGTTAGTGCAGCGGGCAGCAAAGAGGGTTGGTGATGCTGGAGCTGGATTCGGTGTTGCTGGTAAGGACCGAAGATACCTTTGGGACGACTCCCAGTGAGTTGAGTATACATAGCTTGGACAATGCACTGCAAATGCTTTTTGTTCTGCTGGGATGAGCTGGTGGAGAGGCTGCAAGTTGTGCTGTGCCCGTTCTGGTACTGGTGTAATGTTTGAAGGAGGTTACTGTTAGCTGTGCAGCCAGCAGAGTGAAAGCTTGATGAAGTTCAGCAAAACATGATTTGATACTTTCTTTGACTCTATTTTTTATTGTTGTTTGGCACTGTTTACACATATGCTGCTGTTAACATAACCGCCCTCCCTTCACATTCTTCACTCCTTTTCACTCATGGACAAAGGCTTGTGGTTGTTTGTTGCTCCTGCGAGTAAAGTGTGGTTTGTGAGCCACAGGTAAAACATAGGTGAAATTGGCCAGATGTGAAATTGGTCATGCATGTGAAATTGGCTATGAAACAGGACAGTGGTGTCTGCTTTCACATGACAGAAATAGGCCATGACTTATTCCTCATGCAGCAAATTGTTTGTCTTCATTCCTGTGTGAAACCGTGCTGCCCTAGGTGCTTGATGATGCTCCATGTAGCTAAGGTATAACAAGATTACAAGTGTCGTCCGTTGGGGCTGGAGTGCTGGCGTAAACACGACATAACCTGGTGTTGTGTTGGTGAGGCGTGTCCAATTTTCATCGGCCAAAATTGGCTGCCGCACTCCCTTGTTGCTGAGAGAAACGCATCGTTCTCGGTGGGTAACTTCAAAAGCCTCAACTTCCTTTTTCACCCTGGTTACTACAACGTACTGGCGGAATATCTCTTTCAAGAATTCGACGTTAGAAGCGTTATTGAATGAATGATCAACGAAATTCTTTCACAACTCTCACTTGAAAACTGTTCAGGATCGAGTCGCCATGCACAAGGAGGACTTGGATTATAATGCATGCTGGGAAGTGCAATGTGTGTAGCAAGGAGGTTGGGACCCAGAGGGGTAGGAAAAAAAACAATGAGTTAACCCACGTCGTTAAACCACATTTACTCTCAGGCGTAAATGTTGCGATTTTGCCCCCAAGAAATCGGGATTTTCAAAATCCATAATTTCTGGTCAGAAAGCAAAGGGTTAAACCTTGGCTTTCCCCAAAAATAGGGGTTTTTGAAACTCCCCTATTTTGGCAAAAATAAGCAAAGGTTAAGTCTTAGCTTTTCCCCAAAAATAGGAATTTTTTAAACTCCCCAATTTTTTGCCAAAAAAGGCAAGGGTAAAGACTTAGCTTTTTCACGAAAATAGGGGTTTTGGATACCTCCTATTTTTACCAAAAGATGCAAGGGTATATCCTTATTTTTTGCCCCAGAAATTGGGATTTTCCAAAATCCCTAATTTCTAGTCAAAAAGCAAGGGTACAGTCTTAGCTTTTCCCCAAGGATAGGGGTTCTCGAATCTCCCCTATTTTCGCCGCAAAAAGAAAGGGTAAAGCTTTAGCTTTTCCCCGAAAATATAGGTTGATTCTCTGATTTCCTGATTTCTAGTCAAACGGCATGGATAAAGACTAGGCATTTTTGAAACTTCCCTATTTTTACTACAAGGGGCAACGGTAAAGCCTTTGTGCTTGCCCTCAGAAATGGGGATTTTCAAGAATCCCTAATTTGTAGTCAAAAAGCAAGGGTAAAGCTTTAGCTCTTCCCCAAGGATAGGTTGTTTTCGAAACTCCTCTATTTTTGCCAAAAAGAGCAAAGGGTAAAGCCTTAGCTTTTCCCAAAAACTAGGGGCTTTCGAAATTCCCTAAATTTTGCCAAAAAGGTGAAGGGTAAAGCTTTAGCTTTCCCCGAAAATAGGAATCTTCGAAACTCCCAAATTTTTCGCCAAAAAGTAAGGGTATAGCCTTAGGTTTTGCCCCAAGAAATTGGGATTTTCAAAATCCATAATTTCTGGTCAGAAAGCACAGGGTAAAACCTTCGCTTTCCCCAAAAATGAGGGTTTTTGAAAATCCCCAATTTTTGGCCAAAAAGGCCAACGGTAAAGACTTATCTTTTCTTGAAAACAGAGGTTTCGGAAACCCCTATTTTTACCAAGGCAAGGGTATAGCCGATTGTTTTCCCCAGAGCTGGGGGTTTTGAAAAATCCTAATTTCTAGTGAAAAAGCAAAGGGTAAAGCCTTAGCATTTCCCCAAGGATTTGGGTTTCCGAAACTCCCCTATTTTTTGCAACAAGGCAATGGTAAAAACTTGGATCTTTCCAAAAATCAGGGCAAACTTACCTATTTGTGCCAAAGAAGGAAACGGTAAAGCTTTAGCTTTTCCCAATAAGAAGTAATTCCCTTGTTTTTGCCAGAAAAGTAATGGGTGTAGCCTTAGTTTTTCTCCAAGAAATGGGGAGTTTTGAAATCCGTAATTTCTAGCCTTAGCTTTTCCCCAAAAATAGGAGTTCTTGAAAAACCCTTACTTTCGCCAATAAAGCAAAGGTGTATAGCCTTAGCTTTTGCCTGAAAATGTGGATTTTTGAAAAACCCTTACTTTCGCCAAAATAGCAAAGGGTATAGCCTTAGTTTTTGCCCAAAAATAGAGATTTTCAAAGATCCCAAAACTTTGGCAAAAGACAAAGCGCATAGCCTTTTAGCAAAGGACAAAGCGTAACATTGAAAAACTGACGTGAAAATGAGGCCAATACTACCGAGGCTAAAAACATTTTTTGATCAATAAGAAGCGAAAGAACCTACTGTTCCAAAAAGAAAGGGTCATATCCTTAATTTTTGCCAAAAGTATATTACCAAAAGAGTGGTTCCACTTGGGAAAAAACAACTAGTCATACTTTATGGCTAGCAAATATACTTCCAAATGAAGGCAGTTCTTTCGAAAAGACAAATTCGACAGCCTTTCTCGAAATGTAACCGAAACAGATTTGAAAACTTTGCTGGGAAGATCCAAGAGAAGGAAACAAAACAGACAATTGTGGTTGTATTTCACCTGTACATGAAAATTCTGTCAAAAATAGGTCACAAATATGAAAAAATATATTCAACAATCTTTTACCAGTTCAAAGGTTTCAACGATACTCAAATCAAATAAAATCTGTTGAAGAGAATTATCAAACATTCTAACTTAGAACTGAGGACAAGTCAACTAAAAAATTTTGGCAACAGGAAAAAGGTTTGTGAAACATGCAGGAATGCTAACTTCTGAGCGAGAAAAAATCACAAGCCAGATCGCACATAGAATCCTGAAAGCAAATGCTTTTATTCAAACAACGCAGCAGCATGTAGCTGAGGGCTGAGCTGTATCCGTTTAAGTTACTACTACCCTCTGAAGAACCAGTTTGAAAAATATGGTAATAAGTCGTTAATTTTTCAAATATTTCTCCTTTCCCAGTCCATGTTTGGAAGATGTGAAAAAATTCGAATTCCAAATTCTAACGGGAGAACAAATTTTGAATGAAGAAGAGAGGCACACGTTTTTTTATAAGAAACTAGTACTAAGATGGCCAAAATTTTAAGAAACTCTAGTACTATGTCTGAGAAGTATAAAGAAATTTTTAAGAGTTAAAAGCTTGGATATCATAGTAAATGTATCGTTGAACCTCTATTCTTGAGCAATATTAACTAACCATTTGTGTTTTCAACATAACAGAACACTGTTTATTTCTATATGAGGTTTTGAATGTCAAGAAACATATCTGCAGGGATCTGCAGCAGTGTTAGTGACCACATTGATGATTCTGCATTAAAAAAATAAGAAACCAATTAAGAAACTTTTAGTAGCTACTATGGCCTGATCATAGTTTCTTATAAAATAACTGTAGGTCATTTGGCAAACAAACAAATTTCCCAAGACAACTTTCAATCCAGCTCTGCGTCAATGTGAGGGGTAACAACTTTTCAGATTTATTGACATGTTTATAGATGTACGTAAGGACGTTACCCCCGTTGCAAGCATTACGCAATACGATTACTTCACTCCAAATAAGGAATTTAGGCTTCACGATTTTCCTTCAGTCTGTATTTTCGGACGGAATCCTGGCTAAGTGACCATGTAACATCTGATAGGATAGCCAAGCCTTCCATCTAAACGATGATACAAAGCATTTGCCAATTTATTGTTAGTCTCAGAGACATGGTTATAATCTAGCTTGTGAACTTTTTCCGGTCTCCCACAATAAGTATTGGTTAAAAACTCTGCGCTAACCAGCAGCCTCATCGAATTAAAGCTATACAACAATGCAATTTTTTCAATCCCACCTTGCAATTCTAGAACGTCTACTTGTTTACAAAATGTCTCCACAGAATCCGAAAATAGAAATTCGATATTCCTCTATCTCCAATTTTCAAGGGACCTTTGCAACCACAAACCTTGCACGTGCGATCAATTTTTGTCACAAAAAGAATATTTTTACTTTTTGCAAAGAATGCTCGCAAAGGCTGCTGGTTAATTCGCAAGGGCTGTTGGTTAGTGCAGAGTCTTTAAAAGGAGCAGGTCACCCTTGTTCCATAGTGTCTTAATACATTAATTTTCTTATTTGCATTGATTTCGAAATGAAATGCATTATCGAAGTATATCTTTTGATATAAGACGTCATAATTTATTCAAGTCCTTCAAATCGGATGACAATTTTTAATCGGCACAAAGTAGCCTCGTCTTGGCGCAGCCTCGAAATATCTCTTACCAAGGAAAGTTCCATTAGTTCCCAGATCCTCTTCCTTTTCAAGCTCCACCCCAGCGACAACAACGTTACTCCTTTTTGGTAGATTGGTTATATGGCCAAACCATTTCAGAACTCCTCTTATTGGGTCTGATTTTCCTGGTACATTACACTTGAGATGCATGCCAATATTTGGTTTCACATGAAGTTTTTCTTCGACTTGCTTCAAACTTTCGCTGTCGAGGTTGGTGCCAGTGCTTGCAGCTGCATCTGTGGAGAAATTACCCATAATAATACGACTAGACTTGCCCCAAGTCTATTTCATCATCTGTAATAAGTCTGCCTGAAACAGTGAACGACGAAATTTTTCCCTTTCCCCTTTCCTAATTTTCCCTTTCCCAATTATTTTGATTGACGAAATAGACTTGGGGCAAGTCTATAATACGACCTGTAGTCTATTGGTAGGATCGGAAAGTAAATTCAAATTATGCATAGTAAAACAAGTAACATTGGCAAGTGGCAAAGACACAAAACGAAATTCAAGATTTATCCTGAATATGGCTCTCAACTGAATAGACTTGCTCCAAGTCTATTCCGTCGTATATCAGCATTGAGGAAAATAATTACCTCTGCGGGCGGAATAGACTTGGAGCAAGTCTACAACTGAATGATTCGCACCGTTAGTTACGAGGTAGAAATGGATAAAAGAAAACTGAATAGATATTGTGAGACCTGAGTGGCTACCTCACTCCAGTTGTATCCGAAGAGAAAACGTAAGCATTACGTAAATTCGCTAAACTGGTTAAATCAAAACCTCCATCATTGAAATATGCTTGGTAAGTTACAAACTCATTTCTTGCCTGTCAGATGATAGCATTTATTTGTTTTTCTCCTGCAGGTTTCAAGAGTTTTCTCTGAAGTTACAGGTTATTTATTGGTTATTTTTCTTTTACAGAACTCAACAGTCTTTCTTCTATAGAATACGGTGCTTTTTGTTGCGTCTTTGGGTTTACTATGATCATTCCGTTATTCCAGGCTATATTAACCCTATTTTGGTTGGGGTGGGGACAAATCTGCCCCTCCTAGTAGATTTTTTTAATAACTCTGCCGGGAAGAATTTTATAGCCATGGAACTTCTTGTCTTTTTGCAACCACTTATTATGCAACTTCTCAAAAAGTTTCATTGAAACGTTTTGAAAATGAGGGGCGGGAGACAATTTTCTGGGACTGACCCTGGAAAAATCGCAAATTCTCAAATCTCAATCATCGGGAAAAAAGGAGCAGAAGTGGAATATTTTGCAAATTTCTTTGTTAATTTAATGCTATTTGATGCATTCTATCACAAGTATAAATTTTGGATGAAAAATATGCTCCAAATTTAATTTCATCGCGATTTTCCTGATTTTGACCAATTTTGCCGCTTCTTGACCACACAAAGGAAAATGCTGACGTGAGCAAAAATGGAGGCTATTTTCAAGGTTAACTTTTACACTTACAGAAAGTACATGCCTAATGCTTTTAGCACACCAAATTTGGTCGCTCTACCGTTTACCAGTCAAGAGTTGGGTAAGGGGCTTTTCTACCCCCAACCAAAATAGGACTATCAAATAGTCTAACTTTTTAAACACAAATCGTTTGCTTATACCCCATTCACATAGTTAAACCAGTTTAATCTAAACCATGTTAAATTTCATTATTAATCTAACCTTGCCAAGGCCTTGATGTAAGAAATAGGTGCTTCTATTACGATTCTGTTTGCAACTGTATCAAAGTAGAGTAAAGGACAAAGTTCTTTCGGATGTACATCGACAATATTGAATCCATCCATGTCTGAGAGCTGGTCAAAGAGATCTTGAAGCAATATACTATTCATAGGGCCATGCAGGAGAGAATGCTCATTGTTATTCCTGGATTGGTGTGATTCTGGTGTAATTGCATGTAAATTCTTATCAAAAACATTGCTTAGAATCACAACATTGACTGAGGGGGAAAAGAGGTTACAGAGGCAAGAAAAATATGATTCCTATAGTAGAGACATGAGAGTATTAAATTTTTAGGATTTGTTATGTTGGTCTCAATATATTTTGTGAGTGATTAGCTACAGATATCTTTGGAAATTATAAAATGATTGCGATTACGTTAATCCAGCGTTTAGTGTACCACATCTATTCCCAACAAAACTCTTTAGCTGTGTACTGTGCACGGCCCCAGGAAAGATCCAAAGATCTCAAAGAAAGAGAATTGAAATTACCTGAACTGTTGGTAGCTGGCTTCTCTGCAACTTTCGCAAGTGGTTGAGAGGGTGCAGCGTTCTCTGAAGTTGGTTCAGCTTTCTTTTGTCCCTGGATGGCACTTTTCGTCGCTTCTTTGTTTTTTGTTATTGTTGATGTTGGCTTGACAATTTTACTTCTTTTGTAACTATTATAATTTCCAGCAGACATTTTGTCTTCAGTTGCACCAAATGTTTTTCGTTTCACAATCGTTCCTTCGGATGATCTCAGCAAAGGAAGGTTATTCATAGCAAGATTTTCAGCTAATTTTTGTGCCTGAACACTTTCCTCAAGACCACTTCCTGAAACATCAGGCTCGAAGTTTTCACTTTCACGTTGGGCAATCGTGTCTTGCTCGTCAGTTATTCCTTCGCGACTGAAAGAAAAGAAAGTGGTATTTTATTTTGTGAGAAAAAACACAGTAAAGCTTTTTAGGTTCTCATGAGCAGCCCTATGTTATTGGCGCAAAACATGGCGTTTTGAATAAAAGTAATAGGCCTTTCTCATTTTGTTGACATTACGAGATGCCTTCCTCCCTGTCTCGGAATCCCTCATTCTTACAGTTAGTCAAGTTCTGTTGGCATTGCATCACAAAATGACTACTTGTCTTGCCGCCCACCCACCCACTGTTTCAAGACCAAAAACAAAGTCAAACAAACACTCATTCATTTCATGGAATAAGATACAATGCATGATTACGCTAAAGATGGCGGCAAGGAACTTCTTACCAAGATGTATTGCGTTCTGTAATCGAGTCCCTATCCCTATAGATGCATAAACGATTCCTAATTCGAAGGCAATGCATCTTGGTAAAAAGTTCCCCGTCACCATCTTTTAGCGTAATCATTTATTAAAATGGCTTTGATGGCACTGCCTCTGACGCTTTTGTTATTCTGTGATCAAAATAGGCTATTAAGAGAAAAGCGAGCAGGGAAGACAGATTTCCACGAACCGAAAAAAAGAAGGAAAGAGAGATATCGCAGCTTGCTGATTCTTTTGAAGTATTTGGCAGCTGACGCAGCAATTAAGTTGTAAGCTGTAAGTGGAAGAAAATTCTATGGCCCGTATAATAGTCTCTGACTCACCCCTTTTGATATTGTTCGACCTTTTGTATCTGATCCTTAGGCCCGACATCGCCAGAGTCTCGTCCATCATAACGGTAAATCAAATCATGTGTCAGCAGCGTTGCCTAAAATTTGAGAAAGAAGAATGCAAAGTTTAGATATATGGAGACTGGAAAGGTTCATGGCAGTTAAATAATTTTTTTATTCATTTTCTTCAGCCCGGTGTTCTCCCAGGGGGCCAGTCAGCATATGCACATAGAAGGAAGGTAAGTCTGATGTTTCTGAGTCTAAGTATTGCCAAGAGTGACATTTTTGGGCCCAAACTAACTGAACTTATGGCTATCATATTTTTTGGGTATCAAATATAGTCAAATTGATATTCATGGGCTCTGTAGAGGCAATTCTGGCCTAAATTTGCATTGTGTCAGAAAGTCAGAATGATTTTACTTGTTTACAGGTGTCCAAGTACAAAATTAGCTGATATCTTTGGGATTCAGTGAAGCTGAATTGATATTTTTGAATCGCCAGAAAACTGATCCCCTTTGTGCATATGTGTTGACTGCCCCCTGGGGTGTTCTCAAAAATCTTAAAACCCTCTGAAAATCTATTTTGGCAACGAAAATTAACTTGACATGAGATGGACGTAATCTACCCCCTTTTTGACCAATCTGAATCAGAATCTTTGCAAAATCTAATTGCAAACTTTGATCAAATTGGTGAAAATCATTACCTTCATCTGCGCAACAAAACCAGTCTCGATATGCTTTTAAATATCCACTTTAAGAAGTTTTTCGCATCGCTGTGTGCTTCTGAGTGCAGCTATTGATGTCAGTAAAAACACTTATGCATTAGGTTGGTCTCTTCTTTAGATTACTTATTTGTCTGCCACCCTATTGCAACCTAAACTTGTGGGAATATACCGAGTTTTTGCTGGAACAGCTCCCGAAGAAGATGAAAATTGCATCGCTTAACATATTTTTGATGTATTGTTAATCAGCTTCATAGAGATGTGTACAGCACCTACCTTATTCACATGCCCAAGCGTCTCTTCCAAGCCATCAATCTGTTTCGGTTGCATTGTGAAATTTACGAGCGTCGCAGCTCCAGGTGAAACTTCAACTGATTTCAAAATTGGTTTCAGGCCCTTTGATCTCACTGTGACATCATATGTTCCAGGTACGAGCAGTCTCCAAAAGTCGCCATCTTTTTCTGTCTTGATGTCATGACGACGATCCCCAATACTAACAGTAGCACCCTTGATAGGCTTGCCTTGTTGATCTTTCACGAAACCTTTGATTCCTCGGTGAGCCTACAAAATCATATGAAATATGACATTTGTAGAATTTAAAACTCCAATAATCTTTCGTTGTAGGCTGAGCTAAACAGGGGCTGAACAAGGGATAGCTGTGACAGTTTTGCAGAGCCAGAGAAACAGACCCTAAGTTTTGAGTTCTGAATGATTCTTCGCAGTTTCCTGAAAGGGTCCTCGCATTCACTTTGCACTCATCAGTATGGGATCTTCTGTACTCAGGAAAACAGTTCATTCACTTCATGTTCAGTTTTATTAAACTAAGTTTCTACCAACGATAATCTATGATTGTATTCGTGAAGTGTAACTGACAGGAGGAAGCATACTTCTTTAGAAATAAAAAGTTAAAGAGTTTCTTAAATCATTTTTTTCTTTTCTTAAGTTTCTTGACTTTTTGATGATGTGAAAGATGACTTAGGGAGTGGTCACTTTTAATAGGGCGGAGGATATTTTCGCACAATTAGGGAAAATTTCATACCCCATCTTGAACATGGAAACAGTTTTCGTACCCCCCCCCCACCATCTTTCAGCCAACTGGTATAGTACCCCATTCAGAAGTCTCTGTGCAAAAAACATAAATCTATGGAGAGATACCAAGTTGTCCCAGGCGATTTTCATACCATTCAAGTGATTCATTATTTCCAGGTGCCTGTAAATGTTTCTTTCAATCTTTGATCAATGTTTTCATCCAAAATTTTTTCAAGCTAATTAGTTTCGTACCCCTTTAAAATTGCTCTTAATGTTCTCGTACCCCCACGAAATAGTGGGAAAAAGTTTCATACCCTTGCCAAAAATCCTCCGCCCCGCTACCCAGCTTGCTAAAAATGGCCGCTCCCTTATTTCTTAAAAGATTCTCACTCTTAACGTGATAATGTGACGCCAATGTCATCAATCCTTTGACAGGCATTTTAGAAACACTGCCCAAGGTCAATCATTAATAACCTTGGAAAGGAATGATTGATTTAAATCAAATAACTTTTTACATCTAATTAATCACTTTAGCTATACTGCACCTTATTATTTTCTTGAATTTGCTGGCAATTTATGATCTTATCTCTTGCCGAACCTGAACCATCTTTCTAATAAGAAGCGACTTACCATTGAAATATATGAAACAAGAGCTTTCCTGTTTTGCTCCCAAGCACGTGCTAAACCAGACACTCCAGGAAACTTATTACATCCAAGCTCAATAGTAACTTCCATGCAGTTTCGTACGACGTAATTATAATCTTGCATACCCCCTGAAATACTGGCCCAGGCTGCCCCATTTGTGATACCATCAATAAATCGTTTGGTAGGATGGCTACAATTTTCTTTTGAATTTGCAAGATGCATTGTTGGATGGTTCTCCGAATAAGCCTTTGCAAGTTGTCTGAAAACATCATCATCAGGAGTCGAACTGTAAACGCTTTGCCCTGAAGGCGAGTCATCGTATGGATACGAGACCACCAGAGCCCCACTATGAAAGCTCGCAGATAGAACAAATGGATATTTTTTCAGCCAGTTTATGACTGCTTTTGTTTCTAGCTCAGGATCAGCATTTGAGCTATACGAGTTGAAAAACTGATCAGGGAAATTTCTGTTCAAGTCAACGCCATTAGCATTTAGTCTTCCTAAGTCATGTGATCTGACAGAGGCCATTTCGTAGCCATCGGGGTTCATACTTGGCAATATATGAATCCTTGTTGAGTTGACCAATGAAGTGATCTTCTCAATCTTGCGATATCCCTCGCAGAGGTATTTAATGAACTGTAATAATATTTCTCGGCCTAGGACCTCGTTTCCATGGATATTAGCAATGTACTTGACCTCTGGTTCGCCAGGTTCGTGTCGCCCTGGGTTGTCTGTAATTTCCATCGCCCACAATTGCCTGTTTTGAACAGTTGTACCAATAGAGTAAATTCGGGTTATTTCTGGATAATTTTCTGCAAAGTATTTCATAAACCATGCTAGTTGTTCGTAATTATGATGCACGATTTTACCTCCATCAATTTCCCGTACTCTTTCTCCAATGTATGTTAAGTTCATATTTCTACCAGGAATTCTGGACGTCGATTTTATTTTTTCTTTTTCTACTTCCGTTCTTGCTATTGAGCTCTGCTGTGCAACTTGAGCTTGATACGGTGGGTATTTTTGATAAGCATGAGCATTTTGCTGTGCAACGTATGGAGTTCCCGCATATGCTTTCGACGTTGCGTATTGAGGATTCGTTCCTTTCGCCTCGTAAGCATTAGCAGCAGTCTTCTGCGTGTGTCGAGTCACATGCGACCTCCGTTCGTTATGCCATGATCGTTTCGCATCCAGCGAAATTATACAGCAAACTGTCGTAAAAATAAGGCCTAAAAATTTGCCCATTGCGAAGTCAAGTAGATATCATTATCCAATAAGTGAAAACGAATAATAATTTCTTCGTAAATCTAGAACAACAATCTTTGATTTGTTTTGCTACAAGCCTCTATAATAAAGTTTACACGCTTACAATCAACGAGATTGGTTTTCGAGCGTCGCTTTCTTTACGGGTGCGCGTATGCAGCTCGTATCTTCAGCGTATGAGTCATTGACAAACGCAATTTTTTATGCGTCCACACATCCTCACCTGGCTGAGCTATAATTTACTGTTTGTGCACTGGGTAGCGAAGCGAGTCTTACTTTAACTAAGAAAAGGCAACAAAATTCCTGCTTTATGCCAGAGACTTGTTGATAATGTATGAGCCTAGCCTTATGCCGATTGAACGACCTATTTTCAACGGATTTTCTTCGCAATTTTGAAGGATTTTGCTCACTTAGGCCCAAAATGTTTACGCTTATGCTTAACACCGCTTGTGGTCATGGCTACGCGCTCGAGCGAGTATCTTTTCTGAATGAAAACACCGGCAAGAAAGCAAACAAACGTTTTATTGGAAACTCAACTTTATTAGTGCAGAAAATTGGTTGAATTTCATTTCAAATTGCTAGAAATGATTGCTCAAAATCTTCATGAAGCAGCGAGAAATATGTACATCTTTGGCCACTCTTCTTTTTACGCTGCCTTGACCGAAAATGTTTGCGCATCTTCGAAGTGCATGTTGAGAGCTTTCAAGAAATAATTTGGCCTAACATTGATCTTTGAACTAAATCTCTCTGAAAAGGAACTTAGGATAAAGATTGTGATTCAATCGCTAGATCATTCTTAACTGAAGGCTGGATCAAACCTTCAATGAGTCTTCAACTCGATCATTTCAACAGCTACCGCGGCATAACATTCATGAAACTCTGCGAACATTTTGTAATTGAGCTCAAAGTAGATATGATATTCTTCCACAAGAGGCAAGGTTATAAATGCCGACAAAGCAAAATTGTGCTAAATTGAAATAAATCTAGCAGGGCAGGGCTCTATAAGACAGACAAGGTAGCTACATTTTAAAAGATTCGACTAGCAAGGGCAGATTTTGTAATACAATAGCATCAGTCGCTTTGGTTCACACCTCAATTCAAAGCGATTAGCGAATGCAGACAAAAGAAATTCTCTCAAGCAGAAATTGAAAACAAACGAAGACGCAAAGTTGCCCTGAAACCAGTACGGCGAACTCTCGTTTGGTGCGGGCGAAGGGAGGTTTTTAAGAGATGTAATGTGCTCATAATGAAAGAAGAAGGGTAAATCTAAAGTTCTGTCTGGGGCATTTTGTTTATTTGACTCAAAAACCGAGCAGAGGGCATTACAATTTTAGCACATTTATTGCTCAGATATACAAAGTCACTGCTCAGCTCCTGAATCAAGTAAACAAAATGCCCTTCAAGACATTGATGTGTGTACGTTCAAATCCCGTACAAGCCGATTCATTTCTCTGCTCAAAGTTTCAATTTTCAACCTTTCATCCTAAAGGCCCCATCTGGTCTGATTTCAAGCATGGAATAATATTCATCTTTGAAGAGTGCAGAATGTCCTCAGCAAAGCCCACCAGACAAAAATTGCCCTTCTTAAAGTGCAGCAAATCATTCAACATTACAGGGTAAACATATTTACATCATGCCGCTCCACGGCATCTTAGCTACAAAATTATATTTGTACGAAATAGATATAAAAACATGATGAAATTAGAGCCACATTATGTAAAAACTTACACATGTACTGTAATTAATTATATAAGAACCCGGACTGACATGCAAAATTGTAGATTTCGATACGCATGCATTAACGGTACTTTTGAGCGGTTGGCTTTGGTGTGTTTTATTGACGGGGTTTTCTACTCTGTGAAAGAAGATATCAGAGATTAAGACTGCCTTCACACGATGCCGGTACATTTTGAGAACGGTGAAAAATTCGACGGATAGGCCTCCTGTTCACACGAAAACGGCACATTTTTTGCCGGCAGATTTTGAAAACGGCAGATTTTGAAAACGGAACTCTAATCGGCACATTTTGGAAACGGCATCGTGTAAGCACTTTAAAATGATGAAAATAGAGCATTTTCAGACGCTTTTGGAACGAGACTGAACGATTCGTAGGGTTTAGGTACACTTAATTGGCATCAAAGTCTTGCAACGAGCTTTTTCCCGGCAAATTTTTGATCGTTTTCAAAATGTGCAGGCATCGTGTGAACGCAGTCTAAGATGTCAAAGAAAATTTTGACTTGAGTTGTAAAGTTAGCATCTTGTCTCGAGAATGAGTCTCCCAGCCTATGAAATGTTGACTGCTTTGAAACACGAAACCATTCCCGCGTAATCAGAAATATTTAGCTCTGTTGGAAAAGTTGCAATGGAAATGTTTTGCAACTAGTATTCAAACTTTGAACTTCATCATCTTCCTGAGGCTTGAAATAAATTTTTCTCTAAGATCAGGATCTTAATTGAAATCCTATTTAGTAATTTGCTAAAACAGCCAAAATGGGCTGTGTTCACTGTCGTGTAAAACTTTTTGACTTTTGAATGTTCAGCATTTTTGAAGAGCATAATTCAATCGCAACAATTTTTGTATCATTAGAAATCTAAGAATTCTCTAAACTAAGTTAAACTCTTAGCCAGGGTAGTGGATACATTATCCTAACTTTCCAGATTTGAAGCTCTTGCGTTTGATCATCATTAGAGTATGAATTTTTCTTTTTCTATGATTTCAACCCTTTATCCATAGTAATCCACTCAGTTAATACATTGTTCTACAGGGTAAGCCATGCAAACCAAAATCTGATAATAACTAAAATATGCAACCCTATTTACAGTAATCTAAGACAAGAAAGGAAAGGAAAACGAGATGAGTCATAGTTTGGCTCTATAACATCTTCGAAAGGAACAGAATGATGAGGACGCTTTTACAACACTATCTAGGTCACTCCAGACCTTAGTCCCTCTGTAAGCAAACGATTTCTAACCGGTTGATGTTCTCAATAGTGGTAATCTATTGAAGTGTCGTGTCATGTGAAGACTGAGGATGACACAAGAGTTTCAAAGGTTTTGCGATCAACCATGGCCCCTAGAATATATTTTGTCGCACCCGGTATTCTTAGCCTACCCAGTTTCATCTTATCACTACACGGTCCAGTTCTCTGTGTTCTACCCAGTATATTCTACGCTCTACCCACCGCTCATTTTCTACAAACTCTAGAGTCTCATACTCTACAACCAGTCTCATTTTCAACTCTACCCAGCCTCCTTCGCAACTCCCTACCTTGTCTCGTTCTGCATACACTACCCAGTCTCATTTTTATTCTCTACCCATTCTTATTTTAAGTCGCTCTAATGGGTCAATATCCTCATCCTCTTCATCTATTCTTTCAGCTCGCTCCTCCTCTCTTGTGTGTTTCCTGAGAATCATTTTTTGTTTATCAGTCAATGGCCGAATCGCCTCGTTAATGGTTGGCAAAAATGGCCTCGTATGCAATGTATTTGGCCTCGCATAGATAATGTTTGCAGCGTTCATCAGCAGGAAGTCTTCCCACGCTATCTTTGGCTCTCTTCTATGGATTGTGTCAGTGTTGCTAAACCATTCCGGGGGTAACGCTCCTAACCAATCATCAGGAACGTGATCACGTTCTTCTCTCTTGATGAAAGACAGCATCCATTTTCCGTAGGCCATTTTGGCTAAACTCAGCGTAATTATGCCTTTGCCCATTTTGTCAAATGCCTTGAAATGAGCCTGCAGTCTTGACACTTCACGTGGTGTAATCATGTTTAGGAACTCTTCCTGTAAAAAATGACCCATATTCCACACCAAGAGAAATCAAAAAAGCATTAAGCCAAATTTCCAGTCAGCGGAATTTTCCGAGCGGGCGGAATTTTAGACAATAAAAAGTTGCTCAGCCGTAGCTATCTATTCAAGTTCAGAGCGACATTTTTCCCACGAACAATGGAAATTGCGTTCGCTTGGAAAATTCCACTGACTAAAAATCAGCCTTTAACATTATTGGCAAAATACTCGCAAATCCGCAAATCCGCAAATCGCTTTGCTTCGAAATCTTGTACGCATTTTTGCATGAGTGATAAACTCTTGACTTAAGTGATGAGAATTTTGATAGCCTCCATGGCCGCTTCCAGGTCTGGTTTTTGATACGGACATTTGAAGTTTTCCTGCTTTTATGGTTGCTTTACATGAACATCAAAGCAATATGTTTGGAAAAGCCGAAAAAAGTGAGCCGAGGTTATATCTAAAGTAACAATGCAAATTTCCTTACTCGTGCTGTGTTCATTGCGGAACTTGTTACGATTCAGTCAGGGGATTGAGAACCTATATGTAATTAAATTTCAAGCATGTCGCATCATGTGTTCTAGAAGCAGAGGATGAATAGAGAATGGACGGTGATTAAATGATGGCAAACTTTTAACAATAGAATCAATTATTTTGATTCACAAGCCAACACAATATGGTAAGCATTGTCAAAAAGTTCCTACGGCCTATCATTTTAGCCACGTGCGCAACCAAAGGAAATCAAAGCAAAAGGAAGACACGAGCTTCTTCGAAAGAATGAGTACGCATTCCATCCATCCATCCATCAATCCATCCATCCATCCATCCATCCATCCATCCATCCATCCATCCATCCATCCATCCATCCATCCATATGTACTCCTTCGATGGATGGATGGATGGATGGATGGATGGATGGATGGATGGATGGATGGATGGATGGATGGATGGATGGATGGATGGATGGATGGATGGATGGATGGATGGATGGATGGATGGATGGATGGATGGATGGATGGATGGATGGATGGAATTCTATGTGTGAATACATAGAAATATATACAGGGTGTCTCGTAAAACACCTTCCCAGTTTTAAACACCTTCCCAGGTCGAGAGTTATTTGAGTTTAATCTGGATGTTTCACAGCAGGCAACTTAACCAGAAAATCAACAAAATACAGGAAAGGGCTCTCAGAATTACTTACAAGGACACTGAATCTACTTTTAGTGAGTTATTACAGAAGGACTGTGCAGTTACTATTCATACTAAGAACTTGCAATGCTTATGACTGAGATGTACAAAACTAAAAATGGGCTAAACCCTTCATTCAAGCAGGAAATCTTCCGTGAAAATACAACTCATTACAATTTGCGAAATAATAACGAATTTACTCAACCCAGAGTGAGATCCGTCAGCAACGGGACAGAAAGCATCCGATTTAAAGGTCCGCAACTGTGGCAAACGTTGCCACCAACCATTCGAAATTCGGAAACCCTTTGTCGATTTAAAAAAGAGATTAAAAATTGGTACGGAGAAAATTGTCACTGCAGATTATGCCGCACTTTCATTCCAAACTTGGGCTATTTATGATGATTGCTTTTAGATATCCGTTTTAAATGTATATATTGATGACTTGTAAATACTTTTATCTATTACCTTTTTTATCTAATACTGTATATACATCTTTTTACGTTGGAATTAATTAGCTATTTTTTATTTTAGCTATTGTATTTTATCATCCAACGATAAATAAATTGATAATAATAATAATTAAAACTGGGAAGCTTATCGCGACACACCCAACATTTATTAACTTAGTATCTGAAGGTAGTTTTATGCTAAGAAGCTACGCTTATCAAAGCCAGTGGCGGCGCCAGCTCTGAAAAATCCAAGAGAAGTGAGGGGGGGGGGATTTCACATAATTTTTCAATCTAGAGGTATACTCAACTAATTTAATGCCATTTCTCTTTGCCAATTTCTGCCGACTTTTGGACTTGAAGGGGACAAGCCCGGGGGATTTCATTTCATTTCATTTCATTTCAAATCAATATTTAAAGTTGGTATTTACAGTAGTATCAAGCTGACACTAATTCAAACCAACTATTTACAAAACATAATATATACAAAAATAGAAAAAATAGTATTTATAATCAGCGACATATTTTACAGGTGCATCTATCTGCTGTCCAATCTTTGATCCTCTTTTTAAAATGTGACAGAGTTGGTACTTGTTTGATACTGTCATCAAGAGTGTTCCATAGGAAACTACCTCGAAAAGACAGTGAATCGAGTCCAAAGCCAAGTGTCTTAATTCTTGGCAGCTTACACAAGTTTTGTATTCTTAGATTGTACATTATGGGTTTCTTTTCATGAAATTCCCATACAATTGAAGGGTTCAAGTGATTCATGGACTTGTAGATTTATGTCATCAGTTTCTGCAAATTCTTTATATGCATGCTATTGCTGCCACTTCGAGCGAGCAATGTTTCAAATGAAGATTCGTAGTCTTCATAGAGGATCCAAAGGGAGGGGGTACTTGGTCTTCGAACATGCGGGTAGGTGCCGCTGGAAAATCTGAAAAGCTAGCCTGTCCCGGAGTCAATTTCCTGAAAATGATATCCAATCCCGGAGTAAAATTTTCTTAAACAATACCCTGTCCTTTAGTTTCTGCAGACTAAATTGTGCTCTGCAAGGAAATTTGTACGAAATCTATCGAGAAATGTGGAAATATTGCCTTCCAAGCAATTTCAATCACATTCACAGAATGCAAATGGCCTAAAACGACCTTTCGGAGTCAAAAATGACAAATATGGACCCTGTCATGGAGCCGATTTTTACAAAAATGATACCCTGTCCCGAAGTTGGAATCCTGAAAATGATACCCTGTTCAGCGGCACGTCCCCGTACAGAAAAATGTATGAGTACCCCCGGGGGGACAAGCCCCTGCCCCAGTCCCCCTGTGGTGCCGCCAGTGATTGAAGCAGCATCCTGATTCTTATGTGAAAAACGTCACAATCAAATTAGTTGGAAACTACAGAGAGTTGGCAACTCTCCTCGCTCTATGTAGCAGGCTCGACAGAGTGGAGACTCGAACAACCATAGACCTTTTAGCTATTCTAAAAAGGAATGTGGATCGAACGATATTTCATCACATTTTGTGGAATTTTCGAATGTGTACAATACTGATAGAGGGCCTAACGCCACTCAATCGAACCTCGTGTATAAAAGTGTATAAAAATAACGCTCGATCCAGGCTCTTTTGTAGAATAGCTAAAAGGTCTATTCTTCAGATCGGTAGTCAAGCGTGCTGCCATTTCCGCTCAAAACGAATGCAAGTACCGTAAAAGATCTATTAAGCCCCCGGGGGGCTTATTTAATTTCGGACCTTCCAGAGGGGGGGCTTAATAGAGAGGGGGGCTTATTAGAGAGGGGGGGCTTATTTACAAAATCAAAGGACAAGGATATATTTGATAGCTTTTTAGTTCTTTCAACCCAAATTTTGCGGAATCAACATACAATTTTACGGCTCAAATACATAAATTCGACACAGTTTTTATCCCAAACCATACTAAAATTAACACGCAAGGTTGTGCAGCTAAATAAATGGAAAACATTTGGTAACATCTAGAATTTTGTATAAGTGGGGGGGGGCTTAATAGAGAGGGGGGGCTTATTTCAAATTTTGACTCAGAGGGGAGGGGCTTATTAGAGAGGGGGGCTTAATAGAGAGGGGGGGCTTAATAGAGCTTTTACGGTACCTGAAAAGCTAAAAGCAACGTACCTGCGATCGAAGACCAAGTACTCGAACGCACATAGTTGGTGCAAATTCCCACCATTCCACTGTGCCTGAATTATCTCGATCCATGTCATGAAAAAAGCGAACTTCTTGTCCAGCTCTCATTGATGACATTGGAATTCCAACTAGATCTTGGTATGATATTTTCCTCTCTTTGATATATTGATCAAGTCCAAATGACGTATCTAAAGCAAAGACAGAAAAGCGCTCTTAAGATGGGCAGCATGGACACTAGTGGGTCAGTCCCGAAAGATTTACACACTCTTTGAAAAACTTGAAACAAAAACTATAGCACTAATCTGAACAATTACAGCTCGATTGCCTAACTAAAGATTTAACTTAATTTGGAAAATTCATCCATAATTTCACATAAATCACCTTAATCTCAATGAAAAATTTTTTAAAAATAACTTTCGTTGTCTTTGCCTAAAACCATAAGAGACTGGCTCGACTGAACAATGCTCCAACAACTGCAATGATAAGCTAGTGTATTTTCTTATATCAAACCATGGGAGCTGTGGACACAATTTGGGTGTTGATTGTGTCCACAATACCTGGCCTAAATGATATTTAATTAACAAATGCATTTCGTTGCCTTGCTTGTCTTCATTTCACTGTTTATCTTCTCGTTCTTGTCTGGGTGCACATCAGCATTCTATCAACGGTTCTGCATGGCCTAAATTTGTTGAACTGCACTGCGATTTGAAAGCCGTGACCTGAGAACTAGCTCCAAGACCGACGCGGCTTTCTAAAGACTCGTCGATCTGGGAACTACGGAGTGCAGTTCAAAAATTTAGGCCATGCAGAACCGTTGATAGCATGCTGATGTGTACCCAGAAAAGAACGAGAAGATAAACAGTAAAATGAAGACAGGCAAGGCAACGAAATACATTTGTTAATTAAATATCATTTAGGCCAGGTATTGTGAACTGTGGACACAATCAACACCCAAATTGTGTCCACAGCTCCCATGATCAAACATTTCATCAAACATGAAATGGTAACCCTTGAATTCCTATTTTGCCTCCTTGTCAATGCGGGGCATCAGAAAGTTGAAATACACATGACTGTGGAGAAGCCGTCCTTTTTTTGTTTTGGGTAAATCAAGGAATATGAATGTCGAATAATTACTAACTAATGGAGGAATAATGCACCCCTAATTCAACTAAAATCACGAGAAAAATATATTGAAAATTAAAGCGAGGCCTTTGCAATATGATGAAATAAAAATTTTAAAAACTGGCTCCTTAGGTTCAATCTTGCAAACCGTCTGAAACAATGCATATCTTTTCCTTACTCACTCCGTATAATTTAAGCTAAGGTAAAATTATGGTTTTACCCATTCGACTATTGTCTACATCTTCTGCACTTCTTTAGACCTTCAACTTTCAAATCAACAATAAAACTACCAACAACAACGTTCAACCTTCCAACTTGGTTTGGGTTTCTCATTCACAAAACCACACAGTGTAAAATGAATGTTGACCAAGACAACTAAACTTGATATGTAAGTTAGACTTTCTTAAAAATCAGAACATCTCCGGCTAAGTGTCCCGGTATGTTCTACGCCAGTGATTTTCCCTATGCAAAAAATGAAGCAAAATCAGTCCCCGGACAAGCTGTGAATCTCACCGGTACAAAACGGCTTCAAATTGGCAAACCTCAGAGAGAAATCTATGAAGTTATTCCTATGTGTAAAGCCAGTTCCCAGCCAATAATTATGCTGTCTTCGGTACATAAGTGGAGGTACCTGGTGAAACTTTGGTCATATTTTTCGACCACAAGTACCCCGTGAACATTTGACCTCTCGCCCCGGCACGTAGACCGGGTGTATCAAGCCCAGAATCATTGAAACTGTAGTTTATCAGGTAACGTTTATTATAGGTAAAGCGGTATATACTCACCCTCTCCGGCCATCTCATCGAAGGATTCTATTACTTTCCTCTTTTCACTGTCGGTCAGTAAATGGAACAAGTTTTCCTGCAGAAGAAAATAGATTTGATACCATTGGGAGAAAGACACTTTTTGAACCAGATGATCAGAAATTAGTGACGCAAAGAGTTAAGCCCCTTTCTATGTCCAACAATCCTTGATGCATTATTTCCTTCCGAAATTATGAAAGGATTCAGTCAATTCCTCATTTTGCCAAAAATCAACGAAAATGTGGTTGTTCCACCCACCGGCTGTTCACCGTCATGTAAATTTTGTACATTTAATGCTCTCCGTTGACGAGACAGCACAACTAAATATCAACAGCCTCTGTATCACTAGATGTCAATGACCGAGTTTGACAAAACATTAGACTCATGACATAGCCCCTGTTATCGCAACGACAGTAACGACAACAACAACGATGACCACAACAACAACAGTATTTGCTAAAACTGGGAATGGTCATTCATATAAAAATAGAGACGAAAATGCGCAGATTCACAGATTTATCTGTACACTCTGAAACGAGGCTACGGCGTAGTCTAAGAAGCGAGGCAAGCAATGACAGTTGGAAATTCTCATTGCTACGGTGAAACTAATCGAAGCTAATTGACCAAAGAAATGTGGAATTCCTGGATCACGGCAAAACTTTTGTTGATTCTTGGATTGAGGAAACATTCACTAGGATACTTGCGACTTTTGTTCATAGCATCACTGAAATTTTGAATTTTGAGGTGTTTTAGCAATTAGCAATTTATACCCATCCGCATTACCTGGAGCACTCTGCTTTTTGGACTGTGATGCCATGGTTTCGATATGCAGACATGAAATTGAGGGAGGAAAACTTCGTCCGAATTTTCAATGTGAAAGTCCATGAGTCGTATAGTTTGAGCGTCCACCAGTCTATCAATGGCGATAACTACTAATATACAATCAGTCAATAACAAAACATTATTTCACCATTTTGACCGTTGAAAGTAGATTTATATGAGGCAAACACTGATAGTTTCAGTCAAATAGAAAAAAGCGAATTTTCAGGAATGCTTGATTTGAGCTTAACATTGTGCAATGTAAGCTATGAATAAATTCTCAGAGCTTTGTGAAGTTATAGCGCTCGCCTCATAACTGCACTGTCACCGACGAGGGATGAGGCTTCATTCAGGCTAAAAAAAGCGTGTGCTTTGATTTTTATAATCGATTTTACTCGTTTTACTGTACGATTTTTCAGACAGTGGAAACATTTTTTGCCTCACCCGGCAGTTAGTGGCTGCAAAGCGGAAATGATATCTTTTGGAAATTAAGGTGAAGTACACCGTACGTACACATTCTGGGCAGCTCCAGCCAACTTCAGTGTCCGACTCATTGCAAGCATCGACTGATAATGGATCTTGTAGATAACCTTTTTGCTCCAAACATTCATGATGGTACACTTTGTCACAAACTCTACATCCATGAAATGGTTCTCTTCTGCTATCCATTGAATCACATAAATTGCACTCATCCGATCTTCTTAACTGCAACAGGATATAGGAAAGTAAACCACTCTTCATTGCTTGCCTGTATGGGTCAGAGAATCAGCCTGGTGGCTGCGTATGCCAAATGCAATATACATCGCTGATTCATTTTTCAAAACATCACGGCATTGGAAAGGGCTAATACTGGGATTTTTATTTCCTCGAAATCGGACTTTCCGTTACACTGGGTACCAGACCTTCTCTCAAATTTCTTTTAGAGAGAGTCTGGAATTGCGAGCGATTTCATTAATTTCATGTGTTGCAAGAATCCTGAAATGGCCTTCAGAATTCAATTTATATTTATGCACGTGTGCACTCCTAAACCATGACAAACATACTTTTTCTCTACCAAAAAGCCGAAGCAAGACAAGCATTGTGTTACAGCACAAAAGTAAAACCGATTGCTGATGACAGTTTGGTAGAAAAAAGCTACAAAATAGTATTTAAATGACATTGGCAGAAAGCAGAAAGTTCTTATACCGGTAATATGAAAATCGCAGATAAATCTTGAAGCAATAATCGACTTCAACAACTAAATTTCTGTACTAATGCAATCTTTCTCTTTAAGCCTAGTTCACAATAGGTCGTTTCGGTTGTTAAGGTCGTGTAGAAAGAGCTAAAAGACAAAGGACACAAACTCAGAGTCTTTGTCTTTGGGTCTTTTTGGACGACCCCAACGACCAAACGACCAAGCGTGAACCAGGCCGTAAAGTGAAACAAACCCTGTCTGACATGTTTTCACCAAAATATGGAGTATTACACACTCTTTTCTGATTTACCCAGTATATGTCTATCATTTTCCATACGAAATTCTGCCGGCATTCGTGAAAGTGAATTTGTATCGGATTCTTGAGCCTGCTTTCCATTAAATCACAGAGTGTCGCAAAGGATTGCAAAGTGTCACAGAATTCTATCTTGCTGCATTCCGTAAATCTCTGCGACAGGACGTTTCCATAACATCATGTTCCCATAGCTAAAATGATATCATGTGACTCTATTGTTCTAGGATCGCGATTTGTCGCAGAACTTTAGGACAGGTGTTTCCGTTGATTGCAGAGTTTGGCAAAGTGTCGCAAAAAGTCGTAGAGTGTCGCAGCATTTTAGTACAGCAGTTTCCATTCGTCGCAAAGTGTTGCATAACCAAAATTCCGCGACACTGCGACAGTTGCGACACTTTGCAACACTGCGATTTAATGGAAACCAGGCTTTAGGGGGCAAGAAATGACAATTTTCCAATACTAAAAGCATGAACAACATCAACAACAACAACAACAACACAATTCTAAGAAACGAGCATTGCAAGGATGCATGAAATGATTGCCGTACTCCATCAGGTTTTGTAATTATGTTTGAATCCAACGTTAACCTTCAACATTTGTGACTGTGAAGGTACCCTGGGTACCAAGTCCTTTCATTTAAATTTTGAGGCACTGGTACCCAAGGTACTGTGAAGGATAAATATGTTGCAGGTTAAAAATTCATCTTCATTTTCAGTCTCAAACGTTAATAAATTCATGTTCTATCAATCATCTCTCTCACAAAATCTTCGTAAATGGTCCGTAAATCACAACAAATTCGACAAGTGTTGTAAAATTCCCGAAAAATGACCGTCTGGGGGATCTATCCCGCCCCTCCCCCATAATTGCCCCGGCCATGACCACTTAAAGAAAATTGCTAGAAGCACTTACATCTCTACTGGCATCGTATGATAAAATGGCGATTCTTTCATCATGTTGGTTCTGATGAACTTCACTTCCAATCGATGAAATAGACATTTCTCTTGTTCTTTCTTCAGGTATCATGTCTTTATCGATTCTTTCGTGATTTTGTCTCAACGCCTTCCATGCGGCTGATGTATCTGCATATGACATGCGATGGCTATCACCGTCACGATGTAACGAATCTCTAAATATCAAATGGAATGAAATTAAACTTGACATCTTGGGCTGGGCACTATTTTTACGATGTCCGAACTGCCAATGAAATAACTAGGAAATGATAGCAATAATACTCACCAAGCCTCGTCGCAAATCGTAATCAATTTTCACAGAAATTTGTTCAAAGTTTTAGGTGGTTTTAGACAAGCAGTTTTCTACACATTCCCTTATGAGATCTATCTCAGCGTGAATCAGGCTACATCTCAGCATTATTTCTTACAACTTTTGATCGAAATGTCCGAATTGGACGCCGTAGACTCACGAATACATTTGGCTATTTACCAACTGATCAACTAAATCTTTTGTTTCAGACTTCCATGACAACCATGGTTTTACTGGAGTTGCTAGAATCTGACGAAGTGTGGAAGTGGAAGCGGTAAAATTAGCAGGGACGAGAGGCTACACATGTAAACATTTTGCAATTTCATTTACCTTTTGACAAATGCCTCCACAGTTTGATATTCACTATTTTCTTTTCTTCTATTCTTCTCTTGAAATGCAGCAACCACACTTGCAGCGGTAACAGCCTTTCTTCTCCTTCTTGAACCCATTGACGAAATTGTGCTTGAACTTGTACCCATGTCACAGAATCAAAAGCATCAACTCCTTGTTTGAAACTTACCAACCTTCTCCTTCTCCTTTATTTCTTGCATGTATCTCTTGTACCTTTTCCGTAAACCTCAATATTTTGCTTCTCTGCGTATTGATTAGGCTTACTACGATCATCGCTGTTTAGCTCCATAATGGATTGAAGCTCAGTGCCATCATCCAATTCGATAAAGAAAGTGGAAGCTGGGATTGAGGTAGTCAGTCTACGCATTGATTTGGTCTTCGTTGCGTTGGTACCATATTTGCTAGCGTCAGTCTTATTTCTGTATCGATATCAAATTTGGAACCCAAAGGATTACTAGCGCCAATGGCTTAACACTGGTGTTGAAATGACTTGAAACACCAAGAGACCACAAATTTAAAAGTTTCACACTTCACAAAATTGTTCTAGTTTCTTCGCTTTTCAACAAGTTTTCTCGCTGGAATGGGAAATGTGCACAAAAGCGTCGTTTTCTATAAACTGGTGTGTGTTAGGATAATTGGTTTCAATATTTCGTAAAGCTGAATTCACACTTGCTTGAATTGATGTGACCTTTTTTGTACAGAAATACATTTAATCCCCAAAGTACGATTTTACGATTTCGGGGGGGGGGGGTGTGGAATTTTACACAATAAAAGGTCGCTCAGCCGTAACTTTCTTTTCAATCTGAACAATAAGCCCTTTGAAGTATGAATGAAAGCAAAACATTGCAAAATTCTGTCCCCGTCTGACAGAAAACGAAGAACAAATCTGATACATTTTTGACATTTTTGGTCGAACTGCAGTGCTTAGGCCCACAGAAACTTCCAACAAAAACGGCCGATTTGAGCTTATCACCAACTGACAATGACTGCAGCTCACAATAAAACTGTGTATAAATGCTCAATTAATCATATTCCAATCAAAACACCTACTTAGATTGAATACTCCGTCTCTGCAATTCCAGTCTTTGGACCCAGTGTAGAAAAGGACAAAAAATTGTCTTCCATTTGCAAAGTTTCGAAGAACGACGCTCAAAAACTTCGTGGGGGGCCTTTCCATCCCTCCCCTGCATTTTTCGCTTGGCATACTCCTCCTTTTCTTATTTGTAATTCATCGCTGATCATTGTCTAGCATCGCCGATCATCGCCGCTGAAAGGCAATGATCAGTGGCGATGAATTACGATTTCATGAAAACCAGGCTTCAAGATGTCTTTCTAAAGAACTCTAGCCTGCGTGCAGACTTTACTATGGTGGAGGAGTTTGAGGGCGAAAAGGAAAAGACTATGACGATAGCACGCAAATCCAAATAGCCTATTGTCCTAGTTCTAACGAATCAGATGCAAGGTTAGCGAGAACAATACTTTTGCGAAATCAAAGACCGAACGTGATTGGTCCTTATACAATAAGGACGGGGGATAGGATTTATCTCTGGAACGGAAAAGTTGGAGTGAATGCGCAGACTTTACCTTTTCCTTTTCGCCCTCAAACTCCTCCACCATAGTAAAGTCTGCACGCAGGCTAAAAGAACTCCTGCTAACAAAGAAAGCCTAATTTGTTGAACGAGCTCCTAACCAAATCCGAGGGGCACTTCACTCATGGGAAAAAGCGTACGAGATTTTTTCAGAACAAAAGGATTTACACGGATTTTTGATGGATTTTTCGTGAAAACGAAAGGAATTTTGCCAAAGTTGTACGAGATTTTTGGGAGTGAATGAAATGCCCCTCGACCAAATCTTCATTTTACCATACAAACTATCATTGTACGCCAATAAGGAAAGAAATTGAAAAAAGCATAAGCTTCAACCTGATGCTAACCCTAGTTTAACGTCTATCAGCTAAAAGTAATGAACATTTTAAAATCTCTGAAAATCAAGCCCCCTAGAATGCATCTCGGGCAGGGGGTTGGGGGTATTTATCTTTGTTGCCAATAGGGATGTGCCAATCAAATTTTACAAATATTGATACCCGTACTTGCCAAACATTCGAAATGCATACTCGTATTCATACAAAACCTCACAAATTAACATCTACAACATTGTTTTTTTATATATTCATCTAACACTTTACAATACATGTTACATTTACATCGTACTATACTTTCTATACAAACTACCGGATGAGTCAAAAAAAACGCCCGGCGTTTGAAAGGCTACTGGTCCTTGAATATAAAAGCAATGATATCTTGCAATATTTCATTGAATAGTTAACATGTTCAATTATTCTGTTCAGATTCTGTAAGCGATTTTCCCAATGAGTCCCTTTGAGAAACCTCAAAAAACGTTATATAATTACAAGCAAAAGTCCCTGTGTTTACCTCACAGCGATGACTTTCAGCGCGGGGCAAATCATTTCACAAAATAGCGTATGTGAGTTTTGTGATTTTGAAATCACATGATTTTTTTTCTGTGATTTTTTGTGATTTTACAGATTTCTAATGATTTTTTCGTGTGATTTTCTAGTAATTTTTTTCAGTGATTTGTGATTTTTGGTGCTTTCCGTATGTGATTTTTCTTGTGATTTTATATGTGATTTTTTTGTGATTTCAAGGGAGGTATATGAAAAAAAATCTGTGAATTGCCCCTCGACTTTCAGCACACTTTAGCACGTGCTTTCGTTTTGGCGGGTTGAATAGTCTTCCCCCTAGTAAGAACATGTGTGAATAACTTATTCAGGGGAATTCCATTCTCCCATGAGGACAAAATACATGAGCACACCCAAGAGTCATTATTGCTAGAAAGGAGAAGAAAGGGAAATTTTGCTTGCCGTTTTCGCTCGTTTTTGAAAGTTTTTGAGAGGTGCTTTCTGCAGAAAATCTCCTATTTCGACGGGAAGGAATGACCGATTAAAGGCTGGGTAAATTATTGAAGCTAATTTGACATATTGGGGATAGAACAAAACAGTTTTGAACATCATTGCTTTGATATTGAGGGATCGGGATTTTTTCAAACGCCAGGCGTTTTCATTGACTCACCCGGTATACAAACACTATAGGGACAGGACCACAAGAAGCAAAGGGCAATGACTACCCCGTGACCATCAACGTAAAGATATGGAAATATCAAAGATTAAATCAATAACTAAAAATGCTAAAAATACCATCAATTACACATAAGTACTCGAATCCGTTTCACATTGGATGTCAGGCCAGCATTGGAGCATGGTGCTGACAAATAGGAACACCGGACGAGAGAACAGCAACAACATCAACTGCTACTGTCACTGATCCTCCCTCAGAGCCCCCATCCCTCAACACAATGCCCATACGCTGTCAGGCCAGGGTTCCTGATTTCCAATATAAATGATCTGAAATATTTTGATTTAGCATGGATAAGTTTCCATTCCATTTACAAAATTGTCCATAGGCCTACTTATTTTAATGAAAACAAGACCGATGTCTGTACAAAATCTTGACATAGCATACCTTTTAGGTGATACGTCCCTAGAACTAAATCTTGCGGGAAGGCTTTGTACCTTGGGTCCAAAAACCATAGATGACGTCCTTATATCGGTGGGTCTAATACACAGGGTAGAACTTTTAATGCATCTACCTAACTCTTTCCTAGCTTTACTCTGATATCTTGGGTTACAGACCTACTTCACCTCGGGATTATATGTGGGTATGGCATCCGCCAAAACACTCGTAAAATTTAAGTCAGGAAGCTGACCAGTGCAATACTAAAGTCAACAAACGTTAGAATTAGATGTGCGAGAGTTTGCTTCATTGGCAGAGCTTGTATTCTGCGCAGAACTCCTGCTGAAGAAGAGGCTCTTGAACGCATTACGGAACTGAGGATTCCAAAGTCCATATATCAACGGGTTCAACAGGATCTTTAACTCTACACACGTGACGATCACGTGAAAGGCATTGGGTGATGGTTTAGCAAGGCCACTGAGGGCGACAATAGTGATAAAAAAAGCAGGGAACCAACATACTGCATATGCAATCACCACTGCAAACATAACTTTAGTGACTTGTATCTCACGCTCTGAAAACCTTTTTCGTTTTGCACGCTTTTCGTCTTGGTTAATCATCTTCTTGCTTGGGTTGTCGGACACTGTCTGATTGATGTGATCACCATCGTTTGCATTTGCCTCAGCAGATTTGCCGCCTTCGCTAAACTTTGTTTCTGTAACTGATGGCACCAAATTAACGCTGCTATCACTTGAAGTAGATCTTTCCACTTTCTCTTTACTAACGTCGTTGTTCTTGTAACCAACTGATGCCTTGCCAGTGCTGTTTACTTTTCCTTCAGCCTCAGAAGTTGCCCCATCCGAGAACTCTTCAGCCGGTTGTCCGTTCTTCGCTCTGGCCTGCATTGCTCTGCTATGCTTTCGCAACTTTGCAAAAATACGGGTGTAGCAAAAAATCAGGATAGGGAAAGAAAACCCAATAGTGTAGACATAGAAAAGTGATCGGAAGGGAGCATTGCCTTTTGCCCATGTTGCAAAGCATACTCCGTGGAATTTGCTGAATGTAAACTTCCCAAGACCACTGAGCGGCAGCAGTGTCGGAATGAAGGCCGCTACGACTATTCCTCCACAGTAGAACATCATTTTACGTCGCGAGAACAATTTCTCAAAACTTCGCCACCGGACAATCTTGAAATAGCGGCCAAGGCCAATTGCGGCTAGGAGAAGCACGGACATGAGTGTTGTCATTGTTATGATCACACCGGAAAACTGGCAATAAAATTTGGGGACACCTTTTTTATCATTCAACTGGTTGTGAACCTTGACGCAGAGTATCATGATTGATTTGATGAAATCTGCAGCGGCGAGCTCGCACAGAAATGTGTTGTTGATTGTACGCAGTGACTTCATTCTGCAAAATGCGAAAATTATCAATGCATTTAGTGTTATTCCCACTCCTGCAACAATAATGTTGATACCAGCATTGACGGTAACAAACGCTGTAGGCATTTTGTATGATAAAGATCGGCAAACGAAGGCTACAGTTATCAGCAACTCTTGTAAGCCGCTCAGCAAATGTGTAAGTCCTTACTGCGAAGGACCCTCAGGGCAAGATTCTGTCCAATGCAATTTTCAGTTGGCTTTCCGTGCAAAGAAATTTTCATCCGTAATTACAAACAGTCCAATCTGCAAACAGATGTCTTTGAGGCCTTTAGCAGTACGATTCTGTCCTCAGTGAAAGTTTCTCCCTGGAATACGATTATGTCCAATGCAATTTTCAGTTGGCTTTCCGTGCAAAGAAATTTTCATCCGTAATTACAAACAGTCCAATCTGCAAACAGATGTCTTTGAGGCCTTTAGCAGTACGATTCTGTCCTCAGTGAAAGTTTCTCCCTGGAATACGATTATGTCCAGTGCAAGTTTCAGTCGGCTTTTCGCTGACTCAGATTTTCAACAGTAATTGCGAATAGACTTTTGCAAACAGCAAGCTACTTAGGCCTTTATAAGCACCGATTCAGTCCAAGATGCAAAGACCTCCTGCAAGTACGTTTCCTTTCTTTCCAATCAAACAGTCAACTGCAAATTCAAACTAGCTTCCCACTTCGTTCTTCGGGGTAACAACCTGCCAAAGGAATATATTTGTAAAATGAGCGACCTACTCGATAAAACACACAAGTACTTCTTTTGCCGAAATCAAACTCAGAACACTAAAGCCAATATTGACTCATACTGGCTACGATTCTACTAGAAAGATGTAATCAAGTTTAGCTGTAAACCTGAACAACTAAATTACGGGTATCAGTTGCAGGGGGACTGCTAGTCATTCATTCGTTAAGACAGCCGAGATTCATAATAACTGGAAAGACATCATGGCCCATTTATGAGCTTTTGTGATGTTGTAGCTGTTACCACGAAGGAGTTTCTACATTTTCCAGTCCGCAAAATGGCTCTAGGAAACGTTGGAAATGCTTCTTTGTTTTTCATAGAAAATTGTTTGACTTTTATTCTCTTCTACCAAATAATTCCTTGACGCCCATAACTTTACCCTCTGCTTTTAATCGTGATCCCATGTTTTAGAATAGCATTATATATTTGTCTAACGTACCTTCCTACAAACGCAACGTCATCATCACATTGTATTACATGCCGATCCCACTCCACAGTTCCTATTTTGTTTCATTGCCCAATTCCATTCCGTAGTTTCCTCATATTCCTCCTTCGTAACTTCGCCAAGCAGACAGAGCAGAAACGCATGTGCGAAAACTCGTAACTTTGAGCCCCCTTAGCTCTCTGCAACAGATCCCAAAATTAGGCAACACTTGATATTTTCTTTCTAAGACATAAAACTCTTGATTTATCATTTCAAAAAGTTTATCTGTCCAAACACTTCCTTATCTCAAGGTTGGTCGATGACGTCATTTTACGCAGTTTCTGCTCTGTCCGTCAAGCATGGAATCAAGATTTCGTTACGATGTCGCAAGGATGTCGTTGCGAATAGTGTATAGTTGTAGCAGAGAAAGCCCTAGAAATCCCAAAATCGTACTGGCGAACTGCAATCATAGACAAAATAGTTTGAGACAAATTGAGAATTTAAGATCTGACCATTGAAGATCTCCCCTTATTCAATGTTGGTGACGTGCCAAGGAGGGTCTCTGAGTACTCAACATTGATTGAGAGGGGAACAGGGGGAAAACCAACAAGTCAAAATATCGGAAAAATGAATTTGTCCCATAATTTATGTCCATGACTGTACTGCGGAAATATGAAGGGCATGAATGTTTCGCGACGGAATGGTTTGTAATTTTCCGCTACGGAAACATTCCGCTGAAATTTATTTTCAAATTTTTCTGTGCATGCGTTTGGACGGAATCAAGGAGCGCCGGACGGAATAACCCGCTTCCGCCAAACTATTCCGTCTGTTGAAAAATAGGATTAATGAAGTCGCAGAATGGGGAACTATGGAATTGGGAACGATGGAATAGCAAACTGGGAAGCACTCCACGAACAACCATACAACGTTATCATCACCTGGCCGAAACCAAGGCCGAAACACAGTGCTGTTTGTGGGTTCCGTAATTTTGTTACTATAATTACTAACACAAAACTAAGCTTTAGTTAAACTTAGAGCTACAATAGTGAAACCAAAGCCAGAATCAGATGGCGTCATATCTATTTCTATGTTTAGGCCAGGTCATGATAACGTTGTATGGCCGCTCGTGAAGCGCTCCCCTGTTCCCTATTCCATAGTTCCCCATTCCGCTGCCAAAAACGAGGAAAAAACGGAATGGAATTGGACAATAGTGGAAAATAGGAACTGTGGAATAGGATCGGTATATAATACACTACAATAATAACATTGAGTGAGGATTTACGTGCCACTTATAGCCAGAACCAGATGACGCCATGTCTTTGACATTGATGCAAAAAAAGCAACGACCTACATTGTTACTTCAGGAACGAACCTCAAATATTCTATATTTCTGCATGTTAAATGAAACGACCGCCCCTTTTCATATTATCATCGCAGTCTATCAAGAGTCTATGGTTAGATTAGAAATAAGTTTTTGCTTCCTATACTTATTGTTACTTTGTAATATGGTTACTTGTTATTGTCAAGGACTCTTCCCAATTCAATATTTGTGTTGAGACAACAAGTCTTTGGTGCTGATATTGTGTAACCCAACCTGTTTTAGGTCGTCAGGAAGTCAATGGGCTGTGGGCTTCTCGGGGCTCGAACCCTTGCAATAACTTCGAAAGCAAAAAGATTGCTGTTTCACGCAGGGGTGGCGCCAGAAATTTTCCGCCAGAGGGGCTGGAGCTTCCGACAGGGGGGGGGCTAAAATGACTGAAAAATGGTGTTTCCATGCGTTATTTTGCCAAATTTCCTTCGACGAGAACCAAAGATTTCCTCCGACGGGGGGGCTAGATGCCTCTAACGGGGGGCAGTAGCCCCCTAGCCCTCCCCTGGCACCCCCCCTGGTTTCACGGTAAGTAATCAAGTCCCTTTTCAATTCGTTGTTTACAAAACGAAAGTTTTTTCTACAGGGTGAAGCTGCTTTTTATCACCCCCAACTTTCAGTCACATTTTCAAAATGCATGGCAATACCGAGAACGCATCTTTTCATAGGAAACTAAGAATTTGGGCCAGTACTGAAAGTTTCTTAAAATTATCAGATTCTCAGTCCTCGCAGTTTCTTAACCCTATTTTACCCGGGGGGGGGCCATTATGGCCCCCCACTTGAATTATCAACTATAGCTCTCAGATAGAAGAAACTAGAGCGCTAAGACTAAGGTGACTTTTCCTAAAGTTTAATAGCCTATCAAATTTTAAATGTTCCATTGTCATAAATTTAGTCACGTGACAACAACAATACCTTATTTGGAGAGTAGTTTTAAAGAAAATGACAAAAACTGTAATAATTCTCTGGTTTTCAATTAAAAAGTTCTGAAATTGGTACCAATCGATTGGTCTTTGAAAGAGCTTTCATTTGATATATAATTTTTTATATATGCTGACATCAGCAAAAGATAATTTCTATGACGTCATCCATTTTGATGACGTCATATTTATAATGAATAATGATGAATTTTCAAAAACTTACTTTCAATCAATAAAGAATTACATTTTCTTTACATTTACTCTATTTCATAAACTTTTAGACATTAAAATCCAAAATCATTAGCACTTTCTCTGTTTTCAGTACTGAAGCTTAAGTGTCACCAGTTGACACTTTTTGGTTGCCTAGCAACAAACCACGTGACCAATTAAGACCGGAATTGTTTAATTGGCTTCGTAATAGCTGTAGGCACCATTCTGGAAAGTTCCAGCAGCATTGGAGTTACAGAAACAGAAATAAACAGGGGGGAAAAGACACCAAAAAATTTGCCCGGGTAAAATAGGATTAAGAGTTTCTTGGAGGTTCCATAACAATCATATCTGTGCATGGGAGTTGTGGACACAATTTGGGTGTTGATCGTGTCAACAATACCTGGCCTAAATGATATTTAATCAATAAATGTATTTCGTTACCTTGCTTGTCTTCAATTCACTGTTTATCTTCTCTTTCTTGTCTGGGAGCACATCAGCATACTATCAACGTTTCTGCATGGCCTAAATGTTTTGAACTGTTGAGAACTAGTTCCCAGATCGACGTGGCCACCTAATGAGTCTAGTTCCCAGATCGACGCGGCCATCTAACGACTCATCCAGTAAATGAAAATATTTTTATTTACTGGATGAGTCGTTAGATGGCCGCGTCAATCTGGGAACTAGACTCGTTAGGTGGCCACGTCGATCTGGGAACTAGTTCTCAACAGTTCAAAACATTTAGGCCATGCAGAAACGTTGATAGTATGCTGATGTGCTCCCAGACAAGAAAGAGAAGATAAACAGTGAATTGAAGACAAGCAAGGTAACGAAATACATTTATTGATTAAATATCATTTAGGCCAGGTATTGTTGACACGATCAACACCCAAATTGTGTCCACAACTCCCATGATCTGTGCCCTCCTGAACATTTCAAAAGAAGGATTTTTTCTAACCCTTTCCAATGTTTACACATTTCTCAAATGAAATGAAGAGAAATGTGTTAAAGATTTCCTTTTTCAAAACATATAGTTTCTTGTTACATTTTTTCCCAGTACTCAAATTTCTCAACTTTTCGAGAGTTGAGTTTCTTATAAGCAGTTTCTATAAAAAGTCCTTGTAAACTCAAGACTTTCACCATCCATCCATCATTGTACCAAGGAAACTTGGACAAATTAATGCTTTAGGGGCAGAAACTTTCGCGGGCAGAAACTTTCGCGAGAAGAAAATATCGCGAAATTAAGGGCATAAACTTTCGCGAATGACGTTTCTTCCTGCAAACTTCGCGACAAAAACTTTCGCGATGGAGAAAAACAGATGCATTTTTGCGTGAAAAAACTTTCGCGACTAAAGAAAAATGAGGGGAAAACACGATTTTCTATTCATTTTCAGTGCTACTCACAGCCACGGTGACAATTTACAAGGTTTTATAGCCCAAGAGACTAAAGATCAGGGTGATTAAGGAACAGTAACGCAAAAACTTGAAGAAACGAATAAACGTTGGATAGAGAAAACCTCCGCTAGTCGAGAATTTTCCGTAGATTTCGCGAGCAAAAACTTTCGCGAATTTTGAATTTAGATTATGCCTTGGCAGAAACTTTCGCGAAAAACGCCAAAAACGCGAAAATTTTCTGACCCTGAGGTAATGTCTGTCTCAATCGTCAATAAACGCAAAAATTAATCATGCAAAACATGGCAATTGTTTTATTTGTGGACACTTTCAAGTCACATCGTATTTTGATGAGGTTTCCTCGCTGCTCTCTCTGCGCCAAAGATTTATAAGCGTATGGATTGTGCACCACACCACTGTGGACCAAAAAATAATAATTTATATCTATTGTTTAATGCAATGAGACATTGCTTTTGGGCCTCTTTCTAGCACCAGTCCAAGGATTTGCGCCAACCAAGAAGTGGATGTGGAGATGAGAATGTTTCTCTGCGCCAAAGATAGGCCCCCAGACTGTCAGAATCACCCTGGGGCCAAACACCTGCCAAATTATTTCCATGGCTAGCAGATACTATGTAATGTCATTGGGCCAAGAGCAACTATTGAAACCGGAGTTTCAGCGCAGACATATCATTCCAATTTCAGACGACCGCGTGAACTGGTGAACTGTATAGAACCTTTGGTAAATCATAAATTGAAGTCCAACATACATACCAAACCAAAGGTTTCTCGTTGTTCCTTCCACTTCCTAGTGACGGCTGCCACACTTGCTTTGATTTGGAGCTTTCTGACTGACGATTTCTAAGTTGTTCCAACAAGGTCAATTCAATCGTTGGCAGTAGTATTTCGTTCTCTCAGCGAAAATTATACTTCCTATTCCTATTCCTATCGAAAACAATTCCTTGAAATCATCAGACTGTGAAACCTCGACGTGATGACAAAGGCTGCACACCACAATGCACAATACATAAACAAAGGATATGCCAAAGGTTGACGTAAGAATTACGTTTTTGCTTTGTGGTGTCATCAATCAAAGCTGTGTCGCAGAGATTTTTGAGAACAATTCGGGAATGCGTCATTAGATGCCTTTACTCAGATACCAGTGGCGGAGCCACGGGGGGAATGGGGGGGGGCTAGTCCCCCCACTTTTTCCCGAGGATGGTCCTTGAGATTCGTGCAAATTTGATGAGAAAATCTCGGGCGGGGGGGGGGTGCATTTTCTAAACGGTCAGAAGCAGATTATGTGTGCAGTTGTTTAGATTTACCGACCCGACCTTCACAGTCAGGCGTGCCATCAACACATTACTTACTGTACTGTGTACTGTGCTACCACATGAAAAGAATGCAATAATCTACCAATCCTTCGAAAGCAATTTACTCTCAAACCGAGGAGCAAAGCTTGTAATTATTTAAGAGAACAATGCCATCGATTTTGAGCGTTGTTTTCTGGATTGTAAGAAATGCTGACAATTTAGAACTTGAACAGCTCCTTGTGTTAGGTTTACGATAAAGTGTCCCTTTGACAGTTTTCTGTGGTGTTACTTGTCATCTGATCTTTTGTATGACGGAAAACTTCATAAATTCCAACTTCAAGTGGTAGACATCAAACTGCACTGTTCTGATAACGTTTTTAATAGATGGTATATTAAGGTGGTTCCACAAGAAAAAACCTAAATTCTTTCTTGAACTTTTGGTATAGGTTTCTTCTACAAGAAAACAATGATCATCATAACTCATTGATTTTTAGCAAGAAAATTTTCATAATTATGCATAAATTATGACGTCATCAGCATAATTAGGATATGAAATAGCACAAGTCTTAAATGATCATATCTCCTGCAAACATTGTTTGATTTCCACCAAATTTGATATACAGCATCTTACTAGGTCAGTACAGGTCCTGAACTATCAATTTTGTTTTAACTTCAAAATTGATAATTTTATCAAGGAAACTGTGGCTTTTACAAAATCGGGGCCATAGGCTATTGTAATTTTAGTTGATTTTAGATGCCTAAAATTCAAAATATTGAGAAACTGTTAGTTCCAGACCTGCAACAGTCCTGGAGAAGTATGTGTGCCAAATATCTAGCTATTTGGTTGAAAATAGGAAGAGATATCATTTTTCAAAATTTGAAAACCACTCGAAATTATGGTTTTGAGAAATCCTTTGTTAAAGATAAGCTTTAATTTTGCAGCTCAGAAGCCCACAGCAACATAAGATTCTCTGCCCTCCTCCTCTTCCTCTGAGTCTAAAAATCCTTTCTTCATTCTTCTAAGCTTCTTTCCTCTGTCTCCATGGCTTTTAATACCTGCTTTACAGCTTTTTAAAAATTCTTTTTTTCAATTTCTGTGTAGGAATCCTTTTTTGAAATGTCAGGCCTGATTTTGAAATGTTTCAGAATATTGTAAATGCCTGTTGGACAATTATTAAACTCAATTATAGCCAAATGAACTCCAACTTCAAGAATGTCTCTTTGGACAGAGATGTTTTTGGGGCATTTTGACCATATGATATCACTTAAACATTCATCACAATTTGCGTTAGTCCATCCAGGCACCTTGGCAACAATTCATCACTGCTCAGCTATTCAATGGCTTCAGCAGATCATGGATCCACTTGGAATACTTGTTTTACTTTGTTGTCTTGAACCAATTTATTTTTCTTTTTGCTATTTGCACTATGTTGTTTCTCCCAATGGGCAAAAGTGATTTTGATGTTAATAGTGTGCGATGCCACATAATTGCTCCATACAGCTTCCTTCGTAGCATATAACTGTCCCTGATTCTGTCTTACATAGTCAGGCAGATAAAAATAGTTTTAAAGTGAATTATCATCTTATCTGTAAGCTTTCCTCTTCCTGGTAGTTGTGTTGCTTTATTCTTGTAACTATTTCTCAGAGAGCTCTGCCTAATACCTGAACGCTTCTGAATATGATGACATTATGAACAATGCATTCCAACTTTGTGGGTTGACCCCAAACAAAGGCTTTGATGCTTCTAAACTGCTCTAAATAGGTGTTGCAGATACTTCCTCTTCCTCCCTGTGCTGGCAGGCATCGTCTCTAGACTGCATAGGTACTCCATTGGTACTGAGAGGGAATGTGTCCTAGTGTTTGCATAGGCCTGATGTTGTTGGGCCTAAGCTATAATATATTCAACAACAGAATTCGACCTATCTGTAATTCTGGTGCCACAAAATCTTCTTTTCCTGGTATACTCTTTATTCTTGCTTGAACACATCATGTTGTTCCGCATTTACTCCTCTGATTATTCGGAAATATAGAGTTGAATCGAGCTTCAAAGGTTCAAGAAAGTGTAGTACCATATTTTGAGATTTCGAGGCGCAAATAATGGGAAAGAGGCTACTAAATCGCAATTGAGAATACTGCAATGGATACAGGAGCCAAGGACTAGACACCCTTGTGTACTAATTTGATATTTTTACCATAAAGGGAAGCAACAATTTTGGCAAAACTCGTTGCTAAGGCGTAACTAAGGAAACATAAATTGTGCTTGGTATAAAAAAGCGTTTTTTTCAGAAAAACAACCCAAGAAAATGAAATAAAATGTGTCTTTCCTACTTCTCCATACATTGGTCAGTTGAAATATCCAATAAAAAAATTTTACCAAATTTAATGAAAAATTGATATTTTTTGTTGTGGAACTACCTTAAAGAGTGTTATCTGGAAGAAAAAGGGGCGTTACCTAAGAGAAAAAGGGCGTTTCCTAGGAGGAAAGGGCGTGGCCCCAAAAAATTTTTCCGGGGGCTCCGCCCCCGGACCCCCCTTCGCTTCAGTCCCCCCACTTTTTGGCGGCTGGCGCCGCCACTGTCAGAAACCGATACGAAATTCAACCATTCAACCCTTCCGCCAAACACAGAGTATGGTCGATGAAAATCCTATATCGGCCGGGCCAGGTTTACCACTTGTGTGGCAGATGAAAAATAATATTTTTAGTTCCTCGTTGGTTCTAAAAACTTTTGGGCATAAAAATACAAGCAACATCATACGTTTCTTCCATCATAACACAAATGAGTCTCCTTTGTTGAAAAGTATCATTGACAGCATTTGGGTTTTAGATCTTCCATTTCACCTTTGTTATATATGTTAACCAATAATAACAAAACAGGAAGAAACTGATGACCCAGGTATCGAAGCTAACGAGGACGCCAACACCTTTGCCTGTGGTGCAAAAGCGGAAACCAGGGTAATTTGTCCAGAGCCTCGGGGTCTAGGGGTCCATCATCCCCTGTGTTTTCTGCCCGCCTTGCTCGCAGTAGGGTTTCATTTTTTGGGTTTCGCAGTGGGGAGGGGGGGGGCAAGCCACCCAAGTCCAGTTTACTGCACATCTTATTCAAGGTTCGTTTTGAATGAGTTGTATGGTTGCAACGTCAGCTGCATAATATTTCACAAGAATCAGCAGCTGCGATATATATCCCACTCTTTCTTTCTTTCTTTCTTTCTTTCTTTCTTTCTTTCTTTCTTTCTTTCTTTCTTTCTTTCTTTCTGTCTGTCTGTCTGTCTGTCTGTCTGCCTTTAGATCAGCTCTGGTGCCCTTATTCCACATTTTAGAATTATTGATATTCATGAAAATTTGAAAGCGAGGTTATGTTATGCTAACTTTGTATTCGAATACACAATTTTTTGAAAATGTTGCCAAAGACATTTCTTGCTTTTACCGTTATTCGAAAAAAAATTCGACTCCAGAAGTACGAAATGTGGATTTAGGGCTCACACTTGTGTAAAGTATGTTAGATTCATCCTAATTAAAAGTTACTTTTACTGAGGGCAAAAGACCTGAATTACACACAGTTGAGGTGCATTGCACATCTCTTACTGGTTATTAAACAACTTTATCTGTCTATTAAAAGAAAATTTGGAAAAAAGATTTTAAGTGGAATATTTACAAGTTACTTGAGCTCTCTCAGCACTTTTCGCAATTTTGAAAAATTAATGTTTTTCTAATTTTTTTTCAAAATAAGTGAATTAAATGCGGTAAAAAGTTACTATCTGGATAAAAGGTGGCAATAGAAGCATTTTTTGACCAATAAAAGATCAACTCAATGTTCAGGTCGAAAATTATTGGAAGATTACTGGATGAAAAACTGGATGATTTTGGGTGGAATTAGGGCAACAGGAAAAGAGATACTAATAATTTTATGAATCGATTGCCACTTTACGAATGGGTATTTAATTCTTATTTCCCATTGTATTATCTACCTAAATCTAGAAACACACTTAGATTTGAGAGCTTGAATTGTTTTTACGACATGAATTGCAATGTAACATACCTTTTTCTTTAAAATGTGGAAATAGGGCACCATAACATTAAAAATAGTCTTAAAACTAGAATTTTTTAACTAAACTTACACAAATATCTTCAGCTAGCTATACTTAAGGATATTTCACAAAAAGAAAATTTTTTCTTTATTTTTGACGGGAGGGAGGGGGTATGTCTTAATCTCTTATGAAAGTGGATTTAGGGCACCTGCTATTATTCTGTAGGACAGACTTTGCGCCATTCATCATTATCTCCAGAAAATTGAGCCAATTGAACAACTTTAATTCTAACTGAATTGCCAGCATATTCCTGTTGTTTGTATTCTGAGTTAATTAAAGTGATTAAAACTATTTCCCATATTAATGAACAAGCAATGGCATTGGGGCTAATTTTCTGTCACGTAAAATTTCTATTTCATTTTATTACAAAGTCCAACTTTGATAAATCTAAGAGGGGGCTCCATGGTCAGTAAGAAAGGAAGTAAGGTAAGGTGTAACGCTCGTTAATGCAATTGATTGCCGTTTTATCTCTGCTAATTGGTAGTGAAATAAAGAAAGCGCGCGGGAAGCGCATGCGAGACACAAGTTTCCTGCGATCCTGTAGCAAAATTTGACGTCGCGTTAATTCATGTTGGACAGATTTGACACCATAAGATTGACATATGGCTAAGATGTTTCCACTAATAGAAAAGCAACGTTAACCTGAATTGGAAAACGATCATTGTAGACCATTTTGTGCTATTCACGCTTTGATACTTAAATTGCCAAGCTATACTGGCTTGTTGTTCGTTACGCAACTAATCACTAATTGCTTCATTGGCGAGGTAATATGCTTCGAGTTTTTCTGCTTGGCGATAAGCCAGAATGCAAGAAAGAAGAAACTAAAATGCGTGCGCTCAACGTCTATCCCCGGCCATAGTGGACAAAAGTGTGATTTTTGAAATATGCCTTATCTGTAGATTCAGTGTTATTATAAGGCCTGTTCTCTCAAAACATATAAGTCCTGTTTTCTATATTATCTTTATAAAGTCTGATCTTCGCATTATTAGATGGTCTGATCTCGCCTGTATTTGTTAAGGATCTAATGCAGAATTCATGATGAAAATAAATCATCTTTAGAGGATGATGCAAACAGCCTGCGCAGGGGTTGGCATTCTCAGCATCGTCTAGGGTACAAAGACACCTTTCAAATTTGTTCTTCTGGGGTTTGGGGGCTTTCAGAGCCCCTAATATTTAAAGGGTCTTAATTGGACTACACAGGTATTACGACTCTAAATTTCGCTTTTGGTATGCACGTCTTTTTTAGAAACAGCCTGCAAGAACCGGTAGGTTCAATTTTTTGAACCTTAAGAAACAATCGTTCCTGAATTTAATTTCCAAGAAACCTTTAAATTGCAGTTTTGATTTTCTCAGATAACTCAAAAGTATTTTGACACTGTACAATAATAGCCACTGTTTGGACATAATGTTGAGTGCAAATGATGTTATCTATTTGTTCTGATATCTTATTGAGTAGAGCCCTTTTAACAAAACTAAATAAACTCTACACTTATCACATGAAAAATATAAGACATATATAAGAAAGTTTTGGAAGCACAATGGGCCAAAAATTTAAGAAACTGTCTGGAGACAAGAAGTTAACTTCTTTATATTTCTAGCAGTGATAACATCATAGCCATATGTCAATCTTATGGTGTCAAGAAAGTAAAGGAGCAAAAAACTGACCATAGTGCATTCTTAGGGCAGACCAGAGTTGATTTGGATAGCATCCGAAAACGGGAGGTATGAGCTGTCCTGATGAAAAAGCCCATCTTTCTACTTAATACTAATGGAGAAAACGAATGAAACTCGGAAGCCATAAAGAAATTGGTAACTTCAAAGACAATATTATAGTGTGGCGGTTAGGCGGATTCGGCCTTATTTTAGATGCGGAATACGGTTGCTGTAGGAAAATCATTGCGGTATACGGTTTTTGTATTGCTACGCGGTTGTGGAAAATTGGATTTTAAACGAGCATAGCTGTAACCATGACGATGATCATCGCAAATTCTACATTCAAACAAATTACCTTAGGTTTCCTTATTCATTTACATGAAATAGCTATCTTGAAGGGAATATTTATCGTACACGACTGACGGTTGCGGTTTATGAGGGAAGTTTGCTTGCGGTTGACGGGTTAAGAGCGTGCATTTTGGCGGTTTAGCAGCTTTGAGGCACCCTATAATAGACCCCCAATAAGAAGGGGCGTCAGTTTTACAATAGCAATTTCTGTCAATATGTCCCAACAAACGACATAATCCCTATTAATTGAGTCCAAATTCTTGTATATTTGGTGCAAAGATTCACAAACGACCTGTTTATACTGCATCCTTTCTCGAGCGAAGGTAGATAAAATATGGGCCTAATTTCTGATTCATGATACAGTAAAGTCCCGCTTTTAAGAAACTTGTTACACAATGACAGCCTGATTGGTTTCTTATGTCAAGATATGCTTCTTGAAAACAGGGTGTGCATACCATGGTATAGGAAACATTTTTATAGTCCAAACAGCTGTCAAAATTGTCAAGGAAAACGTTTTTGAAATATGCACTGTTGTGCGGGGATCTAATGGTTTGGACCAGTACTGAAGGATTCTTGAAATTATAACAATTTGAGCATGAAACTTTCATTCTTATTTCTAGAGAATTGAGACCTATCGGAGACTCATTCAAATATACGCCTTATAATATTGCAATGTACCATTGCATAAGAAACCAAACATGAATCAGCCTGGATAGTTTCTTGTACAGAGGTATTTTAATCAGCGATATCAGGCCTGAGTTTCTTATAATGCAGTTTCTTAGAGGCGGGACTTTACTGTATACAATTCGCTCATCAAATTTCAATTGGAGTTCTATAAATTCTTGGTTTTATAACGTCGATATAGAAGTTCTTTCCTTTAGTAAATAAATCCTCGACCATCGATCTGAAGGAAATATCGATTGAGTTGATGTACATTATGAGAAATTCAAGATAGAAGCATAAAGCGATGCAGAAGGGAAGGTGTCCGGTAACGAATCGATCATAGTCGAAAAGTCTCTCGTTGTAGTTAGAAGTGCAGGAGCCAGTTGATCTTATAATCCACGTTACAATAAACTCCCAAGAGTGCAAAACTGTAACATAACAAAAATTTCTCGTGATTGCACCAACTCTGCCTTTAAACCTTTTAAAATACATGAACTCTATGAACAGTGTGCCAAATCCATAGATAACAACAGTCAACAGTCTCAAACGCCCTCTCATGAAAGTTTCGCATTCTGTGATGAGTAAGATATCTTGAACGACGGCCGTTCCGTAATATGATGAGACATACTTCTCGTACAGAACAGCATGAAAGAAATATATGAATACTCGTTTGAAAATATCCATTTTTTCGACACGTTTCTGCTGGTCCAAGGTTCAATCAACTTAGACTGTTGAGGATGTTACATCTCAACAAACTTCTTCGCTATCAAACACGATATTTCAAGGAGCTATTACGCAAGTTCCATCAACCAATCAATAGCATCCTTTAGTAGCACTTCCATGCTACATTCCTGTTGTATGACCAATTATTTGCGCTGCGAAAGGTCCAATTTAAGAACTGCTCCAAACAGGCCTGTCTTCCGTTGTAAGTCATGGACATGCTCGATCTGGCGATGGCATCAAAAGTTATTTAGGATGCCGATTTAGAAGCAATATCATCCCAACATTACCAACAAAGAGTGAGTTAGGGCCTATTCAAAAGCCTAATTAACTAATTCAAGATGCATCCTGATTGAATTGGCTGTTTAGAAACCACGAAACCATGAAATCATGAAACGAAATAGCGAAATAGCGAAACGACATACTTGTCCTCACAGTTTATCCCTAGCAACCTTGGCCAAAGGTCACCTTGTATCTCAAATGCAGCCAAAAAGGTAGAAATGCTTCATGCTTCTCTGTGTAGTTAGATTTTGCATAACGTGCCTGGTTTGACCGTCGCCTGTCACAAGGCACACAGTGGTCAGTTAACTGTGATCGTTTTTCCTTAGCTTGCAGATTGATTCCTAATCAGAAGGCACTGCAGTTTCAAAAGAAACCAAACTTGTCATGCAAGAAAGATAAAAATTTCCCTAAAGTATGCTAAGTTTTACAACTCTTGCAAGAATCAAGTTCCTCTTGCTAAACTCTTGTGAATGATGTTTAGTTTCCATTATTTCGGAAAATAGTGGCAGTTCTGTGGCCAAAAGCCATTTCACTCCAAAACAGTATAACATTGTCCCTTCCTAGCTGCAAACAGACATCAATCAATGGTCAGCTTTTTCATTTTACTGCTAGGTCAAGGTTACCCGTTTCTCATTTTCCGACAAGTTAGAAATAAATGAAAATAAAATCGATAAAAGATCTCTATTGCGTGCTCCAGTTTTTATGCTAAGTGGCTTCCTCCGAAGAAATCAGGGTCGAAAGAACGTATTTTTATGCCAAAGGAACAAACATGGCTTCACAGGCCTTCACAAGGTTAGGAGAAAGGGTCTGTTCTTAATTCGAAAATGTGTCGCATGGACATCTGATACTTTTAGCTGTTGAATGCCCAACTGCCTGAGCTGGAAAACTGTTCAAAACACATGATGGCCCACACTGTAAACCTTTTGGATCTGAATCCTACTATTCCCATCCTGCAAAAATCCCAGGTTTTCCTCATGTCGGACGGAAATTTCTCTTAGCGTGACCAGCATCAAATAGGCCCTAAAGAAGATCAGCACAAGTGGTTTGCGAAAGTCACTTTTGATCGTTTTCTAATCTCGTTAACAAGGTATAGGAATAATTGCTTGAGAAAGACCGTTGAGTTTTGACCGTAGTGCTTTTTCTGGCATTGGGGTGTCCAAGATTATTCCCAACATCACCCGTGTACCTTCCAATGTGGTCACACTTTCGGCTGAAAAGTCCGGGACGGATCGCCAACAGCATTATCGTTATTATTCAGGCACAGGTATGTCCATCGAATCTAGACGAGTCAAATTTTACATAGAAGAGTTGTGTTGTGTGGTGGGGTGTAGTTATTTGCTTTCGTTCGTTTAAATGTTTCGATGGTGGTTTTTCTGTTATAGCTTTTCTAATTCAAAGGTTGTAGTTCTTTTCCCTCAGCGTCCCGTACGGGACCTTCGGAAATAGTGCCAAGTTTTCCACTGTTTCACCAGAAAATAATTAGACACCTCGTGTAACTCTGATTCTGAATATATTCGCTAGTTCTCTTTTTTTTTAATCAATTGTACGAAGTTTACTGAATATATACGTCTGTCTTCAAAGCATCCAGCGACTTGTTCGCTGGATGGCTCGTGTACAACTAACTGACTGTCCCGCTCGTCTGGTTGTGCTCGACTGACTGACTGACTGAGATAAAGGCAACAACACTTCTAGTTGAAACGATGTTTGGTGTCAAAAAATATCATGAAGATAGTTTTAGTTTTATTTGGACCCAGAAATATCACTTTTGGCAATATTCTGACCTAAAAATATCGGACTTACCTCCCCGTTTGTGCATGTGCAGAGTGCCCCCCTGGGCGTGGTGCATTGTATGGGTTATGGGGTTACATTTGGAAATCATTGCGACCCTGCCGATTAAGTTGGGGGGTTCACTTTGAAGGGCAGTCCCTATGATTTCACCCACACCCACTGCCTCCCATATACGAGTTGCCTCATATCGCTGTGGTGGAATTTAGGATGTGCCCCGGGCTATTCATATGTGGCTGTGTGTGTACTGTGTGTAAAGTGGCGTGTCGTACGGTTTTGTTTTCTAAATTAAATGATCTTTAGGCACACGTATTTTTTATAAAAAACTGCTCATGAGAAAGTCAACCCTCCAGATCGCCAAAAAATTAAGAAACTCCGGTACTGGGAAAGTATAACTTTGAGAAACTATCTATTTTGGCAAAAGAAATCCTTGACAAACTTTTACTTTATTATATTATTTGGAGGGTTCTTGAGTAATATCAAAACATTGGAAAGGGCTGACACGATACCATTATGACTAAAAACAGCGGTAAAATGGCGGTTGAGAAACTGCGGCAATGATAATGGTTCCCGACTATCCGTCGCCGTTTAGTGCCTTGTCAGATTCTGACATTGGCTGTCACAGCATGATACAAAGTCTTGTTATCTGCCATTCGAATGATGTCCACGCCACTTCCCAAAATTCACCATTCAATAAAACCTCCTTTAGCATCTTTGATTATTTCATTGGACAGCAAAGTATCCGATCAAAATTCTGGGCTTAAAAGTTTGAAGCAGAAAGGGGGCAAACGTTTGTTTCTCGCGAATAATGATGATCATAAAACACAACTATAAGATAATCACTGAAACATAACTACAGTATTTAGAACTACAGTACGTTGGGCTTGGAAGTGCACTGTGGCATGAAGACATCGTATGGCTGGGTAAGTTTGTTGAAGGATGCAACATTCCAGAAGGGACGGGGAATGCCAAGTTTTGTTTTCAGTTTTTCTTTAGGGGCTCTTTAGGGGTGCTGGCAATTCACAAGCGATGCGATAAAGAGTACTGGGCGTGCCAGGTCTCTATTGGCATGGCTGGCAACCAACGATCAGGAGGAGATTAGGCAAGCGCTGAGAGCGTTCGGCTTCCCAAAGCAACGCTCAAGCACCCTTTTGATAAACTTCACGAGAAACTGCTGTTACAGTGCAATGATTTGTTTTGGTTTTTGTGTTGAAATATAACTTGAATAGTTTTCCGCAAAGAATATGATTTAGAGCTTGCTTGAAGATGTGGGGAAGTTAAGGTGTGTCCAAGCCCGTCCTTGGGAGGACACAGCTTTTCAGCAATTCCTGCCACTACTTGCACTTCCAGTTTTTAAATACGTCCATTGAGAAAGTCCATGCTACTCTAGAATAATCTACAAAGGAGGTACAACAAGATCTAGAAACACACACAGCGAGATAAGACTGTATTTTTTATTTAGGCCTAAATACGAGCAATGTAATCAGATTGATGATTGCATAACACTATTTACCGGAAGGATGGGAGGGAAATTCATTTTGCTACCGATGCCAGTAATTTGATTTTGATGCACATTTCAAACTCCAGTAAAATGAAGAAGAATTTGTGACCGCGCGGTGGGCAGTTATAGCTGGGGCGGTAGACCACTAGTTATAGCAATGCCCTGGGCCTGTTATGGTTGCTCAGTGACACAGGCATACACTGTTATTCTTTTTCATCCACTGTCTTATAACGGATCTAAGCTAGCTAGCTACCTCCGGGAAAACTTGCATTGCGTACAGATGTGTTCCAAACTGAACAAAAGTGATACAAACTGCCAAAAACTATGTGGTTGCGCGGCTCCTTGGCATTGGGCGTGAAAAAGGGCGAAAGAATCCTTTACTATTTAAAAACCAATGCTGCTCTCTCCATGATAAAACATTGGATTAATGATACACAATAACAGGAGCGATGCAGTAGCGAAGCTGCTACAATAATGTACAGACCATCAAATGATCATGTACACAGATATCCTTAATAGCAGCCGCACCATCAAAATGCTCGTGCAAAATTTATTTAAGCATGTTATACTTGTTAAGAGATGATAATGAGACGAGGACTCCTTCGAAAACCCCTCCCACTTTACGCTACTCTTTGACTGGGCTTATACATTTCATGCCTCTTCAACTGCTGTCTGGATATATGCATAAGAACTTCTATTAATACAGTAGACATGTAACAAGCAACTTATACCCCGTTTACACGGAGCAAAAATACGGGATCGCGATCCAGATCGCAATCCCGATCCTGAATAAAAGTTGCCGTGCAAACACTTGATCGCGATCGTGATCCCCTAAAATTCGATCTCACTTCAGAGGTGGATCACGATCCGGATCGCAATCCCGATCCTGAAAAAATGTGCCGTGTAGACGCTTCTCGGATCGCGATCCCAATCGAAATCCTTTAAGCATGCGCAGTAAATACAAGCGCTATTGTCTTTGTAGTGTTTCTAGGTTCCGTAACTATGCACAACACGCATGTGCAAGTGGATCGCGATCCTGATCCGTTTTCGTTTAACGCCCGTGTAAACGCAACTCGAATCGCGATCTCGATCCTTGTGGGATCGCGATCCCATATTTTTTGTTCCGTGTAAACAGAGTATAAGACATATCCAATAGGGTGACTTCAAATTGTCAAAATATGCATGCAGCTTAATAAGAATACCAACATAGTCAAACATCAGAAAACTAGGCTATTGCCATAGGTTATCTCGTTCTATGTTTCTATGTAGACCCAGAGGGGGATCTACCATATATCCAGGTACGGGATGTGCCATTTTTGGGGGTGCCTTTTTTTAAGCAGAAAATAAATTTTGGGGTAACACGTTAGATAAAATCACAAGTAGTCATAAATTTTGGGATGTCATTTTAGAAAATTAATTCTTTAGGGTATTGAATTTGATAAAATTTCACATACTTGGTTAAAATTTTGGATGGCTGTCACACTTGTAGCGTATACATTTTCAATGGTCTGTAAATTTAGGGATATCGTTTTCGACACAATCTATAAATTTTAGAGTCCAAATTCAGACGTCAGATGGTACAGCCCCGTCACCATCCTTTTGAAGTCCCCCCCCCCCCCGGGCATGCAGATAACTTTACTTACACTTAAATCTACTTACATGAAAATACATTTTAACAGACCACCTATCTAATGATGCACGAACATAACCATAACAGAACAAAAAATACACAATCGATATCGGAGGATTTTCGAATAATGCTACCTGAACTATACGAACAGAAGCATAACAGAACAAATAATGCACAATGGATATAGGAGGATTTTCGAATAATGCTACCTGACCTCCACGAACAGAAGCATAACAGAATAAACTAGCTGTTAACGTAGTTAAGTAAGTGCTGCTCAAACCATTGTTGCAAGTGCCAAATTGCAGTGCAAAAGGGTCAAGGAAGCATTCGCTTAGGACAAGGGGTTAAGTCCATCAAATCTAATCTGCAATCGTTGTTGTTGTTGTGTTACATTGATCTTTACCTATGAAATGTGGATTTGTCTCAATTGTTTATTTGACTTCGACGTACAATTTGTTGACCCTATCGGAGGGAAGGTCGTGCTATAACTTTTGAATTTATCACTATAGGCCCGTTTGTTGTCATGCTGAGCATGCTGATGGGTAACGTCTAAACTAATGCAGTACAGACTGTGTATTGAAATACTCGTTTTTAAATGCAATACTATTATAAATCAAAGGTAAAAGCAATTAATGCTAAACAACAGATGTAAACATTGAGCTGCATTGTGACTGAATTCTTCAACTCAGGCCCTGATTTGTGATCAAAGCAAATGGCATTTTGAACCTAAAAACAAACTGCCAAAGCAATTTTCAATAAAAAGCATATGTAATAGCCAGACAGTGCCTCTTCTTTGCAGTTCTTGGTTTTAGACCTATTTTGTAATTCTATGTGGATCCTTAATCTGTGGGTAATAAATTCTTGGTGTGTCGTTTTTGGGGACATCTGTTTGCAAAGTAAAGTAAGTGACTTAGAATTAAATGAATCCCAAAAAGTATTAGAACTGTTTAAAATTTTCCAAGGCTGTTTAGCTTAGCTACAATGCTCAGCACAAATCAAGTCCTAAGTTTAAGTGTTAAATTTGAATTTTTATGCAAACTTAATAAATGCTTAGTTCATCTTATAATCCTTTGTAGCCAGCAATTCTTTCCTCATGAGTTTCTCCTGCTTTGGGTGGTACGTGAAGTCTTTGTTCCTTGGCAATAGATCAGCACTAACATATACTTAGAAGTACACGTTTGACATTTGCAGCAAAAGTTCTGGTCATTTCTTTGCTATCAATTGCTTGTTCTATGTGAACTGACGATCACCAGTAAAGCTAATCAATTAACTGGATACATTGTGACTGATGAACTGTTCCACATTCAGTATTGTGAGAAATTCAAAGTTTTTCCATGAACAAACAGCATTCATAACTCAAAACGTTTGGTAGAACAATTGTTGAAAGGATCATCTGGTATCAATGTAAAGGCTGCAAAGTATTCAAGGTGTAACAGCAATATTGATCCAGTACTTAGTACTTTTTGGTCTTGAAAAGAATGACAAGAAGATATTTGTAATATGATCCAAATGGCTTGTTGTTCTTCAGAGCAATGTCACAACTTTGAGAAGCAAATTCTTTTGATCTTAGAGCTATGCAAAAGTTCGTTTTATGTAATGCCAGTGTTGTCATTTAGTCCTGAAAGAAAATGGAACACATTAGCTTCAGATGTAAAAATTATGTAATGATATTTAAAGTCTAATGAACCAAATCATGTGGAGCAATGTTATCTGAGAACAAAGATTTGTCAACAATAGAAAAATTTGGTTAAAGGCAGTCATGTCACATATTTGATTGGGTGCTGATCATGTAACTTTTTGGGGCTGTAGAAACAGAGAACAATCTGGCCAATGTTTCAAAAACATCTATTCGCAAAGAAATCTGTTTTCTTGAGCTTATCTTTGTTGTGGCCAATCAGGTAAATGGCAAACTGCCTTTAAGACTGCAGCAACTACGATCATTTTCATTGAAGGGCAACCTTATCAAATATGCAATCCAAATTGTGTCAGTTGCAAAAGGTATACTTATGCAAAAGGCCTTTTACACTAGATATCTTTAATGGTTGAAAATTTCTGCTAGTTCTTTTTCTGCAAAACGGTAAAAACCCGCGTATAAGAACCTACAATTTTGCAAGTCAGCCTGACTAGGTTCTTATGTATCAAGTATCTAGTGGGAAATGAGGCTCTTCAGGTTCTTAAATTTATTCTTATTTTATTCGGGGCTTTTAGGATTTCTTTTCTTCAGATTGAAACTTGAAGCCTATTATTTACTGTCAGTTCACAGCACTTGACTTCATGAGGTCTTATTCACAACGGAAGTTTGTCCAAGAGTCAGAAATTTTATGGCATACAATGAAAAGCATCTTTAGAGTTGTTTGCAAGGTGGACATATGGTATTATCAGGTATAAGTTGAATAATGAAGCAACTGGAATTAAAATTTCATTTGATGATCTCCACAAATAAGAACCTATGTCAAATTTCAGGCTGAATGGGTTCTTACAATTTTGCCACCAAAAGTTTCTTAATACGTGTTTCTTAATTTTTTTAGATCATTAATTTTGTCAAATGTGCTTCCAAGGTATAGTAAATAGTTACATTATAAAGCAACCATTTGACAACCCCTTTGAACTTTATCACTATCATTATCCAGTAATGATTTTCCCTGAGAAGTTCCAGTCAAAACAAATTTTGAAATGGAGACTTCTTGAGTGCTCAATGTTGAAACTGTTTTGAATGACTGGGAAAAGTAAAACTGTAAATTACAAAAGTTTCTTAGGTTTTCAAATTCTGGTAGGGTTGTTTCTTAACTTTGGAAAAAATGAGCCTACTTTTTCTTATAAACTGTTTCTTATAAAAAAATTTGTGTATTTCAGAATGAATGGTACCTGCTGATAAATCACTAGACCAATCATACTTCATGGAAATTCAAATGTCAATGGTGACAAGTGCAAATAAATTATATGTGTGCAATGATATGCAAGTGATAGGAGGATGTTCAGTTACAACTGCACAAATAAATAGACATATTACATAAATGTGTACATATGTCTGTATGTATAAGAAACTAAGGCTCATATGGAAATTATTTCTCACATTCCCCCAAAAATTAAGAAGCATAATGGCCTTCTGCAAAGAAATATAACTTAAGAAACTAATCACTTTGATGAAGGAAATCCTTTGCATATTTTTGATACATTTTAACATTTTTCACGTTGTATCATAAAGGTAATTGAGTACATGGGTGGCGCCAGGATTGGGGGTGAACATGCCCATCCACTTCTGTCAGGCTGGCATAGTTCTTGAGCAAAATGAGGTAATAAAGCATCAGACACGCATTTTGGCATTTGATTTACGTTGTCAGCCCAAGTTTTTCAACTCCTTGAGAAGTGTGTAAGCATTGGCAAGGTTGCAAAAAACCTCATTCTGAAATGTTCACAAGTGATACATATAGATTTCTCTGTAACCTTTATGTACTCTACTCAAGATTGAAGAACTGACCATAGTACGTCTTCATTTCTTATAAAAAAAATTGTGTACTAGAAAAAGGACAGAGTAGAACATACCTTTTTTATTGGAAGCCATGTCAGTTGAATCTGCCAAAAAAGACAAGAATCTTGAAGAAATGGTCCAACTTACCTTAGGGGCAGAAACTTTTAAAGGCATACAAACTTCCGCAAGAAAAAATTGCAAAATTCAGGGCATAAACTTTCGCGAATGAAATTTTTTCCGCAGAATTTCACGATGGAGAAAAGAGTGAATTTTTGTGTGAAAAAGCATTCGCGACTTAGGAAAAGTGAGGGGAAAACAAAATTTTCTATTCATTTTTAGTACTACCAACATATAGAAATACAATATCTTTCCTTTCATATTCCCTTTCAATATCTTCTTCCCGCTCTGAATCGCCTAATGATCAGGGTGATTAAGGAACTGCAATGCAAAAAATTGGATGGAATGGAAAAAGCTTTCGCAAGTCAAGACTTTTCTGTAATTTCACGAGCAAAAACCTTTGAAAATTTTGAATCCATGCCTTGACAGAAACTTTGACGAAAAAATGCCAAAATATCGCAAAACTCTACTTCTGAAAGGTCTGCCCCCAAAGTAATATTGACTTAAAAGTGTAAGAGGGTGCTTGTGCTGAATGCCAGAATGCTGGTTTACAAAGGCGACGCTCAGTCAACTACCTTTCATGCACAGCCCAGTGAGGGACCTCCTTCCAAAATAAAGAAATATGAAAAACATGATACAGTGACAACAGTGCAGCCCAAAGTACCAAATTTCCTCGGTAGTTATATCCCTTGCCTGTCGTCTGCCTGCCAGCAGTCAGTGCTGATTGTACACAGGCGATAGGGCCTAGGCCTATGTCCGCCAACCCCTTGTCGCCATCGCCTGTCAGCAACTGCAAAACCAATTTTGCAGTCCATACAACGTAGAAAACTCTTACAATTAGCAATGAGATAAGCAATGAGAAAGAATAGAAGGGGAGAATTGTCTTACCTGTGACTATGCTACATAAGATCTCTTCTTGGCCTACGCAACGTCTTGCACAACTTGCACAAGATTTGGGTTGGGAGGCGTGGCGCAGTTTAGCAACTGCTTGGGACGCACGCAAGACAGGAAGAAAACATAGACTTTCTACAATCTGAGATCCTTGTCTTAGGGGTCTGAGTCCAAATGCCTCGCCGAACCATTTACAACGACTGTTACTGTGCTCAACATGCATAAAAGATATCAGAGGCTCGAGTAGTAAGACACCTCAAAAATAAATCAATACTTATTACATCGTGGCAGTAACACAACCATCGATTCGTTTCCCTGATCGCATCTTAATGAAAGTTATTTGAAATTTAATGTAATAAGTCTAAAATCTTGGATTTACACGAAAATTTTTGATAGAACCGCTCTAAATTGCCGCTTCACTACGTTCAGCAGCAAAAATGCACAATGGATATAGGAGGATTTTCGAATATTGCTACCTGACCTCCACGAACAGAAGCATAACAGAACCAATAATGCACAATGGATATAGGAGGATTTTCGAATATTGCTACCTGACCTCCACGAGCAGAAGCATAAAAGAACAAATAATGCACAATGAATATAGGAGGATTTTCTAATAATGCTACCTGACCTCCGGGAACAGAAGCATAACAGAAGTAATAATACACAATGGATATAGGAGGATTTTCGAATAATGCTACCTGACCTCGAGGAGCAGAAGCATAAAAGAACAAATAATGTACAATGGATATAGGAGCATTTTCTAATAATGCTGACCTCCACGAACAGAAGCACAACAGAAGCAATAATACACAATGGATATAGGAGGATTTTTGAATAATGCACCCTGACCTCCACGAGCAGAAGCATAAAAGAACAAATAATGCACAAAGGATAAAGGAGGATTTTCTAATAATGCTACCTGACCTCCACGAACAGAAGCATAACAGAAGCAAATACACAATGGATATAGGAGGATTTTCGAATAATGCTACCTGACCTCCACGAGCAGAAGCATAAAAGAACAAATAATGCACAATGGATATAAAAGGATTTTCTAATAATGCTACCTGACCTCCACGAACAGAAGCATAACAGAACAAACAATGCACAATGGATATAGGAGGATTTTCTAATAATGCTACCTGACCTCCACGAACAGAAGCATAACAGAACAAATAATGCACAATGGATATGGGAGGATTTTCGAATATTGCAACGTGACCTCCACGAACAGAAGCATAAACGAACAAATAACGCACAATGGATATAGGAGGATTTTCTAATAATGCTACCTGACCTCCACGAGCAGAAGCATAACAGAACAAACAATGCACAATGGATATAGGAGGATTTTCGAATAATGCTACCTGACCTCCACGAACAGCAGTATAACAGAAGCAATAATACACAATGGATATAGGAGGATTTTCGAATAATGCTACCTGACCTCCACGAACAGAAGCATAAAAGAACAAATAACGCACAATGGATATAGGAGGATTTTCGAATAATGCTACCTGACCTCCACGAACAGCAGTATAACAGAAGCAATAATACACAATGGATATAGGAGGATTTTCGAATAATGCTACCTGACCTCCAGGAGCAGAAGCATAAAAGAACAAATAATGCACAATGAATATAGGAGGATTTTCGAATAATGCTACCTGACCTATACGAACAGAAGCATAACAGAACAAATAATGCACAATGGATATAGGAGGATTTTTGAATAATGCTACCTGACCTATACGAACAGAAGCATAACAGAACAAATAATGCACAATAGATATAGGAGGATTTTCGAATAATGCTACCTGACCTATACGAACAGAAGCATAACAAAACAAATAATGCACAATGGATATAGGAGGATTTTCAAATAATGCTACCTGACCTATACGAACAGAAGCATAACAGAACAAAACAATGCACAATAGATATAGCAGGATTTTTGAATAATGCTACCTGACCTCCACGAGCAGAAGCATAAAAGAACAAATAATGCACAATGGATATAGGAGGATTTTCGAATAATGCTACCTGACCTCCACGAGCAGAAGCACAACAGAACAAATAATGCACAATGGATATAAGAGGATTTTCTAATAATGCTACCTGACCTCCACGAACAGAAGCATAAAAGAAGAAATAATGCACAATGGATATAGGAGGATTTTCGAATAATGCACCCTGACCTCCACGAGCAGAAGCATAACAGAACAAACAATGCACAATGGATATAGGAGGATTTTTGAATACTGGTACCTGACCTCCACGAGCAGAAGCATAACAGAACAAACAATGCACAATGGATATAGGAGGATTTTCGAATAATGCTACCCTGACCTCCACGAACAGAAGCACAACAGAACAAATAACGCACAATGGATATGGGAGGATTTTCGAATATTGCTACCTGACCTCCACGAACAGAAGCATAAACGAACAAATAATGCACAATGGATACAGGAGGATTTTCTAATAATGCTACCTGACCTCCACGAACAGAAGCATAAAAGAACAAATAGTGCGCAATGAATATAGGAAGATTTTCGAATAATGCTACCTGACCTCCACGAGCAGAGGCACAACAGAAGCAATAATGCACAATGGACATAGGAGGATTTTCGAATAATGCTACCTGACCTCCACAAACAGAAGCACAACAGAAGCAACAATGTACAATGGATATAGGACGATTTTCGAATAATGCTACCTGACCTCCACGAGCAGAAGCATAACATAACAAATAATGCACAATGGATCTAGGAGGATTTTCGAATATTGCTACCTGACCTCCATGAACAGAAGCATAACAGAACAAATAATGCACAAGGAATATAGGAGGGTTTTCTAATGATGCTACCTGACCTCCACGAACAGAAGCATAACAGAACATAAAATGTACAATCGATATAGGAGGATTTTTGAATAATGCTACCTGACCTATACGAACACAAGCATAACAGAACAAATAACGCACAATGGATATAGGAGGATTTTCTAATAATGCTACCTGACCTCCACGAACAGAAGCATAACAGAAGCAACAATACACAATGGATATAGGAGGATTTTCGAATAATGCTACCTCACCTGCAATCTGCATTCTAATAATGCAATCTTCTAATCCAGCGAGTGCCCGACATGTAAAAGCATGCCTTTTGGTGACACCATATAGCTCAAGTCATTGACTTTAATAGACCTGCCGTCACCAGAGCATTATTGGTACTTGTAGTTGAGAACCTAGCCAAGTTAGTGTGTTTTGTATAGGAAGGATATGGGCAGGGAAGTCGTGTTTGCGTTCGAAATATCGGAAAATATTTCAAAAAATCAACTAGATTCACCGAAGAACATGTCCCCAGATGTTTTAGAAGCTGTAGTCCTTGGTTCAGTGTTACTAAAGAGCAAATGAAGGAAATCTTAGTGAAAAGTCGACTGAAAGGTAGTGCGGCCTAGCATAAGGACTGCAAACGATTTGAGGAGGCAAGCAAAGGGGGGGGGGGGGCTCGTACTTTCTGCTAACGTCAGAGTAACATTCAAAATAAAAAGTTTATTATCTTGTGCAGTGTCAGAAGAAATGGGATTTTGGAGCCTTAATTTTTTGTGTTCTAGACCGCAGTCACACAAAAGAAAAGTTCCCCCTCTTGCGTGCTAAGCATAGAGAAAATCGTTGCAGTTAAATCACTGCATTTTCGGCGATGGTTATATTAAGAATCTAAGATGGAAAATATTGCTTATTGCAAGAAGGACAATCCGATAATTTACTGTACTTCTCCACCTTGTAAAGTTTTGAGACTTAATTCTGACAGTACTTATGGCACTCCCCCCCCCCCCAGTGACCCCACTGGACATTGAATGTACAGCGGAACAATTATGAAGCTACACATTTTCAGTGGTGATTGAAAATATTGTGACGGGGAAATAAAACCTGTGGATTTTTATCTGTTATGGAACGTGTGTAATTTTGACGGAGAAACAAAAACTTCAACGGGGAAGCAACAGTTCAAGGCGGCGAGAGTGCTTTAAACTCAATATTGGCGGGGAAACACATCTTCCTGGTGATCATCCTTTTACTGTGGCGGGGCAGCGTTTCAGCGGGGTCGTTAGTGGGGGAGGGGTGTCTTCTGCGCTCGTAGTGTGTTTTTCCCGACCCGTGATCTCTGAAATTCTTTCATGCTATCGAGTGCAAAAACTTTTTGGACCAGTTTCTGTTTTTCAGTATCCTTTGCAATTTAGATAGAATCAGGTGTTGAATTAAAGTTCTAGACTCCAGCTAGTAACCTGTAACTCCAGTTATCAATGACGTTCGTAACTCCAGTTAGTGATCGCTAACTGATCACTGTGTTAGTGATGTAGTAAACGTCATATGTGAATCGTGAATCGTCCGGAGACAATCACCTCCTTTTACTAATCCTCGTTTAAAAATGATTAGGAATGCCACACTGAATTTTTGCCGACTTTCTTCGCTAAGATTTCCTTTACTTGCATTCTGGTTGCACTGAACCAAAGACTAGATCTTCTAAAACATCAAGAGGCATGCTCTTCGGTGAATCTAGCTGATTTTTCGAATTTTTCTTTGATATTTCCAACACAAAACACAACTTTCTATACATTCCATGCATACTTTCCAAACACACTAACTCGATCAGGTGATTAACTAAAAAGTGCGGAATGCATTGGGCGGCACACTGACGATGACGTAATTAATTATGGGAATAGTCTACTACGACATAATCAACAGTTACCTCTTTCTCTTGTACATTTTTGCTTTTCTCAGAGACCTTACTTTGTCTGCTAGTTGTCTTGCAGAAAGAATCTTTGTTAGATAGCACAGATGTTTGCTTTCCTTGAATGCAGAATGTACTTCATCTTCTCTGATGGTTCCCTTTGAATTGATAAGAGAGCTAAATTCTGCCGTAATCAATTTGTTTTCCTTTGAAGTGTAATTGTATCTTCCATCTGTTTCACGACCGCGTCCATAATTTTCATCAGAAGCCTCGTCCTCTTCATTTTCAAACAAGTCAACACTTCCCTCGTTAGTTTTACCATTTCCTGGCAGCTGCTCTCCATCTTTCTCTTCCTCGCCAATACTTTGCACTCGTATTATTTTATCAGTTGCTGTGTCACATTCAGCTGGTAAAGCAGGCCCCTCAGCTTTACTTATGAGGTAGCGTACTTTATGATAAGCGGCTCTTTCATTTCCTAAAAGCAATGGATATTTCTTTGCTGCCTCGCGTACTTCTTGCATCGTAATCTCTTTCCGTGCGATATTGTCTGCGAATATTGTCTCATGACATATTTCTGGTTCCTCGTCATTTTCTGGATGGTCTATTCTGGTATGAAGGGCGGTATTCAAAAACTCTGCTGTTCTTGCGGACTTGGCTCGCTTGTCTTGTATAAAATAGGAGTTTTCTGCTGTTTTCACAGCATGGTTCATATGCAAAGCAAGGTCTCCTTTACGCTCTGGATGATTTTCGTGTACGGCAGACACAGCCGACTTCCTCATGAGCGATGCATTCATATGTTTGCCGATTGCTCCTCTCCAAAATGACCCAATCTGCTCAGAAATTCCTGATGTGGTCATATGCATACCCGTATGGGTTATGAAAACTTTGTTTTGATGGCCACTGTCATTTATGTCAATTATCCTCGCTCTCATCTTCGATATGAATATGTTCAAGTAGGTGAAAATGATCTTCGGCATGCATATCATGGCTGGACCAGTAGTTGTCAGCGTCTTATGGTCACGAACCGTGACAACCATTGTGTCGCCATCTGCCACTGCCTTCTCCACAGCTTCCACGGTCATATTCGCTATAGCACCTGATCGAGGAGCATTCGCAATGAGCAACGTGCTTATAAGGTAGTCCCTTGCGCAGGTGAAATCCTTTGTCGTTATTGGTGGGGACGAACCCATATATTCCGAGAGGATCTTTACAGCTCTTCTAACTGGCTCTGAATTTCTAAAAGCCTCGAAATCCTCCTGTCCTGCAATTCTCTCTAGGTCTTCTTCCCGTTTTTCCCACTTCCTGACAGTCAGACTTTTCCTTAAAGTTTTTAACCAGTACTTTACTTTCAACGCCAAGACGATGGGTTGATCTTCATTTACTTGTAGTATCTCCGGACATGTTTTGACAAAATCGCACAGGTGCAACAAAGAATGTAGATAGCCTTTAACAGTCCCTGGCTTCCTTTCTGTTTGGAACTTCTCTAGCCAATTCTCCCGAAGCAACTTTGCATCGAACAGTAGTAATATATTGCAGATATCACCAGTAGCAGAGTCCTCCTCCAAACATCTGCATATGGCCAGCAGCTGCGAAACATGCTGCTGAGCATCTTTCTCTTTTTTGTGGCCACCATCTAATGACATTAGCCATCTCTTGAAGGCATCGAATAACACTTTCTGAGATGGCGTTGGCACGATGTCTTCATGTGCAACATCTTCATCATCTTCACTCATGGTGCTTTCTGCACTATGATCTGAAGCATCTGCAATTTGTTCTAACTCCTCGATGCCACATGTTTTGCCGATTACTTCAGGAGTTTTCACAGGAACTGATCCATCATTTGGTTGGCATTTTGTTCTGGTAAGATGATCCCTTTCATCTGGAGTTTCTAGGGATGAAACTCTGAATGGAACACCAGCATCGACCATCATTTTTATATACCTGGTGTCAGTCAGGTTATGTATCTGTCTCAAATGATTTCGAAGACTTAGAACAACCTTTCCACAAGTTATAAGAGGGCATGTCTTTGCTGTGTAGTTTTTGCGAACCTTTCCAGGCTTGAGTGCACGCGGTTTTCGCAGCCCAATCATCCCCCTTGCTGCCCTTGCTCTGTTCTCATCCCATTTGTGAACCTGAGTTAGATGCCTTATTAAGTCCACAACGGATTTGGTACAATTCTTCTCTGGGCAAGCCACTTTCTTTGTCTTTGATTTCTTTTCCGTTGCTTCATTTTCGAACCATCTTTTGAAGGCCTGAAATGTAATTCAAAAATACCTTGAATGTAAAGCAAACTGATTGTGACTGAAAAACAACATCAAGGCCCTTTTTTATCCCTACAAAACTCCTACAATACATGTTTAACTACTCTATATATTAATACTATACCAGGTGTCCCAAAAGAAGTTCCGGCGTTTGATTAAACGCAAAGAAAAAAATGTTGAATCTGAAAATTTCTAATCAATCTAGTTAATGCTAGAAATTTCAACTTAAAGTTTGACATATCGTAAGAAGAAGTTAGTAAGCTGAAAATGGAATTATGAGCTCTGACAGGATCGTCCAAAGCATTCGACTGTCTAAATCACGAGCTACTAATAGCAAAATTGCATGCATATGGTTTTAGTAGAAGTGCCCTCGCGCTTATTCACAGCTATCTTTCGAATAGAAGGCAAAGGGTCAAAATTAATGGTTCCTTTAGCACGTGGAAAAATACTAACTTAGGTGTGCCACAAGGTTCGGTGTTAGGGCCCCTTTTATTTAATATATATATCAACGATATATTTCTTCTGATGAACGGAACCGAGATATGTAACTATGCAGACGATACTACCTTGTACTCATGCGATTTTGAGGTTAGAAATGTGATAACAAGACTAGAGCAAGATGCAAACCGACTAACAGCATGGTTTCCAGAAAACTATATGAAATTAAATGAAGATAAATGTCACTTCATTCTTTTTGGGGCTAGTAACGAAAGAGCTAATATTCACGTTGGAGAAGCCCAGATTGAAGAAAGCGGCGAAGAGAAGTTATTGGGCATTACTCTTGATAAGAAATTAAGTTTTAAAAACCATGTCAAAACGCTATGTAAAAAAGCTAGTCAAAAGCTTCATGCTCTTGCGCGCATTTCAATCTACATGGAGCCCGAGAAACTAAAACTGTTGATGAAAACATTCGTCATGTCCCAGTTTAGCTATTGCTCGCTGATATGGATGTTTCACGATAGAAATTTGAATAATAAGATAAATAGGATACATGAAAGGGCCTTAAGAATCGCATACAAGGACAATGTTTCTACTTTTGAAAAACTGTTAGAAATGGATAATTCGGTAACCGTTCATCAGAGGAACCTGCAGTTGCTCATGGTAGAGATCTACAAAACAAAATATAATCTAAATCCCAGCTTTATGAAGCAAATTTTTGAGGAAAAAGAAATGCCTTACAACTTAAGGTGTTCTGATAAACTGCGACTACCAAAGGCGAAAACAACCTGCCTTGGAATCGATACAGTCAGATTTATGGGGAAAAAGGTATGGGAGACACTACCAGCAGAGCTGAAAAACTCGGATTCCCTTCAAGTTTTCAAAAGGCTTATCAAAGCCCATAAATGCCATGCCTGCAACTGCAGATTATGCAAAGTGTTTTATCCAAATTTAGGCTTTTTATTGTAAATTATATCTTCACTGTAATCTTACATATATTTTTTTTTTGTTTTCTTTGTTTTTGTAAATAGTTGGCCTTAATTAGCAATTTAGCTATAACATTTAGCCAACTTTAAATGAAAGAATTAATAATAATAATAATAATAACATTCCATGTTTATGTTCAAAGCAAAACCAGAGATATTGTACGCCTTCTTCATCGTCGCAATGAAGGGGAAATCTCCGAAAGTCTGAAAATCGAATCCAATAGGGAATAGGTCTCGAGGGAACATACTAAGGTTGTACTTTTTACCACTCAATTCGAGCTGCACGAAGGCGGAGAATGAAACGTTGCAACGTTGCATCGAACAAGGAACCGAGAACCATCCTAATCAAAGAAAAGAACCGTGAAACCGTGGAATAGGAAAACTCCCATTTGAAATTCCCAGTTGACGTTATGCAACAATAAAGGGGTAAGGTTTCTAAGTTTGTCCCAAGACAGTCTACAAAGTGACTGTTTGTCCAAAGGCAGTCTACAAAGTGATTTCGAGCAAGTGTCACTTCACACAATGAAGAAGCATTAAAAGCTAACAGTATAATTTCTGCACGCTCGGCTAATTCCACTGACTGGAAAATAGCCTTTACTTTGAATGTCCTCAGTAATTAGAAACCTTGCCCCTTGTCAAGGTAATGAAAGCATCGTCAGCTCAGTGTATGTGTTGGTCTTTGAGGGAGTTCCTTTTACCACCATGAGGAAGGACGCCGTACGAATCTCTCTTGTTTTGTCTTGAGCATGAAAATGAAATGTTAGAGCTCATAATTCCATTTGCAGATGACTAAGTTCTTCTCACGATATGCCAAACTTCAAGTTGAAATGTCTAGCATTTAACTAGAGTGAATAGAAATCGTTAGGTTCCTCTGTGTTCCATCAAACGTCGGAGTCATTGTAATTATCTGTGATTATGCAGACGACACAACTATTTATGCGAGTGGTCCTAACATCGAAAATGTCATTAAGCATTTAGAGAATGATGCCCTTAAGATAACTGAGTGGTTTCCAAACAATTGCATGAAACTAAATGAAGACAAATGCCACTTTATGATTTTTGGTGCAAAAAGGAGTAATGCAACAACAATCAAAATAGGCAAGGCCGGTGTGAAAGAAAGTGCAGAGGAAAATCTTCTTGGTATAACGTTTGATCAATCACTTTCTTTTAAGCAACACGTCCAGGTAAAAAGGCTAGCCAAAAACTCCATGCTCTTGCTCGAATATCGCGATACATGGGCACAAAAAATTGCAGTGGTTAATGAGGGCGTTCGTTTTGTCTCATTTCAATTACTGCCCGCTTGTTTGGATGCTCTATGATAGAGCTTTGAATCATAGAATAAATCAAAATCATGAAAGAGCATTACGCATCGCATACAAAGATTACGAGGATGATTTTGGTTTCCTCTTGGAGCAATCTAAATCGGCACCAATCCATGTAAGGAATCTACAATTGCTCATGACCGAAATTCATAAAACAAAATGCGGTCTGAATCCACCATTTATGAAGGATATTTTCATGACACGAAATATTAATCACAGTCTAAGGGATGGCAATGACGCTCAACTGCCAAAAGTACGAACAACGTCCTTTGGAGTTGAGTCCATTGCTTACCTTGGAAATAAACTTTGGCAGCATTTACCACAAGAAATGAAACAATTTAACAGCCTTCATATATTTAAAAACAAAAAAGATGTTGGAATGGGGGAAAATGCAACTGTAGACTTTGCAAAGTATATATCCCGAAAGTTGGGTTTCTAACTTGATAAATTATTTCTTTTATTCTGATTTGTCCTGTAATTTTTCTAAAAAGTTTTATTGTAAATAATGTGTATTGTAAATAGTAGGCCTTAATTAGCTGTAGATTAGCTATTCTTTTTCTAGCCTACTCTTAATAGATTTTTAATAAATAATAATAATGATACAATGATTTGAATAGGAGTGGCTATATGTGATTGGCTAGATATTATGGCTACGCAGGGGCAATGTCAGTTAGGTTACGACGGTTGAGCGATGAAGTAATAATAACGATAATGCTGACGGTAATAGTGATGAAGATAATGATGATGATATGATAGTGTAATGTGAAATAGTAACAACGATGATGATGATGATGATGATGATGATGATGATGATGATGATGATGATGATGATGATGATGATGATGATGATGATGATGATGATGATGATGATGATGATGATGATGATGATGATGATGATGATGATGATAATGATGATGATGATGATGATGATGATGATGATGATGATGGTGGTGATAATAAGTAAGAATGGCAGATAAGAGGAGGGTGTGCATGTAGACTCAGTTAGTATGGAATTATTTTTGTTAGCGCATGGAATTATTTTTGTTAGCGATCTGTGATTCTGTTTAGTCCGTTAGGTGACAGAGTGTTGGCCAAGCCAATGAAGTATGCTTCCTTGGCTCGTCTAACACTCTCTCTGGTGTTGTGTAACTGGAGTAGCGGTAGTGTATCCAGGTTTACATAAGTGCTCTGCAACCCCAGATGTGTCGGAACGCCTGTTTATAATGTCTCGTCGATGTTCGTTGAGTCTGTCTCTCATACGTCGTCCCGTTCGTACTAAGTATTGGCAGTGAGTTTTTTTTTGTTGCGTAGGCATTGTTTGCATTGTAGTAAGTATATGAGGTTGGTGGAGTTGCGGCCAAGGCTTTTCCTCATGTCAAAGGTTTTGTTAATGTTATAAAATGTGACTATGCGCGTTTCGTCTTGAATATGTTGGCATGTATTGCAGTTACGGCGTGAATGGACATTTAGATATACCTCTGGGAGTGGTGGTGGCATCATTTTTTATTTTGGCTCGCACCAAGTATTCCCTGAGGTTTTTAGGTCTGTGGTTGCTAAGTATCGGTGGGTCTGGGAAGGCTTCCTTACAGTTCGTTGAGTTTAGCTGTGTGTGAAAGTTGCTGTGGACTATGGAAAAAATTCATCCCTGTTCGGTAAATTTCAGTGGCAAGCAACTACAGATTTTGTTGATGAATAGAGACTGAATGGTCTGTAATTAACAGTCCTTCAAAACTTGAGGTCCGATTATGGTACGCTTTTCGTAATGCTCTTTCGTGAATGTAGTTAATCTCTGTGTTAACGCCTCTATCATGAAACATCCACATCAATGGACAGTAACTAAACTGTGACATTATAAAAGCCCTCATGACCGTCCTAGTTTTTTCTTTAGGCATATACGCCGAGGCCCTAGCGAGAGCATGTAGCTTCTGGCTTGCCTTCGTACACACCATGTTCACGTGTTGTTTAACATTTAGCTTTTGGTCAATTACAACGCCCAACAATTTTTCTTCTTTACTCTCTTTAATGACAGAGGAACGAACTTTTATTGAGATATCCGTTTCTTTCTCAAAAAACACAAGGAGATAGCATTTCTCTTCGTTTAATTTCACACAGTTTTGTGCGAACCAATTGCTTAGTTGAACAGCATCATTTTCTAGCTTTGAAGTAACATCCTGTAACTCTTCATGAGAAACAAGAAATTGTCGTATCGTCTGCATAATTACAGATTTCAGCCTCATTCAACAAAATGAAAATGTCATTAATAAATATTTTGAAAAGGAGAGGCCCTAGAACTGATCCTTGTGGGACACTTTATTTCATTTCTTTCCAAGAGCTGAATGAGCCATTTATTTTGACTCGTTGCTTTCTACCTGCTAGATAACTATGAACCATCTTTATGGCGTTTTTACTAAAGCCGTATGAGTTCAATTTAGTAAGCAAGAGTTCATGGTTGAGACAATCGAAAGCCTTGGATAAGTCCATAAGGACTACTCAGACAAAACCTTTATTGTCTAAGGTTTTCTTACAAGTCTCCTCAAATTTCAGCAAGACATGCTGAGTATGATCTTCATATCTTACTAATGGACTTATCAAAAGCCTTTGATACAATTCACAGAAAAACTCTAATAGAAGATCTGAAACACATAGCAATTAAAGATGAATTGCATATAATGAAAGTAATGCTTGAAGGAATAGAATACACAGTTAGGTGTGGAAACAGTTTCAGCCAACCTTTCTCAACAGATACCGGATCACCACAAGGAGACTGTCTTAGCGCAATATTTTTCATCCTTTACCTTGCAAAAACATTTTGAGTATAACATCCATCTAAGCGATCATACTGATGCACTTCATCAACATCTTGGAAATGTGCCCCCTCAAGAATTAAAGGATCATGAATACAGTCTCCTCCCATACAAAGCCACAAAATAATGCAAGAAACACTAAAAATTGACACACAATACGCAGATGACTGTGGAAGCGCTATAGTAACAAAAGATAAAAGAGCAGTCGAACACATAAAATCTACAATTCCAGGAATCTTGAGAAGGAGAAATCTTCTATGCAATGAAGACAAAACAAAACAACATGTTGTAGATCGCGATAACAGATATGTCGCATGGTCAAAATGCAAATATTTAGGGTCAAAGCTAGATACTGAAGAAGATAGGAAAAACCGTACCATGCTAGCCACAACTACCATGAACAACCTAACAGAAATATGGACAAACAATGTAAAGATAGAGAAAAAGATGGAAATTTTCAATGCATTCATAAGGAGTGTCTACATGTATAATAGCTGCCTATGGACAGTTACTAATAAAACAAGAAACGAAATTAATGTCACCCAAAGAAAGTTTCTGAGAAAAGCGCTTAATATAAAATGGCCGACAAAAGTATCGAATGAAAATTTGATGAAAATAACGAAACAAGAAGTTTGGTCGAAAATCATTCAAAAACAAAGAATTAGATGGTTTGGTCATGCATTACGCCTCCTTGAAAATACACCATGCAGACAAGCAATAAATGAGTTTATCCGAGAAGTCCCAAGACCATGAGGACGCCCCATCACAACATGGTACAACCAAGTTTTAAATGAACTCAAAGAAAAAGATGTGAACATTAACAACATAGACGATCTAGCAAGAGACAGACATGAATTGAAACGAATTGTTGCAAAATTTGACTAACTGTAATGTAGAAATACGGAAAGTAGGCAGACAAAAAATTCTGGGTATTGTAGCCCTGTTGATAGGCGCAATGGTTAGGTGAGAGAAATTTGTTGACAAAAGGTAGCATTTGATTTACCTACTGTCATTGGTCTATAGTTTTGGTCTTTATGTGAAATGAGTCACTATTCTTGAAAAGCGCACAGAAATCAGCATCTTCAGTTCATTTGGGAAAAAGTTTTCGTCCACATTTACATTGATAAGGTCAGACATGTCGGAGGCAACCTCGTCAACATTATCGTCAATTACCATGAGTTTTATTCGAAGATTTAGTTATAAGCAGGATACTTTTTAAAAAACATTACCTTTAATATGCCATGGATTATTTTCAAGACCTCTTTCGGGTTGCTTTTCGAAAGAGCCTTGCGATAAAAGGTAGACATGGCTCTCCTTGTAGCCTATTTTACTGCACGCTTGGTTTATTTAAATTTGTCCCATATCGATGAACTTTTTGACGTCATGATATTAAGAATGGGCAAAAGCAGATACGTCATTGTGGGACATCTAGTAATTTGCATTGCTCAAAGAAATAAAAGGAGGGACATTCACCCTTTCGGTCTTTTCATCATCAAACTTCGATCTATTTCTATTGTGTCAAAAATCCTAATACAACATAAATGTTCAACCGTGTCAATTCTTATTTGGTGCACATGACATTTTCTTGAAATAGTTTCAAAGTCTCGAATTCAAAGTCAAGGGAATTTGCCAAAATGAAAGAAAGCTGACCTGTTTTGCTTCTTCTTTGTTCCCATTCTTCATCGATTCTAGAACTGCCACAATTTTGCTTTTGTCATGAGAAGGAGAAGGCACAGCTAAAAGTGAACGAATGAATCAGCTGAGAATCTTAATCATACATTAAGTTGTCAATTAACTAAAAAACATAACGAATACAGTAAAACCCGCATAAAAGAACCTGCGATTTTCTGTAACAGATTGAAGTCGCTCCAATACAGTTATATAGTGGCTCTTGTATAAAAGGCGCTTGATGGGTCAAAAATCAACCTGGAGGTTCTTAATCGGCAGTTTCTTTTATGCAGGTTTTCACGGTAACTTCAGCAGTAGATTTCACGATGGTTGCACTTACGGTGATCATTGTTTCCAGTTGACTCTGTTGACTCTTCTGCAACACACCTCTCGTCTCTGTAGCGATCTAAAAAAAATTGAAGGGCTGTTGTTACCTTTAAGTTATAAGACGGACACTTGCAGCTATTCCTGACTGTATAATTCATACAGTCAGATTGCTAGGTAAATGCCTCTGAAGCGCATGTCTGTATGACAGTCATGTTGGAAGCTTGCCTCATACTGTAAAGCATGAAATGAACATAAATGTCTCCCATATTAAACTTACAGCTTGACCGCTGAGAACAAGAGATCGAAGCAAACGGAACGATGCGCATGACAACGTGAGCCCCAACGTTGATTCGCTACCAACAAAGCTGAAACACAATTTTTCTGAACAATAGGGTCAGCACTTCATCGCCCCAACAAATTGGTAATATGCTCAAGATTGATTCAGTAATTCAAACTGCATTAACCGGTAGCTCATTCCTTAAGACAGGGAAGACTTTAGCAGAAAGTATCCCTAAAAACCCGTAAAAACAAATGGGAAAGGCAAGCAATATTTATATGGCTTTCCTTCCTAACATTGATGATATTAGCTCATTCTGAATTTAGTTATTCACACATCGAAAGTTGTTCCTGCAAGAACGTAGTCATTCATTCATAGAAAGTTATTCACACAAGAATTTAGTTGCAATAAAATACCGCTTTAAAAGAAGCAACCTACGTTGATTCGTTTTCAGTTTCTTTTAAAATATTACACAGTAATATTGCATGGCTAATAAAGTTGAACATGTCTCGAAAATGTCTCAGTTCTCTAGCATCGAGAATGATTTAACTTTTTATATTTTTAAAGAATGGTAGCTGAACCATAGGACACATCAACAACATGATGAGACATTTTTGCATTTGCTTCCTCCATCTAGAACCCACCAGCGTCTCTATGAGAGTCAACAGAGAATCTTTACCCAAAGAGGTGAAGTTTAAGGAAAGTTTCCTCACTAGCTCATATTCTTTGTTTCTTGTACAATTTTGCATATTTCACGGAAGATCCATTTGTTCTCAACAAAATACTAAATATTTGTATTTTCTGGTCGCATTTTTCAGTCAAGGCTGTAAATCTCTCAATTCTTTAAAGTATGCTGACCTTGGGGTGGCTTTGGTGGACTTTTGCGTTAGGGGCCTGTTATGGTGCCGGCTGTGGGTTGGGTTTTTTGCCTGGAGTGGGCTCCATGAGCTTAGGATCACTAGGGCCACTATGGGTCTCTTGCACACAACGCATCTTTTGGAATCATACTGATTACTTAAATTATGGATTTTTTTAACATAGGGGTTGCTCTCTCCTCGATTAGTTTATCTATTGAGAGAGCTCCTCGTTTAAGAAATTCCCAACATACAGGTTTCATTCTCTCTTTCTTATTTTGACTCAAGCTGTTTGTATTTTTTTTTGTTTATATAGACATATATTTCTGTATTCTTGTATATAATGCATTATTGAAACTTGTATGTTGTTGAATTTTAAAATGAAACTGAAAACAGGAAAACAGTCTGGAATGTACAAGTGTCTTCTATACCATGGTATACACTTGTTTTGAAGAAGTATGTTTCCTTACATATGAAACTAATTAAGCAATTTCCTTGCAATGAGTTTCTTTAAGACTGGGCTTCATTGTATTCATACATAGAAAGTTATTCAAACGAGAAGTTTTCATCATCCCCAGGATCTAGTAATGTGCAAAAGCGTGTTTAAAATAATTTAAGCTGATACTGTAAGCTAAAAAATTGGGGTGATTTTCTTGTGAGTCAGGAACTTTTTCAGGTTTCTCGCGGGGATTTTTTCGAGTTCCTGGGACCTTGTAAAGTCCAAACCGAGTGACCCATTTCAGCTCAGAAGATTGTAAATATAATCGAACTTTGTTGGAAATTTATAACGGGATGCGGTAATCTTATTTCAAATTTTTATTGACGAGTCGATACTGTGTAACCACCTTTCATAGAAATACAGTCCAAATGTCCAATGCAGCGTCACGTTTCACTGCCCCTTCAAGTGCATGAGCCAGGTTCCACTTGGATTATTTCACATACATCAGCGAAGCGTGACCTCTTTTCACAATTAGCAATAAAAAATTCTCAAACAGTTGGCATAAAGGGACGCAATTTCTACCACAGACTGAATGTGCTTTCTTGGAAAAAATAAAATCTTAATAACAAACTGAGACCTAGCTCAAATGCCGTATTGTTTCTATGTGAAATCTGACTGAATTGAAACATTACACAATTTGCTGTGAGTTTACATTTCACATCCTTAAGTCGTCTTTTGCATGCCTCGTGGAATATGAATGATTGAAGTACTCTACTTTCAAAATGATCCCTCCAATGCATACGCACAGTAGATGATCAGATGAAAAACAATGGCCAAAGATCTAGAATTCCTGACCAAACGCACGACAAAGCCTAATCAACGAATTTCTGTTGTTTTCCCCCTTAAAACAGCTGGTTATTTGAATATTGTTTTGGAGTCAAATTTGACCGACCCTAGGAAAGTTTTAGCATGATTCTTACAATTAACATGGCAAAAATACAATGTTTACTGCTGCCTTAAAAACTAAGAAGATTTTGAGCCAGGTTTATTTCACTTCAATACATTCAAACCTTAACGTGCCGAAAGCAAGGAAAAATGAGAGTGGCCTTCCGCTTTTTCTCCATTGTGAAGATGTCAAGTAATCAGTACATAATTAGTATCAACTTAAAGCTCGTGCCTCTGAAGCAAGGGAATATCCAAGAAATAGTCTTACATCCTCTGACAACACTTTGTTCATAAATGTATATATTTTTTCCAAAATTTACTTACAATCAATGTTGTACTTTGGTGAATCCTTGTGCACAGCAGCTCTCATCCCTGTATCGCTCTGAAAAGGTACGGAAACTTTACTTTTTTCAAATAACAAGATATGCCATTCATCATTGAGTTATGTGTCCCTCCACATCTTGATATGCAGAACGTATGTAGCCCTGTCAAAATCATTTTTATAGCGGTAGCACGGTATCTGGCAGATGAAGAAGACTAAACTCTCAATCTTTTTATATGAAACCCATTTTGTACTCTTTTGACCTCGTTTGCTAATCAAGAGAGAAATATGGCTATGTGCGCTATATGACTCAAAAGTTTCAAAGCAGAAACATTCTTACAAATCACTACCATCACAACAGCGCTCCTTCTTTAGCTCAGCAGCAAACTATTAGCAAAATTTATCTCACCAAGATCCTCTCGTGCTTTGGAGTTGAACTTGGATCGCGAGAAAAGAAACGGTTGAACCAGGAATAAGATCTTTACTCCAATGACCTGAACGCCTAATTTAAAGAAAAACAATTTAATAATAGATTAGATTAAATACCTTCGTAGGAACCTCTTTCCGCGCCATTTGAGTGCTCTTGGGCGCTGTTATTGATGATATTCACATTCTGTGAAGATAGAGATAATATTGGATGCAAATCAATGTACACGGTATCCATATCCTGTTGGAAAACAAGAATTTTGAAAAAAATGGAAAATGACATATCTTTGGGCTTCTAGCTGCAAAACAATACTGTGAAATAGTATGAAGTGGAGGGAAAAAACTATAATTTCTTCTTTGAATCATATTGTTCATATTGGTATTTTGATATAATCGGTAAGCTGGTAGTCTGCAGCCAAAAATAAACAAGACGAAGACCATTCTTCCGGGCACTACGAATCGCTGATTATTCATGAATCTCAGTCCGTTCGAGAGAAATGACTTTTTGAGTAAAAGAGTACGGCCACAACTCATTGATATTGTTATGGCATTGTTACGACTGTTACTACCGGTTAGTTTTTCAAATAAAACCTGTTTTTTAAATAAAAACTTGATGTGAAATCGATGAAAGCTTGTTTGTTGTCTTGAACCCCATTCATGGAGTTGGAATTCCCATCAAGCAATGTTCAGACTGTAGTGATTACATGTCTTTTCTTTGGAAGAAACTAGAATGTATATAAGTTTTGAAATATAGCTCTATGCTTAGCTGGAAACAACTGTATCTTGTTCAAGTATTATTTTTTCAAGTATGCATACACCTAAGGTCAATGACACAATTGAGTAAACGCTTCAAAAAGCTCTTGACGCTTCCAATTTTTTTCGTACCCTTCTTTTCAAACCATTCTAGTCAACTGAGAACAGCCAATAAGCCAACTTTGTGGCCAACTTTGTGAAAACCAACTTTGAAGCGCTATGCAGAAAATAAATAATTTCTATATCTGTCCAGAGTATTCAATTAAGCCAGCAGAGCCAAAGATCTTCAAAAAAGTGAATGCAAAACGACAGTCTTGACTATCAGGTAAAATATACACCAAAAGAGAACTGTTATATATCTGCAAATTTCTACTCAACAACGAGCGAAATTTATCAACAGCGAGTCGACGTTAACCGTTCTGCAAGGGTAAAGGTTTTTTCCGAGGCACAACTTTTAATGAGGCGCTAAGAATTCGTACTATGATTGAGTGCCCAAGAAAATGAACGAGAATCGGTGGATATAATCTGAGAATGTTGATATATTACACTCTTATGCCCATATGAAATTATGGTACATATTTGAATTCAGAACCGTAAAATAGGCATGACGGTTCCAGTAATTTGCTTTCCTTTGACGAATCAATGTTTATTACCTGCATTGCAACTTTTACCGCTGGTGCAACTTTTTAAATTTTATTTTCTACAACATCATTGTTGTGAGGCTTGATATCACCTGAAAAGAAGTACATTAATTGAACTTTGGACATGGCAAATGACGAATAAGGAAGTAAGGAACTTCCGACAAATGATATTACTATCTTGTAAGAATCGTTGTTGGCAGGAACAATGAACTCCGTAAGCAGCCTTTGCAAAATGGTTTGAACGACTTCATGAGTTTACCTAAGTAGAAGTACTGACAGAGGCATACAATTATGTGCAGCACTTGCGTCGTACATGATTATTTCCAGCACCTCTAGGAATGTTATTGTCTCCTTGGTTGCTACAACATCCAAATTTTGACTGTATGCCCCCCTTGCATTAATTTTGAGATAATGGAAATGAAACCTAAGTTTTACTTCCTTGCTCCACAAGTCATCCACAACTTATCAGATTTACACAAATTATTTAGTGTACTAAGGTGATGGACAAGGTTAGGAGGCTATCAATACAAGACACAGCATTTTACTCTGTGAACAATAATTCTCAACAACCGTCATCAGTCAGAATCGTATGCAAACTCCAAGTACTTTCCCAAAGGTGTGCAAAGTTTATGATAATCGCAATTTCTTCAATACTCTGAGCTGGAATCACGAACTTTCATTTAAACAGATGGCCTCAGAAAGGAGATGATAGTCATACCCAGGCAAATTTACGAATTGAGCCTAATATAACAGCTGCGGAACATGACTTTTTCCATTTGTCATTAATATGATAGTCAAGGAACCAGTACTATCTACTAACAGCGCTTATTTTGGTTGATCATCTTGCACAATGTTCTTTGCGCAAGCTCTGCCATTTCGTATCTTTGTATCTTGTATTCGTATCTTCGTATCTTGCACAACTTCTGCCATTTCGTATCTTTTAGCAGATTTAACGTACTTTGATCGAATCAATTTGATTAGATCTTAGTGATGGGCACCAATGATAAGTAAAAGGAACGGATATAGCTGTCATGGGTTCTCAGCATGAACATAATTTTGCTTTGTTTGCTCTGCCTTTTACAAGTTCGTCAGCTACCATCCACATCTACTGGGGTGGCCAGCAAAAGTTTAAAGATGTCTTTTAGGAACATGCTATGAACCACAGCCACCTGTCCATCTCGGTATTTCACACCTATCAAAGAATTTTTTGTGGCCTATGCATTGTGAAGTGAGGGAGGTTGGATTGTAGCTTCAAATTTCCATCAGCGTTGCACATATTTGAATGCCCGACAAATGCATAAGATCATCGTTCGATCTTTTATAGATTTGCAAAGAGGTCTATTATGTGGTTTCCTGCATGTTAACATGAAGAAAGTTTGTAAGGTCTATGATTGCTGCTGAAGCTCATAAGCATTCCCTTTACCGAATGACTGTTGAGCGTTCAGAGAGATGCATAGCAATTCTTGAAGAAGAAAACCAGGATCACTATACAGCTTAGTGCAATGAATATCGAGAATTATACATACCTCTGTTATCCAAAGAACTTGAAATATGTTCCTGATGACGTAAAGGAGAGACTTCAAGGTTTTTCGTGCCCTACAAATTCAAATGATTACCTCTTATAAACATAAGATCCTTTTGGATGATTATACAAAGTCCGTCCTGGGCTAAGCAAGCATAAGAGTGCATGAAAATTAATTCGTTCATATCCCCAACTGATCGTTGATGCTGCTTTAGCTGCAAATCAGAGGTGTATGAGTGTTACTACCAAAGCTGTCCCCAATCGAAGATCAAACGCCCTTCATAAGAATAATAATTCATAAGAAAGGTGGCTCACTACCGAAAAATTTCAAAATTATGAAACAGTGAAATGTGGTTGTATACCAAGTAAAAATAAGTTCAAAACACAAAAAAACAATGCTTTAAGGTGGCTCGCCTCTGATTTAAGTTTCAAACTGCCACACACTGGGTGTCCTATCGCTCATGAAATAACGAGCAGAAAACTTATGAAGTTGGACTTGCCCATATTTTTAAGTACTTATAAAAACACAATTGGTGCAAAATGTTTTCAAACGTCTGAATTGTTATCTTTTTGATGAATCCGGTATATTTATCTTAGGTAATTGATAAATTGTCGAGACTTAGTAATATTAACTCTGGGGCAAATACTACAAATACATACATTTGCAAAACATAACAGATCAGAGGAGGGGACTTCCAATGATTCAGACAAAATCTTCTGGATCCATACTTCTCTACAAGAAAAGAAAAAAGAAAACATCAAATTTCAATTAAGAGCAGAAGATTGAGTCCACATTTAAGTACCAATCACTGCAGACCAAACCAAGAAATAATGGTTTAAATTCTCTCTCCTTATTTCATAACCGTAAGAAACCCACTGGTTTGATATAAACACTCGCAAAATTTGAAATTCGCATGCTAACTAATAATTTTTGTATGCGCTTCTATTTTCGCTATCAAATAATTTTTTCGTTATACTTTGAAGCATCCAGATAAGCTGAGACATGCTTCATGCATTAATGCTCTAAACAAGCGGACATGCAATAACACTGTAAACAAAGCGAGCCTCTTCATAATTTTTCGTTTCAACATCGATTAAAAAACACACTATTCACGCAGATTAACCGAACAAAGTATCATTGTGTGCCTTGAAAGTTCGGCTAACAGAATATGAAGATATCGAAAGATTGATATTTTCACCTAGAAAACGTTTACCGTTACCTTAAATCGTAGATACGCGTAAGACGATTTATTTACTGTGAAAAGCTACAGAAATTCTAAATTTGAAGCCAACAAAAGTTTTGAAAATGGAAGAAATTTCGTGTCAAAGAAGGTTTTCAAAATTTTTTAATCAAAGTTTTGTATGCGGTCTTCATAATCCATATGTAAACATCCTCAGATGTAGACAGGTTGATCTTTGGGTGAACGATCAACGAATGGAAATCCATTTATTTATATCGCTGCAATTTCAAATATTTAGAATTTTGAATTGTATCTGAAGAATGGGCGAAGGTTAATTGATGCTTAGTTCTTTTTGTTGATTTTCTTTCTGTTTGCTTTTACATTTACATTATTGCTGCCATGCCTGTAATTAGGTAGAGCGTTGAAGCAAAGAAAAAAATGAAAGGGTTAAAACGTTTCTGCCTGCTTCTTATAAAGGTTTTGTTCTTTCTCGTTGCTGCGCTTGTTTCATGGTTCTCGTTAAAAATAATTCTGCGAAATTTCATTTGTTCCAATAATGACAACTTTAGCATGATAAAGAAGTACTAATTTAAATGTTTAAGAATTACTGCCTCCTTCTTATAAAGTTTTATCTCTCCTTCGTAGTTGCCCTATTTACATGGTCCTTTTTGAATCCCATTCTACTTTCTATTCATACAAATAATAAGAATTTTGGCCTAATAGAGGTATAATAATCTAAATGTTTAAATATTTCTGCCTCCTTCTCATATAGTTCTTGTTTTTCCTGGTAGAAAAGCTTGTTGGATGGCTCTCTTCAACTCTAATTCGTTACTTTTTCATTTATCGGAATAATAATCATAGTCGCCGGAAAAGGCGATACTAATATATATACATGTCTAAGTATTTCTACTGCCTTACGAAAAAGTTCCTATGCTGCCCGATATTTCATTTTGTTTGATTATTCTCTTTGAGCCCAATTCTTCTTCACTGCAATCACATGAACTATAAGAGTTTTGAATGTTGAAATATTTCTGTCTCCTCCTAATAAAGGCTTTGTTGCTCTTTAAAGTCGCGCCTCGTTCAAGCTTCAATTTAACTCTACATCTTGGAACTATTCATTACACATAATAAGAAGTATTTTTCCTGATAAAGCAATCATATGCTACAGTATCTATTGAAATATTTACATCTTTTTCCTATCAAGAACTAGTTTTTCCTCGTGGTTTCGCTTCCTTCATGGTTCTATTTAAATTTCAATCTTAAATTGTCCATTTATAAAAGCAATAAGAATAATAGCTGACAAGGCAATGATATGCTAAACATTGGAATATATCTCCCTCCATCTAGTGCAGATCTTGTTTTTCTTCATGGTTGGGCTTTCGTAATGGTTCTCTATCAGAATAATAAGAATTTTCTCTAATCAAGGGATAATATGCTCAATATCAATATATCTCTATACCTCTTTCCTACAAAGATCTACAGTTTCTACGTACTTGCAATTGCTTCATGGTTCTCTTTTGATCTAAATCTTGACCTGTTCGTTTACCAATGTAATGAGAATTTTCCCCCGATAAAATGATCATGTGATAATTATTGAAATATCCCTACCTCCGTCTTACAAAGATTTTGTTTTTCCTCTGGTTGCACTTTCTTTCCAAATTATTCGTCTTCTCTTTATCCGAAAAAAAGAAGTTTTGTCTGAAGAGGGATAATACTTTATGCTAAATATTGAGATATCTCTACCTCATTCTTATAAAGATCTGGTTCTTTTATGTAGTTGTGCTGGTTTGATGGTTCCCTTTCAATTTAGTTCATTAACTGTTCATATACCAGAAAAATAAGCGTTTTCACCAAATAAAGCGATCATATGCTAAAATTTCCTTTGCACAAAGATGTTGTTTGCTCTCGTTGTTTCGCTTGTTTCATGTTTTTCTTTAAATCTGTTTCTTCGACCTCTTATTTATCAGAATAATGGTCATTTTCCGTACAAAAGTAATAACAAGCTAAATGTGAAGTATTTCTTACTCTTTCTTATAAAGTTTTGCTTCTTTTCTTAATAGCGCTTCTTTGATGATTCTCTTTAAATCGTAACTTTAAACTCTCGATGTAATTTGCTAAATTTTGAAATTCTTTCCTGCTCATTTCACTGGTTAATTTCTGTAATTCTGTTTTGGGCTGAAACAAAAATATTTTATGTAGATAACATATGGTCCTTTTCATTCTTTATGACTTTCTTTATTTGAAATTAAGATGAACTTCAGCATTTTTCGCTGGCTTGTTCCTAGCATTTCACCACAATGAATTTTACTCTGTTAGCAGCAATTCGACTTCTTGCATTTAATTTATATTGTATTAAGCTTAGATTAGAGGAAAGTCAGTGATTATGTCACAGCATTATGAGATTGTAACCGAACAGTTCAGCATTATGATTCAGCGTTTACTTTGTTTTTACTGGACAATAATCAATACCTTTCGAACCTCTGCCACAGAAAGCGATTCCCAATTCTTACTGATGCCATTTACCTTGCAAGTTTGTTGTTCTAATTCATTGCATGGGGAAGGAGTAACCTAAGATCTTACAATTTATTTTGTCAAAATTCGACTTTCCATTCCATAATCATGATTGATGTCATTTAAATCATGTTACACAAGGATCATGAAATTAGCCACAGTTTGTTTCATATTCATTTAGATATCAACTTCTTAATCATGACAAAACATACTGTTTCTCCACTAAGAAGCTGAAATAAGGATGCATTGCATTTTATTTTGTGGTCCCTGGGAGCTATTCATTAAAGTGGCATCTCTTGGAAGCTGAAAGTGCTTTTTAAAATGATAATATTGCACTAAAATAGTAAGATAGTAGTGTCCTGCATGTAAGAAACAATTTTCTCAGTTTCATGTCTGAGACATTTCTTATAAAATGAGATAAACTTCAAATCAGGGTAAAGCATAATATTTAAAAAAGGGACCCCACGGGGATAAGCAAAAACTTCCGGTGCATGTAAAATATTGGGTGAGAATGAAATTTCTGTGTTGTCCATAGAATGGTGTTGTCAAAGAGGACACTGCTAGCTTGTTGCTGTTGTATTTTGTATTCTTTTGGTAATTGATAATGAAGAAGGAGAAGTCTGGAACATGAAAGCTTTGAATCTGAGTCTATTGGAGTATGTAGATGGAATTCTTTGACACAAATTGAACTTGTTAATTCCAGTGATCTTGTTCACTAATAGGCTGTGAGACAAATTTTAGTTGTTTTTTTCTGTCTCAGCTAGTTATTCATCGTTATACATGACATGGGGAGCTAAACTTCTACCCCAAAGGTTTTAGTAAACAAGCAATTTCTAGAGAATGGACCTTTTAGCTCACACTAGCGAACCTATATGCACTACTGTGGTGGATACGCCATACAGAGGCGGGGTATTATGCTTGATGTGGTGGATACGCCATACAGAGGCGGGGTATTATGCTAACGTGGTGGGGTATTATGCTTGATGTGGTGGATACGCCATACAGAGGCGTATTATGCTTACATGGTGGGACATTATGCTCCACCTCTGTATGGTGTATCCACCACATCAAGCATAATACCCCACCACGTTAGCAAAATACCCCGCCTCCGTATGGCGTATCCACCACATCAAGCATAATACTCCACCACGATAGCATAATACCCCACCTCTGTATGGCGTATCCACCACATCAAGCATAATACCCCGCCTCTGTATTGCGTATCCACCACAGTAGTGCATATAGGTTCCCTAGCGTGTAGCTATTCTGAAAAGAATCAGAATTTAATGGTATTTTGCTACATTTTGTCCAATTTTGGAATCTGCAAAATACTGATAGAAGCTCTAATGCCACTCGATAGAACGTCACATATAAAAATGACTAAAAATAACACTTGATCCAATCTCTTTTGCAGAGCAGCTGAAAGGTCTATTCTTTACTTCAACATGCTTCAAAGAGCGGCCTAAGCACCCTTGGTCTAACTTATAAACAATTTTCTATCACAGATAAACTTCCACTCTTTTAAAGAGTCAAGGCTGGGAGGAGGGGTCAAATTTTCAAATACTTGCTTTGTAAAACTGCTTGATGAATCAGGAGGGAAAACAAATGGACTTGCATATTATTTCAAGGGAGAAGAATCATTCAAATTTCTGGCGAATGGTAGTGAGTACAGGTTGGCAGATGATTGTCTTTTCCATCTTGCTGTTCTGAGCTGCACTCACTTAACTTTGTTAACAGCTTATTTTCATCATAAATGCCGCTGTCATGTGCCAGATAAAAGTTCGAAATTATCTAGCCTAATTCAGGCTCTGATGACAACTTTGATGGCCAAGCTCAGGTATGCCTACCTCAATTGTAACTCTCTTCCTTCCTATACAAAATCTGCTCCACCATGTAATGTGCTCATTCTTCGCACATAAAAATTGTGTACTATAGATCAACTATGTACTTTGACATGAGATCTATGATTGTGATACAAAATATATTGCTTCTTCATGTACTGAAAGATTTCTACATCCAGGAAATTTCAAAATTATCCCCAAAAGGGTCCTTTTGGTTTAGTTTTCACACAGAACTCTAGTTTTCACTTGGGTATGTATAGTTCCATTCAACAGGAAATGGGAAATGACTGACAACACTATGTCCAAAAACTTTCTTTCAGTTCTCATGGTTAATGATTTAAGCCCTCATTCTATTAAAGAAGTTTCAAAACAGTAGCAGTTTTATTTTAAAAACAAGTGTTTGTGTTTCTTAAAATTGAGTATCTTTTTGCCAGATACTACTGTATCATAAAATTGCACATAAATAAGAAATGACAGATTGAACAAACTGAATTTCCTTACAACCAATTCAGTCTCATTTGTGCAATGGATGACTTTTAGCATACCCAGTCTGATGTGAACAGTCCACCTTTTTATAACTCACCTGGCATAACTCTTTGTTAGCAAGGTAGCTTCAAATCTCTACTTAATACAACAATTGATCAATTAAATATTTGCAAAATTTTCACATAGAAAGGATGATAGGTTTCTTTTTCATGACCAATACATCCAAGGTTCAATTAATGGGAAAATGTACTTGTATTATGCTCCAAGAAGAGAATCAAAACAAATTGAAAGCTGGCAAAATTTGGATTTTTACCAAATTTGTATTCTGGGGATGGCAAAAACTGTCTAAGATCTGAAAGTAAGTTTCTTGCAAACAGCTTCTAATTAACTTCAACTGCAAGAAGTTCAGCCTACCTTGTTAAGCTAAAAAGATTTACTTTATAAAATTTACACCACAAATTCAATTTCAAACCCAATATAGATACCTTTTTAAAATTAATCTAAATTTGAAAACCAAAGGCCCTGGACCTTAAACCCAAGTACAGCACTCTCTAAATTCATAAAATCAGTATGAATATTTTGACAAGATGTTTGCATAAAATTGTGTCTATCAATGATGAAATTATTGAATGAATTTTCAACAGAATTATGTCAATGGGGTTAAATCTTTCAGCAATTCTTTTCCAAGGTTTTAAGAAAGTCATGAAGCATGCCATGTCTAAATAGGCTGAATGGTGCTAAATTGCAAATAGCAAACAAAAATCATTCGTGTCGGGCAAGGGAATTTATGGAAATATAATTCACTGTTAAAGGTCTTCATGGTTACTAAGAACTGCTTTGAGCATCTCATATATGAACAAATACCAGCTGGTTTCTTAAAATCTTTTTTCAATAATTGGAATTTCAAAAATTAGACTTTGCATTTACATAGGTTTATATATGTACAATAAGGCAAATGTAAATGTTACAGCAAGAATCATGTAAGACCTGGAGAAACTGGTTTAAACAAAGTCTTTATACAAAGAAGAGATAGAAAGCTGCTAAATTTTAGCACTGAGGTTGGCCACCAGGGTGCATTTCATGCACTTAGGCCCGAAGATCTTTGGCGTATATCTGACTCTTTGTCGGTGTAGCGGCGTCATTTCTTCAATAAAATCGGTTCTTGGCACGACGGCGTTTGAAAATTAGCCCATCTTGGAGTGAATGTGAAGTTGTCCTCGATCTTTTAGCAATTTTGTTGATGATAAATGTATTTCTTTTATAAGAAAGTAAGAATTTGGGCCAGTACTGGAGTTTCTTAAAATCATCAGATTTTGAGATGTTTTAGCAATTTCTCTCTCCCTGAAAATACCCGGCGTACAAAAGTTTAGGGCTTGGCGTGCCTTCGGCGTGGGTTTTACATGGAATGCACCCTGGGTTGGCCACAAAGACAGTGAAATTTATCAAAACAGTGTTTGCACTTTGCACACAACATTTATTATATTTCAAAGCAAATACTTATCAAAGTTGTGGAAAACTAACCACTCACCAAGGATGACTGTTTCAGTGAGAATGATGAAGGTATCTCCTTCCTCTCCCAGCTGACAACTATTTGAATGTCCAAATAGTCCTGCTTATTATTATTGCTTCTGAAATAAACAGGAAAAATCTGAACAAGAAACGGCATAGATAAATTAACAACTTAATGGCAAATGAATTGATTGAATATTGGAAAGTGCAATAGTGTTTCAGGGGTACGATTATGGCATATTGTGAAGTTAAATAGTTTTCAGATAAGTGCGAGGGCCTAAATCAAATCATGATAGGTAGGCTTGCCTTCCCCATCACCGTCAGCCTAAGAATTTTAACGTATAAAACGCGATAGCGACTTTTTCATCCTCAGTTATCAATAACAGCTATTCTAGTAATAAAATGATGCACGAAGAAGTGATGAACTGCACGCATTTAGCAGTGAGATTGCAAACTGGAAGATAGTCTTTCTGCTGGGCCTAAGTGTTCAAGTGCAAAAACAATGTTCAAGCCAAACTAAAAAAGGTTCTTCTGCGAAGATTTAAAAGAACACAGATTGAATCAGTTGCTGGCAGTAAAGATAGGAATTAACTTACCTCCCCTCTGATTTGAACCTGCCGATGAAGTTGTATAGCAAGCCACAAAACTCATTCCTGCACTCCGCTGTAACTCACAACCACAGCAATAAACAGCAATATGGCTTCTTCCTGTTCATTTGCAACATGTGAGGGAGGCTGAATAGGTGGAAAAAGGGCACTTGGGGCTGAGGTGGAAGTAGGGCACCAAGCGTGGAAAAAGGGCGCTTTGTATGTGGATTTAGGGCACCGAAAGTTGATTTAGGGCTCATTGCCCTATTTCCACTTTTAAGGATGTGCAAATAGGGCACCTGAAGTGAAAATAGGGCACCAAAATGTGGAAATAGGGTTGGCTGATCTGACTGTCTGTCTGTCTGTCTGTCTGTCTGTCTGTCTGTCTGTTTGTGGAAACATTGCCGAGGGGCATTTCACTCCCAAAAATCTCGAACACCTTTGGCAAAAATCCTTTTGTTTTCAAGAAAAATCCAGCAAAAATCCGTACAAATCCTTTCGTTTTTTTTTTTTAATCTTGTACGCTTTTTCCAATGGAGTGAAGTGCCCTCAAACATCGCAATCCTGCAATTCGCTTTGCTTTACATAACCTATTTTGATCACACAATAACGAAAATAGAGAAGGTCATCAAAGCAATAGTAATAATCTCTTTTTGCATATGGAATAAATGCGTTTTTATCTGTTCGTTTTGGTGTTGAGACAGTGGGTGGGTAGCCTGAGTGCAGACTTTACTATTGTGGAGGAGTTATTGTGGAGGCAGTCATCTTGTGATGCAATGCCAACAGAACTGAACTGATTGCCAAAATGAGGGGTCGCGAAACGGGGGGGGGGGGGGGGTAACGCATCATGTAATGTCAACAGAATGAGAAAGACTTATCAGTTACATTCCAATCCATATGATGGTGCAGTTTGTTCCCATTTCCCAAAACGCTGTACCCACTAACTTTTATTGCTAGTTTAGTTCTACGTTGCTTTGCTGTAGTTGAACCTTAGCTGCTGTTGTCGTATTGCTGTTTCTTCTGCATCAAATTAGATCTTGTTGCTGTTGTTTGTAAGCCGTATAGCTTTAGCCATTGAGCATGAATACTAAAAAAATCACAGTTTTGTCACTGGGACTACAGATCCTCTCAGCCGCCCTGGCAGAGACCATTGGGTGGGAGACAGGATCTTAAACTTGGCAGGGCACCACAGTCAAAAGGGTTTAAACAGTTCATGCAAAGGAATTGAACAGTAAGAATTGGATATGTAACAGAAAATAAGTAGTGCAATAAATTTACGATTATCTTGACAGCAAAATGAAAATAGAAATATACGTAAACACAGCTAAGTCATGAAGTAGAGACAAACAAACCAAATATCCCTCTAGCACTCTGTCCATATCAGCCTCTTAAAAAGGAGCACCTCTTCAAACAAAAGAGTATTTTGGTTCGTTGCAAGATCTTTTGGGCCCCCAGTGCCACTCCCGCCTATCCACTAAAACTAATAGTCCAAGTAATATATATACGTATCTAACACAATAATTACAAATAATACAAAAGAAGATTGTCATCCATACCACTGTGCATGACTAAGAAGAAAAAAATAAGTCGTTCAAGTTCATTCAATCCAGCAAAAAAACATGATAACAAGGCTAAAGGAATGACGTATTTGTAGGCGGAATTCCTGCTACAAATGTTTCAGGTGATTTTGCTCGTGGCCCATGACAGGAAACCTCCAAAGCCTCATTTTCACGAACCAATCGAATAAGCGAAGACGATAGGTAGGAGAAACTTGTGAAGATTTTTCTGAAATTTACCTTTCTTAAAATGCAATCAGGACAAAATATTGCCAGAAATTTCCTTAATATTTTTAATGGAATCTACTCGCCAGATGTTTCCGTATCCAAGTTTGGATGCCGGTTTAAATATCTCATGGTTCCCAGAAGTTGTGGCCTTTCCAAAGCAACGAGGCACTAAACGGCACCAAACCTTAAACAATAGAAATTGTGGACGAGAAATAATAGCATAAACGATAGCAGTTTATTGCCATCCCATCCATCTTCATTTACTGGATGAGTCGTTAGAAGGCTGCGTCGATCTGGGAACTAGTTCTCAGGTCACAGCTTTCAAATCGCAGTGCAGTTCAAAACATTTAGGCCATGCAGAACCGTTGATATATGCTGATGTGCTCCCAGACAAGAACGAGAAGATAAACAGAGAATTGAAGACAAGCAAGTTATAGCCTGTGTTCCAGACCACTTGAAAAGAAAAGTAAGTATTTTTCAAATGGTCTGGAACACAGGCTAGCAAGTTAACGAAATACATTTATCAATTAAATATCATTTAGGCCAGGTATTGTGGACACGACCAACACCCAAATTGTGTCCACAACTCCCATGGTAATTTAGCGTAAAACAGCAAGTTTTTGTTGCACCCAGCAACCTGCCGTGGAATGGGGGTCCTACAAAAAGTCTACAAAGTAACTTTAAGCACAAAGGTCTTTGTAGAAATTCAGGACATTCCATTGAAAAGGATTTCCTTCGAAACGTCGACAATGCTTTGACAGCGAGCTAATGGTAACTGTTATTAGCTGATTGTTAAAAACAAAAAAGTCAAAACGACAGAGCAGAAACTGCGCAAATGACGTCATCAAGCATTCTGAGATAAGGAAGTGTTCGGATAGATCAGCTTTTTGAAATGATGAATCAAGAGATTAACTCCTTTGTTGGGGAGACAAGATACGCTTGACTGATAAAACTAATATGTGCCCCCGTGCAGTGGGTCAAAGCTCATGCGCCCGTCTGAGCTTCAACCCCAAACCGCTACTGCGCATGAACTATAACCTACTGCACGGGGGGACACATGAGTTTCCTCGGACAAAGCATATCTGGTCTCCCCAACAAGCCTAAGGAACAAAATATCCATTTTTGCCGAATTTTGGGATCTGTTGTAGGGGGTGTTCCCTCCTCGATTAGCCTGCCTATTGAGGGAGCCCCTCCTTTAAGAAATTCCCTAATCTCACTGCAGCCCTCCATACTCACCTATTTAGTCTCTCAACATTTTTCTTTAAGTATATCATCCTGTCCTGTTTTTCTTTCTATTTTGTGTGTTGTATTTAATCTGAGTTCATCATGTAATAAGATAGGTGCGTATGTTGAGCTGTAGTGATGTATTAGATGAATTTTCAAAATGAATGAACTGAACTGAACTGAGCTAGGAGGACTCAAAGTTACGAGTTTTCGTGCATGCGTGCGCTGTTTCTGCTCCGTCACTTTACAAATAATGCCACCGTGATTTGGATTTATCTCCAACATCTGCAAATTAAGCTTTTGATCTCTCTCTGAAACTGGATATTCCAGATGCCATATATCAATGGATTCAAGAAAACTTTGAGATCGACGAGAGTTATGATGAGATACAACACATCTGGAGGTACTGCATCAGAGTTTTGCGATCTCTCTGGCTTTGTAGCAAACATCGTAATGTTTATTGCAAATGCTGGAAGCCAGCAGATAGAATAAGCGACAACTATCGCGAACATGACTTTCGTAACTCGTAATTCGTTGCGAATCCACCTAGGTGACATGGGATTCTCTGGCATGCCTGGGTGATTCCCACCACTCGCATTCGCCTGCGTATTCGCAGATTCATCGGTATCATGCGAATTCTTTTCGGTATTCAGTGAAGAATTTTCAGTGGCGGGAACCTCCTGTTCTTCCTGTAAGCTGATTCTGTTTCTTGTGACTTCATCGACAGAATGATTTTCAACAACTGAGAGATCTTTGGCTTGTGGAATGCTCATATTTCTGTTTTTATCTGCTTGGCTCATTTTCGCCTCACTTGAATTCACAGTGGCTGTGGAGTTAAGTGAAACATCTTTATTTCCCCGTTCTTTCACGACATACTTTCCTGCAGCTCCTTGCGGGGGCACAGAGTCAAGTGTCTTTGATCCATCTTGTGATTGTGTTCTTGCCATATGCAGTCTTGACAATGTTGTGTTCTGATGCTCCCTCAATTTGATGAAAATTTTCGTGTAGCAAAAGATGATTGCTGAATAGCAGATTCCAATTGTGTAGACGTAGAAAGTCGTGCGGTAAGGAAGACTCTCTTTCGACCAATTAGCAAAGCAAACACCATGATATGGACTGAACCTGTATACACCGACCTTCAAAACGGGCAGCAGGGCTAACAGTGTTGTTGAGAGTGCGATCAAACAGCTGTACAGGATCACTCTGCTTTTTGAGAATACTCTGTCGAAAGATGCCGAGCGTACCATTTTGAAATAGCGAACGACTGCGATAGCTGCAAGCAGTAATGCCGAATGTGTGAAAGTTATCGATGAAACAAATCCAGAAAACTGGCAGTAAGCTTTGGCAACATGACAAGCACTTGTTAGCTGGGTGAAAGTTTTAGTGGTCAGAATAAAGACAGCTTTAGTCCCATCTACGACAGCTAGCTGCACAAGAAAGGTGTTGTTTACGCTTCTAAGAGATTTCTTTTTGTAGAATGCAAGAATGATCAGAATGTTGCCAATTATGCCTCCAAACGCTATACAAGCTGTCATTATAGCATTAATTTCAACAAGTACCCAAGATCGTTCAATCGACATACCATCCTTCTCATGTGTGCAGTTTAGAAGATCCATCATCAAAGTTTGCAGCTGATCTAACTGAAAGTGGTGTATATTTGTTTAAAGAAAAGAGAAATTGATGTTCGAGTTTTACTTGCAAGGATTGATGATCTCTTCATTTGCGTACCTGAATAAAGCAAAAGTTTGTTTCATTTATCGATCAAAGTCAGCAAGCAGCTTGAGAAATTATCAAGCTATCCGATATACAGGGAGTCCCAAAAAAATTGTGTCCCGTTTGTGTGGCTGCTGTGGAGGAGCCGATTATCTCTTTTCTTGCACAGTTACATAGATCAGGCTTAAATTTAGAGTTTGAGACCTTGCATGAGTCAATCTGACATGTGATTGCTGATTTATAGTAGAGAAAAAGTAAAATAAGTGGTTGCTTCAAACACAGCACTTTGACTGTTCTCCAGTACCTGGGTACGAGACTCTTGAGAGAGTACTGGCAATGTCAAATTCTCCAGCAATTTCAAAATCAAGTAAGTTTCCAAAGAAATGGTTTCGGCGTCATATCAAAATTTTCGATAAATTTTTTTAAGGGTTAGCAGTTTTTTCTATTCATGAGAGAGAACGTTCTACCTTTTAAAAAGTGAGAAGAAAATTTTTACAACGATGCCAAAGTCGTTTCTTTGGAAACATACTTTAGTTGACATTGTTGGACAGGAAAATAGAATTGCTGTTTTTGAAACAACCACTTACTTTGCCTTTTCTCTACCATAAATCAGCTACCACGTGTCAGATTGACTCAAACAAGGTCTCAAAATCTAAGTTGAGATTTGACCTATGCAACTGTGTAAAAACCGAGATAATTGAATCAACAGCTCCTCCACAGTAGCCACACAAACAGGGCACAATTATTTTAGGGACACCCTGTGGGCAATTTAACTTGGAAATGAACTACAAATATTCAAAACAACGGGTGTAAAATTCTAGGGCCTACTTCTTTGAACCGATGGCTTGAAAGAAACTAGCTAAACTGTCATCGTATGATACTACCGTTGCATTGTTCAGAAATCTAGAATATTTCCCGCATTATTGCAGCATATCTCACATTTACCGTAAATCCTCGAACAAGCGCGCCTGGGTACTTATTTAATGTTTGAGCCTCAAAGGGGGGACGCTTATTCCAGCGAGACACTTATTTGATTTTCTGGGTGTCACAGCAATTCAAAAACAGACAAGAAATAAAAGAGGAATTTCAAAAGACACTCTTTTTATGTTCTCCTAGTCTTCATATTTGAGAGTGTGTTAAAAAGTCTCCTTGCTATGTAAAATGAAAATTAAGACTGTCGAGAATGAAAACTAGAACAAACTTTGTTGTTTATTTCTACTCGTTTTGGCTAACTGCCTCTCCCTTCCTGTAGGACTAAAACTTACGTCTTAGAAACTCGTTATGGCTAAGATTTCAAGTATACGCCCGTTTCATAAGATGGAAGAGGTGTGGGCGCTTATCCGAGGGTGGGCGCTTATTTGAGAGGGCGCTTACGGGCGCTTATTCGAGGATTTAAGGTAATTCACTGGAGGATGTAACATCATCAAATTTCTAAATGGCAGACCAGAAGAATGAATGACTTGAGCTTGATGTCATATTGTAGGCATTCAAAAACTGTGGTTTCCTGGAACATGCTTTAAAAGAGTGTAGAAAGCACGATAGTTTTAAGGTTATTTCAAAAGTGTGTCTTAAGCAAATCTTCTACATAATTCTGTTCTGAAATCATTGAAGGTTTCAGAAAAGTCCAGCTGGCAATGTAAAGATTTGGAGCCTATTATGCTTCTAACCAGGGGCGGCGCCAGCCACTAAAGAGCGGTGTGGACAGGAGAACAGGATGAGTGGAGAAAAAGCCTTTTGCAAGAACGGTTAAAATTTATCTTCACCATGAATTTAACATGATAGAGTTTATTTGCAAGCCCTAATTCACTTGAAATCATGAATTAGGAAGCAAGAAGTTAAATTTGACATCTACCTTAATTACATTCACCCACACAGGAATATTCTAATGATTTAAGAAATAAAATCTCATATGGTTGGTTGTAAGCTACACAAGCCAAATGACTACGACTGATCACTGAATTGTAAACAAGAGGAGACGAGTACCGATCCCCGAGAAGGCAGAAACGAGCCCCCACCCCCAACCTATTTCATCAAATTTAGAGGAACTATAAAATTGTTCCCCCAAAAAAGTGGAGTGGACATGTCCACCCCAGTCCACCCCGTGGCGCCGCCCCTGCTTCTAACTTGTAAAGAGACCTTGTCGCAGCCAGAAAGGAGTATATTCTACGGCAGAAAAGAGGTGCTGTTGTGATCAGTTTGGCCAGTTGTTTTGATCGAGAAGGGTCATTCATCTGGGAGGGCTTCTTCGTGGTCGCTGCTATTGATAGGAGTGTAAAAATGCGTGAGAAATCTGCTTCAACAGGTTTTGCAAGGTACGGCCACTACAGACGACGGGCAGCATGATTCATGAACATTCAACTTTCCAGACTCATGATTCATGAACATTCAACTTTCCATACATCACCTACAAACGGAACGTTCGTTTGTTCAAAACAAAATACTGTAAGTAAAGTACATACCAGATTCTCGTAAGATTCTCCAAGCTGTAAAGTCGCTCGCTTCTCTCCTTCATTAACTGTTTTCTAATCACTCCCGCAAACACTGCAAAGAATTTCCTTACTGCACAGGCTTTCCTTTTTCCAAATTCCTTGCTCTGCTCATCGTTATTCTTTTTGGACTTTGAGACCATATCAAGTTATACATGCTATATTGAATTTCAATACAGTGGCGGTTTCCCTTTTGCTAACAACCTTGTAACGAACAGGTTATAAAATGAATTATATTACATAAGCGTTCTGCTGTCAGAAATTACAAATATCAGCGAACAAACTGTAAGGTTGTATCTTCTTCCTATCCTTCTGTTGATCAGCATAGCTCACATGAGTTTGAATAGCATCCCCCCCGGTCATCCTTTGCAATGCACAGAGATGGGGATGCCTTTTGAGGCAGACAATTCAAGACAAAGTAAGTGAGGGGGGGGGGGGTCAAAGGCTTTCTCTTTTGAAATCAAGCTTTCTTATCACAGCTTCTCTAAAGTTGCAAAACCCTGGGTAAAAGATCCTGCAAGGGCCACAGGACACCCAACTAATTGTAGAGAGGGGGCCCTCGAATATTCTCACGCATGACTTACGAAGATATTTTCTTTCTTTGGATAGAAAATGCTCGCAATCAGATTTTGTCGTCTGTGTCTCATGTGACAGTCATTTGGTTTTTGCTTTGCGTCCTTGCTCTTGATCAGTCAAAGAAAGCGCCTCGAAGAAGTCTTGCTGTCAAGGCGTAATGATAATTGAAATGCCGTTCGTTTTGAATTATGTTAGTGGTGCACTGTTGTATCTATGTATAGTTATAAGATACAACAATGGCATTTCATTTGTCATTACGCCTTGATAGCTAGCCTTCTTAATATGATATGATGACATAATAATAATATATATTGAATGAGGTAATACGAGGCTTGCAGCCTATAAAACCCAAAAAGTTGCATTTGCATTCGCAGTGAAATCTATCATAATGTTTTTCAAAATGCAATACTGTCGTACAGTTGCCAATCTCTTCGGGTAACTCATTCCATGATTCTACGATTCTTTGTGAAAAGATGCTTCGTCTTACAGCCCACGTCCAGTCACAGGTGGCGGAGAATCGTTCAGTAATGCCTGCACGATTCAGTAATGCACATAAATGTACTAAGATCATACCTGCTAGTTAACTGTGTTAAATTTCTCTTGAACCCTATCTCCATATCTCTGTGTTATCGTTTAGCTAGGCCACGAATTCTGTTGTGTTGAAATTCTGTTGTGTTGTTGCAGTTGTATTGAATACTGTAACAACACAACAGAATATCAACACAACAGGGCCTAACTAAACGATAACACGGAGATATGGAGATAGGATTCAAGAGAAATTTAACACAGTTAACTAGCAGGTATCATTAAATCTTAGTACATTTGTATGTATGACTGAATCGTGCAGGCATTACTGAACCATTCTCCACCACCTGTGGTCCAGTCGACCTCTTTACTTTAAACAGCTTGCGCTCATGTCCTCTTGCATTGTAGTGCCATGTTCATATCCTTCTTGATCCTAATCAAGCAAAAGATTCTTCGAGTCGCTCCATTGTACTGATCAAGAGTAAGGACGCAAAACCAAAACGAAATGATTGTCATATGGGACATAGAGAAGAAAATCTGATTTGCAAGCACTTTCAACGAGATAGTCCATCGAAAGAAAGAAAAGAGCTTGGTAAGTCATTCGCTTGAATATTCGAGGGCGCTCTCACGTTGGTCCTCCTGTGCAAGGGCCTGAATGTTTTTGGACATTTGGCAGAGAACAGGTAAATCTCAACACATTATTGGATGCGACGATGTCCAGTTTCATCGATTTAGATTAGTCTACTTGCACATTTGTTGTATCTAAAAAGCTAGCTTTTTCAATCGATGAAAAATAAGTTGACAAACAAACAAACAAATAAACAGACAAATGTCATTCCTAAAAAATTCTGGTCGCTTTGATTGGTACAACAATGTCATATTAGCCGCACACTTCGCTGTTAGTTTTGTGTTGTGCTATGTTTTCTATTCTTGTTTTGTTTCGCACCGCATTGCTAAGGTGGATGGTAAAACAAACACTGTAATTTTCTTTCTCATCTTACATCCACGAGATGAAAAGCTCCATTCTCTTTGACCAATAATCTACCTTGGCTTTGTTGTTTTTTGTCTACTTTGCGTAATGTATCTGGTTTTGTGGTTTTGTTCTTTGTTTGTTTATTGAAAATTAATTGATGCTTCATTAACGAAATCTTCAAAATAGATATTTTTGAATGTTGAAAACTAACAGTTACCTTTAGCTCTGATTTCGACTTCGATTTAGAGTCTTGATTTTCGTTGTTGCTTGGGTCGAATGAGGAACTGCCAGCATACTTTAATGGAGTCAAATTACGTACGAATTTGGCTAAAGATCAATAAAAGCTTTTAAAAACCAACTGCAGTCAATTAGTTATTCAAATAGTGCAGATAAAATTGAATCTACTATTTACATTTGCTACTAGAATCTTCTTTCGTTGTCAACGTAGATTCTTTTGTATGTCTTGTAATGAATAAATGATTGCTTATTTACTGAAGTATCTGCATACATCGAATAATAGAAAATAGCGTCCGAATTTCTTGGACAGCTCAATGGCCAAGAATAGATATTTTTCACTAAGGTTTGGGATGCCGCGCTATTTTTCTGATGGCCGATTCATTATTACAAGATGGATCCTCCCCGCGATGCGAAGCTGAAAATAGTAATAATGATAATAATAACTATATTCAGTGTTGGATAAGGTGTATTTTGAGCTACACAGTACAAGCTGATATATTCCAACTAAACTGAACCATTTTACAGCAATACTACTTTCAAATTCTGCTACTGCAATTATAACGGAGACTGTGCGGCAAGTGTAAATTGCAGGTTGTACGTTGGTAAAACGCAGGTTTCAGACCAAAGGGCTCTGGCAAGAGGAGATGGACCTGCTATTCAAAACCAATTACGTCATGACTTCCACATCATGCATGTAGTGTAATGGAATGCACTCAATCTGTATTTTATACTTGCCGTACGAAGTGCTCGTTTGTGAACCCTATCAATTCCTTTATTTGCATTTCTTCCACAAAACATCAAAATAAGAAGGAAATACCCGAAATGCAGTTGCAGAAGAAGCTACGCATTTAGCACTATTTCTATGATTAATGAAAGAACAGGATCGGTACATGAAAATAAAAAGTTACTTTTTACATCAAAGTGATATTCAGCCTATTTTAGAATTAAAATGTTTTGTTTCAGCGACTTTGGACTCGAGGGCCTCGAATTAGAATAATGTTAGATTTTAGAGATAATTTCTACGTCTTCCCAATTATGAGACTACCAAGGAAACTCTTTCTCGTTCCTTTCGGTGCACCATAACGTTTTGAGGATTGACGCAAGTAAATATCAAATAACTGTGCATAGATCCATAAATCATTAAGACTGTGACTCACATCATATATCATTAATCAAGTTACGAACAAAAAATTATCTCTGGATTAAATGACAAACGGTTCAGAGTAGAAGTGCAGGTCCGGAAAGGGGGTTGGTACATGATTTGAAGAAAGACGGTGATCCGCCGCCCGGATTTCAGCAAGTTCCCATTTCTAGTTACCAAAATTAGCCTTCGTACCTCTTATTATGAACTCTGGGGGAAAACTACCCATTGTAAGTCATTTTGCCAATTTCAGCCAAACAGATTCTTGTTTAAGGAAAATTTGCGGAACAATGAACCATAGCTTGGAGAACTTTAGGCCAAAAACCCACCCATGTGGGCGGCACATACCCGTACTCTCAACAAGCTATGTACAGCCCCTCCCCAGGGAGTTCAGGATTTTCAAAACACTGATTTACATGGCGCACTAATAACACAATTATCAATACTGGTAGGATGCAGGACAGGATCGCTTTTGCCTAATGGTATTAATTTTCAATGCATTCAACTTTCCCAAGTGTATGATAGCCATACTCAGTTCCTGTATCACCAAGCCTAATCTCAGTTACAGGCAATGATTCTTTATCAGGAATATAACCCTGATCAACTTGATATGAGTCCTTGTTTATGTCGCTATTACACTTCAGTGACGAAATGATGCAACTATTCGTCAAACCGCACTGACAACCAGACTTATCTTTTGGCACACCAAATCCACTTAATTGCGTTCCACTGCGATCTACGAGGTAACCTTGCCTTAACAGTTGCATACCTATACTTTCAATCTTGATGTGTTGCTTGCAGCTGGCTGAAGAATCCACAAAAGCTATGATGTCACTCAATACTCCATATTTGATTGGTCGCCTGTAGGAAGCGACTGCTTCGAAGCCATGGACCTACGAAAAATTTCCAGTGGTCAGAAAAGAGCTGGAAAGAAATGACATAAAGGAATACACAAAAGCATTGTATATTTGACTTATAAGCGAGTGAAGGAAATCTTCTATTATCGTAAAAAGGAGGTTACTTCTATTCAACAAGATCAAAAAGATCTTGTCATTGCGATCTTCACCAGACAATAACACCGCGTGATTTTTCCTGACAAACCCGGTACAATCAAAGGTCAAAAACAAGAGATATGAAAGTGAAGTACACGGAGATGCATCTAAAAGAGGTCATTGAAAGACATAAACCATCAAAACAGAAGTCAACTTATACGGGTCCTGTTGAGCTACTCTCCGGCTCTTTCACGACAGAATATTCTCCACAGGCAGTTTACATAAGCGTTTTGATGTGTTGAAAGTAAAAGAAAAGTACGAAGTTAAGTTACAAAGTTTATGCAAAGTTAGAAATATCAGAATGTCCAGAGATGGCACCAGGGACGAAATGCTTAGGGGGGGGGGGCAAATGCTGTCAGAGTGCCGAAGGTGAACAAAGCGAGAAGATTTTTAGTAACCATGCCTTGCATGCCTTTCAGATTGGCTTAAAAATGCGAGCCACTCTATAAAAACATAACAAACAAACAAATAATCAAGCTTGAAACTGAATAAAAACACTTGATGACAATGCAGCAAAGAAGCCTAGAAGTGCATCATAAAGAAGTGCCCACATTGCGTAGGAATTGTCATAAATCTACGTGCCGATGGGGGAGTGGACTTGCAACAGGTCTTCCTTTTCGTTCTTCGTCAATGATGACGATCGCGCCGAAGGCGCAACAAGCGCGATGGTGATCGAGCCGAAGGTAGTCAACGACCCATGCGCCCGGTGACGCCATCCCTCAGAATGTCACCTTTCCTGAAGCTGTTAGCTTTCAAGTATCAAGAACGAAACAAAAGCTGACGGGGCGAGGTAATTCAAATAAAGCAATAAACTTCCTCTGAATGAGAGTGACTCCATGCCAGATAAATCTGTTCATTTCCGTCTCAAATTTTTAAACGAAAGTCCTTTAGTCCAAATTGGAGAAATAAATTTTGTTGTTGTCGACATTGTTGTTGTCATCGTCGTTGATGTGATAACTGGCACTATGTCGTGAGTCTAGGAGGACCCCTTGCAAACCAGCTTATGCTGAAGGTCACAATTCTTAAAGATTTAACATGAAAATAGATATGCAATGATGCGCATCACATAGTGAGCCCCAACGCTCATTCGCTTTACAACAAAGCTGAACAAACCTGAAAAACGATTTGTCTAAATAATGATGCCAGCACTTCTCCCCCCCCCCCCCTCCTAAAAAAACGTAGAAAATGAACGTTTGTTGCTGCTGGAACGAGTCTAGTGTCCTACAACTCATGGTCGTTGGGAAGAAGAAATTTTAAGTAACTTACCTCTGTTCTGTCTTCACTATCGTGATCAAGGAGAGCTATGTATGTCCCATCAATCTTTTTTATGCATCGAACACGAACAGCATTTGTCATTGCATCATGCTTGATCCAAGAGTGTGTAGACGCATTCACACTTTCAATTGCCAATTGGCAAGATTTGAATATCGCTGAAATGAAGGAAATTGAAAACATAGTGTGCAAATTGGAACATCACTTTGAAATCGCGGCTTTATTAGAAATCGCAAAGCAATAATGTGCAAAGAAACTACATGGCTAGAAAGTTCACACCTTAGAGGACATACTATTAATATTTCCCCGTGTTTTAATTTTTCACTGATTTTAGATAAAAATAGATCAGTTCTTAGAATGAAGTATACTTGCTGAACCAGTGGGGGGTTTGTTCCCCCGAAAATGATCACCTAAAGGAATATATCGATTTCCGGTTGCTGTTCCAGATTTACGCCATGTTTGAGATATACTGATGCTCTCTCGCATATGCGACTCTCAGTCGAATTTCAGTGCATGAAGCTTTTGAATTGAAAACATTAGAGACTGAGCTTATGCTAACTCCTGCTACTTCATCCTCATTTCCTACTCCCCACTCCCTATTACCCATTCCCCACTCCCCTTTGAGCAGCGCAGCTCATGCACACTCCCATCAAATAAAATTATGCCTGTGTTGATATAAGCAGATTTTTTTGTGCCGCTGACTTAAATTCCCCGTGTTAGGTTAGAGCATGGGAGCATGCAAAGCGAAGTTTCTACTTTTCTGGTGTCAATAACTGGAACGATAACCCTGACAGCAAAAGGGAGATCACAATCAAAGGCTCCTTTTAAAATAGAGTTTAGAGAGTATCCTTTGAACCTTTGAACGGAGAGGACTCAAACGCGACCCCTTCGTAGAGCAACAATTCATATTATTATTGTTTCCTTATCATTAAACAAACGTTGTTAATAAGGTTGTTCATTCGCTGCAAAGGTATTTCGTGTATAAGTATTGATAAAATGAAATAAAAAATGAATGCGCAGAATCTACTGCAGGAGATCCCTCTCTGAAAAGATCCCAGTTGAGTCTGCAGAACGTGACTAACATGCTTTCTTAAACCTTGCTGGGTCGACAGAGCAGAAACTGCGTAAAATGACGCCATCGACCAATCTGAGTTAAGGAATTGTTTGGACAGATAAGCTTTTTGAAATGATAAATCAAGAGTCATAGGTACTAGGAAGAAAATATCAAGTGTTGATTAATTTTGGGGTCTGTTGCAGGGAGCTAAGGGGGCTCAAAGTTACGAGTTTTCGCGCATGCGTGCGCAGTTTCTCCTCTGTCTGCTGGATCTAAATCTTTCACGAAGCCCGTTATTTGTACGTACGTCTTATGATGAGTGAGTTGCGATAATCAGTACTAGAATCAACCGCGTTCTGTCCATATTCACAATAACATTTCTTCTCTGTGGCGACATCAATCGTGGCACCTGATGCAAAGACGCCATCTTTTGTTCGAGTACTGCATATATCGTAACAATGTCGTTTGCTAGCTACTGCCTCGATAATTTCTTCTGTCCCTCCTGTACCGTCTCCTGTTGTCCATTTCGGAGGCAGCACTGGAAAGGGAATGAGGTTTAAGTGACTTTAAGGGAAGACAATTTTGCGCTTTTCACCTAAATTTGTGCAAGTCTATTGAAACAAACTTCCTAAAATGTGAAAAAAAGAAACAACATTTAAACCAGGCCTAAAGAAAGGCAACCCTCAATGTTCTCAGTAAACAGTCTGTTGCTGATATTAATTAAATAAAACTAAATTCAAGACTTTCCTTGGGAAACTGCATGATTGTATGCTATTGGTCAAGGGAAACAAATATTTTCTTTTACTTCAATGAGCCAGACGGTGTTACGTAATTTCAATTTAGATACAAACTGAAAATAAAACAATACCTTGATGAGAGCTTTCGATTGTTTTCAAAAGTAGCACTGAATTGTGGTCTAAAGTAGCATTGCATTGTGGTCGAACATGAACAATAGCAAGCCATGTAAATCATAAAACAAATTCTTGAGTGATGCGAATGACTTACGTAGTACTTTGGGTCTGCAGAGGAAATCTGAGTCTATTTGCTAGAAAACTGAGTTAATACTCTTTTAAAATTATCCAACAGCTCCTAATAGTATTGACTTCACTACCTAGTAAGCCATAAATCGATTTCTGAACTTACGATCGTTTTAACAGTAAAAAAGCAAATACAGTAAATCCCCGCATATAAGAACCTACTTTTTTGAGAGCCAGGCTGAAATAGGTTCTTATTTCAAAGACACTATGACTAATGTCAGGGTAGATATGTTCTTATTTGAAGAGTGACTTGTGTAGGCCCTTTCAGAGCCATAAAAAAGATTTTCAGCACTATCGCTTGTGTTTGAAGGGTTTTTATGGACCTATACCTAATTGGGGAGGAGCATCAACATTTAACAGGCAACTGTGGCCAAAATTAAGTGAGTAACAAAAATCAAAAATCAATTTTGCTACCCCTGCAATAAGAACCTGTATTTCATCAGACTGAAACAGGTTCTTAATTGCAAGGTGCATACTTCAGAAAAAACAGCCTCTAGGTTCTTATTTTGGTAGGTTCTTATATGCGGGGATTTACTGTAGTCCCAAATTACCCCGGAGACCCAAATCACACCCCCCCCCCGCCTTTAATGTTTCATATTCATATTTCATTTTCACATTTAACTCTCTTATATTGTATATTTCATATTTTTTCATATTTAATTCTTTTAAGGAGGGTTGCCCTTCAACAAGATGATTTTCAAGGGGCCCTTCGATAAAAGCGTCAATTACAATATGATATACAAAGCAGAGTTGCAAAAAGTCCTTGACCTTCCTCCAAGCCTGGATTTCCAAGGTCCCATCTTCCTCATTTTAAAGTTTCGTGAAAGCAAGGGAAAAAGAGCGTTTATATATGGAGGACCTTTGAAGGTACGCCTTTTAGTTTGGCTTAGAACACCCCTCTTGATCTCATCTTTCCCAGTGATAGAATGGAAAATTTGACAAATTGATATAGTTCTACTTGAATCACTACCATCTTCAAGAAAATTTTGAGTCATCACTCCTTAGTTTGGCTCAGAATGCCTCTCTAGATCCAATGTTTGCCAATGCAAGGATGGAAACTATTACAGTTCCGTGACAATTCTCCAACGAATTAATGTTGGTAAGAACATTTCTGAGGAAATCAACCTTCGCATTGGCTTGGAATGACTCCCAGCCGTGCAGATTCAATTTACCCATATGAGGACATAATTTGTTGTTCGAGACTTCCTCCAAACCAGGTTTGTAGGTGTGTAGTGTTTTTGCGTCTCTGATACAAAGGAAAAAGCTATCCATTAAATCAAAATGTAAGACTCAATTTACAATATTTAAAACTCTTGGGGGTTGCCATTTAACAAGTTTGTTTCAATGTGTCCAGCCTATGTAACCTTGTCACACGTTAACATACAGAAGTACTTACACGGATTGATACAATCACATCGGTAGCCGTCGCATTCATCAATGCATGAGCATCCTATCGGGCAAGGGTTCTTCTTCAAGCTTTGGCAATATGGACCAATCTATGTAAAAAAACAAGATATGGCTTCATAAAAGCAAATTCTGAAGAGGCAAGATCTTGGATTCTTGTAAAACTTTTTGGAAAAGATATTCCAAGCAGTTCTCTATCTGAGAACTTTTTTTTCATTCATATAAGAATTTTACAACATGTCTTACATTCTACAAAACTTCCCTAATTACTTTACAACACTATAGGGACGACACCATTGGGAGCGAAAGACAAAGACTACCCCATGGCCAACATATAAAGACAAGCAAGTAATCTACCTTACACATAACAAACGGATACTGTACTAGATTCTGTCCTATACTGGGTCTCAGGCTGCGATGATTTTTAGAATGTCACGAGCGCCATTTGTGCGACGTAGTTAGTGAAAAAAAGACCTGACAACCAATGCAAAACAGAATCTACAAAGAAAGAGAACATTACATTAAAGGACTTGGTGGCTGGTTTGTACATAACTGAAATTTCAAAAGATCTTAGTCAAACCGACCAGTTTCGTGAATGAACCGCAAGGTCAATTCGAGAATGTTTCTATTCAAGTCATAAGAAAGGTATTGATCATCATACAGTAAAAGCTGGATCAAAGCATCATTTGAAAGATTGGTGATTTGCACAAATGGTCGTAATATTTCAACAATTTCAGCAAGAAGATCTCGACGCTGAAGATCAAAAGAAGGGTAGAGCAACAAAAAATGCTCCGTATCCTCAATGCCATCACTTGTTGGGCACAATGGATTTATGGTATCCCTAAAATTATGCTTGAACTCGTGGAAATTCAACTTGCTGAGACCAACTCTAAGCTGCGTAAGATAGGCAAAAACAGATTTTGCAGGTGGGGGGGGGGGGCGGATTATTGATAAGAACTTTTTTTTGAAAATAGCAACAGAAGGTGCAAGTCTCAATTAAGGCTCAAGCTTATTCCATTCGGATAAACAGTTAGGATAAAAGCTGCTCTTGTATGTTTCTGTCCTTGCCCTCAATCGCCCGATGACATCCTGACCGCGAAGTGAGTACTGCAATTGATGAAGTGGTGGGATTGGATCTTTCATATACATACGGCTAAAGTTATTTATAATCTTATAGAACAAGGTAAGCCGTCTGCTCCATCTTCGAGAACTTAGTGACTCCCATCCAAGTTCTGTGTACAGCTTCTCTCGAGATGTTCCCCTCCATGTTCCTGTTACAGCCAAAGCAGCAGAATACTGAACAGACTCTAGCTTTTCCATTAAATTTGGCAAAATGATATTTTGACTGAATTCACATAATTTAGCAGGGATATGGTAAATAACATCACCATAGTCCAGATGGGGTCGAACGTAAAGCTTACATAATTCGTTTAGAGTATGCCTGGGCAGATATTCGGAGAGGTATTTCAGCAAACCGATGCTCTTTCTTGCTTTAGAGATAGCTAATTTGATATGAGTTGAAAAAGACACTTCTCCATTATCTGAGAACTTCTCCATTTTGAAAGATATCCAAAGGTTCCAACGGCAGATTTACGGCAAAGTAAACTAAATTTCTTTCGAGTCACCTAGTCAAAGGAAATTTGTAATACAATTTTACATTTGCCTTTTTAAAAGATTTGAGCCATATAATATACTCAACTGAATGTACAATCATAAAAATATACAGCAACTTTGAGATACATGTACGCAACACAACGTTTTGAATAAAATGATGCTACTGAAACTTAGCTGCTGCAACCTGTTCGGGGACTTATATGTATTGATTGGTTTTATTTTTTTTTCTTTTTTCCTTCCGTTCATATTTGCTTGTAGTTTTTATCTTTATGTTAAATGGCCGCAGGGTAGACACAGCATTATGCTCCTTGTGGTATCGTTTTTAGTAGTGTAATAGAGTAGTTTTGTAAGTAGCGTAATTGGTAGAGTGATTTTGTAAGTAGTGTAGCTAGTAATGTGTGATGTAAAGATTATTGATATATATACAAAGAAAAATATAGGGGGGGGGGTACTTGACCAGAGTTTGGACGGGGACGTGCCATTGAAGTTTCAAAAACGTACCCGTTCCTCATACAAATTTTTCCAAAATGTATACTGACTTTATATAAATTTTTCAAAAATATATACCCAGCTTTATACCAACTTTCCGAAAATGCATATCAGACCCTATACCAATTGCGAAAATTGCAAAAATTGATACCCTTCCTTATACCAAAGTCGTGAAATTCAATACCCTTTCCGACGGCACGTCTCCGTACCCAAAATATGTATAGTACCCCCCCCCCCTCCCGGGCATGAATACCTCTCTATTGGTGTCTTCGCTACCAGTATCAAATAACATCCAACCATCCTTGCTAATAATCTTGACGCCTTCAGACATATGATCGTGTTGAAGTAGATGACAATGGTATTTTTTGTTGTGGACCTTACGCAAAAGAAAAGCTCTGCATGGATGTGTCTCTATGCACAAATCAACGCATTCCATCATGGACTTGACGAAGCTCTCTAAAAATGGGTTTGTATCCAACGCTGAGTTATCTGCGACCTTGTAAAATGCAGCTGATACCCCGCATGTTGTGTTCGAGACTCGACGGGATTCGGCGCGAGTAGCAAGAGAGATGATTACAAAAGCAAGGAGGCATGCCCCGTCCATGATTTCTGTGGCATTGGTTGCGTTCAAGCAGCTATTAGAATTTCTTGCATGAATCAGACACAAGCACTGAATGCCTATACGCAGCAATAATAATTAATGTGAAAAATTTTTGAGCAGCAAAAGTCCTTGCTTTGAATCAGCTACTAGGATTTTATCCAGGAATAAGGACTAAAATCCCGTTTCATAGTAACACTTACAATCCTTGAATTCGAACAGTTATGAGCAGCTATGGTCCTTGCTTTAAAACACCAATCAGAATTCTGTCCAGAAATAAGACAAAGATCTCGTTGCTTACGATCTGCTGTAGTCTTTGCTTTCAAACAGCTTTAAGCTGATAGTTCCTCCCTTTCAAACAGCTCCCAGAACTTCATCCAGGAATTAGGATCAAGCAGTTTTTGGATGCAAACAGCTACATTCTTTGATTTCAAACGACTTTAAGTAGAAAATTCCTCGCTTTAAAACAGCTACCAGAACTTCATCTAGGAATTAGGATCAAGTACTTTCTTGATACGAACAGCTACACTCTTTGATTTCAAAAGACCTTAAGTAGAATATTCCTCGCTTTCAAACAGCTACCAGAACTTCATGCAGGAATTAGGATCAATTTGGATACAAGCAGCTACACTCTTTGATTTCAAACGTCTTTGGGCAGGATATCAGACTTTGATCCAAGACGCAGGACCAAAATCTCGCAGCATACAAGCAGCTATAGTTCTTGCTAGAAAGCAGCCATCAGGATTTCATCGGCTGTAGTCTTTGATTCCTAACAGCTATGACTATGAGCAACCATAGTCCCTTTTTTCAAGCAGTTAACAGATTGAACTCCAGGAATCAGGATGAAGATCTTCTTGCATAGGAGCAGCTACAGTGTTTGATTTCAAACAGCTTTGAGTAGGCTTATCCAGCTACAGTCGTTGACGATTCCAAACAGCTTTGAGCCCCCCGCGATGTAGACCTTGCTTTCCGGCAGTTGTTAGATTTTCCTCCAGGAATTAGGATCAGTATATGTCACAGACGAACAGCTACAGACCTTGCTTTGAAGCAGCTACCAGACTTTCCTGCAGCAATCACGACCAAGCACCCGTTGCAAACGGGCAGATCTAAATGTTACGATCGGATACAAGCAGACGTTTATAAATCAATTCTCAGTAGCTATAGTGACAGACAGTATCACCCGCATTACGGTTCCGGGGGCGAGAAACCCACGATTTAGATTATGTAGCACCAAAATCATTCAAAAATCTTTCAAAATGAACATACACTACAAATTTTGATTAAATTCATAAGACGAGCACAATGGAAACAACTTGGAAGGGAATTTGATATCAAACGTCTTCGTTTGATTGAATATTGAAAAGTAACGATAAAATCAACAGGCTCTAACAGAATTTAGCACTGTTCCTACGATCTTGATCTGATTTTAGACACCAGAATCTTACAAATTCGCTGAAAATTCACTGAGATGTGAGCTCCCGAAGGTCAAATTTGTGTGAAGGCTGAAACCAGGGATCCCTGGTTAACTCTTATCCAATTTCATATATTTCATTAATATCATCAACAATTACTTAAACTGGATGTGTCCTAAAACCTTAAATGAAAGCTAAACGGGGAGGAGTCACGTAATGTAAACAAACTTCTTTCAAAACGAAGATTTTGCAGTATTTTTGAAAGTCCAAATCACAGAGATTCTCGCTACTTTTCTCGAAATGAAGGCGTTACTTTGAAGACGGACTCTTGAATTTTGTAGAGAAACAAACGAAACATTCGTATATTGTAGGATTGCATGCCGCATTGGTGGATTTTTAGGAGTAACTCTATTTTGGATTCACCCCATCCACCAAAATATGTGCAGAACACATTGACCACGTTTGGACAACAATATAGATTATAGAGATGACAGGTTTGTTTACGGTTACGTGACCCATCCCCTTTAATTCCGTAGTTCCTTGGTTCCGCGGTCAAGCTCGCGGAAGAGAGTAGGTTTAATTCTTGTAAAACTGGAAGTGCCCTTAAAACCTTAAATGGCAGCTTAATCGATGCATGAGTCATTTTCAAAGTTTGCCTTAATAAAATTTCTCAAAGGATTCACATGCTTGAATCTATGTTAGAGAAAGTTATGATGGCCTAATGCTACGTTCACTATAAATGCCATTAAAAACCTTTGGCCTCAGCTTTGGCACAAACTGTAACTTCAAAAGAGCATAAATCTGTTAATATTGAGGCCATTTCTAAGATTCTGGTGTCTAAACTTAAGTAAAGATATAGGAAAGGGGGCTACTTTATCGCATGACTGATTCACCATATCATCATTTTTCACTAAACTTCAAACATTTCTCCGGGACACTCTGTTTGCATGAAGATTGCTTTTGAAATCATGTGATTTTTCAGTGACTATTTTAGTGATTTTAGTGATTTTTGGTTATCATTTTGTGTGATTTTGCAGCAATTTTCGGTGATTTTGTGATTTTTGTATGTGATTTCTTTGTGATTTTGTGATTTTTGTTGGTGATTTTTTGTGATTTCAAGGAAGGTGTACAAAGAAAAAAATTAGTGATTCCCGTCTCGGTGAACACAGTGTAACATCACACAAAACGAGCGAATTATACTTTAGATTTCCTAGACTGGGTGCAAAATGTACTTAGGTAACTTTTTGCCAGTTGTCCAGTTTCAAAGCTTTTTCAGTAAACTGAGTTTGGTTTCTTTTCTCATAAAGAATATCTTACAAACTACGTCTGCATTTGTGAAGCAACGCCCGGAACGCTTGTAGTTACTAATTAACAGCCTCTAAACTTCGACATAATGTTACTTACAAATATTTCTTGTTGATTGTATCAAATGAAAAGTTTTGAATCTCACACCCGTTAAAATCATGAAGAATTGATAGCTTTTGGTGTCCATGAAAAATTCATGGCACTGACACAATGCATTCTTCCGTAAATGGTTCGAGCAATGCCATATTTCTATATAAGTTTGTTAGTTCTCGAATAGCACTAATGAATGATAAATATCTTTCTCAAACCGTTTTCATATCTGATGCGGTAATCGAAAAATCCATTGATTTTAGGTATCAGTTGATGACGTCATTTCGTTTGCAAAATTATCAGGAAGGTATATCGAAATATAGCTATATAATTGCAAGAGAATTTTGGCTGAGCTGAAAAAAATAGAATGTAAATCGTTAAACAAAATAATACAATGTTTAGAGAGGTATGGCTATCAAAAAGAAGTTTTTGCTCAGATTTCTCTTCGCAAACATTGTCAACAGTGCATACTTTCTTGACATTAGCAAGCAAATGATGTCATCAACCAACCCCAAATGAATGCTAGACAACTCCAAATGAAATATCAAAACCTTGTCAACGACAGATTTTCGCATTCAATTGCATCAATAAGGTTTCCCCGTCAAGTAAAGTTTTTGATGATGCCAAAATCGTCATGGAAACGAAACTTAAGAGGTCCATTTCATCCAGCATGCCTTGCACTTGCTGTCTTTTGGCTGACCTCTCTGCCATCGCAATTTTTATGGGCCATGAAAATGGCGACGTGATAGGCCAACCAAAAAACTGCATGTGCAAAGCATGCTGGATGAAAAAGACACTTTAACTTTCTTTTTATTCGATGGTAGTTACAAATGAACAAAAATGCGCTGAAGACGACGTCCAAAAGATGCGAATATGTACTCCCATTAATAAAATATTGACTCGCATTTAAATACTTAGATTTCCAATACTTTAAAACAACATCAGTGTTTATGTCATTCTAAGATAAATGATTTCATGACTAATAAGGGTCGGGTCCCATTGGGGCTTCCTATTTCCTGATAACTATCATAATCTCTGCGACTATGTGTCTTACAATCAAGATAAGTGGTTCTCATTAAGTTTTCCGAGCACTGGACTTTCTCAATTTGTTGGCGATCTGAGACTGCGTTCACACGATGCCGGCACATTTTGAAAACGGTGAAAAATTCAACGGATAGGCCTCCTGTTCACACGAAAACGGCACATTTTTTGCCGGCAAATTTTGAAAACGGTAGATTTTGAAAACGGAACATTTTGGAAACGATATTCTGTGAACACTTGTAAATGATGAAAACAGAAAATTTTTCGACGCTTTTTGAACGCGACTGATCGATTCTTAAGTGTAGGCACACTTCTTTTGCATCAAAGTCTTGCAACGAGCTTTTTACCGGCAAATTTCCAACCGTTTTCAAATTGTTCCGGCATCGTGTGAACGCTAGCTCAAATTTTGCTACCGTCACAATTTTCATCGTTTTCAAAATGTGCCGGCATCGTGTGAACGCAGTCTGAGAGTTAAATTTCTTGTATGCAGTTTCTTGTAAGAAAATATGTGCATGTACTCTTTGAAAAGTTACGAAAACATCACGGTCAAAAAGACACTGACAGCAAGGAAGGTCATCAAAACAACAAAAAAATTATGCCATGCCCTAAACACACCCATTAATGCTAGCAATGAATGTTTTCTGTCAAGATGAACAACCTCAATTTAGAGTTTGGATCTTGAAGACTTCATTAATGAACACAACTATTGACCCTTTTGAAAATGTAAAAAATTGAATAAAACGCTAGAAACCTGTGTTTCAAAATTTACTCGATTTTGGCATTACTGGAGAACAATGGAAGAGCTTTTCTGAAGTAACCACTTATTTTGTCTTTCCACTGCCATAAATCAGCAATCACTTGTCACATTGACTCCAATGAGGTATCGAAATCCAAGCAAAAGCCTACCGTGACAGTGCCACGGAGGGGGGGGGGACTGCGTGTCCCCCCAAATCCCAAAGGTCGGCAAAATTGTCAAAGAAAAATGGCATAAATTATGTTGGATATACCTCTTTAGATTGAAAAATCACGTCAAAATCCCCCCCCCCCCAACTTCTTTCAGATTTTTCAGAGCTGGCGCCGTCACTGACAGCCTTTCCCATACAAATGTGTAACAAATGGCATAAAGGAAATATAGAAGCTATAACTCCTCCACAGCAGCCACGCAAACGGGGAATAATGACTTTGAGACACTCTGGGTATGAATGGCTCCTTTCTTCAATAACCGCAACTGTTCAACATTTTAACAATATAATCAAGTGTGCTGCAATCTTCGTGCAACAAACCCAAATTTTACGTGCAAAATTATGCCCTAACTAAATTATACAAGACTACCATTCTCACTTCTAGATTTAGATCCAAGGTATGTAAAATCTAAGTTGGTCAAAACATATTATATGTGGATCTTACTACACAAAAGAAACGCGGTCCATAATTTGACGACAAAAATATGTCTTAAACAAACTCAACTCAATGTAATTTATACAAAAATAATACATAGAATTTTCTGGAAAATTAAGAACATGTAAAAGGACGAATGAGTGCTCGAAAGATCACGCGTTACAGGAAACAAAATGTTTATCATCATACCTGTTCATATTGCTCTCTCCGTTTACATTACGCCGTACTATCAGCATCTTGAAAATGAGGCAACCTCATTTGAAAACAAATATGGCCCTTGCAAATTCGAACCAGAAGGAGACAACAGGGTGAGACAAACACATGGAAATAGCAATAAAGAAACAGGTATGTGACAGATCTTCGAATTAGAAAAAGCCAGACCCTGTGGTGTCATCATTTTCATGGGCCATGAAAATTGCGACAACAAAGGCCAACAAAGAGATGGTATAAGCAAGGCACGCTGGTTGAATAACAGCCGTTAAGACTACGTTCACACGATGCCGGCACATTTTGAAAACGGTGCAAAATGTGACGGTAACAAAATCTTGGCCAGCATTCACACGATACCGGCAAAATTTGAAAACGATAGAAAATTCGACGGTAGCAAACTTTTTTTATATTCATCTAAAATTTTACAATACATGTTACACCTACATCCTACTATACTTCCTAATTACTATACAAACTATACAAACACTACAGGGACAGGACCACAAGGAGCAAAGGACAATGACTACCCTGTGGCCATTAACATAAAGACATGTAAATATGAACTAAATGAAGCCTACAAAACGCTAAACATACGATTAATTACTCGAATCCGTTTCACATTGGATGTCAGGCCAGCATAAGTAAATGTGCTGAACCGTCATTGGTTTAGCATGGATAAGTTCCCATATTTTGCTTCATGTGCCTAACACCAAATGTGAAACAGACTACAAGACGATAGCAAACTCGTGGCAGTCTCCCCAAGAATTTGATGCCAACGAAATGTACTTACACCTCAAGAATCGATCAGTCTCGTTTTGAAAGCGTTGAAAAATGCTCTGTTTTCATCATTTTTGAGTGTTCACAACATTCCGTTTTCAAAGTGTGCCGATTAGAGTTGTTCCGTTGTCAAAATCTACCGTTTTCAAAATCTGCCAGCAAAAATGTTCCGTTTTCGTGTGAACGGGAGGACTATCCGTCACATTCTTCACCGTTTTCAAAATGTGCCGCCATCATGTTAACGCAGTCGAACTTGATTTTTCGGCAAAATTACCTTTACTACAAATATTTAAAGTTTTATGGAAATGAAAGATGCAATTATGAGAAAATAATTACTAGGATTAAGTTACAAATACTTTCCTCTGAAATCTTGGGCTTTCACTTGTTTGTTACGAATATGCCAATCTCAATCATAGGTCTGGGAAGTGATGTGGATCTTCCTGTAAGAAAAAAGAAATACTTTTGGTATAATATACGTAGACTTCGTAGATACGGCATCCGTTCCTTTCTGTTCGCAAAGCGATAAGCAGCGATTACAAACAAAATGATTTCTTCGACCGATTAGCTCAGCGGCATAAACAAGGCAACGACAGCAGTGTCTTAAGGTAGCTTGCCAAGGACCGAGATACAATCTTTTAATTGAGGGGGCCATGGGCAAACCGCGTGACGAGCTAAGCGATCCAGAACCTTGGAGGGGATCTTGGAATGCTCTCCTGGAAAAAATTTGAGACCACACTCTTCAAATTGGCTTAACGGTACACTAATTTTTGTTTCTCAATACGGATTGACTTTACAGGTAAATCTACGTTTGGAATGTTTACCAAAGGCCACTGTAGAGTTATGGTGAGAGACAAATTTGTTAGCTTGTAAATACCCCCCAAAGAGCTTCCTAGATTAATGAAAAGTAGAAAGTGAACGAGATATACCCGACATAAGAAGATTGAGTACCTATCTGATATTCTGAAATACTAAAATAATAAAGAATAAAGATTTACTGTAGCAACTGCTGAAATATTTTGAGGGGGCCATGGCCCCCTGGACCCCCCTGTATCTCGGTCCTTGTAGCTTGCAACCAAATTATAGATAGTTTACATTGCCTTCCATGGTTCTAAACCTTTCAAATACTCACGCGCAATTAATTGGGTGCAAGATGCCTTAATTTGAAGCTCTATTTGTAATGTTATTTACTTTCTTATGTTATGATCCCTGGTTAGACAAAATGTTTTGCTCCTTGGGGCATCGTCTCTGTAGTAGGGTACCGTTAGGTGTAGGTATATTAGACTGCGTTCACACGATGCCGGCACATTTCGAAAACGGTGAAAAATGTGACGGCATCGAAATTTGAGCTAGCTTTCACACGATACCGGCACAATTTGTAAACGGTAGGAAATTTGACAGTAAAAGCTTGTTGCAGGACTTTGATGCTAAAGAAAAGTACCTACACCCTAAGAATCGACCAGTCTCGATCCAAAAGCGTCGAAAGATGTGCTGTTTACATCACTGTCGAGTGTTCACGTGATGCTGTTTCAAATTTATACTGGTTAGGGTTCCGTTTTCAAAATTTACCGCTTTCAAAATCTGCCGGCAAAAAATCTGCCTTTTTCGTGTGAACGGGATGCCTATCCGTAACATTTTTTACCGTTTTCAAAATGTGCCGGCATCGTGTGAACGCAGTCTTAATTAGTAATCATGTATTGTAAATTTTTAATAGAATATGTATATAAAATCGATTTAAGAAAAACGCTGTGTCAAATTTGCGTATCTGACACGTAAAAATGTGTGTTGACTCCTCCAAATATTTGGTAAAAGAACCAAGCTATCATTTACATGCTTTTAATTTGACTTTATGAATAAGATTCCTCTCTATAACAAAGACCTCCCTCTTCAAAAGAATTTCTTTTGAGCCTCCCTTTCAAGTCTCAGAAATTGAATAAGCCCCCATCTATTCTACAAAAGACTTTGGATCGAGCAATGTTTTTATACATTTCTAAATACGAGGTTCGACTGAGTACAGATGGAGCTTCTTCATTTCTACATCACAAGTGCCATGAATTGGCATTTTCTAGACAAAACTTGCCAATTTTTGCATTATCTGGATCAAAATTTGAAAAAATTTGGGTTTCTAGGAATTACCGAAGTTTAACATTTCTTTGAGCGAAATTGCCAAAAAGCATACCCTTGCCCAGACTAAATGGACTAATTTGGCAAAGGCACACCCTTGGCGAGACTAGAAAGTTTGAAAAAGTATACCGTTAAGGGCGGCACATCCCCAGGTACCTTTACAATGGAAGAACTCCCCCTCCCCCCGTGCTATTGTCCGATCAAGATTATTCTTTGGAATAGCTAAAAGGCCTTAGGCCCCGTCCACACATATCCGGATATTTTTGAAGATGCATCTTTTCCCGTTTTGGGTTCACGTCCACACATAGACGGCATTTTCAGTCACCAAAAAAGAAGCTTTTCAAGAACGCTTTCCAGAGTGGATCTTTTTGAAAACGCCGTTTTCCTGTTGTCGTGTGGACGGGTGCAAATGGAGCTTTTCGACAACGCTGACGTCAAAGTGTCGATTTAACACCAATCAGAGCATGCGATCAGATCTCTGGGGATCAAGTAAGGGCATTTTGTTTCTCTGATTTCGACTTTCCAATTTCACAGCGTTTTCGTCTTGAAGGGATCTTTTCGAAAACGCTTCTTGTGTGGATGCGGATCTTTTTAATACGAATAAAAAAGGTAAGTTTTCAAAAACATTTGGATACGTGTGCTTTTGCGGTAGTTTTGAAACAGAGGTTCTTGACAGCTGAAGAGCTACTGAAGTTCCGTTGTGGCAACAATTTAAGACCCACTACTGCGCAATAAGTGACACAGGGTCAATTTCCAAGGGTGGTCTGATTATAAAAGGAATTGATTTTTGGCATGTCTTAGATACCTTTGAATTCGTAGTCATGTGATTAATAATAGGTAGCTCCACACACTCAAGCATGTCGAGAAATGTCTAAATATCTCAATTCAAGCTGGTGGTATCATTGCGCTAATAATGACATTTGAAACATTGGCTTCATTTGATAAATACGTATCATTTTGATTGGTAAAATTTTAACGAACTGTTAAATTCTTAAAATCTGGCTGCGACAACGAGATAAACACAATCAATTTTGAATTGGTGTTTCTATCATACAAGCAATGCAATTTTGCAAGCTTTAGCTACTACTAAATTTCCTTCCACGAAGTAGGTTAAACAGACAAACTTGCCTAGATATGTCAGATGTTTGAATTTAAGCTGATGGCTTTATTGTGTTGGGATAGATTTTCGAGAGTACTTAAAGGGGATCGACATACTTTAAAACTGCAAGAGCCAAATTAAACATGTACCCTTTGTATTCGGTAAAAGATCCGTTTCATTGAGTAGTCGAAGAAACAATGAGTGCGCGCGCGTTTCTTTACCTTCTCAAAGCAGGCTTTCTACTAAGCAAATATTTTCGCGCTAAAAGATTTTTTTCGGAGGCGAAAGAGTAGCAACTGTTCGAACTCTCTTTTTCGCGGAGAGAAAAGGAGCCCGCGAAAATCTCGTATTTCTAAGAATCAAACTGTGCATGCCTAAACTCAAAGAAATTCGCTTCGCACGAAAAAGTTTATCAAAGTGGCAAATAGGCTGAAGAGTGGCTAGTCGAGATAGGTATGTCGATTTTCCTCTTTAAAAGTGCGCTGAAGCGAAAATTTTTACTTGTGGCAATGATCGGCATTGTCAAATGATAAGGAATCCTCTTGAAATTTCTTTGATATCTCATTTCATCTTCATGTTATCCACTAATTTCAAGTATCAGCTGATGAAGTCATTCTGTTTGCTAATTCATGGAAACTTTTACAGTATCTTATCTTTGAAAGACTACAGTTGAAGGAAAAAATTCAGCTGAGTTGAATGAAGTAATAAAAATTGTCTCATGAATAGGTACAATGCTAAGAAAGGCATTCCAATACACCTTTGTATTCATTCATTTCATTTCATTTCATTTTCATTTTAAAATATTTATACAGGTATAAGTTTCATATATTTATACATGTTTTTCAAACTGACCTGTTAAAAAATAACATAAAATAAAGGAAAATAGGCTAAACTAAGAACAAAAGAAATTTATATGCCTAATTTACAATATACAATGCTATAATACCTAATTTACAATAAAACATAATAAAAATGAAGTAGAAAATAAAGTTACACCGCTCTCATAGTCGTTCCTTGAAAGTTTTCAGGGAGGGTGCCAATTTTGCTTCTTTTTCCAAACTGTTCCAAAGTTTTGCACCGCGATATGAAAAAGCCTTTTGGCCATTGACAGTCTTTAGTAACGGTAACCTTAGATCAGTTTCTGTTGAGCGCAAAGACCGTTCTCTATCATCTGAATATTTTGTAAATAGTTTTCTCATGTAGACTGGGGCAAGTGAATTCAAAGATTTATATGTTAGCGTGGCGGTCTCTTTTCTTATAAGATTGTTGATAGTCGGCCAGCCAAGGTTCTGAATTAGTGGAGCAGCAGAGGCATCGTATGAGCTATTTGTTACAATTCTTGCAGCCCTGTTTTGAATTTTCTGCAGGACGTTAATTTTTGAATTACTACAGCAGCCCCAAACAGAGCTACAGTAACTCAAATGGGGCTCGACAATCCCTCTGTACATTTTGTTGAGCACATCAGATGGAAGATATTTCTTAGAAATCCTATCTAACGGCCTCGTTTTGGAAATTGTAAAAAATTTGTTGACACGAAATTTCTGACCACAGATTTGGATACAGCATCCCAAGCTTTGACTAACAGCAAATTTTCATATTCCTAGGGTCCGCGATTTCGATTTTATAGGGATAATAAATTAGATAATTTATATGGCATTTGACCGTCAAATTCGTTCGGGGTGCAACTTAATTCGAGGTCAAATCTTTTATAAATTTTCAAATTTGTTTTCCTCATAAAATTAAAGTCGCTAACACTAAGATCATGCAAATTTGCAAATAGACCAAAATTTGGGTGCTGAAGGTGAATCTGTGGTCAAAAATATCACGTGACGCAAGCTAAAGAAATTTTGAAAAATTCCAAACCGAGGCCGCTTAGTTGAAAAGGTGTATTGAAGAAAACTTCTTCGAGTCGATTTCTCTTTGCTTTGGAAATACAATAAATCCCGTATGCTTTCTTTACTTTTTACAAACAAAATGACGTCAAAAGCCAATCTTACATAAAAGTGGATAACTGGAAAATGAAAAAAGGTATCAGAGAATTTATAGCCATATTTTTTAGGGACTGGTCATCAACCACTTAGGGGGAGGGGATGGAAGACATGTGGGAAGGGGGTTCCAAAATTTTACCTTCTTGAAGAGTGGGGAGACGAAAGAAACGTGCATTTCAGGGAGGGGTATGAAATACTATGAGATGAACCTCGTAAATTCCTAAATAAACCCTTTCTTTTATGTTTTAGCAGCTATGACGATGCAAGTCTCCATGCAGTTGAATTCATCATTGCATAGTGATACATATATGCACATGGAGGGGGGCTGAAAATATTTTCAGCAATGTTGGAGGGGACACCAAAATTTTCAAGAAAATAAAAGAGCGGGTACGAAAATTCTATCACTATTTGTAAATGTCTTCCACCCCCTCCGCAGCAAGAATTAATGACCCGTCTCTTATAATTCAACAGTGTATTCATTTGCATTGGTAAAAATTTGCACTTCAGATCACCTTTAAGCAGAAGAAAAAAACACTCAGCCACAGTACTGTTTCTTTGGCTAAACATTGATATAGAAGTTCAGTGAGGTCCGTACAAGGAACTAAGGTCCAAATGTTTTCCAGCATGGATCAACTAATCCTTTAATAAAGACTTTACCATATGGCAGAAACTTTTCAGAAACATTGTTTACATCATTGTACTTTCTCCTGTGCTCTGATCCTATCCGTCATTGTAGTTGGCGTTTTAATGCCACAACACTCGCATTATTTTCGTGTATGATTGCAAGTTCGTCTTCAAAATTTATAGCAAGAAGTCTTCTAGAGATAAGCTAAACCTTGGCAGACCACTCTTGTGGCCTGGCCTAAACAAGAAGCCCCTCCGTTATTGTTGATTTCTAAGGAAATGCCAGGCCAATACGTCTTCGAAAATATGGCTTTTGGGGACCGATCCAGAACCAATCCAATTCCTCCTCTGCCGGTCCGAGGAGCAGCATTTCTCCGTTGCCGGTTCACATAAATCCTGCATTAAAAGCACTCCATCATATGTAGGCGTTTCAATCCTTGTGGCTAGCAAACTGGAAACAACAATGTTAAACCATACCTTGAAATCATCCGGTATTGAAAATAATTCTTCAGGTAAATCGCTACACCATTCAAAACCTTGAAAGGTAATTTTGGCAGATATTGTTGGAAGAACTGGAATTTCTAAAACAAAAAAAATAAAGCAGGTTGTAAAGAATTCTTCAGTCAAAATTGAATTTTTGTACCGGGTGAGTCAATAAAAAGGCCGGAATATTGAAAAAATGCTGCTCCCTGAATATCAAAGCAATGATATTGACAGCTGTCTTGTTTTACTCCCGATATGTCCAATTACACGCACCAATTTACCTGAACTTAATTGGTCATTCCATCCTGTCGAAATAGGAGCTTCTCTACAGAAAGCCCTTTTCAAAGACCTGCAAAAAAGAATGAAAATAACAAGCGAGACTTTGTTCTCCTGCCTACCAATAATAACTCTTGGATGCGATCATGTATTTTGGCCCCTTGGGAGAGTGGAATGGATAGGGGGAAAACTTTTTTTTCTCCAAAGCAGATAGCACGTCCTGCAGTGTGCTCAAGTCATCGCTGTGAGGTAAACACACAAGGGAGACTTGCTTGTAATTTTAGCACGTTGTTAGCAAATCAATGAGACATTGCACGTTTTTTGTCATTGTTTATATACCCAGGGAGCAGTAGCCTTTCGAAAACCGGGCCTTTTTGACTCACCTGCTGTATCAATCCTATCAACATGATGTCCCAAAAATTTGTTCAACGTTTGATTAATAGAAAACAACGAAATTTTGAGCAGGCCCCGCGGCATAATAACCATGATGCTGAGGGTTTAACTCGATTTTGGACATGAGATGTTTCCAAACCAAATAAAGGTGAACGGCGTTACAAACTTTTCAAGTTCAAGCTTGTGCGAAAGCTGAAAACAAGACGCCCCTAGATAGCATTGGTTGTGAAAGTAGAATCGCGTGTATTCAAAGCAAACCAAATGAATTTAAAAAGCACTTTCGATGACTTTACTCTCTCTAACATTAAATCAAAATTATGGATGCTCAGATGAATTCTGCTGGGCACAATTTGAAATGACACTCTCATCGATTAAGCTTTCATTCAATGTTTTTGAATGCTTGCTTTCTTTAGTACATTTTGGCAATGGTTACAAGTATCAAATTATTTGGAAGTCCTACTTGGTTCGCTATGATATTAGTGAGAGATATGATATTGGATACCCTTCCTTTACGTCGATCTTGGGACGTCTTTTTGCAAAAAGAACAAGTCAGTGAGGGGCGTCTGGTTTCAGCTTTCACACAAATTTGAACTTCAAAAGCCTGTGCCTACGTAAACTTTTAGCGGATTTGAAAAATTCTACTGTCAAAAATTAATTTAAAATCTCAGTAACGTGGTTATATACCACGGAGCCCGTTCATTTTATCGTTATTTTTCAATAATTAATCACAGGTCGAACAGTTTTCTGGGACACCTTGTATTTCAAATCGATTTCAAATCAAATTAAAAGAAATTCATTTCGTTTCATTTTATTGGACTTCTTCAGAAGAGCTTCAAACATTCAAAAGTTAAATCAAATCATGAAAATAAATGAAATATTCAACTTACCAATTTTAACTGGAAAGCCAGTGGGTAACTTCATTGAAATAAATTCTTTCAACTTTTCAAAATGCTTTGAAGGAGCGATGACTTCGAGGACACTAAGCAATCTACGAAAAAAAATTTGTTTTGCTTATTCATTAACCAAAAAATATATTTAAATAACCAAAAATTAGCTTGTAATTAGCTATTTAAATTCTCTTTTTGCCCAGGACCATATCAATTCTGCAAATAGTGAATAACTTAAAAGGTGTGGCAAAATGGGTCAGAGAAGAGGGCCATTGGTCACAAATTATGACATCGAGATGATTTCCATTGTCATTATCCTTCATTCGATGATTTTAGTTTCTATCATCGACAAATACAATAGACCTCTTAGCTATTCCATAGAAGAATCTGAAAAGGAGGATATTTGATACATATTTTAGAATTCTCGAATGTACACGACAGAAATAAACGCCCACTCAATCGAGCATTTTGTATAAAAAGTTCTAAGAATACCGCTCGACCCAGACTCTTTTTCATAATAGGAAACAGGTCTGCTCTATGTATTGAAGTAGCTGAGTTTATACGCAGCGGTCTTCAACCTCAAATTTAGAAGCGAACATAAAGTGAACAACTTGCCACTCTCTGAAAACCTCCCCCCTCCATCAAATTCCAACAAACAAATGACATTTGAAGGGCAAGTCCGGGGTTGGTACAAATGATGATAAAAACAGGATAATATTGTCATGAATGGTGCAAGCGAAATGACGTCATATCGCTCAAACGAGAACGAGACTGTCCTTTATTTTCTCGCCTCTCAATCGCTGCTAGCCTCTTCATCGTGTGCTCATGTACGACACAGCAACCAGATTTGGCCTAAATTCTCAGAATTTTCAAGGCACTAACGACCGTTGGGAAGCTCAAAATGCGAAATGAAGGTAAGAATTCGCGTTGAAGGTTTCTTGAAATTATAACAATTTGGGCTTGAAACTTTCATTCTTCTTTCTACAGAGACCCATTGGAGATGTATTAAAATATGGACCTTAAAATATTGCTATGTACCATTGTATAAGAAACTAGGCATGAGTAAGCCTGGATAGTTTCTTGTAAAGAGGTATTTTATTCAGCGAAATCAGGCCTGAGTTTCTTATAATTCAGTTTCTTAAAGGCGGGACTTCACTTTATTACGATTTGATCTCACAAAACTTTGTGAAATTTATTGCATGACTTTCTTTCGAAGGTCACCTTTTGAACAATATTGAACAGTCTCCCCGAGAAAATGGCAGAGAGTTTACATTCAAACGAGTAAGACGGGACAGAAATTTGGGGTCTAGGATGAAAATCTAAATCAACAAAAGGATGAAAATATACACCAAAACAGTTCCAGCTTAGAAAAATACTCACAAATCAGCTTCGAGAGGAAATTCGTCACTCTGCAAAAGAAAGATGCTTTTGGATGAATAAAGTGCGCATGAATTTAGAATAAAAGAACTAAGAACTAGGTTCAGTAATTTAACCGGCTTGAATAGGCCATTCCTTCCCGTCGATATGGGAGGTTTTCTGCAGAAAGCACTTCCAAAAATATGCAAAAACAGGTCAAAGGATGAGCAAAATTTCCTTGGATTTTCTTCCTAAAAATGATGACTCTCACATGATTCATATATTTTGTCTTCTTGGGAGAACTGAATCCCCCTGAGTAGGTTATTTAGACCAGGGAGACATTTGTTCACCTAAGCAAAAGGATAGCACGTGCTAAAGCGTGCAGAAGTCATTGCTCTAGGGTTCGTGCAAGGCAGAATTGTTAGGAAACTTGGTCGTGATGTTGGGCACGGTTTATAGGCCTTTTGAAGAGGCAATACAGAATCCCGCCACTCCTATTGGTTAATCGCACATTTCCTGCAGGTTTCCCGTAGCCTTGTATAATACGATACAAGGACGCGTTGTTGTTCACTGCAACTGCTTTAAGCCTGCGAGATTTACAGTAAATTCAAACGACATGACTGCAACAAAATGCATCTGATTAAATGATGCGAGTCAAAATTAGAAGCTGTGAGGTAATAAAACTCATACTAACTGCTTCTCTCGTTGTACAGGAAAATATAAAGCCCTCGGTCTTAATACACAGACCTCGCACGCTCGGTCTGTACCTTTAAGACCTCAAGCTTTTTATTTTCCAGTACAACACAAACCGATTAATATGTGCATAGAACAGAGCGGCCGATTTCAGTCGGGTGAATTTCAAAGTCGAGTTGACCATCAACGTGTCTATCATTGAATTATATATTTGCCAATATTATCGTTTTGATATCTAGTAACCCATGGGCTTTAAAACGGGGATTGTTTGTTTTACTAGTCCAGTATATAGGCAAGTAGACTGACGACGTGATTCCTTGTATTCGTTCAACATTTATAGTCTGATGTTTTACTTCCCTCAACTGAAGCGATAACAACAACAACAACGAGCGTAAGTTAGAGGGACTTATGTAATGTAGTCTAATAGGCAAGTTGGCCTGAAGGAAACATTTTTATTGTTTCAAATGAATAGTACTTTTGAATGATAAAGATCCCGTTCAAAGTTTTTTGATATCTCAATTCAGCGTATGGTTATCCGCTGATTTCAGGTAGCGACTGATGACGTCATTTTGCTTGCAGATTACAAGGATACTATATGGAAATATAGCTGTATCTTTTCTTCACTTTGTGCAAACAAAATGACGTCATCAGCCGATCCTACAAAAATGTGGATAACTCGAAACCGAAACAACTTATCGAGAAACTTGATAAAAGTTTGCGCCATTCAATAGTAGCATTCATTGGCACTAATAAAAGTTTTCACTTCAGATCACCTTAAAAAAACGATACTTACCATCCAAACTGCTACTTTCACTGCTTTTCTATCTTCTTTGACCATCATTTTCCGACCAAGATGAGGTGGCCTAAAGAGAAAACGTAAATCAATAAACAGATAATAACTTGCCGATCACATAAAACATCCTCCACAAAAGAACTTCAGTCGCAAAAATGTACATCAGTAATAAGTAATTGGCTAAAATATAAGGTTTTGACTTGGAAGGGACTCAGTAATATAAACTGACTCCTCGTGCGACTTGTGAGGGAAGATTCTCTAGAGCAGGCTGCAATTTACTGAAAAACACCTTCCATATTTGCATAATGAATGAAATTTCTTGAAATTTGATTGCTTAAAGGAGGTCCATCACCAAAATTCAAGCGAATTTGTAAACACCATTATTTCAGGTGCATGTCCATTGTCCTCTGCAGTTGCATGGTGGCTTCAGTCAAGCCATCTAAAAATAACTGCAACCAGAACCAGAAATAACAATTATCAGTGAGTGCTGCGCATTGTATTGGTTGCAGAGGTTTTGTTCCCTGGTTCCGCAGTTTACAATCAATGATTTAAGAAGAGAAAAACAGGAATGTCACGTAAAAGGTCTTTCCGTGCCAATAAAAGTAAATTCCAACCAGCCCAATGCAATTTAGAAAGCCGCTGACGAGAGTTACATCGAAAAATTGTTGAAGAGATAGAAAAACAAACAAATGGATCGTGCAATAGAGAAGACGCTTCTCAGGAATAGCATGCTGCTCCGCAGCAAAAATCCATCTGTATCTGAACAACTGTGAAAGATATGAAAATTTGGTTTGTTCCTCTGTCAAATACAAATATCGATCTTCAAAATACCGCTTTCACTTTTGAAACAGATGAAAAATTTGTGCGATACTGCGTATCAAAATACTGCAAAATTAATGTTCCGAACAAAATTCAGAGACGGAGCCCTTTCAAAGGCGGCTTTATATCATCATAAGAGTTGGTTGGTCATCCAACCCCTCAAGTCGAGCCACACACCTGAATACACCACTTCGATTAACAGCCTCGCTTTGGAAATCATTCGAAAGTCGTTCATATGAAATTTTGGAGGCCAGATTCGGATTTAGGACCCAAACTTTAGCCTAACTACAAGTTTTCATGCTGCTAGCAGTCGTGGTGTTAACTTTATGGCGACGTAAAGTTTGAAAATCTGTAAGGGATTTGACCGTGAAAATGACTCGGGGTGTAAAGTTTCACCCCGAACGATTTTTGACGGTCAAATCCCTTATAAATCTTTGAACTTTACATTGTCATAAAATCAACATCACAAATGCCAGCATGTTAAAAACATGTAACTAGACTAATGTTTTGGTGCCAAATCCGAATCTGGGCTCGAAATTTTCATAAGAACAATAGGAAGGAATTTTGACAAATTTCCAAAACGAGGCTGCTTAATCGAAGTGGTGTATACTTGTCGGTCAAGTATATCTGCCCTTTTGGCAATTCCGGCAACGAAGTCGTACACTTCTCCACTAGAAGAAACTAAGAATTCTGAACTGCTTAACTTACTTATTACTTTCGTGATTGGTGTATTCCTCCCATGTGCAAGAGCATTCCGGAGGTGGTCGTAATGATTTTCGACGTTCTACCTGTTGTAGATAAAATTGGAGATAACTTAGTTAATACAAAATACAGAGATGCCTCCAGCAATACAAAAAAGCTTAAATGAATGGCTGATAAAAAATTGACCCTTCAATAGGCAGATGATAGGGGTGCTATTTTGAAATCAAATTCAAAATTTTCATAAATAGAACAATGTTTTCAAAATGACACCCCCAAAGTTTATGTCTATCTGTGATCTTACCAAAATGGGACCCTAAAATTTATTTTCAGCCTGAAAAAGCACCCTCAAAATTGGCACATTCCGTACCAGTATAAATGGTAGTTACCCCCTTCCTCTAGAACAGGGGTACCTGCAAAATGTGGAGAAATGCTAGGAGGTAAAAAGATCATAAAGCGAAGTTGAAAAAATAACTTACAAGTGAATATCTTACAATCCGAAACCTTTTTATGACAATGCCAAAATCAAACCGATAATCTTGGAAATTTTCCTTAGACTTCAAAAATGACATCCGGTTTCAATTTTGGGAGCAATTTCATTAGTTTTGCAGCCAAAAAGAAGGAATTAATTACGAAACTTGGAAATTGTTTTAGAAGAACTGGAAAAAGGTTGATGTTAATTTCTTGCAAAGAGCTTCAATTGACCAAGAGGAGTGAGGAGAGGTTGATTCATTGTTTTGAGATTAAAATTCCGTGTTGTGTAAAGACCGAATTCTTTGAGAATTGAGAGCTGAAGTCCGAGTTTTGATTAAGAATAAGATTGGAATACCAATCGGTAGGATCTTAAAGGAAATAGTTCCAAAGCATGGTTCACATTCGGTTGTTATAGTCACTAGAATCGTTGCTTGCAACAAACGAATGACAAAAAAGACCTAAAATATTGAATATGAACGGTGTAAATGAACTCCTCAAACGATCAACTTTTTCTGTCCACATTTAGTCCTTTGGGCTGTTTGAGTCGTGCTTCTAGCAGCTCCAACGACATCAGTGATTGCAGCGATCTAATGTGAACTAACCTTCAAATGTGTCTTTTGTTGTAATCTATTTCTTAAAAATACAAATGCTTACTGTTGCAAATTACCAAAACGACAAACCTGATCGATTTTCTCTATCGCAGCTTCGTCTCCTTTTTGGAAGGCCTCGTGAATTGCCTATCAAATCAAAGAAGATTATCCATAAATACAGTAAATTAAATGATCTAACGAAATTTAGAAGTATGCGAGAACGAATTCCATTCCAAAACAATGTCCTTGCCAAGCGACATTGAAAACTGAGGGAGAGAGGGGGTAGAACAATTCGCTAAATCAATATAGCTTCAATTTTTGGTGGAGGATGTTCTGAGACAAGGGTGATCAGACCTTACAATCATCTCATATTCCCTCAAATTAAAATTGAGCTTCAAGGCTAGTTGACGGAGATTTAATTCAAGAGCTGGATGTTCGATGATTCGACATATGCAATGATATTGTTTAGCTAGAAGAGCATTAGCATGTGTAGGCGTATTCTTCGCTCTATCTCTAGATTACCTCCACCGAGATTTGTTCATTCACTTAAATATTTCACTCTTACAACCTTACGAACTCACTTTATTTTTCTGTACATCTTCTTCAGACAGATGCTCTCTCCTAAAACAAATCGGACCTCACAGTTCAAGCAGAGTAAATCCAATAATACTTGGTGGGCCAAGAAAAGTAACTACTCTTGACAGGCCACGATAAATTGTAAACTGGACAGGTTTTGACAATTCATTGTCATTGCCTATTGTCTTTGAATCACTATCTTTATCAAAGGTTTATGTATGCGTAGATTCCTATTACGAAAAAAAGCCTGAATTAGATTCTATAATGGTTTGTTGCATTCCTTATGGCCTGGTTCCAGACCTTTAAGCAAGCAGTGCGAAGGTAAAGGTGAAGTTGCGTTTTAGCGCCAAGTGCTGGGATCGCAGAAATAGAATAAACCCAATCAAGCCCGCAACTCTTTGTCATAACGCTCAAATGGTGTGGTCCTAGCAGGTATCGAGCCCTGTCCGCCTGACTACTCTGGCTCTAAGGTCACAGGAAGCCAATATTACAGATTATTAGAAAAAAATTTTGTTCAAGAAATCATTTTCCTTCTTCTTCCACTATAATTGTGTGTTGTTCTCCTTTCGCTTACATAGCCAGCGCGTGTTATTTGTGAAATGAAAAATTTTTAAAGGGAGGACAAGGAAACAAGGGAGTCCTTTTCGCTCCTTTGTTTCCTTGTGCTCCCTTTCAACATTTTTTATTTCACAAATAACACGGGTTGGCTGTGAATTTAAACGAAAGGAGAACAACATACAATGATATGTGAAAGAAGGGAAAACAATTTCTTGAAGAAAATATGTTTCTTATAATCTGTAATATGGGCTTCCTGTGCTGAAGTCTGAGGGTTACACCACTGCGCCACAGCACTTTTTAATTAGAATAAAATTTTCGTTTTCGGAAATACTGAACACAAGGAAAAACACTGATCAGATTCTGCATGGTGATTGGGGGGTTTAGTAATGGATTAGTAGTAATCTGCTGCATGCGCGTTAAAGGCTCCTTGCCGAATAGATAAACAACTTCAGTAACAATTATAATTTTAATTGGCTGTTTACATACCTTTTTCTAGAAATCAGTGTCATGCCATTTACTGAGTAAACATCACATTTATATAGTCCAATGTTTTCCTGGAAAAGAAATATACAACATTGATGGGCAGTTCATTTTATATCGACAATGAACTATCACGTAAAAAGACGGAGAAAGTTCGGGATTATACAGTAACGCCCCACATTTAAGAAACGAATTTTTCACAGCGTACATTTCAGTTTTAGGCTGAAAGTTTCTAAGTTTTTAATCTACTTTCTGGAAATTGCTGGAAATAGGTTACTACAGAGTGGAATTATAGAAAAAATCGGCCAAGATTTGTTTACACCAATTTCAAGTCATGTGATCAACTTCTTGATACGACATCCTCTGATTTCTCTAACATGTTTCGTGCCATGCAAAGTCGTGACATGAGTGCAAAAAATAGCATAATACCAATACATCCCCCAAGGTATGGTCACATGAACTGAAGTAGGAAAACAAACCACCCTTTTGTATTAACCTCATTTTGAGTTTTGAAAGAGAGGCCGCCTCGTGCCAAAACGTTGCAAGCAAGTTGACAGTGAAGATTGAGTTGTAGGCAGTTGAGTTGAGTTGTGTTTTTGAAAGGGGAAAAGCGTTTTTGTTGAATCATAGTGTTTATTCGTCTCGAATCAAAGTACCCAAGTCGTGTGATATGTGATAGCTTATGCTTGTAAGTTTGGTGTTAGTGGATAACACAAGCAGAGCCGTACAAGAGTAACTAATATCTATTGGTCCCATTTGTATGTCATCAATCATTTTCATGAAAATCAGTCAAAATGTAAGTAAGAGTATGTTAAATGTAAGATATCTTGGTAGCTATAATTCCAGGCGAAAGGAATCAAGTGGTGTCATCACATCGACACATCGAGAGAAAGGACCATGGCACTTCTTCGATAAGCTTAGCTTTCATTGCCCTTAAACTTTCCTCGGTTTGCATACCAGATACAGATGTGTGCAGGGTATGGACAGTTCATATTAGGCCTTAGATGTTGTAATTTATTATAGTGTTGTTGTTGTTTTTAAGATATCATTGTTGAATTGTAAGTACCATTCGCAATGGGGGTACGATAACCCTGAGTTCTCTCCCGTTGCGAATGGTACCTATTAATGTAAATAATTTTGTTTTTGTAGTTGCTTTTATGATGATAAAAATAAATACCAGATACAAATGTATAAAACGAGACATTTCACCAGCATCAAGGGGACTTTCGGTGTATGAGGACTTGCTATTGCGGTCTTTTATCAATATCAATCCAGTCATAAAAACAATTGTCCCTGAAATACGATGACTGTAAATGATACGTCACGAATAACAGATGACAGCTGGATTTGAAACAATAAAAGATAGAGTTTCATCTACAACCAAAGAAATCTCTTAAGGCTTCACAACCTTGACAACGTAGGTCCTCTCCAAAGGAGAAATCCCCCTTGAGCAAAAATCAAGTCTGCTTGTATATTCCTATAAACTTGCTCCAAGTCTTTTTCTTTTCTTCATCAGTATTTTACAGAGGAAATAATCCCTCGATAAAATTATTTCCTCTGTAAGATACTGGCGAGGGCAAGAAAAAGACTTGGAACAAGTCCACTGTTCCTACAACTAAGCAAAAACATATCCCTGGTCAAAGACGGAAGCCTTTTCGTGGGCAGGAAATCTCCTTTTAGACAATATGGCGGCTAAATAGCATTTACCACAAACATCTCTTGTTTCAACTAAAAATCACTCTAACCTTTTACCAAATAACTCAACAGAGAAGCTGCTCTATTGTAAACATGGTTGCTTCAAAAACGGACAGCAAACGTGGATGGGGAGTGATAAACAACATACTGCAATGGAGCCTTCTCCTATCCATAGCTTTATATTTAGTTGTGTCTAAAAATGACACCAGAAGCTCGCTTGGAGAATTGGATACAAGAATATTGAGGAGTGAGGCATTAACGAAACAAAATGAAATAAGAATAACATTGCTAGCAAACGTGGACAGACGAAACAGGCAAAGGGATAAAATCATGGACAAGAAAACCGTATACAAAGTACTTAAAGGTAAGGGGTCATTGAAACTGACCTTATGTTACAGGAGGCTGATCTGCCTCACAGGAGTAAAACAAACAAACGACCAAACAATAAGACTGGCTCCCAGTGGTGCAATATCACTTCCACAATTACATTCACAACTTTCATTTCGCCCCGATCTGAAAAAAGTTCTGTTTACATGAGAATTTCAGGTCGACCTGACTTTTCAGAGCGGTCTGAAAGACCGAAACGAACCCAGACCGGCACGAGTTTCATTTCGCCTGTTCTCATTTAAACACTCTAAGGGCTTTGACCAGACATCGAAATGAAACTCATGCCGATCTGAAACTCAGGGCGGTCTGAGTTTGCTCATGTAAAGGGTCCCTAACTTATTCGCTTTGAAAGCGACTAAAAACCGGAAGTAGCTGTCTTTTTCGTCCGAAGTACTTCTGGATGTTTTCGTGATGAACATGCACAGCAATTTTTCAACACTATAACAAAAGAAACAAATTCAACTTTCTTTTCAATTTTGAACTGGCGATTATTCAAATAGATTATTTAAAAAAATTTGGATATATTCGCTTAAATAATCGCAACGATTATGGCTCACAAGATTAGCGATCCCCTGTGGCACCAAAGTTGACTTTTGTATTAGCTAGACATTGTTTAAAGGGGCAGTGTCACGTAATGTAAACAAACTTCTTTCGAAACGGTGATTTTTCAGGATTTTTGATAGTCCATATCACAGAGATTTTCCACTAAATTCTCAAAATATACCGGGTGAGCCAGAAAAAAGTTCCCACTTTTGAAAATTCATAACACCAAGACTACTTCACGGACTTGAATCATTCAAATTCTAGTTAAAAGCCGAAAGATCAAAGTATTTTTGTGATTTTTCTCGCTGTCCTACCAGCACTAGAAACATTGGCAAATTCAGCTTTATAGAAATATCATGGTTGCAAAATCACGGAAAAAGAGCCTAAAACATTGATCGTGAGGATTCTATTCAAATCGAACAATAGGCCATGAGCGTTTCACCGCCCTCAAGAGTTATAAGACATCGATTTTCAAACACATACGAAAGATTTTCAGTGCCAAGGAAATTAATGCCAAGAGGATATCTCTCACCCATAAGAAGTTGCATTTCCTTCATTATTCTGTGCGCGAGGGCATTTATGCATTGATCGATGTTTTGGGCCATTTTTCAGTAATCAATGAACCATGAAATTTTTGTAAAGTTGAATTTACCTATATTTGTAGTGCTGACAGGACAGCAAGAAAAATGACAAAATTACTTTGATCTTTCGGCTTTTAACTAGAATTTGAATGATTCAAATCCGTGAAGTAGCCTTGGTGTTATGAATTTTCAAAAGTGGGAACTTTTTTCTGGCTCACCCGGTAGGTGTTATTTTGAAGATGGACTCTTGAATTTTCTTGAGAAATAAACCAAACACACATGCGTTGTAGGATTGCAGAGATATTGGTGGATTTTTAGAAATAACTTTATTGTGGATTCATTCCATACACCAAAATCTGAGCGGAACACAATGGCCACGTGTGGGTAATAATATACTAGATCATAGAGATAACAGGTTTGTTTACGGTTACGTGCCCTGCGCCTTTAACTTATCGTTGCCCTGCTTTTCATTCGGAGTATGGTTGACAGTAGGTCTTTAAGTCGTGCATTGGGCCAAGGCAGAACATGTAAGAGTGTGGCCTCTGGCGAGTGAAGCCAGCACCGTATAAAGCTTCTGAAAACTTAAATGAAAAATGAAACAACAAAAGAGACTCACAGATGTTCAAGACCGAGACACACAAAACTATCAAATTCGAATCCGATCTTATGATAGATTAACTTAACTTCGTTGCCCAAGATCTGACAAATAACCTCCGTAGCAATAACAACCTTGTTCTGCCTGGAGCTGGGATTAGAACATGGTTTTAAACCCTGCTTGTTAAAGTGAGCTGAAATGTTAACCGGGGGCAGAAACTTTGTCATGCAATCGCAACTTTGCTTCTGCGACGATTTGACCACAACACCAGCCTTACTTTTGAGACTGGTTAGAGTTACAAACAGGAAGGTAGAGTTCTAAACTCTCATGCGATTGCCCGGCCCCTTGGTGCAGCCGCAATATGTGAAAGATTTCAATTAATCCCAGTTTTTATAGCACTATCGATTCAGCATTGCAAATTGGCACACTTAGCCAGAATTAGCAATTTAACGTTGACTTTCGCTGACTTGACCAGTCTTCATTTCAGACTTGGACAAGAGAAGGGAAAGGCGATCAACAGTCCAAGAAACAAAGCTGTGGAGATTAACAACAGTATTAGAACGCATACTAAATGGCAGTGTTATAATCCCAGTAAATGCAAAAGGTCCATCTGGCCCTAAAGGACCATCGGGGAGTAGAGGGCAACGTGGCAAGGCCGGACCAAGAGGACTGAAAGGGAGCAAAGGAGATACAGGACGTACAGGTCCAATCGGCCCCAAAGGTCTCAAGGGTGCCAAAGGTGACAGTGGCGAGAAAGGAATGCAGGGGCCTCCGGGACCATCGTTAGCAACACCAAAAATTACTATCCCTCCGACAGACCAAACAGTAACAGTATCCCGCACAGCAACATTTACCTGCGAAGCCACTGGAAATCCAAAACCAATTATAAGTTTGGTTTTTAAAGGAAAGAAATTTGATGGAAGATTGAAGAAGATTGGAGAAGGAATGATTGAAATCAGCAATGTGAACTTTGAGGATCGTGGGCAGATTTCATGTGTGGCGAAAAGCGTACTTGGTGAAGATCAGCAAACTGCGAGTTTGGAAATTCAAGGTTAGATAAAATCTTAATCAAAATTTTATCAGCTGCTATTAGGTTTAGCTCAAACTACATGCCTTCAATCGCATAAGCATTGTTTTCATGCACTGAATGAACACATATCTTAAAGCATGCAGTTACCCAGTAATGGCTAAGGCAAGGTGAAGTTATTGTTTTTATTTAGCACCATTACCATAATCCACTACTCAAAGGCGCCTTATGATTCCATCACCCCCTCAGCGGCAGCATTTTTTCATCCTCAGGACGTATTACTGACACAGTGTGCAGCCTTGCACTTCGCGCTTCTGATGTTTTACTGGCTTTAATCACTAAGGTACCAATTTACAACTCGCTGAGGTCTTGTACCTACAATGCAAGGAATTTGCAGGCGGTCATCCATTCTTATAATGACCTAGCCCAACCATGCTTGACTTTAGTGATCAAATGGGAACTGGTGTATTCATGGCAGCAAAATGAAACGAGAGAAATAAGAAAGTCTAGCTAAACCGACGCGATTTACCCATTTCTTGTTAGGCCATTTCTTCCGCCCCCATGCCTCGTTGTGGTCTCAGGTTGCGTCATTGAAATCCCTGAATGCTGGCGAACATTTTGAGGACAAGTTCTCATTGTTTAGGCTTCATTCACTGTGCTTTCTTCCCATTCTCAACCGAACAATTTTAAGTCTTTTCTCTACTATGCCAAATGCGAATGCAAAATGACGATATGAAGCGCGCATATCTTCGCGTACTTCTATTTTCGGGATTTTAGTTCTCTTGTTTCATATCTTGATGGTAGCAAGTCATACGCCACACTAAATCTCCGCCTACAAGCCGATTATGAAATATTATCCCCCCACACCGTATACATAAATAGTTGCCTTGAATTAGTACTATCTTGATACTACAGCAATAGACGATTACGCTAAAGATGGTGGCGACGAACTTTTTGCCAAGATGCATTGCGTTCTTTAATTGAATTGCTATAGAAGCGTTGAAGATTCGTAGTTCAAACGCAATGCATCTTGGTAAAAACTTCCTCGCCGCCATCTTTAGCGTAATCGTCTATTGCAGTGGGCTTACAGAATTTTCGGACTCATACCGAGCATAGAGAAGGGTGAAAATCAGACACTTAATAAACTTCGTGCTTCTTTTTCGCAGTTCCAGCAAAGGCAACAATTGCAAAAAAGACTGTAAAAACTGAAGAAGGATACAACATTCAAATGCAATGCAACGTAAAGGGGCATCCTGAGCCACAAATTCAGTGGGAACGACCAGGGAAAAAGCTTCCTCCAACAGTACAATACAAAAACAACAAGAGAGTCATTGTTATTCAAAAAGTGAGAGTTGGGGATTCGGGAACGTATACTTGTAAAGCGGAGAACAGCCTTGCAAAATCAACAGCATCAGCAATCGTGACAGTTTTCAAGCGACTCTCATTTTTGTTCAACCCTGAAACGCATAAATACGCTAAACAATCATTGGATACCAGACTATCATGTATCTACCACGGAGGAGCACCTCCTGTAGCTGTGGAATGGTTAAAGGATGGAGTAGCGATACCTAAGAAGATGAAGTTATTACGGGAAGGACAGCTTCTTCAACTTAAAAACATTAAGAACGAGGATGCAGGGAATTATAAATGTATCGTCAAATCATCGGTATCTTCTATCCAGAACTCTGCAAGATTGCATGTTGACATAGCCAAAGTCTGTCAGGATCTTCGACAAGCTGGACAGAGTAGATCAGGGACGTATAAGATCGCCCCGACAGGAGATGCTACACAACAAGTGCAAGTATATTGTGATATGGATAGTAGGCCTGGTCAAGGGATCACAGTGATGTCACACGATAGTGAAGACCGCACACATGTGAATGGTGTTGATGGACACGGGCAGTACAGGCGTAAAATCAATTACAATATTCCCATGTCACAAGTGAAACAAATTATAAAGCTTTCAACGAAATGTGAGCAGTTTATTCGATACCAGTGCAAAGACAGTTTGCTTTGGTTGTATACAACTACCCCATACGGATGGTGGGTATCAGTTGACGGGAAGAAGATGCGCAATTGGGGTGGAGTAAAGAGCAATCACAACGGGTGTGCATGCAGTTTGGACAGGTCATGTCCAAAGGGGAAATGTAATTGTGATGCAAATGATAATGTTTGGAGAGAAGATAAAGGCTTCTTGAGTGACAAGAGATACTTGCCAGTGACTGAGCTACGATTTGGAGATACAGGCGGTAATGGTGAAGAGGGATATCACACACTTGGAAAACTGAAATGCTATTAGGACAATAAGAAATCTTCCTGCCCAGCTTGAAACAATCTCTTCATTTTTCAGTTTGCAAATTCGACTAGCTCTTCATGTTGTATTCCAATAATGATGACAGCCATTTGACCTCAATCAGTAATGCCATACTCAATGCTTTTTTCATCAAAAGTTTGGTACTGCTATGGTTCTGGTATATATTCCCTTGTCTTTCATTCCCTTGTTGTCAGGAAACTTTAAGTACAGTTTATGTTACATGGAGCAGTTTTTGTCGGTAACTTGACACAATGACGCAATGGCGATTGTGGAAATTGCTAGAAATTTTTTATTAGAAGGAGATTTGTTACACGCAGCAATGATTGCTGCAGCTTAAAATGATTCCGGCCAAGCAATTATGATTGAGACTGAGGACTGACCATTGAGCAATGACCCTTAAAGTACTTCCAGAGAGCACAGTGGACCCAAGGATAGAAATAAGTCAAAAAATTTTCTTCTATTATAGCAGCTCAAATTGTTTGTTTGAAGCACAAGAGTTGTGTGAACAAAATGCAAGAAACCCCATGTCAATATCTCTTTTCTAAGTACAGATAACTTTTTTTTTTCAAGTGACAGTTTTTATCGAAGATCAGAAGTCTTGACAACTTTGGTCACATTATTTTGCAAAAGTCACCTGTCTCCACAAAATCACCACTAGAGGCACAAAATTTCTCAGATAACCTTCATAACTGGTTTCTAATGTATTAGGTAGATGAATTATTCAAAATCATCATTCAAAGGGCAAAACTTTATGAAGAAAACAAAAATTTTAAGGTTTTCAGAGGTAAGGGCCCACGGTTTTTCCCTGTTTTTCAGCCATTTTTACCCAAATGGTTTCAGTTTGCATGGAAATTAGAGTCCAATCCCCACCTATGGGCCCCCTAAACCATATAATATTTGGATAGCTCATTCAACAAGCTTTCAAATTATGTATAACAATCACGTATTTGGATAGCAGTTTAGAAATAAATTACACTTTATTAACGGGTACACCTACCCATTCAAAACCCGATGATTTTACCATCGTTAGCAACCAAAGTCACAAAATGACTCCTAAAAGTGTAGAATAGCTACAGAACCTTCACACATGATTTCAGATGGGTTATATTGATGGATTATTCAAAATCAGCGTTCAAATGACAAAAATTGAAGAAGAAAGTATAGTTTCAGTTTCAGTTCAGTTTCATATATTTTAAATTCCACTACATACAATTTATGAACTAACTAAACAGACAAATAACTAAACTACAAATATAAGATACAGAAAACTGATACATCAGAAAAATAATGATACTAGTAATAATAATGATACAATGTACATTGAACAAAACAAAGAAAAAAAAGATAAATTGTATGGAGGGAATTACTTAAAGGAGGAGCTCTCTCAGTAGTCAGACTAATCGAGGAGAGAGCACCCCCTGTTTTTAATAGTATTTCACATAAAATTAATGACTTACATGGGGATTATATATTAGGGCGGATGGTGACCTTTTTGTGCCAAGTAAGATCAATTTTGATAATTATTTTCAAAGAGGAACGCTTTGAGTTTACGACGAAAACTAATAGTAGAGGGTGATTTTTTTATATCCATGGGGATGTCATTCCAGCACTTAGCTCCAAAGTAACGAACTGATCGGAGACCATATTGAGAAGTATTTTTCTGAGTTAGAAAAATATCATTTTTAGTGGCTTGCCGTGTACAATGTTGATGAACGGATTGAACTAAATCAAAAAAAGAATGAAAACAAGAAGGAGAGATCTTATTTACACAATCATATACAAAAGAAAGCAGTTTCAATTGAAATAGATCACGAAGCTTTAGAATCTTTAAATCTGAAAAGAGAGGAGTAGAGGGAGAAGTAAAGTGTTCAAACGCAATGGCCCTTATGACCCTTTTCTGCAGCAAAAATACTGGATTGATGTGAGTCTCATAGGTAAGACCCCAGACTAAAATTCCATATTGTAAAAACGGTGAAAATAAAGAGTTATAAAGACAGACTAAAATATTGATGGGCAAAAAGTGTCTTACTTTGAAAAACATACCACATGTTCTAGCCAGTTTTTTGGATAGTTCAGTCAGGTGATACTTCCAAGAAAGATTTTCATCCAAAAGAACACCAAGAAATTTTACATAACAAGTTCTCTTAATAGGAAACTTTCCAATTTTGATGCTGACAGTTTCAGGTAAAGAATGTTGAGGTGACTTAAAAATTATGAAATTGGTTTTATCAATATTGAGCGACAATTTGTTAACCTCAAGCCACATTTTCACTTTTTTTAATTCTCTGTTAACCAAACTTTGAAGCTGATCAGGACTTTCAGATTCACAATAGATATTAGTATCATCTGCAAATAAGTAAAAGGCTCTAGTTTTGAGGATGAGAGAGGTAAGTCATTAATGTAAATTAGGAAAAGAAGGGGACCAAGAACAGAACCCTGTGGAACCCCACAGGTAACGCTAAGATAACAAGAGTAAGATCCATTTACTGAGACACATTGTTTCCTATCTGAAAGGTAGGATTCAAACCAGTTTAATGTAGTTCCTCTAATTCCATAATGTTCAAGCTTCATCAAAAGAATATGATGATTTACTGTATCAAATGCCTTCTGCAAATCAATGAATATTCCACAACCAAATTTTCTATTGTCTAGTGAATTTTTGATAGCTTCTGTTAAACTAACCAGGGCATGGTTAATGGAATGGCTGGCACGAAAACCAAATTGTAATGAATACAAGATTTCATGTTTTTCTAAGAATTTATAGAGACGTTCATACATAACTTTCTCTGTGATTTTGCTGAAAACAGAGAGAAGGGAAATAGGTCGATAATTTGAGGCTGTCAGTGGACAACCTTTCTTGAAAAGTGGGATTACTTTGGCAAACTTCATCTTGTCTGGGAATATCCCAGATTGAAATGATTCATTTATGATTTGAGAAAGTGGGGAAGATATCAATGGAGAAAGAGACTTTAAAATTTTCATGGGAATGCTATTTGGACCAAGAGACTTTCCGGATTTTAGGGCTGAGATTATATCAGATACTTCAAAGGGAACTGAGGGTGTAGTAAAAAATGAATTTCCAACTCTGTCACCCATAAAATCCACAGGTGATTTATTGGATCTTGGTATATTTTTAGTGATGTCATGAGAGACATTGACAAAGAACTTATTAAAAATGCCTGCAATAACCACTGGGTCTGATGTAATGTTACCATTTGAGTCCTTAAGCTTGTTAATCACATTCAAGTTGCTTGATTTTTTAATACTTACAACTGATTTAATACCTGACCATAATTTTTTCATGTTGTTGCTGTTCTGTTGGAAGTAGTTATAGAAATAGCTAGCTTTGCTTTCATTCAAGGAAACTGAAACTCGATTTCTAAACTGTTTATAAAGATCAATAAGGGACTGATTGTTGTTCTTTTTGAGCTTTCTAAGTATCCGATCTCTGATGCGCATCATTTTTTTAATTTTGCTATTGATCCAAGGCTTATTCCTGAACTTAATATCCCTTTTAGTAAGTTTTTTTAATGGAGCGTGTGTTTTCACTACTTCATCAAGTATAGATAGGAGTCTGTTAAACTTAGCATTTACATCTAAAGCACTGTCGCTCAAAAAGGTAAGGTCGATGTTAGCAAAATCATTATGGAGATTTTCTTCAATGAGGTTTGAAAAATCATGTTGAAAATATGACAAATTCTTATAAGTCATTTCTGCTCGCTTGACAATTAGAAACTGAGGGAAATGATCTGTTATCTGAGTCAAAATGTTACCACTTATGGTTTCATTATCTGTGATATTAGAAAAGATATTATCAATAAGAGTAGCAGAATGTGCAGATACTCTGGATGGATGAATAATGTATGGCAAGAATTGCTTGGAGAATAGGAAATTAACATAATTAGTAATATGTGTACAAGAGTTATAATTCAGAAGGTTGATATTGAAATCTCCAAGGATAAATACTTGTTTATTAGAGACAACAGGATTAGATAGAACTTCTTGCAGATATTCACTGAAGGTATCAAAGGATGTGCTTGGATGCCGATAAGCGCAGCAAAAAAGATAATTTTTACCATTTCTGTTTTCAATTTCAACCCAAACCGACTCAAAATCAGTGCTGTCCTTGCTTAAATCTGGCCTTGGAATCAGAGTAAGACCTGATTTCATGTAAAGTGCAACACCACCATTTTGACTATGTGACTGACATGGAAAGTAACTGTAACCAGGAATTTCAACATTAGTTTTAATAGGATTCTCAAAGGAATTCCAAGTTTCTGACACACCAATAACATCAAAATTTATTTTCAAAGTTGCAAGAGTTGAAACAAGCTCATCTACATGAAGAGAGAGACTTCTAATATTTAAATGAAGTAAGGAAAGATCATTATTTGAAGTATCCAGGGTAGATAAGTCCTGGAGAGTATGATAACTAGAATTAACATTAGAGGGTAAATGTTCATCAATATCGTAATCATCTAAATTAGGCAAGTTTATAAGACCAGACGTTATTTCAAAGGATGGTGCTGAATCAACAAAAGATGGAAAATCAAAATTATTCAGGTTCGATAATTCTTCATTGTCAACTGAACCAAAAGGAAACATGATTTCAGTACATTTTAAGCAAAACCAAGGGACATTTTCAGGTTCTTTTTGAAGTTCATTATATTCCTTGACAGATATATTATTGCATCGTATATGGACCCAAAAATTGCAATGGTCACAGAAAACTGATCTATGATGCTCAGGAATTTTTTTGTGGCAAATGCCACATGGAGAGGGATTAGTTCTTGTCCCTGACGTCTCTTATGTTAGAAACTGACACTGAAAATGAGAAACAAAAAAGGAAAAAAAAAACAGAAAGGACTTTCATACCAAACACAACATTTTAGTTCAGTTTTGAATTTCAGGACTGAGGAGTTCCAAATGAAATTTCATTTTCTTCATCAGAATGACCTGCAGGAGCTGCTGTTGGAGACTGCATCTTATGGCCTGTCACAGATTGACTGTCTGGGGGCTTGTCCTTAATCACCAAACGATCCAAAATGAAAAATGCAGTTTTACCAGCACTTCTAGCTGCCTTGAGGTCATCAATCTGAGCAGCACGTTTATCAAGTGTTTTTTGAGAAAGGTCAGCAACAAATTTGATGTTGTTAGGCCTAACTTCTCTTGCTTTTTTCAGTATATACCCTTTCTTTGACTTTCCAGCTAGCAAATTTAGCAACAATGTTCCTTGGTTTTTCATCATTGGGCTTACCACCACGATTGTTTCGCTTTTTGTGGTTCACTCTATGGCATCTTTCTATCTCGACATTTTCTTGTATGTCAAGTTTATCTTTAATTAGCTTCTTCACCAGGTTTTCTGTGTCATCCCAACATTTTTCTCCATTCTTATCTTCAGGTACACCTATGATTTTCACGTTGTTTCTGCGATTCTGATTTTCCATGTATTCCAAGTTAGAATCCATGGTGTCAAGGCTATGACCAATATCTTCAAAGTTACGTTGATAGTGCACTGACTTTCGTTCGATGCGTTGCACGTCATTCATTGTCGATTCCAACTGGCCCTGTGAGAAGCTCAGACTCTGCTTTATATCATCAATGTCACTTCGAATGATTTTAATTTCATCCTTCAGCTCGTCGAACATCATACGAAATGCTTGTTTGTAAGCATTCGACTGCACTTCCAAAATACTTTTCACTACGCCAAGAGTTACAAAATCCTTATCCGCCATATTCTTTGCAAGCTACACGTGGGCCTAACGAAGTCCCATCCTCATACACCGTGGTCGCAAAAATGAAACTGAAACATTTATTAAAAGAAATCTGCTTTCGCAATGTTGACAAAATAAGCATAACCTTACATATGAACTTTCGAAGCTTCAACTGTTACTTTCGAAGGCAACATAATTGGACTTTCTCGAAACCAAAAGCAAAGCAGTGATCCCGACATGTTCACGCCCACCATGTTCAACGATATTTCCAATTATTCCAGTATAATTTAGATATTTCCAGTATAAAAATCTTATGGTCGTCGGAAGCACCAACCCATAGTTTTTCCTTGTTTTTAGGTTATTTTCACCCAAGTGGTTTGAGTTTGGATGCAAATTGGAGTCAGATCCCCACCCATGGGCCCCATATTTGGAAAGCATATTTAATAAGCTTTCGAATGATGTACAAAAATTATGAATTTGGATAGCAGTTTGGAAATAATTTATACTTTTTCAAAGGCTACCTTTACCCATTAAAAAATCCAATGAATTATTTTCTCGGTAGCAACCTAAGTTCACAAAATGATTTATACGCGGGTATGAATAGCTAAAAGAACCTTTACATGCAACTTTTGATTGATTGGCATCAGGAATTATTCAAAACTGACATACATTAGCTTCAGAGTACAATAATTCCTGATAAAAATGCAAATTGTAGGGTTGTTGGAGGCACAGAGCCATGGTTTTACCCCCGTTATAGGCAATTTCACCAAATATGTTCAATTCGCGTGTAAATTTCAGTCTAATTCTGACACAACAGGTCACCTAAGCCAAACTATATTTGGCAATATTATTTCTATTTCGCTTGGATCTTTTGAATGTGCAACAGCATTGCTTTGCAATGTCCTCAAGTGTGATGCCTTGACAGTACTCCCAAAAGTAGATGGACAACACATGTTTTTAGCCGTAAAGTTTGTATTCCTCATCACAGCATCGTCAAACAGGCGTCAATCAGAAGATCTCAAAGAGCTGAGTTTGAAAATTGGGAGGAATTTGAGTTTTAAGGTAAGAAAAGGGGGTTTGGTCCCTCGGGAATTCTAGCAACTTTTTTGTTTTAGATCATATCAATATCAATCTTACATCATTTGAATGCCCACTTCTCCTTGATTTCAAATATGTAATCCAATTTCTCGTAAATGTCATCATTCTGGAAATATTTACCTAAGATTGAACCCTATTGTCGGTTACTCCCCGCAGCAAATCTATCTGTGACCTGCCTGTCAAATATGGCTTATGACCTTAAAATGACAAGAGATATGAACATGCGGTCTTCAGATTTGGCATTAGGAGGAAATGGACTCACTGGTGACGTAAAATTGATGTTGCTACGATTTGAAAAAAAGAAGTTGCTAGAATTCCCAGGGGACTAAACCCCCTTTTGTTACCTCAAAACTCAAAATGGTCTCAATTTTCAAACTCCGCTTCTTGAGATCTTTTGATTGATTACAAATCACCAACTAATCTTGCTATATTTCTGTTTTAAAGACTTATTTCCAAAACTTAGCATTCTGGGTCCACTGTGGGAAGTAGAACTACGTTCTTCTCTGGCAGAGGTAGGGGGGTGGTAAAAGCTGCGTTGCAAGTTGCAGAGACGACCAAATGTTACACGAAACAATCGGCCAGCACCTAGCCTGCGTGCAGACTCTACATTCAGTGCGGAGGAGCTAAAAGGAAACGATAGCTCCCTGTAGAGTCTGCGCAACGGCGACCAATTCTATATTTTGAGTTCTTAGATTTTGTGGAACCGTCTGGGCTTGGCTGCACGATTTAATTATTGTTCTTAATTGTTTTCAGCGTATTTTGCGTGTAACAAACATTATTCTAAAATTTTTTACAAGCAGAACACGCTGAACACAAGTAAGAACAAAAGTTAAATCGTGCAGCCAATCCCAGACGGTTCCACAAAATCTCAGAACTCAAAACACAGAATTGGTCGCCGTTGCGCAGACTCTACGGGGAGCTTTCCTCTTCTTTTCGCTCCTCCACACTGTAGAGTCTGCACGCAGGCTACCAGCACCTTGTTTAACGATGAGGCTGCGACACAAGTTGCTAGAAAGACTACAGTGTGTAACACAAACTTGAAAGGAAGATTACCAGAAAGATTTTTAAAAAGTATTCAGATGACCTTTAACATTATTTTGGTGAAAAACACCCAACAGCGTCCTATTCGTGTATGAGCTAGTCCTCTGGGAGAGCAAATAACTTGAAGGCTATGTTGGAAGGTTATGGTAGACGGAGAAGGGAGATCAAAGGGTTCAAATAAAATGAAGATTTTGATATCGAAAGACTTACTGATTTGTCTTCTTTGAAGATCCATCCAGATAAACTTCTTTGAAATGAAATAGTTTTCGTAGACATCTGGGCAGCTACAATATCACTAAAATATTGATAAAAATACCTTTAAATATGCAATACCAGGGCCCAAAAATATGTACCAGCTTTTCACGTAATGAACGATTAGACTGATGCCTTTGCGTCCCTTGTTTCCCTGCGTTCCTTGGTCAAGAGGGACTAATAACATTACTCTGAAATAGTGGGCCCACTTTAGGCCCGCGTAGGGTGGTTCCGTATTCACCAATCAAATCGCTAGAATTCAGTTTTTAATCAATCAGGGGCCGCTATTCAGAATGTTGTTGTTGTTGCTCTTAAAGAACGGTTGAAGAAGCCTGGAGTTCTCGCAGCTTCGATGGATCTATTTTGCTTCTACAGAGGAAGATTACTGCCTGAAAGGTAGGCATTTTGCGTTTTGTACGTCAAGACAGCATCATTCTTTGTACTAAAAGTTTCTTTTTCAATGTTCGAGCTCTTTAAACCAGATTTTGAAGCGATTTTGTTGAGTGTACGAGAACTCCCGCCTATTTAGGCCATTTCGAAAAAGTGGGCCCATTATATAAGCATAATATTATGAGTCCCTATTGACCAAGTGATATCAGCAAATCAAAGAACGCAGGGAAACAAGGGACGAAAAGGCATAAGTCTAATGAACGATATCAATAATGCATCTCCAGCTAATTTCAAATATGCAGTCCAATTTCTCGAGCACTGTGTCATGTTGGAATCATTTAGCAAAGAATGAACGTTAAAAGTGTATAGGTCCTTGTAAGTACTTTTAGGGTTACTGCCCCTATAGATCCTTGAAACAAATCTAACAAATTCAAGTATTAACAGTTCGTTAAAAATGACCTATAACCCTGAAAGCATACTTCAAATTAAAAGAAGTCTTCAGATCAACTTCAAGCATGATATGATGGTTGTACGATCTGAAACAAGCGTTCCTGGAATTTCCAGGGGACTACGCCCCCTTTTCTTATCTCAAACCTCAAATTTCTCTCAATTTTTCAACTTGCTCCTCGAGATCCTTTGATTGAGAGCTGCTTGACAATGTTTTCATGAGAAATAGAAACTTTACAGCTGAAAAGAATACTTATCCATTCGGTTTTTGGGAATGTTTACGATGTAAAAAACTCATAATTTGAAGTCACCTGCTCATTAAGTAATCTATTTCTTCTTCTAAATCATCGTCTGTATCCTGAAAACAACAAAGAAGTTTGAACTTAAACAGTTATTTTCGAGATATACTATATGGAGACTCTAAGGGGTATTGCACATCTTACAAAACCTTTTCGCTTACTAAACATTTTACATTCAAAGTGGAAATCTTGTTTAAACAACGTTGTAACCATGATTGGAGACCAAAACTTATTGTTCCTGCCACATCATATTAAACAGAGCTGCATGTTTTCGTGTCGAATCTAGCTGCTGGATTCAGGTAAACTTTGTAAATTGAAGGCGAAGGTGAAGTTGCGGGTTTAACCGCCAAGCGCTAGGATCACAGAAGTAGCTAAGCGCTAATCGAGTCAGCTACCCCTTATCATGACGCTCAAGTGGTGGGGCCCTACCAGGTTTCGAACCCACTCCGCTTGACTGTTCTCGCTGCAAAGTCAGAGGGTTACACCACTGCGCCACAACACCTTCAAATTATAGGGTAAGAGTGTAGACTACGATGTACAGCAACTCCTTTGGTCCCCAGTAAAATATCGTGATAGCTGAAGTAAGAAATGACTTCAACATCGCTGCTTCATAGCATTGTGGCAGACAGGGAAATGGTAGACAGAACAAGAGTAGGTACACTTAAACTCTTCTTAAATGCTAACAAATGTGCGCTAACCGGATGAAGATCTGAACCATAGTCTGACCTACCCACTAAGATTCTTGGTCATAAAGAATAGATACCCACTAAGATTCTTGGTCATAAAGGAATCGATCTCACTCGTCTCGATGATAGATCCCAATGTAATCTTCTTCTATATGGAAGCCCCCGTTGTAGTGTGATAGAAAATAGCATTATTCTCGAGTCTACAATATCCTTCATCAAAGATACGGGCCGGTTTTGATTAGGGATAGATTATCCTAAACAGCAGCAGCTTTTACTTGTCTTTTTACTTTTCTTTCTTAGATGTCTGTCTCAGGATAGATGCTGGAGAAGTCTGCAGGAATTATTTTTGAAATTAATCTTTCAATTATTATATCCTTAGTTCCGTAGAAACTCCTGACATTTATCTTGAGATACACTTGTTGACTCTTTTGTTCAGTTTACTTCTTCATCTATTTATTTTATCTTATTTTTTATCCTTAGAATCGTAACAAGTTGAAAATTGTAAGTACCATTCATAGCCAGAACTCGGTGACCATGTGTCTTTCTTGGCTATGGATGGTACATTAGTTGTATTCAAATTGTTGAGTTAGGTTTTAAGATGGATATATAAAAAAAAATAGATATAAAAAGCTGCATACAAACCTCGTGTCGAAGTTTTTGATATACTTTCTTTTCATTGTCAAGTACTACTAATGCCTTCGGCCCTGGGAAACAAAGCAAACATCGAGATAAATTAATGATGTAAACTTCACCTATCGGTTGGTACCAAAAACTATCTATATCATTTTGCTTACTTGTAGAAGCTCATGAAAACTGTTCATTTTTCAAAGCTCACATTAAAGTGGTGGGGTTACATAACCTTAAACAAACCTGTTATCTCTATGATCTATATTATTGCCCACACGTGGCCATTGTGTTCCGCTCAGAATTTGGTGGATACAATAGTAGAGTTACTTCTAAAAATCCATCAATATCTCTGCAATCCTACAATATATGGCTGTTTGGTTTGCTTCTCTCCGAAATTCAAGAGTCAATCTTCAAAATAACACCTATACTTTGAGAAAAGTAGTGGAAAATCTCTGTGATATGGACTATCAAAAATACTGAAAAATCTTCGTTTCCAAAGAAGGTTGTTTACATTGTGGCCCTGCCCCTTTAAGACCTACCTCTGACACCCGATTCTATGTTCCTACTTTATCTTCAAAAGCTTTCTCTCTCGTCCGTCCTGTTCAGTCGTCATAAAATGCTATCAACTGTTTCTAAATCGACGTAGGCTTCCAGACACAGAATTTAGACAAAATCGCTGATGACCAGACGTTCCTTTTCAAAAATCAAAAAAGTAAGCACAATATACATGCCTCAATCAAGTCGATCAAATATTTCATACATGATGGTCAGTGGAAAGTAGACACTCTTTTAGTGCACCGCGACTCTATCTAAAAACTTTGTCAAACGTTGTCTGCAAAAATAATCAATAGTTCTACCTTTCGTCATTCCACTGAAGATGAAGGAGATGTCCCCTCTTTGCCACTTCATATCAGTAAATTCAATAAGTGTGCTGTCCATCCTGTGGAGCGTTAAAACAAATTGTGATTAAAACTTGCCACCACAAAACTACATGAAAAGTTAGAAAATATCGCAAAAGATTTGTTTGACTTTAACTAAAAAAATTTTCATAGATAGCTAGCCTTTTAGGGAATGGAGAATTTTTACCAAATATCCTCTAAGTTTGTAGCAAACATTTCTAGCCAGCACATGACAGCACACAATATTCTTTGGATAATCAAGCATGCATCTAAGAAAGACTGGAAAGTGATCTAAATATGCAAGGGTAAAAGGGACCCTTCCCACAATAACGTCAGTTCTTTCAAAAAATATCCTGGAGCATCCCTTGTCTCGATATGCCGTGGAGCAAAATCCTAATGGAATAATTTTTTTTAATGTACTTGCATCAAAATAGAACAGCGTAGGTTTTTTGCTAAGCTGGGTCTAGATTTTGTTCATGATTTGCCTCAAACGAAGTTTAACTGTAATAAATGGCTGGTTAAAGTACCTGATATTGCATCCCCGCTTCTTGATGATACATGTATCTGAAGGCAGATACTTTGAAAGAAATGGAACTGCAAGAAAGGAGAGAAGCTACATCAAATCATCAATGATTGAAAGCAAAATTTACCCACTTTTTCCAGTCCTCATAAAACACAAGCGAAATTGGAAAAATTGGTCTTTCAACAATCAATGAACTTAAGTTAATTTAAATCTATCAGGTAAAGGTGCCTTTTCAGCACCAAGCACAGGGATAGCAAACATAGAACAAACCTACTTGAGTCTGTGACCCCTTGTCATGGAGCTCATGTGGTGGGGTCCTACCAGGTATTGAACTCACTCTGCCTGACTGTTCTGGCTGCGAATTCAGAGGATTACACCACTACACAATAACACCTTCAGGGCAGTTGACTTTCAAACACCTGGGTTTTTCCTTGCACATCCGGTAACTGACAAGCATCAATTGTTTGATCTGAATACTAGGCTCTGAGAACACTTCATCGACATTCATATCATTAGAATTAGATTTTTGCTATCTAAGGCAATGACGATCTCTGAATTGGCTATTTATGGCAAGGGGTTTGATTTCCTGAAAAGTTGTTTGCATCCAAAATTTACTTACCCCAGCTATGGAATTCCCACTTGACTTCAAGAATGAAATCATCTAACTGCAAAGCAAAGGTTAAGATGCCCTAAAAATTGATACAAAAAGTCTTGTCTATAAAACCAATGTTGAAACGTTTTAAGTTAAATAGTTATAAATTTTCTTCTATACCATCAAAAATTTACAATGTATGTTACAAATCATTCTACGTATATACAATCTACTTAACAACACAACAGGAACTATGCCATGAGGATATTAAGACTACCCCATGGCATTAGATTAAAAACAAGACAAGATACAAAGAATACACAAGATTTAAGAAAGGGAAAGTAATGAATGCTCTTGAGGAGAATGTCAAACATTCGTTGTCAGGTAGAGCCAGTGATAAATCAAGAAAAATGTCACAAGGACAACTGTTTCGTGTTTTCACTGGTCAAAATAAATATATGAGGCTGATAATCAAAAACTGAATTGGGAAACCCACAGGCCATCAACAAACCAAGATTCAATCACTTAATCAGCAATTTTTATGATGAGGAATTTATACTCTACAAATCTTAATTATAAGATAGCCATACACTTACCTTTGACAGAGTTTCCACAAGCAAGGGTCGTCTGTTCTCTAACGATTCTCGATTTTGAATTTTCAGCCTTCTAAGTAGTAGCTTTACTGTGAAAACAATGAAACAAATTTCAAATGCAGCTCCAAGGTTGTATTTCTTCCAATTACTCCTTACTTACTCTCAAAAGGTTCATCAATGAAATATATAATCAGTGTGCCAAAAGGGTTCATGTCCATTTCTTAAGAGACCATCGCACAATTATCTTATCAATATTCCACCCCCAAGCAATCCCTTCAACCTATTTGCTAACTGTTAAAACTTTAAATGAAATTTCTATATACGTCTTAACCTCCAAATAATCTTTAATGTGTAGTTCACATATAAAAAGTGCTACTAATGTTGTATCACTCTGGATAGGGACATGGTTACTTACTGAGTTGTCTGTCCCCAAAGCTAACCGCTTCAGCCAGTGGAGTCCAGCCACTGACATTCTTCAGCATAATAGATGCCCCATGCATCAACAGAATGTTGGCACAATCTGAAAGAAAAGGGAACATAGCAAGGTCCTGTATATATGGCAGCAATGCATATTGCATTGTCACTTATTTTTGCTTCTATCCTAAACCTATTCTGAAGTCATCAAATGAGCTGAGAAGTTTTTGTGCATAATTGCTCTCAATGTGAAGCGATTTTTCTATAAGAAGATTTGATTTAGGGATAAATACCTTCTTTGATGTCTCAAGGTTAAACTCTTGTTGTATATACCTCTGATGTTTGGGTAAGTATAGAACTACTCAACATTCATTTTCTGCCCTTTACGGATACCAAGAAAAGCAAAGAAATACCATGGGCTTTAGCTACAGTATCAAGCAAACATTGATTAATTTACAGTACATATTATGAGATGAATTTCTAAATGGTTTACACAGCTCATGGGGGCAATAATTAACTTGTCTGCATTAATTTTGAAGCAGTAATCATCAGCCAAGTAGAAATAGCACCTGATGTCATCTTATTCACAAGGGGCAAACACTTTAGTTTTGTTCTACAAAAAAGTTGGAACATCATAGTATTACCTGTTCTCCCAAGCATTGCTGCAATATGTAGTGCAGTATTTCCTATAAAATAGATTAGATGCATTTTCACATGATGAACAGGACCATTGGTAGAAGACTTAAAGTTTAAATGGAGCCACCACAATGCGCATTGGAAGAAGAAATTGAATCTAATGACACTGCCATTGCATAGAGATAAAACTGAGAAAACACAACTTCAAAAATCTTTGGAGCTATGAATCTGGCCTTTTGATGATTTACTTGCAGAATAAAGTTTTTAAAGGCAGTCAGTTTGCAAAATATGTGCTGAAATTAGGTTTTCTGGGCATGAAAAATAAAACATTCTCAAGTGATCTTTTTGTAGTGCATGAAAAGTAGTAAGCAGGTTGATAAGAAGGGAGCATGTAGGGCTCAAGCCATACGATAATTTTGATAACAATGGTGCTACATCACAAGCATTAATTAGATGTATTGTTCTTTACTGGCTGTAAGAACAATTGCTCGCTAATAAGCAGCTGCTTCATATGGCCCTGGCCTGGCAGTAAGTAAGGTAGCAAAATCCTATCTTGTTAACTTGAACTGCCACTAACTCATACACATCCAATTCATTTAAAATTAAGATCATCTATCAAAGAAATTCTTAAGGAGCTAATCTCTTTGTTACATAGCAACAATGTACTGTAGAATTTAAAGGATGAAACATTAATAATTGCAATTTCAGCAGGAAACACAGTAAATGCCCATAAAATCATAACTGAAGGCATCAAATACTCCATATAATAAGATATTCGAGTTCTGGGGCCTTTTTGCTAGAAATCGGTACTTTTTTCTTGTTCATAACATAATTTTATGTGAAGTGCGGTCACCTGGAGTTGGAGCGACTCGCAGGAAGGCCACATGATGTACTGCCACGAAAAGACGTTGGTGGAGGTTGCACAGAATTTTCTTAGGTAAATGATTAATTTTCTCATATTGACAAGGCATTGAGGAATCTAGTGATATGTTTTTTGTTTTGATGTCACGTTTTTTTTCAAAGTGACATGTTTTAGTAACAGGAAAAGTTGCTGCAATGTCTACTTTTTCATGAATCAAGAGCGAGTTTACTCAATGGGTATAGAAAACCGATACCTTTTATATCAATGTTGAGATCTGACAAAATGTCTTTTGTCTGTATTCCTATCATTTTATTGGGCAGACAATAGGGTTATCGGCTTTTTTATATCATCCTGACTGATCTGAGCATGCAGTACAAAAGATTCAGTAAAATTTATGAAAGATTTTCCAATTTAGTAGGTAGCTGTCCAATTTCAAACCAGGATAGAAAAGCGAAATATGGAGAAAAGAGCAAAGGATCCAGGATATATACAGAAATATAGAGAAATGTGCATTACAAGGTCATCCTGTATATATTTCACTTCATTTCTCCATATTTCAATTTTTATCTTGGTTGATGGAGAATAACTGGCTGTGCTTGCTATGGCTGGACCTGCTTGGCTGGGCTGGCTGCTGAAGAAATCCCCTTGGTGCTTAATGGTGGCTTGGGTAGTTTGGCTGACTCATGTCTGGGCCTGACAGAAAAATTTTCAGTCGGAAGAACCATATCAAATCATAACAATTATAAAGAAACCAATTAATTACCAAAACGACAACATCAAATTCAATTCCTCTTATGTGGTTTCTGAATATATGCAATATTTGTACTTTCATTGAAACGTAAAATGGCCGTACAATGGCCTTGTTTATTCCTGCATTAGCAACAAAGGCATTTCAATACAAAAATATTTTAAAGGCCACAAATGTGAACAAATGCCCGCGCCGACAACTTACCAAAGGTATCTTTTTCATCGGCATCATGGTCGCTCAGTAGGGATGATAATTGCTTTAAATCTCCATCAAAAACAGCTTTAAGCAAGGGGAATCTTTGTTTCTCGTCAGTCGACACCATCTTCCTGCAATGAGTCAACTTTGGGCGTCTTCTTCACGCATCACTTCAGTGTGGCTTGCCTAGGCCAGGAATGAAATGAAGTTTTCACTGTGATGCAATTGACCCTATTGAATTGAATTGTTTTGTCTTCGCATTGATTTGGATCCTTGGTCATGTGTCGTGTCGGCATGACGTCACTGAAAGGCAAATGTTAAACAAAATCCCAGGGTGGTAACTTCCATGTTAGCCTTGCGAATTGTGACGTAGATTTTTCGCGAATTTTACTTTAATCGTTAAATTTTCCTCGTCTTCGTTCTGAAAGTTGGATGATCGTACCTTATAGTGAAATAACACTTATTTTCAGGGAATTCAACAGGCTTTTCACCCCTAATATCCTTTAAAAACTGGATATGAAAGTCGACCGTAGTAACTCCTAAAATATGGATCTTCCCCTCAAATCGCAATTTCAAAATTGCTATCAGTACCAACAAAATTGCAGTTGCGCGACGGCTAACAAAATGTTACATTTGGCAACATCGTACAAACTTTTTAAACTTTAAATAATTTGGAATGATTGGAACAGCAAAATCCTATTGAAATTTTGTTCCGTACTTAAGCTGTCCGAACCCAGGAAAAACATTGGCAACAAGTTTGCAAAGCGCCACAATTTGGCAATAATGTGACGTCCATGAGCGCACGGGAAGAAAAACTCTTAGGGGGGCTGCCCGACACAAACCCCATTGTTTGCCAACATTTTTGCCCGACTAAGGGCAAGGGTTTGCCCAAGTTGGACTGATTTTTGAAAATTTATCCAAAGTTTGGGGGCTACCGTCCCGGCCCCCCTTCGCCTCGTACGGATATGGTGACGTCTCATACATTTTCATTTTTTCATTTTCATTTTATCATTATTTAAAACACACGAGATCCTTTCAGCAAATTAATATCCTATTAACAATATTTCTATAAAATAATACCGGGTGTCTCAAAAAAGTACCCCCTTTTGACTGGAAATAGGAACGAAGCGATAAGATATCATTACTCTCCGAGTAGTTAGCTAAATTTATCAATCTTAAACTTAGATTCACATACCTTGCATTTAAAGTAAATGAACGGAGATATAACGACATAATCTAAACATAGCACAAAAGAACGGCAGGCGCCACTAATCTTCTCATTGTTTTCATTGATCGAAAACATCAAATACAATAGTTTATATTTAGATTACCCAGTCCCCTTAGCTAAGTTTGCTTTTAACCCCGTTGATTTACTTTAAGAATCGTCCACCAAACACCAGAGATACAAGCTTGCAAAGACAAAATATACAGTGCACCCAAAACCAGAGGTTTTGTAAAAGGGCCTAGCCAAGATAGGAATCAAATGTTTTAGCCGATTTTTGCTCGTGGCCCATGGCCGGAAACCTTCAAAACCTCATTTTCACGGACCAATCAGATTGTGAATAAGCGAGGAAGACAGAAGAAATGTGTGAAAACTTTTCTCAACTTTACCTACCTTCATAAAACACAACCAGGACAAAAAACTGCTTGAAATTTCCCGGATTTTTTTGAAGGAATCTATTCGCCAGATGTTTGGGTATCCAGATGTGGATGCCGGTTTAAATACCTCGTGGTTTCTCAAAGTTATAGCCTTTCCAAAACCGATGAGGCACTCAACCTTAAACAATAGAGACTCTGGGTTAGAAACAATGGCAATAACAATAGTGATTGTTTTAACAACGATCCCAGAGCGGCAAATATTTACGTTTCCAATTGTTCTTGCTATTGTCCTTCCACCGCAGTTTCTTTGGTTCAAGATTCAATGCCCCTTCGATTTCTTTGTGAACTAAAGAAATTTGCTGCGGTTAGTTCACACGTTTCAAGTCATATGGCAATACTCTTGAGAAATTTCTGTATTCTACTACTCTTTGCATTCATGGCATGGTTCGAAATTAGTAATGAAATTGAAAGGAGGTTTTATCAAGAGGCTTTATCACCTGACTTGAAGTGGCGTAAACAAGGCTTGGCAAGCCTCGGCCGATGTTGCCTGATAGAAAACGCTATATCCCCGGGGGGGGGGGGGGGGTACTTCACTATAAATTCATACGGGGGTGTGCGCCGCAAGGATTTCTGTTACGACCCAATCCCAGAAATTTGGTCCGATATTGATACCCAATCCCAGAAAATTTGTCAGATATTGATACCCAATCGAAGAAGTAACAAAAGCAATTCGACGTCAAAAGGATAAGGGATAGAGGGCTGGGAACGGTTATTTTGGTTCCAAGTGGCCATTGGAACGAGTTTCTGATCTGAGGACGTTTTTCAACACAAAAATACTTGAAATCAGTTCACCTGAAACTTACCACGTGTTGCTCGAAAATTTATCCAGTTGTAGCTACTTTCATTCAACACCCATTACAGAATTTTGAGTAACCCCCAATCCCAGAAAATTCCGAGTGAAAGTATACCCCAATCACAGAAATTTTCCAGTAAAAGGATACCCCAATCCCAGAATTTTCAGGCCAAAAACTACCCAAAACTGGCGCACATCCCCGTCTTACCCAAAGTGAAGTACCCCCCCCGGGGCTATATCTCCACCAAACTGTGAGGTATTTAAACCGGCATCCAAATCTGGATACCCAAACATATGGTGCGTAGATATCTTCAAAAAAATTTGGGAAAATTCCAGCAGTTTTTTGTCCTGGTTGCGTTTTATGAAGGTTGGTAAAGTTGAGAAAAATTTTCACACATTTCTTCTGTCTTCCTCGCTTATTCACCATCTGACTGGTCCGTGAAAATGAGGCTTTGAAGGTTTCCGGCCATGGGCCACGAGCAAAAATCGGCTAAAACATTTGATTCCTATCTTGGCCTAGCCATGATTTGCATTATGGATCTTTTCCAAAGCACCTGTAAATTTTAACTTTCAGTTTTTCGCTTTTGAAAAGAATAAAAAAGACTCGTGGAAACATAGTCACATGATGTGACTATGGTGGAAATGACCCTGATTAAACAAATATAACAAATATGTGGTAAGAATGATGAAGTCGTGCAACATTTCCCAAATGAGCATGCATGTACTCTTTTTCTTCTTCTTTGACACTTGGAGTAGACAGTGGCGTAGCCAGGTCCCTGCCTTTGGGGGGGCAGAGTGCGAGCGCAGCGAAGAAATACGGGGGTCCGGGGGCTTGCCCCCGGGAAAATTTTTGGGGGCCACGCCTTTCAGACGCTCGGAAAATGAGGGAAACGCCCTTTTCAGTCATATTTTGCATCATAAAGATGACTACATTGAACACAAAAGGCAGGACGTTTTGCTAAATTTTCGTCAAGAAATTATCCTCAATATTGCAAGTTACTCTAAGAAAGCAAAAGAAGAATTCTTATTCAGTTACAAGCGGTCCAACATATCAAGTACAAAATACGAAATGAATCTTGATAAGTGGGGACATTGAAATGGATGGGTCCAGGGTCGAGTCACCAGAAAAATTTTTGATGACATGCATTCTACTCTGGCTTAGAATGCCTCTGCCAACATTGTTCAAAAATTTCTTCGGATCCCGCATTCCTCTCAGGTACGCCACTGGAAAACCAAGAATGCACCCTAACTAAAAAGTAGACAAAACTTTCGGTGCCGCTCTTATAATGGAAGGGACGAAAGCTTTTTTTTTTCTTTCAGTCATATCTGAATTCTCGCCAAAATTTCGCAATTTAGTACCATGGGTGCCTAAGACAAAACAAGTAAAAGGACAACAGCTGAGAAAGTCTGAACTTTGAATTGTTTTGAAACACTGATAAAAACTCTAGAAAGCGCAACGATGCTTATGGACAGGGCTGTCGAGAGCCAGCTCGGGCCCTGGAGTAATCTATGGAGTATACAGAGCATGAAGAAAATGCGAGCGAAGCGAGCCGAAAATTTTTGAGAAGCACAAACAGAATTTCACTCGATGGTTGAAATGTCACATCACTGTAGAAGAGATGCACTGTCGATTAAAGTTGAGGAAGGTTTAAGTTGGATTCATAAATTCTTGTAATGCTGGATATATAGGAAAACGCAGAAATCGTTCAAGAAAACAAGTGGCAGCATAAGTACACATGGAAGGAGGAATTCTTGATAGAAGTGCGAAACGAAGCGAGAAAAATTCGAAAGATGTGATTAATTGTATTGTATGTTCTGTGCCAAATAGACTCATACACATACCAAGTTGAAGTGGTGCCTAGGTCGGTTTCAAAGAAACTAATGAAGCTGCATGCCTTGCCTGGACATGATAGCAGGCCAGGGTACAAAGATGATCCCAAGATGATACAGTGATGAGGCAAGTATGGACGTGCGAGCGAAGCGAGCAGAAAATTTTTGATTCTTTTGTTGGCTAGATCGCACCAAGATGTCACTTATTAGGGCAAGAATTTCATTCCTGTTTCTTTTATAACATTGAAAAATCACGCTGCCACAAGTGTTGGAGAAAAATGCAGCCGATCCCCCCCCCCTCCAGTTTCTCAACGGATTTGGGAGAATTACAAAACTCATCTCTGGCGATGATTGGGGGGGCGGCCGCCCCCTCTTGTCCCCCCCTGGCTACGCTACTGGGAGTAGAATGCAATGCACGGATTGATTCCTCAAAGGAATAACTATTTGTAGAACAATTGAAGCATTTCGAGGTATAATTCTTTTCAATGGAGAAAGCTAAAGGTCAAAGTCGAAATTCCTGTGCAACATGCCTGTTGTAGCAAATCATGGCTAGGCCCTTTGACAAAACATCTGGTTTCGGGTGCACTGTAAATTTTGACTTTGCAAGCTTGTATCTCCAGTGTTTGGTGGCCAATTTTTAAATGCAAGATATGTGGATCTAAGTTGAAGATTGATAAATTTAGCTGTCCACTCGGAGAGTACTGATATCTTATCATTTCGTTCCTATTTCCAGTCAAAAGGGGGTACTTTTTTTTGAGACACCCGGTATGAGAAAAAAAAATTGGAATATTGCTGCTCTACCAACGGGTCGTGTTTGGGTCCTGTGAAAGGTTCAAAAGATAATCTCTAAGACCTGTTCTAAAACGAGCGATTGAGTCTCTTTCTCGAATGTTGTCAGGAATATCGTTCCAGTTTTTGACACCAGAGAAGTAGAAACTTCGCTTTGCATATTCTAACCTAACTTTAGGAATTTGCAGATCTCCATGGTTTCTGGTTCTATACTCTGAAATACTCTGGTTCTATACATCCTACTGAAAGCGTACATCAGAGAAACCTTTGCCACTATTTATCCATGACAACCGTCTTTTTATCCAATTTATTCAGCTTATGCTTTGCAACAATTTATCCAAAGCCAAAGGTGTAGTTGAAAGAGAAAAACAACAAAAAAGGTTTGAACACATGTTTATCCTATCTATTCGCAGACGAGAAACAAATTTACATCACAAAACTATAAATATACCAAACATTTAACAAAAATCTCAGTACTAAACCACATTTTTTCCAAGACCATCTTTCAGTTTTGTTATCTACAAAGGATCAGGATTTCCATTATTCTTTATTTTTGATTACAAAGTTCAACTTTGTGATCTAAGTTGCTCCTGAAAGGGGGTCCATTATAGGGTGCCTCAAAGGTGAAAAAAGCGCCAAAATGTGCGCTCTTACCCGTCAACCGCGAGCCATTTTCTCTCACAAACTGCAATCTTCAGTATTCTTCAGTACGATAAATATTCTTTTCAGGATAGCTATTTCGTGAAAATGAAGCAGGAATCTTAAGGCAATTTGTTTGGATCTACAATTTGCGATTATCGTACTGTTACAACTATGCAAGGGCTTGATAGACAATAACGGTTGTATCTGGTAGACGATTCGAAAGTAAGCGAAAAACCGGAAACCGTTCGTTTAAATTCCAATTTTCCGCAACCGCTTGGAGATACAAAAACCATACAGCACTGATTTTCTTGCAGCAACCGCATTCCGCATCCAAAATAAGGCCGAATCCGCCTTCGCCACACTATAATAGACCTCCTGTAAACGATACAAGATTCATCTGTTTCCAATATGTCAGACGAAACATGCATAAGGGTCTTATTACGGTATCGCAGAAAAGAAAATTTCGATCTGTGACAAAGTTGTTACGGAACTTGAACACTTTCAGTGCTCCAGAATGAAATCATTCTGTTGATAGAAAACAGTGTTAAGCAAGAGCTGGAACCGAGGCAGATCAGCTAAACTGTTTTACGGATAAACAGTGGCTGCGGTACAGTGTGAACAGGGTCATAAAGCCCTGTAACTGATGGGGAGCCTGCATGCAGACTATATCCAAGGGAAACGTATGGTCTGCGCATCGCCATTTGCCTTTGTGTAGTGCATGCTCCAGTATTTAATTGATAACAAAGAAAACGTATTGTTGTATCGCGTATTGTTGTCTTTTAACAGCTAATAACATCGCTTTCCTGTGAAACGAGGAAGCAATCAGATCTGAGAACGGCTATGGTGTGATTAAATCTCAAGCTTCAATTTTAAGTATCCCAACGGCAGACAATATACGCACACTTAATAGAAAGGACCATTCAAATTGCTATTGAAATGAAATGCTGATGCATACAACACACAATACTGAGCGGCGTTGCGCAGACTATACCTGTTCCTTGGGTATGATAGTTTATGATAGGGGCTCTCAATGATCCAGAATTTGCAGTAAAGCGGCCAATGGTATCAGTACTGAGATTGGTTCCATAATTCACATAAAAAATAAACTTATACAAAATTTTACAAAACAATTCAACGATTATCATTCATTACAAAGAATGAAGTGTTTGTCTTTCTTAAATCTTATCCCTTCAACAATAACCTGAGACAGATGCTAGAATGGTTCACAGCGATGCAAGTCGTCTTGTCTTTCATCATACAAAGAAAGCCGCGTTAACAAATGGTTCATTTTCTACAAAGGCAAGTGTTATTGGCCTTCTTGCATTATTTCACGTTATTTTCGCTCATTGTTAGCTGACTTTCTGTCAATTGAAAAACGACGATCGAAATCAGCAAACTTCGATTCGCAACTGGCAAAATGACACCCTTTTTGCTGTTTTTTGTTTTCAATTTATTTTGAGTGAGCTTGTCAGGATTTCTAGCTACCGAAAGCTAAATTAGGCCCACTGTGCATGCCGCATCCGGGTATGGGACCCCTAGTTTAACGTCCCTCCCGAAGGACGAAGAGGTGAGTTGTGAGGTCAGGCCTCCGAGGTCTCCCATCCGGAGTTTGACCTCACTCGACCTAGCTTAACTTTAGTTACCTGATGAAAACTGTTTAATCCACTCGGCCACTCACCCTTGCATGCTCGGACTTTGATCTGTAACAGTTACATCACAAATAAGCTAACAATGAACGAAAACACCGAGAAACAAGGCCAAAGTCAGATAAACTTCCCGTGTATGAATTAAATCATTCCTAACTCGCTCTGAGTAAAGTTATCGTTTAGTAAAGCATTCTGAAATCCAAAGCAGCTCGTTGCCACTGCTAGCAGTGTTTATACCGAGAAAGGGGATCACAGGTTATGATTTTTGTTTTCCTTCACAAACTTACCATGTTTGAACGCTCGATCCAAGCCTCTTTTTAAGAACTAAAAAGGTCTTTTAGAGGATGGCAAACAAAGGGATTTCCACATCCGATTAGCCAACCCGCAAATGTAATGAAAACAAGACCGCATTGGATACCAAAAACATGGGTAGCTAATTCACTCAAGGTGCACTGCAAATTGCTTAGGTCTCACAGAGAAGACTACTTGCACCGCTAAACCCGGCATCGTCAGAATCATATCATTACGATTTCCTATAGCGAAACGTTTACGACATACGATACATGTTACGAGTATCGACGAGGGAACAGAGATCACATGGCTACAAACTGAATAATCTCACAGTTCACACACCAACAACGGGACAGATGACAGTCACTGATCTAAATACTATAATCCCCGTTTGCGTCATTAATTACTGGGTATTGCTTTCCAAATCATAACATAAAATATACGGCAAGTTATAGCTAATTTGTTTCCGAATACCTACAAGAAATATACCGGGGCTCATTGCCTTTGCGTCTGCAATGTTACTTATTCAGTACATATAGTGGCAAGTACAAGTTGCGTTTTATTTCACTGATTTGATTTCATATATCTAGGGAGCACGATCCTTCAGCAAACGCCGATTTTCAAGGGGTACTCCAAGAGCCTTTCAGACAAGAACCATTGCCTGAATAGACCTATGTCGACCTCTAAACGAACGTTATCTCTTATTATTACCTGACTGTAGTTTCAAAAATGAGGCAATACAGAACACCGCCACTCCTATTGGTTAACCACACTTTTCCCGTGGGTCTCCGGTAGCCTTGTACGACACGATACAAGGACGCGTTTTTGTCGCCACAACAACTGCTTTAGGCCTATGAGATTTACAAGCAACTCAAACGGCCCTTAGTCTTAATGCACAGACCTCGCAAGCTCGGTTTGTACTTTTAAGACCTCGGGCTTTATATTTTCCTAAGTACAACACAAAACCTATTAGTATGCGCATAATAACAACAGGAACGTGCCCTGGCATATTTCTTATATTCTTATCAAACACACAAACAATCTTGTTATGTTGCAATTAGATAAAACAGACGGTCTTAAAGGCTCTTATTCAACCATCATGCCTTGCACGTGTCATCTCTTGGTCGACCTTTGTTCTCGCCATTTTCATGGCCCATAAAAACGACAACAACAAAGGTCAACCAAGAGAATACACGTGCAAGGCATGATGGTTGAATAAGAGCCTTTAATGTGATCACAATACCCAAATAACTACGCAATTAGACTTACCGATACAGACTGCCCCTCCCACCTCCCAACTGCCTCCCTTCCCCCCTACCCTTCCCTTGGAGTGATGCTACAAGATATTACGACGCTTTACGAAGCACTTATCTTCTTACGGTTTTGTGGTGCCTACGAGAAAAAAGAAATTTATGGTGTCAGCTAAGCTAAAGTGAACACTATGTAGCATATCCTACAGGGTCCGTGTTAAAGGACAATTCCGGGGTTGATAAAATTATTGTTAAAAAGCAACCTTACCAACTACTGAACACCAATCGTGAGTTCTTTCCAAGCTTTGATGCCTCCAACTTTCATAAATTGGTTAATGAATCTTCGTAAGTTAAGCCAAATATCGTCGCCATTTTGTATTTTGTACAGTGTGCGAAGGCGCGACAAAGAGGCTAGCAATGGCTAGCAAAAAAGTACTAATGGTATAATATCAAAACATTTGGCAATCTCGTTCAGGTCAACATAAAGTGACGTCATAGAAAATGACGTCATTTCGCACATCTTAGCAGATCGAAATTCTTAAGTTTCGCAGATTAAAAGAGAAAAAAATTGAAAAAGTACTACACACCATTCACGACAGCGTAAAGCTTATTCGTCAAAAAGCCATCGCCATCCAGAGTCCCTTGCGAGCATGCTAACATTTCAAACTGCCTGAAAATCGAAATCTCCCCAAAACAGAAACGATGGATGCCAACCGCAGTGGTTGAACAGATAGAAACATTTTAGGCTAGCTGAGCTGTGTTATCAAGTTGAACTACTGCATTGCCGACCCACAGTTTCCTTTTAGGCCTGATTTCATTTCCGATAGTCGAGAACTGTAGCATGCCCGCAAAGGACTCTTGATCACAATGCCTCCTTAAGACCCATTTTGAGAGAAATCCCACTCATTTTCGCTACCTGATAAAATCTCGATAAAATATCCTGAAAAATCGGGCCATTTAGCCTATACTCAGCAGTTTCCTCGATAAATAGGCGAATTCGCTTGCTAAATTACCGCTTCCCAAAACTTAAATATTTTTGAATACTTGAATTGCAGATAACATCACGTTTTGGTAGAATTCTGCTAAATGCAAACGATCCCTTTGTTGCTACACATTGCCACAAGTCTTAAAATGCAAAGCATCTCACTGATACATAAGCAAAAATCAGATCGAATGAGGCAGTCCATCCGTGCAGCGATGTTTCCAGTCGACAATAACATGCAAGGAAAAGAAACAATGATTTACATCACGAAAGACTAAATCTTACAGTCTTCCCGTGAGCTGTTATTTCTATTCAAGGCTGGGTCGTGTCTTGCATTCAGTCTCTTCCCAAACAGTAATCTTTGTATTGAAACTGAAAAACTAAAAAGCTATATATACATAAAATTGGCATACCTAAGGGTTAGACACCATATTGCTGAGACAATCGCTCACGCAAGGGAGCTGGAAACTCATCTGAGAATCTCTTCCAGTTTTCGTCTCCAACTTGGTTTTTAAATCCATGAAGTATCTGCAAAGAAAATGAGCTTCGTCTCACAATGACAGCAGACCATCATAAAATGAAGCATGAGGCGAATAAGGAAAAAGTGCTTCAACATTTGGTAAATATAAATTCGTGAACCTCCAACCAATTTCTAAAAAAGTTTATGACTTAACGAGAGTGATAACGAATTTTGCACAGTTGAAAAATGCCAGTACCCTTTGACACATCTGATGTATATAAATAAATATATATACATGTGCTAAAAAATAAGTTTTGAGATAAATTTCTTGAACTGGACTCAGATGAGTGTACTGGAGAAGGAAGGGCACATTTTTTATAAGAGAAAAGATTCAGAAGCCTTAACAGACAAAAGGGTTAGTCTTTCTGAAGAACAAAGTTGACATGGCATAACCTGCATGAACAATTTTCTCCGTACCAAGATAAAGAATTGGTACGGAGAAAATTGTTCATGCAAGTTATGCCGCACATTTGTTCCCAACCTGGGCTTTTTGTAATGCACATTTTTAGATATCTGTTTTTATACTGTTTGATATTGACAATTTGTAAATATTTTATCCACCATTTTTATGTAATGTTTGTATTGTAATATTTTTAGGTTGGAATTAATTAGCTAACTAACTACTTTTAGCTATTTTTACTATTGTCCAACTGTAAAGAAATTGATAATGAAATAATAAACACCTCTCAGTTCATCAGTTACATCAAAACAAACAGTGAAAGCAAAACATTACGGCTGGCTGCCCATAGGGTGTGAAATTTATCCTTGAAGCTGCAAAGTCGCTTTGTATTGATCAGAAAAGTACCCTGTGTTTTTCGAGATTCATTCTTGCTTATTGGAGTCACTTCAGTAAAGGGATTCGATAACCCTAAAGCGCTAAAATATTGTCTCAATTTTAAATTTTGCGCCATAATTGGGTAGCTTTTTCAGTTGGAACAAAACATTTGTCGAGTTTTGTATTTGCAACGTTTGATTTTATCATTTTAGCTTTGAAACTAAGTTGACAGCAACGTTACCGGTATATTGTACTTTTCAAGTGAAATGAAATGTGATTGCTAAGAAGTTCGGAAGGATTTTTCTTCCAAAAATCGTTAAAAGTGGGTACGAAAATCGACCGAAAAGCTTTAAACATGGGTCTCACCCTTTAATAATGGGCGGAACGTCCGTGTCATCCGAAGATTCGAGTTACCCCTCCCCCGGGACGGTTACACGCGCACTTGATACCGATGCGATAAAAAAAATACAAGAAGGAGAGGAGTACTTTGTCCTCATGAGCTTTTGTGGCCAAAAGACGAAAGGGAAATGAAAACGCCTACATAATTCAATAAAAAGAAAATAAAAGTTATATCAAATTACCTTCATAAACATCTCCTTTAAATCCTGTGCAGGGCTGCTCCAAGAAGCAACGGCATCACAGAAGAATATGAAGTCCTAGCAGTGGCAGAAACAGTTCAAGGTTAGTAATCAGTCACTCATAAACGAACTTATCTGCAGTTGGTTGACTGAAGTCTGTCGCAAATCAAATATCGATCGAGATTTGCAAAAATGCACAACTACTCAAGCACCACAACATTTAAAGTTTGTTATTTGCGGGCATTTTCAAATGATATATAATTTGAGACACCCTATAAATATGATTTAATATCAATGAAAACTGACTAATTCAAACCAACTGTCTGTTTATAAATAGTGTTCTACAAAAATTTTACGCAAGCTTACACTCCACACTCCACACTTCACACTCCCTTACATGCTATCTATGCTTGCACTATTTTCAACTAAGTCTGCTCTTAAATGACACTTGCAAAAATGTAAAGCAAAAACTGCAAATGGAGGTAAATAAAGGTCGAAACAAAAGCCAGATATAGCAACCAACGTCATTATACATAGAAAGTGCGCTAAAATCAAATTTATATGAGCTCCAGTAAACATCGAGGTCGTGCGAGGTGAGTGGCCGATTGGCTTAAACAGTTCTCATCAGGCAACTGAAGTTAAGCTCAGTTGAGTGAGGTCAAACTCCGGATGGGTTACCTCGGAGGCCTGACCTCATAACTCACCTTGTCGTCCTTCGGAAGGGACGTTAAACTAGGGGTCTCATGCCTGGATGCGGCATGCACAGTGGGCCTAAATTAGCTTTCAGTAGCTAGAAATCCTGAAAAGCCCACTAAAAACAAATAGAAAAACAAAAAACAATATGAAGCCATATGCAGCAACCAAGCTGTTTCAGGGTTATTCCTGGCCTTGAGATAACCCCCAAAGCGGTAAATTGATCTTACATAATTTGGCAAGCCTAAGAAATAGATAGCATACCTGGACAACACCTCCTGGATTGGCACTGATCATGCTACAAATACCGCGAAAAGCAGAATCTTTCTCTTCGTTGTCGCGAATATTTCTCAGAGAAGTGCACCTGTGATGGAAATAAATACTACTTTCAAGAAAGAAAGTCTCAAAAGCTTAATACTTACCGTCTAAGGACTGTAACAGGACTGTAACAGGAGGATGCTAGGTAAATAAAACTTCAAAAGGGAGTTTAACAGCGAGGGTTAAGGGGGCTGCACCGTTGTTAATCAAGGAAAAGCCATTGCTAAACAAAGGAAAGGTACAACGAAAACTCGAAAGGGCATTGGATTTTTCCCATTGACCCCATTAAAAATACGATGAAGCTGACAGAAATGATTAGATAAGATGTATTAGATAAGGTAAAACGGTTTAGATTCAGGTTTGGATTAGCTATACATCCAAGACAGCACAAGATCATGATCAATTTCTATTCGCTTAACTACACCTCACTAAAGATATAACACCGTCGTATTAAAGGCAAAGCTCATCTAGTCTAGGGTGCTGTGCATAGGTCATGTCCTTCACATACATAGATCGTTCAGAAACTACTGGTTCCAAAGACAGACCCCTGTGGAACACCATTTCTGATCCTAAAGGTTGATACAATATTGTTGGAAAATATCAAAATAATTTTCGATTGAAACTCATTTCCGGACAGGTGTGACAATAAATAATAGTACCTACCACAAATACATTATAGGATCATAAGAAATCTTGATGAAAATTGTGATAAAAAAGTGACTAAATTTTGAATAATGCACAAAATAAAACTGTACAGATACGACAGTCACGGTTGATTAAACGACAATATCAAAATTTTATCCAGACATGCAATGAACAAACAAGTGCAAAATATTCGTGGTCGTGAAGAGGTTGAAACGATATAGAAGTTTGTAGTTGGAAAAATACTTGCGGTCTACCAAGGAAGTTTAGGGGCCAATTTCCATTCAAAAAGGTAATCAAAACATAATAATTACGCGGCGTTTCTTATAAATCGCACTGATCTCGATTGGCAGGCATACGATAAAAGATTCGTTTTCAAATTCAGCATTTACGTGAGTATTCATTCGTGGTATTATCAGTTAGGGTGCTCATTGTGCAGTAGCAAAAGGTTTGAAGAAATTATTGAACTCCTTTTCAGGGTTTGGGATTCCTCTGTTGTGGTCTGACACAAAAATCTTTAGGTAGGGAAAGGCGCAAGGACAGAATTTGAAACACAGAAGAAAGTGTTTCACATATAGTTTCAATGTACGTTTGGCATATATTAAGACTGCTTCTTGCAGCTAAAATGTTGGTTGGGATTAATATTTTGTCAGAAACATTCGCAACGTAACTCCCAAAGAGCACAATGACAACGGCACTTCTGTTTATCCATTCAATAAACTTATTTATCCATCCATTCATTTATTTTATCATTCGATACTGTAGGTAAGTAGGCTAGAAAGATTTCTAGGTATTTCTAACTTATTTATATATGCCTACGATAGTTCAAGAGCCAATTCACCTGAGCATATAAATATTTTTAAACATAATTCAGAAACATACTATGACTTTTTAAACGTTCCGATTTTCATCTATTTTTCTTTATTCATTTAAAAAACAACAAACTATAAAAACAATAGGATTAATTAACTACGTGCCATCCATATTGGGAAAGGACTTATAGTCAGCGATTCCCCACTATGTATGGCACGTACAATTAAATATAAACTTTTTCTGATCATAGCCGTAGGAGAGGGACACCCCAGGAGCAAACAAATTCGCCATTGTGTTCGGCGCTTGAAGTGTAACGAGCAACGAGCATGCACCTTCAGAGGTCCAGGCTCGAGCAGAATCTTCAGCAACTGTTCTGCAGATTTTTATCTTCTTCAGTAACTGTTCTGACAACGACTTGGGGGCCTACCTAAAAACCTATATTACAATGGGGGTAAAAAAAGAAACCATGTAACAAAGGGAGCTACATAATACACATGTGTTATAACTGAAAAAGTAAATAATAGCAAAAAAACCTTATGGAGAACGAAAAGATTAAGAATCCACAAGCCTGACATTGCGTCCCTTACGTGCACAGCTATCTGACTCAAATTGCCAAAAACCTTCCCTAACTCGCCAAATAACCTATCAATAACCTACAACTTAACATTCTCAGAACAATTACTGAAGAAGATGAAAATCGACATGTTTCAAGTCATAAGATATTTCTGAATTTTTTTATGACTATTGTGCATAGCACATTCATTCAGGCATGGGGCCCCTGTTTCAAAGGCACCCCTGTTCAAGATGCCTTCACAAGGACAGACGTGTACGAAATGAACGGGGGAAGCAGTTTGGATAGTGTTTGCTTGCAGGAACACTTTGTCTACTTATCACAGCAGGATCACAGCAAAAGTTACCCAAACTGGGGTTTGAAACTGGTACGTAGAAATATAAATAAACAAAGAATACAAACCAAGGGCGAATGAACTGTTGTAAACGGGGCGCAACTTCACTAGGACAAACAAGACCAAGTCTACCAATGGTGATAGCTAGCAAAACAAACACAAGACAAATATAAACAAACAACACTCAACAAATATCCAAAGATAATAATGCAAACAATAACATGAAGAAAAACATTAACATCAACATTATTGCAACAAAGATTATCAAATGCAACGTCAGACAGATTTGGAAATACTGTACCACGGGAGTGTGACATTTAGCCCAAAAAATTAAACCATCTTTGTTCTCCTTATTTGTAGCTAACAAAAGAGACTGGATCACTGTGGATCACACGACAGGATATCTTTGAAATAACAGGGCCGTAAGAAGTAGCTGCTGATTTGGAAGGGGCCATTTGTTCTCAAAACAATAGAGAACAATGCATCTAATCAATAACTGTGACGTAACACCATCGTTTTCAAAAATTATTGGGTGGCTTGAGCCTACCTGCCCCCCCTCCCTGCTTCCTACGGGCCTGAAAAATCCGATGCCTTTGTAATACCTGACGAATTTCGAATTTGCACAACAGTGATTGAAGTTGTAACGCCACTCGATGCAGCATTTTGTGACAAAATTTCCAAAACCACCCTTCTGGAATCCTTTGTGGAATGGCTCAAAGGTGTTATCCGTTAAATCAATTAAAAAAATAAAGGCCATAAATCCGTATGTCATGGATAAAGTTCTCAATGACTACCCACAATTGCGCAGTTTCAGAAACAAATACCCCTAAAATATAGCAGGCCTCTCAACAACCAACGTACAGTGTTACCCTTCCTTCTCCAAACCCCCCCCCCCACCACTACCGTAGATCACTAGCTGAAATTGAAACACTGGCCAAAGGCATGCGTATAAACCAACCTGTGTTTTCCAGCAACGTCTTTGGTGTCTTTGGTCTGTTGATTATCTCAATGAGTCGTAATAAGACGACATCAATGAATTCCTTTGTTTCTGGTCCTGAAAAAATGGGCCAAACATAATGAGCACACACTGATATAGTACAACGGCCTTGGGCCGATCCTTAGGCCCTAAAATAAAAACCTTCTTTGGTACAATCTTGATGCAACTGCACTTGAACGAAAATAACTTTCGAAATGGAGTTCAAAAGCCACCTCACTCAAGAATACCCCATCATTTTACTGCCATTCGTACTCCTCCCCCCCCCCCAATGAAATATGATATCAGCTTCCAACGACTTTGCGTAATGGGATGATCCTGACAGGCTGTTTGACTTTGATGGCTGAAGTGGTTCTAATGTACCGCGTGAGTGAAGAAAGGGTGTGCCCGTTTGGCGGGCTTGGAATAAGAAGTGTGTGGCGGATATTCAAAACTAAAATGTTAGACTGCGTTCACACGATGCCGGCACATTTTGAAAACGGTGAAAAATTCGACGGATAGGCCTCCTGTTCACACGAAAACGGCACATTTTTTGCCGGCAGATTTTGAAAACGGCAGATTTTGAAAACGGAACTCTAATCAGCACATTTTGGAAACGGCATCGTGTAAACACTTTAAAATGATGAAAATAGAACATTTTCAGACGCTTTTAGAACAAGACTGAACGATTCTTAGGATTTAGGTTCACTTAATTAGCATCAAAGTCTTGCAACGAGCTTTTTACCGGCAAATTTCTGACCGTTTTCAAATTGTTCCGGCATCGTGTGAACGATAGCTCAAATTTTGCTACCGTCACATTTTTCATCGTTTTCAAAATGTGCCGGCATCGTGTGAACGCAGTCTTAATCTTGAAGTCAATGGCAAATCTTGATGAGAAAGTTTTGTTTGGTAAAATCACACATCTTTAAGATTTGAGAATTGGCATTCCACAATCCATTCTGGTCCATGATTTATGTGGCATTGAAATTTACAATGTCAGTTTCGGAAATACAATTCAAATTCAATTGAAGATAAATTATGCACCAGAATGGAATGAGGAATTTTTGTTCCCAAACATGTCCTTTACCAGCATTTTCCTAATTTCTTGGTCGGTAAGATGAGAGATATTACCAAACAAAATTAAATCATCCAGATTGGCCTTTGACAGATAAGCAAACATTTTAGTTTTGAATATCAGTCACATACCCTTCATTTCAAAGCGTGCCAAATGCATAAACTTTTTTTGACTCACCCGGCATATGATGCCCAATGGGCCAAAACTCAGCCCGGAGGCTACAAATCCACAGTTTCTCTTATACAGGATCGTACCTTATCAAACCTGTTCACGTAATGTAAGATTGCCAGGCAAAGAAACAACTAAGCGAAGGCCAGGCGTCCCAAAATCAAAATATCATCATACCTAACTGAATAGCAACTTCTCCAATTGCCCATGCAGCATTATTGCAAACTGATATGAATTCTGGGTTTAAACTTTGTCCTAGAAGTGGCATCATATCGCGAATGGCAGGCTTCACATGCTGAAAACAAGCTTTCGTTAAATCTCCAAGCAATGCAAATGAACTCTGCCGCACTTCCAGTCCAGGGTCCTACGAAAAAAGGAGACAATAAGTGACTGAAGTCAATGGGTTCGGACTGAAATAGAATTTTTATCAAATGTAGTGTGAAGTGAACGGTTTAACTGGGACGTTCATCACACAACAATTTGCATGTGCCCAGATCAAAACTAAAAAAGGCTGATCAGTCATCATCAATAAAAGGAAGTAAAATATGGAATGAACTTCCACTTAACATTGGACAGGCAACACCATTGGGAATTTTCAAGAGAAAAGTGTATCCGCATTACCTTGACGTTTCAGACTCAAATACTTAAACTTTACTTCAAAAAAACTTGTTACTAGGCATTTTAGAAACTTAAAGGACACTTTTTAACAACTGTATTATATTCTTATTGCGTATTCAGTAGAGAGGACCCTGGGAAGATTAGTTGCTAGGCTAACCAGGCTTATCATTTGTAAATACAGTTTATCTACCCATCTATCCATCTATCTATCTAACCGTCGTAAATTCTACTTAGCTCCATCTTCTATCAGGCCATTCCCTCTAATAAGCTCCATGATCATTCAGAAAAATAATTTGAATGTTTATTGTCACATGGCTTTGGATCAAAATTGGGGTTGAATTTGTTAGTCTGACTCACAAAGTGCTAATATTGGCTCCAACTATTAGGCAAAAAACCAAAAACCATCGGTTGGGGCCTTGTTAATTTTTGTTATGACTAGTACCCCATTCACATTTGCAACTTAAACAAGCTTAAACTAAACCAGGCTATCGAAAGGGGCCTTCTAATTGGTCGATACAACAAACAGGTACATTTGATTGGTTGAAATTTACCCCAGTAGAAATAAAGCTAGTTTAACTGTGTCGGCGTGAATGCAATGTAAGCCGTCACTATAACGAGCCTCCTCCCTAACGGCCCCTTCTCCTTTAAGCACTTCTGGGGTCTGCAAAATCAAATAATACCCCTGGGGAACGAGAAATTTTACGGTACTTCAGTTTGCCTTGCGTGAAATCATAGCATTCTGAATACGCTACTAACAACACTTCTTTCTGATTAACAATACAACCAAATATCTTTAACAATAAACTAGTCTTAAAGGGGCTCAAAGCCACTAAAAAGTGATCACTAAAACTCCAATTTTTCCGAGCAATCCTGAAAGGTATGAAGGTTCGGTGTAATTCTCCGTGAAGTACAAGGAGTTTTCTTCAAAATAACGCTTTTATTTTGGAAAAAGATGAAAAGCCTGTGTGACATTACCTTTCAAATAACAACAAAATCATACTTTCGAACAAAATTTGGAGACATAGTCCCTTTTCATACCTGAGAAAAATCTACCTTGCTACGAAATATTATCGTTCCTGATAGAGTCAATCGAAATCATCGACTACTTACCTGCATGCATTGGAAAAGGAGTGATACAATTTTAGTCTTGGCGACAAATGGCTCAATGTGAGTCTCTAAACCTTCAGCCAAACCACTCAATAAATCGAGTGCAACCACCATGAAATCTTTGTCAGGCATATCTACTTGATCTGGGTGCATCTGAGCAGCCTACGATAAAGAAAATGAAATACAATGGACACCAAACTAAACAGTTGATGAAAGAGCATTAGTGTCAGTTTCTGCCGTTTCTGCAAAAAACTCTCCTCGTGTTAACTCTTCAGATGCTTTTGCACCCTTTCATCTGCTTATCAAGATTCCACTCTATTTGACACCAGAAAGAATATCAAAACCAAGGTATTCCTGAGATGTTGTTACCTCATTTAATCAATTTGCAATGCAAAGCGAACCTTGAATGAAGTAACAGAATGATATTGTCTATCTGCTTAGCATTTGAAATCATGATTATGGATTTCAAAGCTCAAAGGATAGACTTCAAATATCGACTCAAAGCTTACACTGTACTAGGCTTACCCGTGCGAGCAAACAAGGGATGCAATGATTAAAACATCATGTTGCAGCACAGTTCCATTTCTCTAAACCTGAAATAGTTTCTGTTCTGTTGTAGAATCAACTTACTTATCGAGATATACTACAAAGCTCTATTTAGCTCCCCCTTCTTTTAAGCCACCTCTCCAATACGCCCCTCTTCTCTAAGTCAAAATTCTAAAAAGCCTCCCCCCCCCCACAGCATAAGGCTCTAATCTTTGAAAGGGTGGGTGTAAAATTCTGTTACATTTCTCTTTAAAGTATAGTAATAGAAAGGAATCATGGATAATTTGCAGCAAATCTGCCGCGGCAATTCATTAATATCGTCATTAGTTTTAAAATGGCGGCATTTATTAATTTTGAGGCAGTGAAATCGTAAAATTTCTAAATCCTGAACCAGAAGAGCTACATACAGATTTCTGCATGCCACCATACTTTCGACCTTCACAAACTATGTTTTTCTTAAAGAATTACGATGATTTTGATCTTTTTTTAATTTTCGATTAATTTTTACAAAAAACTATCAAAATGCCGCCATTTTCAAATCAATCAATCAAAAAATTGCCAAGGCAGATTGACAGCAAATTACCCTAAGTTCTTTCAAGTCATTCAATTCATAGAAAAATGTGATACAATTCTTTTAACAGATTTGAAAGATCTGAGCTCTAAACTCCCTACCACTGATTACAACTGATATCCAATACCAGAGGTTACCAAAGATTTTCCACTGATTCAGCTAAACGAGTTTGAATGTAAATTTTGATATGGTTTGGGATGAAAACTGAATCGATCTGTGTTTTTGACTCGTGTAAAATTGCATGTTGACTCCGCTAAAAATTAGGTGAAAGAACTAAAAAGTCATTATATATATCCTTGTCATCTGGCTTTGTAAATAGGCCCCTTCTTTAAAGCCTCCCTCTGGAGTCTCAGAAAATGAATAAGTCCCTAAGGGCTTAACTGAGCTGTCACGGTAATCAAATAGAATTTCCCGGGTCTCGATTATTCTCAAAAGATCAGCAAAACTCAGATAACTGAGTGGACACTTTTCAAATCAACGACGAGAACATTTCCCCATTATTTTGCTAGCCAGTTGATATATTTCAACAACATTCTACCAAGGCCATAGTTAGCATATCTTTGCAATAAGACAATCAAATAAGAAATGACACATACATAGCTTTGAGTCAAGGTTTGTTCCACCAATGAAACACATCTTTGATACACCGGTTCTGCATATGGTAAGAATCCGGACCTAAGAGCGGTAGCTACAGATGACAGACATTCTAGCAATGGAAATAGATCTTTATCTTCGTCTTTCAACTCATTCCATTTACCAATAAGAGGAGGCATCAGTAAATTGATGTACTCTGGTTTGTTCAGGTGTGATCCGACCGAGTCTGCCAGCGTACCAATTGCATCATAAAGGATGAGCAGATTTTTATGCTACGAGAGAAGACAATTTTGTGATGTTCAAAAGATTGATATGTAAAGCACTTCCTTTGATGATTTGTAGACGACTCGAATCTATACAAAAGATACAAACATTTTAAAAATAAACAATTGAAGCTACAGTTGCTAACATGGATCAAAAATCCAAAACGAGGCTGACCGGAAACGGTCTTCGTTCCCGTCCTGGCGCAAATGGCGTCAGTGTCTGCAAGCTACGGCTGCTAGCTACGGCTGTAGATATGGCTTGGTACATCTTGGTAAATGCACCGTCGTTTTAGTTTTGCCTTTTTCATCATGTTACCATTGCTACGCGTAATTCAAATGGTAAGGTTATCCTCTTGACGGAATTTTCTTTTCGTGCAAGTTAAGAACTCCTTATCATGAAAAGCATGATCCAAGTAACCATTTCAACAGATTATGACATTATCTCCAAAGTGTATGGTCACATTAGCTGAACTGGCCTATTCTCTTGGTGAAATACTGCATTTTCCACTACCCCAGATACTATATACTGTTGATCTCTGTTCACGACATAATACTGAGAAAGCTTTCTCTACACCACTGTCATCAAAACTCAAGCAGCTAACATGTAATCGAACAAGATTCCTGAAGCAAATTTGACTAAACTTGGAAAGAAATGGCATTTGCTTGTGAATCGCCACGTAAGGATTGGTCTGGATGATAAGGTGTATGACATTCACTTATCAAGTAGAACTCTAAAACAGAATTCTTCCAACGTAAAGCAAACGCCATATTCAGTATAGTCCATCAGCGTAACTCAATTTGCCATGTAGTTGACATCAAGCTTAAAAAGATGGACAAATATATGGTTGCAAGTAAGGCAACTTCAAACAAATAAACAAGAAACCAATGCCAATATTCAATACCAGGTGCAACAGGGTCTTAACGTAGGGTAATATATACATAATATTGAAATTTTCTCTGGCCACATATCTAAGGGATCTTTCAACATTATCTGATAGTGTTTCTACAAAGAAGTAGCAACCTGAACGTAACAAAACAGACAGGCTAGCTCAATTTAAAAGAAACTTACAATGTAAGTTAAAATAAAACAAAAAATATCATAAAAATTTACCTGGTATTTACTGAAAGCAAAAACTAGAGTTTCAAGAATGAATCCAAGATAAGGAACAAGTTCGGTACATGCTTCTTCTTCTAATGTAGCAAATGCGCTGTTGGAAAGGAAGAAAGATATGAAAACATGTTACATAGGAGAAGAAATGCATTCAGTCGTTTTGAAGTTGAAACAAAGTTTGAGAAGCTCTCGCCTGAACATAAGAAATTGCCAACTTAGCAAAACATACACAGCCCGGCCAGGACACTCTATAACTACAAACATAATCTCGCAACTCCCTTTTCTCTTCACATTTCAACAGCTGATTTGGCTGTAAACTTTACTTTCCCTTTTTACTCCCAACCTTTACTTATGTCGAAGTTTTCTGAAACTGGCCTTCTGTGGTAAACCAAAGTTTGCCACAAATTACATTAGATCAAATTTAGCTCACCTGCACGCTGCTTCTTGAACTCGTTTGTTTTTATCTAAAACTCTCTTCAGCAGCTGTGAAAAAGAAATCGTTACGTTACTCAAAAAACAAAGGTATTGTTTCATTGACACAAAAATTACTGGGTTGGATAAGAGAAGAAAAATAAGATCCAACTATTAGAGCACGCAAGGGCAACAGACTAGCCAGGAAAGATCCCTCTCCCATTCAATATCCGTCCTTGTATCTGGAAAAAGAATCAAAAGTTCAAAATAGATGATCTGATACCGCATTCACACTGACACAGTTAAACCAGCTTTACCTAAACCAGGTTAAATTTCAATCAATCAAATGGACTGGATTTGCTGGATTAACCAATTAGAAGGCTCCATTCGATAACCTGGCTTACAGTAAAAACCCGCACATAAGAAGCTTAGATTTTGAACTCAGCCTGTTTAGGTTCTTATGCTTTGAGGTACATCTCGTAATCAGGGTGTAGGTTCTTAACAAAGGGTCCAAACCAAATGCCAGAAAACAAAGGATAGTTGAACGTTTAGCATTGAAACATGATGGAAATATGGCTAGCAACGCTAAGCTCTACTTAAATAGACAAAAACTTAAAGACCTAAAAAGTCCTTTAGTGCTTGGAGATGAATTTCCTCATCTCCTGACCAATCCCTACCTCAAGCTTTACCCAGTTTACTCCTGCAGGCCCTGCCTATCACAGTTCTGTATGTTTTGCAGTCCATCCATGAAAGAAGTTGATTGACAAACAGGTTACAAACAATTACATTTCCCAGTGAATGAAAGAATGGAATTTTATACCTTTTATTAAGAACCTGGTTAAAATATCAGGCTGAAATGGTTCTTATTTATTGGGTACAAAACATACAATTTCAGGCTGTAGGTTCTTAATAAATGAAGGTTCTTATGTGCGGGTTTTTACTGTAGTTTAAGCTGGTTTAACCTGCAGTGTGAATAGGGTATGATTTGAGTATTTTTGATGATAGAAATTCGTTGAGTACACAACATCGATAAATCTGCTGAAATGTCATCTGACTACATGCTTTTTTGGCAACTTTAAGAGTGCATCAAAAATCGACAAGCAAGACAGCTCAGTGCCACAATATAATACCAGTATGAAGGCTGGTCGAGTTCCAGCCCTGTCGAATCAGATACATAGAGAAAAATATTCCAAAATTCTCTGTAAGTCCAAGCTAAAGAAATCACGAGGTGTAGTAACATCGAGCGGATGGACTTGGGCACTGCTTTGACAAGCCGAGCTTCTCAATCACCTAAAATGACCTTTGGATGCAAGGTAGAGAAATAAAGAGAAAAATGCCAAAGATATGTAATGTCTTTTTCAATTGCTTAACTTAAAAGAGGAGCTTGAAGTGTTCTTACAAGTTAGGGACCGGTCATTAAGTATCTGTCATGGGGGGGCGGAGGCTTTTCCAAAATTTTCAAGAAAAATTTCGCACCCCACCATGAAGTTCAGAAGTTGACTTGATACCCCCTCAAAATAATTCAAAAGTATTTCATACCCCCACCCTGGAACCAAAGTTTCATAAACCTCAGCACATGCAGTTGTACGTATTTTTTTACGTATTTGCTCCTTTTACAGTTTGTTGTGGGTCATGCCAGTCCTTTGGGAAGTGAAAATCTAAAGGGACAACCATTTCTAAATCATAGACTTACTACCTGAGTTTATGTTCTTTCTTCATCACCTTATTCAAATAGCAGGATAATGCAGGACTCAGGTAGTAAGTGTAAATGGGCGCGAAAGCAATAACAACAATGATCATGGCCTAAATTGAACAATATCAAGAGACTCGTAGACGTTTAGTGACATGGTTGCTGGTTGTGGATTGTGGTAAACAGCCTGCTCAAATCGCTGTTCTCCTAAATAGCAAAGAATCAGAGCATGCAACTGAGAATGAAGGAAAGACCAGAGAAGATGACTTCTCGAGGAGTAGGTAGCGGTTGAACATCTCTGCAAACATTACTTTTGTTTTGGCAAAATGTGGGAAGTAGCAGCCGAAAGCCAAGAAGAAAGCCACAAGACAAGTGAAGTTGAAAGTGACATAATAGATAAATGTCCTGCATCTTCTTGTATCGTAAGATTTATTGTTGGAATTTATTGTTGGGAGTTCATACATTTTTGGAGACGAAAAGAGATACAAAAAATGCAGAGTTTAAAGTTAGCTGTAACATGACACTGTGCTTGAAGTTTTACTTGCGGATTGGTAAAGTGTAGTTGGAATCTGCTGGAATCACTGAATGTGAAAATCTCAAAGATTCTATGAACACAAATTTACCAACAAAGGGCCATGGGGGAGGTGCAGTAATGATTGAAATTCAGAAAGAGAGATATTTGAACCCTGACTTAGCCATCAATCAACCCAAGATGGGCCACTTATGATGAAGCTTCCTAAACCAGTCTTATTTTTTTGAGAAATAAAACTCTCCTGCACATGGCAGCAAATCTTTATGTAAAATACGTCTAAGTTTTGAAAAAGATAGAGAAAGTGAGTGGGTATACCAGCTACCAAATGATAAAGAGCTAATGTGAGGCAAATCATTTGATCTCTCTTGCATAGCGATTTCAACTCTGATTACATTGTGTATGAAAGTTTCTTACAGTGAATTGTTTCGCTTTTTATTCTCAGAGACGTTTTCCAAAGCTTCCTTTTCAAGTCTCTGTTTCACCAAACCATCCTCTAAATTCTCAGTGTCAATGACTGTGCATTTCTAGACCCTGCTTTCTTGCTGAGGAAAGAGTACTTGCTATGTTTTCCTGCTGGACGAAGAGTACTTTTTTTATGAATACATCACTGCAATAGAATCATCAGATGATGACTGGCACTTAACTGGCACTTAATTTGACTGGTTGAATTCTACTTATGACTTTTTAACATAATTTTTGTTTCATACCACCCTCCATTTTGGTGCATTTTGTTTGAAACCCCTCCTTAAATTCATATTTTTGTTTCATACCCCGACTGAATACCCTCCGCCCCCCCATGACAGATACTTAATAACCGCTCCCTTAATTCTCCCTTTTACGAATAGAGCAATAATTGAAAAATATCTGTGAGTCACCTAATACTTTGTGGACTCCTAGAAACTGTCTCTAGTATTTCAGTTCAGTCATATTAAGACACCTGGATTGACACAAACCTCTGTCATCAGCTTCTGCAAATACTGCTCAGGTGGCTGTCCTACAACCCAATTGGAGTATCTACTAAGTGTCCAACATGTGATAGAACGAACTAGCGCCTGCAAAAAGAAAGTTAGGAACGATCGTTGACAGTGCAGTACACCGGTTTCTTTACCACTTTCAAGGACATTTCAAAAAGGTCGTTTAGCAAGATTTCAATGGGCTATGTGTAATGATCTACAACTAGTCAGGGATGGAAAGTAGAAAGTAGAAGGTGAACCCTGCTAATGACTCACGAGGATCATTGGAATAATTTGAATGTTCTACAAAACTTGAAAGTGTTGTGAGGAACTCTCAAAAATGTTAAGGAATAGCAAGAGCTACAATCCCTGCCAAAACTCTTGAAAAAAATCTTATATATTTGCTCTTCTCCCCTCCCCCCCCCCCCCTACATTGTTGATTCCTTGTGCGATAATGCAGTGCTTTAGGGCACAGCAAAACAGTTGAATTGCTTTTCTTCGTGCCGGTGATCATATTTTCGGGGGCGGGAAAAAGGGTAAAATGAAGTTTCTATGCGACGTATTTGGGATAGTAAATCAGACGAAAAAGGGGTAAAATAAAGATTTTTTTCAAGTTGTTTTGGCAAGGATTGTAAGTGTCTCTGTCAAACTCAAACAGATTCAAAGGAAAAAGTTAATCAAGGACTCAACAGAGAATGGCTACTTTAGGGTGTATTTGTATGATACTAAGCATGAAAATAGTAGACGTGCTGGACTCAGAATTCTATTTGATTGAATCCAAAATTTCTCAAAACGGTAGGATTAGTAAGTTTGGAAGGCTTTCTGAACCAAACGTTCCTACAGGTAAGCGGTTTAGCGGAAAATGGAGAAATTCTCATTTTCATTAACAAGTCGCCATGGTCAATCAAAAACCTGCAATCTTAACAACATTTGGCTTTGATAAAACATTCTGTCTATGCAAACTCTAATTTTGTTAGAATTGGGTAACTTTGAAGTTACCAAACAAATATAACCTAACAAAAGTTGACAAGCTTCGATCGCAACAGTTACGATGTTCTTACCTTTTTATGAGACAACGATGCAATCAAAAAATTAACAAGTTCAGGTAAATGTGGTGCGATTCCATACACACATCCTGAAATAAGATTATAAAAGAAACATGAGTCTTCAACAAGGACAGATTTTGTAAGACAATAGCAGCAGTTGCTTTTATTGACACCTAAATTCAAAGAGATTTGCGATTGCAGACAAAGGAAATTCCCTCAAGCGGGAATTCAAAACAAACGAAGACGCAAAGTTTCTCTGAAACCCAGGTAGCTATCTCGCTTGTTGTGCATTCCAGAAATGGTTCTTAAGAGCTAACATGAGCGCATATTGAAAGAAGGAACATATATCTAAACATCTGCCGCGGGCATTTTATTTTTACTGTTCAGAAGCTGAGAAGTAAGTGCTTTGATTGCACCCAAAAAATATAAGAATCGAATCGCCTCCAAATCGGTTTCTATACCAAACAAGTAAAATGCCCGTGGTAGATATCTAGATATATCCTCCTTTTTTCAATATACGCTCATGTTTGCTCTTAAAAACCATTTCTGGAATGCACAACAAGCGAGATAGCTACATGGGTTTCAGAGAAACTTTGCGCCTTCGTTTGTTTTGAATTTCTGCTTGAGGGAATTTCCTTTGTCTGCAATCGCAAATCTCTTTGAATTTAGGTGTCAATAAAAGCAACTGCTGCTATTGTCTTACAAAATCTGTCCTTGTTTGAGTCTTCATGAAGTTGATGAAGTCGCCTTGAACCAATACCTCCAACTGAGAATCAGTTCAATTAAGACCTTATTTGTACAGATTATCAAAACTGTTAAAACGGTCCGATTACTATGGAAACATTATATCAAGACATCTGAGTATGTATACAAAACTACCCATTCAAAAATTGACCAGCTGAGGGTTCATCGTATGGAGAGTTCGCTAAAGATTGGTTCTTTTTCATGTAGTTGATTGTTCATTCTACTGTTGGAATTCAATTAAATAATAATAATAATAATAATAATAATAATAATAATAATAATAATAATAATAATAATAATAATAATAATAATAATAATAATAATATCATATTTATACAGGTTAAGCTTGTTCAGCTACAATGCGCTGTTATCAATCAAGGACCTGTCAAACCTAATTACAACAGAAAATAGCAATATACAATAAAAACATATAAGCTAAAAGTCAAAGTTAAAATTTTTACAGAAAGTCTTAAATCGCAAAATTGAAGTTTCAGTTTTCATTTCGTCTGTTAGTTTATTGAAAACTTTTGCTCCTTGAAAGGAAAAGGCCTTCTTTCCTGTTTCAGATTTGACTTTAGGCAAAATGATATTCTTTGTATTGGCACGAGTACACAGGCTGTGGTTTACTCTCGCGAAGTAATTTTGAAAGGCGTGTGGCGATACGCCATTCAAAGTTTTAAAGACTTCAAGAGCACACATCTTGTTTCGTAAACTGCTGACTTTCTCCAGATTTACACTGTGCCTGTTGCCGTTTATCACTTTCAGTGCACGTTTCTGAATGTTCTCAAAAAGGGCTTTCTTTGATGGTGGCATGTGAAGGAACACACTGTTACAATAAAGCAGAATTGGTAAAATTGTTACCTTGTAAATCGTTTCTGCTGTGTAAGGACTGATATTATGCCGTATACGCGACAATAGCTTTATTCTAGATGTGGCTTTTTTGATTGTTTTTTCGAGGTGATCAGAAAACGTCAGGGTTTTTGTCCATCTTCACTCCTAGATATTCGTATACATCTGATTCCGTGATCTTTGTTTGATTGATCTTAACTTCCATAGGTTTAGATCCCGACGTTCTCTGGTGTGTACCATAAAGGACACACTCAGTCTTGGTCTTTTTAAGATTTACTACGAGATTATTTTGGACAAACCAGTTGGCAATCTGTTCTAGATCACTGTTCAACTTTTCTTCGATAACATCACATGTTTTACCGCCAACGTACAAAACAGAATCATCAGCATAAAGGGTCATTTCACATTTTCGTAAATTTTTATCGATATCGTCGATATCGATAATTTAGTATATATTTATGTTAAGTGTAATACCTACAGGGTTGCAATGACTTTTCATGCTCCCTGTGGTATCATCTCCTAATGGAATTGCTTGTTATAAACAAATGAGATACAGCATTTGAAAATAGCCTTGTATAGCGGACCCGTCGTACTAAACCCATCAAAGCAACTATGACACTGTAATGTGCAAAGAGAAAACTGTTAACCAATGTAAAAAACATACAAGGTAAACCTGCAACTCGAAAGAAACCTGTGGAATCTTGCAAAGGAAAACAACAAATTAATCTTAAACCCTGAAAGCAAAGTTAGCGACTGCAATAACGAGCAACGTTGAATAACGAAAAAGCGTTTCTTCGCACACTTGTCAGTTCGGTCCGTGCAAAGAACAAATTAATAATACAAACAAGTAACTGCTAACTTAATGCAGTTACCAACTGATTTCTTTCCTTTCAAGGTTTAAGATGAATTCACTTTTCTCTAAACAGTTCTCTCTCTAGTTAAAGGTTTGTTTCCACCGTTGAGCTGTTTTCTTGCTACAGATTACCGTTGTTTTGTTGAGTTTATGGGTTTAGTACAATTCAAGGCAATTGTTCGTTAATAGATTGTTCATTTCAGAAGAGATTATATGAGGAATTTCGAACAACAAGACAAATGTCATTGTTATTCTACTATGATATGAGTCACCGCATTAAACTTGATGAGCAATACCTTCTGCAATAGCTCCAAGAACAAGAATACCAGATTCTTTGGTAATCCAGTCAGGGTGAAACAGAATCTCTTTTAAAATCGGCAAAAGAACAGGTAATAACTCATCTCTGAAAACAGTCCCTAAAACATCCAAAGCAGCTGCTGAACACTTCCCTGGAAAAGAATGATAAATCACAAACATTATTACACAGTAGGATAAAAGGTATAGGACACAATCCAAAATGCTGCGTGATTCAGCAAAAAGTTTCAAGTTTGCAAAATAAGCGATATTCAGTATACGAATTAATCTTTCTTTAAAATTTTCTAATTATGCTGTATAATTTGATCAAATTCATTTTATATACAAAAGATAAGACTTATTCTCGTACCAGACAAATGTTACTGCATCAACTAGAAAAACCTTTCACGAGCCACAAGTTTCATAAGAAATCGACAAAAATTCTGCCCAATTTCAAGGTATATGATTAAAAACATAAAACCATGAAACTTTGGAATTCAAGCCACATCTGGCATAACTGACATCCCCAAAATATCAAACTATCACCCCTAATATTACAGTAACTTCCTGAAAACAACCCTAAATATAACAGTAACCGCATGAAAGACAAAGATCTCTTATGGGCCACAAGTTTTTCATAAAAATCTGAAAAATTCAGAATCCAAATTGAACAATATTTTGCTACGTTTCGTAGAATCTTTGAATGAAAACAATTGAGCTAGAAGCTCTAGCGCCACTCGATCGAAACTCGTGTAAAGAAATGTATATATAAAAGACAATTCGATCCAGGCTCTCTTGTAGAATAGCAAGCCCTTTATTTCATGGCATTACTCGGAAAAAAATCTCCAAAATTCAGTATATAAACCTTGTTTAGTACAATCAGCATCCCTAAATTCAACAATACCTAAGAAGGACAATTACATCATTTGTGCTATCCTCAAATCATAATAACTTTTCAAATGCCATTTATATGTCCTATCTATCAGACTATTCAAGGAACTTAAGATAGACATTGTTGTTAGTTGGAACAGCTAAAATGCATTGATTTAGCTTTGATGGGGGCTTACTTTCTTCTGATAGTATCTGTTTCTGGTTTGTCCTGTAAACTGTATTGCAACATTTACAACCTTATAACATTTCTTACAACATAATAAGGAACAACGGAAATGAAACACCCCAGCTATCATAAGAAATATATGTAAAGAAGATAACTTACTAAGATTCCAATCCGACAATGCATCATCATCAAGGTCATCCTCATCATCACTATCTTCTTGCTGCACATCAAGACAAATATACCAGGTTAAACGACATAAGGTGAGTGTGTGAAAAAGTCAAACTTTGACAAACATCAAAATCATTCCAAACTTCCTCTGTCTGACTTAAGCTGTATCTTAATTTTGATATATATACACAAATTTGTGCTCCCCTGAGAACAATTTTTCAAACATCTTTGTACCAACCATGTCTGGAAATTTATTAGCTACAAAACTATAGAAAAATTAATCCTATTAGGTATTGATCTCTTGTGATTTTTGCCAATACCTTTAAGATAGAAATATGTGAGATGAATTTGATTTAATCTATTAACTATATCCTAAATTTCAATGAAAACCACACAAAGAGCAGTAACTAATTACAATGAAATAAACAATATAAAAGCAAGCTGTCATAAAACTGATTATATACTGTAACTGTAAATATTTATAAAACAATCACAGCTCTTTGGGTTGATAACGTATCTCCTCTTCTCTCAATAATACAAATCAGTTTCATAAAGACACTACCAACCTGAGGCCCATCAGGGTTATGAGTCTTTGATTTATGAAACCTTGGTCGAATATCTTGTTCACTATCTGGTACACTCTCATCTTCTTCTAGATCACCCTGCAATAGGACATGCCACTCTTCCTTTATACAAGATCACTAAAATGGTAGTATCAAGCCTTAAAATCAGCTGCAAAACATAGACAAAGTTCTGGCAGCATGCATTTTCCTCTTACAAAATGGTCCAAAGCGCTTCTGTGTGCAAAAGCATGGTCTCAGAATACCTTTAATGTTCTGTTTGTGATTTATATCTGTTCCTTGTTCTAATATGATTTTGCAAATGTTTCCTTGCCTATTCTGCCAACTGTTAAATGTGTTCCTATTTGCAGGGAACCCAGATAAAATCTTGGGGCAATCCCTAGGAGAGGCAAAGCAACACATTTTTCACACCATCCATAACGTTCTTATATTGCAAAAACTAATCAAAATTGCAATGATTGGAGAAGTGGACAACAATCTATATGAAAAGTATGTACAGCATACCTTCAACAAGGCTATATCCATTTCAGAATACTTCATTCCATTAACAAGAGTTGGGACCAACCTGAAGAGAAAAGAAAATACCCTCTGCAACATTCTAAATTTAACAACAACAACTATATACGTGGAGTCAGCCAAACAATGAATCAATATTCAAAAATCATTGTGTAAAAAATGCTGCAACAAATTTGATATGATCTGATTGGAGATTCAGTTCATCTATTTTTCTCTTCTTTGAGTGCTATTATAAAGGCTTCATAAATTTGTCATCCAAATACAGAATTTTGTGCATTGCTCATGGTTAGAGTGACTTTGTTCCATTCATTCTGAAACTTTTTACTCTAGAACAAGCACTTTGAAAAACCAGAAAAAAATTGAAAATCTGCAAAAGAGAAAAACAGAAATTTTAAGTCACCATCTTATCTGTTGATTGGATACTGATTTTGATCTGGAATATACACCCAATGAATAAACTTAAACAAACAAGTACAATTTCTCACCTTTGAAGGTAAGGCTGAAGAACTTGCTTACAAATTTGTTGCTCTGCAATAGCAAGCCAAAACTCACAGGCTTCCAAAGCTACACTTTCTTCTGGGTCTTGGGTGCGTATTAGCATATACTGTGCAAGGTAAACGTAAAAACACACTGTCATAAAACTATCCAGTGCTGCAGCATACAGTAGGTGTCAAATCCTGTGTTCATAATTTAGTTTACCAAACATTTCTAACATGCTATGATGGTAACTTTTACATCACAGCTTTTCAAAGATAATAAACTATAACTAAAATCTATTTACAATATAAAACTTCATTTACTGTATAATATGTCTATTGAATTAATGTATAATGTATATATTGAACTAACATTTACAAATGAAGAGACTGACATAATTGTCTGTCTGACAGAACTAGGGAGGATAACTGCTTAGACTCAGCAGTGAAGCTGTTCCAAAACTTTGCTTCTCTACAGGAAATATCATTTTGACCTCTTGATGTTTTTCATAGATACCCTCAAACTGTCTCTGTGTTGCAGAGACTATAAGAGAAGCACTGTGCACTTCTAGTGAAAAGGTGAAACAATGATTCTTTGGACTGGGTGAGTTGGAACAAACTTGTAGGACCTTTTTACAGCTATACTACTTTGACCATTTTGATATCTTTACCATTTTCAACTTATGGGTTAAACCACTTAAAGTTTCCAACTGGTTTTGAAGTTACTCCTAAATTACACTCATACACAACAAAATCAACCACAGTTACTTGAGAAAATGAATTTACAATTGTTTATCATTACCTATAAAAAACAACATTCAACTCTTGCCTAAGAGGTTAGCATCTGAATCACTTTGGTAAAGACTGTAGTTGCTTTATTGCAACTCTTCAAACTAGCAGACATTTTGGGAACATTCCAACTGGTACAAATGATAATAGCTGCAGTAAATTAATTCACAGGCATATCAGAAAATGAGGCATTACTTGGCAATATGAAATAAACTGTTTGTGCAATTAGACCCCACAACAAAAAAGAAGCCTTAAACAACTAAAGTACGACCAAAAACTATGTAGAGTTAAAACGTTTTTCGATGTCATGTTGGCTCTATTTGCTTAATAGTAAAAGTTACGGTCTCTTTCAAAAGAGGAAGAGAAGTGTAATATCCTTAGGCAGCATTTTTGAAATTTAAACTTACAGAAGGGGGTTGAAATCAAGCCTCAAAAAAGCAACTCTTAGCCCATGCAGCGGTCGAGGTTGAAAAATATATGGCTGAAAAGCTCTATCTTAGCTGCATCCAAATCTGTGCTCTGTTTATTTGATAACTAAATACATTTTTGTCCATATGCGAAGAAATGACCATGGGTTAAAGGATTTTGAAAAAAGTTGGTTTCCCCAAAATCGGGGGAAGCAACAAGTCGCTACTGCAACGAATAACACCGACTTTATGAAAGTAAAACTGTATCAAGCATGGAAGGTTATCTTAAAGGAGTTTAACCGAAAGCCACTTTCTCGTGATTATTGATGCTTTCTTTGAAAAACTATTCCATTTGAATTTTAAGTTGTTCAGTCAAGCATCTCAGATTATAACTATTTCTTGCAAAAGCACATGAAATGTATCAATTGCAATCTCTCAAGCGGCTAGATTCACAAATGAGAAACACTGCACTACTGTAAAAGGTTCTTTCAAAAACTGTATGCGTACCAAATTTAATTCTTTGGAATCTAAACAAAATATTCTTTAAAAAGAAATCAACAACATTTAAGAAGAAAAAGTGAATTTTGACTAAACTCTCTTGAGACAATCTTTCATGCTCGGTACAGTCTTTTGTGATAAGGTTCTTGTTATTTGCTGTTGTAGCGACTTGGTGCTTCCCCCGTTATTGAGAAAACCAGATTTTCCAAAATCTGCTAACCCTTGGCCAATTCTTCGTTTGTAGACAGAAACCCATTGGGTTGACAAATAAACAGAGCACAGATTTGGATACAGCTAAGATAGAGCTTTTAAGCCATATATTTTTCAACCTGGACGGCTGTGTGGGCCAAGAGTTGCCTTTTTTGAGGCTTGATTTCAACCCCTTTCTGTAAGTTTAAAATTCGAAAATGCTGCTTAAGGATATTACGCTTCTCTTCCTCTTTTGAAAGAGACCTTAACTTTTACTATTAAGCAAATAGAGCCGAAATGGCATCGAAAAACGTTTTAACTCTACATGGTTTTTGGTCGTACTTTATATGTAGCTAAATCTATACTGCAACTTACAATGACACCGCTTACAACATGGCACTTGTTGGGGAACATTTAACACTTCACCCCTCTACATAAGTTTATAGAATTATTCTTCTCTACAATTCTTTAATATTCTTATGAGTGTAAAATATTTCATTGGCAAGTTGAATTATGTTTTTGAAACACTTTTCACAAAGGAGGTGCCGCTTACTTTGTATATACAAATTTTTCACAGTTAAGAGCATTCAGGCTTAATTAATATATTCATGTATAGAAACAGCTTAATTTTGGTGTTTAAATCATGTGCATGGGTTATTGTATAATAAGGTATTATTTATATAAATATATATATATATATACTTCATTTACTTACCTCAACAAGATTATTCATTTGTGGAATAAGCTGGTCCATTCTAACTTCCAGGAGCATAACAATTGCCCGACAAACATTCTTTTGCACTTCAGGATCATTATCATTTGACAAGCTGAAAAGCCCCTGGAAGAAATACAAAAACATTTAAAATCTTTCATCAATACATTGCATTTTTCTTTCGGTATTTGGGGAAAGCTCAGGGTAGAGAGTTTAAGATCTCTTGAAAATCTATCATTTTACAAGAACCCAAAGAACATGACAATGATTATTTAGAAGGCTACCAAAATACAGAATCATTAAAACAATATATATTGCTAAATGAACACATATATAAGTCTTGAATCAGTCCCATTTTGCAACAGTGGTCCTAAATGAAACAAAGACAGTTCCACTCTTTTCTGAAGACGTTGAAGAACAGGTACACACATATATATATACAATTTTAACCATCAATTCTTAAGTATGGGATTCTTGAAACATCTCAATATTTGAACCTTTTCTTTGGTCTCACATGACATGACTATTCCAGGCACTATGAGACACTTGAAAATTACTCTGGTTTTTACTTTGCACATTCAAACTATACAGTTATTTTGTAAACTCCTATTTAGATCTATTCAGAGGCCAAAACAAGTCTCTGTTCAAACTGTCTACAGAGACGAAAGCTGGCATTGGATATCCCAAATTCAAAATTCTCCCTGTATGTCCTCAAAACTGTTTGCCGTTAACTTTACTTTCACAAAATCATTTGCAATAGAGGTTGATTTCATAGGAACTGTGGTATCAATGTCCCTACCTCCATAAACTGTGTGATTTGCAGCATCAGAACCTGGCTCCTACACATGACAAATTGGTTAACGCAGGCAATAGCATGTGACCTTAGGAAAAAGAAGAACATGAAAATAATTCCATGCAGATATTTGTTCAATAAACTTGGTTCAGAATATCTGTGATAAATCTGAGATGTAAATCTTAAATTTGTTTCTTTCATAACCAAAGAATGACATAACTGCAATGGGCTGCTTTGCTGAGGCTAGATCCTTTCATACCTTGCAATTCTAAAATCTTGCATAACAGAGAATAACTTGAACCTTCTTGGTGAGTCAATTGCAAGTGTATACTGCATAAATAGGTGAAAGTGAAGTTGCGTTTTTTCAGTGCCAAGCGCTAGGATCACAGAAATAGAGCAGACCTAATTGAGTCCGAGACCCCTTGTCATGACGTTTACCTGGCTGGATCTTACCTGGTATTGAGCCAACTCCACCTGAAAGTTCTGGCTTTAAAGTCAGAGGATTTCACCATTGCGTCTAAACACATTCATAAAGGTGCTTTAACTCCAAATAAGCATCATACCTTACTTTAGCATTATTATGCCTGAAGAATTCTAAAAACTTGGGTATCATGACATGTGCAGGTCGGTTTGTGGTATCTGCATCAAGTTGTGGTGCCAAATCTTCGCATATCTTCTGCAATGCTCCAAATGCACCCTGTCATACAGCAAAATAATGAATTTACGATATGGTATTTAGACAATGACATCAAGACCATTTGAAGATCTTACACTTTGACCAGTTTAACTGGTCAAAAAATCAAATAATAAAATAAGATGAATCAAATAATAATAAGAGAACTAAAAACAGTCAGGAAACAACAAGGAATGGTAGAACATGGTTTGAAAAATGTAAAAGCTAAAGAGGGGGCAACACAACAGCTTCTGTACATACCTAAGAACATGCTTGCTCTTACTGTTGCACTACAAGTTTGTATGATTTGTTTACATTTATCAGGGCTGTCAGTAGACTTATGCCTTTTCATCCCTTGTTTCCCTGCGTTCTTTGATTTGCTGATATCACTTGGTCAATAGGGACTCATAATATTACGCTTATATAATGGGCCCACTTTTTCAAAATGGCCTAAAGAGGTGGGAGTTCCCGTACACTCAACAAAATCTCTTCATTTGGTTTAAAGAGCTCGAACATTGAAAAGGAAACTTTTAGTACAAAGAATGATGTTGTGTTGACCTACAAAGCGCAAAATGCATACCTTTCAGGCAGTAATCTTCCTCTGTAGAAGCAAAATAGATCCATCGAAGCTGCGAGAACTCCAGGCTGCTTCAACCGTTCTTTAAGAGCAACGACAACAACATTCTGAATAGCGGCCCCTGATTGGTTAAAAACTGAATTCTAGCGATTTGATTGGTGAATACGGAACCACCCTACGTGGGCCTAAAGTGGGCCCACTATTTAAGAGTAATGTTATTAGTCCCTCTTGACCAAGGAACGCAGGGAAACAAGGGACGAAAAGGCATCAGTCTAGGCTGTCAGTGGGATGTGCACGATAGCACATGAGAGCACAGGTACATGCCCCAGTGGCATAACAATAGCAATAAATAACACACAAAAATCTTTATTGAAGAGCAAAACGTACTCATGAAACATCCATTTGTAAAGTAGTGGTTGGTTAAACATTTCTGTACCCAGAATAAAGCCTCCATTAAAGGAACAAATTGCATTACAAAGTACATTTAGTCAAAAATCTTGATTGTTGATGATATGAATAGTACGCACAACTGAAATGACGTGCACAAATGGCCAATCATGTCAAAATTTTGAGTGTGAAAGGCCTGGTTTCATGCTCACCTCACAAACATTAAAATCTTCACTATCAAGCAGCTGAAGTAGCCGTGGCAACAGCTCAGGCCATGTTCCAAATTCCTTCTGGGCAATTGTTGTGACCAAGATTCCTATAGTTGCTCTTATCAATGGTGAAGGGTCCCCAATTGCATCCAAGCATTCTGCCTTCACAAATTCCCTAACTTCAGCTGGGAATGTATGGTAGTTACTCCTTACATTGTTCTTCAATATAAGGCCAGCAAGAGACCTTGTTGGCTCATCTGCAAGGGATCACATACACAAATGTTACATAATTCAGTGGTCAACACCTAGGGGCCAGGGGGTGCGATCGCTTCCCTATATTGCCTGGAACAATGATCTTTTGTTTGAAAACAATTGAAATGAATGATGCCAACGGAAACAGCAGCTTTGCCCGTCTAATGTTATGCAATGTGTCTGCCAGTGATACAATTTGAAAACAAATTTGTTGAATTCTATCTCATTCATCTGCAGTATGACCCTGCAAGCAGAACATGTCTGGATCTACAAGCTATCAAGCTATCTGTAAATAAAGCAGTTTTGTATTGATCCACAGAATGTGTAATGTGGTGAAAACAAACAATGAAATACTTATGTGCCAGCCAGCTGATAAATCCCATCTTTGGAAAAACTCATGTAAATGACTATCAAATCATTCTTTGGACTGAATTCTTGAAACGAACTTCAAGTACTGTATTGTGATCGTTCTGCTGACTTACATACGTAATAACTTGATTATAATGTGATTGTAATGTCATCAAACTTTCTAACAGGGCAAACAATTTTTCCTTACTACTATGCATGTTCTGCTATGATGCTATTCATAAACAAAGCCTAAATTCTACCATTCTCCCCATGTACATTTAGAAATCACAGGTTTTCTGAAACCCTCCTGGAATTAAAACATAGGAAATCTGAAAATAACTAAATTGCCAACAATTCAATGGTACATTGTACAGTAGCTTACAGTGGTTGTTTACTTGGATCTGAGCAAAGCCAATAATGGGATGAAATATAATCACATTTTGAGTAAAGCCCTGAAATTTTCTTCTTTTTCAGCTGGCTGATATTCCTATTTGAAATTGTGAGAACATGTTATAAATCCTGCTGGCAGAAAATTACAAACTGAGAGATTGAAACAAATCTCTACACATTCCTAACAGAATATTAAGTAATTTGCCTGTAGTATGAAATAAACTCACATTCTGATATTCATTCATTTGTTCATTCATCCATTAATTCATTCATATTCACTCATTCATTCATTGTCTCTAGACAGTGAAATAGTAGCAGCTTACCTATTCCATCACCCTTTAGCTTTGTCAGCACAAAGATCAAGTAACTATTAAAATCAGGAAATTGATTGAGGGATTCCAATTTCTGGAGGATAGTTAAAGATAACTGACATTTCGAGAAAAAACATCCTAAGAAATTTTCCTGAATCGTTTTTCAGCAAATTTTCCTCTGCTATTTCACCCTTTGGGAGAAGCTCTAATTCGTCTCCTAAAGTCAAGAGCTTAATTTTGTGATCCAAGCACTAAACAAAAATTGATGGTGAAGGTGACGTTGCGTTTTTATAGGGCCAACCACTGGGATAGCAAAAATAGAGCAGACCTAACCAAGGGCCTGTTTACATGAGGTGGGCCAGCCCACCTAAGTGGGCCACAGCTCACTCAGGTGAGACGGTTTTCACGGGTGTTTACATGAGAAGCGTTCTATCCCAGTCATGTGAGCTGGCCTCTGTTTCGTGGCGTTTTGAAACAAAATATTTTTATGTTTTGATAATTAATCTTTCATTAGAATTGAGAAAATTCCAACTTGATTTCGTTTCTAATTCAAATGATATTTATTTTTCCTCATCTTGCCACATTTCAGACGCTGTTAGTTATCTCGACTATGCCGAAAGTCTTCCTCGTCATAAAGCTTCGTCATTTCTTTCCTCAGGTTGCGAATTTGGGCTGGCCAACCCCATTAGAAATCATTCCCCAACAACTGCATTTAAATTTTGTACGCTCAGCAAAGCTGTCCACTGCACTTGCTTCTTTGCTTCAGAAGTTTCTTCATTTTCGTTCCCTTTGCCACGTTGGAATCAAGCTCAAAGATTCGATTTTGTCAGCCATTATCGATTCGGTGAGAACTGAAAACTGTTTTGATGCCAACGGTGCTTGCGCATAAGTCTGTCTGTCATTTCTATCCCACGTCAGTGAGCCAGCCCACCTGATCGCATTTACATGCACAAATCTCATCCCACCTGACGCGGATCCCACCAGCCATTCTCACGGATCTCACCTAGGTGGGCTGGCCCACCTCCCATGTAAACGTAACAGGAGATAAACAAAGGACTGCATAGAACATGCAGATCTCACTCAGGTGAGCTGGCCCACTTAGTTTGGCTGGCCCACCTCATGTAAACAGGCCCCAAGTCTGTGATCCCTTGTCATGGCGCTCAAGTGGTGAGATCCTACCAGGTATTGAACCCACTCTACCTGATTGTTCCCGTTACAGAGTCAGAGGATTACACCATTGCGCCACAACACCTTCAACCTCAACCATTACTGTGTAACTACAGTACTTGCTTGCACAACAATGTGAATCACATTTTGTGAAAACTATTTACCAGCAATGTTTGGATTTTAGCAATTGCATTATCATCTATTTTCTGTTTTTTTATGGTTTGATTTGATTGATTAAATATCTTTAATGAGGATACCCCAATCACCAAGAGGTGCTTTTCATGGGGGTCCTCAAAAGTAAAAAGTTACAATGAAGGTATAAACTGTAGAAATTTAAACTACCTAAACCTAACAAAATCTTATACACTTGAAAGCGATTACAGTCCTTCTTTATAATGGTTTAAATGCATCATGACAACAAGCTCACAGAGGTAACAAAGTATGCAACTCTTTCTTACGTGATGTGGGTGGGTCTTCAGCCATGTTCGTCTGACCTGCTCTCACTGCAATGTCAGAAGACTTCACCACCTACAAAAGCCTCTTCATGTTTTAATGAAATTTATCGTAAAATACCTTCAACTTGATATCCAGGTTGGAAAGACTACAAACTGCAGGCTGAATAGAGACCAATAAACTGTTGTGTGTACCATAAACAGTAACAGCCAAGCTACTTTATGATGCTATTTTAGGATGTGGATGTGCAACAGGCAGATTTTGTTGGTTGACATCTTTCAAATTTCTGGCCTATTTTGCTTCTGTTTCATATATACAAAGAATCGATATATCAACTTTAGTTTTTACATCTGACATGACAGTGCAATGATGTTAAGCTCTTTGTTATTTCTTTAAAAACGGAGTGGAATTTCACGGTTACTCCAGTGGCCTCTGGGCTATAACAAATTGACGATTTCACGGATTTGAGACAACCGGCAATGTGCTCGCGAGTGTTAATTTCGACATGTCATACGCCTAGGGATGAGATGCCAAAAAGACCACTGGCGCCACTTTTGCATGCCTGATTTTAGAAAAATGTCCAAATCCTTGTGATATGCAATGATGGCATTAGGTCATCCATCTGTTTCTAAATCAAAGCAGTTAAACTTTGGCAGGAATCATCCTAACTGCCGCTCCTAAGACCGCTTGTTTTCCCTGAAAGCCATGACACTTTAAATCAATACAAGAGGTGAAACATTTGGGTTAGGCCTAGGCCAATGATTGTGCCCCTTCGGTTTGTGACAAGAGAAAAGGATACTTGCTGCACAGCTCTCTGTGTATCAGTATTTGGACTCTGGCTTTCTTTGAGAAGCTGCAGGATCTGCTCTAATCCTTGCTGGTTTGGCTGCCAGCCTCTACCATCCATCTTCATGTTATGATTCCGTCGTCTCCCAACACCTCTGTTTAGTTCAGCATGGGCATGCGGGAAGAGGGAGTCTGGGGCGAGAATGCACTCCAGATCAGTGCTCCAGCCCCTCTCGTGGGGTCAGGTCAAATGCGAAGAGACAATGCACAGAGACAAATGCGGGATGCGGGACGAATCCAAAATTTCTACATGTCATTGTGAAAGTTTTGGTAAAGAGTCTAGACAGAACCTGCTAGGTGATACATGTATTGTCTAAAAGTGTTTTCACTTCATTGATTGCCATTTAGTTAGGGAGTTAAAGGCATACTGTCGTGGTTGTTATTGGCTAATTGTGATGTTGAAATCAAAAACAAAGCTTTCGCCTTCGAGAAATTACCAAGCCTTTATGCTCTTGGATCATACTTTGTTTCGAGGATAAAGGGAATCAGATCATTATCATCTTCGTGAATTTCACTGTACAGCGAAATTACTGAACCTTGCCTAATACTTTTCTTCTTGATTGTCTTGTTTATCCAATCAGCACCCACGGGGGGGGGGGTTCTTCCATAGTAAAGGTACCCGGGGATGTGCCGCCCGCGAGGGTATACTTTTTCGGCCTTCTAGTCTAGCCAAGGGTGTACTTTTTGGCAATTTTAATCGAGTTAAGTCTAGGCGAGGGTATGCTTTTTGGGAATTTTGGTCAAAGAGATGTTAAAATTCGGTAATTTTGGTAAAAAACCCAACTTTTTTGGAATTTTGGTCGAGAAAATGCGAAAATTTGGCAAGTTTTGCCTAGAAAATGCCAATTCAGAGCACTTCTGAAGGAAAAATTAGTCTAGCCAAGGGTGTCATTTTCACAAAAATTGGTCTAGCCAACGGTTACATTTTGAAACTGTGGGCGGCACCCCCCTAACCGAAATTTAGCCGAGAACCCCCCCCCCCGTGTCAGCACCACGACAGTGTGCCTTTAAATCATCAAAAAGATTTCTAGTCGCTTGTAGTCACTTCATCGACGGAGGCGGTTACTTGATTAGAACAAATCTCTCCATATCCTGTAACCTGTTGCAAAGAAAATACCCCCATGGGGGCATTAAGCACATACGCATACGGGGGGTCAGTCCAAGAAATTTTCATGCAACCCAAAAATATCACTTCAGCTTCACTGCAACCCAAAAATATCTGCTCATTTTATATATGTAAACCTGTATATGAACATGAAATATCCTGAAACAATGCAAATAGATGTCAGGATTGCCTCTAGAGAGCCCAGAAATATCAGTTCAACGATGTTTGATATAAAGAAATATCATGAACATAGTTTCAGTTTTCTTTGGACCCAAAAATATCACTTTTGGCAATATTCTGACCCAAAAATATCGGACTTACCTCCTCGTATGTGCATATGCTGAATGCCCCCCCTGGGAAATTACCCCAAAAGTATACCATGTTGCATAAAAATTTTGCCAAAATTACATACGTCATCCATTGTTTCAAGAGAACTCTTCTAACAGATGCCTTCCCAAATGGTACCCTGCAGCATTAAGGCCAATTTCCAGTCAGCGGAATTTTCCTAGCGGGCGGAAATTTAGACAATAAAAGGTTGCTCAGTCATAACGTATCTGCTATATGGGGGTGGATGATGATTGAATGGGTCATGGAAAATTTTCTCCTGTGGTAGGGTGCTTCTCTGGATGATTCTGGATTCTTCCTCTGGTTGTTTCAAACATCTTTTTTGTAGACTGCTTCCATCTCTATCTGCAGTTTTCTCTTTGTGTTTCCCGCACCCGCAGCATCCTGTTGAGTCTGCGGAGGAGCTTAGCGGACAACTTTTGTGGTCGGTCATTACGAGACCAACATGAAATCGAGATTATGGGCTTGCCCAAGAGAAATTGCAAAATGGCTGAAGCTGTGGCGAGCGAAACTCTTAGAAGCAATGATGCCGGTTATCTTTTGTCATTGACCCTGCTTCTCACCAAGATTGCTGGCATAGTAGAGAATACATTGAAGGTAAAAGTGCCACTAAGGATCGGAGCATTGAGTTTATCGCGCTTTTATTTGTTACACAGATCTGCTGTGTTACACAATCTGCATAAATGACTTCTATCGGTGTCGTCAAGCTAGCCCTCAATTTCTAGCCCTCAATTTTGTTACGGTACCGTAGAACGTATGCGGTTTACCGCATCCGGGCAGGCTATATGTTTGGCTGTTATATTATGATTTAGACATTCTTGAGAACAGTACATGTCATCTCGTTATTAAATACACATTTTCTGGTAATATTTGTCGACCAGGAGTTGTTTGAAGTACGATTAATTCTTACCGCGTTGCCCAACCGATGGGCCTAAGCAGGATTGATAACTTGCATCCACAATTGGCGAATTTCACGATATTTCGATGCAGAAACTGTCCATGTTGACCATCAAATGAATGCTTTTGACTGTTTGCTTGGATATTTCCATGATAAACATATAAAAGGCAGGCTGATAAAGTTCCCTCACTCCTAGTGTAACTCTTCAACTGACGCGCGTCGGAGGTGATTCCTACGATCAGGATTAGACATGACATGAGCCATCAATCACTCAGGATTTGTATTCTCATGCTAATTACAAGATACCCTTGGAACCCAGGGTAATTACAAGACTGTAAATGGCCAATACGTCACTTCTAAGGGGGGAGCAGAGGAGGGGAGGGGAGGAATAGGAAGGAATGGAGAGGTAGAAAGAGATGGATCAAAGAATTTCCAATATTTTTCGATTTTTCTTCAAACACCAGCGATGTCCCTTTTTCTGTCCCTCATTGCGAGTGAACCACCATGCAGTCCACCTTCTAAACAAAATTTCCAAATAGATCATAGGATGGATAATACGATTCAAGAATCAAATCGGTGACAAAAAATTATTTAGTACCCAGCCCTCATCTCTTTACCTTGGAGACCATCGGTTTTTGGTTAAAAAAACTTAAAAACTCACACTTTTTCCGTACGATATTTCAAAAGACACAGCATCAAGCCCAACTTCCAAATATCATTTCTGAGTAGCTCATAGGTTGAATAACTAGATTTAAAAATCAAATCGGTGGCACAAAATTATCTAGTACCCAGCCCTCACCCCTTTTCCTTAGAGACCGTCGGTTTTTGGTCGAAAACTGAGAAAATGTCAATTTTTCGGTCCGTTATTACAAAAGACTCAGCATCGAGCCCAACTTCCAAATACCATTTCTGAGTAGCTCATAGGTCGGATAACTCGATTTAAGAATCAAATCGGTGGCACAAAATTATCTAGTACCCAGCCCTCACCCCTTTTCCTTAGAGACCGTCGGTTTTTGGTCGAAAACTGAGAAAATGTCATTTTTTCGGTCCGTTATTACAAAAGACTCAGCATCGAGCCCAACTTCCAAATACCATTTCTGAGTAGCTCATAGGTCGGATAACTCGATTTAAGAATCAAATCGGTGGCACAAAATTATCTAGTACCCAGCCCTCACCCCTTTTCCTTAGAGACCGTCGGTTTTTGGTCGAAAACTGAGAAAATGTCATTTTTTCGGTCCGTTATTACAAAAGACTCAGCATCGAGCCCAACTTCCAAATACCATTTCTGAGTAGCTGATAGGTCGGATAACTCGATTTAAGAATCAAATCGGTGGCACAAAATTATCTAGTACCCAGCCCTTACCTCTTTACCTTGGCAACCTTCGGTTTTTGGTCAAAAACTGAGAAAATGTCACTTTTTCTGTCCGTTATTACAAGAGACACAGCATCGAGCCCAACTTCAAAGTATCATTTCTGAGTAGCTCATAGGTTGAATAACTCGATTTAAAAATCAAATCGGTGGCACAAAATTGTCTAGTACCCAGCCCTCACCTCTTTACCTAAGAAACCATCTGTTTTTGTTCGAAAACTGAGAAAATGTCACTTTTTCCGTCCGATATTACAAGAGACACAGCATCGAGCCCAACTTCAAAGTATCATTTTGTGAGTAGCTCATAGGTTGAATAACTCGATTTAAAAATCAAATCGGTGGCACAAAATTATCTAGTACCCAGCCCTCACCTCTTTACCTTGGCAACCTTCGGTTTTTGGTCAAAAACTGAGAAAATGTCACTTTTTCTGTCCGTTATTACAAAAGACTCAGCATCGAGCCCAACTTCCAAATACCATTTCTGAGTAGCTCATAGGTCGGATAACTCGATTTAAGAATCAAATCGGTGGCACAAAATTATCTAGTACCCAGCCCTCACCCCTTTTCCTTAGAGACCGTCGGTTTTTAGTCGAAAACTGAGAAAATGTCATTTTTTCGGTCCGTTATTACAAAAGACTCAGCATCGAGCCCAACTTCCAAATACCATTTCTGAGTAGCTCATAGGTCGGATAACTCGATTTAAGAATCAAATCGGTGGCACAAAATTATCTAGTACCCAGCCCTCACCCCTTTTCCTTTGAGACCGTCGGTTTTTGGTCGAAAACTGAGAAAATGTCAATTTTTCGGTCCGTTATTACAAAAGACTCAGCATCGAGCCCAACTTCCAAATACCATTTCTGAGTAGCTCATAGGTCGGATAACTCGATTTAAGAATCAAATTGGTGGCACAAAATTATCTAGTACCCAGCCCTCACCCCTTTCCCTTAGAGACCGTCGGTTTTTGGTCGAAAACTGAGAAAATGTCAATTTTTCGGTCCGTTATTACAAAAGACTCAGCATCGAGCCCAACTTCCAAATACCATTTCTGAGTAGCTCATAGGTCGGATAACTCGATTTAAGAATCAAATCGGTGGCACAAAATTATCTAGTACCCAGCCCTCACCCCTTTTCCTTAGAGACCGTCGGTTTTTGGTCGAAAACTGAGAAAATGTCATTTTTTCGGTCCGTTATTACAAAAGACTCAGCATCGAGCCCAACTTCCAAATACCATTTCTGAGTAGCTCATAGCTCGGATAACTCGATTTAAGAATCAAATCGGTGGCACAAAATTATCTAGTACCCAGCCCTCATCCCTTTTCCTTAGAGACCGTCGGTTTTTGGTCGAAAACTGAGAAGATGTCATTTTTTCGGTCCGTTATTACAAAAGACTCAGCATCGAGCCCAACTTCCAAATACCATTTCTGAGTAGCTCATAGGTCGGATAACTCGATTTAAGAATCAAATCGGTGGCACAAAATTATCTAGTACCCAGCCCTCACCCCTTTTCCTTAGAGACCGTCGGTTTTTGGTCGACAACTGAGAAAATGTCATTTTTTCGGTCAGTTATTACAAAAGACTCAGCATCGAGCCCAACTTCCAAATACCATTTCTGAGTAGCTCATAGGTCGGATAACTCGATTTAAGAATCAAATCGGTGGCACAAAATTATCTAGTACCCAGCCCTCACCCCTTTTCCTTTGAGACCGTCGGTTTTTGGTCGAAAACTGAGAAAATGTCAATTTTTCGGTCCGTTATTACAAAAGACTCAGCATCGAGCCCAACTTCCAAATACCATTTCTGAGTAGCTCATAGGTCGGATAACTCGATTTAAGAATCAAATTGGTGGCACAAAATTATCTAGTACCCAGCCCTCACCCCTTTCCCTTAGAGACCGTCGGTTTTTGGTCGAAAACTGAGAAAATGTCAATTTTTCGGTCCGTTATTACAAAAGACTCAGCATCGAGCCCAACTTCCAAATACCATTTCTGAGTAGCTCATAGGTCGGATAACTCGATTTAAGAATCAAATTGGTGGCACAAAATTATCTAGTACCCAGCCCTCACCCCTCTTCCTTAGAGACCGTCGGTTTTTGGTCGAAAACTGAGAAAATGTCAATTTTTCGGTCCGTTATTACAAAAGACTCAGCATCGAGCCCAACTTCCAAATACCATTTCTGAGTAGCTCATAGGTCGGATAACTCGATTTAAGAATCAAATCGGTGGCACAAAATTATCTAGTACCCAGCCCTCACCCCTTTTCCTTAGAGACCGTCGGTTTTTGGTCGAAAACTGAGAAAATGTCATTTTTTCGGTCCGTTATTACAAAAGACTCAGCATCGAGCCCAACTTCCAAATACCATTTCTGAGTAGCTCATAGGTCGGATAACTCGATTTAAGAATCAAATCGGTGGCACAAAATTATCTAGTACCCAGCCCTCACCCCTTTTCCTTAGAGACCGTCGGTTTTTGGTCGAAAACTGAGAAAATGTCATTTTTTCGGTCCGTTATTACAAAAGACTCAGCATCGAGCCCAACTTCAAAGTATCATTTCTGAGTAGCTCATAGGTCGGATAACTCGATTTAAGAATCAAATCGGTGGCACAAAATTATCTAGTACCCAGCCCTCACCCCTTATCCTTAGAGACCGTCGGTTTTTAGTCGAAAACTTTGAAAATGTCAATTTTTCGGTCCGTTATTACAAAAGACTCAGCATCGAGCCCAACTTCCAAATACCATTTCTGAGTAGCTGATAGGTCGGATAACTCGATTTAAGAATCAAATCGGTGGCACAAAATTATCTAGTACCCAGCCCTTACCTCTTTACCTTGGCAACCTTCGGTTTTTGGTCAAAAACTGAGAAAATGTCACTTTTTCTGTCCGTTATTACAAGAGACACAGCATCGAGCCCAACTTCAAAGTATCATTTCTGAGTAGCTCATAGGTTGAATAACTCGATTTAAAAATCAAATCGGTGGCACAAAATTGTCTAGTACCCAGCCCTCACCTCTTTACCTAAGAAACCATCTGTTTTTGTTCGAAAACTGAGAAAATGTCACTTTTTCCGTCCGATATTACAAGAGACACAGCATCGAGCCCAACTTCAAAGTATCATTTTGTGAGTAGCTCATAGGTTGAATAACTCGATTTAAAAATCAAATCGGTGGCACAAAATTATCTAGTACCCAGCCCTCACCTCTTTACCTTGGCAACCTTCGGTTTTTGGTCAAAAACTGAGAAAATGTCACTTTTTCTGTCCGTTATTACAAAAGACTCAGCATCGAGCCCAACTTCCAAATACCATTTCTGAGTAGCTCATAGGTCGGATAACTCGATTTAAGAATCAAATCGGTGGCACAAAATTATCTAGTACCCATCCCTCACCCCTTTTCCTTAGAGACCGTCGGTTTTTAGTCGAAAACTGAGAAAATGTCATTTTTTCGGTCCGTTATTACAAAAGACTCAGCATCGAGCCCAACTTCCAAATACCATTTCTGAGTAGCTCATAGGTCGGATAACTCGATTTAAGAATCAAATCGGTGGCACAAAATTATCTAGTACCCAGCCCTCACCCCTTTTCCTTTGAGACCGTCGGTTTTTGGTCGAAAACTGAGAAAATGTCAATTTTTCGGTCCGTTATTACAAAAGACTCAGCATCGAGCCCAACTTCCAAATACCATTTCTGAGTAGCTCATAGGTCGGATAACTCGATTTAAGAATCAAATTGGTGGCACAAAATTATCTAGTACCCAGCCCTCACCCCTTTCCCTTAGAGACCGTCGGTTTTTGGTCGAAAACTGAGAAAATGTCAATTTTTCGGTCCGTTATTACAAAAGACTCAGCATCGAGCCCAACTTCCAAATACCATTTCTGAGTAGCTCATAGGTCGGATAACTCGATTTAAGAATCAAATCGGTGGCACAAAATTATCTAGTACCCAGCCCTCACCCCTTTTCCTTAGAGACCGTCGGTTTTTGGTCGAAAACTGAGAAAATGTCATTTTTTCGGTCCGTTATTACAAAAGACTCAGCATCGAGCCCAACTTCCAAATACCATTTCTGAGTAGCTCATAGGTCGGATAACTCGATTTAAGAATCAAATCGGTGGCACAAAATTATCTAGTACCCAGCCCTCATCCCTTTTCCTTAGAGACCGTCGGTTTTTGGTCGAAAACTGAGAAGATGTCATTTTTTCGGTCCGTTATTACAAAAGACTCAGCATCGAGCCCAACTTCCAAATACCATTTCTGAGTAGCTCATAGGTCGGATAACTCGATTTAAGAATCAAATCGGTGGCACAAAATTATCTAGTACCCAGCCCTCACCCCTTTTCCTTAGAGACCGTCGGTTTTTGGTCGAAAACTGAGAAAATGTCATTTTTTCGGTCAGTTATTACAAAAGACTCAGCATCGAGCCCAACTTCCAAATACCATTTCTGAGTAGCTCATAGGTCGGATAACTCGATTTAACAATCAAATCGGTGGCACAAAATTATCTAGTACCCAGCCCTTACCCCTTTTCCTTAGAGACCGTCGGTTTTTGGTCGAAAACTGAGAAAATGTCAATTTTTCGGTCCGTAATTACAAAAGACTCAGCATCGAGCCCAACTTCCAAATACCATTTCTGAGTAGCTCATAGGTCGGATAACTCGATTTAAGAATCAAATTGGTGGCACAAAATTATCTAGTACCCAGCCCTCACCCCTTTTCCTTAGAGACCGTCGGTTTTTGGTCGAAAACTGAGAAAATGTCATTTTTTCGGTCCGTTATTACAAAAGACTCAGCATCGAGCCCAACTTCAAAGTATCATTTCTGAGTAGCTCATAGGTCGGATAACTCGATTTAAGAATCAAATCGGTGGCACAAAATTATCTAGTACCCAGCCCTCACCCCTTTTCCTTAGAGACCGTCGGTTTTTAGTCGAAAACTTTGAAAATGTCAATTTTTCGGTCCGTTATTACAAAAGACTCAGCATCGAGCCCAACTTCCAAATACCATTTCTGAGTAGCTCATAGGTCGGATAACTCGATTTAAGAATCAAATCGGTGGCACAAAATTATCTAGTACCCAGCCCTCACCTCTTTACCTAAGAAACCATCTGTTTTTGTTCGAAAACTGAGAAAATATCACTCTTTCCGTCCGATATTACAAGAGACACAGCATCGAGCCCAACTTCAAAGTATCATTTCTGAGTAGCTCATAGGTTGAATAACTCGCTTTAAAAATCAAATCGGTGGCACAAAATTATCTAGTACCCAGCCCTCACCTCTTTACTTAAGAAACCATCGGTTTTTGGTCAAAAACTGAGAAAATGTCACTTTTTCTGTCCGTTATTACAAGAGACACAGCATCGAGCCCAACTTCAAAGTATCATTTCTGAGTAGCTCATAGGTTGAATAACTCGATTTAAGAATCAAATCGGTGGCACAAAATTATCTAGTACCCAGCCCTTACCTCTTTACCTTGGCAACCTTCGGTTTTTGGTCAAAAACTGAGAAAATGTCACTTTTTCTGTCCGTTATTACAAGAGACACAGCATCGAGCCCAACTTCAAAGTATCATTTCTGAGTAGCTCATAGGTTGAATAACTCGATTTAAAAATCAAATCGGTGGCACAAAATTGTCTAGTACCCAGCCCTCACCTCTTTACCTAAGAAACCATCTGTTTTTGTTCGAAAACTGAGAAAATGTCACTTTTTCCGTCCGATATTACAAGAGACACAGCATCGAGCCCAACTTCAAAGTATCATTTTGTGAGTAGCTCATAGGTTGAATAACTCGATTTAAAAATCAAATCGGTGGCACAAAATTATCTAGTACCCAGCCCTCACCTCTTTACCTTGGCAACCTTCGGTTTTTGGTCAAAAACTGAGAAAATGTCACTTTTTCTGTCCGTTATTACAAAAGACTCAGCATCGAGCCCAACTTCCAAATACCATTTCTGAGTAGCTCATAGGTCGGATAACTCGATTTAAGAATCAAATCGGTGGCACAAAATTATCTAGTACCCATCCCTCACCCCTTTTCCTTAGAGACCGTCGGTTTTTAGACGAAAACTGAGAAAATGTCATTTTTTCGGTCCGTTATTACAAAAGACTCAGCATCGAGCCCAACTTCCAAATACCATTTCTGAGTAGCTCATAGGTCGGATAACTCGATTTAAGAATCAAATCGGTGGCACAAAATTATCTAGTACCCAGCCCTCACCCCTTTTCCTTTGAGACCGTCGGTTTTTGGTCGAAAACTGAGAAAATGTCAATTTTTCGGTCCGTTATTACAAAAGACTCAGCATCGAGCCCAACTTCCAAATACCATTTCTGAGTAGCTCATAGGTCGGATAACTCGATTTAAGAATCAAATTGGTGGCACAAAATTATCTAGTACCCAGCCCTCACCCCTTTCCCTTAGAGACCGTCGGTTTTTGGTCGAAAACTGAGAAAATGTCAATTTTTCGGTCCGTTATTACAAAAGACTCAGCATCGAGCCCAACTTCCAAATACCATTTCTGAGTAGCTCATAGGTCGGATAACTCGATTTAAGAATCAAATCGGTGGCACAAAATTATCTAGTACCCAGCCCTCACCCCTTTTCCTTAGAGACCGTCGGTTTTTGGTCGAAAACTGAGAAAATGTCATTTTTTCGGTCCGTTATTACAAAAGACTCAGCATCGAGCCCAACTTCCAAATACCATTTCTGAGTAGCTCATAGGTCGGATAACTCGATTTAAGAATCAAATCGGTGGCACAAAATTATCTAGTACCCAGCCCTCATCCCTTTTCCTTAGAGACCGTCGGTTTTTGGTCGAAAACTGAGAAGATGTCATTTTTTCGGTCCGTTATTACAAAAGACTCAGCATCGAGCCCAACTTCCAAATACCATTTCTGAGTAGCTCATAGGTCGGATAACTCGATTTAAGAATCAAATCGGTGGCACAAAATTATCTAGTACCCAGCCCTCACCCCTTTTCCTTAGAGACCGTCGGTTTTTGGTCGAAAACTGAGAAAATGTCATTTTTTCGGTCAGTTATTACAAAAGACTCAGCATCGAGCCCAACTTCCAAATACCATTTCTGAGTAGCTCATAGGTCGGATAACTCGATTTAACAATCAAATCGGTGGCACAAAATTATCTAGTACCCAGCCCTTACCCCTTTTCCTTAGAGACCGTCGGTTTTTGGTCGAAAACTGAGAAAATGTCAATTTTTCGGTCCGTAATTACAAAAGACTCAGCATCGAGCCCAACTTCCAAATACCATTTCTGAGTAGCTCATAGGTCGGATAACTCGATTTAAGAATCAAATTGGTGGCACAAAATTATCTAGTACCCAGCCCTCACCCCTTTTCCTTAGAGACCGTCGGTTTTTGGTCGAAAACTGAGAAAATGTCATTTTTTCGGTCCGTTATTACAAAAGACTCAGCATCGAGCCCAACTTCAAAGTATCATTTCTGAGTAGCTCATAGGTCGGATAACTCGATTTAAGAATCAAATCGGTGGCACAAAATTATCTAGTACCCAGCCCTCACCCCTTTTCCTTAGAGACCGTCGGTTTTTAGTCGAAAACTTTGAAAATGTCAATTTTTCGGTCCGTTATTACAAAAGACTCAGCATCGAGCCCAACTTCCAAATACCATTTCTGAGTAGCTCATAGGTCGGATAACTCGATTTAAGAATCAAATCGGTGGCACAAAATTATCTAGTACCCAGCCCTCACCTCTTTACCTAAGAAACCATCTGTTTTTGTTCGAAAACTGAGAAAATATCACTCTTTCCGTCCGATATTACAAGAGACACAGCATCGAGCCCAACTTCAAAGTATCATTTCTGAGTAGCTCATAGGTTGAATAACTCGCTTTAAAAATCAAATCGGTGGCACAAAATTATCTAGTACCCAGCCCTCACCTCTTTACTTAAGAAACCATCGGTTTTTGGTCAAAAACTGAGAAAATGTCACTTTTTCTGTCCGTTATTACAAGAGACACAGCATCGAGCCCAACTTCAAAGTATCATTTCTGAGTAGCTCATAGGTTGAATAACTCGATTTAAAAATCAAATCGGTGGCACAAAATTGTCTAGTACCCAGCCCTCACCTCTTTACCTAAGAAACCATCTGTTTTTGTTCGAAAACTGAGAAAATATCACTTTTTCCGTCCGATATTACAAGAGACACAGCATCGATCCCAACTTCAAAGTATCATTTCTGAGTAGCTCATAGGTTGAATAACTCGATTTAAAAATCAAATCGGTGGCACAAAATTGTCTAGTACCCAGCCCTCACCTCTTTACCTAAGAAACCATCTGTTTTTGTTCGAAAACTGAGAAAATATCACTTTTTCCGTCCGATATTACAAGAGACACAGCATCGATCCCAACTTCAAAGTATCATTTCTGAGTAGCTCATAGGTTGAATAACTCGATTTAAAAATCAAATCGGTGGCACAAAATTGTCTAGTACCCAGCCCTCACCTCTTTACCTAAGAAACCATCTGTTTTTGTTCGAAAACTGAGAAAATATCACTTTTTCCGTCCGATATTACAAGAGACACAGCATCGAGCCCAACTTCAAAGTATCATTTCTGAGTAGCTCATAGGTCGGATAACTCGATTTAAGAATCAAATCGGTGGCACAAAATTATCTAGTACCCAGCCCTCACCCCTTTTCCTTTGAGACCGTCGGATTTTGGTCGAAAACTGAGAAAATGTCAATTTTTCGGTCCGTTATTACAAAAGACTCAGCATCGAGCCCAACTTCCAAATACCATTTCTGAGTAGCTCATAGGTCGGATAACTCGATTTAAGAATCAAATTGGTGGAACAAAATTATCTAGTACCCAGCCCTCACCCCTTTTCCTTAGAGAAAGTCGGTTTTTGGTCGAAAACTTTGAAAATGTCATTTTTTCGGTCCGTTATTACAAAAGACTCAGCATCGAGCCCAACTTCCAAATACCATTTCTGAGTAGCTCATAGGTCGGATAACTCGATTTAAGAATCAAATCGGTGGCACAAAATTATCTAGTACCCAGCCCTCACCCCTTTTCCTTAGAGACCGTCGGTTTTTAGTCGAAAACTTTGAAAATGTCAATTTTTCGGTCCGTTATTACAAAAGACTCAGCATCGAGCCCAACTTCCAAATACCATTTCTGAGTAGCTCATAGGTCGGATAACTCGATTTAAGAATCAAATCGGTGGCACAAAATTATCTAGTACCCAGCCCTCACCTCTTTACCTAAGAAACCATCTGTTTTTGTTCGAAAACTGAGAAAATATCACTCTTTCCGTCCGATATTACAAGAGACACAGCATCGAGCCCAACTTCAAAGTATCATTTCTGAGTAGCTCATAGGTTGAATAACTCGCTTTAAAAATCAAATCGGTGGCACAAAATTATCTAGTACCCAGCCCTCACCTCTTTACTTAAGAAACCATCGGTTTTTGGTCAAGAACTGAGAAAATGTCACTTTTTCTGTCCGTTATTACAAGAGACACAGCATCGAGCCCAACTTCAAAGTATCATTTCTGAGTAGCTCATAGGTTGAATAACTCGATTTAAAAATCAAATCGGTGGCACAAAATTGTCTAGTACCCAGCCCTCACCTCTTTACCTAAGAAACCATCTGTTTTTGTTCGAAAACTGAGAAAATATCACTTTTTCCGTCCGATATTACAAGAGACACAGCATCGATCCCAACTTCAAAGTATCATTTCTGAGTAGCTCATAGGTTGAATAACTCGATTTAAAAATCAAATCGGTGGCACAAAATTATCTAGTACCCAGCCCTCACCTCTTTACCTTGGCAACCTTCGGTTTTTGGTCAAAAACTGAGAAAATGTCACTTTTTCTGTCCGTTATTACAAGAGACACAGCATCGAGCCCAACTTCAAAGTATCATTTCTGAGTAGCTCATAGGTTGAATAACTCGATTTAAAAATCAAATCGGTGGCACAAAATTATCTAGTACCCAGCCCTCACCTCTTTACTTAAGAAACCATCGGTTTTTGGTCAAAAACTGAGAAAATATCACTTTTTCGGTCCGTTATTACAAGAGACACAGCATCGAGCCCAACTTCAAAGTATCATTTCTGAGTAGCTCATAGGTTGAATAACTCGATTTAAAAATCAAATCGGTGGCACAAAATTATCTAGTACCCAGCCCTCACCTCTTTACCTTTGCAACCTTCGGTTTTTGGTCAAAAACTGAGAAAATGTCACTTTTTCTGTCCGTTATTACAAGAGACACAGCATCGAGCCCAACTTCAAAGTATCATTTCTGAGTAGCTCATAGGTTGAATAACTCGATTTAAAAATCAAATCGGTGGCACAAAATTATCTAGTACCCAGCCCTCACCTCTTTACCTTTGCAACCTTCGGTTTTTGGTCAAAAACTGAGAAAATGTCACTTTTTCTGTCCGTTATTACAAGAGACACAGCATCGAGCCCAACTTCAAAGTATCATTTCTGAGTAGCTCATAGGTTGAATAACTCGATTTAAAAATCAAATCGGTGGCACAAAATTATCTAGTACCCAGCCCTCACCTCTTTACTTAAGAAACCATCGGTTTTTGGTCAAAAACTGAGAAAATGTCACTATTTCTGTCCGTTATTACAAGAGACACAGCATCGAGCCCAACTTCAAAGTATCATTTCTGAGTAGCTCATAGGTTGAATAACTCGATTTAAAAATCAAATCGGTGGCACAAAATTATCTAGTACCCAGCCCTCACCTCTTTACTTAAGAAACCATCGGTTTTTGGTCAAAAACTGAGAAAATGTCACTTTTTCGGTCCGTTATTACAAGAGACACAGCATCGAGCCCAACTTCAAAGTATCATTTCTGAGTAGCTCATAGGTTGAATAACTCGATTTAAAAATCAAATCGGTGGCACAAAATTATCTAGTACCCAGCCCTCACCTCTTTACCTTGGCAACCTTCGGTTTTTGGTCAAAAACTGAGAAAATGTCACTTTTTCTGTCCGTTATTACAAGAGACACAGCATCGAGCCCAACTTCAAAGTATCATTTCTGAGTAGCTCATAGGTTGAATAACTCGATTTAAAAATCAAATCGGTGGCACAAAATTATCTAGTACCCAGCCCTCACCTCTTTACTTAAGAAACCATCGGTTTTTGGTCAAAAACTGAGAAAATGTCACTATTTCTGTCCGTTATTACAAGAGACACAGCATCGAGCCCAACTTCAAAGTATCATTTCTGAGTAGCTCATAGGTTGAATAACTCGATTTAAAAATCAAATCGGTGGCACAAAATTATCTAGTACCCAGCCCTCACCTCTTTACTTAAGAAACCATCGGTTTTTGGTCAAAAACTGAGAAAATGTCACTTTTTCGGTCCGTTATTACAAGAGACACAGCATCGAGCCCAACTTCAAAGTATCATTTCTGAGTAGCTCATAGGTTGAATAACTCGATTTAAAAATCAAATCGGTGGCACAAAATTATCTAGTACCCAGCCCTCACCTCTTTACCTTTGCAACCTTCGGTTTTTGGTCAAAAACTGAGAAAATGTCACTTTTTCTGTCCGTTATTACAAGAGACACAGCATCGAGCCCAACTTCAAAGTATCATTTCTGAGTAGCTCATAGGTTGAATAACTCGATTTAAAAATCAAATCGGTGGCACAAAATTATCTAGTACCCAGCCCTCACCTCTTTACTTAAGAAACCATCGGTTTTTGGTCAAAAACTGAGAAAATATCACTTTTTCGGTCCGTTATTACAAGAGACACAGCATCGAGCCCAACTTCAAAGTATCATTTCTGAGTAGCTCATAGGTTGAATAACTCGATTTAAAAATCAAATCGGTGGCACAAAATTATCTAGTACCCAGCCCTCACCTCTTTACTTAAGAAACCATCGGTTTTTGGTCAAAAACTGAGAAAATGTCACTTTTTCTGTCCGTTATTACAAGAGACACAGCATCGAGCCCAACTTCAAAGTATCATTTCTGAGTAGCTCATAGGTTGAATAACTCGATTTAAAAATCAAATCGGTGGCACAAAATTATCTAGTACCCAGCCCTCACCTCTTTACTTAAGAAACCATCGGTTTTTGGTCAAAAACTGAGAAAATATCACTTTTTCGGTCCGTTATTACAAGAGACACAGCATCGAGCCCAACTTCAAAGTATCATTTCTGAGTAGCTCATAGGTTGAATAACTCGATTTAAAAATCAAATCGGTGGCACAAAATTATCTAGTACCCAGCCCTCACCTCTTTACTTAAGAAACCATCGGTTTTTGGTCAAAAACTGAGAAAATGTCACTATTTCTGTCCGTTATTACAAGAGACACAGCATCGAGCCCAACTTCAAAGTATCATTTCTGAGTAGCTCATAGGTTGAATAACTCGATTTAAAAATCAAATCGGTGGCACAAAATTATCTAGTACCCAGCCCTCACCTCTTTACTTAAGAAACCATCGGTTTTTGGTCAAAAACTGAGAAAATGTCACTTTTTCGGTCCGTTATTACAAGAGACACAGCATCGAGCCCAACTTCAAAGTATCATTTCTGAGTAGCTCATAGGTTGAATAACTCGATTTAAAAATCAAATCGGTGGCACAAAATTATCTAGTACCCAGCCCTCACCTCTTTACCTTGGCAACCTTCGGTTTTTGGTCAAAAACTGAGAAAATGTCACTTTTTCTGTCCGTTATTACAAGAGACACAGCATCGAGCCCAACTTCAAAATATCATTTCTGAGTAGCTCATAGGTTGAATAACTCGATTTAAAAATCAAATCGGTGGCACAAAATTGTCTAGTACCCAGCCCTCACCTCTTTACCTTGGCAACCTTCGGTTTTTTGTCAAAAACTGATAGAGACAGATCATGCTGCAATAGATCTTTCAGCAATATTACAAATAATTCCCGAGCGATCAATACCTCTATACATTTTTTTAAATACTATTTCCTTCTTAGTCGTTCACATTTGAAAATTATATAAAATGCATAGAAATACCGTTCGATTTAGCATCTTTGAGCTAATAGCTGAAATATCTAGCAAATGGCACTCTGTATGAAAGGGTATGGGAGAGAGAATAAACGACAATGATTCAACGTGATGCTATGCTTACAATGAATGACATTAAAATCCATTTCATTAAATTTTCAAAGTTCTTTGCAGATGTTTTGATCGCATGTGGTGTTCCCATTGGTGCTGTTGTTGTTCGCAAGCTTCCCAGCTTCTCATGTAATGTTTGAGTTAGGCAGCTCGGCTTTACCAAGTGGGCAAATTTGGTTCTCCACAGAATATAATGATTGGCTTTCGTTTCTGCCTTATATCATGTTGGTATTGTTGAAATTTTGCGTTTAACTAAGATTGCTATCATTATTTTATTTCTTTGTGTATGGAAATGATAAGGCAAATCTTATATATTCTGTGGAGGTAAGCTCGAACACCACGTCAAGGTATTGCCCATGTTCGAGTTGTCCTACTTTGTTTTCCCAGGAGGAAAGTCATTTGTTATTCACAATAGCTCATTAAAACCCTGCAGTTTGATTGAGAGACACGGTATAAGTTTATACTATGACGTGTCAGCAAATTTATAACTGCAATCTTCCCTATTTGAAATGCAGCAGGCATGGAACTTTTGTCTTCATGTTTGTATTTGTCACATCACTTTCTTCATCTCATCCCTGGAGGTCACTTTTGTAAAGCGTAAAGCTGCCATATCAAGTTATTAACTGCTGCAGGTTCTATTGTGAATATCAAATAACAAAAGAGACTGGGCTGCTGTTTTAACCCTCGACTTATATTAACTTAGTTTGCTGTCTTATTTTCTTTTATCCGACGTCACTCATTATGAAAGTGGGAGTTTTCCTGTGAAACGCTGATCTTGAATGCAACAAATAATTTCTTTCTATTGTACCTCTCGACTGTGTTTGATATATCTTCGTTTCAAGTAGATCTACAGCAGTTTAGCTACGGGTAATGGATCAATATATTCATGATCAATAGCTTTGTATGATCTTTATATAGCTCTTGTCGTTCTTCTGTACAATGTCTAAACAAGACCACCATGTGTAGCTCCGTTCTTTATAAGGTGCCGTAAGGTTACTGCCGCCATTGCCGAAACCATTGCCGCAGGCATGCCACATCCATTTCAACTTAAAACCTGTTTTTGATACAGCCTTTAGGAGGTGTAACGTTGGTAGCGGAAATCCTCTGCCATCATCTATCTGCTAAACCCACTATACCTCATTCAAACCATGGTAAAGGTTGCTAGCGGTAGCGAAAAAAGGTTTCTATGTGTGCGGCATGCCAGTGGCAGTGGTTCCGGCAATGGCTGCAGCAACCTTACGGCACATTGTGACTAAATGGACACCACACTTCCATAGAAACCACTTCTTTCGGTACCTCCCACAGCCACAACCATGATAGTTACTGTAAAGTAAAGGCTTGGCAAAAGCTGGATCATTTCAAGTTTTCTCGATACGCACGGAAAGATTGAGACGTTCATATTTACATCATCCGACTGAGGTACGAGGGGGCATGGCAGATGAAGGATGGGAGATGACTGTTGCTAGCACGTTACGGATCCTTTCCTTTGTTTGGAAACGTTACTCTTGTATGGATACTTGTTTTTAACTCAATTTTATACAATATTCTGAAGTGAAAGTGAAGTTAAAGCATAAAGGTTCCCCCGGGGAAGGGAACGACGGGGTAACTTCAATAGACGGGTAACGGGGGTGTGCCATTTGACTTCTGAAATCGCACCCTAAAATTTATAAATTTTCGCGAAACGATACCCCCACAATTTACATGCCATCGAAAATGTATATCCTAAAATTGTGAAAGCCATCCAAAATTTTACCGAGTAAGTGAAAATTGATCAAAATTAATGTCCTATAGAGTAATTTAATTACTTGTGATTTACCAAAAAAGAATACCTCAAAATTTATTTTCTGCTCGAAAAAAGGCACCCCAAAAAATGGCACATCCCTTAACTGCATATATGGTAGTTACCCCCCCCCCCCCACCCTCAGGAAATGTTCCTTGTTGTGTCGTCTGCTTGTTACAGCACTTGTGGAAACTATTGTTTTGTGGAATAATGCACAATTTTTAGCTGAATCAATTTCAAAATTATTGGATTTTTTCATTTTCCAGTATCTTGAATCGAACAGTGCGAAGCAATGAAAATCTCGGCGCACATGAATATCTACTCACCTTTTAGATATTTGCCGTATACTTCATCAAATATTTCCTCTCGTGATCTTTTATGCCTTTTTGCAAGCAGCGTCACCAAACAAGATGGCGTCAAGACAGAGTTGATGAAATCTAAAATGCTTCTGCAGCGCGGGCTGCCAGTGGTGCAACAGTTTTCAATGACTGGAACTGGCTTGTGGCAGTTTCCTGTCTTTCTTATTCCAGCGTTCCCTCTGCATCCAATCCAATTATTTAATTCCATCTCAATTAGTTCCGGTAATATACTATCCTCTCTTGTAAGTTTCATAACATGGCATCTTCTAAGTTGATCTGCTCGTTTCGTCAAAACATTCTCATTCTTCTGAAGTATGTATCTGATATCTGTTGCAAATGGCTTCAAGTATGGTGAAGATCGGTTTGAACACATTTCTTTTAATCTCTGCATTTCTTCGCTAACTACGTATCTTGAGGATAAGACACTGTCATATATTTGTCGGCAAGTAAAGTTCAGGTATTTCCTTTCAAATATCTCCTGGTATTCCTCAAGGCATTGCTTATTCGCTTCCAGGTCTGTAATTGTTACGACATCATTGCTTTCCAAGTCGACATGCTGGTATTCTCGGTCCTCGGTAACCGGTATCTGTTTCAGGAATTCTATCATCTCCAATTCATTCATTGCTGTGGATAAATCGAGCTTTTTCTTGACGATTGCATTGTAGATCAGCATTCGCTCGGATTTCACATTTACATTGATAGGCATGCGGTTTCTGCTGAGTATAATAAATCGCAAGTACATGCACACGAACATGCCACAACTGACACTATCTGTCTGTCTCACGAAATTGTTGCTTTGGGACATGATTGACAGATATTTGACTTGCTTTGGATCACCCTTGATTAAGACTCCGAATACGTTCATGTAAAAGCAAAAACTGTCTATGGCTGATTGTACTGGTCTGGAGCCCAAAGAATCAATGTAAGTAAGGATGCCTTTATGAATGTCTACAACCATTCCTATCCAGTGTATATCATCGAGTGACCAAGCTGTTATTGCATATTGGTATTGGTTGTCAATGATTTCTGTCTTCTGCCTCTTGATACGGTCAAAGTGCTCCGATGAATGTCCTTTGCGCACATAACTTCTCAATTGTAAGCTGGGTACCACTAATATCGGCTTATCCAACTCTTCGTTTGCAGCATTTGCAATCAAAAGCATAAACCCATCAATGACATCGCCTTTGAGATTTCCACCTTCTCTGACTTGTTTCAAGGAATTTCCATGAACTGCCACGTTAGTGTTCAACAGCCCTTCAGTTATGATTACATCTTCGTTTGGCAAGGGCAAGAAATAGCCATTACTTTCGCTATCGTTAAGAGTTCGTGCATGCTCTAAGTCATTCCTGCATTTTACCCTCTTGTTTTCGAGATTAGCTGGGCTGAACCTATCCACTTTCACTAAGATGATGGTGTACTCTCCTTTTCCAAATTGTTTCCTTGTTCCGTCAATGTAAGCTCCATACTCTGCAATGGAGTACAGATTTGTTTCAGATGCATCGCATGTTATAACCTGATCGCCATTTCGAACAAACAGTTTCCTACTTGTTGCCGAAAAGATGCAGTGTACTCTATATTTCACTGCTTGGGAACTATTCACGTAGATTTTCAACTCCTTCCCAAGTGATGTCTGCTTTACCTCCTGTGTTGGGCTTATCGAACGACATTTAACAACTAGTGTGTCTGGAACATCGTAAAACGTCAATATTGGCTTAAAAGTCCTAGACTCTGTACAGCTCTTGCATTTTCTCTTCTCTTTTGCCCTTAAGAAGGCTCTTTCGATTTTATGAAAATCTAAATCAGTGATTTGGAGCTCATTTTCAACAATCATTTCCGCATCTTCGCTACCACATGACAAACAACTTCTTTGTTCGATACTGACAGTGCTCCTACAGTAATTTGTGTTAACTTCTTTCAATGCATCGTAGAACAGTGCATCGAAATCCCAATTGTTGTTGTAAAGTGGCACTCTTTGGAAGTATTCTCTTGCTGTGATAAGTAGAAGAGAGTGGAACGCACTTTTCTCCATTTCGCCACCAAGATATCGATCGCGAATATCCTTGAAGTCATCCAGAGGGACTTTAGATGTAAAGCCCTCAGCCATTGGAATGTTATCTATACATGCTGCAGCCAAGAATGCAGGTGCAAACCTCTCAACAAACTCGTCAATTTGGTCTAGTCTTTCATACAAGAATATATAGCCATCTGATTGAATGGATGAAAGTTGACCTGCAGATACAACTTTAGCAGACATGTCATCGTATTGTATCAAAACGTTTTCATTTACATATGTACATGCGGTATAATGACCGCTAGTCGTTGTATCTCCGTGATGTAAAACACATGCCCGTAACTTGTACTGGGTGCTAATTTTGCCCACATCAGTAGTTGCGAACAGCTCACCCGTTCCTTTTTTACCGTTGGTTGAATGGTGATCCAAATTGAGTATGTACGAAGGATAAATAGATCTTCTGCACTTTTGTTGTATATTCCATTCCTTGTTGAAGTTGTAGCGATTCAAAACTATGGCTAAGTCGGTAGGTGCTTTGGTAACAACCTTTGCGTACCCCTTTCCGCTTTCACCGCCACATTCGCATTTCACATCTTTGATTTGTTCGTCTGCGAAGAAATTGTCGATAGCGCTTTGTATGGAATGCGTCTCACCTAATAGTCCTTCCTTCTCTAACACTAATACGGATACTCCGAGGTTTCTTTGCATCACCTCTGCTTTACCACAACTGAAACAAGTTGACATCTCTCCAAAGCTTAATTGCCAGATATCTAGGCCGGGTTCTGCATTCACTGAGTTGACAATGTTGCCCATTATTTCATGTGCATCGTGTTGCAGACCAAATCTGAAATCTGTGCTATTTAGTCTCTCCAACATTCTCAGACAATCCACTTGTTTCTCTCTAAGATTCGTGCTGGCTGCAGTGAATCGCCTCAGGTGAGTAAATAGCGACTGACAGGCCAGTGGGTAGCTTGGTATTGTAAAGTCCAGGTTCAGTTTTAGAAACTTGTAACTGTGTATGATAGAACACATTGCTTGCAGAACAGCGTTTAGCCAACAGTTATTGTGATAGTTCGGCAGACCTATCAGAAGACGTCGTAGGACAGTTTGTAAGACCTCCACTGTTTCCTTCATTTGTTCCATTTGGTAAAGACCGGGATAAATCCTTTTCAATGGAACGTTATATTCATGGATAACAACGTCTCCTACGGTGAACATTCTTTCATGCTCTCTACCTTTGTGGAATTCATGTTCATCCATAGTTATATCTTCATCATCGAATATATCTTTGTATTTCATATCATTCACTTTGTTTTTATTTTGATCTGCATCATCATCTACCTTCATCTTCTTCGAGGACGATGCCAGATTGGTGTCGTCATGAACATGTCTTCTCTTAGTCCCTTTAATATTGACATCCTGAAAGTGCTCTTCTTTTTTGTGGGAAGTTGCTTTGTCGTCTGCATTTACTTTGGCCATGGAAGATAATCCCTTGAGTGAAACTGGATTTCTAGATGGTGGAGCTGCTTGGTAATAGCCAACATCTTTCTTAGAATAGGGATTCCCTTTACGTTTCTTATCCCATGACTCAGTGACAGTTTGCTTTGGTCTTTTCCTGCCTGTCGAAGAACTGCGATATTGATCTGCAAAAGTTCTTTGTAAACCAATCACATCTTCGTGCACTGTCCTAAAGAAATCATCTAGTCTAATCCGACTCCGCGAGTTCATCTGCAACTCATACATTATCCCCATTCTTCTTTCCGATCCTCCAATAGTTTTATTGTCGTTTAGGAAAGTCCTATATCGATCCTTGATTGATGTGATTCCCATTATTCTTTTATCCTTGTAGTCTTGGTATGGTTTGCTGTCACCATGTCTCGACAAATCATTTAATAACAATCCTGACCACAGGGGTGCTGTAGGCATAAGATTCTTGCAAATGTTATTTGCCAGCTCTGGTTCATAGAGGCTATTTAACTCGGAGCCGGTTGTTCTGCTTTCATCATTTGCACATTTCTCAGCATTATATTGCTTGACCTTTTCAAACTCTTTACGGAATTTCGAGTCACTTGATCTGTTTAGCATCTCTTCCTCAGTTCCAAGACGATCATTTACGTCCACCTCTGATTCGTGCAAGTCTTCCAGTTCCATTTGCACCCCATTCTCTTTCAGCACTGTCTCAAACCTTTCTATTCGATCATGCAATGATGTAAGGTCTCTTTCCAGATCTTTGCAGACCGTCTTGGTGCAACATATTCGCACAATGAGTGCAAAAATATCGATAAGATCTTCTAGGGATGCAGCATTCATCATCAGACTGCATGCCCACATATATATGCTAACTGATCTCTTGCGAGTAAATTACTTCTTGATCACCTTCTTCGCATCTCGCATGAAATGGAAAGCACATGCATGTACATTCATTTTCATGAGTTCTCTTAAAGATGCCTGTCCAGTTACTATATTCCATGCTCTCTCTAAAAATTCGGCCATGTTTTCTCTGTTGATGACACTTAGTGCAGCAAGTATCAGTACCAATGCTCTATCGCTATTGAATTGGGTCCTGTCTAGGGCCTCTGTTATTTATCATATATATCAATGACCTCCACCTACAGATGAAACATTGTGACGTCAACATGTATGCTGATGACACAAGCCTTATGTTTGCGTCGGATTCGGTTACGCATATTAACGACTGCGTCAATGATGACCTGAATAACCTTAAATCTTGGCTTCAAGGTAATAAATTGTCCCTGAATGTTGCTAAGACACATAGTCTTGTAGTCGGCAGCAGAAAGCGACTGAAAGATATAAATGATGATAGAGTAGCAAAGCCCTCTTTCGTAGTAGGCGAGGCGAATGTTTCCATAGTAGAAAATATCAAATACCTTGGGGTAATCGTTGATAAACATTTGAGCTGGGACGAACAAATTTCAGCAGTGACGAAAAAAGTTTCGCGTGGTTTAGGGATGTTACGTTTTTCCAAAAAGTATCTGCCCATTGTTACTGTACAAAAAATGTACAGAAGTTTGGTGGAACCATACTTCAGATACAGCTGCCCGGTATGGGGAGTTGCCGGCATCAATGCTATCAATAGGCTGCAAAAACTCCAAAATAGGGCGGCGAGAATCGTCACAAACAGTGCTTACGATGCTTCTGCCTTACCCATTATCAAAAAACTTGGTTGGCCCACCATCAATGAACTTATCGAATCAGAAACCTTGAAGATGGTGTACAAATCGGTAAACAACCAAGCTCCCATTTACCTTACAGAAATGTTTGTCAGGCTGTCCGATGCATGCAAGAGAGAACTTCGCAATACTAAAACAGATTTGGCCGTTCCTCGTCGCAAATCGGCTTTCGGCCAGAAATGCTTTTCATATAAGGGTGCTAAATTATGGAACGATCTTTCGGTTGAAGTAAAATCATCAAAATCTTATGAAATATTCAAAAAACGTATCAACAATGCCAACACCGAATGCTGATTCTCTCTTTCATGTTATAGTTAGCATCATTTTAATATGATTATAAGAAAATTTTGTAAATAGGGTTTTTTTTTAGTTATGTATGCTTTTGTTAGCTTTGTATTTATTTGCACGGCCCACTGTAAATCAGTCCTTTGACTGACGTGGCCACCGTGCCTAAACAATTTAAAATCAAATCAAATCAAATCAAATCAAATTGAACTGGATTGGATAAATTGTTAGAACCAAAAATTTCCTTTTCGTGGTGTCTGAATGCAGTTAGCCAGTTTTGCAAAATGGGGAGAGTGTGGGTGTCGCTAATCATAACGGACAATGGCACACTGATCATCCCTTTTTTTGGATGGCGAGCGGTAATCTCATAATAAAATAATTTCCTTTTTGTTAAAGAAGAGCGCACAATCTTGCCTGTCGCATCCCATGAAATGATATCGTGATCCGCAAGATCGTGGAAAAGTCTTACGGATGCCTCATTCCAGTACATGACGGTCAAAGGAATAAGGGAAAATTGAATTTTTGCAGGATGCATATGTTGTTCATCCTTGTTATGGTTGGCCCTTCCTGTGTCTTCCACCTCATTGCTGTTGGTCAATCCAGACAGTTCTGCTGCAAACAAACGTAGACCTTCTAATTCATTTTTATGGCGCCTTCCTTTTATCCGTCCCTCGTAAGCTATTTGTCGAAATATGTGTGAGTCCTTTCCCACTGTGTTCCGGTTTCCTGATGACATTGCATCCTTGGAAATATTAGCCATTCTTTGGATTCTTTCCTTGTATGGTTTGTGACCACTGGCCAGTTTCTCTCTCAATCTTTCACGTACTTTTCCGGAAATGGGTCTTGCGTACAAGTTTTCTACGCGATGTCGTACTTTACTCGAGTCAAAACTAATACTTCCTAACAGATTTGCATACAACACTATTCGAATATCCTTCACACCACATTCATCATGCTTGCAGTGTCCGTATGCTCGAAACAAGACCTTTTCCTCGTTCTGTGATGGTTTACAAAGTTGATGCCTCTTGAACATCACAGTGCAGTATGGGTTATACTGTTCAATAATGTTGTTAAAAAAGTGTGTCCAATCTCTATTCCCAAAGCGTCTGTAGTTTGGACCAAGAGATGTTGTCCGATATAAATTAGCCCATTCTTCACGCGTAATTTCAAAATAGGATTCTTCATCTACAGAAGCTTCGAACCATTCTTCCGGCAGGTCACAATGGCTCAGCTTAGCTACAGTGTCGTGATTCATTGGCACGTTCCTTTGCAGTGACTCCCTAACATCACCATTCATATCAATCTCATCTGCGTTATCTATGTTTTCTAAGGTCGGCCGTTCTTCTACCGTGTCCTCCTCATTCAGTGTTACTTCATTTGGTTGCCTTCCTATGGAACCGGCCAATTGGTCGTGTTGCACTTCTTGAAACGCTTCTTGTTGCTGCAACTCTTCAAGGGCTTGTGGCTCGCTCATGTTGCACCCTGCTGTGCTCTCTTCTAAGGGGTCACTTTCAATTTTAATAACATCCTCGTGTTGCAGCCGTTTCAGATTCTTAGCCTTGAGGACATTTATCGACAATCTGATTGTCTTGCGCTTTCTCTTGTATTGAAAAGTGGCATTCTCTGACTGGCACATCTTCATACCACAGTGAAATTTGACCTTTTTAGCCAATTTTCTAGAAGCTGCCATCTGTAATGCCTTGCCCTCAACGCCAATGCAGTGACAGTGATACCACTTTCCACAGATATCACAACAAATCCATAGATCTGTGCCACTCTCGCTTTGCGAATAGCTATGGCATACGCCACAAAGATTCCTTTCCCTGGCAGACTTTCCTTTCTGTCTACCGATGACACTATCAGTTTTAACGAAACCTGCTGGGGTTACCTTCTTTGCCCTTTCTTTCCTCGTTGATGGTGTATGTAAGTTCGTAGACTCATTGTCCGATTCAGTTACGGCCTTCTTTGATCTTTCTTTCCTTATCAATGGTGTCTGTAAGTTTAAAGTGGCATTTTCTGAGTCGATGACGGCCTTCTTTGCCTTTTCTACCCTCGGTGCTGCTGCTGTCTCAAAATTCGTATTCGAATCGTCTGACTCGATGACAGTCTTCTTTGCCTGCTCATCCCTTTTTGATGGCGTGCCCAAGTTCGTGGTCACATTGTTCGAGTCCGTGGTCACGTGGTCACCTTTTTGCTCGCTTGACTGATTATCGATTAATGAAGATACCAACGTTTGTATATTACCTCTGTTTTGCTTCCAAATCATGTGCAAGCGTTTCCTATGCTTTAAAGCAGGATGGTCTCCAACTGATGATGCGATCTCTTCCCACACAGGATCTCTGTATGATTTGCCGGTGATGGAAGCGACAGATGCAGTCGTTGCCTTCAAATACACCGCAATTCCTTCCGCTAAACGATTATACATTTCGCCATCCGGTGTTCTACCTGACAGTGACTTGACTTTTCTCGAATAGCACACTTTTTCCTGTTCATTCTCTTTGGCATCCATGTTATGCGACGTGCACATAGAATTATCTGTGATAAAATAAAGTAGAAATTCTACGAACCTAATTCGATTTACAACTGTGTGGCGCTGAGGACGGTGTTAACGAAATAGCTACACTAGCAGCACTGGCAACAAAAGACGTTTACTGAAAAGATAATCTTTTTAGAATCAACATTGATTCTAATTTCTATAGATATTGATCATGAAACGCAATGCATCTTGATCAATCGTCCTCCGATGTTAACTATTCTGTGATGGTCTTCTGGGGGGACCATGGCGAAAACTTGACATTTTCACTCAAAACTGTAGATTCCCGATCAAACGAAGCTGTAAAGCCAATCGTGAAGCGCGTCCACGCGTATCCGGATATTTTTGAAAACGCATCTTTTTTCCCGTATATCAAAAATACTCGCGTCCACACGAGCAGCGTTTTCGAAAAGATCCCCATCCACACGAAGACGCTGCTACATTCGCGCTTCGCTTTTTGAACTTCGATAAAAGAAAACAGAAAATCTTAATGCCCGTGCGTGATACCCAAAGATCCGTGCGCATGCTCTGACACGTCGTAAATTGATGCTGTGACGTCATCGTTTTCGAAAAGCTCTGCTTTCGCCCGTCCACACGACAACATGGCAATGGCGTTTTCAAAGAGATCCAGTCGCCAGAGCGTTTTGGAAAAGCTTCGTTTTTGGAAAAAAAACAAAACGCCGTCTACATGTGGACGCTGACCCAAAACGGATAAAAAAGATGCGTTTTCAAAATCATGCCCTTTACTCACGCCACAGTTCCAGTTATCACAACAGTGTCCAGGTGCAGTGCGTTTCAAGGAGAATTTTTAGACCACTGCGGGCTGCACAATGCTCCACAGTTCCAAACAATGGTGTGTGTGCGTGTGTGTGTGTGCCGTGCGCAGAGTTATAAATCTCTCGTCTCATGCAGCCATCCAGGTTAGAAAATTATGGAGACAGTGCAAAACTTCTGTGCCATTTCTTTACAGCTCAACGGAGAGGGGGTACTCCATATGAAAGGTATTGCCTTGCTTGTGCAATTGTTCAAAAAACTTCCAAAAAAATCTTGACAGGAAGTATGTTGGCTTAGGCATCGAGGAAACCTCTTGCTACAATTTGCACCACTAACCGAAATAAAGCTCATCTGTTATCCATAGAATCCACCAAGCGGCGTGGCCACGTCACATTAGGTGAGAGGCCAGGAGGTCTGGGGCGAAGCCCCAGGAGAATTTTTGGGACCACGGCCTATACTTTGGCTTAGAATGCATTTCCCAATATCATGCTTGCCATTAGCGACAAGGAAACTTTAATGATTTTGTGACCGTAATTCTATAAATCAGAGTAAGTGGAAATTTTTGAAGAAACAGCCTTTACTTTGGCCTATAAGCAACCACTACTAAAATGGAAGCTTTGAAAATTTGGCAACATATATATGCGCTAATATGAGCTTCTTGCCGCTTTCATCTCGTTCCAGCTCAATGACTTTTTTAAAGCACGTTTTCAAGCATTTCTCGGAAATATTCTTACTCATCCTAAACCCTGCCATTTTCTCTTAAATTTTAAAGAAATCTCAAGGTAAAGAGGTAAGGGCTGGGTACTAGATAATTTTGTGCCACCGATTTTATTCTTAAATCGAGTTATCCGACCTATGAGCTACTCAGAAATGGTATTTGGAAGTTGGGCTCGATGCTGAGTCTTTTGTAATAACGGACCGAAAAATTGACATTTTCAAAGTTTTCGACTAAAAACCGAGGGTCTCTAAGGAAAAGGGGTGAGGGCTGGGTACTAGATAATTTTGTGCCACCGATTTGATTCTTAAATCGAGTTATCCGACCTACGAGCTACTCAGAAATGATACTTTGAAGTTGGGCTCGATGCTGAGTCTTTTGTAATAACGGACCGAAAAAATGACATTTTCTCAGTTTTCGACCAAAAACCGACGGTCTCTACGGAAAAGGGGTGAGGGCTGGGTACTAGATAATTTTGTGCCACCGATTTGATTCTTAAATCGAGTTATCCGACCTATGAGCTACTCAGAAATGGTATTTGGAAGTTGGGCTCGATGCTGAGTCTTTTGTAATAATGGACCGAAAAATTGACATTTTCTCAGTTTTCGACCAAAAACCGACGGTCTCTAAGGAAAAGGGGTGAGGGCTGGGTACTAGATAATTTTGTGCCACCAATTTGATTCTTAAATCGAGTTATCCGACCTATGAGCTACTCAGAAATGGTATTTGGAAGTTGGGCTCGATGCTGTGTCTCTTGTAATAACGGACAGAAAAAGTGACATTTTCTCAGTTTTTGACCAAAAACCGATGGTTTCTTAAGTAAAGAGGTGAGGGCTGGGTACTAGATAATTTTGTGCCACCGATTTGATTTTTAAAGCGAGTTATTCAACCTATGAGCTACTCAGAAATGATCCTTTGAAGTTGGGCTCGATGCTGTGTCTCTTGTAATAACGGACAGAAAAAGTGACATTTTCTCAGTTTTTGACCAAAAACCGAAGGTTGCCAAGGTAAAGAGGTGAGGGCTGGGTACTAGACAATTTTGTGCCACCGATTTGATTTTTAAATCGAGTTATTCAACCTATGAGCTACTCAGAAATGATACTTTGAAGTTGGGCTCGATGCTGTGTCTCTTGTAATAACGGACAGAAAAAGTGACATTTTCTCAGTTTTTGACCAAAAACCGATGGTTTCTTAAGTAAAGAGGTGAGGGCTGGGTACTAGATAATTTTGTGCCACCGATTTGATTTTTAAAGCGAGTTATTCAACCTATGAGCTACTCAGAAATGATACTTTGAAGTTGGGCTCGATGCTGTGTCTCTTGTAATAACGGACAGAAAAAGTGACATTTTCTCAGTTTTTGACCAAAAACCGATGGTTTCTTAAGTAAAGAGGTGAGGGCTGGGTACTAGATAATTTTGTGCCACCGATTTGATTTTTAAAGCGAGTTATTCAACCTATGAGCTACTCAGAAATGATACTTTGAAGTTGGGCTCGATGCTGTGTCTCTTGTAATATTGGACGGAAAGAGTGATATTTTCTCAGTTTTCGAACAAAAACAGATGGTTTCTTAGGTAAAGAGGTGAGGGCTGGGTACTAGACAATTTTGTGCCACCGATTTGATTTTTAAATCGAGTTATTCAACCTATTAGCTACTCAGAAATGATACTTTGAAGTTGGGCTCGATGCTGTGTCTCTTGTAATAACGGACAGAAAAAGTGACATTTTCTCAGTTTTTGACCAAAAACCGAAGGTTGCAAAGGTAAAGAGGTGAGGGCTGGGTACTAGATAATTTTGTGCCACCGATTTGATTTTTAAATCGAGTTATTCAACCTATGAGCTACTCAGAAATGATACTTTGAAGTTGGGCTCGATGCTGTGTCTCTTGTAATATCGGACGGAAAAAGTGATATTTTCTCAGTTTTCGAACAAAAACAGATGGTTTCTTAGGTAAAGAGGTGAGGGCTGGGTACTAGACAATTTTGTGCCACCGATTTGATTTTTAAATCGAGTTATTCAACCTATGAGCTACTCAGAAATGATACTTTGAAGTTGGGCTCGATGCTGTGTCTCTTGTAATAACGGACCGAAAAAGTGACATTTTCTCAGTTTTTGACCAAAAACCGATGGTTTCTTAAGTAAAGAGGTGAGGGCTGGGTACTAGATAATTTTGTGCCACCGATTTGATTTTTAAATCGAGTTATTCAACCTATGAGCTACTCAGAAATGATACTTTGAAGTTGGGCTCGATGCTGTGTCTCTTGTAATAACGGACCGAAAAAGTGACATTTTCTCAGTTTTTGACCAAAAACCGATGGTTTCTTAAGTAAAGAGGTGAGGGCTGGGTACTAGATAATTTTGTGCCACCGATTTGATTTTTAAATCGAGTTATTCAACCTATGAGCTACTCAGAAATGATACTTTGAAGTTGGGCTCGATGCTGTGTCTCTTGTAATAACGGACAGAAAAAGTGACATTTTCTCAGTTTTTGACCAAAAACCGAAGGTTGCCAAGGTAAAGAGGTGAGGGCTGGGTACTAGACAATTTTGTGCCACCGATTTGATTTTTAAATCGAGTTATTCAACCTATGAGCTACTCAGAAATGATACTTTGAAGTTGGGCTCGATGCTGTGTCTCTTGTAATAACGGACAGAAAAAGTGACATTTTCTCAGTTTTTGACCAAAAACCGAAGGTTGCCAAGGTAAAGAGGTGAGGGCTGGGTACTAGATAATTTTGTGCCACCGATTTGATTTTTAAATCGAGTTATTCAACCTATGAGCTACTCAGAAATGATACTTTGAAGTTGGGATCGATGCTGTGTCTCTTGTAATATCGGACGGAAAAAGTGATATTTTCTCAGTTTTCGAACAAAAACAGATGGTTTCTTAAGTAAAGAGGTGAGGGCTGGGTACTAGACAATTTTGTGCCACCGATTTGATTTTTAAATCGAGTTATTCAACCTATTAGCTACTCAGAAATGATACTTTGAAGTTGGGCTCGATGCTGTGTCTCTTGTAATAACGGACAGAAAAAGTGACATTTTCTCAGTTTTTGACCAAAAACCGAAGGTTGCCAAGGTAAAGAGGTGAGGGCTGGGTACTAGATAATTTTGTGCCACCGATTTGATTTTTAAATCGAGTTATTCAACCTATGAGCTACTCAGAAATGATACTTTGAAGTTGGGATCGATGCTGTGTCTCTTGTAATATCGGACGGAAAAAGTGATATTTTCTCAGTTTTCGAACAAAAACAGATGGTTTCTTAGGTAAAGAGGTGAGGGCTGGGTACTAGACAATTTTGTGCCACCGATTTGATTTTTAAATCGAGTTATTCAACCTATGAGCTACTCAGAAATGATACTTTGAAGTTGGGCTCGATGCTGTGTCTCTTGTAATAACGGACCGAAAAAGTGACATTTTCTCAGTTTTTGACCAAAAACCGATGGTTTCTTATGTAAAGAGGTGAGGGCTGGGTACTAGATAATTTTGTGCCACCGATTTGATTTTTAAATCGAGTTATTCAACCTATGAACTACTCAGAAATGATACTTTGAAGTTGGGCTCGATGCTGTGTCTCTTGTAATAACGGACCGAAAAAGTGACATTTTCTCAGTTTTTGACCAAAAACCGATGGTTTCTTAAGTAAAGAGGTGAGGGCTGGGTACTAGATAATTTTGTGCCACCGATTTGATTTTTAAATCGAGTTATTCAACCTATGAGCTACTCAGAAATGATACTTTGAAGTTGGGCTCGATGCTGTGTCTCTTGTAATAACGGACAGAAAAAGTGACATTTTCTCAGTTTTCGAACAAAAACAGATGGTTTCTTAGGTAAAGAGGTGAGGGCTGGGTACTAGATAATTTTGTGCCACCGATTTGATTTTTAAATCGAGTTATTCAACCTATGAGCTACTCAGAAATGATACTTTGAAGTTGGGCTCGATGCTGTGTCTCTTGTAATAACGGACAGAGAAAGTGACATTTTCTCAGTTTTTGACCAAAAACCGATGGTCTCTAAGGAAATGGGGGGAGGGCTGGGTACTAGATAATTTTGTGCCACTGATTCGATTCTTAAATCGTATTATCCATCCTATGAGCTATTGGGAAATGATATTTGGAAGTTGGACTGCATGCTGGTTCGCTCGGAAAAACGGACAGAAACATTGACCTTGTCGGTTTTTGGGTAAAAATCGAAAATTATTAGAAACTCTCTGATCCATCCCTTTCTACCTCTCGATACCTTCCTATCCCTCCCCTCCCCGCTCCTCTGCCCCTTTTAAGTGACGTATTGGCCTGTTTCATCTTTTAATTAGCATGAGAATACAAATCCTGAGTGATTGATGGCTCATGTCATGTCAAATCCCGACCAAAGGAATCACCTCCGACGCGCGTCAGTTGAAGAGTTACACTAGGAATGAAGGAACTTTATCAGGCTGCCTTTTATATATTTATTCATGAAATATCCAAGCATACAGTCAATAAAATTAATTTCTTGGTCAATATGGACAGTTTCTACGATGAAATATTCTGAAATTCCTCGATTGTTGGTGGAAGTTCTCAATCCTGTTTAGGCCCATCGGTTGGGCAACGCGGTAAGAATTCATCATGCTTCAAACAACTCCTGGTCGACAAATATTACCAGAAAATGTGTTTTTAATAACGAGATGACATGTACTGTCCTCAGGAACGTCTAAATCATAATAACACAGTCAATCATATGTTCTGCCCGGATGCGGTAAACCGCATACGTTCTACGGTACCGTAACAAAAATGAGGGCTAGAAAAGTGAGGGCTGGCTTGACGATACCACTTCTATCTCATCATGTAGAAAAAAACATAACAGGTTGAAATCCGTCTGCACTACCTTTGTCCCCTCAAAGTTCGCCTGCTTCTTGCCCCTCTTAGGGGCCATCGACTTTCGATTTTCGTATTTTTTAACGGCAATTGGCCGTTATGGGGGGAGGGGGTCTTACCCTTAGGCCGTTAAGAAAATAAAAAATCGTACGGAAATCTCCGTAAGAGAATTTTTTAAAAGCGTAGATAAAATCTTTACAAATAACATATAGAGTGTAGAATAGAACAGTTTTACTATGCCTCCCGATATGGCGTATTTTCGGTTGAAGTCCAGCATGTTCCACAAGATATTTGTTTGCTGCTCCCCAAGTCTTACTTAGGCCAAAGATTTTAGGCCGATCGGAGGCCCGTTTGGTAGAAGGCCGTTAACGGGGAGGGGGGGAGGGGGTTCCGATCTTAACGGCCAAATGCCGTTAAAAAATATGAAAATCGAAAGTCGATGGCCCCTTATGGGTCATCGACTTTCAACTTCGATTTTCGTGCGTTTTTACAGCACTGCCATCGTACTTCGCTAGTATGGAAAGTATATGGCAGCCAGTCTGCATTCTTTGTAGTGCGCGGGGAAGATCTTCCCCGTGCCACTTTTGCTAAAACAATAGAGTCTATTGTTGAGCCATTGTTTTCACCCGCGCACTTCCCCGCCCAAGGAACATCGAGTGCAGTCTGGTATGGCAGATGCACACCCAAGATTTTTGGTTGACTTGTTAGTTGCACACCTAAGTGATTTACGACAAAACAACCGAGCAGGATCTGTGTGGGGAAGGGTGAAAATTTGCAACTTTGAGCTCCCCTTTCCATAGCTGAAATGATGATGATCACGGGATACATAGAACAGCATAGATGCATAGATCGACCAAAGATTTGAGGAAAAAAAGAAGAATAAGAGTGCCATTTAAGGAATACTGATAAGGAACAAAAAGTACTCAAGACATTTGATTTGGCAGTGGCTTGAAAGAACTTTCTATGACTGTTGGAACGAATTTCATATTGGGGGGCTGAAAAGAAACACAAGTGAAGTGAACAGAAAACGGGGGTCCGGGGGCTTGCCCCCGGAAAAATTTTCCATGATCCCGCCCTTTAGACTGCTGGAAAACGACCCATTTTTGGAAAATGTGCCATTGAGGGAAACAAAAAGGATCATGACTAATGGGAGACTTTTCAAATTTTGAAAATTTTGAATTTTAGACATCAAAAGAATTTTAGAATTCTATGACATCGAAAGATATTGCATTTTTGATAGATACTGGTAGCTTCCTCGAATAAATAAGAGTTAGAATCTTCATTCCTACTACCTTAGCTGTTACAGCCTTTTTCACTTACAAAATCAACAAACTTCATCTGATTTGAAAAGTTTCAAGATGTGCACACTTAAAGTGCCCACTTGCTAGCCGTTGCACACTGCACACTTCAAATTTTCTTCGTGCACACCCGAGATCTCGTCGAAAAGTGCCGTACTTTCCATACTGGGTACTTCGAGCGGCTTGTGACTTCTTTGAGACAACACAGATCAAGCTGCAAGTCACAGTCTCGTATTGTCCAGAGTAGGTATTTCAATGTAACATGAACAAGTCTTGTAAGGTTGTTGCAAAGCAGGAGGATGCTAAGAATCGACTTTCGACTTCAATTTTTGTGCGTTTTTACAGCATTGCCATTTGGATTTGGTCGTTACGGGGGGGGGGGGAGGTACCCCTTCGGCCGTTAAGTAAGAAAGTGCGAAATCGTACATTAAAGTCTCCGTAGAAGGGAAATTTTTGAAAGATGTGGACAAAAAGCTTCACAAATAAGGGGCCATTCAAAAGTCCATTTTGTCACAGATAGTGGATTTGCCGTCATATAAGAAAGAAATTTCCTTTCTTTGAGGACGACTTGGGCAAGTCCACACAGATAGCGGAGTTTGGCGGTATGGGGGGAGGGGGTTTATTTTTTATCTGTTTAGCATGACGGAATGGAACCTAACCAGCTAACAGTTTTCAATCATATTTTGCAAAGTTTCAACGCTGGACAATGTGAAGCAGAGACAGAAATGGCCAAACAAAGAAGAGGTTTGTGACAGGATAGCAGAGGGCTAAGGCACACAAACCACAAGCAACGAACTTTTGAGAACTTCTATACTTCAATGCTTCTATACAGAGAAGTCTTACATTGGGCTGGGCCCAGAATTTTAGGCCGATTGGAGACACTTGGTTTCAGAAGGCTGTTAATGGGGATGGGATGGGGTTGTGATCTTAACGGCCAAATGCCATTAAGGAATATGAAATTTGATGCTCCTTAATTTTGCCCTTTCCCCCACATGTGCAGAGATGTGCAGAAGTTTCTTTCTCTTTAATTTTTGCCCCACACTCTTCAAATTGCAAAGTATTGGCCTTATTCATTATGGGGTAAATAACATCCTCAGATGCTATGGCCATATACCAAGAGAAATAAGTCATTTTGCAACTTTTTCTTGAATTACAGAGGCACTTTAGAAGGTTGTGTATGGGGCAGCATGTAAGGGGCCACACATGAATTGATTCTTTCACACAACATCTATTGGACATTTCAAAATACCCCACCTCAATCCCCCCAATCGTTTAATTGAAAATCAAAACATTTCCGATTACAAAAAATTATCCCATTGTTTTGCTGCATATCAAATAGGTCTAAAGCCCTGGCAAAACGACTGGACATTTGCGCTGAACATTGACTGGACATTGCTCACCGTGTCCAGTGTGTGAACACATGAAAATTTTTTGGGGGTGGCAAAACGGCTAAACATTGTCCAGTGAACATTTTCTCTGCGATAAATTGCGTGCAATTTTTCGGGTCCGGACTTTTGTTTTAGGAGCCCGGGGTAAACTGATCATAGGATGCCAAGGGGATGAAAACATAAAATCTGCTGCTAAAATTGTGACATCAATGATCATCAATTTTAAGAGAAAAGTTGAAGATCGATTGGGCTTGCTGCTTGTCCCATCAATATCATCGTATCCTCGTTCTCTGCGATCGCTCTGGTCATCAGAACTGCAATTGATCTTGTCAGAGGAATCCTCGTTACTGCGTGAATACCTTCCCCTGCTGTTCATAGAACAAATTGATGCTGATGACTCCATCTCTTCCCTGTCATGACGAAACTCTCCTTTCTTGCATTTGTAATGCGCTTGCGCAAACTGGACAATGTTCAGTGGGGTGGCAAAACGACTGAACATTTTCTTCAAACAAAAGAAATTTAATCTTGTCCACTGAACATTTTTGGCTGCCTTCAAAATCGACTGAGCAGCTCTCAACATCGCTGAACACAACTGAACAAGATTGGACAAGGTGGCAAAACGACGCAACATTTTGCACTGGACATTTGTCCAGTGCATGTTCAGTGCAAATGTCCAGTCGTTTTGCCAGGGCTTAAGTGATTGTGCAGTCATCAGCAATGTGTTTTGCATGACCAGACTCATCAAAAATGGATGAGATACTGTCACTGCTGTTGAAATTCTTTTGCAACAAAAAGTATACAGCAAGCGAAAGCTATAGAATAAAGCTCCTTGCAGAGAATTCTATGAAGAAATATTGATAAAACAAAAATTTTGAAAGCGTCTGTTCTTTTATCCCTTCCCCCCCCCCCAAACGTCCATTGGATTTTTTGCATGAAAGAATCAATTTGTGTGCGGCTCCTAAAGAAGATGGCCAGTTCATGAAGGTGGACTCAAAATACCGATTTCTCAAACTGTCAAGAAAGGTAAGGCACCAACATCTGTCTTCAGTTGAATGAAAAAGTTTGCCAAAGAAGATGACAGTATCCTCTGCCCAATCTGAAGCCAAGGAGAGATTGGGCGATGATGATTTGGATCAATATAGCCCTAAGAAAGAGAATATGATGGAACTAGAACAACAAAAAACCCATCAGACACAGGGGAGGACAACATCATTGTTATCAAAGAGAAAAGCATGTCTTGTATTGTGTATTACAATCAAAATTAAGTTCTTTTAGAAAATGGATTTGTTAATCTCCATTTAATTTTTGTGCCCTCTAATTTACACCTCCCCCAAATATTTCTACAATTTGCTCCTTAGTTTTCACTTATGGGGTGGATATTAAAGGCAGGTGAAATTTGAATGGATTGTGGCATCACATCAATGATACAGTCATGGATTTTTGGCCAGAGCCTTGGAGCCAGTTGCAGAGATGATTCCACTGACAAATTATATTATTCACCGCAATAATCCTGTGACCAAAATATTACTCCATGTTTGTGCAATCTTGAATTAGGCAGCGTTTTTAGCTGACACAAAGCTGTAATGGTTGCGCAGTTGTGCAATCAAATCACATGTGTTAATAGGACTGCACCTCAGTTTTACCAACTGTGAATGATTGAAAATATGCAAAGAAAATGACCTTTATACACAAAGCTGTTACAGTGGAATTTGTATCCTTTGAAGTCAAAGTTCTGACAGAGGTGAAGGTGAAGTTGTGGCATTTTATGTCAAGCATGCAGGAGCACAGAGTAGCTAAGCACTAACCAGGCCCACACACACACCACACCATGTCATGACACTCAAGTGATGGGGCTCCGTCAGGTGTCACACCCTGTCTTCCTGACTGTTTTGCCTGCAAAGTCAGAGGAATGAATCAGTGTGTCACAAACATCTTCAAGCAAAGATCTGAGTCAAAAAAGTTGTAACTAAAGCTAAAATAGCCCAAATATGGCATATACTGTAATCTATGATGGAAAAGATGATGGACCTGTTGGGCTTTAACTTGTATTTTTTAATAATTTAAATTCCCCCAAAACTGAACGTGGAGTAGGGGTGGATCCAACCCAATGTTTTCAAAACTTAAGTTTGAAAATGAGGATGAACACTGTGTAGGAGCTAACGGTACAGATGCACAGCAGCCATTTGAATTTGATTTCTAGCACTGGTTAGACTTGGGTCAAAGAGAGAACAATTAGAAAAGCAGTTATATTGAGGTAATGATCTTTAATTTCTAAGCTACAAACAGGGTGATTTATTGCCTATGGTTTTTGTTGTGAAGGGGACAGTTGCCCCCACCTTCTAGCAAGTTCCCAGGTAAGGCTTGTTGACAGGCTGCCACCTATATCCCCTAATCCAAACACTGAAATGGATTAATACTGTGAAAATTTTGTTTTCTGCACCCTTAAAAGTGCTGATGCCAAAGGCTCAGTTTCAAAACAAGGCTCATCCCACAACATCAAAAGAAAATGCAAAGGAGCATTAGATACAGGCCGGAAAACAGTAGACAGTTTGTAATACATGATATGCAAGAGTCATATAATTGTATACAAGAGATGTGTACAGTATACATGATGTGCAAGAGTCATATGATGTGCAAGGGTCATTTGAAACCTTCTTTCTTTCTTGAGAGGACCTTTTATTCAGGCTGCATGCAAAAAGTTTTGCTATGTGTACAGATGCAGTTGTACAGCCATAAGCAAATGCAAGTTTCCAACATGGCATAACTTTAATGATGTGCCAGATCCTGTTCAGTCTTTGCATCTTTATCATGATACGTACAGTTTTTCTAGTATGGGCTGTGGATACTTTAAAAGTAGAGAGCACTTCATCAAGTCTGTTAACTCCTGTATTTGAAATGAGTTTGACCTAACAAATAGAACACCTGAGAAAGGCATTGTTTCTTCGTCTGTGCTTTTGTTCACTAACATGTGGTTAAGCTTTATTTCAATAGACATCTTAACGCTACACTGATTTGTGCCTGAGGCAATGCTGCATCCTCTTTGCCCTTCACACTCCTGTTGCACTGACCTCGGGACAAGAGTTGTTTTAAAACCACAGACAGGTTTTTGTGCTATTGTCAGTTGATATTTTAATTTGCCTTCAATAATTCCATCATGGTAACACAGCCACTGATACATGCACCATACCAGGTACAGTATATAGCAATTTTTCAACTGCAATGCCTGTATGCATTGTGTTTTTTTTTTCAATACTCCACTGCCTTAGCTATAAAAGGATTTATACAGGTTGTATCTATCACCCTAAGAAATGCCTATTTAGAAAGCCTAGACATACTTAAACTGGTCACATAGAAATTATTATAGTTGCATGTTTACGTTAAAAACTACTTATACCAGCTACAGTATGCTAAATGTGAGATAACAACTGAAGTGTTAAACCCCAATACTATTTTCTGCTAGTCCTAAGAAAGGTTAAGTAAGCATTTTAAAAAAAAGAAAGAAATTACCTTGTCTAAAGCCCACCTCCCCCCCCCCCCCTAAATAGTATATAATATTTTGGGAATGGAAAGTTTAATCCAACGCCTGAGACATACCGTAATTTTTGTTAAGGACGTGAGAGTCAAGTGTTTAGAATTTTAGGTCTTTATTTCTCATATCGTAGTTTGAGGACTTATTCTGTGAGCCATAGGTCTTTGTTTTCAGTAGTTCCTTTCTTTCTCCACTATGTTAGCTTTCCAAACACTATTTTCTAGCTCTCAAAACAAGATTCAATAATATGATATAAAAATCAATAACATAAGGTTAAAAGGTGCATTTACATTAGACATAATTAGGAGAAAGTTATATAGGAGAAAGTTTATTCTCTTTCCTTTCTAGGTGCCGTTCTACCATATCTTACTTGAAGCAATACTCATTTTGTGGATTATCAGACTCCTGACCAGGAAAAGTTACACACCAAAAGAGCAACGTTTGGAGCTTTCAAAAGAGGTAAGTTTTACGATTTCAAATGAAAGATAGTACCCCGGGGGGGGGGGGGGGGGGTACATGACTTGCGGATGGACGGGGGTCTGCCGCCCGGTTTTCAGAAAGGTACCCTCTTCTAATTACCGAAACTTGCGGACATACCCACTTTTATGATGAACTTTGGCGGAAAACCACCCATTTTTGCTATTTTTCGCCAATTTCTGGATAACCCACCCTTGTTTAAGGAAAATCTGCCGAAAAGGGACCCTTGTTTAGAGAATTTGGGGCCCAAAAACCCACCCATATGGGCGGCACATACCCGTACCCTCAACATGTTATGTACCCCCCCCCCCCCCCCCCGGGGATAGTACTGGACGTCTGTAGTTCTTGATTTTGTCTTTTGCCCGTGAAAGAAGTGAATTCGTTGTCTGTTGACATTGTTCATTTCATTTCAAAACAATGCAGTGTCAAACAACCCTACTGTATGTACTATAGGCTTTGACCCTATATGAGAAACTAAACATATTAGACAAACAACAACAGTTAAGTTCATTCATTCAAGTCCAACATGCAGACGTGATTAAAGCAACAAGAAGAACAACAACAGCAGGTTATATTATTGTAGAAACTCGCAAAGTATGGTTCACACATTATGCGAAATCGATAACAAGAAGTGATATAATAGTACGTAAAACTAAGGAAATCTGCGTGTAAGGAAGTTTTTAAATGGAGCTCTCGCTGGCTCTCGCTTTGGGTAAACTTAGTAATGAACACCACACTTCACGTGGCCATTACAAATATACCCGGCCTGTGTCATCCAAGCAATCAAAGAGAGTTGGTTGCAAGGGGTATTTCACTCATTTTAAAAAGTGTACAACATTTTTTAAGAACGAAAGGATTTTCCTTGATCAAAGCAAAGGGGGATTTTTGCCAAAGGTGTAAGAGACTATTTTGGAATGATAGCCTACTATGTCCGTCGCTTGCAGGGGCGGACTGGCCAGTCGGGCTACCGGGCTGGGCCCCGAAGGGCCCCCTCAGCAAGTGCCCTTTTGGGCCCCTTCTATGCTCGAAGAAAATACTTCAGACTATTAATTTTTGGACGAACTTTTGACAGTGGCCAAGCAACCAATTGAAATCAACGAAAATTAGTTATAAAGGGACCTGTGACATTTCTTTCAGCAACGATTTTTGTTTGTCTAACAATTGAAGATGTCCAAAGAGTGCACGTGGGCCCCAATTTTTAAGATAAGGGTGACACGAAATTTCAGTTGGCGCTGTCTCGTCTGTGTTGAACTACTTTCGATAGGTAGGTGAACTGGGGAATCTGCAAACGTAGATAGAACTTGACGAAATTGAAGCAGCTCTGGCCAAGGGGGCCCAATAAAAACCTAGTCGAGATGATGTCTTGTAAGCAGGGCCCCTTCTCACTTTACCTATTGCCCTTGCAAGTCTGTTGATTTCAAACAATACTTCTACCTATATCGACACTCGATTTACAGCGATGTAGGAGGCCCTTTTAGGGGTATTTGAGGTATGAATAAGGTGTTTAGAGAAAAGGTAGAAGTATTTACCATTTTAGAAATTTGAAATGTGAAGTAATAATGGTTGTCAGGTATGAAAGTTTCCAATTTTCCGAAAAGACAAAAGAACGATAACGCAAAAGATTTTACAGTAAATGATTTGACAAAAAGATCATTTGTAGACGATTTTCATGCTCTACTTTAAAAAGTTTTCCCAGGAATGTCTGTCGTTGCAAGCAAAGCATTCCCTTTCATGGGTTGTAAAACCTTGAAGTTTGAGGACAAATAAAGGCATTCCTCAGCGATGAATCTGGCATTTCCCAAGAACGAAACGGGCATGGCCATGAAAGTTCTTCCGGGGGCTTCGCCCCCCGGACCCCAATTTGTGCAAGTCCTCCAGGGTTCTCGATGGCTGGAATTGCCACTGAGATTGCTGTTTTCGCCTTCAACTTCTGGATACTCCTGGGTCTATTTAAAAAATTGCATCCTCCAAATAGGTCCGCTGAAAACGAGGAGCTGAGGGGCTTCAGCCCCCAATACTATGCAGAAGTTCGTTCATTTCTCAAGTAAAAAGGCTGTGAAAGCCAAACACATGGAAATGAAGATCTAAACTTGTCTTTATTCCAGGAAGTTGCCAAAATTTATCAAATGATCACTTTTTTACTACATTGTGGGCTTCAAAAATAATGAATCCACTCGTGAAATTGCAATCATTCACGTTTTAAGGGAAGGACCCCCATCACTCGTGATGCTCTGATGCTTTAAATGGCAAATCTTCCAAAAGTTGGGCGTTTTCCAACGATCTAAAGGGTGTGGTCATGAAAATTTTTCCCGGGGGCAAGCCCCCGGACCCCCATTTCTACTTTTTGGGCTCGTACCTATAACCTATTTACAGCTCCCGCACAATATGAATTTGATTCTCACGGGTCTGTCAAAACATCACTTGAGAAAGTAGATAGCAACATGCAACTCGTATAGAAACCATTTCATATCATTTCGAGACCGATCTAGGGTGTGTGTCTCCGAAAATTTTTCCAAGTAAGTGCCCTGCAAATTTTTCTCTCGGTTTCGCCTTTCGTTTCGGGCCCCTTCACCGCAGAATCGCCCGGGCCCCAATTCTACTGCCAGTCCGCCCCTGGTCGCTTGGTTGAATATATTCTACCCTCAGGAGGGGATGCATAACATATGATACCAGTAGAATGTTCTTTTCGTATAGGTTGGCATAAAATTCTCTGGGCATAGATTCTGCTTTGGCAGCTAGAATACAAAATTGAAAAATTCATAAAAGTAGGCACAAAGAGAAAGTTAACGACTGAGTGGCAGACCTCCCTAGGATATTGCAGTACCTCGCAGAAAATGTATCAAGAGTAGTTAGAGATTGCCAGAACACTGCTGTGAATGGAAACGATACAATTCTCCCTAGCTTCACTGTATGGTTTGGGAATGTCAAAATCCAGACTTCAATGTTTTCATTATGTGGTGTTGTTTTTAGGAAGAAGATGCTCTCATTCAAGAATGGGAACCTGAACCGCTTGTTCCCAGGAAAGCTGTAGATGATTACATATTAAATCCTAAAGTTGTACAAGGGTAGGTGTTATGGTTTAGTTAAATTTGATATGTTCAGAAATCAGCTGGAAAATTGTCAATGAGGTTTTCCTGCCGCATACAGTGATCCTGGAAGAAGTACTTGGTATTCTTCAGAGGCGTACGCAGCACTTGAAAAGTGAGGGGGTCTGGGGCGTAGCTCCAGAAAATTTTTAATGACCACGCCCTTCAGGCGATCGGAAAATGAGGGAAACGCCCTTTGCAGCTACATTTTGCGTCGTAAACATAGCTGCAATCAACACCAAATAAACAGAGGTCGTTTTTTAAATTTGCAGTAAAAATTTATACCCATCATTGGAAATTACTCTGGTAAAGTGAAAGAAGAAATGTTGTTCCAGCGACCAGTCCAACATGTCAAGGACAGATTACAAATTGTTTCTCTAAGCTTAGTGCAAAATGATTTGCCTCTGGTCCGTCTGGTCTTTCGATCTTATTATTCGATGAAATTTCTTCTTTCGTTACTTTATAATTGTCTAGTCGGTCGATGGCCTCATTTTTTGCAAGAAGCTTCAGCAAAAGAAATTGTTGTTGCCATTTGTATCATTTCATGCACGTGATGGTACAACTCTTCAAATCATTATGATGAGATTTTTTCAAGCAAGGCAGCAAACAGGGATCCCTATAGCCAGCGGCATGTTCAAGCTGAGATATAACGAGAGATATTGAAATGAGTGGGTCTGTGGGCAAGACCCCAGGAAAATTTTTGAAGATAAGCATCCTACGTTGGCTTAGAATGCCTCTTCCAGCAGTATTCAAGCATTTCTTAGAAAGCAAAATCCTTGCTGCGAACCCTTGAAAAACCATTCTGTGCTTACTTTTCAAGGATCTCAGAGACCACTTCTTGACAGATCTGTCCGACCCCCCCCCCACCAATTTTATTACATTTTTGTGCGAATCTTGAGGACCACCTTTTTGAAAAGTGGTGGGGTCCGGACCCCCCATTCCCCCCCTTGGGTACGCCACTGGTATTCTTACATACAGGGAGATGCCGCTAAAGATCTGGAAAGACATCCTGTTCTGATGTCAAATTCCCGAAACTAATATCCTGTCCCAGAGTTACATTTTCAAAAACTTTTAAGCACGTGTTTTCCTCTTGGAAGAAAGAAAAGTCATCTCGACTAGTGTAGCGAATTTATTCAAAGGACTTCCGTCCTCTCAAGAGGAAAGTACAGCACGTGATAGCACTAATGACTGTCATTTCTGTGTGGTAAGAAAACAGACGAAAGTTGATCATCCTTTGCAGCCGTTTTTTATGGTTTTTGTGGAGTCTTGAAAAGAAAATTCCCCATTACTCTGGAAGGTGGACTTGCTACAAGTCTCTCTCTTGTCATCACAAGACATAGAGGAGAAACAGGGAGACATCACAAGACATAGAGCAGAAACAGGGAGAAATTACAGGCGGAGAGAGAGACTTGCAGGACTAGAAAACTGAAAGCGAGACTCTTTTGTCAATAGACAGACGGTGGACAAGATTCTGTCCACCGGCAAATCCTTTGATGTAGGCAGAAAGCCAATCAAATGAGCGACACGTGTCGCTGCATAATGACGATTAAATCTAATTATTTACTTCTTTGTGTTACGGTCTCGATTTCGATTTCCTAATCTAACAAGTCTCTCGCTTCTTCCATTTCCCTCGCCCTCACATTTTGCCCTTCCATCTCGCCCTTCCATTTCCCTCGCCCTCGCATTTTGCAACTTAAAATATATGCTGACAATAGAGAGAGACTTGTAGCAAGTCCATCTGGAAGGGAGGGAACAATTTAAAAAGTATATCTTAATATCTACTTAAACATATCAGCTATTAAACAAGGCATTTGTCACTATAGTTGCTTTGATATTCAGGGAGCAATATTTTTTCAAACTTCATGCGTTTTTTTCTGACTCACCCAGCATTGGGCTCAAATGTCTCAAATCTTTTAAGAGGTTGGTGTAAGATTCTATCAGATTTTGCTATGAATTAAATGGCTTGCAAGAAATTTAAGGTAATTTGCTGTATATCGTGATTATTTTCAAAATGGCGGCATTTTGATTATTTTTGTAGAAATTAATTGAAAATTTAAGAAACAGTGGATAGGTAACATAAAGAGTGGACAATGCAGGAGATTAGTGAAATTATGAAGAAAGCGAGAGACAGAGAGCAGTGGAGGGGTAGTGGAGGCTGTTTGTTAGGAACGCATCTATGTGCCAAAAAAGATCTAAATCATCTCAAAGCTTTAATCATTTGAGGAAATTGATACAATATTCAAGAAAACCATGTTCATGAAGGTCTACAATATGGTGGCAAGCAGAAGTCTGTAGCTATTGTGGTTAAGGATTTAGAAATTTGATGACGTCACAGCCTCAACATTAATAAATACCGCCAGTTTTTAAAGAAGTCAAGGTATCAAACAATTGCCACGGCAGATTTACAGCAAATTACCGAAAACTCCTTTCAAGCGCTTTAATTCGAATAAAACTGATCTTTGTAATGTGCTTGGTAAAATGCTCAGCTCATCCCACACAGCCAAATTTTTTTAAATTTTTTCCTGGTTGCCGTTTTTCTGCAGGAAGGCTGGCAAAACGATAAACATTAATGGTCAAGAGTGTCTGAACCTGTCTACTTTCAACTTCCTTGGATTTATTGGGAAGAAAGAAATTGAGGTATGAGATTTTGGTCGTTGTTCATATCAAACTCAAAGAAAAAGCCGAATCCCTCTGAGAGTATGCATTTCTGCGTTTAGATTCGTGGACAATACCAAGTTTGAGGGACAATCCACTCCCAAAAAATCTCGTACAACTTTTCCAAATCTCCTTATGTTTTATGGAAAATCTACCAAAACCGTCAAAAATCCTTTTCTTAAAAGTTCTTAAAAGTTCCATACGCTTTTCGAAAGATTGAAATGCCCTCGACCATTTTGACTATGTCAATGAGGAGTTCCAATCTGCCAAAGAAGAAGAGAGTTAAATTCAGTTCAATTTTCCCAATACCTTTGATGACATATACATTTCTTCAACAAGGTTCATGGACATGGTTATTTTTTAGATTTCAGTGATAATCTCGGTAGGAAGTCCCAATCTTTCTAATTAAAATGAAGATCAGTTTTTATTAGATTTATTTCTAACTTTTCACTGCAACGTCGTTTGGAGCCTAACAAGTTTCTTCTGACAGAAGAACGTGTAATTTGAAGCCAATCTTGAGGGATATTGCATGAAGAAAGAACGGTTGTTTGCTATAGCAACAACTATTTCATAAAAAAATTCACTTTAGTTTAGTACAGAACTTCTCACATGGAATTGTTCCTTTTCAATTTAAGTGTTTCCTCGCATTGTGTGAAGCGTTTTGACCTGTATCTACAAATCTTTTTCTTTGCAGGATAATACAATAAAAACATTGCGAAAGTATGGAGTTGGTTCTTGTGGACCAAGGGGATTTTATGGCACAATTGGTACGGCTTTTTACTGTTATTTAGTTCATCAACATTCAGTTTTCGGACAGAAATTTGTGGAAAAACTTTCACCAAAAGGATTCAGACGCTTCTTTAAAAACTGGACACAATTTCAACTGTGATAGCCTAAAGTTAGTTGACGGAGTTAAGTGGAGACCCCGGGTTGGGGGCGATCTATAAATAGGACAAAGAAATGCCTGCGAACGCTATTGTTCCTTTCGTTAAAGATATGCACGCTCGTGTCAACATCATTAAATGCCGGGTGAGTCAGAAAAAACGTGGGGCTTTCGTTGAACTGTGAAGTCGCATTTAGTGACTCGATCATCGTAAACTAACTTTTTCCATGCAGGCAAGAGTCTAAGTTAGACCTTTCCCCATTGAATTCGGTCACCTGATGCAATTTGTTAGAAAAGATTTTCTTTGTAAGGCCTTGCAAAACCGATGAAATCTTCACCAAGTCCCTTCAGCATTTTAGCCGTGTGATGGTTGCAGGTACACGTGTTATTGTCATGGGATACTGAAATAGATAGTAAGAAGTGTTGTTAGCAGGATGTCCCATTGCGATTAACAGAGCGTTGATCTGGTTGAAAGACAAAGAAGCACGCATTATTGTCTTTCAAACGTATTCCTCACGCAGGGCAAGTTATTGAACAGTTTGCTTCCGTAGTGTGATAAAAGTTTAGGGTCAGTTAGAGTCATAAAAACAAGAAATTTGAAAAGGATTCTTTAAGCGAATTCTTTGCCTTTCAACGTTCATAAACATGCCTCAGAAAATTGCATGACGATCTGCCAGTTGTTCATTCTGCTTCGTAAATCAGTTGGGTGGTTTCTTGTCATTCACTCGGTAGAATTACCGTAATTTTAACCGAAGATCGGCAATAAATGCTTCAATCAGAATTATCATGAGAAAGATGTTTAGCCAATATAATTTTGGACGCTTTTCCTGATGCTATAGATAAAAATAGTGAAACATACGCTACCCGAAAATTCTGGATTTTGTTAAGGACAAAATCTACTGAAAAGTTTTGAAGACAGACTGAGAGTTTAGAGTGAATCAAATTGAACTTAACAAATACTCTTTCAGCACTTCATACATCTTCTGCAATCGTTTGATTCGTCTGCATATCTTATTTCAGATGTTCATCTTCATTTGGAGGAGAAAATTGCCTCGTTCTTAGGGACAGAAGAAGCCGCACTATACTCCTATGGTTTCTCTACAATTGCAAGCGTGATCCCAGCATATTCCAAACGCACTGATATCATTTTCTGGTATGCAAAATACGCTTTGTTTTCTAAGAGCTTGGATCGTCCATTATTTAGCATGACCCTAAAATAAACTAACCAGTTATTTATGGCAAAAGAACCCAGAATTTGTCTAGGTTTCTTATCAAAGCGAAAAATAGCCTTGGATAATGTACTCATCGTATTAAACCCATAAAGGCAATATAGACACTGTAATCCTTATGAAGAAAAGCGTTGACTCCTGTAAAAGAACAAAATAAACTTGTAACTAGAGAGGAAGCTGTTGAATCATGCAAGAGAAAGCGAATTAACCTTAAACCCTGAAAGGGGAGAAATAAGTTAGTTATTGCAATAAATAACAACGTTGAATAACCAAAAACGCGTTTCGTCTCACACTCGTCAGTTCACTTTATGGGAAGAAACCACGTGGCAGTAACACCCAAGCCAATATTTGGCTGAAGTCAAACCACAGCCGCGAAAGATCAAAGCTACTAAACCTTTGTCAAAGCTACTAGACCTTCCTCCAATATGACATTAGCTAACGAGCATAGCTTCCTCCGGCACAGCCGTAGAGCCATGACTTTTTCTGGATTCTCTATAGCCCGGAGCATTACCTAAGAATACAAATGTTACGCAAATTTTTTATTTGCATTTTGAAGTTTTCAGAATGAGCTGTCTTACAGTAATGGCCATTGTAGAAGAGCTTCTTAGAGAATAATTTCTTGTAAAGAAGTCCTGCATTTGAAAGGGTGTCTGACTGACTACTGCACTGACTGCTAACGGCACTTACTGACTATGTTACATTCTAGCCTGCGTACAGACTTTGGCTACTGGGGAGGAGAGAAAAGAAAGAAACTACAAAGTCTGCGCAACGGCGTGAGTTTTCTTGTTTACAAACTTTCAATGTGATTGCGCAAGCGAGAATCCTTTTTGTTTTCTTTTGTTATGAAAGCCAATCAATATCGAGTCCTCAAAACCCAGGACCCAATAGATTTAGCGGATTACAATCGATATTGTCTTTTTAAAAAGCGAGAGAAATGGTTGATTGTAGTCGAAGTGCTCAGTCGTTGAACAGATTAGCGGATTATGAAGGGGAAGCTTCGAAGATTTTCGTGTAAATATGTGATGAAAAAGAATTTTCAGAGAGGCCTATATCACGCCCAACTCATTTTCAACGTAAACAGAATCCTTGACGAGCACAAAACTGTGATGAAGAACTTTTTCAAGGAAACTACATGTACTGCAGTGCTCCGACCGATTTTTCTTGGTGTTGAGCAAGAAACATGTCCTGACTGGTCCTGACAAGGTTTGTTCTGATCGAATTGTTTCCAGCCACAATGTTTTCTACTGAATAGACCCATTCACAGTAGATCGAACAGGGGATTCGAATGGAGTTTTTGAGACCATGCGGCGTGAAATTTTTCATTTTAACATTTTTTTGCTATCGTTACATTTTGCAAGATTTCTCTGCATTAACATATTGGAACACGAAGAAAATTTAACTGGACCTACCTTAGAGTCTGAGGAACTAATAATTTGTTTCTGCTCTTTCTAAACTTTTTCAGAAATGGCGAGGAACCTTCGCAAACACCGACAGCTCCTAGCTCTTTCCACAAAACTGCCGCCTAGGCCCAACGACCGCCCTGAACCCTTTCAACCATAACTTCTGTGTAGAGGTAGACACCAACTCGATTTCCAAAATTAAGAGTCTTTATACGTCGTTGATAATCCTCTGAAATTTCCACACTTCGATCTCTTGTCGTTTTTGTTAAATTTCCCCTTGATTTCACTCTTGCCATGTTTCCAAGAGCATACAAGTCAAATCTTTCAATGGGGCACAGGGAAACCCATAAATCTTCCAATTTCACGTTTATCAGCCAATGGTGTTGCCGTATTCTCGTCACATGACCGAAAATAAGCTCTTTGAGACGAATTTTCGAGTACTCTTACGAAAATCAAAATGGACATTCGAGTAATAAAGATACAGAGCTGCTTTTGCCACGAGTCGATTCTACAGGCCCTATTCCATATTTCACATTTTGCATTTCAAGAAAATCTCATCAGGGATCAGCGCTACATCGAATTTCATGAAACCGAAAATAAGCTATTATTCAAATATCATTTGGGAGCGCAACAAATAAATATAAGTTCCAAAATTTCACACCTTACGTGAATTATAATAAGGAATAAGGTGGAGATGTTTCTTTGCTTCAGTTTCCCAAATCCTTGACGAGTCTCGGCTATTTGCGACGAAGAAAGCTGTTGGGCCTACCTTCATCCACTGCATAATGCTATTATTCTGTTTCAAATCGGCTTCTTTGCTGTAGCAAGGAAGCAGAGCTATTCACCAACAACATAACACCAATTTCCACTATTCTCCGCTGAAAAATTGCCATCAACCTTGGTAAAACGCGATGAACTTTCAACAGCTCTTCGCCACACTATCTAATCCAGTGTGCTCACGTGGAAAAAATTCTGCTATTGTCAAAGCGCTCATGATGTCATGGTCAAGAGGTAGGTCTCGTATCATTTCCTCTCTACAAAGATTGGCCTTTGTTTTAGTACGAAAAAGTGGAGGGGATTGAGGCCGGGATTCAAAATTATCTTTATTTTCTAAAAAAAGGAAAATGATGAATGCATATTTCAAATGAATTTGAATTATTCAAATGATAGGGGGCCTAGGTATCTTCGCAAGCTCCAATACCCTTTAACTTCCATGAAAAAATTCTCATATTCATTCAAATTATTTTGAAATATGCATTCAACATTTTCCTTTTCTTAAGAAATACAGATAATTTTGAAAGCCCGGCCTCAATCCCTTCCACTTTTCATACTAAAACAAAGGCCAAGTCTGAGAGAGGATGATACGAGACCTACCTCTTGACCATGACATCTTGAGCGCTTTGACAATAACAGAATTTTCTCCACGTGAGCACACTGTTTCAAAACTTGGAATAGATAGTGTGGCGAAGAGCTGTTGAAAGTTCATCGCGTTTTACTAAGGTTGATGGCAATTTTTCAGCGGAGAATAGTGGAAATTGGTGTTATGTTGTTGGTGAATAGCTGTGCTACCTTGCTACAGCAAAGAAGCCGATTTGAAACAGAATAATAGCATTATGCAGTGGATGAAGGTAGGCCCAATAGCTTTCTTCGTCGCAAATAGCCGAGACTCGTCAAGGATTTGGGAAACTGAAGCAAAGAAACATCTTCACCTTATTCCTTATTATAATTCACGTAAGGTGTGAAATTTTGGAACTTATATCTTATTTGTTGCGCTCCCAAATGATATTTGAATATAGGCTTATTTTCGGTTTGATGAAATTCGATGTAGCGCTGATCCCTGATGAGATTTTCTTGAAATGCAAAATGTGAAATATGGAATAGGGCCTGTAGAATCGACTCGTGGCAAAAGCAGCTCTGTATCTTTATTACTCGAATGTCCATTTTGATTTTCGTAAGAGTACTCGAAAATTCGTCTCAAAGAGCTTATTTTCGGTCATGTGACGAGAATGGGTTTCCCTGTGCCCCATTGAAAGATTTGACTTGTATGCTGTTTCCAAGCAGGCTCACGGCCAGAAGCCGACGACAGAGAAGGTCGCTCGTTGCAGCAAGGGTTGGGGAACCCTTTAAACAGCGACGGGGGAACCCGAACAGGGGTGAAGATGTAGCTAGACGAATCAGCTGATAATTTCCCGCCAAATTTTAATTCGTTCTTCCAGTTAACAGTTGTATAATAAGCAGTGGTTATGGTCCCTTTCACCAAGCTTTTATGCCAGTTGTGATAATATGCTGGTGTTTTTGCTGGATCGGAAAGGGACAGTGTTGCACTTTTGGTGTATTTTTTTCAATAGAAACTAAGAATTTGAGCCAGTGTCGAAGTTTCGAAGAATTTGAGCCATTTTCTGAGTGTGATTTGAGTGCTGAGAGTTTCTTATGCTGCGAGCCTTATTACCATCCTCGTGTGCTCACACAACGTGTGACCTCGTGAACATTCAAAACAAGTTTAAACATGAGCACAATTAACTTTCAAGTTATATGACATAGGAAACAAATGAAAATAAAATAAAACTATGCCAAGGACTTCCTTTGTCAAAGAAACATTTCTTACCAATTTTTTCCAGTACATATATTGTTTCTTGTTTCTCATAAGAAACTGCTCGAAACTGCTTACAAAAACTCAGCTCCTTAGAACGCCAAAAATTAAGAAACTCCACTATTGAGAAAATATAGCCTAAGAAACTATTTATATCCACAAAGGAGATCCTTCACATATTTTTACTTTATTTTCACTTGTTTCCTGTATCTCATTATTTAAAAGGTGCTTCAGTGATGTCTGAACATCAGAAGGGCTTCAATCAAAAACTTTGTTTTGAAATGTTCACGGGGGGCACATGTGGTGAACATGTAGATTGTTATGGAACCTTTATCGCAGGAAATTCTCTGAGCACTGAGAATCTGAAGAGACTTTCAGTACTACTGTCCTAAATTCTTATTTCCTTCCAAAAATACGTATACTTGGCAAAAATTAAAGAAACTATTTGTTCTAAAGAAGAAGACCTTCGCATAGTTTTGTATTATTTTCACTTGTTTCCAGTATGATATTACTCGAGAGGTAATCCTTCTAATGTCTGTATTTATCTCATTTATTTGTTCTAAAGTCTACTAAGATTATGAGATTTTGAGTACTTAAGAGTTTCTTACGAGTCCCTTTTTTTATTTCCATGTTCAACACATGTGTCCTTGTGAACAAATCCAAACAAAGTTTTTTGAAGCCCTTGTAATGTCCAGACATTACTGAAGCACCTCCCGAGTATAAAGATACAGGAAACAAGTGATTATAATGTAAAATTAGGGTAAGGATTTTCTTCATCAAAATAAATAGTTTTTAGGTTATTTTCTCCAGTACTAGATTTTCTAATTCTTTTGGCGATATTGAGACTTGACCTTCTTATTATGAAAAATGCGTGCCTTTGAAAATTGGTAAAAATTTAACAAGAAAATGTTTCTCTTAGTAAAGTCCTTGGCATAGTTGTACTTTATTTTCATTTGTTTCCTATGTCATGTTACTTGAAAGTTAATTGTCATAGCGTTTACATTTGTTTTAAATGTTCAGGAGGTCACACGTAGTGAGCACGAGAACCACACGTTTTTTTATAAGAAACTAGGATCAGGCCATAGTACTAAAAGTTTCTTAATTTAACATGAAATTTTGTCAATTTTAGTACTAAAAGTTATTCATTGGTTTCTTATTTTTTGAATGCATGAATTGTCAATGTGGTTGCTAACAGCTCTGCAGATATGTTTCTTGACACTTATTGCATTATATAGGAATACACAGTGTTTTGTCATGACGAAAACACAAAGGGTAGTTAATAATGCAAAAGAATAAACGTTCAACGATACATTTGCTATAATATCCATGCTTTTAGCTTTCAAAAGTTTCTTAATGCTTCTCAGACATAGTACCAGAGTTTCTTAACATTTCAGCCTGGTTTCTTATGAACCAGTTTCTTATAAATAAAAACGTGTCTAATGGAACTCGCAAGAAACTCTCAGCACTCAAATCACACCCAGAAAATGGCTCAAATTCTTAGAAACCTCAACACTGGCTCAAATTCTTACTTTCTATTGAAAAAAATACACCAAAAGTGCAACACTGTCCCTTTCCGATCCAGCAAAAACATCAGCATATTATCACAACTGGCATAAAAGCTTGGTGAAAGGGACCATAACCACTGCTTATTATACAACTGTTAACTGGAAGAACGAATTAAAATTTGGCGGGAAATTATCAGCTGATTCGTCTAGCTACATCTTCACCCCTGTTCGGGTTCCCCCGTCGCTGTTTAAAGGGTTCCCCAACCCTTGCTGCAACGAGCGACCTTCTCTGTCGTCGGCTTCTGGCCGTGAGCCTGCTTGGAAACATGGCAAGAGTGAAATCAAGGGGAAATTTAACAAAAACGACAAGAGATCGAAGTGTGGAAATTTCAGAGGATTATCAACGATGTATAAAGACTCTTAATTTTGGAAATCGAGTTGGTGTCTACCTCTACACAGAAGTTATGGTTGAAAGGGTTCAGGGCGGTCGTTGGGCCTAGGCGGCAGTTTTGTGGAAAGAGCTAGGAGCTGTCGGTGTTTGCGAAGGTTCCTCGCCATTTCTGAAAAAGTTTAGAAAGAGCAGAAACAAATTATTAGTTCCTCAGACTCTAAGGTAGGTCCAGTTAAATTTTCTTCGTGTTCCAATATGTTAATGCAGAGAAATCTTGCAAAATGTAACGATAGCAAAAAAATGTTAAAATGAAAAATTTCACGCCGCATGGTCTCGAAAACTCCATTCGAATCCCCTGTTCGATCTACTGTGAATGGGTCTATTCGCACAATCCACTCCCTTTTTGACAGCTATTGACCTTGGTCCTTCCTGTGGGTTGTTTGATTAGGTCTACACAAGAATGACAAGTCACTGTTTACGTTGTGCAATGAATCGAGCAACTTTCTTCGCTTCTTGAACAAATCTTTGCAACAGCGAAAACATATTTTTATAACGACTTTACGACTCGATGAGCCAAGGTCATCTACGAGATTCCTATCAGCCTTGATGTTCAGTTGTCTCAGCGATCGTATCGTTCAAGACAATTTTGTATAAAGTTTCTTTGGCGACGCTCTCTCAAAATTACGCAATATTTTGGCAAATACGACATAGCGGTCATGTGATCTAAAACAAGAAAACTCACGCCGTTGCGCAGACTTTGTAGTTTCTTTCTTTTCTCTCCTCCCCAGTAGCCAAAGTCTGTACGCAGGCTAGTTACATTCTGGAATATTCAGATAACTCACATAACAGTCACTTTGTCTGAGTCATTTAAAGCGAAAGAGCCCTACAACCTGCTTCACTGTAAAATTAGCCTGTCAGTAACCGCTTCTTTCTAGTGACGATGGTGTTGGTTTTGCCATTCAGAAGGGAATTCTGGCTTCTAGAAGCAAAGTCTATTGGTTCAGACATAATGATATGGCAGATCTTGAACGCAAGTTAAAAGAACAAGAACTACGAGATATCAAGGTATGTACTGTTTTGCTAGTAGTTTAAAATGCGTTCGAAAAGTCTATGGACTATGTACTACTGCCACAGGAGGCCCAATCACGTATTATGGGAGCCTAAGTAGTTTTACTGAAGCAATTTATGCTGCTGCTGTTCCCAAAATATTTCAACTGAGAAAACCTTTTACATGTGAAACAGTAATCCACAGAAATCATTGATTAAAGATCTTTTATAGCTGAATGGCCAGGCTACATCCCTCTTATTTTTTGCCATTTTTTATGTCAAAAGCGTACGAGATGTTTGGATGTGAAATGTCCCTCGATGTAAAGGCTGGTTTCCATATGACTGCAAGGATTCGCTGGTGACGCAAGAATCGCACAAATTTTTTACCAGTGATCCTTGCGTTGCCAGCGATCCTTGCATCATAGAAAGAAAATTTTCAATCATTGCGATCGCAGTGATTCTTACGTCAAAGTAAACCGACTGAGTATGAATTTTAGTGATAGAGGCTTCTCTTTCAGGAGCTATGCCTTTGCTATCTTTAGCGGCATTATGATAATTTGACTTCCGCCAAAGTTGTAAGAAATGTGTGATCGTTGAAATAGTGGAAACTACATGACATAAGGATCGCTCAGAATTGCTGGTCACAAATTTGTGCGATCTTTGTGTCACCAGCGATCCTTGCGATCGAATGGAAACCAAGCTTAAATGAACTGAACTTTAATAGCATCTTTTCGCATGTTAAGTGATGTTGATCAGACTTTGGGCAGAAAATTGTCCATGAGTTGAGTGAGCGAAGACATATGTTGAATAAATTTTGTTATTTACGTAGAATCCAAAGAAAGCGAAAGCAACACGAAGATTTATGGTGGTAGAAGGTATCTACACAAATTATGGAGATATTGCACCATTGCCCAAACTTGTAAGTTATCCATGATCTTGCCTTCGTTAAAGATACATCTGCCTGTAAGGAATACTGATCAAATTTTTCTAGAATAGAAGCTAGCCTTCATGTAGAAAATTTTTTTCGGTTTTTGAGTGTCAAATGCTTTGGTTTTGTTCGTTTGATTTTGTACCAAATCTTCACCGTTACCGCTTTGCAGTCAAGGACATTTCAGCACAAGATATTTTTTCAATTGAAAAAATCCATCCCGTTTGCCCCGTTTGCAATGCTTTTATTCCATAAAGATCAGAGCAGTGATATATCTTAATATCTTGTTGAATAGCCGACTTGTTCAGTTAATTTTAGAAGTTTTCCTGGCGCAAATCGGCCCTCTGTTTGATATTTTAAGGAATCTTAGAAGTCTACTTCGAAAAACCTGACGAGAATGACATGAAGTTACCATCAACTTTCCCCTAATATTTCTAGCATACTGAATCCTTACAGCAATGCACTGAAAACGCCTTAGCACGTGTTGAAAATGTCATCTGCTCCGGTTTAACAAAATCATTCAGGGGATTCCATCCTCCCAAGACAATAATACGTGTTGTCTCAGAATGTTTAGATTTAGAAACAGAGTGCCTTGTTTGCAGCGATGACAGTTACTTCCTTTTGGGAATACAGCCTTCAACTCGAATTGAGCTTACTTTGTGTAAAGGCCAATTGAACCCTTTTTAACTTCAAGAAGGAAAATTCTTGAGAAAATTTGAAATAACCCCTCCCCCACTCTATTAAGCCCCTTCTCTTGCGTCCAACGTAACAGGTTACTGTTTAATTTATTTAGCTAAAGGATTTAATTGTTAATTCTCTTAAGGTTTTGGATAAAAACTGTGTTGAATTCGAGTATTTGCTTTATGTTGACCGAAGGGAACTACTTTATTGTAACGTGTTGCTGGACGTGCCGTTCATATGGTTGGGTTTATCATCTAAAATTCCCTACACTCGGGTCTGCTTTAACCTTGATTCTTGTAAATCGGTAGTTTCTTCAGAATTTTCTTATTAGTGGGCCCATGATTATCATCTGTACTAAGCGACTGAGCATCTCTTTGTATTTTGCTCGAGGAACGATGAAATCAAGAAAGGACGACGTTTTGTGCAGCAACAACACAGTAGCTATATTCAATATTGTAAAAGCTGAACAGATTTGAACAGACCTTGCTTCTGCAGCTCAATGATTTCATGGCAAAAGGGTTCGGAATTCTTGAATATTCTGTCATACAAATGGGTCCTTTTGTCAAAGTCCAGATGCAGGTCATATCACGTTCACAATGAAGTACCCCCCCCCCCCCATCCTCCCGGGTATGTTGATTCCAAATGATACGAAGCACACGCTTCTTTCGATGGTCTGTTCTAACAGATTTGTCTTCTTTCTCAGATTGAGCTCAAGAAGAAGTACAAAGTTAGGATTATTATCGATGAAACAATGTCTTTTGGTGTTCTTGGAGAGCAAGGCAAAGGCATCACAGATCATTATAATATTCCAGTAAGTCCTTTTGCATTTATACTTTGCTATTTCTCTACTTGTCTAGCCTGCGTGCAGACTCTACTTGCCGTAATACTGGATGAATCAGATGTAAGCCAAATACATTAGTGTCTTGCATATAAGAAACAACCGTTTCAATTTCAGGTCTGATGTGTTTCTTATGAAATGAGATTTTAACTTCAAATCAGAGTAAAGTTTTTAAGCTTCTTATAAGAAAAATCATGTACAATCGATGAACTACTCAGGCACAAGCTCAATGATTCATTTGAGTAGATACAGTTTGATTCAACTACAACGCTGAAAACAAAAAATTCCTATGGTCAATGATTGTAAACCCTCACTTCTTGCTTTATTTTGATAGTGTATTCTCATTCTAGGAAATGCTTGTTTGAAATACAGTTCATAAACAGCATAGTTTTTGAAGAAGAAACAACCTTTTTCAGACCTGCATCAGTTTCCTATTAGGAGAGGTGTTATTTTGAGAATCAAGGTCTGATGTTTCTTAAATTCATGTTTCTTATATGTTTACATAACTCTTGTAAAAGAATAATAACCAATTAAACCTGCACCTAAAGAGAAAACTGTTAAATCCTGCAAGAGCAAAACGAAATATCTGCAACAGTAGCTGCAATAAAAAAGCAGCGTTGAATAACCAAAAACGCGCTTCATCCCACACTCATCAGTTCGGTTTATGCGAAGAACATTTCAAATAAACCAATTTGACGCCAGAAGAGCAAAAGAGAATCCGAAGCCACGTGATAATGACACCCAAGCTAACTCAAGCACCACCAAAGAAGCGCCGCCTTAGGTGCCAAATCAAGCTTCTTTGGGTTTAGCCTGTGCTAGGTTGCCGAGTTGACTGGAGCCCGTTTCTCAGCTTGGCCTCTTTCATGTAGACAGTGCGATGGTTTACACAGTCAACCAAGTTGATTCTCAATACGGGCTCGCATTTCTCATGCACAGAGGATTTTTAGTGCAAAAAAGTAAAATCCGCGTATAAGAACCCACAATTTTGCAAGTCAAGCTGGGTTCTTGAACAATAAAGACAATAGATAATCGCACGGTATGAAATTTCTGGGTTCATTGCTTTTTGTTGACACCTTTTTATAACATGTTGTTTAGGTAGATATCCTTGATGATAGAACTCTAATGGACAAGTGAGCTATGTTGATTTTTATTTTTTTTATCGTTTGTTTTTTGCAGATTGATGAAATTGACATGATGGCTGTCTCATTAGAATCATCTCTTGCAACTGTTGGTGGATTTTCAGCTGGGTCGTCTTTTGTTGTCGACCACCAGGTAATTGTCACTGTTATTTGTGCACAGTAGTGTTTCACAAGCCCATAAGCTTTGATATGCATTAGGCTGCATTCACATTCAAGGCTTGTTTTTGCGTGCATGCTTTTGCTTGCGCGTAAACGCGCTTTTGTTTGCGTTTTCCCGTTCAGATTGATATGTCCCTTGGATCCCATATAGCAGGTTATTTTTCTACTTCTACATCTCGCTTGCACGTGCGTGTAAGTAATCTGCTTGCTATCAAACAAGCTTTTTCGCATGAGCTTTTTCGGTGTCCTTTCCCTCTATGAATGGCACCGTATGAAGTAGTTGTTGCCTAGCCTCAATGTTTTATTTGCATATAAAAACAGATTGTGCAATTTGAACGCAACCTTAGAGAGACACAATCGCAAAATTTTTGGTGTCGGAAAATCTCTTTCCTCTTGCATAAATAAGAGACCTTGCACATTCGCAAATGTATTTAGTATTTTTGCAAGACTCCAAAAATTATCATAAAACAGTAAAAGGAAGGGAAAGTCAGCTTATTTGTACCTACACTATTCTGTGACACGTGCGTGTAGACAGTGGAAAGCCAATAGCCAGAGTCTCGCGTTGCAGGTTCTTTTCATAAATTTCTGTCAATTGGATTTTTGGTGATTGTGTTTCTTTAAAACCTAACTATTTGCACGGTAATAACTTTCTTTGACCGTGAGTTGTACGGACAGAGGTTTGTCACAGTGAAATCATGACTTTACGTAGCCATATATTCTTTGATTACGTTCTTTGATCAATCCCTCACCTTTGGAGTCGATCGAATCAACAGCCAAAAGCAATATTATTTCTGTCCTTGAACTGGAGTGAAAATTCGCTGGAGTATTTGGTACAATATGATATACAGTCAAATCCTCGACATAAGAGCGTAAGATTTTGAACTCGGCCTGTGCAATTAGGTCTTTCCAGTAATCAGGTTGTAGGTTCTTCAGGCTAGGCAATTAAGATATCAGGCTGAAGTACTTCTTGTATATTGTGTACAAAATATATAGTTTTAGGCTGTAGGTTCTACATAAATCAAGGTTCCCTATGTGCGGGTTGTTAGTTTTTTTTATCTTTAGTCGGTATTCTTTCTTGTAGTACTTTCTCTGATTTCACTTTTATAGCGTCTATCTGGCCAAGGCTACTCCTTTTCAGCATCATTGCCCCCACTGTTGGCAACGGCTGCAGATTCAGCACTGGACCTAATGAAAGATAACCCAGGTAATTTGTTGATATGTTATTATTGATACACGAATGAAAATGTTGGGATGAAATATTTTCAGACACAATCTAGCAGTATTTCGGGCTAAATTAATCACAATACCATTCAGTCTTCATTAATGCTTGCATTAAGTTGTATGTACTGATTTTAAGTTAATCGAACAGGCGTACCAATCAAATTGTAGAGTAAACCCAGGGAGGTAACTTGGTACGGGGTTGTGTCACTTTTAAGGGTACCTTTTTCATGATAGAGTCCGGATTTATGTGTATAGATTTCAACAATTTTTTACATTTTCCAGATTTATGGGTATGGTTTTTTTTAATGCAGTTGTTGGTAAGCTTTTTCGGCATTTCCGGATTTATGGTCATGACTTTCAGAAATTTATCCGGATTTATAGGTGGTAATTTACAATTTGAATGGCACAGCCCCGTATCTTGGAAACTCAAGTGAACCCCCCCCCCCCCTGGGAGACTACATCTCTAATAAGAATGTAATTGTATTATCATCACTTCATGTGAGACAGTGCTCCTGCTCTCGCAAGGTCTCGTCAACTCTAACTCCTGCATTCGAGAACTTATGTTATCAGTTTCCGAGTCACAGCCAAGTGATCATCAACATGTAGAAGGAAGATGATAAAATTTTTACTTAAAATGAAGGAGTATTGCTGTCACTATATCAAGTTTAAGGAATTTCAAGTGAAAGTGATTTTGCTGAAGTTAAATGAATAGGTATATTACATTGTGTCTCATTTCAGGTATGTTTGCAAAATTGAGAGAAAATGCGACGATGCTGAGGAAAGAACTTCAAGGGTAAGGATATTTGTATCACATCAGCCTTAATCTATGTTGACTGATATTTCAATAAATATCAGTAATTAAAGAGAAAAATTTCTTGTTCCTGGAAGTGTTTTAAACCCATTTTGATATGCTAAAGTTGCTTCATTCGTCACAAGTTTATCATTAATCCTCAAATTTTTATGAAATTCTCTTTCTTTTCTAAGACGGCCGGGGGATGGTGCTCTCTCCTCGATTAGTTTATATATTGAGAAAGCCCCTCCTGTAAGAGATTTCCTGTACAATCGTTATTTACATTTCATTAATTGATTTGAAATTGTTTGTACGCAGTGGAATTTTAAAATAAGAAGCTGGAACTGAAAGTGAACTGAAATTAGAAGTAGCCATGCCACATTTTGTTTTCTTGCTAAAAATTTTACGGTTTTTATCATTATTAGGGCCGTCCTCCACTTGCAGTAGTTTTGGTCGGAGACCAGCGAGCTTGCTTGCATGCTCAGTTGCTGGAGACCATGCACACTATGCAAGCCGTGTAGGTAAGTCGCTGACCAAAACTACTGCAGTGGAGGTAGGAAACTGTTTGATCAGCAAATTTTTTTCGTCGCCTAAATGATTTACTGTCCTGTTTATTCTTCAGTATCACTGGTCTCAGTATCGATGGAGATCCTATTTCGCCCATAATTCACCTACGACTTACTGGCAATAATGCCGAAAAATCACGTGATGAACAAGAGAAAATTCTGCTAGCGATTGTTGATCAGGTAAGAATGATTACAACGAACCTTTTAGCTGTTTTAGGTGGCGCCATAGCTTCTATCGCTGCTGAATGCATTCGAAAATTCGACAGCAATTTTTGCAAAGTGTAAAAGAATATCACTCACATACACGCTCGTTTTTTATAAGAAACTTGGATCAGGCCATAGTACTAAAAGTTTCTTAATTCCACATTAAATTTTGTCCATTTTAGTACTAAAAGTTTCTTAATTGGTTTCTTATTTTTTGAATGCAGAATTATCAATATGGTCGCTAACACTGCGGCAGACATGTTTCTTGACATTTAAAACATCATATAGGAATAAACATTGTTCTGTTATGTTGAAAAAAAACAAATGGTTAGTTAAAAATGCTCAAGAATAAAGGTTCAACCATCTCTTTGCTATAATATCCATGCTTTTAACTTTGAAAAGTTTCTTAGTACTTCTAAGACATAGTGCTAGAGTTTCTTAAAATTTTGGCCATCTTAGTATAAACCAGTTTCTTATAAACCAGTTTCTTATTTAAAAAACGTATTACAGAAGCGTACCTAACGAGACTGATACATTTATGAGGGCCAGTCGCCAATGACCGGAATTCCCTTTTTTTCTATGTAGGACGCTTATCATTCGCGTAGAAATAATCTCCTCAACTGCGTACAAGCAACTTAGCTTTCATACGGATTGTCGAATCTTTCCAGTGATGAGTTAGTTTCAATAATCTTGCATGGTGATGTAACGTTACCTTTGGAATCAAATAAAACGATCATTAAAGCAACACTAGGGTTCATGGAATCATCAAAGAGATTTTCCTGAACGATTTCAGTGAAATCTCCTCTCCTTCCATCTTTTTATCACTTTATCACGTTTCGTAGCTTGTAGTTTATGCTTTAATTTTCTGGTTAGTTCATTATTTTCATGCCAGGTTTTTATTTTAATTGATAAAGCCACAGGGTTGCATGTATTGTCAAAGTCCCTGTATCAAAGTCCCTGTCTTGTAACTATGTTCTGTTATATCAAAATTGCAGATGGATACAAAAAAATCCGTTTAGAATTTGTCTGGATCTGGCCCTACATTTTCTCAATTCTCAATTTCAGGCGTATACAGAGAAAATTGCTTTAACCATGGCGAGATACCTCAATGATCAAGAAATCTATTTACCTACGGCAAGGTTAGTAAATTTTTACAAATGTTTTAATTTAGTTTAATCAGGAAATAGGGTACAAATAGCCCACGTCAAAGGGGCTGGGTAACATAACCATAAGCAAACCTCCATTGTGTTCTGAACAGATTTTGGTGGATGGGGTGAATCCACAATAAAATTACTTCTAAAAACCCACAAAAATCTCTGCAATCATTCAATATGTGAGTCTTTTGTTTGTTTCTCTACGAAGTTCGAGAGTTTATCTTCAAAATAAAACTTTCATTTTGAGAAAGGTAGTGGAAAATCTCAGTTATATGGCCTATCAAAAATACTGCAAAATTGTCGTTTCGAAAAAATTTGTTTGCATTACGTGACCCACCTCCTTTAACACGGTACGGGTAAAGTTTTGATTAGTTCCAAAGTTATTACAGTTCAATAGCGTTTGCACTGCTGCAGGAAGAAATGTTCTGTAGAAAGAGGAATGCATTGTTGTGTTTTAAAACTGCTTTTTTGTAGGGTGGTTATAGCGTAGAATGATCAAGCAACGTCTCAAAAGATAGCTTTGCCTTTCAGCTAGCTGCTGATCATAACATTTGCTTTCTAGAAGCTAGGCGCGATCTAGCTCGTGAAATGTTAGATCGTGAAGTGTTGATACTGTTCACACTTTAGCCAAAAACTAAGTGCGCTGCACTCAGATAATGCATGTCCTTGCTTGTAGTCCTCAAAGCTATTTCACTGCAATCGACCTTGTTGTTTAGTATTACAATAAACACTGGTGTATCAGAGCCACACAACTTTTTAAGACCCTTCAGACTAAGACATTGCAGGAAAATTGTCAGAATTTTGTGCCAACCGAATTAAAACTAAACAGAAAGATGTTCAACTTAGCATGTTGTTCATATTGTTTTTGCATAGTACATTCGCTCTTAGTTGTATTGTAATATTATCGAATTTCAAACGCTAGAATTGAAAATCGGTGCAAGGCTAGGCTAGCTCAAAAGTGATGATTCTAACATGGGCATCCGTACTGTAGAAGCCAAAATAATGTACCATAGAGTACACCAATTCTGATCGGCTCGTTTGAAGGAATGACCGGCTTGTTGCATGTTCTTTATCCCCATCGGTTTTCTTTTCATCATCCTTCTGACATTTTTCTCTTATTCATCTAGCATTCGACTGACTGTCAACAGTGAACTTTCTGAGACCGATATTTCAACTAGCGCAGATACCATCAAGCAGATTGCAAAATGCTTACTTGGGTGATGAACAAAATAAATAGATTCATATTCGATGGAAAAATCTTTGATATAAAGCTTATGCCTTTGTTTTACCACCTTAGGCACCATTAGAAGACAGGTCCAGGGTTTGCAGGAGTTCACTCGAAAAACAAACTTAGCAACAGGGACCGCGCAGCCATTGGGCTAGCAGGGGCTGAAACCCCCCTCACCACTTTTTCCGAAAACATGGGTTGAAATTTTCACAAACTGAGAAAATGTGTTTGCTGAGGTTGAAGTCATATGTGTTGATGTTTTCCTGAAGAAGCTAGAAGCTACGAGTTTTAGTACTTTGCCCCGGTACCTGCTAAACTTGCCCCAAGGTCGGGGAAAGTTGTAACACTCCGATCTTGATTTTCATTTGCAATTTACCGAAAATCTAAAAGCGCCATATTTGTGAAACAACATGTGTTCAATAGCCAATGATCAAACACAACACATGGTGGTAAAAAAACAGGTCTGCGTTTTGCTGATAAGGAGAAAATTGCATTTTTCTGAAAAGTGTTACAACTAGCCCCGGTCTCCCCTACACCGTCCACAATCGTACCAAATTTTATTTTATTGTGAATCATACAAAGCCCAAACTTGTCCTTTGTGTGGCTTCAAAGTGGACAGCGTTTTACACAGAGTCATGTTGTCATATCGTAGTTATGTAGTTATTGAAGCTGAAAATAAATGCTGAAAGTAAAGGGAATAGACATAGCTATATCCGTAGCCGCTAGAAATAGGCTAGCGAAACACCCACAAATCCATTGTTTCTTTAGCTACACAATGAAACCAGATGCGTCGAAGCTGTCGAGTACAATAGATTATATTTTGACCTTGCCCGAGCCAGCTTTTAACTGTGTCGATTCCCTCCAAATAGATTCTTTGATGTGGAAAAGGTATCGTTTATTGTAATATTGTAATCATTGAAAACATATATTGAGATTGTCACTTATTCTTTGAAAGTTCTCTCCACAAGACAGAATCGGTTAATTCACGCAATTAGTTATACTTTGAATGTTTATTTTTTGATGAAACATTGTGCAACACGCATACAAGAAGATTGTTTGTACCTTCCCTTGCCAACTTTAAGAGAAGAATCAAAAATTAATGCTGCGTTCATATTGCACAATCTTTTGTAAGCGCTTAAACGCTCATTCAGATCTCCGCCATACTGATCACTTAGAGGGCACTGTGATCCTTTAGGCCCTTTTTATCAAATTAATGCCAAAAAAATAAAGTTCTTAATCCTAATGAAATTTTACACTTGTGACATGCACCATAACCTAGGGGTTCATGCGCTGCAAAAAAATTTTCGAGATCAATCAGCCGACGGCGAAGATATTGATTTTTGAAGTTGGGCCTAAATCAGATCTTTGGTAACATGACCGGAAGAGCCATGTCACTGTTTGACAGCAAATTACAATTCCTTGTATCTAGGTGCAGACTTCACCGATCTTTTTCATTTTAGTCTCATTCTGATCCTCTAAATGTGTGCTTTGAGGCAATGTGAAGCATGTTAAAATATTTTACCTTTTTATGACCATTTGTCGCAATGGTACTTTTCAAAAAAAATTTTGTCTTCAAACATCAATTGTAAAATTATAAGCTGAGGACAAAAAAAGCATGTTTCGCTATGCTCTTCAAAATAATTTCAACAATTAGATACACCTTTCTAACAAGTTCCTCCAAAACCAAGTTCTTCAATATTTGCAACAACTTTGTGAGGAATACTCTATTTGTTTCGAAAAATGCCCAATTTAGACCCGAATTACCCCCACCTTACCCTAGTCATTGATTGAAGCTACGTTCATATCACTGGAGCGAACCATATTTGCATACTTTTGTCGGAACACGCGGTAGGCAAAAGAAAATGTTTGTGCACTCATTATTTCTTTTGCTATGCACTCTCGAGTTAGACTGATGAAAATCGTCGTAGTTTTGCTCCTTGATAGGCTGATAATCGCTACAACCACTTGAAGCGCAGTGCCATCATCCAATTCAATAAATAAAGCGAAAATTGGGACTGAAGTAGTTAGTCTAATCTCAAGTACCGACAAGATCTACTTCACAATTCAATTCAATTCGAGGCAAAAGATGTGATTCCCTGCACGGCAAGAAATCTACATCATATCATTGTATCACAACTACACGTACAAACAGTTTCATGCGTTGCTGAGAGCAAATCGAGGCAAGTGATGTTCCTGGAAGAATTTCAAAAGAATGTGTGGAAATGGTTCGATATAATAATAATCGGGGGGCTTCAAAAATCGCTTCAAATTTTTCAAGAATTGATAAACTGGGGGTTGGAATAAGGTGGAGGGGTTAGAAGCTGTTTGAAAAAATAGCAATCGGGGGAAGGGGGACGATTTTTCGGTACTCGAGAGTAATGAAAGGTCACGTGCCAATGTTATCAGATACAATGGGGTATACTTCTTATTTGGCTCGGGCCAGCTTTATAACGAGTGTTGTATCATACGAAGAAGCAATGGGACACTGAAATCACAACAAATTCTTTTCAAGAAATTGATAATCACAGCTACAATTAAAAACACAAAACGATATCTATGCCGCTCAAAACGGTCGTTTAGTAAGAAACAAACTAATACCGATATACATTTCAGATGAAACAGAAGTGTCCGGAATCAACAATCATTTACACAAAATATTTAAAGGTTAAAGGGGCTCCATTGCCAAACTGTGAATAACTCTACTAACACTGCACGTGTCCATTGTTCTCCATTGTTTTCAGGAGCTTGTTTGGTGGCTCCACCCAAGCCACCAAAAAAGTGACCGTTAAAATTTCACTTAGAAACAAGCAATCGTAAAAGACATGAACGTTCGGTGTTTTCCACTGTAAGGTACAAAAATTTATCTTCAAAATGATGCTTTTATTTTCGAAAAAACAGGGGAACATCTGTATGATACAGTAAAAAACCCCGCGCAAAAGAACCGGCATGCTGAAATTTTGACATTAGACTCCCATTATATACGAGCCCATTCTGCTTGAAATTTGAAATAGGTTCTTATTGTTAGAGATCATCATTTCAAATGAATACTTCAGTTGCTTGGTCAATACAAACAAACTGATAATAAGATATGGGTATATTGCAAAAAAAAAACTCTAAAATGCAGTGTTCAATGTCTTGCTCAGTATTTCAAGTACTCTGTTTCAAGTAGCTCTTTGAAAGCTTTTCATTAGATAACATAAAATTTCTGATTCTTCCACAAACTTCTATTGTGAATAAGACCTGAATAAGTACTGTGAATTGAGATCAAATAAATGGCCAGAAGTTTGAATCTGAACAGAAGAAATTCCTGAAAGACCTGAAGGAAATAAGAACCAATTTAAGAACCCGAACAGCCTCATTTTCTACTAAACACCCAATATGTAAGTACCAGGCTGACTTGCCAAATTGTAGGTTCTTATAAGCGGGTTTTTACTGTATTGCCCATCAGAAAACTTCAAGATCACCGATTCGACCGAAATTTGGAAACTGAGAACCTTGTTGAGGATACCGAGGACTGCCCCTTTTGTCTGAGGCCTTTGTTTTGCTGGTAATGTTCAAAGCAGATCAACAGCCGAGGAACTTACTACCATGCGCGAGAATCTCTTTGTTTTTATGCTAATCATTGTTTGGATTGTGGTTGGATTCTCCGCCCGCATTCTTTCCACAGACCAAACATGCTTTCTGCGCATAATCACAGGTTTCCTTTTCGGGGGATAACCATTGCTTGGAACATTGATGATTCGTATCCCCAACAAAACCTTTAAGTATCTAAAGACCTTCAACGGAAGTAAAGCTCTTTTGTCACTTCTGCATTGGTAAGTCACCAAGTGACCAAAAAAGTACTCCTGTTTGAAAAATCACCGAAATTTCATTATAAGGTCGATCTTCTTTTTTCTCTGGCAAGGAGATCACATACCAAAGTATTTTTCCAGACATTGCTATCCAGTGATTGCTCTCGAAGCTCCCTGGTTTTGAAGCATGCTGCAAACTGATACTTACCAGATTAGCCTGCACGCAGACTTACTGCTACGAAGGCGAAAACAAGAGATTCTGTTTAAATGGAATCTAAGCATATAAAATACTTTGAAAAAAGTAACCTTACAAAAACAATAGGCCGTCAAACGTGCCGCACTATATTTGGGTAACTGACCTTCGTCAACAAGAAATTCTAATATCTGATAGGCTAGAATTTGACTGTAAGTGCCTTGAGCCACTTTTATATGCTTACATTCCCTTTAAGCTTCTAATTTGGTCATAATGTTAGAAAGAAACACAGTGATAGATGACCAAAAAACCAAAAATCCAAAAATGGCTCTAAGGCACGATTTATGATCTTCCTTAAAAAGCATAGATCAGAGTAAAGTTTTTCAATTCGTTATTTCATACCTTTTTAAGTAATGAAAACAAACATTTACCATCCATGAATAAATTTTGATCCGTGACAAATGAGGTCAATGGAAAATTTATCATAGAGTTGATAATATAAACCTATTTTGACGATTTATCAAATGGACGTACTCGTTTTACGATACCCGGTATGTTGACACTTTGATGCGACCACAAGAACAGACTTTGTACCAACAGCATACACTGGTGTATTTTCGTTCTTTGCTTCCCTGCGTTCTTTGATTTGCTGATATCACTTGGTCAATAGGGACTCAAAATATCACTCTGAAAGAGTGGGCCCACTTTAGGCCCTGGCAGATTCGTTCCATATTCATCAATCAAATTGCTAGAAATTAGTTTTTAACCAATCTATTTAGACACCTTGTTGTTATTGCATACAAAAAATGTTTGATATGGCCTAGAGTTCTTACAGCTGGGATGGATCTATTTTGTTTCTACGGAGGGAGATAATAATGCTTGAAAAGGTATGCATTTTGCGAGTGGCAGGTCAGGAAAACATCATTCCTCGTAAGAAAAGTTTGCTTTTCAATATTCAAGCTCTTTAAACCAGATTTTGAAGTGATTTTGTAGAGTATACGCACGAGAACTCCCGCTACTTTAGGGAAACAAGAGACGAAAAGGCAAAGTCTGACAACAGCATCATTTGCTTATGACACGGTAGTCGCGGTAAATAGCGATTAGCAAGTGCAGACAAGGGATTCCCAACAGATGCACCAAACGAATTCAGGCATTTAAAAAATCGTACTACCCAGAGTTCTGGATGGATTGAATGTACACTGCGTTCTTCAATCGAATTCCTATAGAATCGTTAAGGCTTCGTAATTCGAACGCAATGCATCTTGGTAACAGGTTCCTCGCCGCCATCTTTAGCGTAATCATCTATTAATTTATTTTTCAAGGCAAATAGTTCCGTATCGGATAAAAGTTTCTCTTGGTATTTTCGTGCTCCTTTAAAAAAATTGCAAGAATGCCATACCCCTGTAAAAAATCCTCTGCAATGGTACCAAGGATTAAAAATGACCGCACCCTTACCCTATTTTTTACCTTCAAAATTTTTGGTGGGGGCAATTTTTGCCCTCCCCAACCAGTAGGAATAGGGTTAAAAACAATTTCTGGCATGCACAGTGAACAAGCTAGCTACTTGGGTTTCAGAACAACCTTCGTACCTCATTTTGCTTCTGTTTATGGTTCGACCGACCGAGCATAAAATACACGATTACGCTAAGGATGGCGGCGAGGAAGTTTTTACCAAGATCCATTGCATTCTATAATCGAATTCCTATCGATTCGTTAAAGATTTCTGCTTCGAACACAATGCATCTTGGTAAAAATCATCGCCGCCATCTTTGGTATAAATAGACTATTCCCTTTGTCTGCAATCGCTAATCGATTTGTACAAGTGCGTAGCAGATGGATTTTATGTAAAATTATCAGTACTTTTTCCTGCGATCTTTTATCAATTGGAAATAGCATGTCAGTTCGTGGAAACTGATGTTCTTGTTTGAAAATCTGCCCTTGTTTGCCTCATCAAACCCAATTGCTTCCATTCTTCTGCTTCTTCTAGCTAACATCTGCAGAGATTTCATTGGCGATTGCACTCACCAAATTAAGGAGTGCTTGCTGGTCATCATTATAAATCTCATCGTAGGCAGGCGGTGCTGTTGGGGCAATTGGCTCTTCACCTGCATGTAAATATTCAAGACAGCACATCAGGGATTTTCGTCAGATTAGATTTTTAAAAAATCATTTTGAAAAAGAAGAGATTCAACTCAAACATTCCAAGTAAACATTGCAAGTATAGTAATACAAGCTCTAGGCTATATTCTCTATTTAACGAAATTTATGTATTTACTCCCATATTTGAGTTGACGAGATGTGCCGCTCAACAAAGTGTCCTTTTGAAGTAAAAATTATGCGACCGTTTGTCCTTTTCTGACAAAAAATACGCGACAGGGTATTACAATTAATAAGAGAATTATGTGACAGCGCAGTGGCGGAAATTCAGCTTTTTAAGTGGGGGGGGGGGCAAGGACCATCAATTTTCCGAGTCGGGAGAAATGCTTTTGTTTGACGTATTTTGCTGGAAGACCTGACGTATATAGGGTCCTTAAATGTGCTAACGGAATAGGTATATCTGATTTCACAACTATCTGTATTCAGCAAAAGTTGATAGAAAAAAAACGAAAACATGCCATAAGGGTAAGTCGAATAGCTTTCAGGAATGTGGGGGCGAAGCCCCCAGGAAAATTTTTGAGGACACGCCCTTTACTTTTGCCTAGAATGCATCTCTCGACCCAATGTTTACCGGTATTGAATTTGGATATTGACAATTTTGTAACAATTGTAGAGTAACAACCCCATGAAATTCTTTGAGCATGAGCAAACACAATTTACTATTGCTAAGAACACCACTTGGATCCCTTGTCGGTCAGGGACAAACTTGAATATGTGACGAGTATTAGTTGCTACTTCTCAAACAAATTTTGCGTAAAGAACCTCTGCTTTGTCTTAGAACGCTTCTCACCATCCAATTAGTGCCTGCCCCAAACATAGACATGGAAAATTTGACAATTCTTGGATCGTTCGTCTCGTAGCTAGCGTCCCAAGGAAAATTTTGAAAATTCCAGCCTTTACATTGGCTTAGAACGCCTCTCCCAATCACGCTCAAACGCCTCTCGGAAATATCGATACTGTACGCAACCTGTACCCAACAACTTTCTTCTCGTTTTGAAAGGAATGTTAGTGCATAAAAACTTAAAAACACGCTGCAGAAAGAGCATGAGCATTTTTTTTGCTCATTCAAAGTAGAAACTCTTTCCTTCTCAACGGCGACTCGTTTCTTCACTGCAGTTTCGATCCCACCTTCGAAATTTTCGACTTCTTCAGAAAATTTCCGAGTTTTATTGAATTGGGGGGGGGGCAGTTGCCCCCCCAACTCCCCCATAATTTCCGCCACTGTGACAGGGTATCATGTGGATGAAAATTTTGTGAATTTTGTACAGTTAGTTATTCTGGAAGATGTGCAGAGCAAGTCACTGACTTCGTGCAAAGCATGTTAGTTTTAAGACTATTTTAAAAAAGATTACCTTGGTTTCCCAGTTGATATTGCGACTGGCTGGGGTTATCCAACCTTGATGCTTGGGCTCTTGCAACTATAATCGCGCTATCTGAATCAGAAATGAACTGTACATTTGCTGAACCATTGTCATTATCTTCTTGACCAAAAGGCCTTGGATGGAAAAGCACATCTATATTTGACGTCATTACTGCACCAGAATTCAGAACTACGCCGCCAGGAAGGGGCGGAGATCGTTCATTCTGAACATTTGATGGTTGCGGGATTGAATCATGCGATACGTTAATGTTTGCAAAGTCTTCCATGCTCGCCGAGTTTGAACCAATGCAGTTATTTTGAATGGTCATCATATCTGGTCGTCTCCCGAGATCCATTTCCTGGCTGTCGTTGTCATTGAAGGTATCAGCCACGCCTCGTAATGACTCACATGATATGCTTCTATAGTCACGTGATCTCGCTAAATTTTCATGTGACATATTACCATCTTCACGTGGTCTAGCACCTCTGTGATTCCAGTCTCGACCAGCTCGGTGTTCTGCGTTGTCCCTCTGCAGTACTCTCCGTTGATTACGATCGGAAGGGCCTGTGCCATTGTCGACATTGTTTCTTGGCTCTCCTCTCTGCGCCTGGAGATCGTCGGTATCAGTGCCAGCATGCACCAATCTTCTGTAACGATTTCCATTCATGGCCGCTCTGATTTTCTTATGACGACATGAAAATAAAAACCAAACTGATGCAGAGAAGACTGCTGTGAAGACAAGTAGGCCAATTTGCCATGGAGCAATTATTCGAGATTTGTCAACTGCAAGACAATACACAATAAATGCAACTTTAAAGGAATTCTTGGTTAAATCAAGGGCGATATGAAACGCCCAGTTCCATTCTCCCTAACGGAATTCTTTGGTCGGTTCATATCGCCCTTGATTTAACCAAGAATTCCTTTAAAGTTGCATTTATTCGGTTGGTCAACTCATAAACAAAAACAGAGCAAGCCGCAAAGTTGCGCTGAAACTCAGGTACCTAGCTTCCTCGTTGTGCACTCCAATAATGGCTTTCATGAACAAACGTGAGCATATATCGAAACAAGAAGGGTGCATCTAAACATCTGCCTTGGGCATCTTATTTGTTTGATTCAGCAGCTGAGCAGTAAGTGTTTTAAACACTCAAAAATACGAGAATAAAATAGCCTCCCAATCTGCTTCTATACCAAACAAATAAAATGCCCGAAACAGATATTTAGACTTAGTGCATGAGCCCTTGTTTTCGCTCCACTTACCCCAATGATACCGCCACAATAACTATTCTGCTTCAACGAAGCTTTAGTGGAATGACTATAAAACAGTGAATAAAAATTCAATTCAATGGAGCAAAACTTAGACGTAAATTATCGGTCTAATAGATATTCAGATATACCCTTCTTCTTTCGATATATGCCCATGTTTGCTCTCAAAAACCATAACTTGAGTACACAACGAGCAAGTTAGCTACCTGAGTTTCGGGACGACTTTTTTACATACAATTCTAATGGCCAAAGCGAAGTCTCCTCCGTCAGTCAAGTGCACGAGAACCATCATTTTTCCTCGAAAAACAAACCATGGTCATGAACAAACATTCAAAATGAATGAGCTTTGCTTCGGAGCCCTTGATATACAGTACCGAGCGGCAGGAATTAGGGTTTCCATGCAAGCGAAAGGAGAATTTCATATCCTCACCGGAGAAACAAATTCGCACGAAAAACGAGGAATCAATTCAAGCTGATGCTTTTCTATAAAGCAACATTGTGTTGCCATCATAGACGTAGGAACCGGGGGGCACTGGGGGCACGTGCCCCCAAGATTTTGAAAGAAACAAAGAAGTGCCCTTTTTATTTTTAGAAAATGCCCCCTTTTTCTTAAGGAAAAAGTGCCCTCGAAGTATTGTGCCCCCCCAAGTTTGAGATGTTTCCTACGTCCCTGGTTGCCATTGCGGTTGCCGTCTTGGTTTCATAGACTCCTTTTTATTCTGTGAACAAAGAATCATGGTTGAGCAATGCCCTTTAATTCTAGATTAAAAACGAACAAAAAGTAGCATACTGGGACGATAGGTGACGTAACCGATAACAAGAGATATTGCTATCTGAAGATTTGCGCTGTCGTCTGCTAATTCAATTTTTTCACCCAGGGTCCGGAACTCCGGCTTATCTATCATTGGGGTACTTAGGTTACTTTTTTGAGTTTGAAATTTGGGCAAAGCTAATTTTTTGGGTCAGTCACATGTACAGTTACCTTTTTAGGTTCCTGAAATTCTGCATTACAAGCTGATGCTCTGATAAAAAGCAACACTGCGTCGCCCTTGCAGTTGCCACCTTGGCTTCGTAAACTCCCTTTTATTCGACCCACAAATGATCATGGTTCAGCAATGCCCTTTAATTACAGATTCGAAATGAGACAAAAAAGAACATACTTGGACGATAGGCGACATAACCAATGATAAATCCACGCCTGTCTTCTGGGTCATAATAATAATAATATCTTGGGCCTTTTTTCCAATTGATAACCAATTCAGAATATGGTGTATGATATGCAAATGGAGAACATCCACCAAAAAATTCTCTCCAAAGCTGGTTTGAAACGTATAGTGATCCGATCCCTGTTGATAGAAAATATCGAATCACCAAAAAACTAACAACATTGAAAAATCATGCCTAGTGACTTTGCAACATATTATTTAAACACATTCAAATTCTGCACCTATATCCTTTGGTCCACTGAGTACTAAACAGCATTTTACTAAATCTAAACTTGTCACACTAAGAAACCAGTCATTATTAACGCTGGGTAGGAAGCCAGAAGATATTCAGAAGGGCCACCAAAAATTCGGGGCAGTGAAAGGGGGCCACTGAAAACTTTAAGTGTAACATAAGGGGCCATGAAAGCTAAACAAATCAGATCTCAGCTATCTGAAACGCAAACGTCATCCTTCTATGATCTTTGCTATGCCTTGCGTTTTTCCTCAAAGTATCATATTATTTATTCATAAAATCTCTTGGTGCCATGCCACTTTTTTCTCTTGAAAGCATTTCTATGTCCTTTTTGTGTCACTTACCATCAGAAAACATTATTTCTTGCTTGAGAATATGCCATAAAATTTGATACAGAGTGGGGCCATCAAAACTTACGGCTAAATAATCAGGGGGCCCTTGAAAATCTTAATGAGGAAATGAAAGGGGTTGTCAAAGATTTTTATCATCGATGAAAATGTCTTCCAGCCTCCTACATGGCGTTAACAATGACTGATCCCCAATGAAGAATGTCACATCGGTACTGTTTTGCATCGCTGCAAAATTGTTATATTCAACATCAGCTCCACTGTTTCAGTTACACTGTTCAAGAGCAGTTTAACTGGACCAATCTAACCTATTTTATTTGACATTCTCAATTGACGAAAACAATAGAAAAATACGTTGCCATGCAGTTCTTTTGTGCTGGGTCACAACTGGCTCCATTCATATATTTTAGTTCACAAGCTGTTTTATGAATTTGGGACACTCTTACAAAAGAAACACTGTTCAATCACAGAAAGAACTGAACGGTCTGTTGCGGGGGGGGGGGGTGTGAGTGAATTTGGGGTAACATGGTTAGAATGAAAATTTCATGAACATCTGCCTAAACCTTAGTTCAGAGTTTTCCTCTAGCTAGAACCACTCAAACTATCCTTCTTGTCAAGTGAATATTGATTTATTAGTTCTAGGTCTACTATTTTCCAGCAATCAACACCATCCAAGTCACTCCAGCCTACCCATATCACCTCAATAGACCCAACAGTACATACCTTGAAATATTACCGAATCATGTTCATACCAAGGACTTTCACTGCATGAGCCTGAGTAGTAATATGCCTGGTATGTATCAAGGTCCATTATGGTGAACTGAACTTCATAGTTTTCTGATACTTTAATATGCCAGTTACAATAATCCCATGTTGTGTTCTTGTATGTATGTGGCCAATTGGTGCTATGAATAATCCCACTTTTATCTGAAATTGTGCTGGAAGTAAGAAAATCAAATTTAATGCCAAAAAAGCACCACTACTGCATGCCGCCAGAGAATTATATTTATTTTTGGCACTCCAGAGGGACTTGTGAAAGAGGGGGCTTATTCACAAAATCAAATGCCAATACAGCAAGTGATAGCTTTCAGTTCTTTTACCCCATATTTTGCAGATTCAACAACAATTCTATGAGTCAAATATATACATAATTCATATCTAGCATAGTTTTTATCCCAAACAACATCAAAATTACAATATATACTGTACAGACTTGTTTAGCTAAATAAATGGAAATCTTTGGCAATGGTAGCCTCTGGAATTTGATGAAACTGGGGGACTTAAAATAGAGGGAGCCTTATTCAAAATAATGGCTCCCAGGGGCTTATTAGAGAGGGGGCTAAACAGAGCTTTTTTGCATTATATAAAGTATTTCAAGTGACTCCTGTAATGTCACGACTTATGATGAAATTTCCTTGTGTCCACATTCTTGAAAATCTTCAATTCATAATCCTTAAATCTTGTATATGTATCCATAGTCATAGACCTCTCAAATAATGCTTCAGAGTTTAAGAATTTTTCAAGAATTCTTACTTACAAAGCCTAGGTCATTGTTGCCTTTCCTGCCTACAATAGTTTGGACTCTAACAAATTGTGGAGAAAATTTTAGAGTTAAGAATTCTTATAGGAAAGAGAAGAATATTTTGAAAATTCTGGAGGCTTCTGTTCTCAATGCCATGTTAAGGTGTGAAAGGCCGAGAGAATGTGACATCTAATTCAAGATAGACTTTAGTACCAATAGCTTTATCTCTTTTTGTAATGGCCTCAGTGTAGAACCTTTTGCTCCTCAGGATATTATTCAAGTGGTATTGTACAGTAATTTTGTAAGCATTGCAGCTTGTTAGTAGGATTCAAAAAAATAAATCTCACTTGTTGCACTTTTGATTTCCCAACAGTTTGGTTCTGTTCACAGTTGTGTAAGTAGCAAGAAAGCCTTTTGATTCTTTGGCTAATTCTGTTGGCTTTGTGACCAACTGAATTGAAAGACAGTTGTCAATAGAGTATATAGCATGTGGCTTAGCTGCATTCTTGTTGCAAAATCTTGTCAGATACTTTCTGGAGGAACCACAGCTATATATGAGAATGAAAGGAACAAAAGAATAAATTTCATTAAGTGAATCAAGTACCAATGAGATGATTTAGATCTTCTTCAATGTGGAATAGGGAAACTCCAGGGGGGACTCGTTAACTTTCAGGTCTGTTCCAATACCTAGGGTCCAAAATCTTCTGTTAAATCAATATTTGGGGGTTGTGAATAACAATATCGACAAAAATTAAATATTTGGGGTCCACAAATCTGAAGAAGGGGGCAATCATGTGATAAATAGCGAATTACGTTAAAGATAGTAGCAAGGAATTTATTACCAAGATGCACTGCGTTCAAATTACGACCCTTCAATGAATTTGATTAAAGAAGGCAGTGCATCTTGGTAGATCTTGGTAAAAACATCCTTGCTGCCATCTTTAGCACAATCATCTATTGCAGTGGCCCATTCAATAAATGTTGTTCAGCATAGGGTCCCCAAAACATTAGACTCAATATTTGGGGTCCACAAAGGAAATAATGGCATGAAACCCCCCCCCCCCCCACCATATTGAAAGTTAGGGAGTAAACTCCCCTGGGAGGGAAAGAGGTAATATGATGCTAAATCAAGGGATAAAGGATTTATACACAAATTAATTTACAAGAAACTAAGAACTTGGGTCAGTACAAAAAGTTTCTTAGAATTTATCAGATTTCGAGTACTCAGAGTTTCTGATAGTTTCTGACCAGTTTCTTCCAGCTTCCATCAGAATCTAATCTCCATCTGTTCTGTTGTTGTGTGTCCTTTGTGAACATTTTAAAGTGATTTTTTCTGAGACCAGGGAGCGCCTAAGACATTATTCGAATACTACATGAGTAATATGATCTGTTTGTGTAAGTCTCCCCCTTCCTTCCTAAAAAAAGAAAAACAATGCAACCATTGTCTTCAGAACTTCGTCTGCTTACGCTTTGCAGGAGCTCAAGTTTCCAAACATGAAGGGCCTAACCAATACGCACCCGGTAAATATTTCGACATAATCTGACTTTGCTTCGTCACAGTCGGGCATATTTCCATCAACGTCAAAATCTTTCCATTTCAATTCGATCCGAAGTCCCCAGTCTACCTCGATATTATAAGTACATATCACATTGGCAGGGTAGCGAACAGGATACCCAGGAGAAGAAATTGTACCAGCCCGATCACCAAATTCTCGACTGTGCCCACATACGAATGTGTTATTGTTCACACTGCTGTCCTTGTCAGGCTTCGGATGAATTGAGGCTGTAACCAACGTAACTGATTGCATTAACGATACAATGATAAATATCTTTAGCAGCATTTCTAAATAGTCGCTAGCTGGATAAACGATCGAAGTTTCAAGTTTTTTTCGCCACGCCAGTCAGGCGCTCCACGCTCCATTCCAGTTCCAAACTCCAAACCAAACAGCCAAAAGAAATGGTTCAGTCAAGCCGCTAGCTAGGCGCGTTTTGCTGAGCAGTTCCCGACTTTGTTTTCGTGGAATTCCACAGGTATACCATCCAATGTACATGCCACAGGTGTAAATGCAATTGTTGAAACCACAACAAAACAGCACAACAGCCAGAAAGTACGATGAGTCTTTGGAGGCACGTATATACTGGGGAAATGGGTGAAATTTTTGGAAGCACAGAAGTCTTTGGAGTCAGCAAACGGGAACGGAGGAACGAAAGAGCCCCCCGAGGGGGGGGGTTCCTAAAATTGTCCATGGCACGTTGATAGAGTCCGGATTCAAGGGTATGGTTTTCAACAATTTTTTGCATTTTCCGCATCTATGGGTATGGTTTTTTGTGAAAATTCATTCATTGGTGAACTTTTTTAGCATTTCCGGATTTACGGGTACGATTTTCAGAAAATTTTCCGGATTTATTGGTATAATTTGATATAATTCCCCATCTATGGGTATGGTTTTTTGTGAAAATTCATTCATTGGTGAACTTTTTTAGCATTTCCGGATTTACGGGTACGATTTTCAGAAATTTCTCTGGATTTATGGGTGGTACTTTTACAAATTGAATGGCGCAACCCCGGAGGCACAACCCCGCATCGTGGAAACACAAGTGACCCCTAGGGTGGTAAGAGCAACCATATCCCTCACCTACCGGATTGGGGAGTCAGTAAGTGTGCATAAAAGAAATCAAAGCTGGAATTTACAAAAGTTTCTTAACTTGTGATATTCAGCATTTTGTCAGGAAAATTCTAAGGCAGCGTTAAAGCTCAAGTATTTATATGGACTCAAATCCTTGAAAGGGCCTGTTTCATCCAGCATTCCTTGCAAGTGTCGTGGGGATAACAAAGGCAAACCAAGAGCGGACATGTGCAAGGCATGCTGGATGAAACAGTTAAAGTGTATGATGATGATGTTGACGATAACAAAAACGCTCAAAAGACGTTTTGTAGACAAGCGGATCAAATATGTCAATGCAATTCCAAGAATCTTTATCTTGATGAGAAGTGACGCAATGTAAGTCATTCATTTGGATTCCAGAAGCAAGCAAGTGCTCTTCTGCCAAACAAGTTACATCACTCATACTGCTTCCCGTCTTATTGAAAATAGCCATCAGGTTGCAAGAAAGCCTAACTTTATGGTCAATAGAACTTGTTTTTCCTGACGCAAAAAAACAGGATGTTGGTACGAAGAATTGGATTTCAGGATCTGGTTTCATTTCCTTGTTTACACTATATTATATATTTTGGTTTTCCGTTTCTGCTAGTATGTTGGCAGCAGTTGGGAAATGCTGGTAGGTAAAAACCACGGTGTATGACACGAAAGGCCTAAAGATTTTGTTGGTTTACTTTCGTAAAAGACTTCACTTCACGTGCAGAAGTTAAATTACCTTCCCAGTAACAGAGAACGAAAGCTAGAGCAAAAAAGGTAAAGGAACAGCAAAATGACAGAGGGTGTCTTAAGATCATTCAACCCATTAACATTTTCGGTGAATGATTTTGGAAATCTTGATCGAGAGGTAGTGGAAGCTTACAAGAATAACGATACTATAAGAATAAACGAGGTAATTTCTAGAGGAGATCCCCATTCATACGATGTTTTCATCTGTTCCGATGGATTTCACGCATTCCTGCTTGTAACGATCGTGAGTGAGGCTCGGATGGCACAGGATCTGGATATGAGCAGCACAGATCCACCCAAGGTTCCGGACAGAGTTGTATGTTGGAGAATGGAGTTGCAATATAAAGAAATCAAATTGCAGACATATCAGATATCGAAGGAGTGCGTCTTGTTTAAGGATGTGAAGGAAAATATACAACAATCCTACTACATTGGAAGATACGAAAAAGTGAAAAACATAAAAAGCCTTGATCTCGCTTGCCTACAGGCAGCGCCCCACCATTACAATGCCATTTTGAAGGACTGCGTCGAATTTGCCAAGGAATTCTGCATGTGCTTGCTAAGCTATTGTGAAAATGCCACAAAATTAGAGAAAATTGTTCAGAAAAGAATAAAGAAAGTCTCTGCTACAGGGTTAAGCATTGAAAGATCGTCAAGAAACTACTTTTTGTCTGGTATTTTTGGAAATGTATCGCTTGGTGGCCTAAACATGAGCAGTTTTATCGCTGGAACAAAGGGCACCATAGCAATTATTCTTGGCCTTATTTTCTTGCTCATCTATCCAATATTTATTGCACTTGTAATTGTTTACTTTATGAGAGCCTATGGAATCTGATTTGATGATTGTTTATTTGTTCCTCCTATCCAAGAGGGAGAGGCAGGCTCTTTCATAGCATAGTAAGCGTAGCGTACCTTGGGATGTGCCGCCTGCAAGGGTATATTTTTCGTACTTCTTGTCACAGGCAAAGGGTATACCTTTTGATGATCTTAGTCTGGGCAGCGGTATGCCTCTTGGCAGTTTTGGTCAAAGAAAAGTCGAATTCAGTAATTCCTGTATAGAAACTCAAAATGTTGGTGATTTTGAACCAGAAAGCGCCGACTAAAGGCACTTTTGATGTAGAATTTAGTCTAACCACGGGTATCATTTTCATAAAAATAGGTCTAACCAACGGTACTATTTTGAAACTGTGAGCGGCAAATCCCTACCCGAAATTTAGCCGAGAACCTCCCCCAACTCCTAGCACAGTTTTGCATGAATCGTTGTTAGTTTTCTAGATGCGTTTTGGGGCCTATTTTGATACTGGTCGCACTCAGAGATGATCGCTCTTTCAATAACAGATTTTTGTGAGCTGCAAAGTAATTTAATTGTTTTCAGTATTATCTGACTCATTTTTCAGTGGTAGAATGTGACTCATCTACCATCATTACCATTTTTGAACTTGTTTTCATAGTGCTGAATAGAAACGAAATTTTGAGCTGGTATGGAGCTGAGAACAAAATCTAACATGTATACTGAATTTTACTTGAAGTAGCGCTATGTAAGCATATGAGTCTACAGTATTAAGTAGGCGTTGCCAAAGCATAGGAAAATTTTGTCCATCCAACTTTCATCTATGTCTCCCTGCTTGAAACCATATTGTAGACATCCATAAACTATTTCTTTCTTCGAAATTATTTCATAATGCGTGAAACAGCTTAGAAATTACGATAGTTTTAAGTTGTTTCAAAAAATTCTCTTGGATTCCCGAAAAAGAAGAAAAACACTCTAATTCTGAAAATATTAAAGATTTCAGGAAAATCCAACGGCAGAATTTTTGCAAAAATGGCTAAAGTTTCTTTGAAGCCATTCAGCTCTGAGAAATAGGCCACTAAATTTTACACCTACTATTTTAAAGATTTGGAACATATGCTGTAAGGGATAGACTCTGTTACAACTTTGATCACCTGTTGTTCATGGCAGTTCTTCTGATGCACAATGCTCACATAAATAGTTCTCTATTTATCTTCTCGTTCTTGTCTGGGAGCACATCAGCATATATCAACGGTTTTGCATGGCCTAAATGTTTCGAACTGCACAGCGATTTGAAAGCCGTGACATGAGAACTACAATCGCGGACAAAACTCATGATACACTTTGTATTTTGAAGGAAATTTCGAGTTGATATCCCCCCCACCCCCCATTGCAATGTTGAAAACTGATGAAAATTTCATAGATGAGTTGACAAGTATGTCTTCTTTCAGCAACCAACATTGCAATGGGGGGAGGGGGGCATTAGCAGTCAAAGGTAGCAGTTTACATACAGGAAAGGCCTCTTTTAAGGCAAAAAACATCTGTCCCAACGAGTTTTGTCCGCGATTGTAGTTCCCAGATCGACACGGCCAGTCGTTCGATGGCCGCGTCGATCTGGGAACTAGTTCTCAGGTCACAGCTTTCAAATCGCAGTGCAGTTCAAAACATTTAGGGCATGCAAAACCGTTGATATATGCTGATCTTTTCCCAGGCAAGATCGAGAAGATAAACAGTGAATTGAAGACAAGCAAGGTAATGAAATACATTTATTAATTAAATATCATTTAGGCCAGGTATTGTGGACCCGATCAACACCCAAATTGTGTCCACAACTCCCATGGTAACTGTTCACTGGAATACTTAAGCTAACAAGCATGCTGTATACATGCATCTCGCAAAAATTGCTGGAAAATGTAGCCAGTAGCCACAAATAATGTACTACCACATTCAGCATGCATACCGGCATCTTGAAGTACGCTAGCACGGTGCTTCGAATATTTCCGCTGACCGTGTTGTTCTGAAAATCCCCTAAACCGCTTGCGCATCTGCCATTACAGGTATGCTTGCTAAGAGACAGAAAAGTAAATGAAGGACCTGACCTTTATGCAACGGTCATCTCCTGCGTCGCTACTGCGAGTCGGGAATCCTTACCAGGGCCCAAATCGGTCGACGGTTAAAATTGCGAGAAGACCGTTTGGGGCCTAGGAACGAGGCTGTCAAGGACCTTTCTCAATCTCTTTCCTCTCTCTTTTACTCTGTCGCTCCTTGGGAGGCTAGACACCACAGTTTTGCTTCATTACCGCTTTGCTCCTCTGCGCAGGATAGAGCTTTTTGCTAACTACGAAGGAATTAAATCTCCACCGCAGAAACATATTAATTCTCCTCCGCATACACTGAAAATAACTACGGTGTCTAGCTACCCATGGGCGCTCTTTTGCTGTTCCCTTGCTGGATCCCTTGCTGTAAACAATGAGCACTGCAAGGCACAATGCACATTGGTGCACAGGACGCGGTCTAACAACATGCAGCACAACAAGAGCACATCGGATAAATAAATCATACGTATGTTTGTTTTTGCGGGTGGAATAACCCACCTAGCTACGTGTCCTTTTGATGAAGTTCCCCTTCCAGAGTTCCAGGAAACAAACTTTTCGCGATTTTTGTTGGAAGGAAGGCTTGATTTGATGCCCAGTTGAGTTTTTTGTTTTCTCGTCAATAGATGACATTTCTCAACCAAAATAAAAACAATTGCTTTGTGGTTTCAGATTCCTCTTCAACCATTCAAAATTGAATTGGATTTATATGCTTTTGTTCGTTTCAGTCGACAAATTTTTCAGGCCAAAACATTTCACCGTACACTGGATGTTGCACGAAGTCTTCTGTACTGCTGCTCATAATTCTGCTGTGTGCAAAGCTGCTTGCTGGCAGGAGAAATTTTCTTGTTGTGCGGATTTTACAGTAGACTGGCAAACTGCTAGTCTCATCTTTTAACATTGGTTGTAGATCACATGCGAGTGAAGGACGTTGTTAGACAGGACCAAAGGTTGGAGGAAGCAAATTCAAAAGCTGATAACAAACAACGTTCTGGTTAAATCAAACTTCACCTCTAGGAAAGCCCATTTTGTGAAACAAGACTGCGACGAAACATCGACTCACCAGCTTGGTAAGCAATGAAAGAGGGAGCCTTAAGATCATAAAGCTTCGAGTGCAGAAAGCTTGACAGCAAACAACGATTAGCAAAGTCCACCTCCAGGAAACACCATCTTGTGAACTTAGACTGGGAAACATAGACTCAAAAGCTTTGGTAGGCAATGACAGAAGGAGCCTTAAGATCATTCGATCCATTAACATATTGGGTCAATGATGTTGGAAATCTTGATCGAGAGGTAGTGCAAGCTCATAAGAGCAACGACACTCCGGGAATCAACAAGATTATCTCAAATGGGGATCCTCAGTCATTCGATGTTTTCATCTGTTCGGATGGATTTCATGCATTCTTGTTCATAGTTCCTGTATCGACTGAACCGCCGGCCTATGGACCAGACTTGATGAGTGAAGACCCTTTCGAAGTTCCCGATCTACTGTTTTGTTGGAGAATTGAGCTGAAGTATGAACAAATTGAATTGCAGACATATCAAATATCGAAGAAGATGGTCTTCTTTAAAGATGTGAAGGGAGATATCAAAAAATCGTACAACATTGGAAGATATGAAAAAGTGAGAAGCATTAAATGCCTCGATCTGGCCTGCCTACAGGCAGCGCCTCATCGTTACAACGCCATTTTGAAGGACTGTGTCGAATTTGCCAAGGAATTCTGCATGTGCTTGCTTAGCTATTGTGAAAATGGCAGAAGTCTAGAGAAAGTTGTTCTGGAGAGGATAAAGAAAGTCTCTGCTACAGGGTTAAGCATTGAAAGATTGTCAAGAAATTCTCTTTTGTCAGGAATTTTCGGAAATATATCTCTTGGTGGCGTCAACATGAGTAGCTTTTTGGCAGGACCGAGAATGACTATGGCTATTATTTTCATCCTCACTTTTTTACTTATCTATCCAATATTCATTGCACTTGCAGTTGTTTATTTCATGAGAGCCTATGGACTCTGATTTAGTACGCATATTACACTAACAAACTGATCGTTGCAGGTATGTAAACAGAGTAAGTACTAAGGTTGATTTTACCGCTAAGACTTGGCCGTTGTTCCACAAATTGCAGTCAGTAAGAACACATTAGCCTGTGTTCCAGACCACTTGAAAAGAAAGGTGGTCTGGAACACAGGCTAGAACACATTAGTTTCTAGCATTTAGGCTACTAGTTTCCTTATGAGTATATTCCTTGTATGTAAGACCACATAAAGTGCGATAAAAGTCTAATGCTTTCTCCCTCCGCGCCAAACGTAAGTTTTCTTCTTGGGTTGTTAGGCTTATGACCTGACATGATTAGTTTTACGCTCTGAACTTTGATGAGTTAATCTTTCGTATTCGCTCCAACTACGGCTCTTAAAGCGCCATTGTCAGCCAAGGTCCTTTGCGGGCACACTGCAAATTCAGACCATGTGACGATCAAATTTAGCCTAAGAAGAAAGCGCGGATCTACATAGACTTGCCCCAAGTCCATTTCGTCAATAACACATAGACTTACTACATATGATGAAATAGACTTGGGGCAAGTCCAGGATCCACACTGCTGTAATTGCTGCATGCTCGCAAAGGATCCTGGGTGTCAATGGGTCTTTGACCTCAACTGTGCAAAAAACACAGACGAATAACCCATACGTGTTCACTTAATCCATCCTGTATCTTTCGAATTTGCTATTCGAATCCATCGTTCTACGTTGTCTACTTTACCTTACTTTCACACATAATGAAGAGCTAAGCTCGAAACGTTGTTACTGAGTCTTCCAACAAAGTTGAATTTTCTAAATGAATTTATGCTTTTAATGAACAGCCCTACCTTTGGGCGGTGACGCTTCTCGCTGACTTTTTTGGTAAAAGCTGTAAGCAAGCTGGGGGTTACTCTCCACCCTGGGGGGGGGGGTACTTGACTAGGGAAGTGAAGGGGGTGTGTGGCAAACCGCTCAACACCCTGTACCCTGTCGCATAAAAAATTGCCCAAACATACAAAGAAGAGGTACAACAACAGGAGAGAGCAGGCATCTTTGTGATCTTTTGCGCATAGTTTTGTTTCTCAGTCTTTCGCCCACAAGGGCTTCAGAGCAACATTAAAGTCAGACTGCGTTCACACGATGCCGGCACATTTTGAAAACGGTGAAAAATATGACGGTAGCAAAATTTGAGCTAGCGTTCACACGATGCTGTTTTCACCAATCCATTGTCAAAATCTACCGTTTTCAAAATGTGCCGGCAAAAAAATGTGCCGTTTTCGTGTGAACGGGATGCCTATCCGTCACATTTTTCACCGTTTTCAAAATGTGCTACCCTGGGTACCAGTCTCTCCCAAAAAAGAAATTTCTTTTTTGGGAGAGACTGGTACCCAGGGTAAAAATGTGCCGGCATCGTGTGAACGCAGTCTCATTCTGAAAATGAAAGTCACGCGTAATTTTGCTCTCTTATCGGAATTTTCCTGATTTAAATGACTAGTTTTGGAGGATTTTGAGGAGAAATGATGCATCAAAACATTAATTTATTAGCGTTAAGACATGAATTACAACAGGAATTATTGAATTCATGGAATATTTTGATTGATATTCATTAATTGGGTTGATTTCAAGGTTGGGTTCCGAAATATGACCAAATTTTAGTAACTGAGGAATTATATCGGTCACATAATGCACGAATTTAACGTATGTTCCTACAACTGTTGTTGTTGCTGTTGTTGTTGATGGTTTTATCGTCGGAAAATTTTGGTTTTCGGCCCCCCCCCCCCCCTAGGCAGTCATCAGTCATGGCTGGTATCGGCCCTGCAATACGGCAAAATTTCTCGTGCAAAATACTTCAGTTCCATTCATCCGCGGAAATTTTCACGTGAAATCCAATTGCAACGATTGCTGATGGATTTATGGGCAGTTTAGAAATAAAAAGAAATCAAACAATTGATGATGCACCAAACTAACCTTGATGATGTTAAACAAAAATATCTTCCAAATGTGTGGAAAGAATCCTAAATAATTACCTATATACCATTACAATTTACTACCATTCCAGTGAAATCAAAAAATTCACGTAAATCGTTGTTTGGTTTGGTTGAAAATGTTCTAATCTGCAGAAGGAAGCTAAGCCAGCTAGTAGAGACAACCAAGGGATAGCGGTTGAGACGAAACTCAAGCTACTTCTTCGTATGAAAGAATAAGAAATGAAGTTTTAAGTTGTACTGGATTAGCCAGAAATAAGTTCCCAAATTCAAAATTCATTCTATCAAGAGTATTGAATGGACCTCTGAATGAGTCTTTCTTTGAAATGTTGAAATCAAAGATACTAAATTTCTTATAGATATAAAAATTTCTTGGCTGCGAAATGCCTGAAAAGGGGCCTGCAACACTGGATCAAATCGCAATTAATCTCCTCACACATAACCATAAGCAGCATCATTTCATCCCTCGCAAGGGTTACGGCAAAAAAATTGTTTCAAACATACTCTATGTGCAGAAAATATCTCATAATCATGCAAAGTATTTTTGCTTCATTCGTTTCTTTTCTGCGAGGAGTAGTGTCTCTTTATAATTTGACCTAGTGTTTTTGCCCATTTTCAGGCATTTTTCAACCAAGAAGTTTTCGTAAAGTACGCTTTCAGTAAAGTTTCGTAAAATATGCTGTCAATAAAGTTTCGTACAGTATGTTGTCTGTAAAGTTTCGTGAAGTATGCTTTCAGTAAAGTTTCGTGAAGTATGCTTTCTGTATAGTTTGGTAAAGTATGCTTTCAGTAAAGTTTCGCAAAGTATGCTTTCAGTAAAAGTTTTGTAAAGTATGCTTTCAGTAAAGTTTCGTGAAGTATGCTTTCAGTAAAGTTTCGTAAAGTATGCTTTCAGTAAAGTTTCGTCAGAAAAATTACAAAAATTTCTCATTCTCGCTATATTACAATCCATCCAGTACCCTTGATGTTATGAATTTTCAAATAGGGGATTTTTCTGACCAACTCAAGGTAGCCAAACAATTCTAACAGAAAGGAAACTCTAGCTATTACTGTTCTTTTCTGGCCTGCCAAATGACTATCAATCATGAAAATAAACAAAATTTGATTCTGCAAAGCTCTATCGGCCAAAAAGCACGTTGATCCATTGGAATATCAAGAAAAAAAATTTGTGAATTGTGGGGGATTCTGTTTTTGCATGGAAATCAATAGCATGACAACAAACTGGTGAAGATGAAGAAAACTGGTTTTGGGTGATACTAACCGTCGCTTAGCTGCTCCAGGAGGAGGCTCTCTATAGTAGGTAACGGGATGGTTAGACAGACAGTAAGGTGGATAGTCTGTGATGATTACTAGGACTCAATGTAATAACTCTTGTCAGAAACAGAGTATTTTTTTAAACTCCCGAGATACACTGAAGTTTTGAGAGCTCTTAGACACCAAAAATATACTCAACAGTACATAGCGTATAAAATATGACTATTTGATAAAAACTAGATGTAATATAGTTATTTTTCTATTATAGAGAAACACTTGTGGAGAAACAGGTGAAGGTTAAGGTGAAGTTCTGACTGTTCTGGCCGCGAAGTCAGAGGATTGCAACAGAGTGTCACAACACCTTCAAAGCTCAGGAAACGCAGCTTAGCACTCACCTTGTGAGATTTTCTCAAAAGCAGTCCCCAAAAATAAACCGATTTTCACAAAATAGCCTACCCAAAGGAATACTACTTACTAGAGCACGTTTCCCAAACCTAAGACGTATCTGACCCCCGTCACCTACCTATAGGGGGCTCTCGTAGGGTAACTCTTTTAGGCGCTGAATTTCTTAATGTTTCTGCTTCCTTCAGAATCAAAATTTGAATATTTTCAGAGGACTTCATTTCGTTACCAGTGTATGATTTATATAAAATCTAAATTTTCATAGATATGATAATGTCCCTATTCCCTGAGTAACTTTTCCATTGTGATTTGTACAGCTTCGAAAACCTAAGGGAACAAAAACAAGAAATTAGGTTGGCTACTGTAGATACAGACCAACTACGCTAAGTGACCTCTTAGAATATGTGGAAAAGTGCAGTTAATCGAGAAATTGAGAAATTCAAGATTTTCGGGTTCGAGTTATCAAGTCTTAAATGTGCAACAATTAAAAACAATGAAAATTGAAATTTTGACAAATCATTTTGTCCAATTCTTTTCATTACTGTTGTGGGTAACAAGCGATTGATAAATACCAGAAACAACGTTTTTTCGGTCATACTCGTACGTATCTATGAAGATTTAGCTAAGTTTTACAAGGTGTGTTGCGGGTATTTTATGTTCGAGACCAATATATTTCAGACGATAAACTATTATTACCATTATAAAACTGCCAAATGGTGGCCAGGTATTACCTGAACTTAGCCACACCACTTACTCTCTTCTTTTTACTATACATCACCATTCAGTAGTGAAACAGTTGCTTAATAATATGGAAATAGAAGTAGGAGTGATTTCCTTTAAGTACAGGAATAACTCCAGATATCTCAAACCTCACATTAACGAGAAGGATCCCCTTTGGACTTCGAGCTATCGAAGTTCGACTGTGATAAAAATATCTACTGTATATTGTTATACTGCATATTTGTGTAAAATACCCATTTTCAAAAAACCCCACGCAATTCGTACAACTTTCAAGGACACAGAGGCTGCAGAAACTGCATTCTAGTATGTCTAACATTGGAGACTTATACAACTGCTTTGAATATGCGCATTCTAACCGGTTTTGTGTTGTACAGGAAAATATAAAGCCCCAGGTCTTAAAAGGTACAAACCGAGCTTGCGAGGGTTTTATATTATCCTGTACAACGACAAAACCGGTTAGTATGAGTTTCATTACCTGATAGCTTCTAATTTTGACTCGTATCATTTCGTCAAACCCATTTTGTTACTGTCATATCGTTTGAGTTGCTTGTAAATATCACAAGCCTAAAGCAGTTGCTGTGGCGACAAAAACGCGTCCTTGTATCGTATTATACAAGGGTACGGGAAACCCGCGGGAAAAGTGCGACTGACCACTAGAAGTGGCGGGATTCTGTATTGCCTCGATGTTTGAAAATTCTGTCAGGTAATAAAGAATTATACAGAACATACCTCATCTGGTGACTTAACAGCACTGATTTTCCGAACCAATCCTTGTTTTTCATAATGTTCTATTATTGGCATTGTTTGATTGTAGTAAGTTTTGAATCTAGGGAAAAAAATCTGTGGTTGACTCGTGGCTGACAGGAAAACAAATCCTGGAAACTCCGTTCTGTATAAAAAAGATATTATTACTCTCTATCGTTTTCGCTGGTAACACGACAATCAATATGACTGGCAGATTTCAAGGAAGAAGACTGAGTTTGAGAATCTTTAGTAGAAAATGATCCCAGGAAACTAGACTGAGCACCCAAGGGTGGCTCGTAGAATTCTTACACTTTAAGGGAAGAAATTTTTACGGGAGGAAACTTTTGCGAGTAGGAACAAAAGTAAAATTTTTGAATGAATATTCGTGAATCAGCTAAAACGGGCAATTTCCCAGGAATAAACTGGTGCAAATCACATTTTAGGAAATTTGCGAAATAAACTTTGCGAATTTCGACCAAAACCGTGAAAGCTTCTTCCTGCAAAAGTTTCTTCTTTGAAGAAATGCAAATGCATACATTTGATCTCCTTGCAATACCTTACCTTTTCCGCAGACTTTCTTCATTATCATCTGTTCTACCACTAGATAATGAACGTTGCAGTATCCTTTTTACACAAATCTGTTGAAAGGATAAAATACCTTTTAGCTGAAGTAATCCTGCAATAACTGAAGGTGGTATTACCATCTTGCATTTGCATTGGACTTTATCCAAAATTCCTAAATTTTGATAAAGCTACGGTGCATTTTGAATAAGATCAAGCACAACAAATCAATCCAAATTCTGCAAACATGCCTTCAAGAAAGATGTGCACCAAAAATGAGCAGCCAGTATTAAATAAAAAAGACTAAACAAGAAACTATAAACAACAATAGTCATGGAGTGCTGTGAGCTGATCTTATGCCTGGGGTCTTACTCAGCATTACGGAGGGGGGGGGGGGTTCTTCCATAGTAAAGGTACCTGGGGATGTGCCGCCCGCAAGGGTATACTTTTTCAAACTTTCTAGTCTAGCCAAGGGTATACTTTTTGCCAATTTTAGTCCATTTAGTCTCGGCAAGGGTATGCTTTTAGTCAATTTTGGTCGATTTTAGTCTGGGCAAGGGTATGCTTTTTGGAAATTTAGGTCAAAGAAATGTCAAACTTCGGTAATTCCTGTAAAGAAACCCAAATAAAATCAAATTTTGGTCCAGAGAATGCAGATAAATTTGGCAAGTTTCGTCTAGAAAATGCCAAATCATGGCACTTTTAATGTAGAAATTAGTCTAGCCAAGGGTATCATTTTCACAAAAATTGGTCTAGCCAACGGTACCATTCTGAAACCGTGGGCGGCACACCCTTATCCGAAATTTAGCCAAGAACCCCCCCCCCCCCCTGTGCTCAGAATACTTGTTATCAAAACGCTTATGGTTATGGTCAACAGCAACATGTGCAGGCAAGGCCTTGATGTAATAGTATCCTCTGAAGTCCCACAATAACGAACTGAAAAATAGAGACACTTGCATGGCAGACAGAAGTCAACTGACCATGCAAAGATTGCAGTTTTTGTAATGGAAAAATAAGGTATATACCGGGTGAGCCAGAATAAAGTTCCCACTTTTGAAAATTCACAACAGCAATTAGAGTATTTCACAGGTTTGAATGATTCCAATTCTAGTTAAAAGCCAAAACGTTGACGTATTTTTGTGATTTTTCTCCTCGCTTCACGAGCACTACAAATATGGGTAAATTCAACTTTTAACAAATTTCATGGCTGCAAAATGACTGAAAAATGGCCTAAAACATCGATCAAAGCATACATGACTCCTTGCACACAACATTGAAGGAACTGCAACTTCTCATGGGTGAGAGATATCCTCCGGACATTGATTCCCATGGGATTAAAAATCTTCCATATTTGTTTGAAAATGGATCTCTTATAACTCTTGAGGGAGGTGAAACGCCCATTGCCTAATGTTCGATGTGAATAGAGTTCTTACGATTTGATCAATGCTTTAGGCCCTTTTTCCGTCATTTTGCAACGATGAAATTTTCAAAAAGTTAAATTTACCAATACTTCTGGTGCTGGTAGGACAGCGAGAAAAATAGCAAAAATACTTTGATTTTTCGTCTTTTAACTAGAAGTTGAATGATTCAAATCCGTGAAGTAGTCTTTGTGCTATGCATTTTCAAAAGTGGAAACTTTTTTCTGGCTCACAAGGTACATCCTGTTCACAGTGATGTTGGTTCTTTTGAATTGCCTCATTATCCTTGAGATACCTCAATCCCAAATGCATGCATTTATGCATTGCTCTCATGAATGCATGAAATAGTTTTGTACATGTATCTGCATCAAAGAAGGATGGTGTTGATTTCTTGTTGTGCTGGGATTTTCATCAGTCGGCTCAAATTGAATCTACTTTAGGAGCAGGAACTTTCGGGGGCAGAAAGCTACGTGAGAAAAAAAAAAGCGAATTGAGAGCATAAACTTTCGCGAATACCTTTTTTTCTGCAAATTTCGAAACGAAAACTTTCGCTATTGAGGAAAAGTGCATTTTCACTAGAAAAGAATTTTGCGACTGAAGAAAAGTGAGGCGAAAAACTTTAAACAGCAAGTGTTTTGTTCCAGTATTTACAATGCCCTCTATTTTACCTCAAAAATCACAGTGACAATTTACAAGGTTTTATGGCCCAAGGCACTAAAGATTGGGGTGATTAAGTTACAGCAATACAAAAAATTGACGAAACGAAAAAATATTTGGATGGAAAAAAACTTTCACGAGTCGAGAATTTTCAGTAATTTCATGAGCAAAAACTTTCGCGAATTCTAATTTAGATTATGCCTTGGCAGAAACTTTTGCTAAAAGTTCCAAAAAACGGGAAAATCACAAAACTTTCTAACCGCAAAAGTTTCTGCCCCTAAAGTAATTGTGAATAAGGTGTATTATCAATTATCATCATACTTTCAAAACTGCATATGTTCAACTGTCTATGCTGACCACAGACTGCAATGCTATCATGACGGCACCTATCATTGCATTGAAAAGGATTGAAGTCTATTGTCTACTCCCCCCATCCATCCAACCCATCAAGCTGAAGAATCTCTCGCGGCATTCAAAAGGAAGTTAATTTCAACTGTACGACCGTTAAAAAACTCCATATATGGTGTTTATGATATTGTTGGCGTTAGACGCTTGACAAAACTTCGCATAGAATTTAGTCCTCTAAATGAACACAGATTTCGGCATAATTTTGACTGTCTCAGCCCAATTTGTGCATGTGGATGTGCCATTGAAGATAACCAGCACTTTCTCCTGCACTGCCACCTGTTTAGTACAATGCGTATAGATCTCTTTGGTCAGCTCACTGGTATTCCAGGCTTAGATATCACGTATTTGGAATCAAACGCCCTATGCGAACTGTTATTATTTGGAAGTTCTCAACTGAACATTATGGCGAATCGAATCATTCTTGAAGCTACAATAGCCTTTATTGACAAAACGAATCGTTTTGATTAAATTGCACCGGGTGAGTCAAAAATGGCGGCTGATGTTTGTGAAGCTATTCGATTTCATCTTCCAAGCATTCCCGCGTGCTGTGGCTCACCTTGTGGCGGGGGTGTTGGCTTGGGTTTGAGGTTTCTGCCTAACTGTATGTGGTGGAGGGAGTCCTTGCATCTTGGTTGGCATTTTTGCTGTGGGGTGAGTGCATAGCGCGTGGAAATGGCTTGATTACTCGAAATTTTTATGTACTACACATCGGCGGACATTTTTGACTCGGCCGGTATATCATATCACAACACAAAGCAGCAATCCCTTCCCTTTACCTGTTTATCCTTTGTTTGTTTTTGTTTTCTTATTGTATTTAGTATAGTTGAATTGTAAGTGCCAGCCGCAGTGGAGACCAGATGACCAAGTGTTCTTCTCCGCCGTGGCTGGTACATAGAAATGTATCAATTTTGTATTTTTAACGTTCTTTTTAGATCTATATATATAAAAAAAAAAGCTGAAGAGATTGTAGCAATAACAATCTATAGTCAGAGTTTGGCGTTTCAGGCATTGAAAACAAAATGAACGAAAATGAAAATAAAAATGAGATAACAAAAATTATCAAACTTCGGTACTGGGACAAATTAATTAAGAAACTTTTCCTCCTATCAAGGAAATCTATGGCATTCAGTACCTTTAACTTTCTTTTCACTTCTTGTACAAGTATCTTAAATAACTAAGAATTTGGGCCATTGCTGAAAATGTTTTGAAATGTTCACTATATGCCCTCAAAACAAGGTTTTCTGAAGCCTTTACGATGTTTAGGCAAGTACCTTTAAGTAATCTGATTTTCTGATGAATTTCTTGTATAAGTTGTTCCTTGTAAGAAATTATTTGATTGTAAATCAACCATTTATTCAAAGCTTCCCAGGTGAAAATACAGCGAAAAATAAAAAATGTTAAAACACCCAGTTTGTCCTAAAAATTCTTTAGAAGCCTTACTTAGTGTGAATCTTGAATTCCGGATCTAGAATTAGTGTGAATCTTGAATTCCGGATCTAGAATTAGTGTGAATCTTGAATTCCGGATCTTGAATCTTGAATCTTGGATCTTGAATCTTGAATTAGTGACTCCCTTGTGATATCGAGCTTCTTTGGATGCAAGGGATGTGTACGTTCTAATGTTCTAATCATTCTCAATAAAGTCGGGAAGTTTACAACAAAGTCTTTCGTTGATTGGTATCTGCCCTTTGTGACAGCGTCACGTCTGAAAAGACTAAATTCTAAAAGTTACTGTCTCATGGAATTCCTTGAAACAACGAAGAAAATGAGCCTGGCCTTCATTAACAGCTGAAGAAACCCTCGGGGAAATGAAGACAAAGCGTTTGTTGTAAAAAAACGTTGAGTTTGAATTTGAAAAAAGGCGCAAAGCACAGCGCAGGCAGTTTCATGCTACGACGAGAGTCTTTGTTGGATGTAGTTGTAGTGGTTTGCGTAAAGTTCTGTCGAAGATTCCTAGAAGATGCCTTGTAAGAAGCTTTGAATTATTGAAACACAGTAAAGGTTCATGCAACTATTACGTGAGTACGAATATCATATCAACATCTAAATCATTATGTCCATTCTTGTTGGTTTCTTCTTTGCCATCGGTAGGATGTATCGTCACAGTCTCATAATCGTTCAGTTGGAGAACTATCACACAAAGGTATCGTTTACGTTTACGACGAGACATTTTATCGATTTTCTTGATCGTCCAAGGAGTGATTGACCAATGGAAACTTCATAAAGGAAAACAAAATAATTAAAAATTTGTTCACCAGTATCTGAGCAGCAAACAGTTTTCCAATATACACTGTTCTACCTCCATCAACCTGCTTGTGCTAGCTAACGTTTCTTTATTCAAATCCAAAAGGATTTTATGGCATATGAAAAACTAACCGAGGAACATTTCTCTATATTTCCCTTACGAAATATGCCGAAAAAGCGAACGATATTTCTTCAAAGAAAAGGATTTTGGCCGAAGTTATACGAGATCTTTTGGGAGTGAAATGTCCTTTGCGGAAAAAAACTGGGACAGTGTTGAGAAGTAAGAAGTTTCTTAACCTTGATGATACTTAGGCTATCTTTGTGATTTGGTTTCCTAAGAACCATTGCTCTTTAAAATAGGTACATTTCTTTCTTTGTGTAATTGGTAATATCATAAGTAAATACGTAGAAATTCGAATATGTTTTGGAAAGCGCGGCCAGAATGTAAAGCTATAGCAAGTGCGATGACAAAGTAATGCCAAGGAAAACGAAAGGTATTGATTTTACGTTTTGAACATGATGGAAATCGCTTCAGGGGGCTGGGAAGGTGGTAGCCCCCAAACGTTCAAGACGTTCAAATAAATTTCTAAAAGCAGCCTTTGAAAGACAGGAAAAGACCAGTCATTATTAATGGTGGGTTGAGACAGAAGATATTGGGGGCCATCTATAATTTTACTACTTATAAGGTCAAAATCATTAAAAAAAGAGGGGCACTGTTTGCTTAATTCAGGCTTTTCCATGCCTTTCTCCAATTCCAGGTTTTCTCCATGCATTTTCTACCAGGGTACTCTGTCCAGTTTACACAATAGGTTATATCTTATGTTTAAAATATTTGCAGCATACTATACTCCAAATATACTCCATACAAACTTTGATAGCAAGGTAGGAAGTATGCTTTAAGTATGTTATGTTTAACATGAGCTGCATACTTACATTATACTTCTTCCAATCTTTCCTAATAGGCTAAAAGTACACTTTAGGCATCTTATTTCAAAACATGTGCTGCACTTACAGTATACTTCTTCCAATCTTTCATAATAGGCTAAAAGTATACTTTAAGTATCTTAATTTCAAAACATTTGCAGCATGCTTTCAGTACATTCCATACAGTCTTTCATAATAGGCTGAAAGTATACTTTAAGTATCTTATTTTTAAAACATTTGCAGTATGCTTGCAGTATGCTTCTTTGGTTCATAGCTACTGTTTGACAGAGTATACTTTCAGTATAGTGAAAATGGCAGTATACTTTAAGTACATGTCAAAAGAGTCCGAAATGTCTACTACTTAAAGTATACTCCAGGCTTTTGTTGTGAATTTCGCACAGTATACTCACAGTATAGTTGGAGCGTGAAATTGAAGTAGGGTTGAAGTATACTTTTGCTTGGAAATCATCATACTTCAAGTATACTGAATTTTGATGACGGCAGTGGTATACAAAAATTATGTTTTGCTCCACAGTACCCTTGCAGCATGGAGTACATTTTGACAGATTTTTATATCACAGGAATTGAGTGGATTGCAGCGACATCGCAATGAGAATATCAGGACTGTGAAGAGATAAATTACTGGTCAAAGGTGAACTGAGATCAACCAAGAAAACAAGAAATGTTTGCAATGGTTTCCTCTGAATGCTAGGTTTGTGGAGAAACTTTTTGAAGAGACAGGTAATGCTATCTCACCTCTTCTGGGCAATCAAAAAATAAGACACCACGTAAATCCACTTTTTCAGACATAATTTTTGTCCAGCCTTCAAGATTATCTTCATTTCTTGGGAAACCATCTACTAAAAACTTCTTTGTTGCACTTTTCTGCATTGCCTGCGATGTATGTAAAAGTACATTATGAATTACTGTATATGCATTTAACCCTATCTGACCTGGGGGGGCGGATTCCGCCCCCCTTGTACATTTTCACTCATACGTTTTTCCATGTTTGCTGAATGTCTCTGAGATTTAGTAAGTTTAACTTTCTATCATAAAACAATGAAACTGCCACAATTTTGGTGCTCAATTTTTAGCCTTGTCTCCATGGTAACCAAGTTTTCGTCCAACACTCTGTGAAAAATGTACATTGTATCTCTCTTAATCTTTTTTAATTGGTCCAATTAAGTCTAAAATACGAATTTACATCTATTTTCATCTATATATGTCATTTCTTTACGAAAAGTAAAGTTTTACGACCTTTTAACACACTTTCATTTTGATGGTACGTCATATGACATCATAATGTTAATTATGCTCAAGCAACAACAACAACAAAGCTAATTAAACTATTGTTTCAAAAATTCATTGTTTATATAATGAACAACCTTTGTGCCAAATTTGGTTGCTATATCTCAAGCAACAACAGAGATAAACAGGGAGGCGGAATCCGCCCCCCCCCCAAGCATTGAGTGTTTCAAATCGCCCAGGTCAGATAGGGTTAATCTTATGTAGAAATACAGCATAAATATAATGTAATTTCAAACTTTACAACAAATTATTTTCACATGATAAAAATCCTGGGCTTCTCTTGGGGATACTATCTATAAGCTGTAAGATGTAAGTATTGGAGATGCTCTCAGTGTGTCGGAACTGCAAAGAATGGACAGAGAGCTTGAAAATTTAGAATAAAAAGATAGCAGGAAAACAGTGTTTTGAGCACAAGGCCAGTGCTGCACAAAGGCCTTCATCCTTATTGTGGTCCAAAATTGAACAATATTTCTTCAGTTCATTCTGTACTGCATATAGATCTCAAGGTTACAAAATATATTTCTCAGACATCAATTGGGCACAATATCAGATGCTTGTCACCCATTCTGATTCTGCATGAAGAACACGTGACTGTTACCCCTGGGAAACATATAGCAAAACTGAAGATGCATCTCTAAGGTTATTCAATTTTTCAACCACCATCAATTTTTTTGAAATGTTGCAGTCTGTGTCATGCTGGGAGAGTAAAACGTTAAAAATTTAAGTTTCTCTTTATGGACTAACCTTATCTAAAAGCCCCACTGTTATTTCTACTGGAACTATTTTCCCTTCTCTTATACAAGTATCAATGAGATCTCCATGCTCTGATCCACTTTTCTGTTCTTCTCTCAGTAGCTCACCAGCTGACAAATGGACAAAACCAAATTGCTGATTGGAAAATAAAAGAAAGCAAGATCAGTTTCATTGAAGGAAAATTTTTATTAAGGATACAGTATGGTCTTGACTAAATATTAACATGATTTGCACACAAACACAGTCTTAGATCTTCTACAGTATGCATCCTTTTTTGTGTTCAGATATTTGAACAAACTTCTCCTGATGTAACTCATGGTCATTTCTGAAAAGTTTGACCATCCAAAAGCTACACAGTCAATGGATGGGCCAGGTCTAAAGTGCGGATATCGCGGATGGTGCTGACACGTCCACCCCAAATCCATGTCCGCATTTTAGGTTTCTGCATAGGGAAAAACCTAGAACGCCGACACTGCGGACATTGTCTAATCCTTTGAAAAAAGTGTTAACAAGTACGTTTCCATGATCATCATTCACAGGATGTCACAGAAAACTAATTGTGTGCAATTTTCTTCAAATCCGCAAAACCAAATGTCCGCATTTTATGTTTTGGTATACATACAGTGGGGAAAAACCTAAATGTGGACATTGCGAACAACTTTCTAATTCTTCAGAAAAAGTGCTAATAAGAAGTTTCCATGATCATGATTCACAGAACGTCACAGAAAACTTAATGGTGTGCAATTTTCTTCATGTCCGCTAAGCCAATGTCTGCGTTTAAGGTTTTCACTTAGGAAAAAACCTAAAACCCGGACATCACGGACATGTTTAGAATTCCCTGCATTCTTTGGGGTTTGTGCGGGTTCTAGTAGTAGAGCCCTCCCCCCTCAAAGGCACCCTAAAGGATGTAGAAAAGGTGCTGCCCTACCGCCAGGGTGAATATCTGTGCTGCTCTGCGCCAAATAGTTTGGAGCACAACAATTTTGTGCGCCAGTGTGCGCCAAAGAATAATTGATATCTAATGTTTAATACAATGAGACATTGAATGGATCATTGTTTAAGGCCTCTTTCTGCGCCAAAATGTGCACCAAAAGCCAAATAAGTTCTTTCTCTTTGAATTAATGATGTCATATCTCTGACTGTCTGTCTATGATGAATCTGATCAAGACTTACATTGAAAAAGCATGTTTCTAGGCCGGGATCAAACATCGGGGTAATAATTTCAACATTACCTGAACGATTTTCTCACACTGTGTCCCTTTTCCAGCTCCTGGACCTCCAAGGACGAATAGAACAATCGGCTTCGACATCTTACCGCTGAAGTGACGTATTGCAAGGCCCAACTGCCATGTAATACTGAGCATGTTTGCTTTCTTTCCTTGCTGCGAAGTAACCGGCCAATGTAATCAAAGAATACAGGCAAATTCGCTTAATTTCACGAGATTCGGTAATGAAGGACCTTCCATTAAGAGCTTTGCGGTTTTTGCGAGCTGGCTCTTGGTTGCGGAGAGAGCCTCATTCTCGGCAGTGATCTTTGTTTAAATATCAAAAAACTGTAAAGCAGCAGAAAGAGAAATAACTAGCAGAAATAAGCACATTAAACTCGTGCAGGCTCTTGCTCTGAATACATCTTATCAAAATTATTTTACTGCTTTTCAACAATGTAAATTCAGGTGAACTTTTCTGTCGCACGGTGCGACTCACTTCTGGATGTTTGGGGTAGCTGCGATAATTGCCTCTTTCTGGATTCTAGACTCGAGGCCACAGACGAATGGCGCAAAAACGAAAACAAGTCAGCCAGGCAAACCAGCAGCAAGAAAGGAAATGATGTCGAAAAATGATCTAATTTCTTGGCAAGGGCGAGGAGAATTTCGATGAGCATGGCATGAGCTGAAAGGCAGACCATTAGACTGACGTTGCAAGATGTACTTCCCAATTGGCTGCATCAAATGTCACAATGCCAGAGAAAATTATTTCGAACCTCTAATTTCTCTGAGACTGAACAGAACCAAAAGTATCATTGTTGTGCTGTCGAAAAGTTGTGTATACTTGTGGAAAACAAAGGTAAAATGCGTCTTCTAAGTGGAATTGGTCATAAAATGATTCCTGGGGCAGTGAAAGTAGTGGCCCCTTTTTACAAAACACAGCAAATTTTTTTCATAATAGCCTCCAAAAGCAAGATAAGATCAGGCAAAAAATCCGCATGGATAAACCAGGTGCATATGCACTTAGGCCCGAAGATCTTCGGCGTATATCAGACTTTTTATTGGCGTAGTGGCGTCAATTCTTCAATAAAATCGGTTCTTGGCGTTTGAAAATTAGTCTATCTTGGCGTGAATGTGAAATTGTCCTCGATCTTTTAGCAGTTTCTTTTGACAATACATGTATTGTATTTCTTTTATAAGAACCTAAGAGTTTGGGCCAGTACTAGAGTTTCTTAAAATCATCAGATTTTGAGATGTTTTAGCAACTTCTCTCCCCCTTAAAATATCTGGCGTACAAACGCTTAGGGCTTGGTGTACCTTTGGCATGGGTTCACAGTCGTCACACCGTTCACCGGGTAGAACTATGTAAAGGTTTCATCAATTTTCGTTCTAGTACCATTAAAATCGTTTTTCCTCCCCTTTCCATGGAGCAATTGCGCCAAACTATACATCTTTGAAATCAGCATTAAATTGTCTATCGATTGCTACAATTTGCTAATTGTTTGACCAACAAAAAATGCATTTTGAAAGAAAAACAGCAAGGACAAGCATTCGATTTTGTATCGGAATGCTGGCATGAACACTTTACCATCAAACGAAAGGTTTGAGTATTTAGCCGTTCTTTTGTGCAGATTTTATAACCAAATCATTTTTTAATTACAACTTAAAATTTGCTAGGTCAATCATAGATATTTTGAAACTGTTTCATAAGATACTAAGAATTTAGGCCACCTTGAGTTCCTTCAAGTTTCCTAAAGATATACAAGCCTGGTTTCCATATGATCGTAACAGTCGGCGATACTTCGGCGATGTGTCCCCGATTAGTCGGCGACATATGGAAACGATCACTGCTACGATCATATGGAAACAAGGCTTTAAACTCATCTCAACTCTTTTGATGCGTCCCCGTACTGTCCCCGTCTGATCGGTGACGTCGTTCAGAAAATGTATCCATTTAACGCAACTGTCCCTGATGTGTCCCCTAGGTGGCCTCGGCGACGCGTCGCCGACTGTTAATGTTTACTAAGTGCCCTTGTGAATATTTTGAAACAAGGTTCAAAAAGCCATTGACAAGTTTAGATGAAGGACTTTGAGAGTGATATGATACAGGAAACGATTGAAAATGAAGTAAAATATGACAAAGTTTCTCAATACTGGAGTTTCATTTTTGGCAATCTGATAGTGGAGTTTCTGATCAGCATGTGCGAGAATAGTAATTTTTTTTCACTTTAGGAAGAAGAAAGAGATATGCGCCTTGTTACAGTGAGCTTCAAAACTGATTTAACAGTGTGCTGAAGACAAGGGCGGCGCCACGGGGTGGACTGGGGTGGACATGTCCATCCCACTTTCCTCAGGTCATTATTCATTCCTTAGCAATAACGACATAAAAATCGGTGACCACTATTGACCACTATCGGCGACATAAAAATCGTTAGCACTTTTTCTGGGCTGGCGCCACCCCTGGCTGCAGGTTCCATACACAATCAGAGCAACTTGCTTGCAATGCTAGACCCTAGGGGAGGGGGTTATATGACATAGATTTTCTATAGATATCAGCCAAACTAATTTTCAAGGGAAATTTCCCAAAAATAACCCTTATGAAGAGCAGTTTGGGCCAAAAACCCATCTATGTGAATGGCTTATACCCGTACTTTAACAGGTTATGCCACATCCCGAGGTAGTGGACACCCTATACAAACCGTGATACATACAGTTAAGCCCGAAATTATTCATACCCACACCAAAGACTGAGTATTTTGCATAGTTCTGTTTCAGAGCCAATTTTACTGTGGCTAGAGTTTCATAAAAGTGTGATAAAAGGCTGAAAATAAGCAAAACAAGAGACATATAAATGGATAAAATATCTTGCGAACTGGTCCGCAATGTAACGATTCAAAATACTTCAAATGTGGCATGGGTATGAATAATTTCGGGCTTAACTGTATCTTGTTGATATTGAGAAAGGTGAGCGGGAGGTTAAGCAGCGGCAGACGCTTTGAAGCATTGGCGTTGAAAGAGGAGCATATCATGGCGGAGCTTTTAACGGGAATATGAAGAAGAAGATCCTTGAGAATTACGAAATAATCTTGCAGCGAGGCGTGGACGATGCTGAATTGCATAATGAATACAACAGGTCTTCAAAATCCTCAAACAGCTCTGTCCACTCATGCAACGAGGTTCCTGTTAGATCGTAGAACTTGTTTCGTCTTTACCCTTTTTTATCTTTTTGGTGAGAAAAATCAAGCAACGAAGAGTCACTTTATTTTAGTTTCGTTTTGATGAGTGACACTAGGACCCCAAGGGGGGGGGCACTCTATAAAATTTAAGATAGGGATGCTCATTTGGACAGATTTTTAATCTACCCAAAAACATGACAGGCTCGAAATTTTCAAACCCAAAAAAATGACGGAATTATTCTCAAGTCCCCATAACTATCCTTTTAAGTTAAATTGAGAAAATTGCAGTCTGTAATTTTCCAAAAATTCCTAAGAAACCATATCGGCATGGTCATTCCTATCCGTATAAACACGGAAAAGTTTGTTTTCCTTGAAGAATGAACTTATTCCAATCGAGAATAGTGATTATTAGGTAAAATTTAAGCTTTTATGTCATTTTTGAAGCGTTTTAGCTTTGGCAGTACCAACGGGAATCAAAGAATTTTCTGCATTCGATCTCCTCTCTCGGGCGGGGATTTCGAGATTTGACTACTATGGACAAAATTGTCAACCGCGTAATTTCTAATTGCGATAGAAAGAGCCAAATTGCAGGAAAACATTCATAATAAATCAGTTTTGCTTAATTATGATGTTAGCCGAGGAAAAAATTCGAGATTTCCGCAAAACGATGAGTTTTATAAGAAAGTAGTCTGTAATTTTCCAAAAATTCCTAAGAAACCGTATCGGCATGGTCATTCCTGTGCGTATAAACACGGAAAAGTTTGTTTTCCTTGAAGAATGAACTTATTCCAATCGAGAATAGTGATTATTAGGTAAAATTTAGGTTTTTATGTCATTTTTGAAGCGTTTTAGCTTTGGCAGTACCAACGGGAATCAAAGAATTTTCTGCATTCGATCTCCTCTCTCGGGCGGGGATTTCGAGATTTGACTACTATGGACAAAATTGTCAACCGCGTAATTTCTAATTGCGATAGAAAGGGCCAAATTGCAGGAAAACGTTCATAATAAATCAGTTTTGCTTAGTTACGATGTTAGCCGAGGAAAAAATCCGAGATTTCCGCAAAACGATGAGTTTTATAAGAAAGTAGTCTGTAATTTTCCAAAAATTCCTAAGAAACCGTATCGGCATGGTCATTCCTGTGCGTATAAACACGAAAAAGTGTGTTTTCCTTGAAGAATGAACTTATTCCAATCGAGAATAGTGATTATTAGGTAAAATTTAGGTTTTTATGTCATTTTTGAAGCGTTTTAGCTTTGGCAGTACCAACGGGAATCAAAGAATTTTCTTTAATCGATTTTCTCTCGTGCCCTTAGATTTCAAATTTACCCACTGTCACAATATCACATTTCGCGACATTTTGGCAATATACAAGGAACAGAGGTTTAAGCCAAATGATTATTGTTATGTTCAGGTATATGTTTTTCAATGTTAGAAAAAGTAATCATTTGATTGCTGACAAAAAATTACAAATTTCATGAAAAATATAGCAAATTTTGCAAAAACGTCGATACAGTTTGTTCATTTACAATGGAACAACCAGCTAACATCATGATAATATGAATTTCATCATTTGGCAAGAGTTTGGAAGCAAAATCAACATTTTTGAGCCTGTCGAAATGACGCGATTGCAGCTCAAAGTTTAGCGATTTCACCGTTTCTGCAGAGGTTTTTGGCGATCCGCGTTCGACGTAAGAAAATTAGACGTTAAATTTAAGGATGTAAAATTGAGAAAAAAACGATGAAACAAACGAGATTAGGTAAAAGAAAGCGTGCGATTTCTATTTTGTTACTTTTTAACGAAAGAAAATGATTAGAAATGCGATGAAACAGTGTTCTCGTGAAGGAGAGTTTGTGAAGAAACCTTTCGAATGCCTGCAGAAAGGCCGAATTTGGGGATTCCCCAGGCAACGCAGGTATAGGAATGTGACGAACGTGGGTTTTACATAAAATGCACCCTGGTGGACAAAGAAAGCTGCATTGATTAAAAGAAAGGGTGTGGATAGATAAAATGTTAGTCATCCAGACTGATTTAGAAAAAAATTCCAGGCATTATTAGATTATCAAGTTGGAAGTGAGTTTGACTAAAGCAGTAGCAAATTGGTACACATTTTTTATAAGAAACTGGTTTATAAGAAATTACTCTCAGGTGCCTAATACAAGGGGAGTCTTAATAAACGGGGGGTGGGAACCCCTCAAAGAAACTAATAAATGGGGGGGGTCTTAATAAATGGGGGGGTCAGAAATTCGCAAAAAATGGGTTTTTACGTTATCTAGGAGACAAGTGCAATAACTACAGTAAACAGCTGCAGATAAGTAAAAACAAGAACGTGTGCCACGTTTACACTTTTGACAAAAAGAACTCTTTCTTCAACTGTTTTTGAAAGAAAATTTTAAAATTAGTTTACGAGTACACTGCAATGGTTTATCTTTCGAACAAAATTTTGTATAAAATCATATTGAGTTTTGGACATTGTTTTGCCAAAATTAATAGAGGGGGGGGCTGGATAAGGGTGGATGAAATTTTTGAAAATTAATAAGCGTCCCCCCTTATATAAGGCACCCAAGAGTAGTATCAAAAGATGGCCAAAATTTAAGAAACTCTAGTACTATGTCTGCGAAGTATTAAGGAACTTTTCAAAGTCAGAAGCATGAATTTTATTGCACCTAGATCGTTGAACCTTTATTATTGGGCAATATTATCTAACTATTTGTGTTTTCAAGATAACAGAACACTGTTTATATCTCCTGGAATTTAGACATAAAATATTTTACCATTGATTATTTGTAGCCAAGAGTTCTCCTTGCAATCTGGAGAAGAACAAAAGATGACGTTGAGAATCATGGAGAAAATTTTGCAGCAGTTTTCAAGCCAGATTCTTCAGCTATTTTTATCTTGGTGAGTTGAAAGTCTTTTTCTGGAAACTCTGATATGCATTGAAACATGAACATAATTTGAAATTTTCCCCAACATTCACATTCTTGGTAGAAGTTAGAGTACAATAGTTGCCTGAAGAGATGACTATACATTAGAAGAACTACAGTAAGTTTCCATAATTTTTGTCAGTGAAGAAAGTTTCTGTGGTATGAGCAAGAAAGCTACAGGAATGTACAGTACTTCATGTATCTCAATCTTACAGTATTTGGTTCATAGGGGGTTCATATTTGATTCATTTAACGCAATGCTGTAATGAAGCACTCTAATGCAAGTCACTCAAGCAAATTTCCTTCAAATGTAGCTATTTTAGGAAGAAGAATGTGCGCTGTAACATACCTTTGTTGGAACTGTATGATTTTCAAGATAGAATTACTTACATCTTTAAATCCAGGGAGTTGACATCACAACTTACACAGGTATACAGTATAGAGAATGATACATTTAAAAGATCATCATTAAACATTACAGTACATTTATTTCTTTCAGACAAATGAAAGAAACATCTTCTTGTTGGATATTTTGAACAAAAATGGAGAATACATTTATCGTTTGCAGAATGCAAGGTATTGAGAATCTACAGTATTTCTCTTATTTAGGTCAACTGCTGTATCTTACTGAATGAACTTCCATGTAGATTGAGCATTTGGTATAATATGGCTTGTTTTTATCAAATTCACAAGTAGTTACCCAATAGTATTTGAAATGTGCTGTGTACTGTAAGTGTTCTTCATTGAAGAAAGTTGTCCAGATACAGTATAAAGCCGCAGTATGAAATGGTCCTATTGTTTGCTGCCACCAAGAACTGAGGAAATGAAAATGACAAATGGAGGTCTGATGATGGAGCTTCAGGAAATTTTTTGGATCATACCCTTTCGCATTTGGGGAATGCCCTTATTTGACCTGAAAATTCAAGATCTAACTAAGACCCAACCCCAGTGGTGGTGCCAGCTACCCACCAGCTATAAGAATTTCAAATGATGTGGGTCAGATTCTGAACTTTCTTTTCAGCCCAATGCCATTTTTCTTTGAAAATTTTTGCCAACTTTTGAAACTGGACAGAAATGGGGTAGGGCCTCATCATTTCCACTGACCAGAGCCAAGCACTTGAAACTGTTCTGTTGTTGAAAGATGAGAAGTTGGATTCTTTATCAAATGTGTGACTTTCATTTGGATGTGAAGAAGAACCTTTCCTTTCAATGATAAAATCTGTCAAGTTTCTTTGAAGTTATGCAGGTGGTTCAAAGAAAGGGTTCTAGCACCCTATTAAAGTTTTTGCTAAATGTTTAGACTGGTTAATAGCATTGTTTAATTATATATAAGTCAGTGTTTTTTTTCAACTTGGCAAAAAGTGTCCATTCGAAAAATCTGAAAATCAGTTTTTTGTCCTAAAAAGATCAATTTTGACTTTAATGGACTATATCTCTTGACAAAGACAGGTTTTGTGGCACTTTGGAATATTACGTCATTGTGAGGAGCGTATTTGGATTCTATATTCTAAAATACCTTAGTTTACAAACTTTCAATTCTGGACCTCTCAAAATTGTTTTGATAATGTTTGATCTTTGAAAAACTATTTAAGCTACCTGAATTTTCAAAATCTGGTCCGAGGAGAACCAAAGGATCAACGATTCTATGGGAAATCACAATGAAAGACAAAGAAATTTTAGTCAGTCGGTTATCATTAGAATATAACCTTGGATTATTTAAAAAGATAATGTATTGTTGTAATACCGTGAAAAATCCAAACAGCATATATTGAAAGCTATTGGAGCATGTAAGGATGCAAATTCCATAAAATAAAAGCTCATTTCTGCAGATGTTTCGTTGATTTTTATCATAAATAGTTAAAGAACTTTTTAAGAGAACTTTATTGCAAATATAAGATGATAAAAATGCTTGTAAACTGAACTTAAGTGACTTGAGGCTTAAGAATACGTTTGCGAGCGATTTTTAATAAAAGATTCCACGATTCAATTTTATCTTTTGCCATTGATCGGATTTCATATTCGATGAAAAAGACAAAAATTTCTAACTTTTAGAATTCGTTGATTTCAACGGAATATTTACTTCTTTGGAGCTCCTTTTTAAACAAAATTTTGATTTTATGAGCAAGTTATAGCCTTCTACATTAGTTTAGTAATGTCAAATGATTAAAGCCCAAGCCTTGTATGATTTGAAATTCCTAATTCAACGTTAAAGCTTTAAAAGAAAAACTGGAATAACGCATCCTCTAAGGCTCCAGAAGAGCTGATTCTTTTGGCAATTTGTTCCCAATTCATGCTATTATTGTTTTGAATTCTTTCAACGACTCATTTTGGTATTCAAACGAAGGAATACGATTTTAGACGAAAACGGCAAATCATACGATCGTTTCTTATGTGTTATCTTTGATAGGAATTACGGCATCCTTGATGGCTCTAAAGGGAATAAATCAATATTTTCTGCTCTGATACGTCTTACTAAAACAAAATTTGCCACTCTTGTGACGTCCAATACAGATGAATCTCATGAGCTGGGTGCTTTTGGTACAGTTAAATATGATGCGTTAAGTGGAATAAGTCTTCCTAGTGTGCTCCAATCCAAAATGTTTTTGCGTCAAAATGTGGGCAACTACTTCCGACACAAGTGTACAAAATTTCATGAAAAGAGCACCACATGATGAAAAGTTATATCATATGGAATATTTCAATCATACCACCAGTGGAATATTTCCATCCTTTGGGGCTTCCAACTTCAAACCTACATGACTTACGATCAGAAACTGCCTTTGGAATCGGGAAAAAAACATGGAATATCTAATCTTTCGTTAATATGATGAAACTTGGGTTTTATATGGCAAGTACTTGCTTTGCCACTTAAATTGCGTCTAAAAATTTGTTGAATAAAAGGACACTTTTTGCCAAGTTGAAAAAAAACACTTACATAAGAGAGCTCTCTGAACTCTTTGAAAATGTGGTGAAAACTGTAATGCTGAACCCTTTCTTTGAAAGCTTACTTTATTTTGACATAGCTGGAGAACAAGAGAAGAGTGCTGTTTTTGAAGCAAACATGCACTTATTTTGCGTTTTCACTGCCATAATTCAGCAACCACTTGTCACATTGAATCAAGCAAGGTCTCAAACTCTAATTCGAAGCCTGACTTATGCAACTGTGTAGTAACCAAGATAATTGAATTTACAGCACCTCCACAGCAGGCACATAACAACCACAATTTTTTGGGCCACCTTGTATATTTCAATTATCATTGTTTTACAGTACATTGCTGTTCATATCTTTAGCTCTAGACATGTTGAGCAGCTTGAACCAGGTGGAATTCAAGAATGCAATCTGTCATTGAGACTGAGATTCCAGTTAGAGGCCCAGATCACAAGGTAGGATGACCATGAAATGATTTTAGCTGCATAAGATTAAATCAATATTTATTGATATGATAAAAAAGATTTTAAAGAAATTGTGTCACTCACTAGATTCGGTTTATAATCATAGAACAAAAAGTTTCGGTTTATTTAGATTGAATGTAAATCTTTGGAGAACAGATTTTCGACAAAAACAGTGCTCGTTATTTGATGAAAAATCTTGTTACACAGTACAGGCCTTTCAAAAATTAGTAAGGATGTGCTACATTATAATTCTAGTTTAGAAAATAGTACATATTGGCTGCGGTCACACTTGGTGCTTTATCCCGTTTTTCCTTCCAAAACAACGGGCTTACAACGCTGTTGTATGTGACCGCTCTTGCTGTTGACATACAACGCTGTTACAACGTTTCGTTCTTCAGGCAAGGATCCTTAGAAAAGCTATAGTATCCAAAACAACGGGATAAACAAGGTGCTGACCTAAATCACAGCGTTGTTAAAGCAAAATGAGCCAATCATGATGTACCAAGATAATCACGTGACAACTACTTTCGCGCCAAAACATTAGCCAACGCACAGGCAGCTTTGCAAATGACAAGACGGGCACAGTGTGACCGAGTGTCTTTGTGCCGTTATAATGCCGTACTTTCTGACGACAAAGATAAATTTCAGGAAAGTGAAACAAATCAGATTATAACGGGATTGGATTCTAGTGTGACCGCAGCCATTGTCTTATCACTTAAGAATATTTGTCACGATATAAAGACATCTTGTCATATTGCTATGTGCAAGGGCTTTTTTTGTATATATCAATAATCATTACATCACACATTACTAGCTACACTACTTACAAAGTCACTCTACCAATTACGCTACTTACAAAACTACTCTATTACACTACTAAAAATGATACCGCAAGGAGCACAATGCTGTGTCTACCCTGCGGCCATTTAACATAAGGATAAAAACTACAAGCAGATATGAAGGGAAGGAGAGAAAAAAAAGAAAGAAAGAAAACCAAACAATACATATAAGTCCCCGAAATAGTTGCAGCAGCTAAGTTTCAGTATCATCATTTTATTCAAAACGTTGTGTTGCGTATATGTATCTTAAAGTTGCTTTAAGGATTTCAGAATTAGAATCAACGGACAACCTTTCATCACCATACAGTATCAATTTAAGCATTAGAGCATTTGAAAGATTTGGCCAGTCATACGGTTGCAATGTTGAATTTACACTATCGAGAAGGGCTGTACCGTAAGTTCACAAATCTTGTCCAAAATTCTTGGCCTTAATTGTTTGAATTCGCCATTTCTCTTAAACTTCAGTTGTGCTGCTCGTTCAGAAGAATTATTAGTGTCTACGAAAGATGGTTGGTTGCATCGATTCAAATGGGAAGGCACTGTTAATGAAGACCTGGCATTAAACATAAGAAACATACGCTTTTCTGCAGACCTCGAGACAACGACAGGTAAATTTATTTGTTCTTGGAAATTCTTGAATTCACCTTGTTCTTGAATTGTCAAAACCTGCTACAAAGAGTGAGAAGCGCTAGGAATTCTCTGTAACTTCAAGCAAAAGGAATCACAAGATCCATGAGATATGGGTCACATTGAGGGAAGGGATGAGGATTCCATTTCGATCGGCATAGCTCCTCAGTGTTCCTAAAACTACCTTTGAATGCATGGTAGAATCCATAGTAAAATCAAACGATTGGCCTAAATTATCATGTATCTGGAGATGAAAGAGCTAGCTGAAAGAAGGATCAAATTTTTCAAATCCATAATATTACGACAGCACTGGTGCGGTGTTATTGAGCAGTTTGTAAGTAAATGTTTATCCTCACATCGAATTCCTCATTTAACGAACGAATGTATGAAAAATTTTCATTCAAATCAAATTTTCATTCGTTCAAATGGATGAAACTAAAACTGGAATTTTCCAAAATCAGTATTGAGCGCATTCGTCATTATGGTTCGGCGCCGCACGGCACAACGAATAGTTTTGTTCTTATAAATCAGAGGTGTTCCAAGTCCAACCTCAGTCGAACTCAAATCTCTGTGGTTCGGCGCGGTCCAGCACGACTTCTAAAACGGGCCTTAGTTTCTCAGGTAATTCATCATTGTGAACTTTATACTGAAAGTATATAAAAAATAAGTGAGGGATAAAGTAAAAGGTAATCAATGTTTGGATTTTGCTCTATTCATTTACAGTTTTGTGATCTGATCTATAGAAGCTTTTAAAAGTGATTTTAGTTCTTAATGGGTTATCAGCAATACTGTACGCAATACAAAAAACAATTCATATTAAATATACGACCACATTATTATTATCATTATCATTATTATTATTATTATTATTATTATTATTATTATTATTATTATTATTATTATTATTATTATTATTATTATTATTATTATTATTATTATTATTATTATTATTATTATTGAACTAAAAGACCACCATCCGGAATAAAAACAGAAAATAAAATATAAAAACACAACTGTTTTTTTAAAAACGTTTCGATTGAAAAATCTTCGTCAGTTTAAAGGGTCTGTTTCATCCAGCATTCCTTGCACGTGTCGTCTCTTGGTTTGCCTTTGTTGCCGCCATTTTCATAGGCCATGAAAATGGCGACAAACAAAGGCAAGCCAAGAGACAACACGTGCAAGGAATGCCGGATGAAACAGACCCTTTAACTAAACCTTGGACAGTCGAGCAACTTAATATCCACCTAATTTGCATTACAAAAGCTGTTTGCTGTTTATCAAAAATTCATTTACAATAGCAAGGCATGCAAAAAGATTACTAATTCAAATGAAAAGAAGGCAGAGCGGCGCAGCGAGACAAACAAACAAACACAAAATGTTTTAATGTTTGTCCATTTGTCCCACCACGCCGCGCTACCCCTCCCCCCACCAGAAACCTCACCTACAAAGATAAAATCCTTTGAAAATTAAATCCCCTTCCTCTTCTGTTACCCTTACCAGTCGGTACCTTTGGGACTGGAAACTTTCCGCTAATCTTATAGGAGCCCAGAATAACCGACAACAGCATCCAACCAATGACCCTCCAAGGATTTGCAAACCAGGTTATAGCCACTGCTAAATCCCGGATGGCAAGGTAGGGAATTCCACCCTACCACCATGTTTTCAAACAGAGACAAAGGTCGGAGTGCCACGCCAGAAAAACCAGACTCCAAAGTGCAAAGGCAGAATTCATGCCACCCCACACGCAAACATATCGAGCTCAACATCCGCTGGCCTTTCATTTAGGCCTGCAGGCGCAAACGTCCATTTGTCCCACCACGCCGCGCTACCCCTCCCCCCACCAGAAACCTCACCTACAAAGATAATTATTAAGAAATTACAAGGAATATTATTATTATTATTATTATTATTATTATTATTATTATTATTATTATTATTATTATTATTATTATTATTATTATTATTATTATTATTATTATTATCATTATTATCATTATTATCATTATTATTAAACATCTATTTAAAATATGCTAGAAAAAAGAATAGCTAACTTACTGCTAATTAAGGCCTACTATTTACAATATACATATTTTACAATAAAACTGTTAATAAATATTACAGGACAAAAGTTTTAAAAATCTATCCTGTTAGAAACCCAACTTTCGGGATATATTTTGCAAAGCCTACAGTAGCATTTTCTCCATTTCAACATATAATTTGTTTTTTGAAGATAGGAAGGCTGCTTGATTGTTTTATTTCTTGCGGTAAATTCTGCCACAGTTTACTTCCAGGGTAAGCAATGGACTCAACTCCAAAGGACGTTGTTCGTACTTTTGGCACTTGAGCATCATCGCCATGCCTTAGACTGTAGCTAATATTTCGTTGCATGAAAATATCTTTCATGAATGGTGGATTCAGACCACACTTTTTTTGATAAATAGAAGGAAGAATTTTAGTTTCATTTTCCTTTGTAGGAAGACAAATAGTTTTTCCAACACTGCCATTTTCATACGAATTATAATTTTCATTGCAGGTACATCACTCGGTGGAAACACTCTTTACGTAAAAGGAATCGAGTGCAGTCCTTTACTTGGTGGCTTTGCATTTATTTTGTCAGATGGCAGGGCTGGATTTCTAATGTCAACTTCTGCAATTGCTGAACCAGCTGTAAGTGTTAGTCTTATTTAGTGTCAGTTGCTATTTTGGAGAACGTGGTTGTGTTGGAATCCGTTGAGAATTCAGAAACTTTCAGTACCCATCCGTTGATCTGTGAATACTAAAGTTTGGTTCTCGCTAGAATACAAACACTTGAGAAATGCACTAAAATATGACGGGAAAGATATTGACATTATTTTCCCCTCAATTTGAGATTTTCAAAGACTCATTCCAATCAGTGGATTTTTCTTAGCGGACGGCGAATAAAAAGTTTAAGAGAGAAATATAGCTTTAAGTTCAGATAGAAAGTGACGCATGAGTGAACTTTCATTGTGTAAAATTCTACCGGCTGGGAAAATTTCATTATCTGGAAATCAGCCCTTCGACGCATTCGGATGAAATCAGAGTTGTTACTGCAATGGCGTCCAAACCTAAGAGAGCCAACAAGGGCAGATTTTTTTATTCGAATATGAAAATTTACAATGTGTTTACTATACCTTCCTGATTATTATACAACACAACAGGTACAGTACCATGGGGAGCGAAAGACAATGACTAACCCAGATTTTCTACCAGCAGCATCTGTTGATATTGAATCATACGGCTGTTCATGATGATCAGCCTTTGGAAGCATAACGATTCCTTCGGTGGATTAATGCCAAAAATGTAGAGAGAGATAATCTGAAACCAAAGTGGCTAACTCGCATGAGCTGCTTGCAAAAGTGGTAACTGTAGGAAGACATAAGTCTATATCGAAGTAGAAGGATAAAGCCAAATATGTGACTTATCCCCCATTTCATAGAGCTGTTACGAAACGGAATGGGCTCTATATCTTGAGGTTTTGCAACTTTCAGGAAGAGACTCTTTTTGAACTTTGTTCTTTTTGTGGTAGGAAGTGGTTGGAGTTTTTGCCAAAGATGTGACAGACGCTTGCTGTTTAGCTGTCAATCATAAATACCAGATGATTGTGTTTGGTTGCGAAAGGTATGCAGTAAAGTATCTTTCAGTATCATCCCCTATGCTGATGATCGCAAAATTCGCATCTCAGTTATCAGAAAGAAATGCTCGGCTAGCTTGAAAGTCAGCCTTGCATTGAAACAATGATTTATTCCATCACATGGAGGAAATCTGTCATATAAAACATCTTCGTTATGAACAAGCTGATTATTATTTCAGCTATGAGAGAACAGACTCAAAATGAAAAAGTTAAGTTTTGCGCTTTTTCGCCTTTCATAGTCTTAAAGTTTCTGACATAAAATATACGTTTATCCTCATTGAGCTACTGCTGCTCCGTTTAGGGCTGTTGCTCACGAAATAGAGCTTGTAGGAAATAAAAACAGAGCTTGGAGAATCATTGTGATGGTATATGTGATTCTACTTTGATTTTTCATTTCATTTCAATTTCAAATCAATATTTAAAGTTGGTATTTACAGTAGTATCAAGCTGACACTAATTCAAACCAACTATTTACAAAACATAATATATACAAAAATAGAAAAAATAGTATTTATAATCAGCGACATATTTTACAGGTGCATCTATCTGCTGTCCAATCTTTGATCCTCTTTTTAAAATGTGACAGAGTTGGTACTTGTTTGATACTGTCATCAAGAGTGTTCCATAGGAACTACCTCGAAAAGACAGTGAATCGAGTCCAAAGCCAAGTGTCTTAATTCTTGGCAGCTTACACAAGTTTTGTACTCTTAGATTGTACATTATGGGTTTCTTTTCATGAAATTCCCATACAATTGAAAGGTTCAAGTGATTCATGGACTTGTAGATTTCTGTCATCAGTTTCTGCAAATTCTTTATATGCATGCTATTGCTGCCACTTCGAGCGAGCAATGTCAAATGAATATTCGTAGTCTTCATAGAGGATCCGAAGCGCACGTTTATGAGTGCGGTCAATTTCTTTATTTGCACCTTTATTGCAGAATATTTATTGCTTTATTGATTCTTTGAGTCAAGAATCTTGGTTGGTCATCACATGGAGCCCGTTTAAAAATTAGGGAAAAGCTACGCGAGATGCGTTTTTTGCGTGTGAGACACAGCGAAACGCGGCATCTAAGAAGGAGCAATGAGGAATGAACGATGCGCCTATTTGTGGAGGAGAAGGGAAAGAGCTCGCAGATGGCACGTTTCGCCGTGTCTCACTCGCAAAAGAGGCATTTCGTGTTGTTTGTCCTACTTCTTAAGGCGGCTTCCTATGCTGGTCATTTGTAATAAAATGCCAGCGAGGATATATTAGCTGAAGAAAGACATAAAGGTATTTGAATTTGGTTAGTCTACCGAGAAAAATTGTTTGTGGATTGACCTCTCCGATTTAGAAAATGTTTGAATGATGCATATTTTATTTCTTTTGCGCAGCTTTCCATGCCAAGTGTTCCTGCAACAGTCCTCTGCGCCACTCCAGCAATTATTTAGATGGTCTTGATATAAGTTATAAAGCTGCAGCCCAGAAATTTCATGTCACTTTTTGCCTTTCTGTAATTCTCTCTATGGATTTTGAACATGATGTACATTTGTTGTAACTTTATTCCCCCAGTGGTAAAACATGCGCCTACACATTTGATGACATCTATGGGGGCTTGATGCTGTCTCATACGTATTCATTGCCGGCCAAAGATTATCCAGGTAGGCTTTGTGTTTCTTGGGAAACATTTAAGCAGAATCAATTGAAATGAAACGAAGAATAATGAAATTCTTCCAAAGGGGCCAAAGGGTTTGAATCCCAAGATCCTTCCAGAGACTTACTACGTTGAATATGAAATAGAAATGAATACTAAAACGAATGAGCAACCTCTTCATAGCGTTTAGGCAGTTTAGTAAGCAAGTAGGCGTGTGGGTTGATTTTGATCGGGAAAGCAGGCTTAAGATTTACTGTGTATTTATATTTTTCCAACTTGATTTACTGAATGTTTGCTACAACGTTTTGAGTGAATAGTATCAGCCAAACAAAGAACACAGGGCTCGAAAGATGTTGAGGAATCCTTGCTCTGGACTCAACACATTAGCCTCACTCCACATGGACTCTAAACTTATCCTCATTTCATCTCATTGAATTGGTAGGTAGGTAGGTAGGTAGGTATTTATATTTAACGTGGCTAGCCTGCGAAAGTCTGAGAGACTTATTTCCAGCAGGGGCCACGGATGTTTTACCATCAGTCCGCCGTAGCTACCCGCCGCAGCTACCAGATTTCCCTCACATGGCTCTGGTCGACCCGGGCTAGAGTTACGGACAGCGACCAAACTGTCCAGCGCGGGATTTGAACCTACGGCCGTTCTGACCTTTGGCTTACGAGTCAGACGCCTTAACCACTCGGCCACGCGCTCTGGTGTTGTCGTTGTGGAGCGAGTGAGGACCATATGTCCCTAGATCTATAGAAGCGGACAAAATCTCAATCAACAACACTTTTCGTCGCCCTTTGGTGCTAATTATAGTAGGCTTGAGAAAAGACTCTTCTTTGTACTGAGAGCTATTGTACAAGATATAGGGTATCAGTGCGAGGCTAATCCGCTTCTGTAAGCGCAGAGAATTGAGTCGTAGTTGTACTGTTATCAGCTCAATCAAAAGGCAAAACTACGACATGTGTTGAGTCTAGCTTCCCCTGCCCATGCCCACACAGCAATAATCAAACTTTATTGTTTAAACTTCTTAGATCATGGTAAAAAAGTTGGCAGTGTTAGCTCAATTTCATGGACTCCAGATGGCTGTGCTATGGCTACGACTTGGAGTAAAGGTGGCATTGCTGTGTGGAGTGTATTTGGAGCATTGCTAACGTGTACATTAAATGCAGATTTTTGGTAAGCGAGGCTTGTCAACTTATTAGATGCGTTTGAGAATCATGTAGTGCCTGCTTTGACGCTTCGCTTTTGCTTCATCAAGAGTTCTTGATCACAAAGTTTTCACATGAGGGAAATCAAACGTTCAAACAAGCGTTCTTTATGTTAGAAGTCTATGTCAAAGTCTATCTCAAGTGAAATGTCATATGAGATTTGCAAAAACGTAAAATTTCTCATGCAAGACACTCTGATTGTTGTTATTCCGGAGCATTTCCTGTGAATCTAATTTGAGACAGACTGTACCTTTGTGCACTTAAAAACGCTCAATGGATTTACGGCATGGGTCCCTGTCTCCCCCTTTTATTTGAATGAATTGCAAAAGAAATTGATTGACATGTCAAGTGAGAGTGGGTGACAATTTTGGCCGATGTACCGATTTACTGCGCTCTTCATCCGTCTACCAATCATCATCTTCGTTCATATCCCCATGTTTCGGCCAACTTTGAGTTTGCTGTACCTGCTTCTGTGTATATGTGCCATGTATCATTTTTTTAATACATTGCCCCGTGTACTAGGAGTCTTGTCTGTCACATTCCACATATGATCAAATCCGTTAGAACGAGACAGAAAAACGCAACTGTTCAGTTGAAAGTTCATAATTTATTGTCTTGCTTATAATATAAATACATGAATGTATAATTATATAAGAGCATAGATGCTTTTATCCTAAAAAGATGTTTTATAATGTAGTCAGTCTTTTTAGAGTCTTCATCCTAAGATCGTTTTCAATGCCAGCATCCAACGTATACGATTGTAATAAGTCTAATCCATTCACTCATTAATACGCTACACACTACAAGTGCAGCCAACTGCTACTGTGAAATACTCTTGTCGCCATACTGGGTTACCTGCGCTATCAATTCCGTAAAATCTGTAAACAAGTTTTGTTTTTCTAATTTCTTGGCAAGATGGTATGCCGTTAGATGAAAGACATGTTGTTCCTTGTCCATTACATTGACATTTTTGTATTCTCTGAGGATATCGAGCTGCTTCAAAGTCAACGACCCAAGTCTGAGGGCAACTTGGTGTTATTCGAGCACCCCATTTCGCTGCATAAAGTCTTGGATCGTTAGGTTGCCAGAATGTTGAATTTAGAGGCAAATGCATGCCATTTTGGTTCAAATACATGTTGAGTAAAGCGTCAATTTGGCCTGTAAGGGCGCCTCTTGGGTGATTTGGTGGTGCACCTTCGATGTGTGATGTGTGTATTGCCACCAGTGTAATCTGTTGGAAAATCATGATGCTATGAGTAAACTGCATACTTTAGCAGGATGATGATGATGATGATGATGATGATGATGATGATGATGATGATGATGATGATGATGATGATGATGATGATGATGATGATGATGATGATGATGATGATGATGATGATGATGATGATGATGATGATGATGATGATGATGATGATGATGATGATGATGATGATGATGATGATGATGATGATGATGATGATGATGATGATGATGATGATGATGATGATGATGATGATGATGATGATGATGATGATGATGATGATGATGATGATGATGATGATGATGATGATGATGATGATGATGATGATGATGATGATGATGATGATGATGATGATGATGATGATGATGATGATGATGATGATGATGATGATGATGATGATGATGATGATGATGATGATGATGATGATGATGATGATGATGATGATGATGATGATGATGATGATGATGATGATGATGATGATGATGATGATGATGATGATGATGATGATGATGATGATGATGATGATGATGATGATGATGATGATGATGATGATCTCATTTGTGCCTGATCAACTTTCACAAAAAACCTGTCCTTGTTTTAGTACCTGTCTCTTTTAACACCCAAACGTTAGTTCTTCTCTCCGCTGGCGCGACCAAATCTGTATATTTTGGGACAGCCGCTATCTGATCAAGTGTTTTAGACCCTTTTTCGGGCATTTTGCGACTAAGGAATTTTCATGAAGTCGGATTTACCTATATCTTCTGTACTCATAAAAAAACGAAAAATACGTCCAAACAATACTTCGATCTTGGGGCAATCTCACAAATTTTATTTCACTCGAATACATCCAATACTGTAGATACTGTGAATTTTCAAACGCCTGACATTTTTTTGGAGCACCCTGCATATTCTAAGGCCTCGGGAGTTGGTTTCGAGGGGAATGTGGGCTGGATGATGAAGAAATAAGCTTATTTTCACGTTTTATTGCCCTGTGAATTTAATTTTGTTTCGCCCCCACATTCTTAGTTCCGTTTATGTATTTTGACCCATATTGGAAGGCAAAATATTGACGGAAAATGCAGCAATATTGTGCGTATGCTATTAATAGAAATCTTTGTGTTTACTCATAAAACACGAAAGCCAGAGAATCCAGAAATGTTTCTATTTCAAGGAGAGTTTTATGCAAATATTTCGCAAGTTTCATTTGCACAAGGTTGTCAGATTTATATTCAGTTAACCCTATATGTTCCCGTTCAATGTATGTTCCCTATCACGCGTTCTTGTTTTCCATACTGACCACGCGTTCTTGTTTTCCATACTGACCAAAGCGGAATATATTATCGGTGTAATATTCAAGCATATATCCAATAATTTAGCTAATTATTCTATTTTTCCATAACATAAGCGAACGGGAAGATATTGCAATATTGCCGCCCCAGCCCCTTGGCTCGTACGCTTTTGTTCCTAAACAACTAATCAGAACGTCTCAAAAAATAAAACAGATAGAATCAGTCTCCATAACAGACGCGTGATTTGCAAAGTTTCGTCCTTTTAATTTTGAAACAGTGGATGTTTTCTGGAAAGGAATGGCAGTCAAATAATGATTATGTTGTATAGTCATGCACATGAATGGCGGTGAATCTTATCTCCGTCTTGCTAACTCTTATATAACTATCTATGGTTGCTTCAGCACTTTTCACATTCAAAATTTTGTCCCTTTTTGAACAGGGGAGCATGAAAAATTGTTCATGGCTTTATGAATCATTTCAAAAGTAGATGTTTGGTTACCCCGTTCTTCAGTTTAAATCCTCACGTCATCTCTGGCGTTCTAACATTAGACTCCCTTCTTCTCTAAAAAGAGTTGACGACTTCTGTGTACATGTGAGACTGTGGTGAAGTATTTCATCAATGAATGGGTCAAAAGGTGAAACGTACTTACCAGAGTAAATTGAAAGAAATCCATGATTTACTGTTGAATTGCGACCACTTGCGACGCTGTTCTCGGCTCTTCGAGCTTCCTCAGATGCCAATCTCTTCTTGTTTTCTCTGGGCACTTTTGAATGAAGCATTACTAAAACTGCAGCTTTTATAGAAAAGTTGGGGACTCGAAAACAGTCAACCTGGTTTCGCCAAGTAACCCAATTTCAGACGTAAAGGTCATTACGATAGAGCTTATGTTGTTAATTACATCATGTTCAAAATTTGTTCCGGCAGAATCAATGAATCTCTGCAAGTTAGACACAGGGGTACAAAGTGAATGGTTGATGTGCATGCCTGGTACCACGTATCGTTACCAGTTTGAAAGATCAAGCCACTGAATTATTTCCTAGCACAATACTTTAAAAACGTAACAGCATTTGAATGCCATTTCATTATCGATGTTTTGAGGTTTCCACGAATTTCGCATTTATTTTTGGCTAAATCTAGAAATTTTCACATCTAAATTTCGAATGCCTCCATTTACTCAGCACTGAATGAGAGGTGTTGGATTTTAAAGAAAGCCCTCTTACGTTTATTAGAAGAAAACAGCCCAATAACGCAATGCCGTATACAGTAGGGGGGCAAAAGAGGGTATCGGGGTGGCTATCCCCCAGAAGCAATGAAAGAGATGGAAGTTAGAGTAATTTTTACTTCGTTTTTACCCTTTTGAGGAGGGTTCCTCTCTTTGCCTGTGTAAGGCCATGCAAGAGCGTATCTGAAGAAATCATGAAAATATACCGTACTGCTTGTATCTGAGACACGAGAATTCGTACTGAACTGCTGACTGACGTATTTAGTGCTTATTTTTTCATAGAAAAATAATAACTCTTTGAAGTAAGGGCTGATTTTGTGAAAAGGACCATGTATAGTGCAAAGTTCCTTTGACCACGTGCTTACCATTTTCTTCGTATAGTAAATGAGATCAACATTTTAAGCTAACAACACTTGCAAGGTCATGCAACGCTTCTATTTCAGAAACTTTCGTTTTATTTGATTGTCAATATCCTCGTCAGTTTATTTTATTGTACAAAGTTTTTGTATGGGTACACTTTCTACGAGGGATGTTTGTTTTCCTGAAAACGTCATCGAGTAATAAACCCAATACACTTTTTTGAATGTACTTTTCAGTTATTCTAACAAAGCCCGAATAGACCTTTTAGCTATTCTACAAAAGAGCCTGGATCGAGCGATATTTTTATACAATTTTATACGCGAGGTTCGATAGAGTGGCGTTAGAGCTTCGATCGCAATTGTGCACATTCGAACATTCTACAAATTGTAATGAAATATCATTCGATCCACATTCGTTTCAGAATAGCTAAAGGTCTTTTACACTGGTTCCTTTGTATCCCTTTGCATCCCTGTGGTAGGCCTCGCTCGACAGAAACTCACGCTGAAACAGTGAAAAAATGACCCGGCTTATGCCCATTCTCGTCAGAAACAAAAATTTGTAAAATTCAATCCTATTTAGTACACGGTAAACCAGGGACGCCGGAGCAATGGAAGGACAAGGGGGTCGAAGGGGAACGCAAGGGCACTCCAGACCGATGATAAGGGAAGCGAACTGAAAATGGGATGGATCTGGGCACTTTCCCCGGGAAAATTTTTGTGACAGCTCCCCACGGGGGGTTCTCGGCTAAATTTCGGGTAGGGGGGTGCCGCCCACAGTTTCAAAATGTAACCGTTGGCTAGACCATTTTTTGTGAAAATGATACCCTTGGCTAGACTAATTTTTCCTTCAGAAGTGCTCTGAATTGGCATTTTCGAGGCAAAACTTGCAACCAAAATTCCAAAAAAGTTGGGTTTTTTTTACCAAAATTACCGAATTTGGACATCTCTTTGACCAAAATTCCCAAAAAGCATACCCTTGCCTAGACTTAACTCGACTAAAATTGCCAAAAAGTACACCCTTGGCTAGACTAGAAGTCCGAAAAAGGTTTACCCTCGCGGACGGCACATCCCCAGGTACCTTTACTATGGAAGAATCCCCCCCCCGTGCAGCTCCCTTTAGATTTGCTTAAAATGCTTTCAAGAATATTCTAACTGATGTAAACGATGTTCTCTTTATCATATTTCGGTATGACCATTTCGGTATGGCAAGTTGGGATGATTATTTAAACTTAAGGGATAGATTCATGGTTGTCATAATATCGACTTAAACATTGTTAAAGAAATATATTGCTCCATTTTTTAAAAGGGCAATCTTGCCCCCGTGCCCCTCTTAGACAAGGGAAGGAGGGGCGCTTGCTCTCCGCACCCCCCTCTCCGGGTTTCCTGCGTTAACCTGCATGCAGACTGTGCTGATTTCTTTTGAAAGCCAGTAAGATAAAACAACTCTGAAAGGAAATCAGTAGATTCTACACGCAGGATAGCAGGAAGTTGACGAAAAAACTTTGCGTAAATAGATAGAATGACATTCACGCTGTTGATTGAAGCTTGAATTATAATAATAGGGTTCGTCAAATCTTGCCAACTTCTTGCTGCCACAAGTTTTTGTCGTTAGGGCCTACACAGGGTCGTCTTTTTCTTTTCAGCTTAATTTTTCGGTATATGTTGACCGAACAGATATCAATCATATCAAAGGGCACAGGGAAGCAAGGAACTCAAGTAATAAAGTCTAAGCTCAGATTTCTGCAAACGAGATGAGTTTCAGTCGCTTTTAGTAAATTTCACGTTAATGGTACATTATACAAATTTTGGTACTTGTCAAAAAACAGTAGAAAAGTTTATATTTCTCTCGTAAGGACATTACAAGCAAGTTTCACGGAAGCAAAATAGTTCATCAATTCAGTTCAGTTCATTAATTCAATTCAAGTTTCTTTCGTTGTCTGATAGTAGAATGGGGCAACTGCACGGGGTTGCATAGTACGTCTATTCATTTTACTTGGTGTCTCTTTGTAGCCTTTGGTAGCCAGCCAGTTACGGCATTTTACAGTACTTCCATTTCAGCAATTACTCATTGCGTTTCAGCTCTCTGTCATCCGCCTTTCCCACGTCAAGAAACCAATTTCCGCTTATGTTAGCTTTCTCGCACGATCTACCGCAGTTTGATCACAAATTATGTGACAAATTCATCATGATAAAAACTAACATGGAATGATATGATTTGTAGTACTATTTGTAGTATGATTTGTAGATTCTTCGTTGGCTGAGAGCTAACAATGCGTGGGTCATAAAATGTCTTTTTTTTTTTTTAATTGATTTATTTAAAGTTGGCTTTCTAATTGAAATAGCTAAAATAACAGCTAATTAAGGCCAACGATAACAAAAAGAAAATAACTTATAATTTACAATGCAAAAAAACACTAAAAGAAGACAAAATTAATTAATACAAAAACCCCAAATCTTTTATAAAAACTCTACACAATCTGCAGGTGCATGAATCGCCATTCCACTGTTTTATTTTTCTTTTGAATTCTTGAATTGTGCTACAGTCTTTCAAAAAACTTGGAAGTGAGGACCATAAAATGCAGCCTCTGTATTGAATATTCTCTGTACCATATATTGTCGTCCTTACTTTCGGCAGTTGCAAATGATTTATATTCCGCAGACTATAATAGTTGTCTCTTTCTGCAAAAATGTCTTTCATAAAAGTTGGGTTAAGATCGTTCTTTGTTTTGAAAATCTCTATCATAAGCAGCTGCAGATTGCGTTGGTGTGTGGTTGCAGAACTATTTACATTATTTACAAAATCATTTCCACCATCTTTGCATACAATTCGCAATGCTCTTTCACGAATTTTGTTCACCTCAGAGTTGATTGTCCTGTCATGGAACATCCATACGAGTGGACAGTAATTGAACTGTGATTTGATAAATGCATCCATCAGCAATTTCAACTTGACAGGGTCCGTATAATTAGAGAGGCGGGCAAGTGCATGCAATTTTTGGTTTGCCTTTTTGCATAAGTCTTCGACATGTTTAGTGAAACTTAATTTTTTATCAAAAGTAACTCCCAAAAGCTTTTCATAATCACTTTCTTTAATTGTGGAGTTTCCAATGTTGACTACTGAGTCTTTACATTTGTTACCAAATATCATAAGATGACATTTGTCTTCATTAAGTTTCATGTAGTTCTCTGAAAACCATTTTGCGAGTACTGCACTGTCTATTTCTAATCTATTAATTATAGTATTGAGATCTGAATTGCATGCATAGATAGTGGTGTCGTCAGCATAGTTACAAATGTTGGTATTATTTACAAAGAAGAAAATGTCATTTATGAAAATATTGAACAAAAGAGGCCCTAGAACTGATCCTTGCGGTACCCCTATCGTAACATCTCTCCAACTACTATATGAGCTGTTTATTTTGACTCTTTGTTTCCTCTTTGATAAATAGTTCTTGATAAGCTTGAGAGCATCCCAGCCGAGACCATAAGCAGCTAGTTTTGCGATCAAAAGATCGTGATTTATGCAATCGAATGCTTTAGAAAGGTCCATCAGAATTGCTCCAGCTAGTTCCTTATTGTCAAGACTTGCTTTACATTTTTGTAAAAAATTTAACAAAACGTGCTGCGTGTTATATCCTTTTCGAAAACCACCCAAAAGAGGAGAGAAAAAGGTGTCTGGATGTATACCAACTCAATGACCCAAAATGAAGAACTTGATGTTTGAAAAATCGCTGAAATGAGATTGTGTTATGTATCTTAGGCCCCGTTTACACGGTGCCGGACAAGTTTTTATCCGTACAAATATTTGTTCGTTTATCCGGACAAAAACTTGTACTGCTACGAAAGCGTACAAGTTGTGTTGTGAACTTGTACGGATAAAAACTTGTCCGGCACCGTGCAAACGCAAATTCCCGAACTTCTTTTTGTTCGGATTCACAAGGAGGGTAGATTACTCTCAAAATGAGGCAGAGCAAATATGGCAAAGCTTGTGTTTTTGTGCTGTAGTGTGTTTCTTGCGCCCAAAATTTATGTAGTTGTGAAATTGGTGATTAACCTGATCAAAAACGAAAAAGAAATAGATAATTAATTGCAAACATGATTGTTTTTGCCTGTTAAGTTCATTCCTCAACACTGGCTGTTTTGTCAGCAAGTTACCACTGCAGTAGACGCTGTAGCTGAAGACATTGCGAACAAGCTTAAAAAGATCTCCTTTTGGGAAAGACTGGGAAGGACTAGTGCATAGCGGAGGAGTCTCGTAATGGATGTTGTTGTACCGGAAGACTGGAGAGAAAACTTCAGAATGTCGAAAGACAACACACGACATATGATTTGCTCTTTAGTGCGCATGTCAGGAGCACAAAAATACGTTCAGATCACGCACCGTGTAAGCGGAAAGGCAAAGCGAACAAATATTTGTCCGTTACCATGTAAACGCAACTTATCCGTACAAAAACTTGTACGGATAAAAACTTGTCCGGCACCGTGTAAACGGGGCCTTAAATTCTCTTTTTGTATGGTTTTTCCAAGTGGTAAGTTGTTTTGAGAGACGGCGATGGTTTTTGTTCTGCGTGGTAAAGATGACAACGTCATTGCTGGAAAGATAAGATGATTGCGACAAAAATTGTCATGAGCTGGACAAATGTTTGTACTTTGAAACTTGAGAACGCTATGACCAATTTTGAGAAATTGAATTGTTCTATTTATGTTGGCATATTACCTACATGAGTATTGTCAGTTGATATGAATCTGATAAATCGTTTCAGCTGACCCAACCGTTATTGAGTGTTTTTCGTATTTTCAGAAAACTTGATCATCAAATTTCTGATTTTCAACTATCGAGACGAAAGTTTTTTCCCCTTGTGTGTCTTGTTCAAGCACATTTACAAAATGTCTGTCCTCCTTGTTTCGTGGACAATTTCATCCCAGCTGTGATATCTTGCAAAGTCGATACCATGCTTTCTTTGTGCTAATACCTCTATAGTTCAGATACCTTTCAAATGCAGGCACTACGGTTTATCCCTATTGACCGATTTCAATTTAGTTTTTGCGACATAAACTGAGTTCATCACCACTGAAATGTGATAAACCAAGATGAACGACAGATGATTGCAATTCATTGATATAAACGTAGTTTATCAGCAGATAAACTAGGTTTATCTGTGATATGTGATAGTTTATTAGGAAATTGTGATTCTCGCGTGCCATAGATAGTCTCCATCTCCAAATTCAGTCAAAACACGGTGATTTTCATGTTTTTAAAACAGTATCACACAGACAAGTCATCTTTTTCAAAATGAAAGCATTCTGATACTCTGATACAGTCGCTAATCGCTTTGAATTGAGGTGTCAATTAAAGCAACTTTTTTTGTTGTATTACAAAATTTGTCTTTGTTGATCGCGAAGTTAGAGAGTTCACTGTACTTCGTTTGATGCTGTTTGACAATAAACAATTCGTAACATCAATGTTTAATCAATTTTATCTCCATCTTTCTGTTCCCTAGTTTCAGTCCAGACGCTTTCCATGAAGATCCTTTGCAGATCAAGTCTATCGTAAGTTCCTGGTCAATCTCTAAATCCTTAGATCCGTGTGATTTTAATGTGTAAGGTCAAGCCTAATGGCATCCTCTGACGGAACATAATGCGTTTTGATGCTGCGGTCAGGCTAAAGAAATTGATATAGATTTTTCCGAATATTTTACATATGAAAGGAAGTGGAATTCTCAATTTTGGAGAAGACCGACGAGATTGTTTAGAATGTTTTTAATTACATATGAAGGAAATGGAATTCTCAATTTTAGAAAAGGGTTGACAGAAGTTTTGGGCCATGAATTATGAGAATTTGTTTAGAGTAGATCGAAATTTTTTTCAGATTGCCATTAATAATCGTCATATATCTGTATGGATAATTTGACCCAGAATTTTTGCAATAATTTTGCAAAATTCGAAGTCAGGTCCTTTGATTTGTCTTTTCAATTTCTTCCCCATGTTTCTATTGGCATCAGTTGTTCAATCCTGTTTGCGATATTCTGTCCAAAAAATCCTTGCTAAAGTTTTGCAGATTCAAAGTCGGTTTCTAAAAGGGAATCAATTTGATTACTAGCTAGTCCAGGCCAAGTTGAAAGCATGCCCTATTGCATTTGATAACTTTGGCACGTGCTGTTTTATTGCGCAGCCAAAGAAATGGCCATTCGATGTGGCTATGTGTATCCCTTCAAACGGAACTTTGAACTTTGTTATCATTGTTTCCATTGACAGGGATGGGGACCTGAAGGATATCAGCTTCTAATGCTTCCCAGTGTCACAGAAGTATCAGAGCAGCTTGTTCAAGGTGATATATTCCAGCTAAACTTCGTGAAGAGTGCACTGACAGTAAATCCATGCATGGTGAGTATTTGTTCATCTCGCTAACTGACACCTCATTCACACTTGTAAGTTGAACCAGCTTAAACTAAATCAGGTTGTTAATTGCGCCTTCTAATTGGTCGATCCAACAAATCGAATGCATATGATTGGTTGAAATTGAACTTAATTGTCACTGGCTGCCAAATTGAACTTGATTTACACAAGGCAAATCACTTGATTTACACTGTGTCAGTTTGTGAATGCAGCATGAATGACACGCAGCATAAGCACTAAGGTTTGATTGGCTAAGAACCATGTCAATCCATGCATTTGGTCAGTTGAGTTCTTGTTTGTCATTCTTGTTAACTGCAGTACAGGCTTTGCGCACATTAACATTACAAGAATTCTTTAATGGATGTGTTTGATTGGTAATTCCAACCCTACCAAATTCTGAAAACGGCAGAGTTCTCAGAGACGGGGAGACTGTTCCCAATCAAACATAAAGTTCTTTAAAGCAGCAGGTTTCAGATTTATTCTGGCGAAGATGAGGTTTCCTGTTGAAAAACACAAGGACGAGTCTGGTGTTAGGAGACAAAGAGTAAACTTACCTATTACCATAGCAACACGAACAAAGTCGTCTCGTTTTCAGAGTTCTGCAAATGAAATCGAGAATCTCTCCAGAGTCTGCCAAACCTTCTGCCTTTTGGAGAAGAAGGTTCAGCAGGCTTGCCAAACCTGCCAAACCTGGCAAACCTGCCATTTTCGGAATAGGGGAGTCAATCAAACGCAAATTCCAAGTCTCTTAAGTCTACCGTTTTCAGAATTAGTACAAAGCAAACGCACCCTATGATAAGACTTCTTGAACAAAGTGAAAACTAATTTGTTTGTGAAACGAGATTTCTTAGGCAGGGCAACTATTTTAATATGCACAGGGCCTTTAGGGGCGGTGTCATGTTTGCTTTATGACATGGCCGGTGCAAAACGTAATGGGGCAACTCCTTGTTTCAGCAAACCCAGATTTAGAATGGCTTTTTTTTTACTTTTTCACTGTTTGAAAATGTAATGTCTTGCTCAGGAGACGCTTTGCATTGAAAATTATGTATTGAGGAGTTGATTAGTGAAAACCATTATGTTTCATTAAACTATTTTCATCTTAGCAATCATTTTTATCATCCTCAGCAATAATCATTTCTGGAAATTTCTAACCAGGCATCCCTATCTTGAAGCACTTTCTATAAATGTACGACATTTTTAGTGTGAAATAAGCGACAATAAACTGAAAATATATGCAGGGTGTTTCAGAAAAAAAGAAACCCAACCATGATTTAAAATCTCAAAAAATTGAAAAAATTTGAGTAGATGCATTTATTGCACCTGAAAGTACAATCTTTCTTCTTCCCTATGATATGCAGTTTTGATACATTAATGGACATTTTTACCATTAAATTGATATTTTCTTATGTAAGGCCAATTTCAAATGCAGCATGGTGCGAAAGCAAATTTAACCCATTTTTTCCGGTAAAAAATTATGAAAAAATTGTTTCGAAGTATTTCAGGTCTAAAAGCACTTTTGGTGATGCCTTGAGAAGGAAAAAGGCAATCTCATCCTCATGAGATGCATTTGTAGATAGTGGTAGAATATTCTCTCACGAAGGTGGATTATCGTCTATGTAAATACCCCTATTACTTTCCGGCATCTAAAATTGGCCATACTTACAAAAACGTCAATTAAGCAATTAAAAATTCAATTAAACCACACAACCTGGATATCATTGGAAAGAAGATAGATTGTATTTTCAGATGGTATACGTCAAAATGATTCAGATATTACTATTACCTGAAGAATCTCAAGTGAAAGTTGGTTGCGTTTAGTCGTCCGAAATTTTGTGATAACACATCAGAATATCATTGTCCGAAAATATTTTGTCCGAGATTTATTCGTCCGAGAATTTCGGCCCCCAACGCAGCCCAATTAATGCGTCGCCAGGGTAAAGTTCGTGCTCCATTACCCTCAAGCCTTAAGGCTGGTTTTCATATGTCGCATTCATCGTATTTCTTCGCATTTCATCGGAATTCCGGGTACGATCAATTAGGATTAATTCCGATATATGAAAACCAACCAAATCATATGAAATCCAGGTATCCTTATTCATCCTAATTGGTCGCAATTCGTCGCAATTCGTCGCTATTGATCCCGGCGAATCAAAAAATTTTGTTTCTACGATGAAATAGGACGAATTCCGATGAATTACGATTCTCGATTTTCATATAATTTGACAATCGCAATTATGGAATCCGACAAAATACGATGAAATGCGACATATGAAAACCAGCCTTTCCTAGGGACGACGCAACGCTACCAGTGTGAATTCACTCAATGGAATAAATCAGATATGATAAACACTACCTCTTTTTCTCAACAGCCAAACAGACAGCATTTATTCCTGCAAGGAGAAAGCTCAATTTACATCAATTCTGGTGATATGATTCTGCCAAATGATAATGGTGTCAATGGATCTCAAAATGCATTATTTAGCAACAGATATTGGCAAACAATACAAGTGCCTTCCACGTATATCAACGCAAATTGGCCTATCAGGGTATGTTTTTAAATTTGCAGTTCATTCTTTCCATAAATCACTAGTCCACAAACAAACCACATTGTCTGTCTCCAATCAGATGTCAACTGAAAATATCCGCAAATAGAGTAAGTAAAGCGTTATAAATGAATTACTTTGCATTTTCATAGATCTCTGTTTCATACTTTTTTTTATATCCATATAAAAAATTACACTACATGCTACATCTACGTTCTACTATACTTTCTAATTACTCTACAACAATACCACACTACAGGGACGGGACCACAAGGAGCAAGGGACAATGACTACCCTGTGGCCATTAACATAAAGACATATAGATAAAAATTTGATAAATTAAGACTACATACTGATACTAACACATACTGGAACCATATCGGCGGACCCAGAAAAAAGCCTGTTTCATACCGGCGGACCCAGAATAAAGCGGCCCAATGAAATCGGTTATAGAAAGAAAAATGTGCGGCCAATTGAATTGCTTCAAAAGTTGTTCTGTCGCATAAGATTAGCCCACGTTATGGGTATTTTTCGCATTTTTTTTCGACACGGTGAATTTCGAGAATTCATGATTTTGTGGAAAAGGGCTGATTTGATTTCTTCAAAAAGTCATCAAAAGCAGGGGATCGATTTGAGATCTTCAAACTAACGAGGAGCGTGCTCCATTTCAGACTAGGAATGAATGTTTAGGCACCTAGCGACTATAAACTTTCTATTGACACTTTCAAATGAGTCTCCTGTTTGTTGGAACACTGCTTGGCCTTGATAATTTTGTCAGTAGATATGGTTTTAGAGGATATCATTGTGGTACAAACTACCCAAGAGGGTAGAAGAGTAACAAATTGTCCAGATTGCGTTGGGCCACTTTTTACTGGGTCACTCGGTATTTCATATATATTTTCATATTTCATTCATTTAGGCAGGGTTGCCCTAGGGTTGGCCTTCAACGAAGTTGTTTCTGGTGACATTTCCTTTCGGGACAGACTTCGAAATTACTTGCATTAGTATTTAAATTACAGTTACAAGCAAATAGCAAGAGTTAATGGCAACAAGAGCAAAATCCGGTGCTCCAATAATTCAGCTCCAAGGCCTTTGATGTTCAATGTATTTTTTTAGCCTAACTGTCTATTTTGCAAGGTTGCTGATTGTAAAGCAACTATTCGTGTGGCCATAGATGGAGGAATTGTATGATCTCTTGTGAGGCATACATGTTACTTTGATTTTATTTGAAAATCATAACGTGGTAGTTTACCCGATCGGGTACGATTTCACGTATTCTGCATTTAGGTATTAGCTCGAAAGGGGACAGACATTTTGTCTCGAGAAAACAATTTGACTGTATCTCTGCCTTTTTTACATTTCTATATATTTCTGTATTTCTTTTTTCAAATAGTCTCTTTGCAGATTTTTGAAAATATCAACCCTTGTTTGATACAACATTCTTTCTGATGAAGCGAAAATCAAGTGTGCTATGTTTTCGAAAGGCTTTATTGCGTGTACGTACTTATGTTCAAGAGATTAGTTAGTTAAGCATTTCTTTGCAGTACTCAGCTATCGATTGGAGCGGTAGGAATATGGCAGTCGCCGGAAAGTTTGGATATGCTCATTATTCTCTGATCACAAGGAAATGGAAGTTGTTTGGTAATGAGACACAGGTTCGTACTCGACTCATTCAATGAATCCCCCTGTTCCAGCGTTGGGACACAACCTGTAACTCTTCATTAATATCTACATCATACGACGTGGTCCTGACATCTAGAATTTCTTCGCAATAGCCTGTTTATGCACCCCATTGCTATTTTAGATTTAATCGAAATCACACGCTGATGAGGACACGAGGCCGAAACGCCTCAGTGTGTTAAATCTTAATATTTTTGGTCGTCCAACCTCTCTGTATAAAGTTTCCAGCGTTGTTTATGGACTAGAAGTTACGGCTATCACCTGACAATACAAGTACCAAATATGATTCCTTAGGCAACACCACTACACCTTCAGATGCACCTTGTTTTCGAGCCAATAGCAGTGCTGTTTTTAGATACGAGTGACTGTTCCCTTTATCTGAACCGTCAGTGCAGAAACTTTTTTCCGCGATCCTAAAGCTCGCAGACAAGGCAAGAATTTGTGAAGAAGATAGATCGTGCTTATGATCATTTCATCAACAGAATGTACGTTTTTGCACAAGAAGTAAACACCTAAGATTTCTTCGTTTCTTGCTAAACTTCTCTCGGTTTCTTCTAAAAGTTCCTTCTGCACTTCCGTCCATTTCTCATCGCCACGACATCTTATAGTGAACAGGAAAGAAGAGGGTCTTTAAGCAACGGAGAAATCTCAGTAATAGATTCCCTGTAATTTTCGACGCTCTTTCTTTCCTGTAGGAAAAGAATGTGACATGCAGAGGTGGATTAACAATGTGGGATGAATATTTAATCGTTGGATGTTACAATATTGAAGCTGAATCAGATGAAGTATGTTATTTATTTTTTGGGATACTAGGTCTCTTTGTGGGGTGACTACGGTAGTACAGCCTTTCAATCGGAAGCGGTTTTTACCAGGGAGCTAAACACGGGAGAGGAATCGCGCATTGAGTTGCATTCTGCGATGTGATATGCGCCTCCTTCGCAGCGGATCGCGCACTTCGCAGTGAAACCAAGATGGAAACTGAAGTTTAGACGGATAAGTGCATCGCGTTTTTGGATTGGATTTCTACAACAGTGGTAAGCATTTTAGGCTAGTTTAGACGTTCATGTGACTTTTAAATGTTTACCTTTCGATAGCGAGACTCGTTTAGCCGTTAGAAATCATGAATTAGCTGCAGCGGCTAAGTTTCTTCAGCAGTAGCTTAGGCCACTTCAACCTCTTTGTCACGCTCCAAGCACGCACTCGTAAAAATTTCACTCTGCCCAACCCCGCCCAACTTTGAGCAATCGAAGATGCTTTTGGATGACTATTGGCAATAAATCAAGCGAAAAATTTTTCTGAGATAGTATGAGACTCGCGAGATATTTTAGTTTTCTTTCGGGGTACTTGCACCGGTTCTGCTTTAGGCCCATTCTCGCGCTTCAACGACTTTCAGAGACGGCAACCGATTCGAAACTTTCGCAATTTCGAGTTATTCAGATCAATCGAATGAGAGCCGAACGGTGTATGAAATAGTGAGGAAAGTTGAAATCCTGTGAAACCTTAAATGAATATATTTCAAATCCATCTGTGTCTTCTTCTCGGTCGTTCTCCACAGCAAAGATTTCGTTGCTAGGCAAACCTAATTATAATTGCTCCGTTGCTACGTCAATGGAAACGAGGTCGCATATCACATCGCAGACAGCGCCAGCAGGCGTTTCCATAGCCGTTTTTACTCACCCGGTAATGCGAAGTTGTTCATTATGAAGGATGCAACAAGGTAGACTTGCTCCAAGTCTATTCCATGATATATCAGCATTGAGGAAAGTAATTACCTCTGCGGGGGCTTAAACTACGGAATAGACTTGGAGCAAGTCTAGCAACAAGGTGATGGAACTTACAGAACCATCGTTGGAGGCAACTGCAAAATTTCAAGACTGTAAAATCTGCACTTATCCTTCCACTTTAAAGAAGCTGTAGGTTGGAGTCCTTTTGTTGTTCTAATCAGAAACAGAACTTTGGCTCTGTACACGCTAGAATTGGTGTCTAAGATACAATTTGTAAAATACAGTTGTTCATGTGACCTCCCTGCAGTTCATCATGTAAAAGTTTCTCTTACTGGAAGAGCCTTGTCAGTCTGAAAGCTGATTTATGGTCTTAAATCAACCCTACTGATAGCATTTTTTCTCGGCAGTATTTCAGTTTAATTCTCTATTTAATTTTTTATCATTGCCTTTCTTTTTTCTTGAATAAATCTTACAGGAAAAGATATTTTTCTAAAACTGTCGATTTTGTATTTTATTTCAGGTGAGATTTCATTGTCGAAAGTCAAATTTGGATGCCAATGTTGCTCAGACGATTAAACTTGGATCCCCTGTGTTCCTAATAAACACATTTCATGATATCTTGCTGATTTACACCGCTGACTGTGTTGTTGCATTCTATCAACTTCTCCTAGACGAGCAGACTTCACGTATGTATTCCATCATTATATTTGCTTGTAAGACCACTGGCTTCTATCTCTGATTGTAAACGGAGGCATTATTTCGCTTTCATACAGACCTACACCTAAGTGGCAGTTGTTTTCAAGGAGATCAGCTCTTTTCTTTCAAAAATCAGTTTTAATTGCGAGGGAGCTATCTTTGCTGTCAATGTGCTACGAGAAAACTCAGTGATTCTCAAAAGGGATTTTACTCGCTGCAAGGAAATATTTTATGTTTCAGTTCTATGGCTGAGAAATGCACAGTCAATTGCAAGATTTCTGTGCTTGAGTGCATCTTTGTTGTTTGTTGTGATGTTTGTATAGCAGCTTTTGCTTAGAAGTTCTGTTAAATTTTAGGTTTGCTTTCTCGTTGAATTTTCCAGTTTAATAATCTGTAACTTCTAATATTTGACTAAATTTGAGCCCCTTTCAGAAATTGTCAGATATGTGCGGAAACACCGATGTTGTTGTCATGTTTGAAGCAAAGTTTGAAGCACTTCTTGTGAGACATTTTCGGAACATAAAGATTCTTCAAAGGCCTCCAAAAATTTCTTTAACTATGGTTTTTTTCTTCAATGAACAGCAGCTCTTGTAATGCCCGTGAAATTATTCGAAGTATCAATTATGGACCATGTTCAGCATCCTCTCACGGTGACTTCATTGAGTTTGACTGCATTGAAAAATGAACAATGTAAGTAGCTGTTTCCATTCTACTTTCACTCTACAGTATGTTTATGGGACGGTATATAAGTTGGAATGCTTTAATAGGATCTGCCAGAAATGGAACCAGGGTGATCAAGACCTATATATGCCATCTTCTACCTTCTTCTTTCTACTGTATACTGTATACGTATTTCTTTTCCATTGTTCGAGTTAGAAATGATCCAACTTATAAAACTTGATTGCAAAAATTTATACGAGATTAACCTTTTGCGAAAGTGCCGTACGAATCAGAAATGAAGAGCAGGCAGAGTTGATCGCGGTTAGATATTGTCAGAAAAATTAAGATTTAAAGCCTGTTTTGTAATGCTGTTTAAAATTGGAAATTATACCAACAAAATTTGAACAATTGTTTTTGTGTAACGTACAGGGACAAGTTGTAGTTCTTTATTCTCGTCAGATTTTAGAATCTGTTTGACATAGTCAGTTTTTCTGCCGAGATTTCACTATCAGATCTTGTCTTCTTCTTTATCTAGCATCACTGAGTCGGTCAGTCGAAGGCTACGAGGCAAATTCTTTGATTATAAACGTCGCTGGAAAGATTTTAATGCTTCAGAAGGACAGACCAGCTTCCGAAAGACGAGGCAGAAAGGTTTGTTATTTGCATGCTTTCTATGCGTCTTGAGGAAAACCTCAATTTTATTCACTTTTGTGCAGCTTGCCTAGGAACAGTAAGTTTATTTTGATTCTCTATCTAAAGTCTTTCGTTAATGGTTTGAAGCACTTAAATTTCTTGATTGCAGAAACTGAATAGACGATTGCGCTAAAGATGGCGGCAAGGGATTTTTTTACCAAGATGCACTGCGTTCTTTAATCGAATTCCTGTAGAATCTTTAAAGATTTGTAATTCGAAAGCAATGCATCTCGGTAAAAATTTCCTCGCCGCCATCTTTAATGTAATCGTCTGTTATATTTTCATCGCTGAATTTTTATTAAAGTTGCAACAGATTGAGCTGAAAATAAGAAGCTCATCTCTTTTGATTTGTAAATGCTTATAACATGGTGGTCGTTCTACTTGAATCGAATTATGTAGAATTTCAGACCCAGAATATTGAGTTTCATTTCTGTTCTATAAGCACATAGAGTTCAGCTGTTATCACTGTTACTCTCACTTATACCGGGTGAGTTAAAAAAAGTTTAGGCGTTTGGAGGGCTGTAGAATAAAAAGTGTGTGACCGATATGCAAAACTAAAGTTTTATCTATCACTCAAAGGCTAACTTAGATGAAAAAATTTTGGTTGGTAAAATCAAGCATCTTTAAGACCCAACAACAATCAAAATGCTTGTAAGTGGTCTGTATGGGAATCGAGAATTCCACATTCCATTCTGGTCCATGATTTATGTGGCATTGAAGCTTACATTGCCAGTTTGAGATGCTGAATTCCAATTTCAATAGAAGGTAAATCATGGATTAGAATGGAATGTGGAATTTTTGTTCCCAAACATGCCCTTTACCAGCATTTTCCTAATTTCTGGGTCTGTAAGATGAAGGATACTACCAGACAAAATTTTCTCGTCTAAGTTGACCTTTGACTGAAAGATGAACATTTCAGTTTTGATATCAATCACATACTTTTTATTCCACAGCCCTCCAAACGCCTAAACTTTTTTTTACTCACCCGGTAGAATATAAGTTTCATTGACAGATTGACCTTACAATGTGTATGTTTGCATGTAGGTGCAATTTCTGGCTCCTGTCATTCTTGCTTCGTGTGTTGAGAATGTTTGGTACATGGTCGATGTCCATTCCAATAAGAAGCATCTATCTGAGTCACTATGGCTTGCATGTGGTGCCCAAGGAATGAAGGTATTAAAACCTTTGCATGATAATTATTGTAAAACAGTAGCTCATCGAAAAGCTTAACTAAGCCATAGTTTAAAGGTGAATGATCTTTCTTGTTTTATACCTTTGAATATGCATCTGATAGTGTATTCTTAAATAATCTATTTTTCAATGTTTATATGCTTATGACATTGGCTTATGAATTTACGTCTTGCAGGAATAAATCTTTCACTCCTCTGACAGGAATTCCTCGCTGTCACAAGTGGAGTTGTATTCAAAGTTGTGCGGATACAAAGTTATCATTAGATGCTTTTCCTTCTAGGCATGGTTACCGTTATTTCCAGTTCAAGAAGGCGGAAGATCTCTTGGATTCTTATCAAAACGCATAATGCTGCACTTTGACCTTCATGTGTATCCCTTGGGTAAGCTTCCTCGTATTTCATTACACTTTCAGCTATTTTAACCGACAGTTCTTCTTGTCCAGAGTATCCCTGCTACTTTTTGAGAGGAGTGTTGTAACTATTGATTCAAATGAACAACAGAAAGCGAATTGCCAACATTACACTGAAGAAATATTTGTGGACAGTACAGATGGAGTATGAAAATGAAATTCGCCGATAATTTAATCACAGAAAATAAATTTAAGGCATGAAAAAATGAAAGTAAAAGTAGTACCTTCGTCATGAATACCAACCAGTCCCAATCCAACCAGCTGCTCTCCATAATTAGGAGATAAAACTGCCCTTTGCAAAGTGATGAATTCGGGGGAAAATAGACACAGTCTTAGTTTTTATTGATCGTTTATGTCTGCGAACCAAGCAGTTTTGATGTATGGGCAAGAAGATTAATTGTTTATGCTGTATGTATTCTTTCATTTAAAACAATAATTCATATGGATACAGAGTTTATAGATGCAAGTATTCAGCCAGGAATCTTGAAGCTCGCAATTAAGAACTTATTTCTTTTTGTAGCTGTCCTTTTTGAAGATGCTGTTATTCTTGGCATTGGCACAGATAATGCATCTGATTGCTTTTCTCCTGGTTCTTTCAACAAAACTTCCCAATTTTTCTCTTTTTACAACCTCGAAAGAACGGTAATCAAATATTCTCTTTTCTATTTCCCTTGATACATCTATAAACAGAATGACGAAATTAAGTAATGCATTATAGATGGTTTATGAATTTTGAATGAAAAGATTGGATAATAGAACTGTGTAATTCTCATCCCAAGTAGTGCGATGACATGCCGATGGATCCGATTAAATCTAAGAACATGCATATGCATATGGGGAAAAGTGCAACAAGTAAAAGCCACGAGTTTATGTTAATACAGCAATGTCACATATCGACCGACAGTAACAAACGTATCCAGTGTTTACAAAATATGCAAGCAGGACGAACATAGGTTATTAGAGTTGCAACTTCAGTCTTTGTTTCGCTTCAATTTTCCTAACAGCACTCACAATACCAATCACGTTGCATTCTGCTTCAAGTACGTTTCGGCAGGAGTGACTTTACCAATGATAACAATTCTATTCCAAAGAGGAAACGTTAGATTCATTTCCTAAAAATATTGAAGTGTGCTAAAGCAATATTGCTGATACTTATTTGTGTTCCAAATTTTCTGTTTTAGACTCAAGTGTATTTACCTCATATTTTGAGGCAACTTCTCAGAAGAAAGTAAGTCAGTATTTTAATTGATAATGTCACTTTGTAGATGGTATTGTCCTGACTAGCAGATGTTTCCTTGAACCACGGAATATTTTAAAAGGAAGCACTCTACGTTTTCTGTGGAAATGTTCAATCTAGAGATATATTTACTCTGTTCTGTTTAACCATGAAGAAATGATACCTTGACCCAACAATAAATGCAGGGCTTTTTATGTGATTTTCCAGGCCCCATTACGAGAAATCTACAAAAGTACAGGTACAGAACAAGAGGAGTTCTGAAAAGGTCTTCATTCAATGAAACAATTGACGTACTTTTGATCCAAGTTTTGCTATGATCCCTAATCAAACCGAACCAAACAACAAAAAGTACTTACTTATAAAATCCTCAATTTATTACTTTTATCTATTTAATCATTATTTCATTCACACAGTATGTTTTCTGTACCGTTTAGTTTGATCCTTTTTAAAAGAGAATATCTTTTTTATCTTCAGTCTAGGAGTCCATGCTTTGGAGATAGCAAGGACATGTACAAATCTACCTTATTTCACCCATGTGCTTGAGCTTATGCTCCACGAAGTGCTTGAAAGAGAGGCTACAGCTTCAGAACCGATTCCAGGTATATAACTATTTAATAGTGAGGTAAATTAACTAGAATAATTTTCGTGACCTCCAACAGATTTCAACGAAATTGAAATTAAAATGGCATGATTTGAAAAGGATAGTCCTTTTGGATTGTATGTTTGTTATTTGAATTTCAAGGATAAGAACTGAAATTAAAAGCCTCAGGAATACTCTATATTCTTCTTTGTTTGATACAAATGTGCAATCAAACGGTTAGAAATTTTTAGGAAAAGTATTGAAAAAGTCTACGGAAACGTTTTAGTTATTTGCAGACGAAATTTCGAGATTTAACGGTTTTTAATTTCGTCTTGATACCCTGCTCCAAACTTTGCCGCTAGTCAAAGGAAGTACTTTTCAGCTGTAAATTTTATGTCATTTGTTGGTTTGGGTTGCTCATTCCTTCTCCACTATGCATTCAGTTTCAGGAGATTATTGCAAGCATCGGTAGATAATTATGAAAAGTTCCACTTCTCGCGCATATCTTTTACTTTTGCTTTATTTCCTACACTTTCACCATTTTCACTGTACACTGCTCTTAATGCGATAACTTCCGTATTGCAGATCCTCTCCTTCCAAGAATTGTGGCATTCATCCAAGAATTTCCCCAATACCTGGAAACCGTTTGTCATTGTGCAAGAAAGACGGAAGTAGCTCTATGGCGTCATCTCTTTTCAGTGGTTGGAACCCCTATTGATTTGTTTAAGGTATATATATTTGTATTCAGACTATCTTTATTTGTACCTATTAGAAATATGACACGTAACGAGCCTTACTTTTTTGAATAAGTTGCCCTTTTTTCAAATGAGAATACCTTAGGCTTTCAAATATACTTTGAAACTTCAATACTGAAAGTTTTCAGTACTTTCTTTGCAAAACGTAGTGCAATACCGGGTGACCCAAAAAAAGCTTCACGAGCTAGATCATAACTAGCTCCCTGAAATCAAAAGGTATTGCCAAATGCTTCCCATCATTGTTTAGTTGAAAGGCTTAGCTATCTTTTGAGATGCTGCATGGTCATTTTAAGCAATAATTACCATCCGAAAAACCAGATTAAAAGAAAATTTCGAATCCCAGATTCCCCCTTTTGAATGAAATAATCGCCATCATTTTCCAGTCAACATTTTGTGAGAACTCGACATAGCGATGGATTGGAAGTCGTCTGGGGAAATTTTTTTTTTGCAAAATGATTGACTCGAGTTCCTCATTCAAATTTCATGCTCCAAAGCAAAGCTGGAATTCAACTTTTTTCACAATTTCCAAAAATTGGACTGGAAAGCGAGGGAATGGTCCGAGAAATGATTGAATTTCCATATTTTTGAATCTGTTTTTTCGGACAGTACGCATACCTTAAAGTGATCAAGCAACATCTCAAAAGATAGCAAAGCCTCTCAGGTACATTCTGATACCTTGTTTGTCTTCATAACGTTTGCTTTCAGGAAAATATGTGCGATCTACCTCGTGAAGTTTTTTATGGGTCGCCCGGTAGTATCTTCACATTTCACGCCATGAGATCTTAACTGTAACTTTTCCTTATGACAGGAATGTTGCGAATCACAAAAACTCGAAACTGCAGCATCATACCTCATAATAATACAGAATCTTGAGCATCATTCAGTGAGCAGACAGGTACATATTTTTGCTATATTTATACGTTTTTTTATAAGAAACTTGGAGCAGGCCATAGTACTAAAAGTTTCTTAATTGAACATGAAATTTTGTCCATTTGTTCTGTTATGTTGAAAACACAAATGTTTAGATAATATTGCTCCATAATAAAGTTTCAACGATCTATTTGCTATAAAATTCATGCTTTTAACTTTGAAAAGTTTCTTAGTACTTCGCAGACATAGTACTAGAGTTTCTTAAAATTTTGGCCATCTTAGTACTAGTTTCTTATAAACCAGTTTCTTATAAAAAACGTGTATTACCAAGCCTCCTTCCCATGTACGACCTAATTTGACTAAATGCCACACCTACAGAATTCAAAAGCTTCTTCGATTTTGTGGAATGAGACTAACGAGTTAAGAATTTTTGGTACGTACATTTTTAAATTAGACAAATTGGAAAATAGAATTTTCGTCAAAATTCTTGTTTTTTAAGGTAAACTCATATAGTTAATGTCCTTGTTGTTAATTTTCTGACAATGTTAAACAAGTGTAAAATATTTCTTAGAATCCCATGTAGTTTCAGGTATTTGTCCTCGAATCAAACATAGTTGTTTTCAGTTCCTTTTCGGACAGTTTTCCGAGTTAAGAAAGCTTCATTGAAGAATTACTGCATTGGTATCGGGAGCTATTCATAGGTTTCCGTTTGATAGCTCCCAGTATATCTTTTTTTGCATTCTTTTGCGTCTTTCTACGATAAAATATTTTGTAACTGTTGTTATTTTGTTATCAATTTGTTCTAGCACGCAACACTGTTGTTGGAAGCTGCCTTGGACAATGACAAATGGGAGGTAAGTTTTTTCGTGAACTCAATGAATAGTTACGCTAAAGATAACGGCGAAGAACTTTTCAGCATGGTGTATTGCGTTCCAATGTAGAATTTCGACGATTCTGTAGGAATTCAGTCAAAGAATGCAATTCATTACCTAAAGATTTCCTGGCCACTAGCTATTGTGTAATCATGCATTCATTTTACTTTGTTTATGAGTTTCTTTTCAGACTACAAGAAGTCATCAGTGAATTAACCAATAAGCCAGAAAAGCCTACAGTAAATCCCCGCATATAAGAACCTACTAAAATAGGAATCTAGAGGCTGTTTTTCCTAAATTATGTACCTTGCAATTAAGAACCTGTTTCAGCTTGATGAAACATAGGTTCTTATTGCAGGGGTTGCAAAGTTCATCATCGATTGTTGTTATTAAGGTCATTGTGGTCCCAGTTGGCTTTGAAAGTTTTATTCTCCTCCCCAATTACTTATTATGTCCATAAGAACGCTTCTAAAACAAATAATAGGGCTGAACATCTTTGTGAGACTCTCAAGGGGACTACATGAGGCACCCTTCAAATAAGAACCTCTATACCTTGAAATTAGTCTTGGTACCTTTGAAATAAGAACCAATTTCAGCCTGGCTCTCGAAAAAGTAGGTTCTCATATGCGGGGATTTACTGTATTTCACATCACAAGTAAAGTTACCACTTTAAAAGGGCCCACTAGACTTTTTCATTCATACAAAGTTTGAAAAAATTTCCCTCCAGCCCAGGAAGCAATGATAAGCATGTAGTTACCACTTGGCCTAGATTGATAGAGCTTTTTCAAAACACTCTTGTCTCTTTCTCACTTGCTGGTGCCCCCTCACAATTTTCCCTGCAAACATTTTTAAGGTCTGGTTTTCTTTCTCTTTTCAGCTTGCAAAAGATCTTGTCAGATTCCTAACAGCCATTGGTAAGTTTCATTCTAGTTGTCATTTAGGAGAATATTTGCATGCTGGTTATCTTCGGTATTTGCTAGTATTGTCAAACTCTTTAAGTTCTTTTGATGCGCCTTGTGTAATATGACATTTCATTTTTCTTCCATTCAGGAAAAGGAGATCCGGACTCTCCTCCTCGAACCCCACATCATAAATCATTTCATCCTCCAAAACTATCGGATACAGATGACACTGAAGGTGACGTCACACCCGTAATGGTGCCTGTACATAAACCACCATCTCGCACAAACAGTGTCACATCGTCACAACCAGTAAAAAGTAGTGGAACAGGGTATGTTTTGATTACTGCAAATTCTCGAATGATTTCTAGGTATGCTCAGTTCATTTTAGAAGTGTAAAAAGAGCGCTTATTTGTTTGGGGCACTCATACGATGAAAGGCGCTCATTAGATTAGCTGAAAACAGCCATAAGGAACCCGAGGGTTCTACAACTATATGGCAGGTTCTCGATGCAATAAGAAAGCCTGACCGAAGTCTAATTTTCATCACTGTTGTGCCTAAATGTTAGCGAATTTGATGGAGGACTTTAGGCCTGTTTCGAAGGCTTCTGTGATGAAGCATTTCTATGAAATCACTTGTAATTTGAGAAAATATGACCAATTTGACGAACCAAATTCTACTATATTAATTTGCATGTTAGCAATAATGCAGTGATGATCATTTTGAGAATTCAATGAGTATCTAGCAAACTACATGTCTAGAGATGGTTAGCTTTTAAACCGACCTGGTATTCATTTGAAGACTGAAGGCTATATTTTCCAAATTTGAATTTCAGGGCGTCTACGCCAAAGGAGAAAGCTCCAAGACCAAGTCTTTTGAAGAGAGATTCATCTTTAACGACCATTCCTGATCACTCATCGATGTCACGGTAAAAATGCCACCTAAATTTATGCTTCCCTCTCTTGTTGAGGCTGTTGATAACAGCTGTATCTGGCATTCTGGCATATTCTCGGAAGAAAACAAGGGCGTATTTTGCTACACAATAACACAGTAGCTTCATGAGCTTTGATTGACACCAGATTCAAAGCGATTAGCGATCGCCGACAAAGGACATTCTCTCAACAAGTAATTCAAAACAAACAAAGTCGCGAAGTTGTTCTAAAACCCAGGTAGCTAGCTCGCGCGTTGTGCATTCCAAAATGGTTTTCAAGAGCAAATAGGTGCCTAAAGCGACAGAGGAAGGATACATCTAAATATCAGTCTCTTGCAGTTTATTTATTTGGTATAGAAGCAAATTGGGACATGATTCAATTCTCGTCGTTTTGTGGTGTAATCAAAACACTTAACTGCTCAGCTTCTCAACCAAACAACTAAAATGCTGGAGGCAGATGCTTGGATATATCCTTCTTCTGTTGATATAGGCCTATATTCGTTCTTGAAAATCATTTCTGGAATGTACAAGAAGTGAGCCAGCTACCTGGGTTTCAGAGCAACTTTTACGGCTTTCATTAAATTGAATTACTGGTAGAGAGAGTTCCTTGATCTGCAATCGCTAATCGCTTTTAATTCCAATGTCAATAAAGAGCAACTGATGCTATCGTCTTTCAATATCTGCCTTTGTTTCTCAAGAATCAGTGAACTATCGCGTGTTCCAAAGAGTGTAAGCGTTTAAACGGTTTCTTCGGGGGGCCTTGATTTCGGGAATTTTTATTTTGGTTCATTGCATTGACGAGATCTTAACTTGGATTTTGCAACCTTGCATGTTCAATCAGGTCTGTACTCGCAAGATAATTCTCTTAAACAGGCAAAATTTCAAAGGCAGCCCAAGACAGATTGTTATTGAATTTTGCAGTTACTATTAGTTTAATTTGTAAAGTCTTTTGAGACAACTCAACAATACATTATTTTGTGAAGTTCGTTCAGCTATGAAAGTGAAATTTATTCTTCACTAATGCAAAAGTCCAGATCATTCGTTTTTATGACTGATAAATCAAAACTTGAAATGAAACTTTGGTGAGAACATTACTTCAGCCGTAGTAGACGCAACTTGACACCTTTTCGTTCAGTCCTAGAAAGTTGTGCTGTGAACCCTTTAGATTGCATCTGCAATCCTTTGTTGACATTTCTCCAATCGATATGATAGTTTAATCGATCGAGAAACTTTTATGAATAGGAATACTAATGGTTGATTTGACTCACAACTACCTTCATATTACGCATTGACATACAGCAGCATACTTCAACAACCATCTGCCTTAGGCTGCCTCAGAAATTGCGCTTGTTTAAATTAATTACTCTGTGAATACAAACTCGATTTGGACATGCAAAGGTTGCAAAATCCAAGTTAAGATCCTATCTATACAATGAGCTGAAAAAAAAGATCTTGAAACGGAGCCTCCTCTGCAAAAACTGTTCAAACGCCTACAGGGCCGTAGGAAGCAGCTGCTGATTGGGGCGGGGGAATTGTTCTTAAAACATTAGAGAACAATGGATCCAATTAATGCTTGGGACGTAGCACCATTGTTTTCAAAATTATTGGGGGCTTGAGCCCTACTTGCCTCTTTGCTTTCTACGGGCCTGAACGCCTATACTTTTTGGGGGCACCCGGTATTTTGTTGATTTCTGATTGCTGACTAATAATTGATTGGCTAACTTTATTTCATTCGCCTTACGATCATTATCATGTTTGATTTAGATCTCTTTCTTCTTCTAGGCCTGTGACAGTTGAATCGTGTGAGCAGGTAAGTTAGATCGGGACTTGATCGTTTGATAATTTCCTTTATGGATATCTCAATAAAGCCTAGTCGTTTCGTTAGTTTCCTCTTGATCATCGTTTTCTCCAATTCTTAGTGTTAAGAAAATAGCATAGAATAATTGCAACGCAGGCTGGTCATTTAGGTACCAAACAGTGTTTTGGGCTCACTATTTTTTAGGTAACTTGGTAGATTCTAAATTTCCCTAGCTTCACTTTTATGTTATTTTCGCACAAGACGTCCTTGTCTTGGCTCATGATGCAGAAGAAAGCTCGAAATGTCATTTTGATAGGAAATGCGTCTTCATTTCAGTTCTTCACAGACTTAATATTGGCAAGACACGCTAGAAAGTTGCTGTCGTCATTTAGATTGAGAGATTTAGGCCGCTTCTCTGCTCACCTCGATTTTGATCTAACCGCATGGTTTACGAAGGAAAGGTAAGTGCTATTTGTCTACAGTTTTGATTATGATCCACTCAGTAATCCCTTTCGTTGTCTTTAACTAATATCTTTATATCTTGAATTCTTTCACTGATAACTGTAAGAATATGTTTGATTGATAATTCCATACCTACTAGATTCTGAAAGCAATAGACTTCACAGAAAGGGAATACTTTCCAATTGAAACAAAATAACTTTGAAATGGTACGTTTATGATTCACCATAGTGGTTTGCTAATGACAACGAGAATCTCTCTGTCTTTTGGAGCTGAAGGTTCAGAAGAGCATCCAAGCCTGTCAGACCTGCCATTTTGAGCATTTCGGAGTCAATCAAGGACAATCTCAAAGTGTACCATGTACACTTTTTTCTGAATCGTTACCAATCAGTACGTCTTGTTATGTTAAAAATTTTAAAACTAATGGGTTTTTGCAGGTTTCGAGCAGCTTGCATCGATGACTTCCTCGAAGCACTGATCGTTCTTCATAGACAATTTGAATGGTCCTTTCCGGCAGCTTCAAATGGATCTCGTGTATCGAGCAAGATATGTACGTTGATCTCTTTTAGTTATACTTCATTTTTGGTTGGTGGTGCTAGCAAGAGATGATTTTTTAAGCGTAAGAACTGGCTGGCTAATTTCTCAATCAATTAATCATATAATGCGCATGAAAATAAAGAGCATATGGTACTTTTTTTGTTTTACCGTTGAAATTGCCTATTTTTCTATTGCCTATATCAGGAAATGAAAACAAAATGTGCTGATCAATGACGTGCAAAGCTATTTTCAAAGTATTGTTTCAGGGGTACTGCAAGGATCATCGCTAGGACCTGTTCTCTTTATTTTCTATGTAAATCTCATTTTCATGAAACAAGTGACTCCACATAACTTCTATTTAGTTTTGAATATTTGAGTTACCCGTCAATTTTCTTTATTTCTTCATTTATTAGTTTGTACATTCGATTTAGATCAGTTGTATTTATGTAAATATAAACAGCTCTGTAAAAATCCAACGAAAAGAGGTTCGCAAAAAAACACGTTAGAGCCAGAAAATGACTCTCACTTTGAAGTTTCATGAGACTACCCTTGCAGACTCCACGTAGCAATAGTGTCCAATAGATTTACTAGGAACGTGAAATTCTGCATTACATTTTTGGAGCCAGCTGCACTGAAAAGTTGAATAAAAATGTAATTTGTCAAATGGTGTGAGCGCATTACTACCACATGCTCTTGTGGCAGGGCCTAAGTGATATCACTGAATGAATTCAGAGTAATGACATGAGTCTCTGTTTATCGCAGCGATATTAAAAGTTAAATCAAAGGGATCACGGAATGCGGCACTCGGACATCCAGTCTGGCATGGCTATTTATTCTCCCGTAAAGCTGTTGATGTTGATTTCGAAGCTCTCAGGCAGAGCTCTTATCATTGTCATCAGTTTTTTACTGTAGGCGTAAATGTACAAAATACCTATAAGATAAAAGCTAATTCAAGCCTAGTAGGTGAGACGTCAGAGGGAATTCGCTACAATGAAAAGTTTTCTTTCTTCGCAATGTATCTACTTTCATTTAATGAGCGTTAAAGCATTGATCAATTTCAATGTTTCAGTTGATATTTATGCATTCTTTATCTCTAGCTCGTAGAAGTTCAGAACCAACGACAAAGACTTCAGAGACACCTCCACGTGTAAGTTCCAGCCATGAAGGAGAGGACATTGCAGATGAGATACAAGCTAGATTGGCATCAATTAAAGGTATTTACTATGTTATCTTGGTTTGATTTAATTCTAAGAGCTCAAGTAACTGTATGATATCGAATTCATTCCATCTACGAAGCATGATTGTGCAGTCATTGCAAAAGTTTTTACTGGGTATTCCGAAAACGTTTAATAGCTGCAGACAGAGGTGGAAAAAGTGCGTGAAGTCGCGAAGCAGCTTCGCAGGAAGCTTACTTCTCTTGAAGGAAGAAAAGGGGGAGAAAAAAGGAAAGCGGAATAGAAGGAAAGAAAAGAAAGATGATAACAAAATAGGAGAAAAGGAAGAATGAAGGATGGAAAGGAGAAAGAAGCTAGGATGAAAGAGAAAAGAAAGATTGAAAATATTACGAAGAAAGGAAGGAATAGATAAGGAAAGAATAACAGGAAGAGAAAAGTAATATCTAGTAGTATGTAAAGCAATAAACTTGTTAGCTTCCTGGAACATAGTTACGCCTACCATAATTTCAATCTTTAGTAAACATAACCGGAGACCACTCTGAATGACTCTGGAAATGCCCAAGAAAACTGAGACATGTGTTGTGCAATAGTCAAACTGAAATCTGGCACAAGAGAAAATTGGTAAAACAGTGAAAGGAAGAATTTTGCTGTGAATTTGTTTCGCAACAAAACAAATATTTTTCCCACCACTGGCTACGGTAGAGGAATGAACTTGTTCGTTTATAAAAGCAGATCAATAATGTTGCAGAAATGTTCTTCATCAGGAACTCCATTTAAGTTATTCAGCCAGCAGTATCTAACCAGTTTAAGTTCATTTAACGGTAGTCTGTAGCCACAGGGCTGAGATGAATTTCTGCTTTTCTTACTAATTAAGTAGTCTCGAGAATGAGGCCCCGTTTACACGATACCGTTTTCATTTCATATCGGATTGGGTAAGGCAATCCGATATGAAAATTTCTCATGTTTACACGATGCCGTTTTCATTTCATAGCGGATTGGGGTTCTGTTTACACGATACCGTTTCGCATTGCACTGTAATGGTTTCACCGTACTCGGTAATGGTTCCACTGCGCATTCTGCGCAGCTCCCCTAATGGATTCGAGGCTAATAGAATTGATAATGAGGTTCCGTACTGAGTTGATATCGGATTCGACCGTTTACACGATATCGGATTGGTTTCATGCCACTTTCAGAGCGTTTTCATTTGAAAACGCGAAAACGGTATGAAGCATATCGGATTGGTGCGTTCTCGTGTAAACAGGAGGCCAATCCGATATGGAGTGAAAACGGTATCGTGTAAACAGAAGGCCAATCCGATATGAAACCAATCCGATATGAAATGAAAACGGTATCGTGTAAACGGGGCCTGAGAATATTGCAAACGTTCTAAGCTCCCTAAATATATTCAAGTCCGGTGATTGATTTTTGACTCAACATCTCACTGCCAACGAAACAGACAAGAGAACTGACTTCGGGAAACAGACAAGGCAATTTACTGTGAAATTTACAGTTATAAAGGTTGATTATTAATGTGTAACGTTCTAAGCTTACCAACTTTCTGCTTGTTCGAAATTGTCCTTTCGTCGTTGGAGCAGTCACATCCATATGAACATTTCTAGATCTTCCGCTACAGTCTTATCGTGGAAATTTGAAATAAGTGTTTTTCAACTTCTGTAATAAATTTTTAATAAAGGCAGAACTTTATTTTTCAGTTGAAGAAGCAGAGAGTTTAGTAAGCGGAGTGGAATTGTCAGAAACAAGCTCTGTCACACAGTCGATCGATTATGACCTGGACAGCATAGATGGATGTTCATGGGTAACAGAACCCCCAAATATGATTGAATTCGATCAACGACAGCCTCTTGGATCGAAACAATGTGAAAGTCAGTTGCGGTATGATGTTTTGAAATTTCTTAGTCGCCGACTTTATCGCTGGAATTTTTGTTTGATATATTTCGTGGGAATAACTAATCAATCTACCGTGTAAAATAATTCAGTCGCTTCAAAATAACAAATATTTGATTTTAATCATACTTCAGATATCTCATTTCGCTCAGCTTTGTCAACCAGTTATTGATGCGAACGTATTATCAAGAAGATAGGATGTTCCAAATTTTCAAGTAATGGCTAGTAAATTCCTCCAGAATCACGATGGTATCCCTCTGCCTAACTGTTCTGATAGACCAAACCGAGCTTCAACTGTTCAACAATCGTTGCACGTAAAATAGTTAAGGTACTGGATTTGGTCAAAGTTTAGTTGGCAGCCGAAAGGCTAAAGTAGTTTAGTTATTATTTTACTGCGCATTGAAAATGTGCAGAGTTGCCCTAAAAACTGTGCCCCGATAGTGTGGCTGCTGTGGAAGAGCTGTAGACGCTGTTATCTCGCTTTTTAGACTGTTGCATAGGTCAGGCTTTATCTTAGAATTTGAGGCCTTGTTTGAGTCAATCTGACAATTGGTTGCTGATTTATGGCAAAGGAACGGCAAAATAAGTGGTTGCTCTAAAGATAGCACTTCTATTGTTCTCTAGCAAAGAGTAAAAGCGCATTCCATTTCCTAACTCATTTTAAATGCATTTAGTGACATTTCGTTTCCCGGCGGAATCGAAACGTTTTGATTCGGTTCAATTCGTTATCTTCAGAGGCATCTACAAAACCTCAAATGGAGGCAAACGATATAATTAGTCTGAAGCTTGTATGTAGACCGTCCTGGTTTTGTAGGTGGTTGAACCCAAAATCTAGAAATTTGGAAAGGCACAATCCAACTTTGCAAAAGATTATGATAAGGATCTTAATTGAACAAGACTCTCCAAAGAAATTGTTTCGAGGTTACAAATCGTGGAGGGTCTCTACTTTGCAGATTTAGTGAGTTGTAACCAAGTGTTTGGCCGACAGACCACCCGTTTACGAAATCTGCCACCAATCTGGAAATAGAGTAGAGGAATCAGTGCACTGGGTGTCCCAAAAAAGTAAACAGATTTTTATAGGCTTATTGATGAAAGTTTGTCTTTAATCAGTGGCTAATCATTTCTATAATGTTCTTTGGTTGTTCATTTTAACATCGATACCTTTTTTGTTGATACTGGTGCTTTGAGAGTTGAAATAGTTACGTGGACACTCCAGATTTGGCTTCTCCTACATATCAAATCCAGAGCTTTGGCACTTTGGCCCAGGCAAACTCTGCATGCCGTACAATAGCTCAGAACATCAAGCAGACCCTACGCCTGACGATTTAGGGAACAACGTGACGAGTAGACCCCCGTACTCATCGGTCATCGCCTCAAAATGGTAATTTCCCAGCCTTATAAGAGCTGTACTAAAGATGCCCCAAGGTCTAACTAACCATGGATCCTCCTTATGAAATAATCCATATGAAATAAATTTTATCGTAGGGGCTTATCTTGATTTTGAGTAATATTCTGGCGGTTTTAAGAAACCGCGGTGATCTGAACTGAAATGACTATCCAAAGCAATAACTTCCACTGCCCTTTATGTTAAACGGATCATAATGACTGAGAAACGGGAACTTAAGAAGAATAAAGGTGTCTATGTCATCACTTTTCCCCTCCATAAGGTGAAGAAATTCATATTCATATTCCGTAAGGTTTGAGGAAATATGGTCTTCATTTATTTTTCATTTCATTCTTACTTTACCTTGAGTTATTATAAGCCAACTGAGATTGGTGGTTTGTCAGAATTACAGGATTTAAATCCTTGAAACTATCTCATGCATCCTTTAGGTTTTTAGCCCAGCCAGTAAAATATATCTTTGTCAATATTTATGGTCGAAATGTTTTGGTGGTGGCTTTGAGACATGAATTCCCGAGAGAAAAAACCGGATAGCCCTTCAGCAACTTGGAAACATCAAAATTGATATGAAATCAAGTGGAGACATTGTAATTTTTCATTACAGTCAAATCACCGCGACGATTTCCATAATGGCGGCACCACAGCAAGCCCAGTGGCTCTTACAATCTACCGCTGACAATGGTAATCTCTGAACCGTGGAAACAGTGAAACTGTTATAATTGAAATAAATCAACTGTGTACTGTCTCTTCACAGACATTTGCTGTCAGTCTTCGTCGAAGCAAGGTGTATCGCTTGGTGTATCCTCATTTCTATGATGCTTGATGATTTGACTTCACTCTCAAAGGCCATCGAGAAAATGACGACTTTTAAAGATTTAACGGCATCAAGTTTGGATGCCCTGTTGGAACAAATCAACGCTCTTGAAGTCTGGGCTGATCAAAATTGGTAAGTTACTAATCAGTTGATACTTTTACTAAGCAGAATTACATTTTCACTTTGCTGATATTTTTTTCACGATAAAATTGAACAACCGTTTACAATAAACCGGCTCAGAGTTTCAGAGTAGAGACTGTTTTTCTCTTTCTCAAGAATTCAATGACATCTTAGATAAAAGTTGAAGCCTTCATAATTTCTGAGAGTGCGTGGAATGATTTTCAAGAGAGCCAAAGTTTGTCAATGTCTGCAATATGGTATCATAGAAAGGTCGTTTCACTCGTGTAGTGTACAATTTAGAAATTTGATGAAGTCATATCCTCAAACTACTAGAAGTTTCAAGTGCCCGGTAATTTCGAAAATGATCAAGATTTCAGAGAATTCCAGCGTTAGAATCATAACAAAGTACAATGTGTCCCAAAAACATGTGTGCCCTTCGAGAGACTGCTGCAAAGCAGCCTTAAACCCAATTTTCTTGTTTTTAAGAACTTTGATAGAAGAGAGTTCAACTTATTTGTTGGACTGATTTTGAGTCAATCTGCGCAGTAGTTATTCATTTATGGAACAAGAAAGTGGAAATCATTGGCCCACTCAAAACTAGGGGATTCGTTTATTCTCCGTTGTGTTAAAATATATATATTAATTGGAAAAAACCTACTTAGGCCAGTTTTCCGATTTTCACAAGTGAAACACATAGTCATGAATTGGATTTCGTGATAATCAAGAATAATCTACACATCTAGGGTTGTTAGAAACGGTGGTGTGCAACGCAGGTGCTGCAGGCCATGACATGCGTCACTTGGTTATTTTGCGCTGCAAAAGTAATAGTCTTTTAAGCCAACATTATTGCGTGCAGCAAGCTGTCTGGTTAATAGTCTTTATTCACTTGCTCATTAATTACTCCAAATGTGTTTCCTAACATAACTATAAAGTTTAAGCACATTTGAAATTCAAGTTATAAAGGTAAGTAAGGAGATAAAATTCTCTGGTTTTGAAACTGCCAGTGATTTTTGCCTTCTTTCTCGATAAATCAAGAACCGCTTGTGACATTTACTCATTCTCGATACCAAACTCTCAAAGTTGACATCTCTACTGTTCAATAATGTAAAACCGAATAAGTTGGATTCATGGGATTCATGTCCCCAGGGACGTAGGAAGCATCTCAAACTTGAGGGGGCACGACACTTCGAGGGCACTTTTTCCTTAAGAAAAAGGGGGCATTTTCTAAAAATAAAAAGGGCACTTCTTTGGTTATTTCAACATCTTGGGGGGCACGTGCCCCCAATGCCCCCGGTTCCGACGTCTATGCATGTCTCTTCCACAGTAGCCATTCAAACAGCGCACATGTTTTTGAGACACCCTTTAGCCTATACTCATTTAAGGTTTTAGTCAAGCTATGCAGTCAACAGGAAGATTTCACAGCCAGATACACTAGCCTCTTTAAGATGATGACAACGCTGCGAATTATCGTGTCGGAATTCTTATCGCTTCGTTGAGGTTAGTGCCCCTTGGTTGGTGCTGAGCTAGAAAACATAATTGAATGTTCAATTCATCATTGGCTTTTGATATTTTCGACAAACCATCTTAACGCTCTGAATAACTGTTTTAAAATTTAAATTGGTTTTGTGGGATGGGAATCCTTATCTTCTCTTTTTTGACGGAATATGATTAAAGCAGTGCTTAGTGAATTTCAGAATAGACAAAATCGGCTAAGGTTTTGTGGGATAGGAATCCATATCTTCCCTTTTTTGAATGAATATGATTACAGCTGTGCTCAGTGAATTTCAGAATAGACAAAATCGGCTAAGGTTTTGTGGGATAGGAATCCATATCTTCCCTTTTTTGAATGAATATGATTACAGCTGTGCTCAGTGAATTTCAGAATAGACAAAATCGGCTAAGGTTTGTTTGCACCCATTTCAAGTCATGTGATCAATCTCTTGATAAAACATCTATTGATTTCTTTAACATATTTTGCGCCGTGCAAAGTTATGCCTTGAGTGCAGAAGGTTGCATAACTAAAACTTCCCAAGAGTATATATTCACATGACTTGAAAGGGGTAAAACAAATCTTAACCGATTCTTTCAATCTTCTCGTTACAGTTTAGTAGTCTTGAAAATCTATTGGTTGGGCAAGCTCCAAAATCAATGATGACCAAATCATTTAGGTGATTGCGCTGACACGTGAAAGTACTCTCGAATAACGACCATTGAAGAGTCCAGCACAAGAAATTTTGCGTTTTCGCAAATCTTACGGGTTATCCAATTTGAGACACACTTTAGGACCATGTACTATGGTAAAATACTGTCGGCGTTGCAACAACCGGGATTTTGTATTGAGTCTAGTTGTATCTGCTATTTTACCTGTTCATGTTTCCCTTCCCGCAGCCCTGGATATCAATTCCTGATTTCAACGATCAAGGCATCACTCGAAGATTTATACACATCTGCATTGGAAGATGAGCCTAAACTTGATGTAAAATCGTCACCGTTGGAAGACAGAAGTTTCTTCAAGGAAGACGAGAAAATTGCAAGCAAAATTCTTCATCCAAGCAGTGAAAAATTAGAAGAGGGAGAAGCAGCGCAGGGGCTTCCTGAGATTGAGGACCAACCCTCTGAATGTGTTATTTGTTAAAGGAACTTGAGGGCATCTTCAGGGATAGAAGATGATTTGTATATATACACTCATTTCTTCAATAAAGACTTGTGCCCAAGAAACTGTAGTAGCCTCTTCCCGAAAGTTAAGAAACTTCTGCCGGAAACCATCAGAAGTCAGTTCTAAGTTCAAAAGATTTTCAGTTTTTCTGCGAGGTCCCAAGTGTTTTCAAATAAATACATGGTGCCCAATTATAAAAAGCACATTTTGTTCTTTCTTGTAATTTTGGTTCAACAAGCAATCCATGTTGCTTTTTAATAGATTATTTTGAAATTTAGTGAAAATTTTAGAAATTCTGCAAGAAATTTTCACCATGAGAAATGCACCCGAAATTATTGGATCCTACTGCAAAGCCAAGATTCAGGTTTCTTATTCAAGAAATGTGTGCGTGTATCGTAACTTTGCTTTGTAAAATTTAGAGTATTATAGCAAATGGATTTATGATTATTTTTATTTCGATAAACCCAGAAAAATAATTCTTGCAATCGTTTTTTCTTCATGTGGTACTGAACTTGTAAATCATATCGAATAAAGAACAATTTGGAAAGTATTTTTGTCTAACGCTGGTCGCAATTAATTATCAGATGATAGTGAAATCTCATCAACCTGAGGTATGTTTGATTGGTACCAGTTCTTAAAACGGTAGCCTTCGCAAACTCAGAATTCAACGGAATTTCGTGTTTGATAGAAATTCTGCATACGTTAGGTTTGCCTCGAGGTTTGCCTGATTTGGAAGGAATTCTGAACCTTCTGCTTTAAATGCAGAAAGACTTAATTTAAAGATAAAAACTTGGCCGATGACTTAAAAGTGAGCTCATGAGAAAGAGCTTTTCAATAATCGGCTTTGAAAGATTGGAATGAGACTGCGTTCAAATGTTGCCGACATATTTTGAAAACGGTGCAAAATGTGACAGATAGGCCTCCCATTAACAAGAACATAAGATCCTTTTGGATGATTACAAAGTCCGTCCTGAGCTAAACAAGCATAAGATTATCTGATTATTAATTTCTTCATAACCCCAAATGATCGTTGATTCTGTTTTTTGCTACAGTCAGAGAGATGAGTGTTGCTGCTAAAGTCGCCTTCAATGGAAAATCGAGCGCCTAGTATAAGGACAAGAATCGCCTCAAGGTCAAAGGCAATATTTTGGTCTTTATGTCAAACGAGAATGATACGCAAAAATCAAAAGTCATTACCCCTAGTTTGCTTATAGTTCGTGCACAAAACTATTGGTGCATCTGTGTCAAATGAGATGTCATGTGAGATTTACGATAACGCAAAATTACTTATGCAGAACCCTACAGAACGTTTCAGTTGTTGCTATTCGCGGGCATCTAATTTGAGACAAGCAGTCACGAAGATTCCTCTGTGCAGAATGATATGCATGAAGATGTTTTGGTTCAGTGTGATCACGTCCCTTCCCCCAGTCCATGGCGCCATTGCTTGCTGGGATTCTGCACCTTTCGTCTCAACTTCACCTGCGATGATTGCATCCGTTGCTGTGTAGGAGGGGGGTCCTTCTACCTTTGGTTATGCTGCAAATGCTAGCCTCTGTGCAGTTGAGTTATTTGATTAAGTTGAGTTATTTGCATAATGAGTACTATCAATAAGTGGCTAATGATTCGTTCGTTCTAGAAAACGATTGTTTTGACATAATTAAGCTGCTAATGAAGTCAAGAACGTGCCAATTCTGGGTGAATTTGTTGCTGTGCCAGGGTAAACATCCTAGTAATTTATCCATCTTATGGTGTCAAATCTGTCTAACATGAAATAAGCCGACGTCAAATGTTGCTATAGGATCGCGGGAAACTTCTGTATCGCATGCACTTTCTGTGCGCTTTCTTTATTTCAGTGCTCATTAGCAGAGATAAAACGGTAATCAATTGCATTAACGAGCGTGACGGACTTTCTTACTTACTGACCTCGAAGCCCCTTCTTAGATTACAAAGTGGACTTTGTAATCAAAAATGGGATACTTTTCAACCCGTTCAAAATGATGCTTAACGGCCCATTATGTGTATAAGGAGTATTCATTTTCGCTAAGAGAACAAACATGGCAATTTGACTTTTACGCTCTTTCTTATTTGACTAAGGGGGTCATTTATCTATAAATCGTCGTGCCGGGGCGGGTTAGAATTTCTGAAATGGTTAGAGATTCTCATACCCCTGCGAATTTCCCCTTAAAATTTTCATTCCCCATTGAAGATTAGTGGAAAATTTAGTATCCCATCATCGATCACTTATCAACTATTTTCAGGTAACCGCTTGAAAGTTTTGTTTTTGCGACAGAGATGAAACAACAGGAATGGAGCTACCATGGAAGTCCAATAAGCTGGTATTTTATACTAATGTGATAGAAGATCTGAATGCTGTCGGCATATGATAAAATATGCCGACAGAAGATATGATAAAATGATAAATAATTTTCTGAAGAATTTACCATAAAAATTTCGTACCCTCTCGAAAATGTCCAAAAATTTTTCATACCGCCAGTTTTCCTTTGAATAGTTTTCATACCGAATTGTATGTAACAGACTCCTTAAAAAATGGAAGCCACGAGGAGGGTGATGAATATAAAGGAAGGGAAAGGGATGAATAGAGAGTTTACAAAACCAGGACGGCAACGCCAGCCAGAACGTCATCTGAAATTCCGGAAAGCAAGTCTTGTTTCCGTACGCTACCTTTAATATATCATCCAAAAGGCCAAAATAAAGCCCCCTGTAACTCAGAGATGCCTGAAAACGACATTCTTATTTTGAAAACAAACATTTAAAACGACTGAGTTTTACAGAACGCCAGAAATACGGTTTCCAAGTTGTGAAATCGAAGAGGACAACTTCAGAGTCTCTCATGGGGAGCAAATTCGAACGAAAAGCAAGGAATCTTTTGAAAATCTAAAGTTCTGAAACAAAAGCAACTTTGCGTTGCAGTCGCCGTTGCCGTCGTCGTTTCGTAAACTCCTTAATGTCTCTCTGTCAAACCAGCCAAACAAACCGTCATGTCATGGCTGTGTTTTTTGTATTCATTTAGGGACAGAGCAAAGTTTATTTTATAACAAGGCCGGTGCAAAACGTAACGGGGCAACTACTTTTATTTAGCTTAACAGAGGTGGGTCAACACTTTTTTGAAGCAAATATCAACGGGGCAGGATGAAATTTGAAATGTAAAATGTCTCATTTTGATGTCAAACTTGTGAATCATTCAAGCAAAGAAATGCTTGGAAGGGATAAATATGTTTAGATGACGCAAAATGTCCTGGTCAGTTACTTGCATCAGTCATATCTCTTAATCTTCAAAGTAAATTCTTCATTGAAAAACATTCGTAAGTACAAGAATTGATTTTCTTGTGGTCTTTGGCTACTTTATGGGTGATAAGTACTGTACAACATCTTTTGTTCATGAATACCGGGCAGATACATTTTTAAGGACTTTAAGGAAAGGGCGATGGGGCAGTTAGTTTTTCTGCAATAATTTCATACGGGGCAAGCAGATTTTTTTCCAAAAAGTTTTCATCTCCACTGGCCATGTCATATAATAAATTTTGCACTGTTCCTTATTGTAGACAAAAGCCCCAGTAGCAAAAGCAAGAGTGAATTCTGTAATGCAAAGATTCAGCTCTAGCTCTAGTACATGAAAAAGCATTGTGCCTTCCTAAAGAATAGATCTCGCACCTCTGGGTGTACTCGATCAATAGAGTGTGAAATCTTTTCTTCAGGAAGGCAAATTGATGAATAAATGGGCAAATAAATGGTAAGTTCTTCAGAAAATTATTTATCATTTTATCATATAATGTCGAAGAGCCAAATCTTTAGTTTACAAGCCCCCTAGGGTACTTGACTACGGAAGTGATGGGGTTATGCAAAAGCCTCCCCACACCCTGCATCCTGGCGCATAGAAAATGCCCCAACAGTATACCCTGTTGCATAAAATTTCACCAGAACCTCTAAGAATTTTCCTTTCGGAATATACCCTGTCGTATAATTCCTTATTAATTGCAATGCCCTGTCGCATAATTTTTGCTACAAAAAGACACCTTGTTGAGCGGCACATCCCGTCGGGCCAAGTAGGGGAGTGCCCCCACCCCCCGGGGTTACAAGCTTCGCGGCTGGTTATCAGGCTAGCTCGCCCTGGCTACCCCAAGCAGTATGCAGGACAATAAAATTCTTGAAACAATGTTTCTAACAATAGAAAATGTTCAATTGATCAAACACTTGTAGCCCAAGGGGGATTGCTTTGACCCGAATTTGAAGCTTGTTTGTCGAAGCTCTTCGGCCCGGGGGGGGTACATGACTTGCGGATGGACGGGGGTCTGCCGCCCGGCTTTCAGAAAGGCACCCTCTTCTAATTGCCGAAAGTTGCCGTCATACCCACTTTTATGATGAATTTTGGCGGAAAACCACCCATTTTTTGCTATTTTTCGCCAATTTTTGGATAAACCACCCTTGTTTATGGAAAATCTGCCGAAAAGGGACCCTTGTTTAGAGAATTTGGGGCCAAAAAACCCACCCATATGGGTGGCACATACCCGTACCCTCAACATGTTATGTACCCCCCCCCCCCGGGCTCTTCGGTCAAAGCTCGGCATGTATTTGTAAGTGAATGATATTACTTCGTTGTTGTAAATCTCGTTGCTGCAAAAATGAATATAGGCTATAGGCTAGAAAAGATGGTTGTCGTCCAAGAGTTCCAAAAACTTGCGGCAAGAACAGGGGCGGCGTGGCAAAAATTAAGGGCCCGGGAAAAGCTTGTCGAAAAGGGGCCCATGATAGCCTCAAGTCCCTTTCTGAAAATTAGAATCCTGTCCCCTTTCACAATTTATGGTTCCACAAGAATCCACGCAGCCAGTGGCGGCGCCACGGGGGAACTTAGGGGACTTCCAATCCCAAACGTTGTCTAAAATTATCAAAGAAAAATGGCATAAAATTAGTTGAGCATACCTTTAGATTGAAAAATTACGTCGAAATCCCCTCCCCCCCCCTAGTTCTTTCGGATTTTTCAGCGGTGGCAGCGCCACTGGACGCAACAAACTGAAAAAACAGGTTAACCAAAAAGAACTAACTAGCACACTTTAGAATATTCGCAAACAGTAGTAATTTATGAATGTAAATGGTTAAATGCATCATAAAGCCATGATGATGGATTCATCTTAACTAGAAATTCCTATTATTGATTAAATAATTTTGGAGGCATTTTTCTAGCTGAAAAGACCTTCACAAAAGTAAATCTTTCAAGGAATGGCGTTCAAGGTTGTCTCAAGCAAGGGCGGCGCCACGGGGTGGACAGGGGTGGACATTTGCACCCCACTTTCCTCAGTTCGGTATTTATTCCTGAGCAAAAATGATATAAAAAAACTTTAGGTATACCTTCTGACAACGAATTTATGGCCATTCATCTCTTGTCCACCTCACTTTTTTCAGGGCAGGCGCCACCCCTGGTCACAGAGCTTCGTATGCTCCAAGTCGTTAAGAAGATTAATACTTGAATGGCTTGACAGAAACTTATACCGATTGCACCACAATTCTTCTTAACCTTCACACTACCAAGTTAATAGCTTAGTGAATGAGTTGTGAAATGTGCAATATGTTTTGGCACTGATGGTAAGTGACACGGCCAAGGCAAATCAACTAGCAGGGTATCAAAGTAAGGGGTGTTGGGGGCGAAGCTCCCAGGGACAGTTTCGATGACACGTCCTCTACTTTGGCCTAGAATGCTTCTCTCCGACCCTATGTTTTGCCGGTCCCGAAAAGAATTATTGACCATTTTTAGCAATGTTTGTCTGAATTAGCATATCCAGGAGAATTTTTGAGAAAACATCTTTTCATTGGTTTAGAGGGCTGAGAATTAGAGCCCCTGCGAGCGAAGCGAGCAGAAAATTTTTTCGATCACGCCCTTTAGATTAGCTGAAAATGCACTTCAGAGCACAGGTGGTGGGGAAAAATTAGTAAAAATAACAAGTACCTCCTTCTTTACTTTAGTGTTTGCCAAATTCGCCAACTTTGTCTAGATTAGCCAAACGACGACGATGTTTCCCCTTTACTTTGGCTTAAAACGACTCTCCGAGTCACCTCCTAGTATTTTTCGGAAGTATTCTTTCCCTACTTTACCTTCACCGAACTTCTACTACATTCTCCTTGTTTTGAAAGAATCTCGAGACCCATCTTTTAACAGAAGTGGAGGGGGCATTTCCCCATCTTCACCCAAGACCACGCCACTGCTTCTGGATCTGCATGAACTAGATCACGGAAGGCAAGTGTTTTCGATTCGAGACAAACACGCAATTTCACTCAACTTCAATTAAATACATGTCCCCATTGCACCATTATGAACAATCAAGCATCGCAAGCTTCAACTCTGCAGCTACCGGGACCTTCCATATCACTTCAGTTTCTGAATCAGTGAAGATCAGACAAAACTGAAGATTTAACAAATGGCTCAAAAAAGTCTCTGAACTGAGACCAAAGACTTCGCTAAAGCGAGACCTTCGAGAGGAGGTTTGGAAGTATGGAAGTTTGTGCAAAGCAATGATCTTTGCTTTGTGTGTCAAGTGAATTTCTGGGTCTTGCCCGGGCTCTTGCCCAATGGTCGTAAAATTCAAAGTTTTTCAATGGGCCCAGTCACTGGTGGGGCTATTTCTCCTCAGGTGTGGGACAGCAGGAGAGCCTAGTGGGGCAAATGCTTTGATAGTACACATGTTAAACTAGCCTTGTCTTACATTTTATAAGAAATGCGTGCACCTATAATTTTCTTCTAGCTTAGCTTTGGGGGCCCATATCTGAACGATTTTCAGGGGCCACCGGGACGATTTCCCGGTGTCCCGGTGGGCCACGCCGCCCCTGGGCAAGAAGATTCATTCTCACATGGCTCATGTTCCTTTTCGACAGACGACCAGACCGGCAGAGCGTCCGACCACATGCAAAGAGAAGCTGAGCTTTGTTCTTATCACAACACAGATTGAGATAAGTTATTCTTCAATGTCGCCTGCAAAAAACTGGAAACTGCCATTGGAGAAAGGTGGGCTATGCCTATTTATTTTGTTAATGCTCTCATGATATGCGCCAATGGAGTGGAGGAGGGTTTGAACAGACTTAAACTGAGGGCGTGCCACTCAAGCTTCCAAACGTACCAGTTCCATGGAGGTGGGGGGGGGGGCTGGGTTCGCAGCTAAACTTCGTGTAGGGATGTGCCATCCACAGTCTCGAAATGGTAGCGTTGGCCAGATCAATATTTGTGAAAATGATACCTCGAGGGGGAGTTTCTTATCATAGCAAAGGCTCCAAATCTTTGATTGGCTAACGCACAGACACACCCTAAGAATTTTCACACCTTGAAAGCCAATGCCGTTCGAGAATTTGTGATCACATGACGAGAAACGCCCCTTTTCGCCGGTTTTTATCCCTTCCCTCTAAAAAAGCCCGGTGTAAAATCTGTTACAAAATTTTCGAAATCTTTTTTCTCGTACGTGTTCAGCAAGCCTGAGAGCACATTTTCCTCGCGAACTTTCCTGATATTCCAAATATTCATGAAATTACGCCATGTTGAAATCGATGCTAGCGTTTTTACTGTCTGAACATAGTCGCAGATAAACAGTAAATTTGACATTCAAGAACAGCAAGTCATCGATTTCAAAAATCCTTAGTCACGTTGGCCTAGTTTGGTCAAGGAATGAAGGCCAAGTTTGTGGTTCGTTTTACGAAGAAAGCAAATCAAAACTTACCGAGAGTTGCCACGAATGCTTATCAATCCATACTCCATTTGCTTAGTGAATGCAGACAAGCAATTATGCATTAAAGTAATCATAAAACAGGCCCGTCGGAACGAAATTGATATTGGGGGGGCTTAAACGAGGTGCGAGCGAAGCGAGCCAAAATGGGGGTCCGGGGGCTTGCCCCCGGGAAAATTTTTCATGACCACGCCCTTTAGATCGTTGGAAAACGCCCCATTTTTGGAAAATGTGCCATTGACGGAGGCAAAGGATCACGACTAATGAGGGTCTTTCCATGAAAGTTTTGAAATTTTTGACTTGTATGATATCAAAAGATATTGCATTTTGGATAGATTCTGGTAGCTTCCTCGAATATATACGAGTTTGAATCTTCATTCTTAGGACCTTGGCTTTTACAGCCTTTTTCACTTACAAAATTATCAAACTTCTGCAAATTATTGGGGAGGCTGAAGCCCCCCCAGCCCCCCCCCCCCCCCCCCGCTTCCGACGGGCCTGTAAAATCCTTCTCCTCTCAGCCTTCAAAACAATTTTATGACGAAGGTGAAATTGACATCTTCATAAACGGCGCGAAAACAACTCGTCACGTGGGAGGAAGCTCAACAATTTCTGTGTTGGTTCCTTGGAAAAGGGAACACATTGTTTTTACAGGAGATTTCGATGGAAATTTTGAAGAAAAATCGAATTGGCTCTTATTTTCAAATTTTGGTCAAATAAACAATACCAAAGATAGAAGCGTATGTGATTTATTTGGTTATTATCATATTGTGATACCTAGTGTCGGTATTCTTCCTTATATCTGACTAGTAAACTGAAAAATACAATAATTAAAGATATTCGCAAGCCCATCGAAAATCCCCCAACTTTCTTTCAATCAATGCACCAAACAGCTGCCTTCATTCATATTTCTACAAAAAATCTATCTGCTGCCATAAGTCCATTATGTTCTTGCTTCCATTATGGTGTAAGCTTCAAAGAAGTGAGAGTCTTCACAACTAGTTTGGCACGAAATTCTCTGATGATTTTTCCTCAGTTCAAATTTGTTTTGCTTTATGTATTAAGTTAGATGTTTTCAGTACTAAAATCGTGATTTTTCTTTATCATTTCATTGTTTTTTGTATGTCTCTGGACTAAGAAGATACACATATTTCTTTCTATATGAAACTCTATACAAAGCTCAGCTCTCAGATCGGCAAAAAATTTAAGAAAGTCCAATGCTGGAAAAATATAACTTAAGAAACTATTTGTAAAGTAAATCTTTGGCACATTTCCACTTAATTTTCACTTGTTCCAACATATGAATCGCGAAGTACTGGACTAATGTGTAAACATTGATTAGGCTACTCATCCAAAATTCTTAGTTTCCTACAAAACAAAACACGTACATGAATGGTCATGTGAATGGTCCTCAATGAATTTCTATGTCACAAAATGAATAACCTAAGGCATGAAAAATGTTGCTATGAAGCCAAGAACGAAGCTTCTTGTCCAAAATGAATCTAATTGACAAATTTGCCCTTCCTTTGACCCTCTCTTCCTTGCGTATGGCAAATTTGAATGTTTTGGCTAATTGAACTTCACTGATTTAAACTTTTTGTAGATATTGAGAAGTTTCAAAACAATCGGACAAATGTGATGTGCTCTCAGACTGACCTTTGTGTCAGTTACTGATCACCTGTGTGCGACTACTGTATTTATATCAAACATTCCCAGTTTATGGATTTTGGCGTACATTTCTTCCCAACCAAAAGTAGGACAATGCACTTATTTTCATATTATAGAAACTGTTTTAGAAACTCTAGTAGTCTCTTCCAGCAAAACGAAACCCTAAGATGTGATCATAGGTCGATTCGAGGTTGAGAAACATTCAACTTCTGCATGAGTTACAAAATGTTTCAACCAAAGAGTGCGTAGCTTACAAAAACATGCTAAGATGTATCATTTTTTTAACGATTTTCTTCTTTCTTGTAGTCCTCTTCAATCACGAACCTTAGTTTTATGAAAATTAGGAAACTCTGCTGGAATCTTTCACTTAAAGAATTGAGCTCAAATTTAAGAAACTCAACGACAAAGTAATTAGTATAAAGGTTTAGGTAAGGTTTCTGAACAGCTGATGAATGAATGAATAAATGAATGAATGGATGAATGAATGAATGAATGAAAGAATGGAAGAATGAATGAATAAATAAATGAATGGTACGTGTCAGGGGTAGGAAATCCAAGCCTTTGTGAACTTGTTTACGTGTAGTGGTGCCTTAGGCTTTGCAATATTTGCCTGCTTTAAGCACAAATACACTACATATAGTTGATATGCCAGTATTCTTTAAAAAAAACCAAGGATTCGGGCCAGTACTGAATGCTTCTTAAATTATCAGATTCTCAGTACTCAGAGTTTCTTACAAGTTTCTGAAAGGTTCCATAACATTCTCTATGTTCACTACCTGTTCCTTGAACATTCAACATTTTTTAAGCCTTGCCAACGTTTAGAATTCATTCAAGTACCTTCCAAATAATATGATACGGGAACGAAATGAAAATAGAGTAATTATGCCAGAGATTTCCTTTGTGGAAATATATGGCTTCTTAAGTTATATTTTCCCAATACTAGAACTAGAGTTTCTTAATTTTTTGGCAATCTGAGAGTTGAGTTTCTTATAAGCAGTTCCTTATAAGGAAAAATTCGTGTAGCCTGTCAGTCACTTTCGAATCAATTTCGAGCATTGAGGAGTGCAATGCGAGGAGCCAATGTTCTGTGATAGCAGAAAGAATTGGAAATATTGGCCAAAATTCTCAATTGAAAATTTTTTTATTCTCCCTTCCGAGGAACCAAATAGCAAGATAAGTCAGAAATTCCGATTAATTCGAGCTCAATTCTTTACACTAGTTTTGATCAAATCTATTACCTTTTTTTTGGGACACCCGGTAGTCAGACATAAGGAAGAATACCGACACCAGGCATCACAATATGATGATAACCAAATAAATCACATACGCTTCTATCTTTGGTATTGGTAAGCGTTCTAATTGTTTATTCGACCAAAATTTAATAACAGGAGCCAATTTGATTTTTCTTCAACATTTCTATCAAAATCTCCTGTAAAAACAATGTATTCCCTTTTCCAAGGAACCAACACGGAAATTGTTGAGCTTCCTCCCACGTGACGAGTTGTTTTCGCGCCGTTTATGAAGATGTCAATTTCACCTTCGTCATAAAATTGTTTTGAAGGCTGAGAGGAGAAGGATTTTATGATTACTTTAATGCATAATTGTTTGTCTGCATTCACTAAGCAAATGGAGTATGGATTGATAAGCATTCGTGGCAACTCTCGGTAAGTTTTGATTTGCATTCTTCGTAAAACGAACCACAAACTTGGCCTTCATTCCTTGACCAAACTAGGCCAACGTGACTAAGGATTTTTGAAATCGATGACTTGCTGTTCTTGAATGTCAAATTTACTGTTTATCTGCGACATATTTGCTTCTTCCCATGTTTTTAGCCTATGTTCAGACAGTAAAAACGCTAGCATCGATTTCAACATGGCGTAATTTCATGAATATTTGGAATATCAGGAAAGTTCGCGAGGAAAATGTGCTATCAGGCTTGCTGAACACGTACAAGAAAAAAGATTTCGAAAATTTTGTAACAGATTTTACACCGGGCTTTTTTAGAGGGAAGGGGTAAAAACCGGCGAAAAGGGGCGTTTCTCGTGATGTGATCACAAATTCTCGAATGGCATTGGCTTTCAAGGTGTGAAAATTTTTAGGGTGTGTCTGTGCGTCAGCCAATCAAAGATTTGGAGCCTTTGCTCCTTATCATATTTGTCCGACGGGGATGTGCCATTTTTTCAGGGTATCGTTTTCACCTATTTTTTCTATAACGGGGCATCAAAAGAAGGCAATAGACCACTTTCACAAATACGTCAATTCTTTTGACATACTTCCATGAACATCACTTGCCTCGATATCATGTGGATCTAAATCTCAAAAGAGTGCATTGCTCTTAGCAACGCATGAAGTAGTTTTGTACGTATCTCTGCAACATAATGATATGATGTAGATTTCTCGGTGTACTGGTAATCACATCTCTTAGCTACCTCGAATTGAATTTAATTGTGAAACTGGTCTATTGTTCTGGAGTCGATTGTCAAAACATGTCAAAAGGTTTGCGCCCCCGCAGAAGCAATTCTAGTTCTTTTCGTTAAGAGGGGGAGGGGTGCAATCCTACACAGTTTTCTGCACTGCTCGCAGCTTTGGATCTTTTCGCTAGGCCCATTACGAACATGAGCATGAAAAGAGGAGGAATACATTTAAAGTTAATAGGATGAATGATCCGTGTGTACAGAACCTCAAAGTTTGGTTGAAAGTTTCCCGACAAACTGAAACAAATATCTATTGACTAGGTTACATCTTAAGCTTATCACTTTAAAAACCATGAAATGTCCTGGGAAAATATTTCAGGAAATTAATTATAAAGAAATCTTAGATTGGTTTCATCTAATAAGAACATCTATCTCCACACCACCATTGTATCATTCGTGAGACTTTTGATAAGGTATTTAGGGCAGTAACAAATTGATTGTTCCTTGGTTAAACTAACATGATATCTTTCGGTAACAAATCGACTTGATAATATGTCCTTGCCGCATGAAATTCCTTTGGTAACGCAAAAAGAAATTTATCTAAAGAATTTCTAGAGAGCCTCCCAGGGGGGGGGGGGTTTACATGACTTGCGGATGGACGGGGGTCTGCCGCTCGGTTTTCAGATAGCTACCCTCTTCTAATTACCGACAGTTGCTGTCATACTCACTTTTATGATGAATTTTGGTGGAAAACTACCCATTTTTGATAACATTTTGCAAATTTCTTGAAAACCTACCCATGTTTAAGGAAAATCGGCCGAAAAAGGGACTCTCTGGAAGAATTTCATTATTCAATTGATCTCTTTCTCGAGCATTCAGGAAGTTTTAACCACCTTTGCCACACAAACTACTCCAATTCTCATCTTGTTTCTTTATGAACTTGAATGTATGTGCAGATGCCTTGTCCATAAATAGAGTAAAAGTTCTTCAGGTAGACAAGCATAAAAAGGCTTAACAATGAACTATAAAAAATACAAAGAAGACACCCAGAGCCTACAATTCTTTCTTTGGTCATCCACTGTTCACGGAGTGTGTGTTGCCTCGATTTGAATGGGTTAATAATAATAATAATAATAATAATAATAATAATAATAATAATAATAATAATAATAATAATAATAATAATAATAATAATAATAATAATAATACCTTTTTTAATGTTAGTTTTACGATAGTGCTAGCACTAATATACACTAACATGAAGCAATTTTAGAGATTGCATTATGGAACTTATTGACTGCAAATGCTGCATGCGCATTCATTTTCGAAAAACCAGTCTTTTATGAGAGTTTTGAACTGATAAAATGGGTTGTTTTGAGAGATTTGTCTTTATGCTTGCGCAATAGACTTATGACGATGACTGTCTCGTTTCCCTGTGCTCTTTGACTTGATGATGGCGCTCCAGTCAACAGAGCCCCAACGGACACTCATAATATTACTCTTAGGCCCCGTCCACACGTATCCGGATATTTTTGAAAACGCATCTTTTTTTATCCGTTTTCAAAAAGATTCGCGTCCACACGAGGAGCGTTTTCGAAGATATCCCCGTCCACAAGAAGACGCTGCTACATTCAAACTTCGCTGTTCGAACTTCGACAAAAGAAAACAGACAATCAAAATGCCCTTTTGTTGTCCCCAAAGATCCGTGCGCATGCTCTGATACGTCGTAAGTCGATGCCTTGACGTCAGCGTTTTCGAAAAGCTCCGTTTTCACCCGTCCACACGACAACATGAAAACGGCGTTTTCAAAAAGATCCACTCTGGAGAGCGTTTTCGAAAAGCTTCGTTTTCGGTGACTGAAAACGCCGTCTCCGAGTGGACGGGAACCCAAAACGGATAAAAAAAGATGCGTTTTCAAAAATATCCGGATACGTGTGGACGGGGCCTTAAAAACATGGCCCTACTTAGGCCCAAACTTCGCGAAATTACCTACAGTACCAATCAGATTGCAAGATTTGTAAATTACTGTTGTTACGGTGTAAATGTGATAGAACGTTCGACTCGATTGAAAAATTGAAAGCACTCCCACGGGATTGAATTTCGAAGCCGTAAAGCCATGATTCCATCATAATTCCACTGATGATTGAAGAAAATAGGGCCAAGCCCTTCAGTTTTTCATTATGAATCCCTCTTGAATCGGGATACAAGGGACTCATTGTCATAAGTCTACTCGCGCAGAAGCGTCATGCATGGCTCCCGGAAACGAGGCGAAGTGATCGCGTAGCGTGATAATCACATTACAACGTCCATTTCAGTTTAAGTTCATTTTTTTTCTATTTCAAATATTCATCTACTTACAAAAATCATTAAACTAACAAAATTTACAAATATTACAAGTTGCGATAAAACTACATAGAATATCAGAAATTTTTGTGGAGAAGAATTTTCTTAAAGGAGGAACTCTCTCTCAGTAGATAAACTAATCGAGGAGAGAACCCCTTATCACTCGATTTGAAGTATCTTAAGGGGTCTGTTTCATCCAACATGCTTTGCACGTGCCGTCTCCCGATCTGCCTTTGTTGCCGCCATTTTCATGGGCCATGAAAATGGCACTAACAAAGGCCAACCAAGAGACGACAAGTGCAAGGAATGCTGGATGAAACAAAACAAACCCTTTAAACATTTTGAGATTGATTGATGCAAAAACAGCCAAAAAACTTAAACTTAATAGTTCGCAGAGAACAGGTGTAGCTATAGTTGATGGCGAAAACTCAACACAGAAGGAGATTGCTTGATGTTCAGGGGAATGTTGTTCCAATATTTAGCACCAGTCTACCTAATAATGCCAAATTTTTATTCCGAATTTGGGCTTTTATGATAAAACAATTTTAGATTTCTGCTTTATACTATATATTTTTGATGGCATGTAAATATTTTATCCACGTTTTTATTGAGTATTATTTGTATTTTAAAGGATTCTTTTGTATTTTAATTTTTTAGAGTTGGAATTAATTAGCTATCTACTGTAGCTATCTTTTACTATCCAACAATAAATAAATGAATAATAATAATAAAATAATAATAATAATAATAATAATAATAATAATAATAATAATAATAATAATAATAATAATAATAATAATAGATTTTTCAGCATATTGCAAGGTGCATGGGGCTCAAATATTTGCAAAAACTTTGAAATAAAATGTGTAAAATGTTATTTTCCTAATTCTTTCAACTGAATGAATCGAAGGGAACTTTAGGCCATTCGCAATAATTCCAGAAAGAGCATTTTTGATATCGTCAATCTTTTTAGAGTTACGGCATTTAAAAGATTTCTACTAGTTTTGAATTTGTGACGTCATCATTTTACTAAATCGTAAACCACAATAGCTACAAACGTCTGCTTGCTACCAGCTTGTAGATCTTCAAAAACTGATTATTTCTTGTATTGGTCATTTTGACTTTCCTCAATCAGCTTACGAATTATTATGCTTTTAATCTTTTTCAAAGCTCCGGTTACCTCCTCTGGCACACCCTTTCATAAAACGTAGAAAAGCTGTAATTTCAAAAAATAATGATGATATCGAAAATGCTCTTTCTGGAATTACGGGAACGACCTATTTCGCTTCGATTTACTGACTTGCAAGAATTAGGCAATGACATTTTACACATTTAATTCTAAAGTTTTGCAAAGATTCGAGCCCTATGCTATAGACCTTTTAGCTATTCTAAGAAAGAATCTGTATCGAACGATATTTCATTACGTTTTGTAGAATTTTCGAATGTGCACAATGGCGATCGAAGCTCTAACGCCACTCAATCGAACCTCGCATATAAAATTGTATGAAAATATTGCTTGATCCAGGCTCTTTTGTAGAATAGCTAAAAAGTATGTTGCAAGGTGTTATGACAAGTCATGAAAACATCACTCTTACGAGCATGCCTTCTATCATGTTGATGAACATATGACAGAATTTCAAAAAAATTGTGAAAGACAGAAGGAGATATCCTATTAACAGACTCATAGACAATAAAAGTAACTTCAAATGAAATAAATCATACAACTTAAGAATCTTCAAGTCAGAACAAAATAGGAGAACATGGAGAAGTAAAATTCTGAATGCAATAGCTCTAACAACTTTCTTTTGCAAAATATTATGGATGGGTGTCAGCGATGGATGTCAACGTCGTGTGTTATGATTCGATTTGAGTGGCATATTTCAAGATATTTGTCAGATCTGTTTGCTCTTTACAAAAGCGAGCTTTTAACCTCTAGAGAGAATGAAACTTTGCAGCTGAACACCATTTGAAGTCCTGAATCCAAATCTGGATCTCCAAATCATTCCATGACGCAATTTGCAACTATTTCCGAAATAACGGCTGTTCCTTGAAGTTGTGTACATTCCCTTCTTGCTATACAAACCGTATCCGCACTTTTTACTTTTGCGGCCTCGGCTAAAGGTCTGGAGCGAGTGACGTTTTCTACGAAATGGCCAAGGTAAATTTAGGCAACCCTTTGTTCAGTTTCTTCGATAGCAAGATAGGTCAAAAGACGAATTACGGGAAAAAGACTGAGACCAAGATTAGAGAAATTAAACATTATTCGACTAAAAAGCCTGTTATTCGATAAAATTTCATTCTCAGCTGTGTGAGTCAATAAAAAGAGCCGGCGTGTGAAAAATTCTGCTCCCTTAATATCAAAGTAATGTCTTGTTTTATTGCCGATATGTCTAATTAAGTTCTGTAATCTACCCGGCTTTAACCGGTCCTTCCTTCCCGTCGAAATGGGAGTTAATCTGCGTAAAGCTGCTTTCGAAACCCTGCATAAAACGAGTGAAAACACTAAGCAAGATTTCCCTTTGCTCTCCTTCCTAGGAATAATGACACTTGGATGTGTTGATGTATTTTGTCCTCATAGCAGCACGGAATCCCTCGGAATAAGTTATTCACACCGGGGGGAGAGGGGAGAATTTTCAAACCACCAAGAGGACAGCACAGTGCTAAAGCGTGCTGAAAGTCATCGCTGTGAAGTAAAAACATTAGGGAAACGTGCTTTTGATTTTATCACGTTTTTTAGGTTTCTCGAGAGAAATTCTTTTAAAAATCGCTTACAGAATCAGAACAGATTAACCGATTTTAGTCAGAAAAAATTTGAAAAATGATTGAACACGTTTGTTTGCTATTCAATCAGATGTTGCAAAATATTGCTTATATGCTCGAGCAGTAGACTGACGACGTGATTCCTTGTATTCGTTCAACATTTATAATCTGATGTTTTAATTTCACTCATACAAAGGACTCACGACCAAATGGATTCTAAACAGGGACTAAAATGTTACCAAAAATCAGAAGAAACTTAGAACATCTTCCATCCTACGAACGTCGAAAGAATATTCGAACGTCCCTTCGAATGTCACTTCGAGCGTCACTTCGCTTCGAGAAGTGGAACTTTGAACTAATAACCAAAGTCAAACGCTACAAATAGGCACGTGGGTTGACCATATAAAGAAAGTAGTGATCTGATTGGTCGCGCCGTGAACGCGGCGGACTTGGCCTAATTAGTCCCTGTATTGAAGCGTAAGGACATAAGTCCCTCAACTGAAGCGATAACAACAACAACAACGAGCGTAAGTAGAGGGACTTATGTAATGTAGTCTACTCGAGCAGTGCAGTAGCCTTTTTCAGACTCATCCGTTGAAAGTCCGATATAAGTTGTCGACTTTCCTCAGAAGCAATTTCGTCTTCATATAGATGGCTTTTACTCGAATTACATCTCCAACAGTTAGACATGGATTCCAAACAAAGGCCCAAATCACATCCCTTGGTGACCTCCTTGCCTTTTCAGACTCTAGCAAGTCAAGAAAAAAGTAAGAATTCTTGTTGCTAAAAACATTTATTCATTAAGTGAAACTTATTCTTCTTAATAATGTTTAACTCAGTTACACATAAGATGAAACATGAGGCAAATGTTATTCTAGAGATTAATTATGAGTCTCTTCAAGCGATTTGGAGTTTGGAGTCAAGTTTGGCTAAATGCAGCAAATTAATAACTAAGAATTTCTAAGAAGAAGATCTCTATTTCTTGGAAACAAACTTTGCAGAGTTCTACTTTAAATATTCTGACAAATGCTTCTCTTTTTAAGTGTTATCAAAGTTTCCGTTTTGGCCTGAAGTTACATTTGTTAAAAATGCCATGTTTGGCCAAGAGCAGAAAAGTGCGGAGAGCTAAGAATTTCTGCAAGCATATCAAAATTTCTTGGAAGCAACCTTTGCAGCTTTCTATTTTGACATTCTGCCAAATGTTTTTCTTCAAGCGTTGTCGAAGTTCTCCTCTTTGAACCTAAGATCTCATTTGTTAAAAAGGTCAATTTCGGCCAAAAGCAGCAAAATAGCTTAAGAATTTCTAAGAAAAAGATTGATATTTCTTTGAAGCAAACATTGCAGGATTTTACCTAAATATTCTAGAAACGTTGCTCTTCAATTGTTGCTAAGGTTCTCCTTTTTGGCCTATAGTCTCACTTATCTAACACTCACTCAAGTTTCCACGACTTCATCTTCTTTAAGGCACTTCAACACAACATCTACAATCTCGTCTTTCTCTCCGCTTAACCAGACCAGTTGAACGCAAGACTCTATATCAGGATCATCAGCTATTTTTTCGCTCAAGATTTCATAGAAGATCTCACTGATTTCCTGTATATCTGAGTGCTCAAAACGAAAGGCCTTCTTCATGTCACGCAATGCTCGCAGCGGTGTTGCATATTCTAGAGAACAGACGAAGTCTGTTTTCACGCTTGAAATCTTGTACAGGCTGTGGATATAGGATCGTTGACGAGTACCAGCATTATTGAGGAGGATAGGTGCAGCATTTACGCAGAAATGTATACGTCTGTCAGCTTCGGAAGGGTTATCGTAGATCAAGCCATTCTTAGGAATAAGAACAAGACGTTTGGGAACAATAATGGTCTTGTTGTTACTAGGAACTGCAGATGCCTTGATGGAATCGTCGAAATATGGTGAAATCTTCTTGAGATATCCATAGAAATAGCTACATGCAAAACTCGAGGCTATATCGTGATTCACATTTCCCTTTGGTTGTGTGATACTGGTTGCCACAATGAAATTGATTGGACTTAAATAGAGGCATATCTTGGCTAGATCTGCTCGGGAAAATTCATTTATTGTTACTTCCATCCCGTGAAAGAGCATATAGGCTGTTTGATCCAAGATGCATTTTGCAATCACACTAATGCATAAGAAGGATATTCGCTTCTGCACTTTCTCTTTAACTCCATGCAGCACTTCAAATGTTTGACTGCTAAAGTGGATGATCCTCGTTTCAACTGCAGATGTTCTGCTCTTTAGTGATCGTGCATTCGAGAATCCAGCACTGAACGCGTAAACAAGGACAGAAAATGTGTTTAGCATTGCTAACAACGAAAAGCTTTGGAAAGCAGCAAGGACCATGTCACTTGTATAAAACAGCATCGCCTTTCTCGAGTGTGCAGTTAACCTAATTGCAATGACAATTCAAATGCCTTTATTTGAACAAGGAACTCTCTTTGTTATTTTGAACGAAAATCTTTTCTCCTTCCACTATTTAGCTTATCGAACACAATCGTTAAACTTTTCAGGGACTCCCCCTTTTTTAGAGAAAGAATAGCTTGTATGTCACATGATGAAATTTCCTCGAAAATGTTGATACCGCAGCAGCTTTTTCCGCTAACTTGATGGTATGCTGATGATGCAGATTTCCTATGCAGAGCTGCAGCAAGAGACCCCAAGAGGAGGATACCTTGCCAAAGCCTGTTTAGTGTCTTGACTGGCAAATTTTAGAAACATTTAAAAATTGATGCCTTTCATCTTCTCGAAAAGCCCTTTTCCCATTGATGAGGTATTCCTCTGAAAGAACGTTTTTGCTACTGGTAGACTTATTACATATATCCTTGTTTTCGTTCAATAATGTTTCGTCTCAGCTGCGTTGCATCCGAAGGTGGCTTAGGGAGCACCGAAAAGCTAGTCCCATTGCAGCAATAAACATATAAACACTGATCATGACCTCGTGATTAAACAAGTTGTAGCAGTAGGGTTTTATTGGAAAAATAAGTCCACCTCCTGCAGGCAAGACTTTGAGGTTCATGTCATAAATTTATGTTCTGCGGTACTTTCTAAGATGCCGGGGAGATACCACTATCAAAATTGCTCTTGGCAGTCCATACCTCGTGAAACTGAAGTTGCTGTTCAAGGGGACAGCAGTAAAGAATAAAATTCACCTTCTTCAGAGTTCTGCTAAACAGACATCGTGTAGCAACTTTTTCTCTTCCATGACTCGATTCTTTGTCGTAAATACCCTCGAAAGGCAGTTATGTCTTGTAGGGGAAACTTTTGTGGTGATTTACCACAAAAACCAACGTTAAGGGAAACTTTTATGGTGATTTACCCATTTACCACAGAAACCAACGTCGTCCTTCGCAAGCTTCACTGCGAGGGTATCAAAGGGGTCTCAAACAGCAACACAGCTCCGGTTAGGAATCACATGATTAATGAATTTTCACAGCACTACTGTTACTTCCGGTTATTTGACTTGCAAGGCTTTCGTGCAAATGTTGCAAGGGTTGACGAAAAAATATCTATTTGCACGTTGCACGGGGATCACGCAGCGTTTTAAAAGTTGAGGGGCTGAGTTTCGAGAGAAGCGAGTAAAATGGGGTCCCAGGAGCTTGCTCCCAAAGTTTTTGAGACCACACCACTTAGAACGTTGGAAAACGCTATTTCGGGGAGAGGGTGGGAATTGACAGCCTTCATACTGTCTTTTTGCCATTGAAAGAGTCGATTCTCATATGCATTTTGATACTTGAAGCCCAGGGGGGGGGGGACTTCTATTGGTATGTGACGGAGGGGTCAGACACAGTATATTTTTGAAAAACCCAAAAATATACTAAATTTAGGAATTTTTAGACCCCAAAAATATACTCAGCCCAAAAATATACTGAAATTAGGACATTTTTAGACCCCAAAAATATACTCACAGCTTCATGGTACGTGAAAATTAAAGGTTTTATAACATTTTCGGCAACTGCTCTGCGATATTTTGGTGAAAAACTCAGCCTAGCACTCACCTTCTCCAATTTTCTCATCAGCAACCCCAAAAATATACCGATTATGCTCCAAATCGCGTACCCAAAGGTATACTAGACAACGTTTTACAAACCCCCCGTCACTTACTAATAGGGAGTCCTCCCCCCCTGGGACTTGCAGCCGATCATAACATTCACATGTCAACATTGCTTCACAGCATTACTTTGGGACAACATATATTCTTTCAGTTCAGGCAAACACCAAGAGTTCTATGTTATGAGATTCTTCTGACATAAAACTCGTAGCTCCTTCAGAAAAACATCCTAACATATGACTTCAACTTCACCAAAGAACAGTTTCTCAATTGGCAAAAATTCCAACCCATGCCTTTGAAGAAAGTGAGGGAGGGTGGGCTTTAGCCTCTGGCAGCCCGATGGCTGCGCGGTCTCTGCACGGGGATTTGCATAAATGTGGCTCTACAATAGCTTACTACTTTCATCTTAAAGTTCATCAACCATCAGAACCTTAGAGTCCTGCCCCCACCCCACCCTTGTTACGTCTTTTCCCCGTCTTGAATGATAGGCAAAAAGCAATCACATCTCATTCATTCACTTGCTTGTAATAATGTATCACTTGGTATTTCTTTACCAATGACCTGATAGAGGCATTGTGTCATTCAAAGAATCGTGAAAGAATTTGCTGTGAAAGGTACCCTGATGCTGTGCTCAGTGCAACGTGCATCATGAACATCATTTTTCAAAATCTTTCTGTAAATACCGCTGATAACGAATTTTTTCACTGCCTTGGTGTATTTAATGTAGTGGTTAGTTAGAGCCATGCAAATACCATCGAAACCTTGCATTCAGATATTTTTCGGGAATTTTGTCATCTTGGGGTTACCTTTTTTGGAGCGGCCGTTACTCAGATAAGAGGAAAAAGATTGCTACATGAGATTATCCATACTGTACAGCGTACATACATGTTAAAATCAACCACCATTCAATACAATCAAGTCAATAATGTTTCAGTTATGCATTTTATTTACAAATTCAACTCTGGTGATTACAGTGCACAATGAATACAATCTGCAACATTTTTCAATCGCAAACGACATAATATTATTGATTATAAGGGAGGGAGAAATAAGGAACTTGGAACGTAGCAACTTGTTTGCTACTTTGATGTGGGATCCTGGCCATGCAAGAAAGCCATAGGTAACGCTACCTTCCAGGTTCCCCCTGGACTACTGGAGGGAATTAAAAATTCCTTATCTCAGCCAGAAAGTGGACGGGGGGGGGGGCAGTAGATTAAAATAATATGTTTTCCTACAAATACTCCGATTTCTGGATAAGATATTCGTAAGCATGATTAAGGACGGAAATTTCATACGCAAGAGGCATGGATCCTTTACAAGACCGTCCGAATAAGAGGCTTTTGTTCGTGAATTTACAGGGCATCTCACATTACCATGCCAACAGTGTGTCGTAAGCCCCATTTTTCAGTATTTTTCCTTTGTTACTAGGGGTGCGGCGAATACACGGAGTAAAACATCTTCAGTCAACCCAGGAAATGAAAATTTCACGCTATGTTTGGAAGAAGTGAACGAAACAGCTCGCATGGTGGTTTCTAGTGTTCCTGTCTAGCAGACTTGGGATGGCTATGATTATAAGCAAACTTTTAAAATATGTACTATCTATTTCAAATATGAGCAAGATACACCTTGTGTATAAACAATACAGTATATAGTTGCTGAATATGTAAAAGGAAATACTTAAGGTAATCAGAAAAAATGGGACCTAAAGAAATATAATTTAGTAATTAGAACCAAGGCATAGCCAGGGTCAGTGTCAGAATTTAGGAAAGGCAGACTGGCTCTCAAAGATAAAAAGACCCTTAAAAGCAACAGGATGACAATTTTCATAACTTCATTTGGTCACTTAAAATGTCCAAACACAAATAGATTTCTTTATGAATCAAAGAAAACGTTCAGACACAACATACAGCTCAAATCCTTACTGGTTGCTGGAGCACGCGGAAATCATCCCATTTCACGTCACTCAGCCAATCAAATAGCCCCTTTCCAGCCACGTGATACCAAACTGGCAGTTCGAAGTGACTTCTTGGGTACCCTCACGAAAGTTGAAATGACTACTAAGTTGCATTAATTGCATGGAATTTTCTTTGATAAATCAGTAGAAGGGATGCTCCTCTACAGTTTGTAGCCTGCTTGGAAAAATATCTCATTTGGAGCCGAAATTGCATTCATGTTCCGGTCGAAGAATATTGGCATTCGTTCAAACATCGATAAAAGTCGCTGCAAATAAGATATGGGGATAGACATCTGAGCGATTATGGATATTGTCCTTAGCAATAACCCAAGCACTCTCCCTTCAATTACATCTCAAAATAGCATTTGATTTTAAGCAATTTCTGCTATAAATATGATCTGGGCCTAAACTTCTTACCGATTAAAACTCATTCGTTGCCCCCCCCCCCCCCAAAAGGGCTTATTTTCTCTGTAAGCGTCAGTAATCTCCTCAAAAACGTCTCATCGACAGGCTTTGTGCTACAGATAATGCGACTCGATGCAGTTCATGCACTCGTGTATAGATATGGCATGGCCATCTATCTCTAAAAAGGGGGAACGGACTGGGGCGGGGGAATGGAACGGGGAATGGAATGGGAAAACTAAATTTCTTGTTGCGCTGTGAGTTTACGGCTGTGATCCTTTTGTTTGATTGAATACACTTTTCTCGCACAAATGTTTTGTTGCTTTGTTGTTTTGTGTAAGATCTATTCATTGGTGAACCATACCACAAAAAACGTTTTATCTGTTTTGTTTCTATTTGAATAAATTGAGCAAAATCAGGCATGCCATGTCTATTTATGAGTGTGAACTGTATCGAATCGCATTATCTGTAGCACAAAGCCCATCGATGCGACGTTTTTGAAGAGATTACTGGCGCTTGCAGAGAATATAAGGAACGAGACAAATTTGCAAGAAGTTGCTCAAGACTGGATGTTTTAAACGAAATTTGGAGGCATTTAAATGGAAAATGAAGTCAAATAGATCATTGAGTCGTTGGTAATGAATTATTTAGCTCAAGAATACAAACTAAGCCCTTTTGGGGGCAATGAATGAGTAGTAATCGGTAAGAAGTTTAGGCCCAGAACACATTTCTGGCAGAAATCGCTAAAAATCACCCGCGATTTTGAGATGTAATTGAAGGGAATTCTTCGACTTGAAAATGAATGTAACTTCGGCTCCAAATGAGATATCTTTCCAAGCATGCTGCAAACTGTAGAAGGGAATCCCTTCTACTGATTTGTCAAAGAAAATTCCACGAAATTATTGCAAATTAGTAGCCATTTCAACGTTCATGAGGGTACCCAAGATTTCACTTCGAACAGGGGCAATTTGGTATCGCGTGGTTGGAAAGGGGCTATTTGATCACAGGAAGCCCATATTACAGATTATTAGAAAAATATTTTGTTCAAGAATTATTTTCCTTTCTTTCACATCCATTGTGTTGTTCTTCTTACGTTCCCTCCCGTGTTATTATTCGTGAAATAAAAAATTCGAAAGAGCACAAGGAAACACGGGAGCGAAAAGTAAAGCGAAAAGCGAGAAGAAGGAAAAAGAACTTCTTTTTCCTTCTTCTCGCTTTGCTTTTCGCTCCCTTGTTTCCTTGTGCTCCTTTCAAATTTTTTATTTCACGAATAATAACACGGGAGGGGACGTAAGAAGAACAACACAATGGATGTGAAAGAAAGGAAAATAATTCTTGAACAAAACATTTTTCTAATAATCAAATTTCTTGAACAAAAATTTTTTCTAATAATCTGTAATATGGGCTTCCTGTGATTTGATTGGCTGAATACAGTGAAATGGGATGATTTCTACGTGCTTCAGCAACCAGTTAGGATTTGATGGATTTGAGCTGCATGCTTTCAGGCACTGCATTGTTTCTCTCCTTGGCTATTTTATTGTTAACTCTGCAGATGTGCAACTTTGATTTGAATAGGATACTTTTTAGAATTTTTCATGAACAAACACGTAACCTTAAAGATAGGTATTTTAGACTTTTGCCAAAGAAGCCTCATCATTTAATTGCAGCCTGGTATGCTTATTGGCTGCCTAAAAGCTGTATGGACAAATGAATTGTTGTCTCATTTTTGTTGGCAAGCAAGGGTGACAAATTACGATATTTTGGCCAACAGAAATGCTGGCTTTCTTGTAAATTGTTCTCTTGGTATCATTTGAGCACTAGTCTGCCTTGTAGTGCCTAGTATGATTGCATTACTCTATTAATCAAAGTTACCTTGAAGGTCTATTTCTAAGGGTTATCCTCTAACAAATCATGACTGCGTGTGGCACATTTCTAATATTTTTATGTCCGGCAGTTACACTACTGTTTATTCCCTTGAGAGATCAGCTAGAGTTGCAAGTTCTCTTGAAACCCAACTTGGCCAGTGCTCAATGGAAATACCTTGATCGCGCACTCTTGAAAAGAGGGAGCTTGGCCGCAACTGATTAATTGTATCTGTAGCCTTTCCCCAAAGGGCCATATTCAACTTTACACCAAGAATCAATGAGTAAAAATACTTTTGCTCAGTGCTTTCAGCATAATGCCTAGCTTCTACCAGCTGATTTTGACACTCAAAAATAACTTTATCCTTACTGATAATTTCCTCATTTCGGCTGGCATGAACTTGTGCTAACATGTCTCTTAATGTCTGGGCTTCTGTATTTGCTGTCTGGAGCTGATATTCTAATCGTACCAGATCAGTTTTCAAATCTTCTATCTCTTTCTTGTTCAGCTCAAGATGCTCTTTGTGCAGATCTTCCAGGGTCTTCCTAGCCTCTGTTATTGCTCTGTTCAGGTCTTCCTCCCTTTCTGCAACACCCTCTATTGTGTTGAAATCAATACTTCTGCCTCCAATGTCAACACTTACCTTACCACAACCTGCAAAAGCTGCTGCCATACTTTTTACTGCTTCATCTTCTTGTTGCTGTTTGTGATGAAATTCTCTCATTAACTCCCTCACATGCAGTTCTCTTCTGTGCTTTTCAGTTTGCCTTGTTGATTGCTCAAGAGCCTTTTCTGCATTTGCATCTACTCTCATGCGCTCCACTTCTTGACCAGCTCGAAAAGCAATTTCTTCAGCAGCAATCAACTTTTGTTGCAGGACTTTCTCAGTAAAGCTGGCATCAATCTGTGATTTGTAAGCATTGGGATCACCAGCGTTGAATTGCATCCTTGCTAATTCACTTCGAAGATGGCCTAACTCATAGTCCTGATCATGAATTTCTTTCTTCAAACTTTTAAGAGACACTTCCAGTGAATGGCAATAGTCCCTACTCGCGGTCAGGTCTTCATTTGGTCCTGGGGGATTATCAAGCCTAAAGAACTTCCTGACAGGCTCAGCTTCCATCACATCTTGCAAAGAAAACAAATGCTTCATGAAGTCTTCCAGTCCTCTTTGTCTTTTCTGGATGAAAAGACGGTCAAAATTATTTCTGAAGATCCGCTTCGGTGGCAAGTTGAGCTGAAAACCAGGGAATTTCCTCTTTAACTTCTTGTTCAATAGGACGAAATCAGAGTACCTTCGATACACGATCCATGTTCGCTCGCCATTGTTTACTTCGACTTTGTACAAGGTAAATCGTCCCTGTGGCTCAAACGTTTCTTGGCCTCGTATAGCAGAGATGAAGCCATTTCTGCTTCCATTACTGGTGAAAGAGTAGTTGCTTTTACCTCCAACAGAATATTCGGAAGGTGCATTTGATTCAGTATCTGTGTTATCATCTGTCGTGCTCGAGGCAGCCATTTTAATCCAAGAAATCTGATTCCTGATTCCTGAATTGAAACGAGGTCATGTGATTGTGGTTCTTTCCAACAATGACGTCATGTCAACATTGAAAATTTGTTGAGCAGTCAATGCACCAAAACAGTTGGTATTTCCGTTGTGAAGACTTTCTGGTATGTGATAGGTAATCTTAGTGGTACGCATTGTCTTTGTACAAATTTGGATCTGCCAACAAGTTTCTCAATTTTGAGAAAAATTCCACTTAATTGCGGTGAACATCGCTTAAATTTCCTGTTGGGATTGGGCAAGAATTATCGTGCAGTTTTTATCGAGGGGCATTTGTTTCCGAAAACGTCTCCTACATTTTTGGGAAAAATTCTTTTGTATTCAAGAAAAATCCATCAAAATTCGCAAAAATTCCCTTGCTCCAGAAATCTCGTACGCTTTTTCGAATGAGTGAAATGCCTTCCGGTTTTCATAGCACCTTGAAAACCGGAAACTACTATTACAGAAACTACTATTAGAAGTTTACAAAACGCTCCACCATCTAAATCCTTCATACCTCTGGGGGAATTTCCAAACAAAATCTATAGCTTATAACTTACGCAAAAATGTTTTATGCGAACTTCCTCAGAGGTCTTACACTATGAAATATGGGCTCAACTCCCTGAGATTTAGAGGAGCTATGCTGTGGAATGCCCTAGATAATGATGCAAAAAATTAAGACATGGGATGGAACCAGCTGCCTTTGTACAATTTGTAAATAGACGCTGAATTTCTTTGATTTTAAAATGTATTTCTTTTGGTTTATTGTAAATAGTTGGTGTAAATTAGCTTTATTTTTCTAAAACTATGTAAATACCAACTTTAAATAAATATATGAATGAATGAATGAATGAATGAATGAATGAATGAATGAATGAATGAATGAATGAATGAATGAATGAATGAACCTTGAGATGAAGACAATAAAAAACCTGAAATTGCATTGGATATCTCAACAATAAAGATTATACCGTTAGGAAGTTTCTTGGTATGAACTAATCTTCTCAATAACAGCAAGTGTTTGTAAATTTTGGCCATTTTACTGCCCGTGTTTTATAAACCAGTTACATGTAAAAAGATACACGAGGTTCATGACATTGCAACTATTCCATAGATACCACAAAGAAATACTGCAAATTATCTTGTTTGATAAATGATTTTAACGCGTTTCTATACGTTGCAACTGCAAATTTGACTAATCTTACGATTTAAAGCAAAAAAATCGCACCCAATGAATAATGATACATCCAGCTACTTCATTAAATAAAACAGCACTAAAGGTTTGTTAAACTTCAACTACAAATGATAAGTTATATTATTATAGTGCATAACTTCTACCCTTTTACTAATGAGAAGTAATGTGATACAGTTGAAACCCACCCTGCTATCTCACTAAGCCTCACAAAAACAAGATGCACAATGACATGCGAAACGGGGGGGGGGACCAATCTTTGGGAAAAAGAAGTGCCTGAAGATAAAGTCCAATTTTGAAGGGAGTATTCTGCCCCATAAGGAAGAGGAAGGGAGCAACGACATCTACCTCGACGCGCGTCAGGAAAATCCAACTTTTTCAAGATAGAGTGCTTTTCGACGATTCTGTACGGACTTAACTTGAGAGGAATTGCGAAAGTTTGTCATAACTTTGGTGTAAACTGAGATTTGCGATAGCGCAAACGTACCATGCAGACACTTCGTTGCTGTTCTCGGGCATTTTTACGTGACATCTAATTTGAGATCGCAAATATATTGCTCGATATAGCGAGAATTGTTTAAGATAATCAAGTTTGTATTATCTAGGCTCAACTGTATACATATTACATGCTATAATACATATAGTATATCCAAAGCCCTACGATCTACAAGCTACAAAAATCTATAGTATGGAGGCTCTCCAAGGGATCTCGGGCTCTGAGCCTCCAGGCATATCTTAAGAGGCTGTGGGCTCCCAAAAGCAAACTTACCGTGCCCCAAGGCCCCAACTCCATGTTGAGTGAAACTTCGTTTCCATTCAGCACCACGAAGAAATTAAAGGCTCCCATTAGCCATGTTTGAAGAATGAGATCATGCATGTAGCTTACTTCATGTAGTAAAGAATATTTATCTGCAATTGCAACTGTTTAATGTAGGATTTGACAAGCGTCAGAATTATTACATTGGATGTATCGAAAAGCACATGATACTGACAAATTCTTTACTTTTGCCAGACAAGATTTGCCACTGCAATAGTGCCACACCTGTTTCTTGATAGTATTATATGGGTTGGTTGGTTTCCTTGACAACAGTCGTCCATATGAAGATTTCAAGCAGTAAGGGAACATTGCCAGGTCAAACTTTGCAAATAGCATTTTAATGACTTTGCAACTCTGTTGATGATTTCATTAACAGCGAGAGTTTGTTAGGAACACGTAGTAATTAGCCTTAATCAGGAGAAATCGATTGGCAACTCATCAAAATTTGATGGAGATTTTATTTCGCTCGATTGCTTTGATTGCATACAAGTATATTCTTTCTGGTTTGCCTAAAACCCCTTCCAGAATGTTTTCATTCTTAAAACATGAAACATAGCTCAAGAAACTACTTATTTTGACAAAGAAAATCCTTAACCTACACTTAATTTATTTTCACTTGCGTCCAGTATCACTTTGCTCAGAAATTACTAGAGTAATGTCTAAACACTGGAAAGGCTTCAAAAAGCCTTGTTTTGAAATCATCCCGAGGGCACAGATAGTAATCAACATGAAGATTGTTATGGAACATTTAAGAAACTCGTAAGAAACTCTGTGATCTCAAAATTCGATAATTTTAAGGAGTTAAGGAGCCCAAATCCTTAGTTTCTTATAAAAAATACGTGCATATGTAGGGGGAAAATGGTGGAGGACACTATTGACGTATTTTTACTTTGGCCAGACACCAGCTGCTACCTAGTCAGCGCAACACTCGTCCCTTGATAGCTCAGTATGAGTTGCTTGCCCCTTGACAACAGTCGTCCATGTTGAAGATTTCAAACAGTAAGGGAACTTTGCCAGGTCACAGAGGTCAGATTTTGGAAAATTACCTTTTAATGAGTTGGCAGCTCAACTGATGAATTCATTAACAGCCAGAGTTTGGCAGCTCACCCAAATTTGATTGTTGGCCCAAATATCTCTGAATTGTTTTGATTGTGTAAATTAACAATGCCAATAAATGCTTCAAATGCTTTATCAATTGTTTGGATTGTGTGCATAAATAATGCCTATTGTTACAACATTCCTGATTCCTTCCACTCTATATAGGTAGGTATATTGGTATATAGGTATATAGGTGTATTCCTTCCGGTTGGAGAAAAGCCCCTCCATAATGTTTTCATTCTTCAAACATAAAAATGGTATGTTTTTGGTCAAAAATCAGTTTTCATGTAGCAAAATTTCACCTCATGATTTTTCGTGAAAATGAAGTCACATTCTTCTGCCTCCAGATACTGAAAAAGTTGAATTACTTTGCAACTCACAGAATATCTGCTATTAGTAAAAATACGATTTTCTCAGAGTGCGACTAACTTCAAAATAGGCCCATTTCTAGCTGTGTCGCCTCGAATTGAAACTAATTTTGAATAAGGTCTATGTCATATGGAAACCGACGTCTGGGTCTCTATCACTGTATCATTTCTGAGAAATCATGGCGCTTTTCACAGAAACGGTCTTGAAAGTGAGAAAAAATTTTCTTGCATAATTGATGAATTTTGACAATGTGTTCTCCATGTGAAATTTTAGGAAACGGACAGATTCCTACAATTTCCACACAGGGAAACGAAAAAATGTCCTTGAGAAACTTGTCCGTTTCCTTAACCCTTTCCGACTTTGCGTCCCCATCAGGTCCCTAGATGAAAAAATGCGTTGAAAATAAATTTTTTCAGAATCCCACGAAAGTCCTGATGGGGGGGGGGGCAAATTTAGCATGCAGATTTCGAAAATCAACTCAGTTTTTGAAATTTTTGACGTTTAGGGGGTCAAAAAAGCAAAGAATGGGGGCAGATAGGGGGCAAAATTTGAAAGAAAATGAAAGTCTGCAGATAGCTACAAAAATCACAACAAAGTACAAATTCGACACGGAGATTTCGAAAATCGACTCGGATTTCGAGAATTCTGACGTTAAGGGGGTGAAAACAGCAAATAAAGGGGGACCACTGGGGGCAAAATTTGCCTGAAAATGAAAGTTTTCAGAATTCTACCAAAATTACATCAAAGTACAAATTTGACGTGGAGTCTTCGAAAGTCGACTTTGCTTTTGAAAATTTTGACGTATAGGGTTCAAAACAGCAAAGAAAGGGGGCAAATTGGGGGCAAAATTTGAGAGAAAATGAAAGCTTGCAGAATTCTATGAAAATCACAACAAAGTACAAATTCGACACGGAGATTTTGAAAATCAATCCAGTTTTTGAAAATTCTGACGTTCAGGGGGCAAAACAGCAGAGAATGGGGGCAAATAGGGGGCAAAATTTCCACCAATAAATCATAGGAAAATTTTGGGTAATAGCTACCAAAATTTGAATGTCACTTTCCATGGCCCATTACAGAATACAAAACTATTCAATTAATAATATTACAAGCATTTTACAGCTATATTTACACAAAACGTAAAATAATGTATTAATATCCATAGAAACATAATGAGTGTTCATTTCAAAGATCTTCGTGTCCATTCCGATACCTTCTTGCCATGAAATTTGTAACATTTTGCGCCCCGTTTTTGCCTACCAGTGTGCTTCTACTGCGGTCTCCATGATAGTAACGCCATGTATGTGCACTGCTGGATTGTAACAATCAATTCTCATTGTATTTTGTATAACTGTTCTTAGTTTTAAGGTGTGGTACATTTTCCATGGCATACCAAAAGCTTGCACGTATATGGTAGTGCCACAGGGGAGTACTGAGGAGATGAGTTCCTCCACTGCCATCAAAATCGGTCTCCCTGTCATCCCCATCCATCCATAACTGTCGACGGAAGGGTAACGCTATAGGTCCTTAAATTTCGACCTTTGATGTCGAAAGAGCAATCACTTGGGCCAAAAAAGACGCTTCCTCCAGGAGAAAGGGCACTTCCTAAGAAAAACGGTTGCAATCCTGAATTTCTATAATTAAGTGCAATGCTCCTGTTCTTGTGCCTTCTCTCTCCGACTTTATCTAAAACTTTGCCGGGGTAACTGCTGAATTAAAATGGACGGCAACTCCCTCGTTGTCTAACGCTCTTTAATTTCGTGTACACTAACTACAAAGGAGTGCTCCTGCTGTTAATCTACGACTCTTTCCCTGTTGGGTTCTTCTTGATCAAATTTTGCAAAGAAGACATTGAAGACAATGTGTCTGGTATGTCTTATTCGGTAATTAAGCTGAGTAATTGAATTTTAGTCTGAAAGGCTCACCGTTGAAATTCTAGTTGAGTTTATACGCACTTCTCATCATCAAGTCAAAGTATGCATCATTGTCTATAGAGGCACTAACACCAGAGTAGTAGTTCAGAAATTCATCTAATGTGATCTAGAAACAGAAAGGGAAGCTTAACAAGTTAATTCAAGAAATCTGAAGAAACATGGTCAGTGGAGGAATTGCTATTGGAAAGTGACGGGGATGTGAGTCAGAACCCAAAATATATGGAACTTTGTAGACTTGCTCCAAGTATTCCGTGGTATATCAGCAGTGAGGAAGATTATTACCTCTACGGGGGCGTAAACTACGAAGAGGACGCTGCGAAGGAACAAGGAAGGAGAAGGAAACGTCTTTTGAGTGTTAATGGAGGTTCCAAGGTATCACATTAACATTGACAAAGTAGAACCAACTTTACCCACACCATGTAAAATTTCAATAGATCTTTCCACAATTTGGAGAAAGAGACTGAGGAGAGCGCGGCCCATTCTGACAGCCTTGGCAGCAGTAGGAAATCAGGGAATCCCCTCCGTCACGGCGATAAGCGTCTGGCTTGCATCTCGGTCGCATTTCCGGGCAAGCTCGATTTATTTTCGATTTATTTGCATCTTTCAAGTGTTGCATGATACTTGTTTGGTATGGTAAGTGTTTTCTATGAATTATTTAGGTGCCTTACCATCCTGCCCACTTGTGAGTTTGAGCCACTTCATTGCATGTGTTCACTCAAGTTTGAAGTTAGGCCTGTTGATAGCTTTGGCCTACACTGATCCCTTTCAAAGCCGATGACACATACCTGAAATAAAGTGACTCAAAATACACTCACCAATTTGTGACAGGATCACCAGATGGCTACATAATCCAGCGAAAAACACTTACCGGCCTAAACAAGTATCGTGCGGCTCTTGAAAGGTGTAAATAAATCGAAAAAACTCAAGTTTGCAGGGAGGTGCAACGAGCCACAAGGTAGGGATTCCCCTGATATTTCTTACTGTTGCCAAGGCTGTCAGAAATGGGCCGCCTTGCCGTCCTCTCCTTAGTCCCTTTCTCCAAATTGCGAAAGGGTCTGTCAGAACGTAAAATTAGATAAGATTGTGTTTGGTCTAAGGTGCATTGACCTGTTGCAAGTGTAAACAAGATCAGTGGCGGAAATTATGGGGGGGGGTTGGGGGGCAACTGCCCCCCCAATTCAACAAGACTCGGAAATTTTCCGTAGAAGTCGGAAATTTTGAAGGTGGGATCGAAACTGCAACGAAGAAACGAGTATTCGTTGAGAAGCAAAAAGATCCATGTTGAATGAGCAAACCAAATGCTCACGCTCCATCTGCAGCATATTTTTAAGTTGTAATGCACTAACATTCCTTTCAAACACGAGAAGAAAGTGGTAGGGTATAGTTTGGGTACAGCATCGATATTTCAGGTGGTTGGGAGAGGCGTTCTTAGCCAATGTAAAGGCTGGAGTTTTCAAAATTTTCCTTGGGACGCTAACGTCAAAGTTTCCCTGTCTATGTTTGGGGCAGGCAATAATTGGATGGCGAGAAGCGTTCTGAGACAAAGTAGAAGTTCTTTACGCAAAATTTTTTTGAGACGTAGTTACTAATACTCGACAAATATTCGAGTTTGTCACTGGCAGATAAGGATCCAAGAGGTCTTCTTAGCGAAAGTAAATTGTGTTTGCTCATGCTCAAAGAATAACATGGGGCTGCTACTCTGCAAAAATTTGTTACAAAATTGTCAAAATCCAAATTCACTAGCAGTAAACATTGGGTTGTGAGGTGCATTCTAGGCAAAAGTAGAGGGCGTGCCCTCAAAAATTTTTCCTGGGGCTTCGCCCCCAGATTCCTAGGAGCCATTCAACTTGCCCTTATGGCATGTTATGGTCTTTTTCTATCAGCTTTTGCTGAATACAGATAGTTGTGAACACTGATATACCTTTTCTCTTAGCACATTTAAGGACACTATTTACGTCAGGTCTTCCAGCAAAATACGTCAAACAAAAACATTTCTCCCAACTCGGAAAATTGATGGCTCTTGCCCCTCCACTCAAAAAGCTGAATTTCCGCCACTGAACAAGATTAAAACGGATGAGTCAATAACGTCAATCCCCGTTTGAATAAATACTACTTCCTAAATATCAAAAGCAATGGTATTAACAAACTGTTCTGTGACATAGCCAATATCCTCGATTAGATTCTGTAGTTTGCCTGGCTTCAATCCACTATCCCTCCCTTTCTCAGCCATTTTTCCAGGCTTTGAACGGCAGAGTTTCATCGCATGTGCGACTAAGTTGCCATTTAGCATCTCCTGCGCATTTATTGTCCTACACAGTGGTCTGGAAAGGACAATAAATGCGCAGGAGATGCCAAAGGACGACGTAGACCCAAACATTCTGAAAAGCGCATGTGACGGAGCTCTGCGGTTCAAAGCAAGAAAAAATGACTGAGAAAGGCTACCAATATCACGGAGGAGAATTTTATGACATTTCAAGGTAGGCAAAGAATCTAATCCGATCCAATTCAACCTAATTGTGTCCTAACACTCATGGATTCACCTGGATGAATAAAACTTAAGCAAATCGTAGAAGCAATCTCTTACCGTGCCATCTTTATCATCTGGTGTATCAAATGAATCCAGAAACTTTCTAAAACATTGCTCTTCTGTCCATTCGCCATTCATGTATTTTGGATGTTTCTTCACATTATATACGCTAAAATGGTATATGACAATCGATATTAAATGTCTGCGTGAAGACAAATTCCAAGTTGGAAAGGGTAATAAAATCTAGATCCTACCACATAGGGTACACCAAAATGTTGGCCACAAATAATCGTAGACCTAAGACCATATTTACACTGTATGACTGTATTGGTGCAGTTTTGATCCGTTACAAAGTCGTTACAGTCCTTTTAGGGGCAGATAACATGGGAATTTTCAGACCGTTTGTAACTTTTGCCGGGCTAGAGAAGTCAGCTCGGTGTTGCGGTCAGAGTTTTGCAAAAGAGAAGTTGCGATTACATGATAAAAATTTCAGCCCGGTTTGCCGAGCTGAAATTTCAGCCCGCTTTCATCAAACGGGCTAAAAATTTCCATGTAATCGCAAATATCAATCTTGAAGCCAGGCGGAACGTACCAGAGCATGCGCATAGTAAAGGACTGTTAATGAAACATGGCGGCGAATAAAGGATAAACTTGAGAACTCCTCTATATAATCGATTCAAATTTCAGCCCGGTTAAAATTACAAACCATATAATTGATTCAAATTTCAGCTTGGCTATAGTTACAAACAGGCTGAAAACTCCCATGTAATCAGCCCCTTACACTGCTCTATAGAAAATTTTTTCCATTGTTTTCCTTTATATCGACATTAAAGAATTAAAAACATAACTGCTATTTACATTTGATTGTGCCCGTCATAGCGGGAAAAGCCTCAAGGTCATAGTGTTCCCACTATGAGGGACACATACAATAAACTAGCCATTACAAAATAGGTATCTTCAAGATATCTTGGTATCTTTCGTATTCACATAAAAGTTTTACAATGTACCGGATGAGAAAAAAAAACGCCCGGCGTTTGAAAGGCTACTGCTCCCTGAATATATAAGCAATGATATTTTGCAATATTTGATTAAATAGCTAACATGTTCAATTATTTTTAGAAATTTTCCTGGCTGAACTCGGTCACTCCGTTCAGATTCTGTAGGCAACTTTCCAAAATGAGTCCCTTTGAGAAACCTTAAAAAACGTGCTAAAATTACAAGCAAAAGTCCCTAATGTGTTTACCTCACAGCGATGACTTTCAGCACACTTTAGCACGTGCCTTCGTTTTGGCCGGTTGAAAAGTCTTCCCCCCAGTGTGAATAACTTATTCAGGGGGATTCCATTCTCTCATGAGGACAAAATACATGAACACATCCAAGAGTCATTACTGCTAGGAAGGAGAACAAAGGGAAATTTTGCTTGCTGTTTTCGCTCATTTTTGCAGGTTTTCGAAAGGGGCTTTCTGCAGAAAATCTCCTATTTCGACGGGAAGGAATGACCGATTAAAGCCGGGTAAATTACTGAACGTAACTTGACATATCGGGAATAAAACAAGACAGTTTTCAACATCATTGCTTTGATATTCAGGGACCAGGATTTTTTCAAACGCCAGGCATTTTTATTGACTCACCCGGTAGTAAAAGTGTTATGGAGCAAATTTTGAATTTTATGAAGATTCTTGATCTGGAAACAGTTTAAATGATTATGACATAACAAATAAAAACAACGCAGCAATCAAATCTTCCAATAAGGCAATAGGGAAAGTTGGAATAGATTTGGGCATTTATGATTAAATGCACCGGCAGTAGAGTGGCCATTTCTTAATCTCTTCTTATTGCTGTCATCAATTCAAAACACTCACTTTTGAAAGTTCACTTGTTGCAAAATTTTAGATGTGTTCTGATTGTCTTAGGCGGTTACCATGTGAATGAGTTTCAAGGAATCACTTATTTCTCAGGAAGCAGACTGGAAAAATCAACATGGTTCTCTATAAAATTCTTTGTAAATGAATATTGCATAAAACTGAAGGAAGAGGTAAACCTACCCTTTTAAATCATCAACTGTAATTACGCCATCTCCTGTCTTATCAAGTTTATTGAAAGCAGCTTGAATTATGTTTTTCCTTGCTTTATTCATTGCTGGCTACAATAAAAGAGAATTTTTAATATAAATGCAGCAGAATAAACCATTGCCTTATGAATCATCTATGCTGTGTGGTTCATGACCATTCATTCATGACACATCAACTTACACACTGTACGGTACAGGCCAATCTCCTTTGAACTGAATCACAGCGATCACCAGTGATTACCGCATTTGAGCATGCTCATAGAAGTACGCCGTTCTGGGAATAGCACTTAAAGCTGGGATTTTCCATAAGCTTTCCTGGGAAACTGGGATTTCATGGTTGGGATAAATGAAAATTGAAAATCCAGAAAGCTGGGAAAGCTTGGAATTGACAACCAAGAAGGCTGGGAAAAGCTGGGGAATTATTTCAATGTACAGTTTCTAAAAGGTGGGAAAGGTGGACATTTGACTTCTCGAATGTCAAATCAGATTGCTCTCGCCACTTTTGCACTCAACACTTTTATGAACAGTCAAGGACCCATCTCACATAACTTCATCAGTTTCTTTTAAATTTTGTATCCCTTTAAAAATGTTATAGAAAATTTGCATATTGGTTCTGTAATGAACTTACTCGCAATGCTATAAGAAATTCATCGAAATCCAAGGTTCCACTGTGATCTCTATCAAATGCATCAAATGTTTCTTTTATTTCCTGAAAAATAATGTCAGGATATATTAAGTGATAATGTGGGCTAAGGTTATTCAATACAAAGTGAGGCATTGTTCAAACACTGTATAACATTACTGAAACTTAGTGGGAGAATAAAAAAGGTTCAGCATCTGAAAAATCTCCAAAACATTAAAAATAGCAACAACAAAATTTGAAACTCACCCCTCTTAAAAAATGGTGTAGTCCAGGAAATAAGTGCCTGTTTTGGCCATAATTGTGCACTTTTGGATACCAGCATGAGACTTGGCACAGACATAGAAGTCTGTCTTCTGATCAAATTTTGATATAGAAGCAACTTCAAAAATGGCCCGTTGTCATGGTAACCAACTGACAAAGCATTCTTTAAAAGCCCCTTCGTTACGTCAATTTTAAAGTTCTAATTCTGGAAGTTAGATGGTTTTGGAAACATTTTATGCCTGCAGTTGATTAAGTAACGGGAAAAAATATTTTCAACCGTTTTAGAAAACGTGGTTGCCATAGAAACCGCAACATTCGTCACGAAATGGACAATTTTTGCTTATTTTATACACTCGATGACATCATTTCGGAAAAAGTCTAAATAACACAACTAGATCGACCTGCTCTTGTTCAGAAGCCTGCTCTCTGTCTTGCTGCTTATTTGCTTTCACTGCCAACTGCATCCATGATTTCGTAGCGATTTGCCATAGCGATTCATGAACTTCGACTTCTCTCTCACCTACTTACACTAAGCTCTCGATATGTTTCGAACTTTCTTTCGTTTTCTCTTTTTGGAGCGAGGAGAACGAGTCTGGTGCGCTTGCACCGACTGAACATTGTTGGATAGGGTGTTAAAACGCTCTCAACATAGCTCAACAACACCTAGAACAATAGAAATGTTGCGTTGATCCACTGAACATTTTTGACTTCTTTCAAACTCCACTCAACATCGCTGAACACCGCTCAACATCACTGAACATCACTCAACAAGGTGTTAAAACGCTCTCAACATTTGCCCTCTACAAATGTTGAGCGATGTTCAGTGAATTGTTGAGAGCGTTGTAACGGGGCTTTAAGATTGATAATGCCACTGTTGTGCGTATCTTGAAAGCGCGTTTTCATTGAGAAAATTTGACATCACAGGAGCATAAAGATGTACACTGCGAATTGGCCTTTTGTGCACTAGCATATTGCCTTGCATCATTTTGCAATAGCAGTTCAGAATGGATATCACTGCAGCTATGCTCGCTGGCTTGCAGTCCACTTGAAAGATATTACTGAGTTGAAAGAAAAACAACATTGCATTGCAAGAAGGTTCTGTGCTCAAAATCCAGCTAATGCGTCCCTAATGCGTTCTCTACAGTTTCGCTGAATCAGGCACTCGAGCCAATGAATGAGAAAATTGAAGGTGATGGGAAAGACCCCGGGGATCTTGGAGAACTTCGGTACCTTTAATGTGCCTCCCAGAGAGCAATTGTATGATCCAGTCGCGGACCATATGAGGTGTCATATAGGAATGAGCATTTGAAACATGGTATCTGTCCTGAATGAGAAGACCAGTCTCCTTTGGAAGTTACTCACACTGATATCCAAATTTTTGTCCTGGAATAACTTGATTCAATGGACATACATGTGCCGGACAATGACACAAAAGGCATAATCTTTTTCCGACATTTTCAGCTGAAAATGTAATCTATTTGCAGGCACATCCCCAAGTGCTCAGTGACAAGGTAGACCCACTGGGGCAGGCTTAGTCCAACCGAAAACAGCAATGAACTTCGACCTTGGATGATGTCGGATCCAGAACTTGCAAGGTGCAAGAGCCGTCCGTTGGTAAGGCACACTTTGAATATTGGGGCCCCTAAAGGGGGAGCCAATGGAGCCTTGGAGCTCATCATTTTGAAAGCTTGAAGCCATAGAGCCCAAACAATTTCCATGGTGGTTTTCTCGAATTTTAAGAAATGGAGCCTCTGGAGCCCTGCAATGGAGCAAAGAAACACGGCACTTTTGCCTTTGGGAGCCCGAAGCCCATTAAAATATGTCCTAGAGACTCAGAGCCCGAGATCCTTTAGGGGGCCTCAATATTTATCTGCATTTGCCCTGTATAAGGCGCAATGAAGAGTTTCTAGGCAGTAGATTGATAGCATGCTCTGTCTCCCTGAAAGGGTGTAGTCTCACTTCAGCTGGACGGAAGCTGGACAAGGTAAAGCGATTAGATTTAGTGTTGGATAAATACGTGAATGACAGTGTCAAAAACAACACCACACACTAAGAAAGGAGATGCTGTTGTAGCAGCCTTCGCTTTCAAACTTTCAGTCGTCGCTGTGTACATCTTTGAACTGAATCAATGAACCTGAATCAATGAACTCAAACTTTACACAGTTTAGATACAACAGTAATTTCATTCATTGTTGTCAGTTGTCAGACATGGTCAACTATGAGTTAGATAAAGATATCTAACATCTCAGACACATCAGTCAACTTGAATCACATTTTACCGTTGCGCCCTTTCCCTGAGGTTTACGAATAACAAAAGTAGTTTGTTTGTTTGTTTTCAATTTGTTTTGAGTGGGCTTGTCAGGATTTCTAGCTACTGAAAGCTAATTTAGGCCCACTGTGCATGCCGCATCCAGGCATGGGACCCTAGTTTAACGTCCCTTCCGAAGGACGACGAGGTGAGTTGTGAGGTCAGGTCTCCGTGGTCACCCATCCAGAGTCTGACCTCACCCGACCAAGCTTAACTTCAGTCACCTGACGAAGACTGTATAAGCCACTCGGCCACTCACCCCACTGACCAACTTTAGTTGTTCACAAAGAAAGGCGGAGTAGTTGAAAGCCTATCCTACGGAGGATTCTTTGCAACAACATGCAAGGCGAGGGTATTCCAAACCGACTTTGTTTGGTAGTAAATGCAAACAAGCATCCAGCTACCGGACCCTACATGCTGAGAATAGCAAATAGGACAAGGTGTATATGAGCAATATTGGATGCAGATGCGGGATTCATCACAAATTGTCAAGAAGTCTTGCACTGCTAAAGCAAGGCATGACGGAAGACAAGGTGCAAGTGCAAAAAGCCTATTTGCTTGCTGTATACATGTTTATGCTCGAGTGATGTCAATTTTCTCAATGAAAATGCGTTTACAAGATGCACAAAACAATGACATTAACACTTTTAACAAATGTTCACGCATTTTATGGTTCACATCCTACTTAGATAAGCGAAAACAAGTGACACTCATTAATGGATGTATGTCTGAAGAAGTTCTAGAGAAGCCCTTTGGAGTACCTCAGGGATCAGTGCTCGGACCGTTTTTGTTTCTCATACATATCAATGATGTCACATCCAATGTGAACTGTAAATCACATCTTTATGCAGATGATACTGTACTTTTAGTAGCTGACAAATGTGCACAGAATATTGAGATCAAGCTGAACACTGAATTAGAAAAAGCACATAGATGGTTTACTGAAAATAGGCTCACACTTAATGCTAAAAAGACCACGTATATGATTTTTTGGAAATGCAAGAAAGACAAAACAACTTGGAGATATCAGCATTAACTTGAATGCCAACAAACTTGATCAAGTGGAAAGTTTCAAATACCTAGGGGTGCATTGCAGTTAAACTGGAAGAAACATTTAAAGGAAACAGCTCAAAAGATTAGCTTAGAGTTAAAAAAGATACAAAGAGTATCACCATTTCTGTCGAAACACTGCCGGACCTTGCTTGTAAATAGTTTGGTTATGCCCTACTTTGATTATTGTTCTGAAGCCTGGTCATCAGCAAGTCTTACATCACTCAGTAGGTTATCTAATTTGTACAACAAAGCCCTGAAAATGAAAGAAAAGTCGCTGAAAGATCCTGCATAACTACAGGAACGTTTTAAGAGAAACATTGCCATTATGATGTTTAAATGTCTAAATGGACTGGCCCCTGATTATTTGACTGATAGATTTACATGTTCAGCCCAGGTGCATCAGAAGAACACAAGATCAGCAGCTGCGAAAAAGGTTATTGTGAAGAACACAAGGGGCAGAAGGCCTCATCTAGTTTCAGGAGAAGAGGAACCAAACTTTGGAATGACTTACCTGGACCAATAACATCAAAGAATAGCATTTTGCAATTCAAAACCAGTCTTTTAACGTTATAACTACAATGCACATTGCCATCTTATACTATTTTAATTTCTTACTGTAATACTGTATACTTATAGGTTTTTTTTTGTTTTAGCTACTTTTACTTTTTAGTGGGCCCTACTGTAAAAAATTAACTAACACATTGTTAATTATTGTAGATTACCCACTTTAAATATATTCTATTATTATTATTATTAGCTATCAAATTCGAAGACAAAATACGGATCCTAGGACATAGTTCATTTTTCAGTTGTTCTTAGTTTCCATTGTAGGCAGTCTGATGAAGATTTTGTTGCCATGGTAACCCTACCATGTCAGAAAATATCTGGAAATGTTGAAGTTGCATCTAAGTTGTGTTATTTAGACTTTTTCCGAAATAATGTAATCGAGTGTATGAAATAAGCAAAAATTGTCCATTTCGTGACGAATGTTGCGGTTTCTATGGCAACCACGTTTTCTAAAACGGTTGAAAATGTTTTTCCCGTTACTTAATCAACTGCAGGCATAAAATGTTTCCAAAACCATCTAACTTCCAAAATTAGAACTTTAAAATTGACGTAACGAAGGGGCTTTTAAAGAATGCTTTGAAAGTTGGTTACCATGACAACGGGCCATTTTTGAAGTTGCTTCTATATCAAAATTTGATCAGTAGACAAAGTTCTATGACTGTACCAAGTCTCATGCTGGTATCCAAAAGTGCACGATTTTTTCACTTATTTCCTGGACTAGTGTAAAAAAAAGAAGTTAATCTTTATAGCTACTGTAAATGTTGCAGAGAAGATTTCAAGGGCAAGACCATGGTGTAGGGACATCTAAGACCCAAATAATGCTTTGCTCAAAAGTCACTAATCTATTCAATTTGATAGAAAATTGAATATTTTTTATATTCTTGTCATACAGTTTTGTAACTCCCATGTATTGAATGATTGCTGATACAGAAACAGCCTTGCAATGGTTGACACTATTTGCTCTTAAATTACCTCTCTTCAGAATTCTTGTTGATAAATCCTGGAACAATGCTTTAAAAACCACCCAAGAATTCTTATCAGGATACATTGGGTATTTCTTAAAAACCTTGATGGATACCTTGAAATTAATGTAGGCTGCATCAAAAATGATTAATTATCAGAAAATGCTTACTTTTGGTTCCAATATCAGCCCATAATCCCTGAGTCCCTTTTTGAATTCATTGAAATCAAGCTTTCTGTTCCCATCATCATCCATGATTTTGAATACTCTGAAATGGTCAACAGAAAATTGAACCAACTGGTGCACCATAAAAAAGATCAGACATTCGAAAAAATGTAGACCTAAAATAATACTGGATGGATTTGAGTGAATAGATCTTTGGTTTCTTGTATCTTTATGGGTACTGCAAACATTGGTAGAATCAACTTCACAAAATCCTTTGTGTCCCAAAGTGCCTGAAAAGGGCCTAAAACACTTGATCAAATGATGGTTATTGGATTTTGATGATGGGTACTGGATTTTGTCTTGTTGCATATTTGCCATGGGATCAAAAATCTTTAGAATTTTGTTGAAATCAGTTTCCTGAAAATCCAGGGAGAGATTAGATGCCCTTCCATCTTGTTTGTGTGAGGGATTCCTTGAAATGTGATCCATTGGATTGTTTCAGATACTTTTTGTAGCCATTTCAAAACAAATAGTTTTTGTAAAGTCACACTTTGTTGTCTGTGCAGACAAAAATCCAAGAGAACGAAATAATTTGGTCTTTCTGCTGTCAAGCAAAGAATAGTGCATTGAAATTGATCCACTTCTCTTGGTACTAAAATTTTCAAACATCTGAACCTTTGTGGAGCACCTGGTACAACTAAGACCCCATTTACACTATACTGGCACTAACTGAATACAATAACTTCTGATCATGTACAGAGCAAGGATTTGTCAAGATGCATGCTCTCATTTGCCAAACAATCACCACAATTTGAATATGACATGAAATAATGCCATATTGTTGTTTACACTATGCTGATTGAGTGATGAAGCCAGTTAGCATGCTGTACTCATTTTACACTGCATTCAAGTAAAACACTAATGCTGGCACAGCATATGTAAATGGGAGGCCAATAAAGCAAAGTTTCAGGCTGTATTTATTTTGTACTAGCATAGTGTAAGCAGAGTCTAAATCACATCCAATGTTCATGTTTTTCTTTGTGTGCAAAGATCCATTCTGGTTGCAAAGTATAGCTCGCTTTCACATTCAATGCAAATTTAGCCCACTCCATGGGGTAACAGACTTGATCAGTGCTGTAAGCTACTTCTGCTATCCTAGTGCTTGATGTACAAATAAAACCACAATTTCAGCTCTTGGTCATGAGTTGCCCAAATTTTTGTCACTGTCCAAGGTCTTCTTATGATACAAAGCAGCATACACACCGGATTGGAAAACATGCATGATTTTGCCTACGTGTAGTAGCGAGTGAAGAAAATTTGAAGGTGCAAGGTGTGAGTAGACTTTTAAAAAGCGGCGAGAGATGCAAAACTAACAATAGATCTTTTGTTATCTCATGCGAGAACCTTTTAGTTTAGCTGCGAGTAGCGAGTTTGACACGATGTCATGGTTGCAAGTGAATGCAAGTTTTCCAACCTGGCATACACACAGCAATCTCTTAGTTTAGCTCCTCAAAAACAGTGCATACCGACCAGTGCTGACTAGTTGGTGTATCATCGATTGTGTTTTTTGTTTCATTCCTTTGGAGGACTCCCTAATTTAATTCTTTCCCATCACGAGTTGGCTGCCTGGGTGTCAAGGGGGCTTTTGCAGCTTTGTTTGTTTCTGGTTGCTGGTAGGAGTTTCTAGTATCTGTAGTTGTGTGTGGCTTTTGTTTTGGGTGTCAGCAAAGGGGAGATGGTGCTTCTGTCTTACAGAATGTGTTCTTGTTTATCATCAAGGGACAAATGCACAAATGACAAAATGTCTTCATCGCACTTTACCTTGTACATTTGTATATAGTAAGCTACAATCCTTGCCAAAACCCTTGTCACAAAACGGAAAAACGTAGATCTGAAGAGCAAATGCCCCCCTTTACCCCCCAAGTCAATGTTGTTGATTTCTCTAACTCGGAAAAAATCATGCAGCACGTCTCCTGAGTCAAGACAAACAACATTGACTTGGGGGGAAGGGGGTTTACAGAACATTTCAGTTGAATTAGTAGGCACTGTGATTTTCGTCGTAAAATGCTGAAAATCTTTGTTTGTGACAAGAGGTTTTGGCGAGGATTGTAGCTTTAAATTTAATCGATGTAGAATAAGATGACAACAACAACTTCATAATGTTATGGAAAGAAATCAGATCTATGTTAGATACCTTTATAATAGGGGTGCTCTCTGCTCAATTAGTTTAACTTCTGAGACACCCACCCTAAGTTCCTCCATATAATCTATACCTTGCTTCTTATGTTTTGTATTGGTATATTATCTATTTCCTGTATTGATGTATTAATTCTCGTTAATTTTCTGTAACATCATTGTATGTTTCTCGCCAGGGTGAATAGTGCCTATTTCCAGAAGATCTTTGGCGCAGAGAAAGAACTTATTTGGCGTTTGGCGCACATTTTGGCGCAGAAAGAGGCCTTAAAACAATGGGCTATTCAATATCTGATTGTATTAAACAAGAGAATCAATTGTTCTTTGGCGCACACTGGCGCAAAAAAAAATTGTTGTGCTCCAAAATATTTGGAGCAGAGCAGCACAGAGATTCACCCTGGGTTTTTCGTAGCTTAGTTGTTTGTCACAGAAGCTATCATAGCTAAATTGTATGTAGTGAAATTTTTAAAAATATACAGAGTAGGCTAGTTATGCCGAGGAGAACTGAACCCAACAATGTACTAAGTACTTTAGAAATAATGGTAGATGAAAGCGGAAAGCCTCCCCCTGAAAAAACGGCCTTGCAATATACGACGTCTGAAACGTAGGCGAACTCACACTGTAAACACCTACGACCCACAAGAAAACACACAGTTTGATTAGAGACTATATGGGCCTATAGCAAGGGCCTAAATCAAGGGTTTTTTAATGATTATGTCTACTAAAAAGGTGATAACCTTCCCAAGCCTTTGATCCCTCCAGCTCCTCTAGACAAGCAGGCAAGTCGCAGACGTTCAACTGGACACGTAGCAGAGTCTTTCAACTTGTTTGCCTTGCGCTTCATCTCAGCGTTCGTTCTTGCTGTGGCAGCCATTTTTCTTCGCGGTTGTTTAGAACGTTGTTGAAACCAGTACGCATTTGTTTCATTTGCATAACAATCAAACTAAACAAAGAGTTTGCCATAGCAACTCACTGTATTGTTATCTAAAGGGGGCCTTGGACGCTGTTTGACCCACTCGGGGGAGGAGGAAGCGTAAACAGCTTTTGTCAAAAATTTAGTCAAAAAATTGCAAATTACACCATTCAAGAAAAGGTGCTTTCACTAACAGCAAAATTAGGAAATTTCTAGTATCAAAATATGAACATTGTCATTGAAAACTTAGGGACTAGTCATTATTAATGGTGGGGGTGGGGAGGAAGATATTTTTGGAACAGTGTGATTTTTTTCTTGACCCCCCCTTGCTTTCATGCAACTAAAATGTGGCCCCCCCTAAATCTAAGTATAAGTTTTTGTAGCCCCCCCCTAAAAAGTAGAAAGATGTTATATGAGTTCGTATGACTTGAAGAACCACGATGCTACTGTTATATCACAGAGAGTTGAGATGGAGATTACATAAGCGTACGGGAAGGAAAAATCTAGGGGGAGGTGCGCGACACAAAGCTAATCGTTTGCCAACATTTTTGCGCGACTAAGGACAAAAGTTTGCCCAAATGGGGCTGATATCTGGAAATTTTTCGCCTCGTACGCTTATGGGAGATTAGGACAGAAAACTGTTCAGATATATGAAGCCTAGTTTCCGTCAGTTTTCGTACCCAAAAGATGGGAATTGGTAAAATCTTGAGAAGGGGATCCACCACTTGCGCAATTCAGCTTTTGAGTGGAGGGACAAGCGCATCAATTTGCCGATTCGGACGATAACGCTCTCATTTTGAGGTGTATTGCTGAAAGACCTGACATAATTAGGGCCCTTAAAATGTGCACGATATCAGATTTTAAAACTGTTCATACTCACCAGTTGATAGAAACAGGCAAGAACATATTGCAAAAAAACAGATCCAAGCACTACAGAGTCTGGGGGACAGGCTCCCAGAAATTTTCTGACGACACGCTTTCTACTTTTGCTTAGATTGCCTCTCGCAGCCCCATGAATTGCTATTGTGGAAAATTTTGTCAAGGTCTTTATAAACTAGCATCCCAAGGAAGGTTTAGAACAGATTCTCTGTTTAGAGTAAACATAATTACATTGGCTTGGAAGACCTCTTTCAACTTGTTTGCCAGAACAAACGCCGAAAATTTGATAAGCATGAGTAACAAAAATGGGGAGTAGCATGTACTGTAATGAGTAACATGTTTAAAAACTTTTGCATGAAGGACTGCTGCTTTGTCTTGGGATGCTTATCACAATTCTATTTTTGCCTGCTCCTCACATGGAAACTTTGAAAATTCCGTGGTACTTTGTCTTCATTATTAAGCGTCCTAACGAAATTTTTTAAAGACTTCCTTTACATTGGCTTAGAGCGCCTGTCTCAGTCACATTCCAATATCTCTGAGAAATACTGCTAACCCTTTCCTATGTCCAACTACATGCTTTTTCAAGATAGAAACTTTCCCTATTCTCGATGGTGACTTGTTTCTTACCACCTTCTTCTCGTTCAGTGCACTTTCAGTCCCACCCAACAAATTTCTTACCGTTCAAACAGTGGCGTAGCGGAGGTGCACGGGGCCCTTAGTGAAGAAGGGGGAGTGGGGCCTCTTGTACCTATGCCTTTGACGTAATTTGATGGTTGGGGGCCCCCTTGGAGCCCCTAATCAGTGGGGGCCCTTAGTAGTACGCCCTAAAGGTAACCACCGTCGGCTACGCCACTGCGTTCAAAGAAAATGTCCAAGTATTCCTGAATTGTGAGAGGGAGGGCAGTCACCCCTCCAACTCCCCATAGTTTCCACTTCGGTGCAGAAAGCAATTGCAAAGAGGACAGATGTTGCAGAGGCTAAAAAGCAAAGTTCAGCAAAACAAACAGAGTTGAAAGCAGCGGACAATCCAAGTTGTTTTTTGGCAAGATCAGCCATCAGATTCAAGAGAATACAAGTAAAAGCTGTACTTGTATAATAATAATGTGAACTGTCATTTATTTCTGAATACGATACTTGTCAATTTTAACTGATTATTTTTCATGGCCCCCCCTCTCGCTGTCTGATTTTTGATCTGGCCCCCCCATCTAGGCAGAAAAATTATTGGTGACCCCCCCTTAATATCTTCCGCCCCACCCCCCACCATTAATAATGACTGGTCCCTTAGGAAACTTTCGCACGATGAACATAATTGACATAATTCATACCCGTTTGCATTTAATACTTCATACCCGTTTCTGTCCCATGCCATTTAAGGCTTGAATTTTGAGCAGGTTTATCTTTTCGACATTACAAAGTCGATGCCAAACCGCAACCAGCATCCTCGAACACAATTTAGCCTTTCGGCAATCGTATAATACAAAGTTTTTGAAAATCGGTTCATTTTGGTTCTAAACATACAAACAATCAAAGGATGATACATCATTTTGGGTTCTCATGAAAGTAAAAAAATGTGCAATGAAACTGCAGCCAGAAGGGGGCTCTTGTAAAGAAAGAATAGTCATAGCTCTTCATTACCTAATGGTCCAGGCTATTCAAAATCCTATCGAACGAAATTTTTTTTGCAACCTCTGCCTGGGCGAGAAATTTCAGCTGCTGCTGGTTCAGTAGCACAGGTCAGGATAAATGAAATATGTTCAGGATCCCAAACAACATTCTAGTTGTGAGTAAGTGAGTGCAAAGTCAAAGTATAGGTATTTGCCAGAAAATACCGGCATTGCCTGGGTAGCTAAAAAAGTACAGACGTTTGAAAGTTTGTAGCTCTAAGACCACTGATCAATTTCTTATAAACTGATAAGATTTGTGTAGCTAACATATCAATCTTGATATGGAAATTTAGTTTGTCAAAATTTCTCGTTCTCAAATTACGAGCGGTTGTATTAAAATGCTGAATTAAAAAAGGGATCATTCAAACTATGCCTGCTTGATCATATCTAAAGGCAATTTTACCACACAACTCTCATATCAATATCTGGACTATATCACTCAAATACTTTTTGCAGGTATGTCAAGAAGCTGCTGTACAACAGCATACTCTTGCAACCGTCATTCACCCTATGTTCGTCTGTCGTCTATCTTCATGAAGATGGAGTACTAGCAATCTAATCAAGAATTTCAAGCCCGTTTTGAAGAATTCCGAAAAGGACGTTTTTGATAAAATTGCTTGTAATTTGAGAATGACACGCTTGATTTTGAGAAACTAAATTTCTTATCTAAGTTGATATGCTAACGACACAGGAATTATCGGTTTTTTGGAATCAAATAAAAGGTTTGAGAGCTATAGCATTTCTAGCGTCTTTACATTTGCCGACTCATCCGGTATTATCCTCGGATTCAAAAAAGTACTTATGAGATGTATGTAAGTTGTTTGCTTGTACATGTAGTAGGGGTGTAGCCTGCTTGCAGACTTTACTTGCCAGTGCGATGGAGAGCTAGTGAGGATCTCGTGAAGTTTAAGTTTCGCCTTGGCTCTCATTCGCAGTGGAAAGTAAAATCTGCACCACACTGGCAATTGTACGTGCTGCCACAGCTTAAACAATGAAAACGCAAAACAACGTTTTAAACAGTGTGTAGCATAGAGCTCACAAGAGGGTACCGGTACCAACTCATAAGGTACCAGGTTCCACCCAAATTGAAGGTATTGGTGCCACCAATTTTGGGGGAAGGAGCTATTAATATAGTACAGTTAATCAAGAATATGACGAATTCTGAAATGAGGTCTATGTCAGTTCCTCATGGGACCAATGGCAAGACCAAACCACTCCTGAGCACGTCACCGAAGCACCTGTGTCACTGTCTGTACTGTTAAAGCTAAAAAAAATTGGTTCTAGGAATTCCAAAATCATCCATTGACGAAATTTTTATTGGTACCGACTCATATATGCTTGGTACCGGTACCCCTACCTTTGGTACCAGGTTCCACCACATTTGCACAATGTTGTACCAGGTACCACCCCTCTGGTACCATGGTACCACTACCCTGTCACCCCCCTCTCACAAAGCTTAAAGTTTCTGTATGCAATTTCAAAGTTATATTTGTATACTTTAATTGATGTCATAGAGGGCATAGAGAAGTGATAGTCCATCCATATTGCAATCGGGAAAACCATTTACGACTTGCTTGAAAATGTTACTTTTAAAAGCTATGTTTGAAGAGCCTGGAAAAGGACCACATTGTTTTACAGTGTAAACAACGAAAAGTAGAGGAAAATTTCTAAGACGAAAATTGTAAACTCTCAGTACTCGTACAATCAAATTGTGAGAAACTCGAAGATCTGATGAAATTCTTAGTTTCTCGTAATCTCAAAATTAATCCAAAAGTTCTCTGATCAGAAGTCTTGCGAAGATAAAACATTGAACAAATTTACAAACCTGCCAAATCCAAGAAATCCTTGACAGCCTCTTGATAAGATTTTCATTCTCAAAGATTCAATTGGACTCACATCTTCAGCTTTGTCAACGAGTTTCTTGCAATTCTGGCGCATTATAAAATCTGTTCTACTCGTGTGAGGCATTTTAAATGTTTCACTTATTTTGTCAAAGTTAAGATGTAGTATGCCTATGATGGACGCGAAGCGTCATCGGAGTCAAAGTTTGCTATGAAATTCCTATGGTAAAACGAGAGAAACATTCAGACGCGAAATAAATTATTTATTATCTATGAACAATGTTGCGAGGGAGCATGGCAAATTGTGGTTATAGAAACACAGGTTTTATCAAATAGGAATAATGCTGTTTTCGATAAATAGACAGGACTTAACTGAAACAAACGTTGGCAGGTAGAATTCTTAATAGTTGCAATGGATGGTCTATTTTGCGTGCTCATTATGTGAGACAGGTATTCATAGCAACACTGTAGTGTATCTATTTAACCCTATTTAGATTCTTTCAAAGAAGAGATCATTCTGGATTTGAAAACTTGCAAACAGCTGTCTACTCAGTGAGTTCATCAGTTAAGGATTGAATTTCTGGGATCTTCGTCCACTTTCACGTTTTGAATCTTTTGGGAGCACTGTAGGTGTGTTTTAGTTTGAAACTTACTGACGTGAAGTGTGGTGAGAATTAGGAACACTTAAAATCATCTATTCCATAGGTGTGAGAATCTAGAATTTCATAGAGAATTAGTAACACTGAGATGCATCTATCACACAGATGTGGAAATCTTATCGAGAATTAGGAATACTTAAAAAATATCTATTCCATAGATACGAGAATTAGGAATACCGAACAGGGGACTTCTATCGGTATGTGACGGGGGCTAGACACAGATATACCTTTGAAAAACCCAACAACATGATAAATTTAGGACACTTTTACAGGGGCGTCGCCAGCCCGAAAAAACTGGGGTGGAAAAATGAGGGGTCTGGGGGCAAAGCCCCCAAAAAAATTTTTCGTGACCACACCCTTCAGACTCTCGGTAAACGTGGGAAACGCCCTTTTTAGCATTTCTGAAGTATTTAGAATATTTTGGAAAAGCAGCCTTGTCAAGCAGCATTTTGCGTAACAGTGGGCATTCTTGCACGAATGAAAATCGAATAGAGGTACAACACCATATAATCCATGTAACTATTTACGAGGAAGGGAAAGATATGAAGTGAAATTGAAATCAGATGTCAAACAAGGTTGATAGTGGGAACAATCACAGTTAATGCAGGTTTACTACAACGTTTTCCACCATCAGATCTGCGTGTTCAATTTTATTGGCAATATCTCTTTCAATGCTAACTTTAATGAGATGTTCCAGGCATTGATCTGACATTGAAGCACACATGTTTCTATTTATACTTTACTGTGTGCTCTTTCGCAAGATGCTACTGTTACTGGCAATGTGGCAATGATCTTGAAAACTTCGAATAAATCAGGGAATGAATGAATGAAAGGGATGAATGAATGTCATGAGAGAAAGGAATGAATGTTCAGAGTGAATGAAAATCACCCCCCCCCCCCAAAGTTTTTTCAACGGATTTCAAGAATTTAGAAAATCGAACTCTGGGAAAACTGGGGTGGACATGTCCACCCCAGTCCACCCCGTGGCGACGCCACTGCCTTTTAGACCCCGAAAATATACTCATTGCTGCACGGTGCATAAAAACTGGAGGTTTCATAGCTTTTTCGGCAACTGGGCTGCAATATTTGGTGAAAACTCAGTCAAAATGTTCTCGTTTTAGTTAGTGACCCAAAAGATATGCTGATTTTGCACCTATTAGCGTATCCAAAGGTATACTGGACCATTCTTCGCAAACCTAAAAAGTGTCTGACCCCCCGTCATCCACTAATAAGGAGTGCCCCCCTGGGAGAATGCCCTAACAAATACCTGCGCTATTTGTGTGGCTGCTGTAGAGCAAGCATAAATCCGTCAAGAACACAGAATATGGTAGAGATGGAATGAAGATATGCGTAGAATTTTCCTACAGATGCTGATTTATAAAAACTGCTGTTAAAAATAATTATTCTCTTATACCTTGATACAAAAATGTGGAACAAGTTTAACAACAATATCAAAGAGACCCTCTCACTAAATCTTTTAAATCAAAGTTGAGAGAGTTTGGGTACGAAAAACTTAAATCTTGTAGATATCTTATTGTTTTGGACAGAGCTAACAATGATTTTGATTTGCTCACTCATGAAAGTTTATTAATTTTGCGTGATCGCCCGTCACTTAACTCTCAGCAATCTTCTATTCCCTTAGCTCTGTTTTAGGTATTGTCCTCTGGGCGTGCCTCATTATTTATTTTTCACGTTGGATTTGTAAAAATGCATTTTTGGTAGTTTATTGTCTTTATGGATATAAATATAGCCTCGTGCTTTTGGAAACTTGGTATTCTGATGATGAAGCAAGTTTGCTTCGAAACGTCAACAACAATTATGGCCTAGTCTTTTCTAATTTTCACATGGATTTGTCTAACATGATTCGTCTAACATGGATTTGTCTAACATGGGTTTGTTGAAATATATTTAATGGATTTGTCACTTGGAATGAAATATACTAACATGATTATCGTCGCAATTCTTGCTCTTCGTTTCTTAATCAAGCTCCGTTTCCCTGCCAATACTCCGATTATTGTAGTCAGATGTATACATTTTATCTATTATTTGTAAATAGTTTATTAGGTGCTTTAATTTGATGTTTGAACAGGGCCAAATTGTAAAACAATATACTTATTGAATTTGTACCCTGTATAAATATGTTTAAAATATGAAATATCAGGTATTGGAAGAGGTGCTCTGAGACATGTCTGAGACTCTTGTGACTATGTCTGAGACAAAGTAAAGGGCGTGTCCTTAAAAAGCTCTCTGAGGCCCTAAGGCTGCCTCAAACTTTATTTGCCTTGGTGTTCTTGCTGTTTATGCGGAGGAGCGGGTCTGTTCTCGTCACTGGTTCTCGTGAGCAATAATCTTTGGTTGTTGCTGTTGCTTGTTTTGACTGTTTCCAAAAAAGCACAGCCAAAAAAAGAGACAAAAGGAAGCCAAAAAGGGCGCCCAATAGATCGTTGCTGCCAATGCCAAGAAAAGAAACAGAAGAGTAGGTATGATCCGCTTTTAATTTTGTATTTTTTCTTCATCATTGCAACTTGCAATTTTAATAACGAACGAGCTTCGTAATCGTTCTGCAAGGGAGCCTGAAACATGTTCCTGACTGAAGAGGCCTAGGGAAGGGAGGGCCAGGAGTCTGGAGCACCGTCGCTGGGGGTCTACAGTAAAAACCCGCGTATAAGAACCTACAATTTTAGAAGTCAGCCTGATTAGGTTCTTATATATTGAGTATTTAGTGGGAAATTAGGCTGTACAGGTTCTTAAATTGGTTCTTATTTCATAGCGTAGGGGGATATAAAATTTAGGGGGGCTGCCCGATAAAAGATCCATTGTTTACGAAAATTTTGCCCGACTTTAGGCCGATTTTCTGCCCGATTATGGCTGATTTTTGCAAATTTTTCAAGCGTTGGGAGGGATGCAGCCCCCCCAGCCCCCCTGTCTCCTACGCCTATGCTTATTTAATTCAGGGCTTCCAGGTATTTCTTTTGTACAGATTGGAACTTCAAGACCCAGCATGGAATGAAAGGTGTGTGCGCCACAGCATTAGTTGATGGCGCACGAATCGGCGCACAGAATGCGATTTTATGCTGGTGTAATACAACGTTAGGTATAAATCTCCAGGTTCCTGGCACACACAACGTTAGGTATAAATATCCGTCTGGCGCACGAAAATCGAACATTCCATACTGGTTCAAGACTATTATTTACTTGTCAGTTGAGATGCACCTGAGTGCATGAGGCCTTATTCAAAACATCAGTTTGTGGAAGAATCAGAAATTTTACAGAATACAATGAAAAGCTTTCAAAGCGTCTTTAGAGCTCTTTGCAATTTACACATATGGCAGAATCAGTACCTATAAGTTCAATCACAAAGGAACTAGAGTTTTGATCTAGTTTGATGATCTCCACGAATAAGAACCTATTTCAAATCTCAGGTTGAATGGGTTCTTATATATTGGGGGTCTAACTTCAGAATTTTCAGCCTGTAGGTTCTTAATCACTAGGTTCTTACCAGGGTGCATTCCATGTAAAACCCACGCCAAAGGTATGCCAAGCCCTAAGCTTTTGTACGCCAGGTATTTTCAGGGAGAGAGAAATTGCTAAAACATCTCAAAATCTGATGATTTTAACCCTATTAGTACTGGGGGGGGGGGCGTTTTTCGCCCCCTACCACACTTTTCTACATTGCACTAAAACGGCCTGTAATTTAACCACCAAACTTTCTGACTTTTAATCAAATTTAATTAGCAATTAAATTTTTGACATTTCATTGTTCTAACTCTGATCACGTGACCACAGTAATACCATATTTGGAGAGCAGTCAACAAAAAAATTCTTAAGACCTCCATAGATTCTGCCTCGTTTGTCTGATTGATCTCAAACATGCACCATTCAATTGCTTTTGATGAGTACTTTCATTTGATATGTAAACAATTCATTTTTGCTGACATCAGCAAAATTTAATATCTATGACGTCATTGACATTTATGACGTCATTGCTCAAATGAATAAATGTAAGAAAGGAAAAATTGTTGTCTTTTTTGCTTCAACTTATTTATTTTATTACTTCTAAGTCCATATTTACCAGATTAAAGGACAAGACTTATAAATAACTGCAAAGAAAATCTGTACTTGGAACAAAAAGCTAATTAAAAGCTAATTGTGCTAAAGATAGAAACTGGAAATATCTCATAAGTATGTATTTTAAATCTGCAACATGTTTCCTACAATTTGAGACAAACCTGGAGAAAATTGGATGAGAAGTAAATTAATTAGAATTTTTCTTGCTAAGAAGGTAAAAAATTGCCAATTTTCCTTTGTCTTTTAGTTGCCTAGCAACGAAACACATGACTAATTAATTTTCATTGTTATATTTTAATAGCCAATTGTCTAAAGAACAATCGGAGTAAGTCTTATTGTTATATCTCTTGTAGTTTCGGAGAAAAAGAGGGGAGGTGAAAAACGCCCCCCCCCCCAGTACAAAGTTAGTAAAAAATCACCCAGTACTAATAGGGTTAAGAAACTCCAGTACTGGCCCAAATTCCTAGTTTCTTATAAAAGAAATACATTTATCATCAATCAACAAAAGCTGCTAAAAGATCGAGGACAACTTCACATTCACGCCAAGATAGGCTAATTTTCAAACGCCGTTGTGCCAAGAACCGATTTTATTGAAGAAATGATGCCGCTACACCAACAGAAAGTCAGATATACACCAAAGATCTTCGGGCCTGTGCATAAAATGCACCCTGGGGTTCTTATACGCGGGTTTTTACTGTAATCACAAATAGAATTGATATTCTTATTAAAATTACATGACTTTCAAAAAGTTTTTTCTTCGTGGATGTAGACTTATTTCCTTGCCAACCGTTATTTCTGAGCTAAAGATATTTTTACTCTTGTTTCTTGTCATTCAAAGCTGTGGCTATAGCAGTCAAAACAACATCTTGCCTCAATTTTCGCCTTGAATTTTCGCCTTGAATTTTAAATTTTTGCAGGGCCTCAGCAGGGAAACTTTACCAGCAGGGAAGCTAGTATATCCTGCTTTTTCTGTGCCAATGAGGCTCAAATTTACATAAGACTCAACTGTTGTGGTATTTCTCAAAGTTGATGATGAGGCACCAAATAGTTGATTACGTCCTCAAAATGTATTAAAATAACCATTGTAGCACTGTTCCTATCTAATTGACCCAAAAGTGGCACATATAAACTTGATCAGTATGTTGAGTCATTTGAAAAGAATGGACCCATTCAGGGCAAATCTTTCCCGATCTATTTGGGTCCTGAAAAATACTCATATATATATTGCCAACAAATGCTGGCAAGATGTTTCAATAAATGTTAGAATTTACTCTTAAAAGGTTGGTCTGAACCTTGAAACAAGGCTAACTTGATATCAAATGTGCAACAGTTAAAAAAGTGCAAGCTGATCTATTAAACCCAATATCAACGTGAAAGGAAGATTTGATAAATTTTACAAGTCCACAGAAAATAGCCTGCCTATATTTTTAGAAATATCCCCTTTAACAAAACATAGGCAAATAATAACCGGAAAGTGTCAGCAAAAATGTTCAGTGGGCTTTTGCAAATTATCAAATCCGGAGCCTTGTATTTCTTGTCAAAAGGGGAGTGTGTTTTCTGTTGAAAAACAGTATTGGACCCATTTGGGGGTGAAAGTACTCTATGGTTGAAGCTTTGTTCTTGTAGACCCCTTGCTAGACCACCCAGAGTTGTTTTTGGCCCTAGAACTGTCATTTATTGCAAAATGCTGGAAACCAGGTGTCATTCAAAGGGGCTTTGCATGTAGAACTTGAATCTTGTCTTGTGAAAGGGTGGTTTATTTCCCTTAGCTTGGGTATGTGAGCTTACTGTTGATTCTGCAATTTTTTAGGAAAATGTAACATCTTTGGATTAGAAATCTATTGCTGGACAAGAGCTGTATGAAATCAGCCACAATTACTACAAGATTACTACTTCAAATTATGAAGTTTTTGAAATTTTCAAAAAATCCAGCAGTGATGCATTGGGGGTACATGACTTATGCATAAGGATACGTTAGAAAAATTTTTGAAAATCAGCCCCACTTGGGAAAAATCTGTCTTTAATTGAGAAGAAAATTTTAGTAAACAATGAATTTGTGTTGGGTAGCCCCTCTAGATTTTTTCTTCCCATATACATGGATATGGATAGATGGAGGGTTGCTGCCCCACTTTGAGCAAGCTGCACCCTCCTCTGATTTCAAAAATGTATGTTCTTTTGAGGAAAATCTACACAAAAAATTATCAAACCCATATTCACCAGCTTTAGCTGGCAATTTTTTCTTATCACTATTTTAGCCGCCTGATCATGAGCTCGGAGGAGAAGAAACCATTGCTAAGGAAGCAATCTTCAAGCCCAAGAGATCCATTTGTTGTCAACTCATTGAACAGCGTAAACCATGGAACTACAGAAAATCTCAATATCCTTGCACAGCACACAAGATACAAATATTATGCCAAATTACACCCAAAGCAGGAGCTGGTAAGTACAGTAAAATTTGAATTATGTACTTTCCCATTAAATGTATTTGCACAAGTAAAGACAATATTTCAAAACTCCCTCTCTCCACATTGTATACCGACCAAGAATTCTCAATAATTCAGGACAGGTAAGAATTCTTGAGTCATATGACAGGATGTAATTTTTTTAGCAAAGATTCGTCAGAAACCAAATTATAGGAATTTATTTCAAGGATTCTTGGGAATTCTTGGTTAGTCAGAATCATGTAAATGTGTACAGTACAATGCCTACAATGATGTGATGATTTCTACTTCATTAGTTTCCAAAATCAGCCTACTGGTGTTACAATTTATCAATGGAAATTCAAAAGTAGGAATGTTTTGCTGCTGCGTATGGTGTAATGTTGCAGAAAGAGGAGATAAATTTTGAGTCACCCAAAATGACTTATTTTCAAATGCATTCTTTTCAGATCATACCAGACCATGTTCTCCCACCATACCTGTTCTTGCCTATTCTTCCTAAACCTGGCTTTAAGCAAAGCAGCTTGATCACAATGTGAGTAAATACTTCTTTATCTTAACAGTAATTGTTTGGTCAGCCACAGCAGCTTGAATACACAAAACAGATTGTCAAGAATTGTTTGCTTTGAAATCAGATGTTTTGTTTCTGTGTGCAGATATAAAAGATGTTACGAGTTGCCAAGGAGATAAAACAAAATGAACTGTTTATTTGATGTTACTGTAGTAGCTTGAACTTTTGAAAATGAAATGAACTAAACTGAACTAAGCTATAAGAGATGATTGTGATGGTGCAGCATGAATAAGCTAAAATCCAAGATCAAAGACATAAACATACAGGCCTTGTGCACATTAACATTTTGCCTGAGAGAATCTTAGTCTTTGGAGTGGTTCAAGAACTCTTATCAGCATGTAGAGAATTCTTGTCATGTTAGTGTGCTCAAGGCCTGCACTGTACAAGAAATGAAGACATGACAAAATTACAGAAAGATCTAAGAATATTTGGATAGGTATCAGTCAGGTTTGCATCCTCCACTGCTTTTGTCATTGCACAGTTGCAACAACACCTTAGGCCCCGTTCACACTACTCCGTTTTTGTTATTATCCGTTTTTGTTGCATCGAAGCTACCGTTCACACTACTCCGTTTCTGTACAAAAACGGAGAGAAAAGCCTCCGTCTTTGTGCGTTCACACTGATCTGCCCGATAACAAAAACGTAGCGAAAACATCCGTTTTTGTGCGTTCACATTACTCCGTTTTTGTGAAGCTCATTGTTGGATATTGGAGCGTTTTCAAAAACCTCCGTTTTTGTGCTTTCACATTGATCGAATGCGTTTTCAAAAACCTCCGTTTTTGTGGATATCCACTTTTTACTGCGTTTTCGAAAACCTCCGTTTTTGTGGCGTTTTTGTGTGGATCAGTGTGAACACTTTCACAAAAACGGAGGTTTTTCTCTCCGTTTTTGTACAAAAACGGAGTAGTGTGAACGGGGCCTTATTTTGAAGGCCCTGATTGGACTGAATAGTTGGGTTGAAACAAGCAAGGTTTCCAGATGATAATGGTCAAGAGTAAAATATACACATTGCCACAAGATTTATCATAACCATCAAAAATATTTAAAGTGTCCTAAAGTTGTCATGTACCATGTTTATTTATTGTCAAGGTGTCCTACCTCACAAGATATACTAAAACAATTAGTTCAGGATACTATCAGTAAAAGATTTTCGGATTTCTCCAGAAGAGCCAGATGCCCAGGCAAATGCTTTGGAGTCTGGGCAGAATCAATCTCACCCTTCATCCTTCCTTTGTGAGATTGCGCATGCCCAAAAACGCTTTGTTCATCCTATTGATCAGTGAACCAATCAGAGCTAACATCTTGTCCTTTGTGATTTACAAAAGGGGGAATTTGCAGTATCCAGAACAAAGCATGTTTGAAAATAAATGGATCTGTCATTTATTGGATCATTTCTCTTGGGAAAGAGAAGATTCTTAATGTATATCCAGGCTTTTGTACATCACTCTTTGTTTTAAAGGATTCATTTCATTTCAGTTTTGCAATATGGAATACAATGATGGGAACATCTTTATTAAGTCTTCCCTGGGCTATTGCTCAGGTAAGTACACTTAAATTTTCCATCATTTTAAAAGACTCATCAAAGTGCTGAGTGATTAATCACTTTAATGATAAAATGGAGTTGTTGCTGTTAAGTTTTCTTGATTAGACAAAGTTGGAAAATACAGGAAGCTGTATTTCATGTTCCAATGTGATTCCTGGAAAACTATAGATTTCTGCTTTGAGCCCGGGGGGCTACATGACTCGTGGATGGACGGGGGTGTACTGCCTGGTTCTCAGAAAGGTACCCCCTTCTAATTACCGAAACTTGCCGTCATACCGACCTTTATGGTAATTTTTGGCGGAAAACCACCCTTTTTTGATTATTTTTCGCCAATTTCTGGATAACCCACCCATGTTTAAGGAAAATCTGCCGAAATAGGGACCCTTGTTTAGAGAATTTTGGGCCCAAAAACCCACCTATATGGGCAGCACATACCTGTACCCTCAACATATAATGGAGCATCGCTTACAAAAATGTATAAAAATAACACTGGGTCTAGGCTCTTTTCTAGAATAGCTAAAAGGTCTGTCGCTAGAGACGTGTGGATAGCTCAAAAAGCAGAAAAATCAAATTCACAAACAATCCTAGAATATAGAGATCAAGGTATAAATCTTCAAAATCGGTTCAGTGTACAATTTACGTTAGGCCTATCAAAAGTGAAAAGTTAATTGATGCACCCTGTAGAATATTTGAATGAATTTGTATGATGGCTTTACTTGTCTCTATAGCATCTTGTTTATGCCATCTTGATCGCTTCTTCCACTACAGTACTGCTTTGGTTTCATTTCCCTAACTGAATTGAATTTCCTCACAGCATTTAAAGTCGGGTATTGATACATGCGTGTGCACATTTAAATCAGTGGCATGTGACATTGAAATCTTTTCTTTACAGAGTGGCTATGTTCTTGGTATCGTACTTGTTTTCGTCATGGGTCTTATTTGCTACTACACATGCTACCTCGTTTTGATAAGCGGTGATTCCATGGGTGAGGTCATAAGTTCATGTTATATAATTTTCGCTGAATGTATATATTTCGGGTGAGTCAGAAAAACGTGCTGTGTTAACAAGCTATTTTTTAGTGCAAAACATGTAAGACCGGACTCATTGAAGTTTCACACTGGCGGCGAAAACTTGAATTGATAATATAAATAGATTGCATTGAAATCTGCCACTCCTTCCATATTTATGTGCGATTTTGTAATATCGTTCTTTTAATGAAAGGCTTCATTTTCGTAAGAACTTTCTACTTCGGATCTGCTTCCTAGAAATGCCATTGTAACGCGTAGCCCCCTATAGCTAGGAAGTAAGCAACCATGGCTTGCATTTTGTGATTAGCTTGTTGGGGATACGAATCATGAATGTTCAAAGCAACGATTGTCCTCTAAAAGGAAACTAGTGATCATGCCCAGAGAGCATGTTTGATTGTTGTAAGAATGTGGGCAGAGAATCTAACTACAGTCCAAGCAAGGTTTACTAACTAAATTTTCATATCGAAGTTGACCTTTTTCCAGGCAATGAATATTTACAGAAACGAGATGGCGAATTAAGTTGCATCGATCAAAATTGGCAAACGGCCTGCGTTTTTTCCTGACTCACCCAAAACGTAGACAGTTGATAAAGAGAACGATCAACCTTTGTCTGAAGAAGACCGGGGGTCAATCGAAACATGTCATCAGAACAGAATTGTCGTTCTTTTCATCAAATTTCAGTACGACCATTTTGTAACTTATAAAATTCTGATGATGAAGCACAGCTTTGCTTCGAAACATCAATACTAGTTACATAATATGGCGTAGTCTTTAATCATTAACTTCTCGTATTGTCACAACATGGGTTTGTCGTGATTGATAACTTGGATTTGTCATGGAATATCTTGGAATGAAATACTAATAATGAACATGATTATCGTCGCGATACTTGCTCTTCGCTTCTTTATAAAACTTCGTTTTCTTGACAATACACTGATTTCAAGCATGGGTGGTTAAACTCGGCAGTTGTGCTTCCTTGCTGCTGGTTTGTTCTTTTGTGGTGGATGAAATGATTTGCTACTACGGAGAAGCTAGCGTGAGAAGCCTTCGCTTAAACGTATAATTTTTCCTCCCCAGAAACAAATACACTGAAGCACAACTGCGGTGTCTAACAGCCCATGTTTCAACTTATCAAATGTTCGTAATTAAGTAGCTTATCCCGTTGCTTATCGTGCTGTTGAGGTTCTACAGTATTACCATCAACTTCTTTTGCGTATTTTGAAATTCAAGTCTCTTAACTAAATTTTTAATTTGCAGATAAATCAAAATACGAAGCTCTCGAATTTACAGACGTTTGCGAACATTATCTTGGAAAAATTGGCAAGCTTTCAAGTGTAGTTTTCTCGTTGGTCGCGCTGCTAGGAGCAACAACTGTTTATTTGGTGTTGCTGTCAAACTTTCTGTTTAGTGTTGGCAAGTTCATACATGGTGAGTTTTAGTCTTGGCAAGTTCATACATTACCCAGGAACCTAAGAAGCTTGATATATCCTTGTGCTAAGCCAGATAAAACAGGCTGAACTGGGCCATTGACTTTGGCAGATGTGTAATCAAGTATTGAAGAAGTGTAATCAAATATGGAAGTCCTGATTGATCGATATCTGGTGTTTAAGTTTTGAGAAATGCTTCTAGAGAGCTGTGAATGCATCCCTTCGTGGTCTCTTTCTCGTCGTGATTTTAGTGGTTAACTATAATGGCCAACATTAGAAAGATGGCACGTGCAGTATATACCGCTTGCAAAGTTCCCTTTAAAATGGCTGAAGGCAACTTTATTTTTTATATAGTTGCTATTGAAGATGCTTGCCTTCGTTCACACAAAGAAACTATTGGCTTTCATGTGTTTTTTGCTTTACTGTATTTGAACCCTGCTGCATCCATCTGATTGATTGCCTTGAGTGCGCTTGACTTCTTCCCCTTCAAAGTTTCACTAGCATCACCTTCAACTAAGAAAGTTTGAAAACCCCCTGTTATTTTATGGTTTTACGTAATGCATGTATCAAATTCATTTGTTCTTTTCAGATCATACAGTTGCTACAGATCATTTTACAAATAGCACTGGTAACTTCAGTTCATCAATCTCTTGTTCACCAAGTTTTTCCACCGGTAAGTTTTCAAAGCCGACCCCGTCCCCTCCTTTGACGACTTTTAACAGATTTTTAATTTGCCTAGTTTCACAAAATTCTTAGCTTGGCCCCTTTCTAACAGCAATAAAATAAGGAACAGAATGGTGATGTAGGCTAGTCCTCTGCATTATTTTGTATAAAGACTTATTTCGGTTCACTATTTCTGGGTCTTCCAGTAGGTTTTTCCTGATTTTTCAAAAGAATTGTGTCACCTCTTCTTCTTTAAGTCAGTTGGCGCTCAATGCACTGCTGTGGCCATTACCAGAGCACGCCACCCTTCTTGGTCGACAGCCTGATGATCTGTATCAGCCAAACTTCCTCCAACCAATTTTACATTGTCACTTCTTGTCACATCTTGTCAAATCTCTTTGTAGTGTTATGCCTGGACCACACTCCAAAGCATGCACACGTTGCACCAATGACGCCAGCCGGAAATGACCTATTTTTTACCTTATGGCGAGAACAACTGACTGTACCATTCTACTTGCTGATAATTTTGTTGCCGCTATCATCGCTGAAATCTCCAACATTCTTTACGAAGTTCAATGCTTTGGGTACGTTATTTTATGTAAGATAAAAACATACATTTTACGACCGTTCATTCATTACCAGATAGGTTTCAAGTCCACATATTCATGTGAAAAGGTGGTTGTAACATTCTGTGACCTATTTATTTTAGTTGAAAGGCTTTTCAGACTTTTCAGAAATCATGATTATTTTTCAAATTATTACAGGTCTTGTGTTTCAGATCTTTTGAGGACGTGACGTTATGGATTGCAGAACAGTCCAGTTATAGAATTCTAGCGAAGTTTCTTTGAAGCCGTTCAGTTCAAAGAAATTGGTCATAGAATTTTGCAATCAAGCTTTATTAAAGTTTTAGAACCCGTGCTTCCAATCACTCTTCCAATCTTAGAGTCTCTAAATAAAGTGCCAAATAATTTCGGGATGGGCTGCCATTCAACTAAATGAAAATTTATAGACAATACCCCTCACCTCTAGAAGACATCAGCCCTTGTTCTAAAGTAAGATTAGCAAAAACTGATTTAGTGAATCTCATCTTCAAGGTACAATATCTGTCTTCTACATAATAATATTCGTCTGTGTGCGATCCGCTACATGGGGACCACATGTGCATTTTAAAGAGAGTCCGAAGCACGAAAAGACTCCACGTAAGTAGACCATTTTTCTATGACTTGATACTGGTCCACAACCCTATACTAGCAATAACATTAATTAGTGAGTGCGGAGTTTTGGGAAGTAGGAACAAACTGCACCAACCTATATGGAATGGAATAAAGTAATAGGCCTTTCTCATTCTGTTGATATTACAAGATTCCTTGCCCCCTTCTTATCATGCAGCCCCTCATTCTCGCAGTCAGCTCAGTTCTGTTTGTATTGCATCACAAAATCACTCCCCTTCTTGTCTCAGAGAAATTAACAAATTCAGACAAACATGCATTCATTACATGTAATAAGAGGCAATTAAGAAGGCTTTGATTACACCACCTCTGACGTTTTCGTTATTGTGTGATGGATATAGATTATTTATAGCAAAGCGAATTGTACGATAACCACATTTCCAAAGACCGAAAGAGAGACAGACAGGAAGAAAGGAAGGAAGGAAGGAAGGAAGGAAGTGAGAAATCAGAAAGAAAGCGAGAAAGAAAAAAAGTGAGTGTAGAAAGTGAGAAAATGAGTAAGTAAGAAAGAAAGTATAGAAAGAAAGAAAGAAAGATATCGCAGCTCGTTGATTCTTGTGAAATACTTTAAGGCTTCCGCCGCAATTATGTCTGCGAAGATGCTTACTTAGCTTGATTTTACTTACCATATCTTAAATGAAGTAATCAGTGGTCACCAAAAGCTTGTACTGATCTTGTGCCTCAAGATTTCAGCTGACAAAAAGCTCGAAAAAGTTAGTTCAGAGATTTTATTTGTAAAAACTACAAAAATATGAAGCACCTCGACCTTTATATGTATCTTCAAAGTCAAAGTTCAAATTGTTCACTATTATCACCTATGTTGGCCTGGCGTCCAATGTGAAGATGAAGTTGCGGTTTCTACTGCCAAGCATTGGGATCGCAGCTTTATCTAAGCGCTAATCGAGTCCGCGACTCCTTGTCATGAGGCTCATGTGGTGGGGTCCTACCGGGTATGAACCCACTCCGCCTGACTGGTCTGGCTGCGAGATCAGAGGATTACACCATTGCACCACAACACTTGCAATGTGAAACCAGCTAAAGTATTACCTTTTTTATATTCAGCATTTTATATGTTATGATAATTAGTCGTATTCTTAGGTTCTTGTTTAATGCCATGGGATTGGGATACACATGATTTTTTACTCCTCCTTGTACCATCCTATGAAGTTTGTATCGATTTTTCATAAGTAATCTAAGATTTACAATGATTTTATTTTTTTTCAAAATTTTCGATGAACTTTTACAAAAAATAGTCCAAATGCCGCCATTCTGAAACTCATCGAGACATCAGAAAATTGCCACGGCAGATTTACAGTAAATTACCCAAATTTCCTTTCAAGTCATTTAGTTCACGGAAAAATGTGATACAATTTTACACCCACCTTTTTTAAAGATTTGAAAGATTTGAGCCCTTGGCTGATAGAGTACTTACTGTTGTTTCATTAAAATTATTTTGCAGTTTATAGCTCAAACTTTCCTGCCCTAACTGGAACGTTGGGATTGGCTTTATACATCCACAATGCCATTTTATCGATAACACGAAATCAAAAAAAGCCAGAAAACAATGTGAGTTGATTTTAACTGTTCGTGATTCTTCTTGCTCTTTCATTATTTTGTCATTATTCTATCTCTGGTGCTCTTGATTTTGTTGTTCTGTCTAGCTACAGTTTCTAATATTAGTTGCAGTTCCCTGTTTTTTCTGCCAAGTTGGTGCTAGGCACTTTGGTATCGAGCGATGAGCTAGTCTTTCACTAACTTTTCATAGCCTTGGAAAGCCGTTCAGGAAAGTATCGGAAGTTTTATGATCTAGGAAGAGTTGGAATAAGTTTGGGTATGGAGCAGATAACCTTAAAGGTAACATGGAGAGGTCAATGCGTCCGTTTAAAGATAGAAAAGAGGAATACCTACACCTTCTGTCTCTTTATCTTGTGCACTGGTCAATTTTTGCTACAGTAAGAACCCGCAAAATAGAAACCACTCTATAAGAAACCAGCCAATTTTTTTGAGAAATGGTGCCTTCATATAAGAAACTTCTCAGCCTGATTTTAGGACGGTTTCTTATAGGAGGATCCCAAATATATAACATATTTCATCATGGCCGAACAATTTGTGATGATGTCATTTTCAAATGCATAAATTCATGCAGAAGCTTACATCAGCATAAAAATTTGGTGAAATTCCATTTTCGATTATCTTAAATCTCAGTTTATGATGTGCAGCAGTGTAATTACAGTATACCCATGTAAGTATGTAAAAATATTTAATTTGAAATCATTGAAGGTTTCTCAACCATATTATAAGAAACCTTTCAGCCTCTTCCCTTTTTTAATAGGAAACTAAACAGGCTGTTTTGAAAAAATTTTGCGGGTTCTTACTGTATCTCAAAATATTTATCCTCTTGCCTATGCTCTTGTTTACGAACCACACCTTTAATTGCTGCTGTTTAAATTGACAGTTCGATTTTATGCCCAAATTCAAATTTCATTGTAAATGGAACACTTATAGTCAAGGTAAGAGTAATGTGACCAATTGAAATAGACTATGCGAATATTAATCGTATAATAATCAAATATTGATTTCCAAGAATGAAAAAATAATAACATTTTCATTCAACTGACCACCCCTACACTGTGCAAGTAGGACAATAGTTATGCGGGTGTGTGTGCTTGAGGAAGACAAAACAAGGCATTCAATGTATTTAGCAGTACGAGGGCCTTACACCACATGTCATGTCATTATTCGAATAATTATTCGAATAATAATCCATTGATGATTTGGAATAATCAAATATTTTAGGATTATGCTGGTCACACTACTCTTGCTTGGACAATAAAGCTGCAAAAGTCTTTGCAGTTGAATGTTACAGAAAGTGTTTGTAACGAGTTTATTTTCTTGCAGACGCGTGATTTGAAGATTGCATATTCGCTTACGGCTGCAACGTATTTTGCAATTGGGTTGATTTTCTATTCGTGTTTTCCATTGGCAAAAGAGTGCATAGAACAGGTATGCTGCCACTATTTGTCACACAGAAATATCCCTACATTTGAGTGTGGCTATTATTTGCATACCATATTTAGATGCCCTAACACTTTTTGTCCCCAGTTTATTGGTAAGGAGAACCTTTGATAAAGGACTATATGACCCTCAAATAAATTTCTTTGTGAATAGGCTTCAAAAGTTTAATATTGTATCGATCATGGAATTTCTTTTTGTGTATTTTTATTAAGGGCCCAATTGACTTTAGAGATATTGCAATATTTGAATCTGTTTTAGTTTATTTCATTCTGTTATTGGTATCAACTCATTTTATTTTATATTTCTCAAACACGGAAACACTGTCAGCTAAGGCAGCTTCTCAGTGAGCCATGACAAAATTTGCAGTATATTCGTATTCGTATTTCGCATACAACGAAAGATATATATGCTGCTACAGAGCTTTTGAGTAACTTTAGAGTTGCAGGAATTCATGCTATCGTTTCGAAGTATACTATGACGTTGCAAGCTCAATCCAGCATTCATGAATGATATATTTAGTTTTAGAACTTCAAATTATTCGTCTCGAATTCCAAACAATGTGAATCGCTTTCGGCCAAATCAAGTAACCTTTGGTTCCTATAGCATGAAAGTCATGGGACCTAAGATATCGAATAGCTTGCCAAATGAATTAAAATCAGCCGAGAATTTAAAAAGTGTCAAGAATATGATCAAACAGATGGCCCAACCTGTAAATGCAATCACTGTGAATTCAATGATATCCGCTAAATCTTGTCCATTTATGTCTTCAATATTTAATTTATCTATTTAATTCTTCATTTCTTATTTTCTCATTTGTATATTTGATTTAGTTTAGTTGTATATATGTAAATATGTATAGCGAGGGTATAACCGAATTAAACTAAGTTGAAAAACGCAACAAACAAAGTTGATTGTCAAATTGACTTTTCTTTCCACGCCACAAGTTAAATTTGTTGCTTATGTCTTTGATAATTCTCTTATGTTATAATGTAGAAATATTCGTTTTCTTTGAAAATGACAAAAAATCTCGCTTTGACAAAAATATTTTGCTTTCCAAAATACAATTGCACAAAGTATGGCGTTTCACGAAAGAATTTTATTGTTATGTTCGCATAGAAACATGATGACAATCACGGCTCACATTCATTTGCCCCATGACACATGAAGAGAAAAGAAATTCTTAGGACGATTACTTTCTCAAATTCTGATGGTTTTTTTAAAAAGTTTTTAATTGTTACCAATAGACGATTACGCTAAAGATGGCGGCGAGGAACTTTTTACCAAGATGCAGTGCGTTCTTTAATCGAATTCCTATAGAATCGTTACCGATTCGTAATAAGAACGCAATGAATCTTAGTAAAAAGTTCCTCGCCGTCATCTTTAGCGCAATCGTCTATTTGCATGGTATGTAGTGAGTATTGCTGATAATCAGCTTCCAGTCAGCGGTATGTGTTCATATTTCTACAGGTTCTACTGGATAATTTTCCATCAGGCGATGTGATGACATTCTGCGCACATATTTGTCTTTTATTCCAAATGATAACTGTCTATCCGTTGTTGATGTACATAGTAAGAGTGCAGACTTTTACTGTTATGTTCAAAACTACTTATCCAAGGTGAGTGTTCAGTCAGATTTTGTTATTTGGTTTTACAGATCATATATGTACCTCTTTTTATAGTTACCTAGACAATTTGATGCGGCACTGATGTTTCTCAACTATTCTCCAGCAAGTGAGCATTAAAGTTTTTAAAGAGCATAGCCGTGACGTGGTAAAACTGCAAAGTTTATCGTGTGTAAATTCATTGCCCAGAAATCTACTTAATACTTTTGAAAGGATATACTGGAGCTTTGAAAAACATTGAAAAAGCACCAATACGTCAAAATTAATTGAGGGTGAACTAATGTAATTCTCAAGAAAACCGTATTTTATGAAGCTCTACACTATGGTTCCAGGCAAAAGTCTGTAGCTTTTCTAGTTTGTAATTTAGCAATTTGATGACATCACGACTTTTTGACTAGCAGAAATATAAACATGGATGTAATAGACCTTTATGATAGGGAGAGCAGTCTGTTCTGGTAAGTGGCGAATGCAAATCTGGTAACTGGCTGGCATTGAGCTTCTATGAATGACTGATTTCTGTAAACATAAGCGATTTTAATTCGTGATTGAAATCAATAAACCCATGATCAATATTGCCTGATAAGCTGCAAAAAGAGTGTTCCTTGGGAAATCTGTCATTCGAAGAAGCTGCGCGGCAGCCATTTACCAGATTTGCGTCTACCATTTACCAGAACAAACCGCTCTCTCCAGTCTTTTCTTTGGTTGTCGAAATAGTCTAGTTTGAAGATAATGATGATTTAGAAAATTCTTTCTCTGAGATTATGGCAAAAACCATTATAAAATATTCATAAAATATGGCCGTTAAAGCCCTATTTTACATGCTGTTGGCGGATCTTGGAATGGATCCGAAACTTTCGAACTAATAAAACTATATTACCTTGATTTGTCAAATGGGTTCTTCCTAATTAATATAATTATATCACCTGTATATTTCTTAATTACACTGGCTTAGTCAAATGTCTTAGTTATACCGGGTGAACCAGAAAAAAGTTCCCACTTTTGAAAATTAAGAACACTAACAGTACTTCGCAGATTTTATTGTAGTTTAAAGCCGAGAGATTGAAGTATTTTTAAGATTTTTCTTGCTGTCATACTAGCATTAGAAATATAGGTAAATTTATTTTTACAAAACTTCATGTTTGCAAAATGACTGAATAATGGCCTAAAACAGTGATCAAATCACAAAGGACTTCTCTCGCACAGCTCAATGAGGAAAGAGCAATTCTTCCCAGGTGACAGGTATCCACTGCCAATGAATTATTCTGGGACTGAAATCCATAGTATTTGTTTGAAAATTTATGCCTTATAGCTCTCTCGAGAGGTGAAACGTGCATTGATCATTGTTCTGTTTAAGGAGAGTCCTTACAATTTGATCAATGTTTTCGGCCTGTTTTCAATCATCTTCCAGGCATGAAAATTTTATAAGGTTAAGTTTACCAATACTTCTAGTGCTGGTAAGACAGCGAGAAAAATCAAAAAGTACTTTAATCTTTAGGCTCTCAACTGGAATTGAATCATTCAAATCTGTGAAGTACTCTTGGTGCTATGAATTTTTTAACTGTTACTGCACTGTACTGTTATATTCTTGGACTGTTATCTTTGAAGATGGACTAACAGAAAAGATGTGCTGCAAACACTATGATGACATAATTCTTTTAGTCGTCATGCTTGCCCTCCGATTTATTGTGAGATTGCGATTTTCACCTGATGTTCCCATTTTCGCAAAGTACCTAAATTTCCCTTGGAGCAATTCATCTGAAAGGAAATGGCTACAACATTCCACGCGATAAAATACTCTCTCAGGGATTATAACAAAGTACTTAACTTTCCTTTCATGCAGTCAATTGAAAGAAAGGGACAAAAACATTCTAAAATTTTGCAAAAAATTATTGCTTATGGTTTTAAAAGTATCTTAGAAGGATCATTAAATGCTTTTATTATTGATTTATTTTCAGCTGGTTTCATGTTCTTGTTCTTAATCTCATTGTTATTGGACTGGGAATTGTATTTGCAATCTTATATCCGCATGTTGGCCACATCATCAGGTATAATATTTTGTGCTTCATTTTGTGTTTCAGAAAAAAACGCAACCCAACTATAATTGAAAATCTTGAAAAAATGAAAAGATTTTAGAAGATGTAATGTATACCATCTGAAAGTACAATCTTTCTTCTTCTCTAATGATATGCAGTTTGTATAAATTAATGGAATTATTCATAAGATAACTAATGTTTTAGAAAGTATACCAAATTTCAAATGCAGCATGTTTTAAGAGCAAAATAAACACCATTTTGACTGCAAAAAATTACGAAAAAGATTTTATCTAAAAATTTTAGGCCTAGATGTACTTGAAGTGATGCTTTAAGGTTCGTAAAACAAAATTTACTCACATTGAAAGTATTTTTTACGAATGACAAAATAAGCTCTCTTAAAGATTATTTTCTTCGATGTAAATGTCCTATTAATCTCCAGCATCTAAAATATGCCATACTTACAAAGAAATAAGTTAAATGATGAAAACTTCATTTAATACGCCCAACCTAGAATCACTAGAAAGAAGATATATTGCACTTTCCAATGGAATGCCTCAAATTGATTGAAACATCATTATTTCCTGAGCAATCTCAAATACAGTTGGGTTGCGTTTTTTCTGAAACACCTTGTATTTCATTTTCTTGTTTCAATAATTTCATTTTCAATCATTTAGTGACGAAGAGATTGTGGCATGTTAGATGCGGCAATTTCTCGAGCTGCCATTTTTAAGTTGTCATTTCTAAACTGCTACTTATCGAACAGTTATTTTTCAAACTGCCTAATTTCAAAATCTGACGTTATAACGGCAATTTTTTCAGACTTCCATTTTTGCATGTGTGCTCTTCAAACTGCTAACTTTGATACTTGCATATTTTTGGTGCTATTTTGCAAATTACCGTGAACATATGGTGAATTTAGAGCAGCGACTCAACCGTTGATACCGTCATTTTTCCAGAAGCAATTTTCGTACAGCTTTATTTTCAAATTACCTATACCAGGATCTTCCTGACTTGTGTTTGTGATCTTTGCCATCGCTGATAGCGATCATTTTTCTCCAGGTATGTTGGTTCAATCAGTGGACTGGCCTACATCTTTGCGCTTCCTTGCATTGTTTATATGTTGATAGAAAAAGAAAGAAAATCACTGACATGGGGGAAATTGATGTTTCATAGTGCATTGGTTGTCTTTGGATTTGCTAACTTTGTGGCGCAATTTCTCATTACGTAAGCCTCAACTGGATCATTTTAATCACTGTATGATAATTTCATTGGCAGCCTCTGAGGTATGATCTTAGAACTCTTGTGTTTGGAACTTTTGAAGTATCTTTGCCTTAGCTTACGGTTGAATTTGAATTAATGTATTAATGATTTTTTTTCATTTTTTCTTGCAAACGATTATATCGACAATTTTCAACGCACGAATCGACTGAGGATTTTCAAGCAAAATTCATACTTGAAGTTTTTTGACACTGGCCAACTAAGGCATGCGTTTCATTACGTAAAATGTTTTGGGAGACGAAGAACTGACCCTTTTGTTTTGACACATTGTGTTTCTGCTTTGTTGATAGCGAATCAACGCTGGGGCTCACACTGTCATGTGTATCTGTGCTATTGTTTCGTGCTCTTGTTCTAAATGGACACGCTAATTTGCATTTTACGTCGAAATCGTTAGTGTGCATGTGATCTGGAGCCCATTTTGGGGGGATTCCTTGAGGTTCACAGCTTAGCCTGTTCGTATCCTCAACAAAATTGTGAAGTGAAATGGCATTATTAAAGTAGGTAAGCGCTATATCAGTTATAGTGTGCATGTGATCTGGAGCCCTTTTTGGGGGATTCCTTGAGGTTCACAGCTTAGCCTGTTCGTATCCTCAACAAAATTGTGAAGTGAAATGGCATTATTAAAGTAGGCAAGCGCTATATCAGTTATAGTGTGCATGTGATCTGGAGCCCTTTTTGGGGGATTCCTTGAGGTTCACAGCTTAGCCTGTTCGTATCCTCAACAAAATTGTGAAGTGAAATGGCATTATTAAAGTAGGCAAGCGCTATATCAGTTATAGTGTGCATGTGATCTGGAGCCCATTTCAGGGGATCCCTTGAGGCTCGTAGCTTAGCCTGTTCGTATCCTCAACAGAATTTTGAAGTGAAATTGCATTTTTCTAGTGTTAAGAGCTAGGGTTGCAGAAGTAGCTAAGCGCTATATCATTTAAGACAAGTAGGAAACTGCGAAGATGTATAAGTCTAGGTAAGCCTTTGTCTTTTACGCTGAAGGGGTGTTAGCGGGGCTTGAACTCCATCCGTCTGACTGTTTTGGTTTCAAAGTTTTCGGATTACAACATGGCAACACGACACCTGATATTGGACAGATGCAGTTCCCTTTTAGCCTTATCGTTTCGTAACGCCTTTAAAGTGAATAGACATAACTATGACGAGTGGCCGCTATGAATAGGCTTACGAAAACGCCCACTTGCCCTATGAAATGGCACGTATCTAATTCATCATAGTTATCACAAAGTTATCAAAGAGGATACATTTTTAACGTGGTCCGTATCAGCCTTTAACCTTTTAACTCCCCTTAGCATCTTTCTCAAATTACATATCACATGCAAATGCCCGCGAGCAATGACAGTGGAGGCGTTCTGGAAGAGCAATTTTGCGCTATAGCAAGTCTCATGTCACATTTAGTTTGAGATAGACTTCAATTATTTTTACCATGCTTCGCTGTGTCTCAAAAACTGTCGATTGATTTGATTTGGCGCTGGTTCTATGACGCAAAGGATTGTTGTTGAATTTTTAAGTGCAATTGCCTTTTGATACGGTGCAGGAAACGAATTGTAAAGGTGAAGGTGAAGGTGAGGTTTTTAGTACTCAGCACCGGGATTGCGGGAGCAGAGGAGACCTGATCGAGTGTGCGACCGCTCGTCAAGATGCTTAATTGGTTGGGCTCTATCTGGGAGCGGACCCTGTCCACGTGACTGTTCTGGCTCCAAAGGTTAGAGGGTTACATCACTTCGCCACAAACCTTCAATGTGTTTTATGCTAGATTGAAAAGAGAAATGATAAAGGCAAACCGATACACGTAAAGCATTGAACGAGAAGCTATGATAGGTGCTGATAAATTTTATACCTGTCTCAGCTAAATGTCTTTTGTTTATTTGGCCAATAAGCTACGATGATGCTTTTTGCTTTGAGAGTAAAATAATTGCATGAGCAAATTTGTCATTTCTACGAATTGACGAATATGCCCAATAACCAATGATTTTTGCGAATTTGCACTCAAAGTCGAATAGCACGAACAAATTCTTAAATTCTTCTTTACTTGTTCAGCAAATTTTATCAAATTGTTCAAAGCAACAACTAGACCTGTGATAATGCGATGAAAAGATGTTTGGTTTAATGGAAGGATGTAGGTTGAGAATCCGACCGCGCGCATTTCTGACAAGGATTAGCAAAGAAACAAAGACATTGTCACGCATGGCAATAGGTTTGCCGATTGTTGGTTTGCGTTCAACATTACCAACAAAACGAAAGGTTGAGACAAAAGGGGAAGACCTCTGTTGCCTCAACAATGTCCTAGATATTTATGAGATAGACAGTTGTTAAGAGATGACGGAATTATATAATTTGAAAGATTTTCCAAGAATTCCCGGAGAATTGTTTGTCTCATTTTTCTTAGAATTGTAGCCAGGGGGAAGTACCGAGAAGGACAGTTCTTCAAAGCTATGCATAAGATTTCTGCAAAATCCCAGACGGTACAATCATCAATTTCCAAATCTGTGCAACAAGCAGAATTCGTGATGCTTAGTGAAGGTTTTCTGTTGAAGAAAGCTCTGCAATTTCATTACTTCTATTTTAATTTTTTGTTATTGTCTTTATTTTTTCAAAATTGTCTCAAATAACGGGCTCATCATAATGAACAAAGACACTGTAATCTTTAGAAAAATGACTGTTAACTCCTGTAAAAGAACAACAAACAAATAAACCTATAACCATGGGCGATAGGACACCCAGTCTGTAGCAGTTTGAAATTTACATCAGTAGCGAGCCACCTTAACTTAATGTTTTGTTGTGTTTTGAACCTCCTCCTTAAGAATTCTCCTTAAGAATTCCTCTTCATACAAGTCCTCTAGTGTAATGTAATTTATCTCTGTTTTTATTCTTTATGTATTGTCTTATGTATTAATTATAATTGTTGTGAGTAGTTTACTATTGGTATTGGAGTATTTGTACGTAGTGGAGTTTAAAATGAAAATCAAGTGAACTGAACCTATTTTTACTTGGTTTATACAGCCACCTTTCACTATTTCGTAATTTTGAAATTTTCGATACTTAGCCACCTGAAGTGCATATCCACCTTAATCGTAAAGCTCCAATGATTAAGGTATATCTGCACTTAAGGTGGCTCACTACTAATATAAATTTCAAACTATTACACTGGGTGTCCTATCGCATATGCTGTAACTAGAGAGACAACTGTTAAATCTGCCGGATAAAAACAAATCAATCTTATTATGTCAAAGGAAAGAAACAAGTTAGTGAAGTTAGTGAATAAGATTCATTCGTTTTTTCTTGCAGGTTTCAACAGTTTTCTCTCTAGTTAAAGGTTGTATTTGGTTTTTGTTCTTTTACAGGAGTCAACAGTCTTCTTTTTTGACTCATGGAGTCTATGGTATAGGAGCGAACCCTGTCTGTCGTCCGGCGTCCGGCGTCCGTGGTTTTGTTGTTTTGTCAGGGCTCCAAGAGTCATTTGGGAACAATGGGGCCATAAATAGGGCATTGATGGAGTCAACATACAGACTGATGACATTTAAGCAGCTATGACGTCAATTGGCCGCTGTATGCAATAGAAAAACAAAGGAAACGCATTCTTTCCAATATTTACGAGCGAAGTTGGACTCTCCACCGACTAATGTCCCATTCACACTTGCAAGTAAAACCAGTTTAATCTAAACTAGGTTATCGAATGGAGCCTTTGATTTGACAGTATAACAGATTGAGTGCATTTGATTGGCTGAAACTTAAACTGGTTTAGATAAAGCTAGTTTAACTGGGATAGTGTGAATGCAGTATAATTGGGTTAAATAAACAATTTGGCGATAAAAGGATTAATTTCAATTGCCATATCAGGGTTTTGGACCCTTGCGTTTGTGATCCATTTATCAGGCTAGGAAATAGGACACCTTTCAGTTGGAGTTTGTATTTGATTTCTGAACTGACAATTTTCCCCTTCATTTTACTGAGACATATATCACCAATAATAAGGCAGGAGTAGAAGCAAGCTTGGCGAGAGTTTCTATTAGGATTGAAATTTCATTCTTTGCAGTTTGTCAATTTTTAAGTGGAAGATGAATGTCATCTTTGAAACGTGGCTTGGCTCCATGAGTCACCCCAAGGGTTCTTTGATTTATCTACAGATAATGACGCCTTTTTTGTTGCGTCAATGGGTTTATTATGATGAGCCCTAGATTTCAAAATGTACCTCAAATCATTTGTTTACGTCTTTATTATTATTATGATTTTCAGACATTATCTATTATGGTCAATATTTTTGCTCAGCTTGCTATCAAAATAGTATTTTATCACATTTGGTATAGATTACCATTGTAAAGCGAAACATAGTTTTTATATGCTTAAAATATTAACTGTATTTTTAGTACGCACTTTTTTGCGTTTTCGTAAAATTTCACTGAAATTAACCGTGACCTTACTGTTCGCTAAATCTAATTTTTAATTAGGGTTAGGGTTGTAACTGCATTGATTTAGAGTGTCGTTGAATATGGTAGTGCTCTTAGTAATATTTTTAAGACTGTTTATATTCAAGAAAGAATATTGGAGTGCTCAAACATACGAAATTTTTGCGCTTGCAATTTCTGTTCTGTCGCCGTTAAAGGCCGCTTTTTTACTTAATCGTCGCTGCTGCTACCGGGTATCCCAAAAAGCATTTCCATGGCTCTACTAGGTATCGAACCTTGTCCACCTGACTGTTCTGGCTGCACAGTCAGAGGATTACACAACTCAGTGGCGTAACGCACGATGTGTACCTTTAAGGACAAAACTAAGGGCCCCCGAGTAATTTGGCTAAGAAAAAACGGATTTTAGATGAAAGCAAATGTTTTAGCATTCATAACATTATCAAAATGAATGTAAGACTGGATATGATTTCTGAGTGAGCACATTATAATGATGTAAAGTGACAGTTTTAACTCACTTGATTCTCATCTCAGAAAAGAAAGAGGAAAGAGATGATGCAAAAATCCTTAAGAAAAGTTTCAAATTGGAAATATTAGGGAAGGAGGAGAATTATTTCATTTCATGTGCCATTCATTATAAAGATATTTTAGGCAGCCGGCTCATAGTATATTATGTTGTTTCCTTTGGTCTTTCAGGAAAACCCTAAACAATGAGTACTTTAGTTCTAAAACTTGCATCAAATATAGTTAAGCATAAGGGCCCCTAACCACCATTTTCACTGAGGGCCCAACACTGCTCCGTTACGCCACTGACACCACTGCACCGCAAAACCGTCAAATCAAAGAATTTTCTATTTGATCTCTTTTGTCAGTGATCGAAATATATCATGATAATTTTGCATTATCTTTGAAGTATAGTTGCTACTGGAGTTTCATTTTGACAGTTAAGACCAAACCAGAAGCATGATTATGATATACAATATGAAATTGCTCAGGTAATTGTCAGTTCTTTTTGCTGTATGTTTCAAAACCAGACAGCACTAAAAAGAGGTAAATTCACTGATTCAAAAAGAAATTAAAACATCAGCCATGTCTGATAAACTAGTTTTGTCTTGATCCACTTGCCAAAAGAAGAAATTCGCAGATCACCCTTTTGATAAAATCATTGCGATATGAGTACATTTTTGGGACACCGGTACCTTAACCACTATGTCGTTGATTGATTGATTGATTGATTGATTGATTGATTGATTTCATTTATTTAAGGAGGGTTGCCCTTCGGCAAAAGCCGTTTTTCAAGGGGCCCTCCAACAGAAACATTATTATTATTACAAAAATACCAAAGAAAACTACCCTAATCTAATTACAATGAGAGCCATACTATTAAAGACCTATTTACAAGAAATGATCATTTACATACATACTAAAAATGAAATAAAAGAGAGTAAAACGAAAACGAATCCAGAGTCACTGACAGAGGCAGACCCCGCAGCGCCAGCGCCAGCCGCCCCCAGGCGACAAGACATCCCAGAGCGAACAGCGATCAAAACCTTGACCGCTAGACGCCCCGAGCCGGCCCGCCACCCTAGGACAACCAGCGCCACCACCGCAGGCCCCACCCCCGCAGTTATCAACTCGGTCTAGGAATGGAGATAATGCCGCTCCAAGGCAGGACTTCGAATGGTCATAGATAATAAAATCACTGTTCTATTATCTATGGAATGGTAAGCTTTTTATCCTCTGCTAATGTTGTTGGTGTGTAAAATTACCTGTTTTGAAATTTGATATTACGGGTCCCACATGATAGTTAAGGTAGTAGTAGTGATGATTGTAACAGAATGAGAGTAATCAGTCTGAATTTACAGCACGTTTCAATATGGCTTTGCTGGGAAATTCTACCTTGAAAGGCAAAAGGTCAAGATGAAGTTGCGGCTTTAATCGCCAAGCGATGGGATCGCAGAAGTAATGAAGACCCGTAGAATTTAATCGGATCCGTCGCCCCCTGTCATGACGCTCAAGTGATGGAGCTCTACCTGAGATCGACTGTTCTGGCTGTACAGTCAGAGGATTACACCATTGTGCCACAGCCACAATGCCTTCGGTTGCAGCCATGGTTGCAGCCTGGGCACATACTTCGATTACAGGGGGCTGATTAGGAGACAAAAGCTTAATTCCCTTTCTCAATGACTAACTAACTAACTAACTTTATAACTTTATTTTGCGCCAAAATCTATAAAAAATATATATTCTTTAGCGCTTAACAATACCTAAGTAAAAAAGATGTCCATATTTACATGTAAAAGGATCCAGAATCGATTACAGTTCAAAAGCAATAGAAAATAAGAATGTTTTTAATCTAGATTTAAAAATGTCAATGCTCTGCGAGTCATGAATGTTATAAGGTAAGCGGTTCCATAATGTAGCAGCAGCGACTGGAAATGCTCTGTCTTTGCATGTTTTGTATTTTGTTCTCGGAATCTTCAACTGTAAAGATGCATTTGACCTGAGGGAATATCTTTCTTGTGCTTGCATAGTAAACATACTCGTTATGTAAGATGGGGCCATGTTATTCAGCGCTTTGTATGTTAGCAACAATATCTTAAATTGACTAAGGTCTGCATATATCTAAAATGACTAAGGTCTGCACACTGTCTCTAGCAGAGAAAAGCTCGAACGAATTCATTGCATCAAAAGCTTGGCATCACACCTGCCTTACCACCCGTGTCCAGTCGTCCACCAGTGTCATGTATGATTTATGACGTCAATGTGCTTGCCTCTGCATGATTTTATGTATTGCTCTGTGTGCAAAATTCTCTAACCTGCTGAAACAGCAGGTTCCAACAATGTTAATAAACTTCTATCCTAAGAAATATCTCCAATGTCGAACACTGCTAGTGAAATTGATTTATTTCATTATATCACTCAATCATTTGTCGATCCTTAGGACCCCTTATGGTTGATCCCTTCAGCTGTGTCTGTTGTCCAGAGTCAATCTTCTATTTAACCCTTTATTGATTGATGGCAACATGACTACAGCTTTTTCAGATCCCAAAGGAGGAAGTGCATGTCTTCCAGAGCACACCGACCTGCTAGCCGAAAGAGCCGCTTATCCGAAAATAAAGCGAGTAAGGTATGCGAGTTATTTCATAGTCTGTTTGGAGAGTCTTATTTCGTAGACCAGAAACGTTCACAGAAAGTGACACTGAATTTGTCGCATGAGTATATAAGTAAATGGCATTGCTGTTGCTTGGCTAGCCTGCGTGCAGACTTTACTTGCCACTGTGAATGAGACCCAAGGCGGTACTTGTAAAGTCTGCGAATTAGCGTCCGTTATTGAGTTCTAACACCTTGCGCAATAATTCTCACGTTTTGTCCAGGTATTGTCTTTTAGCCAATCAGCATCTGGTTTGAGATTCTAAGGACCAAATCAAAAGTTGACAGAATCGTCTTGTGTTTCGCGACCCTTTGTGATCATTGTTTGAGCGACAACAACAAACCGTCATCGTAACGTGAAGATTGAGGAACGTGCAGCGGTAAACAAGTTCGCCGACAAAGTTTGCTCAGTTTGTCTGTCTTCGGGACTTGACATCTTGGGATGAAACTATGTTTTGAAAGGAATTATAAACAGACAAGCATATTCTCATGGTTAAGGAAGTCTACAACGATCAAGAGGCAATTCTTCGAAAGTTTCTCCGAAGACAGAACCTTTATTTGACCCGTTTACGTCAGGCTTAGGCCTGTGATCGTCATATGGGGAATGATGTGTTGCTAGTACCCTTAGCTTCTTAGACATTTGTCAGCAAGTGGGATTTTTGAATTACTGGTGAGTTTTTTATCCTTATTGCCTCTGCAGTTTGTAAATTATAGGCACTGAAGTTGTGTGGGTGGGATTCTCTTCTCATGACGGGATTATTTCTTCCGGTTTGCGGAGTCAATTTATTGCGCAAGATTGAGCTCCTCTTCGCAGGAGGGACTTGTCGTTCAGAACTCAATAGTGGACGCTAATTCGCAGACTTTACAAGTTCCGCCCTGGCTCTCCTTCGCACTAAAAAGTAAAGTCTGCACGCAGGCTATTGCTTGGCGGGTATCAGTCTTCACAGGGAGCATTTCATTCTCCTGTGTTCTCAAAGAGAGAAAGGAGGAATTTGAGAGTACTTGCTTTGTGTGGCCTGAAAAAGCAGCTCGTCCGGAAACAACGCAAGTTAGCCATGCCAGTTTATATTACAGTCCGTTTTATGAGTCTCAGTTTGTAGATTAGAATAGCAGCTCTCACGAGATCTTACACTGAATTTCCTTGACTGCAATCTTCACAAAGAACATTTGATTCTCATACAGTCCATTCTCAAAGGAGGAAGTAAACGTCTTCGAGAGCACAAGGACTAACTTATTGCCGTATGACGGAGCATATCAGCCGAAAATACAGCAAGCAAGGTAAAACTTTTATTTCACAGTATTTTGTAAAGTCTTTTCACAACTTCACAGAAGAAACAGTTCCCAGACACAGAAACGGCAGCGGCAGTAGTAGTCCTCATAACAATTGCTAGTTTCTCACTGTAGGTTCTTTTTAAGAGCCGTATCGTCTCAATTGCCCATTGAAACTTCAGTGTTCGCCAGTGAGCCAGTTCGAGAAGTCAGAATGACGAGTAGCGCTTCACAAGAAACATAGCTCTCAGATCATCCAAAAGTGGGGAAACTTGAAAACAGGAAAAGTACTTTTGCAGTCTAACATGGAACGACAAGGTGCCGGAGACATAGACAAGGACGAGAGTGCATCACTCTTTCAAGGAGGCCTGCGAGATTTTTGTCAAAACAATAGGAGTTTTGAGGATTCTTTACGGATTTGTCTTGAAAAGCAACAGGATTTTTGCCAAAGATGTACGAGCTTTTTTACAGAATGACCGGACAAGGAGCTTGAGGAATAGATATGGGAGATAAAAGAATTCAGTATTTTTTGGTTACCAATAAAAGACACGCCTGCCTTATGTTTCACAGATTTTTTTGGCTCAGGCAGAGTATCGCATTACCTGTAAATTCTTAGCTTCATTGGTGGAAAATCCGGTCGCAAAATGCTGTCCCATATAACGGGGCCTGAGTTGTTTTGTGAAACGCTAAATGATTACCCAGATTCAAATGATAAAGAAGCGAAGATTTGAACTTTAATCCATTTCAGTAGCAATGTTTTGATCTCCTCTGTGACGTACCTAACCAAGTCTTTTTTGAGATAATACGATTCTTTGGACCCCCTAAGATCCTTGTGAATTGATAGTCGGCAAGGGCCATACCGTAAAATCATAAAAGTGTTGTTGTCAGTGCAGCAGGACTGCTGTGTATGGGAACAACAAGACAAGGAAAAAAGCGTTTATGTAATGATAGAATTGCAATCTCAGTGTTGTCATAGCTACCTTGAAAGGGGTTATCACACAATTTTCACCTTGCTCTGTAAGCGACGGGAAAGCGCACGTTTACTGTTTCTATGCCGACAGGTTTAATTGACGCGCATTCGGGACATTGTACTCGAACAACCAGGGAGCGCCCGGCGCTCCCTGTGTACAACTGAAGTACGACCAAAAATTACGTAGAGTAAAAATGTTTTTCGATGCGATTTCGGCTCTGTTTGCTTGATGATGAAGGGAAGTATAATATTTCTATGAAGCATTTCGAAATTTAAACTTGTAGACAGGGGTGAAATCAATCCTCAAAAAAGGTAACTCTTGGCTTACGGAGCCATCGAGGTTGAAAAGGAAAAAGGAAAGGAACAAGAGGGAAGCAACAAGTCGCTACTACAACAAATGAGCAAACAGAGCCAAAGCGGCATCGAAGAACAGTTTTGTTCCACCTAGTTTATGGTCATACTTTACTAAGTTAGCACATGACAAGATTAAATTTAAAGGGAATATCATGGGGCCCTCTCTTTATTTTGGGGATGAAAGTTATCGATGGCTGTAAGAGAGGCATGGCTTGCAATTGTCCAAAGACGGAAGATTTGGTCCTCCAGTTTTGTCCAGCCATGCTCGATGATCCTGCAGACAATAATAGTCCAATCTTACCGAGAACGTACTTTTCATATCCATAAAAGTAGCAAAAGATTTGCCTGATGAATTCTGTTTCCTACTATCAAGGAATGAGACATTGAAGCAAACCTTCCAGTTGTTTTACTGCCTTCGACATGGCTAATATCTGTAATTTGGTATGTAGGATCAACAGGTAAACAGGGCCAACAGCAAAGCAGCTCTTATACCGAACTGTTACTCTGCATAACCAAAATTTTCAATTGAAAACATAGAATTAGCCGAGTAGGGCAAAAATTGTGAGTAAATTTCGCAAAACTGTTGAGTTGCAGATTTCTTCTAGGCTACACCTTGTTTGAGATACCCTCAACCGTTCACAATCTTGGCTTTCAGAACTATTTGATTCCAGTCTGCCTGTCTTACCCCTGCAGGCCCTGCAGACATATTTGAACGTATGATCTGAATTTGTCTCTTTTTCGTTTTTGTTTGTTATGTTCGATTTTGCTACATTGGATCATAAAATTTCGCAATATCCATCACTTGATACAATGAAAAGAAATGATGATCAAACCACACGTTACAGCGTATGATAGTAGTAGAATAAAAAATTTTTCTACACAACCTTTGTTTTCTTTCTTATTGTCATTCACTGAGTTATGATGCCCCTCCTGTCTTCTTACTCAATCCACCAATTTTCGTGGAGGATTGGGTCTGACTGTGGTCGACTGATAGGCCTAATATTTTGGTGGATTGAGTAAGAAGACAGGACGGGCATCATAACTCAGAGAATTACAATAAGAAGGAAAACAAAGGTTGTGCATAGCAATTTTTTATTCTACTACTATCATACGCTGTAACCTGTGCTCAAACACAGCATGTGTTATTTAAGTGACTCCTCTCCTTTTTCAAAAACCTAGTTGAGATGAGATTAGGGAAATCCCCTGGGACTTCCCAGAATTTACAACTTATCTTTCCGAAATCCCCTTTCGAAAACCAGCGTCTCGACCACGAATTTCACGAATTTCAGGAAATCCCGCACTTGCTTCCTAAGTGTCCCACGTTTTGCCTCCTAAACCCCTCCTAAATTCCCCACTCCCGTTCTATTTCTTAAACAAGTACCACGTCCCTGAATGTAATATCCCCTCCTTCCTAGTAAAGTAAATCCCGTATCAGTTTTCTTACCATGGTAGTCTTCGGTACTTCTTGGAATATTCCCAGCGTTAATAAGCTTTTTCCGCTTTTATTCCCTGTTCTCCGGTACTTCCCGCCATTCTTCAGCTGGGATTTCCCTAAACTTCTCTTTACAGCGCTTCATAGTAGTTTCGATGGTTTCAAAGAACATTTAGTAACTGCCCCATTTTTGTTGCATTCGTTGTAAAATTTACAAGAACGAAGTTACTTAAGACAGTGTTTACGAACTAGCTACTCTATGAACATGACCAGGACGATACCAAAAGATGCAGAAGACCTTGTCTATCCCGTTACCACATTTGTTGACATTAAATTGTGCTTTTATTCCTTCTTTTTTCAGCGAGAATCTTCCACAACGTCATCAAAAGAAGCACTGGAGATGGCTGGAATGGTACCCACGGAAAAGATTGCTGGCGGCCAGGTAATGACTTTTTGGGATACTAATGACAATTCTTTTGAATTTAACGAAGAATAGCAATGCTACAGTAAAAACCCGCGTATAAGAACCTAGTGATTAAGAACCTACAGGCTGAAAATTCTGAAACTAGACCCCCAATATATAAGAAACCATTCAGCCTGAAATTTGAAATAGGTTCTTATTCGTGGAGATCATCAAACTAGATCAAAACTCTAGTTACTTTGTCATTGAGCCTATATGTACTGATTCTGCCATTTGTGCAAATTGCAAAGAGCTCTAAAGATGCTTCGAAAGCTTTTCATTGTATTCTGTAAAATTTCTGATTCTTCCACGAACTGATGTTTTGAATAAGGCCTCATGAACTCAGGTTCCTCTCAACTGACAGTAAATAAGGGCTTTGAAGTTTCAACATGGGAAGCCCTGAATGAAATAAGAACCAATTTAAGAACCATAACAGCCTAATTTCCCACTAAATACTCAATACACAAGAATCTAATCAGGCTGACTTGCAAAATTGTAAGTTCTTATACACGGGTCTTTACTGTATATTATATGCAGAGTGTCCCAAAAAATTTTGCCCCGTTTGTGTGGCTGCTGTGAAGGAGCTGCACATTCTTTTTTATCTCTTTTTTAAACAGTTGTATAAGTCAGGCCTTAACTTAGCGTTTGAGACCTTGTGTACGAGGTGTACAAGTGGTTGCTGATTCATAGCGAGGTGTACAAGTGGTTGCTGATTCATAGCGGCGGAAAGGCCAAATAAGTGGTTTCTTCAGAAACGGCACTTCTGCTGTCCTCCAGCAATGTCAAAAGAAGATAATTTTTCAAAGAAAGGGGCCTTTCGTCGCATTAGAATTTTATAACCATTTAAACAACGTTGTAAAATTTTAATACGACGCCAGAACTTTTTCTTTGAAAACATACTTTGTTTTGACATTGCTGGAGAACAACAGCAGTGCTGTTCTTGAAGCAACCATTTATTTGGCCCTTCCTCCGCTATAAATCAGCAGCGATTCTTCAGATTGACTCAAACAAGGTCCCAAACTCTAAGGCCCCGTTGACACTGCACCGTTTTTGCACAAAAACGCAGAGAAAAACCTCCGTTTTTGTGAAATTGTTCACGTTGATCTGCGTAAAAACGCCACAAAAACGGAGGCTCTCGAAAACGCTATCGAACGTGGATATCCACAAAAACGGAGGTTTTTCAAAACGCTCCAATATTCAACAATGGGCCTCACAGAACCGGAGCAATGTAAACGCACAAAAACGGATATCTGTGGCTCCATATTTGTTATCAGAAGGATCAATTTGAACGGACAAAAACGGATGTTTTTCCATCCGTTTTTGTACAGAAACGGAGTAATGTCAACGGGTAGCGTCTACGAAACAAAACGTATCATAACAGAAACGGAGCAGTGTGAACGGGGCCTAAGTTGAAACCGGGCCTATGCAACTGTGTTTAATAGTGAGAAAATTGAATTCTTCCCATCAACCACACAAACGGCGCATTTTTTGAATGCCCTGTAGATGTGGATGTAGTGACAAACATATCGCCGTTTCTTTCTTAAGGATTCTTGAGACTTTGTAAAAAATTTTGTAAACTCCTCGAAACGAAACTCTTTCAAACTTTGAAAGTTAAAGTGCAAAATTTATTTTACTGTTTGCCGCTCAACATTCGATTCTTTGCATACTGAGGTACTTGAGTTAACTCCAAAATATGAAATGGCTTCGAAAAACTTACATTTTCTCGAGGGTACCGGTAGCAAACACGAAGATTGTTATGAAACCTACAAGAAACTCCTAAGAACTGCTGAGTACTCAAAGTCTGATGAATTTGAGAAAATTTTCAGTACAGGCCCAAATTCTTAGTTTCTTATCGAAAAATGCATGTAGTGGCCTAAGTGTACTTTGAACAAATTTTCATCTTTCCTTTGCAGCTAAACAGCAAGAGAATGAAAATCATTGGTATAACTGTAAGTTTTCGTCTTTTTTTTACAGAGCTGAAAATGTCTATTTTGGTTTGTTGTTTAAAGGGTCTGTGTCACCCATGCTGCCTTGCAAGTGCTGTTTCTTGATAAGCCTTTGTTGTCCCATTGTCATCGACAACAAAGGCCAACCAAGAATCGACACGTGCAAGGAATGCTGGATGAAACAGACCCTTTAATGAATATTAAACTCTGTGCTTTGAGGTTTGACGTTTCAGGCCCGTCGGAAGCAAGCGGGGGGCTGGGGGGCTTCGGCCCCCCAATAGTTTGCGGAAGTTTGTTGATTTTGAAAGTGAAAAAGGCTGTAAAAGCCAAGGTCGTAGGAACGAAGATTCAAACTCGTATATATTGGAGGAAGCTACCAGAATCTATCAAAAATCCAATGTCTTTTGATGTCATACAAGTCGAAATTTTCAAAATTTTCAGGGAAGGACTCTTATTAATCGTGATCCTTTGCTTCCGTAAGTGGCACATTTTCCAAAAATGGGGCGTTTTCCAACGATCTAAAGGGCGTTGTCATGAAAAATTTCCCCGGAGGCAAGCCCCCGGACCCCCAATTTTGCTCGCTTCGCTTGCACCTCTTTTCAGCCCTTTCCCAACATGAAATTCGTTCCGACGGGCCTGCCTTTCCACATGTACTAGGTGAGTCAAAATACTTTACACGTTTTATGGACTGTGGAATAAAAAAATATGTTGGCGATATTCAGAAGTGAAATGTTAACCTTTTTCAGATGCCAACTCAGATATGTAATTTAGCTTGGTAAAATCACTCATCTTTAAGACTCAAAAATTAGAAAAAGGCCTCCAAGGAGTTTGTATGGGAACGAAAACTCCCCATTCCATTCTGGTTCATGATTTACTTCGCACTGAAATTCGCAATATGGAACGTGGAATTCTGATTCCCGTACAAACCCCTTACAGGCATTTTTCTAATTTTTTTATCTTAAAGATGCGTGATTTTGCCAAACAAAGTTTCAAATCAAAGTTGGCATTTGACTGAAAAAAGGTTAAAATTTCATTTTTGAATATCGGCCACATACCGTTTAGGTTTATTCCACACAGCAGCCTGCCAAACGTGTAAACTTTTTGACTCATCCGGCAGAAGTAACCACGGTAGCATTGATAATTAGGTTAGGACCTCATGAATGCAAAGATACTTATGTTTATGTACCGTTGATATGGCCTATATCATAGGACCAAGATTGCACTTTTACTCGCTGTGCTGTTTCTCTGTCACGGGATTGCGGGAAAGAAGTTAGATAGTGTTGCTTTCCGATCGTTCTTCCGTCGTCACAATCAGGATTTATAGACCTTTTCGCAAAATTTGGAGAAAAAGAAGAGGAGAGCGCGGCCCATTCTGACAGCCTTGGCAAAAGTAGGAAATCAGTGGAATCCCCCCCTTGCGGCTCATTTGCATCCCCCTTCAAACTTGAGTTATTTTTTATTTATTTGGACCTTTCAGGAGTCATTCGATACTTGTTTAGTAGACCGTTCTATCTGGCCATCTTGTCACCCACTCATGGGTGTATTTTGAGCCGTTTTATAGCAGGCATTTGTCCTCTGCTTTGAACTGAACAAATGCAATAAAATGGCTCAAAGTACACTCACACATGGGCGGACGGATGGCAAGACGCCTAAATAATCCAGAGAGAGCACTCATCATACCAGATGAGTACCATGCAACTCTTGAAAGGTGCAAATAAATAAAGAATAACTCGAGTTTGCAGGGAGATGCAGCCGAGACGCAAGCTATACGCTTATCCCGAAGTGGGAGGATAAGCGTGGGAGGAAATGAATTCTCTACTGTTGCCAAGGCTGTCGGAATGGGCCGCGCTCTTCTCAGTCCCTTCCAAAAAATTGCGAAAAGGTGTATTGCAGTATTCAAATAAATTTCAAACTGTTTCTGCGCCTGAGGGCCTCCTCCTTTACAGTGATGCGTCTCATTTCAAACTTCCTTTCAAAATAGTTTATAAGCGTATTTGCGAATAAGTTTGAAATTCGATGTGTCGATGGGCATGTTACTCCTTAATGATCTCGTACACCTTTAGAGAAAATAACTCCCTAAAAGTCTCATTGTTATAGAAAGTCTTGTACGTCTTTTCAAAAGAGTGGTGCACCCCTCGTGATGTATCACTGTGTTGGAGCTCAGAGCGTAAGGCGTGAAAACATTTTGAACTTCATTTGGATGCTGTAGTGGCAGCATTCAATCCATCTTTTGACGAGAGAAGAACGAACTAAAAGCGACGTCATTAGGATTTCCTGGCAATCTTGGGGAAAGCACAACACAGTAAGAATTCCACTTTGATAATATGATATAGGCCACATCAACGACACAATTTTGCCCGTGGGTATACCAACTATTGTGTACATTCAAAAGGCGTATAAAAGTACATTCATGGTAACTGTAGGTTACTGCACAGACCATGGTTGTTGGAAGGTTTCATTAGGTATTATTAGACCATTGTTTAAGTGGTTACGAAACAGCGAAGGGATCCCACAGATGGTCAGATTCGGATACTGTGTCATGATTGTTTTGACACAAAACATCATACACAGTTTTAGGATTTCGTATACCTTTAAAACAAGAGCAAACAGAAAGTTTGCCCCATAAAGTCGTTTTGGGAGTGACTCAGCGGTGAAAAGGCTACTGTTTGCAGTTCTTATTAACATGTCAAGAAGTGGACAAAGAAGAATGTTCCAGGTAACCAAACAAGGCATTGATCCAATTTCAGGGATCAAATTTTGTGACATCTAGAAATGATTTAAATAGTGTTCATCAAAACAGTTTGTGATCATCACAACTTTAGTTTTGAATTTCGACTAATATAGCCCGTGCTCAACTGTCCATTGCAGCCGAGCACTCAACTCATTTACAGTTCTTATTTCACTATGTTGAAGGCGACGGCAGTGATGTAGAGCTGGGGGACTCAGACTCCCAAGTTATTTTTATGTTATTTTGGAGGACTTTAACCCCGCTACCTGGTGAGCCAGAAAAGTTTCCGCTTTGAAAATTCATGGCACCACTTCACAGTGGCGGTCTGGCGTTTTTCGTCAGGGGGGGGGCCAGCAGCAAAGTGGCGCCCCTTCAAATCAAACATCGTTATCAAGTCTCTGACCAGATTGGCAGCCCTTGCAATTTTCCCGACTTTCGTAATGGTCCTCTTTGACACCTTGACCTGGTCCAGGGCTAAATGTAGACATTTGATTGACTTAGGGGAACGAGGGGGTTTGGGGGCGAGGCCCCCATGAAATTTTTCGTGACCATGCCCTTCAAACTTTTGGAAAACAAGGGCATTGTCCTTTCAGACGTTTTCTGGTGCAGGAAGACCTTCCTGCCAACGTTCTATATTTTATGTACTAAGAAAAGATATTTTACTTCTGCAAGTATCTTCTCCGACCTTAGTTGTTTCATGGACACCTTATTCTTTTGGATAAAATTGGGTCTAACTCTCGGCTATGGCTTTTGCATCAGAGTCCAAGTTCACGACGTTGCTACGTAGGATCATTGGCAACATAGTGAAAAGAATCATCGCTAATGTTTGGCACGATAGGAATAACCTGGATTTTATAGTACTGTAATTTCCTAGGCCAGTTAAAAAAGTTCTGAAAGGTCGGAGATATCCGAGCAAGTTTCTCCAACATTTCTCAACTCCGAATTTTTTGCTTGGCTCTACAAGCTCTGCTGAAGAAGTCGGAGATGTGTGATCTGCAAAAAATACGTAAGGCTCAGCTGCTTTGTTGGCAAAAATACAGTAGCAGGCCTCACATCGAAATATCAATTCAAGGATCAAAATCATTTTGATCATAACGTACAAGTTCAAGTATTTTAAAAAATATAAACACACAACATTCAAGTCACCAAAAGTAGAGAATTTTCCGCCAATTCATAGCATATTTTTGCTTTGTTTTTCACATGTATCTTTTGTTGTCTCATGTATCCAGTTTTACTTTTCTTTTGCATTACGACTTGAAAGGTATTTAATCGTTCTCAAATTTTAGAGAGGATGCAAAACCTGGCTTTCTATAAAGCAAAATATGAGAGTAAAAATAGGCGATGGCTTACCAATGAAAAAAGAGACAGAAGTTTATTTTTTAGATGTAAGGCATACCTTTCTTTCTTAAAAAAAAAACTGCAATTGAATCAGAAATTTTCGCAGATAAGACATCTGCGACATCTAGCAGAGTACATGGGGCTAAATGAAAAAGTAGGGGTCGAGAAATGTCAGAGAAACTTGCCCCGACATCTCCGAGTTTCCTACCTGACCTAAATTTCTCTATTCACATGAAAGCTGTGGCTACTTTGTGTCAGTTTTACGAAACTTAGCATGGGTTCGAAATGATCTGTCTGTGACAATGACTGATGCATTTGCATCAGATGCATCTGTATGGAATGCCCGTGTAACCTGCTACGTGGTGCTCGTAAACGTGATCGAGCCATCAAACTTCATAAACTTTTTGGCGCCCCTCGTAAGCTTTGGCGCCCCTTCGAAAAAGTCCGCTGGGGGGGCCATGGCCCCCTGGCCCCCCTGCCAGGCCGCCACTGCCACTTCACAGATGTGAATGAGTCACCATGAGCGATACAGCACCCAATGTATAGCAGTTTGAAATTTATATTGAAGCGAGCCACCTTAAATCAGTGTTTTTGTGCTTTGAATTTACTTTCACGTGGTATACAACCACTGTTTCGTAATTTTGCAGTTTTTAGTAGTGTGCCACCTTAAGTGTAGATCCACTTTGTGTGTGCACCCATGAACAATTGCATTTTCGTTAGTGATCTATGCAAAGAATTGTTTATTATTTGATCAATGTTGCTTTTTTCATTCACTTTGCAACCATTAAATTTTTCTAAAGTTGAAGTTACTTATATTTCTAATGCTCGTGAGACAGCGAGGAAAATCACAAAAATACTTTGATCTTTTGACTTTTGAGTAGAATTTGAATCATTCCAATCTATGAAGTACTCTTAATGCTATGAATCTTCAAAAGTAGGAACCTTTTTCTGGCTCACCCGGTAGTTATTTTGAAGAAGTTTTTGATTTCCTCAATTTGTTATGACAAAGATGATCATCTTCAGTCACTGTGAAGCACTTAATAAATGTCAACAATAAGTGCTATCATGGGAGCTATGGACACAATTTGGGTGTTGATTGTGTCCACAATACCTGGCCTAAATGATATTTAATTAACGAATGTATTTCGTTACCTTGCTTGTCTTCATTTCACTGTTTATCTTCTCGTTCTTGTCTGGGTGCACATCAGCATGTTATCAACGGTTCTGCATGGCCTAAATTTTTTGAACTGCACTTTGTTTTGAAACCCGTGGCCTGAGAACTAGGCGTCGATCTGGGAACTAGTTCTCAGGTCACAGCTTTCAAATGTTAGTTAAATATCATTTAGGCCAGGTATCGTGGACACAATCAACACCCAAATTGTGTCCACAGCTCCCATGGTGCCATCAGCATAAATGGACCTCTTGTACATTTATGGGATGCCAAAAATGCTACATCAAAATGAATTCAAGATCAAGGAAGTGCAAATGAAGATAGAAGAGGAATTGCAAACAGACATTATTCAGTGATTTTAACAGAAAAGACTTCTCTGCTGAAATGTCATCATCTCTAGGTATATCAACCAAAAAAAAGTTGCTGAACTCTGTTTCTAAATCATTGATTGATATCTGTTTGCAACTACGAAAGGACACCATTATACTATCTGTGACCAATTGTGCTACTAAAAACTATGTAGAGTTTAATGGCTTTTGGCCTTAAGACTACCACAACTTTCCAGAATAATGCGAACTAGATATCTTTTGAAAGAGTACAGCGAGAAGAACTTGATTCTTGCACGATTAAGTTTGCTTGCTCAAGGGAAATTTGTGTTTGTCTTTCTTGCAAAACAAATTTGGCTTCTGCAAGAACTTTAATGCCTTCGACAGAGTGGAAAATGTGCATGCGTGCGCGAAAACTCGTAACTTTGGGCTCCCTAGCTCCCTGCAACAGATCCCTGAATCAGTTAACACTTGATGTTTCTTCCTGAGTCCTTCAACTCTTGATTTATTGTTTCAAAAAGCTTATGTATCCAAACACTTCCTAATCTCAGATTGTTTGATGGCGTCATTTTGCGCAGTTTCTGCTCTGTCGATGCCTTCTGAATGGGGATCTGCGAGCTGAATGCGGAAAAAGTCATTCCTTATGAAACAGTGAGCTCCGGAATAGCCTCTGCCAAATTGTATTAAGAAAGAAAAAGGACCACAGTAAACTGACCGCAGTGTACATATTATATGACAGGCGACGGTCAAACGAGTCATTTTATACAAAATTTAACGTCATTTTTATATTACGGTTAACCAAAACCTGGACTTTCGAATGATGCGTAAAAGGTAGAAAAGATTTGAGAAACAAAAAACTTTCATGAAAATTCCGAAGGGACTAAAGCCATTTGGCCAAAATCCATTTGACTCTACATAGTTTATGGTTATCCTTAAAAATGAAAAGTAGCAAGTAGTATTTATACCTGAAGTAAAGAGAAAATAATTTCAGGCGGATAAGTGCTTAACTCCAAAGAATTGATAGTGTAATACAGTATTTCAATGAGGACAATGAGGGTAGTGACAATCTCAAAGCTAGACAGTGGAAAAATAACATATGTCAAAAGGCATTTCCTTATTCAATAACAGTTCAGCAACTGCAGATTCAGAGTCAGCAAGATTGATGTCGTAAAATTCAACGAAAAAAATTCGCTTGGTTCTAAGCAAATGTCCACTATGACGTCATAGGACTGATGACGTCATAACTACAAAACAATCAAAATACAAAACAATATATATCACTCGAAAGCTCTAAGCAAGCTGAATTCAACAGTGTCATTTATAAGTTGAGAAAGATACCTGTGAAAAGTTATACTCATATTTGTTCTTTAAAATGTCTGACCAAAAATGACATTTGCAGTCAAAACTAAAAAGTTACCGGATGAATTGTTGAGGTCCATGGTCGATTTGGTAGAAACAGAGCACAAAATCAAAGGTTAGCATGATTTTTAGATTGTCCGACAATGTTCCCTGTCTAAGTCTTTTAGTGGATCATACCTCCACACCCCAGCATTCTTCATATGCTTTGCCCCTATTCAGCATCTCTCTACCTGAGCCCCCCGAGTTATCAATTTAGCTCTACAAAGATGAAAGGCGAAGGTGAAAGGGTGCGGTGGTTTTAAGTAGAGAAGACCTAATCGATTCCACGATCCTATGTCATGACACGGAATTTGTGAGGCTATTACAGAGATCTCACTGCTCTGGATGCAAAGCAAGAAGATTACTTCATTGCGTCACAGCACCTTTAAAGAGGGGGCCTAAAGACGGTCATAATTCAGCCTACAAAAGAAATGCTACTGTATACCTTTTTGCATTGAAACTTAGATCACGTTTACATTGTGCCGGTGCAGTTTTGATCAGCTACAAAGTTGCTTTAGAGTGATACGCCCTCCCTTGGATGAGCCAAATTTCTAAACTTGTCGATGATTTAGCAATCCAACTGTAACAATATCCAGAAATCATGAAAAATCAGAAATTATTTCCTCACAGGTTGGCATTTTACTTGTTATTGTGGTAACCACAACATTGGCAGTTGTATTGAAAGGTAATAAGTATAACCCAGTAAAGTTATTTGCCTCTAAGATTACGTCCTGGGAGAACAATTCCCTTGTGAATAGTAACCATTTTACTATTTATTTATTTTCATGAGTTACTACATTTTACTGAAGGACTTATGAAAGGTTGACGGGCACATATCACAATATCCATGCAAGCTCAGTCAATACTTTTTTCTTCCTTTTCCTCCCATTTTTATTTTTCATTTCTATTTTTCATAATTCTCTCTGTATTCTATTTGTTTGTATCGGTTCCTCATTTTTCCATTCTGTCACTTCTCACTCTATCATATTTCCTTTTATACACTTTCATATATACTCCGTTTTCTTTTTTCTTTTTAGCATTTTAGTGCTTTCTTTGCTTCACCAGATTACTGTCATTTTTTATTAACTTCAATTATCCTACTGTCTCTTCCATTTCCTTCATTTCCTCTTGAAACTGACTTATGGTTGTACTGGGTGACTTAAAAATGCGATATATTTCAAGAGATATATGGTTGCGCATCTTTCTCACGGTGATATGAAATGAGGCGTAAATCTTGATAAGAAATACAAAATGATAGTAGCAAAGAATGTAAAGATTCTATCAGAAATTAACAGCTAATGTTTTGGATGTTACAATGTTGCAAACCGGTGCTTTTTACCCCCTCCCCCGAGGGGAGGTAACTTGAGTCTTGGGATAGTGGGGACGTGCCACCCAACATTTTAGGGGAAAGACCCATGTTTAAGGATTTTTGGTCTATTTTCGCACCCAATTTTAAGGATTTTTGAGAGAAGAATCATGTTGAAATTCCCAGAAACCAATTTTTATTTTCCTTTAAGTGTACACTATCAAGGCAAAGCTGCCACCTACCAAGTTTCAGAGCTAAAGGGATGACAATCCAATGTTGCAAATGCAAAACTCAACAACTTCTTCATCGAAAGTCAAAAGGCTTCCCTTTTGTAGTAGAAAATTTGAATTCTAGGACCCACATTTAAGGATTTTCGAGATTCTAAACATATCGTTATGGGCGGCACGTACCCGTTGCTCCATATATGAAAGTTACCACCCCGGAGTTCACCCTAGGAACTTTTTATGAATCTAATTTACCCAGAATGACATTAAATCATGTAATATTGTCAATATAACCTTTTGTGTCCGTTAGGTGATCCAAGCAAGAGTACAAGTAAGCTTCCAATGACTAAGCCTGGCTGCAGTAGGTTGGTAAATTTCTAACTTTCCGGCATTGTTAGTTTGCTTGTAACCTTATTTTAATTCGATTTTACATCTAGCTACGCATATATACATATTTTTTTTTCAATCGGCATTAGCTGAGACGGTGAAATATATTTATGACGAGTGGGCTACCACAACTGGAGAATTAAAATGTGTTTCTGCCCCCTGCCCGGGATCGAACTCGGGACCTTCGTGTCAACAGACTCTCCAAACTCCACTGCGCCACTCAAGCGCAATGAAACTTTGGAGAAATCCGAAGTCATTCAGATCACAAGTCTTACACCACGACAGGAGCCATTTGTTGTTTAACTTGGTTGGACACTTAAGATATAATAAAACGAATATTTATACAGGATATACACTTCAACGAGTTAAAACTGCTGTTATTAATGTTTGTTCTGTGTCCTTTGCCTTAATGCAATTTCCCTAAATATCTACAGTTACAAATGAAACGCATAAAAGTAAGATTACAGATGTATAAAAGAGCAGGTCTACCTAGTTACATTCAAAGTTTCAGGTTAAATTTAAGAAAAATGTCATTGAAAATGTTCTTTAAGTTGTTTCTCAAATTCCTTATTGTTCTCAATTTTACGAAGTTCCAGCGGTAGTTCATTGTACACCTTCGCACCCATAAACATAAACGATTTTCGTGCGTACGCAGTTTTACGGTGGCCCACAACTGCCACGCACAAATACAAAACGAATCGCACAAATACAAAACGAATCGCACAAATACAAAACGAATCGCACAAATATAAAGCGAATCGCACAAATACAAAACGAATCTCACAAATACAAAACGAATCGCACAAATAAAAAACTGAGTAGCAAAAATACAAAACGAATCGCACAAATATAAAACGAACCTCACAAATAGAAAACTGGTCCGCACGAATATAAAACTGAGTCGAACGAACAGAAAACGAAGCACACAAATTTTAAATGAATCACACAAACATAAAATGAGCCTCGCAAATAGGAAACTAGGGCGCACGAATAGAAAACTGAGTCGCACAAATACAAAACGAATCGCACAAAATCAAACAAATCGCAAAAAAACAAAACCTTCCTGACACAAATGGGGGCAATGTCGTGCAATTAAAAGCTGAGTGACACAAATTAAAACCGATTCGCACAAAATAAAAGTGATTCACACAAATAAGGTTCCGTTGCACAAATAAAGATTTGATCTCACACAAAGAAAAAAATTCACACAAGAAGTTTCACGTGAACAATTGTGCAATTCTGTCAAGTGGTCAGGATTCTATCAAGTGCTCAAAATGATTTTCTCCCTAGTTATTGCTGCTGCTACCTGAAGGACCAAATGGTGACGGTAGAAGTAGCGACAACAGGGACATTCTGTGAGGACGGTATTGACCTCCGTTGGTATGGTCTGCCCGCAGGTTAGGACGGTATAAGTTTGCTGCAGAGTGCACGTACATTTTCACAAGAAACTATGAATTTAGGTCAGAACTGAAAAAATCTAGAAATTGTCCGATTTTGCATACTCAGAATTTCTTGCGGGTTTCTTAAGATTCCATAACAATCTTCATGTTTACTGTGTGCCCTCGTGAAAAGCCTTTCCCATGAGAGATCACATGTGTTTTTTATAAGAAACTGCTTGTATCAACTCTCATGTCACCAAAAATGTAAGAAATCAAGCAGTGGGAAGAAATTTGCTAAGAAACTATTTTTGGTAATGGAAATCCTTAGCATAAATTTACTTGGTTTTTGCTTGTACTCGACAGGTGCTTGAGTGATGTCTAAACATCGAAAAGGCTTGAAAAATCTTTATTTTGAAACGTTCAAGAGAGCATAACTACAGTAAACATGGGGTAAACTTCAAGACTGCTATGGAATCTTTAAGAAAACCATAAGAAACTCTGGATATTCAAAGTCAGATAATTTCAAGAAACTTTGAGTACAGAAATTTTTTTATCAGAAAAATCTCAACTCTCAGATCGCAAATAATTTTAGAAACTCTAGTATTGGGAAAATATAGATAACTTAAGAATCTACTTATTTGACAAGGGAAATCCTCGACATAATTTACCTTATTTTTCACTTGTTTCCTGTTTCATATTAGGTACTCCGGAGGCACTTGAGAAACGTCTAAACATTAGAAAGGCTTCAGAAAAACGTTGTTTTGAAATGTAAACGAGGGCACAGGGAGTGAACATGAAGATTGTTACGCAGCCTTGGTTTTTGGAAACTAAGCTGCGCGCAGACCATGCCCAACAAGGTGGCCAATGCCGTCCTGAAAGAGTCTCTCTGTTATCGCTACTGCCACCTTAACCGTTTGGTCCTTCATCTTGTCCAGCCTCCACTTTCCTGAGCACTTGATAGCATGGCACAATTGTTTAAAGTGCACATTGATCACTGAAACTTTTGGTGTGAATTCTTTTCTTTGTGCGAGATCAATTCTTTATTTGAGCGATTGAACCTTATTTGTGTGAATCACTTTTATTTTGTGCGAATCGGTTTTAATTTGTGTGACTGAGCTTTAATTGTGTGACATTGCTCCTATTTGTGGGAGGAATGTTTGTTTTTGTACATTTGTCTATTTTTTGCGATTCGTTTTCTGTTTCCACGAGTCAGTTTTGTATTTGTGGGACTTAGTTTTCTATTTGTGCGATTCGCTTTATATTTGTGTGATTCGTTTTCTGTTTGTGCGACTCAGTTTTCTATTTGTGCGACTCCTTTTATATTTGTGCGATTCGCTTTATATTTGTGCGATTCGTTTTGTATTTGTGCGATTCGTTTTGTATTTGTGCGTGGCAGTTGTGGGCCACCGTACAGTTTTGATCCTTGGAAGTTTTAATGTGTAGTTGTTGTTTCGAGTCTGCTTTAACTTGGTATTAAAGAGCTTCGATAGGAACAAAGTTACCTTATTATGGAAACTACTTAAAACAGTTTAACCATAAAGCTCTGTCACTTCAAAATGGTGTGAATAGATGCTTATTTATTCACAGTTTTGACAAGCAAGCAGTTATTTTGGTGTCTATGGATGGATTTCGAGCAGACTACTTTGAAAGGAACTTTTCGCCAAATATCAGAAAGCTAGGTATGTTTCATATTTCATATTCAATTATTTTAAGGATTGTTAAGCTGGTTTTCAAGGGGCTTGCCGATGGAGAGATCCATTGTAATGCAAAAAGCAAATTAAAGAAGTATTAAAGGGGCAGGGTCACGTAATGTAAACAAACTTCTTTCAAAATGACGATTTTGCAGTACTTTTGATAAGCCATATCACAGAGACTTTCCACTGTTTTTCTCAAAATGAAGGTATTATTTTGAAGATGGACTCTTGAGCTTCGAAGAGAAACAAACGAAACACTCATTATGTCGTACGATTGCAGAGATATTGGTGGATTTTTGGAAGTAACTTTGTTATGGATTCACCCCATCCACCACAATCTGTGCAGAACACAATGGCCACGTGTGGACAACAATATAGATTATAGAGATAACAGGTTTGTTTACGGTTACTTGACCCTGTCCCTTTAAATTCAACTCTGAAACCCTATTTACAATATCTAAAACATTTGTGCAGTGATATTCAGAATTTACAATCAAAAGAATGAAATCCCTGTCTCTAAACAGTTTGTTGGGGGTCTCAAAATTGCAAAACCGCCGAAATTTGCGCTCTTACCCGTCAACCGCAAGCCGTTTTCTCTCATAAACCGCAACCGTCAGTCTTCTCCAGGACGATAAATATTCTTTTCAGGATAGCTATTTCATGTAAATGAAGTAGGAATCCAAAGGTGATTGTCTGAATCTACAATTTGCGATGACCGTACTGTTACAACTATGCGAAGGCCTGATAGGTAATAACGGTTATCTAGTAAAAGGTTCTACGAAGTAAACGAACAGACGTAAACCGGTCGTTTAAATTCCAATTTTTCGTAACCGCGTAGCAATGCAAAAATCGTATACCGCACTGATTCTCTTGCAGCAACTGTATTCCGTATCCAATATAAGGCCGAATCCGCCTAGCCGCTACACTATGATAGACCTTCTTTGTTAATGTCCAGACGCAGAGGAGCTCTGCTTTGACGGAGGCTGTAAGATGAGCCTTGAGAATTTCGGATGAAGATGTCATGCAGGTACTGCGGAACTAGCTCATTAGAACTTGTCTTGGATTTGCCAGTTTCAAGTTCTTCGATGGGATTCCATGCCAGCCCAACTTGGTTCCTAAGGCCAGCTTCGTACGTCAGTACGTCGACATGGATGACCAAGGAAGACAATTACGGGCCTGGGAACCACGGGGGGGGGTTCTCGGCTAAATTTCGGGTAGGGGGGTGCCGCCCACAGTTTGAAAATGTAACCGTTGGCTAGACCAATTTTTGTGAAAATGATACCCTTGGCTAGACTAATTTTTCCTTCAGAAGTGCTCTGAATTGGCATTTTCTAGGCAAAACTTGCCAAATTTTCGCATTTTCTAGACCAAAATTTTTAAGAAGTTGGGTTTTTTTTACAAAAATTACCGAATTTTGACATCTCTTTGACCAAAATTCCCAAAAAGCATACCCTTGCCTAGACCTAACTCGACTAAAATTGCCAAAAAGTACACCCTTGGCTAGACTAGAAGTCCGAAAAAGTATACCCTCGCGGGCGGCACATCCCCAGGTACCTTTACTATGGAAGAACCCCCCCCCCCGTGCTGGGAACGAGGAGGCTTGCTTGAGGAATCGAAGCTGCTATTCGTTATTATCCTAGCATATGTTGATTTCGTTCAGCCGTTCAGCGAGTCATTACTTTGTGTATAAAGGCCTCGAAGGAATTTATCTTAGTAGGGGAATTAATGCGCCGTTATTGCACTGTATATTGAAATTTGAGTACTGTATATTCTTACCTTGTCGGTGCAGCTTTTCTCTTGTTCTTTCCTGCTCCTGACTTGGCCTATCGCGTACCATCACTCAAATCAAATTACAGCTTCTTTTATCGCCTCTATACTGCGCAGTAATTCTTTTCTTTTTGAACGTTTGATTTTGATAGGTTGCTAAACGTTGTTGACAGAAGGTGTGATCTCCGTTTGCCAACATTTTCATCAATGTTACATGAAGCAATAGATTATTTAGTATATATTTTGAAATGGCTGTCACTCTTGCAAGTTTCTGGTTTCTTTACAGCAACAAACGGAGTGAGAGCAAAGTATATGAGGTCCCAATACCCAACAAAGACGTTTCCCAATCATTATAGTATAGTGACAGTAAGTCTGATTCAATTTTTCTCTTGAGCATGGGCAGTAGGAGACTGCTGTGTTAGCCTAAAAATGCTTAAATCGCCTCATTAAAGAGGATAATAATTCAAACTTACGATGCTGTGCTGTGGTTGTCTCTTTCTTCTTCATGCATGCGTAGAATCAATGCAACATGGCGGCGCCTAGGCCACAGTCATGGTGTGCATGTTGGTGGAAATATTTGGCCAAAGGCAATGAAGGAGGAAGAGACAACCACAGCATAGTAAGTTTGAATGAATATATTTCTGTAGCTATGAGGCTATTTAAGCATTTTTAGGCTAACATAGCAGTCCCCTACCGCCCATCCCTTGAGTTTTTTATTTTGCCAAACCTAACTCCAGGGCATGAAAAACATTTCCTTCTTGCGACCAAACAAAAGATCATACTTAAATTTCTTGCAATGGGGAGATAGTGAAAATCTCAAGCTTTCTTAAAAGAAGTCAGGATCCAAAAATAGCTTGCAATACCGTGAAAAGGTTGCGCAATAATTTGTGTGTAGTTTGGAGGGACGGAGCAGGAACTCCATTGTACAAACCAGTTATGATTTCTATCTAAGAAGCATGAGGGAAATCCAGTTCTCGTTGGTCCTATATTTGCTGTATATATATTTATGAATACAAATTTTACTTGCGATATATCAGATTTTGCCTGATTTTGTAAGTTATACCTTGACAGATGAGAAATGGAGCGATACAAAATAGGACTTATTTTGACAAATTTTCTGCAGGACATTATCAAATGAAAATTTCCTGCGACCGCTTCGTTGCATGGTTGGTCAGGTGGGTTTTCTTGCCCTGCGCAATTCCTAACCTCTGATGAACTCTCTCTGCAGCTCTCAAAGGCCGCAGATTGAGATCAGATTGAGAATCGGCTTTCTCCTCGGGCTTTTCGTGTGAAAATGTCCACTTATGACCGCATACATACCGAGCATTTTGAATGTGTTTATACTCAACCAGGCTACGAATTGGATAGAATCATATCAGGTTCAAATTTTATGTTCAATAAATGAAACTGCTGAAACTACTTCACAAATTGAACAGATCTTATGGTATTGCAAACCAGAACAGTTAGAAAAGAAACTGAATTCACGCCTAGATTGAACCAGCTTATACTGCATTCACTCTGACACAGTTGAATCAGCTTTATCTAAACTAGGTTAAATTTCAACAAATCAAATGACTGGATTTGTTGGATTGACCAAGCAGAAGGCCCTATTCGAAAACCTTGTTTAGTTGAAGCTGGTTTAACTTGCAGTGTAAATGGGGCATTAATTATGAAAATGTAATTTCATGCTGAAAAGTTGCTATGCTAAAACACATATTCATTCAGATATGTTTGTTGCCTCCACCGTGACCCGTTACTGACCCTAGAGATTTCCAACGCTAGAACCACCATACTTCTCTTCCTTTTCGTGTGCACACGTGCAGTCATGCTTTATTCTCTCTACTGCTTGGTGATTCGAAACAAGTTTACATATTTGGCGGACAGTGGAGCGAAAAGTACGTGGCCGATTTTAAAGAATAAATCATTGATATATCACCAAAAGGCTAACTTTGATGTGACAATTTTGTTTGGTGAGATCACTCATCGTGTAGACCCAGAAATAAGAAATAATGCTGGTAAAGGGTTTGTATCGGAACTAGCATTCCATGTTCCATTGTGGTCCGTTACATTTAATTCCTATTGTTGAAAGTGACAACTGTATTGAATTTATATTTAAATGCCAAGTAAATCATGGACCAGAATCGAACATAGAATTATCGCTCCCATACAATTCCTTACCAGATAAGGTTTCAAATCTTTAAAAAGCTGGGTGTAAAATTTTGTTGCCTATTTCTTTGAACTGAACGGCCTCAAAGCAACTTGAACAATCGTACAGTAAATCTGCCGTTGGACTTTTCCGAAATCTTCAATATTTTCAGAATTACAGTGTTTTTCTTCTGTTTTAAGATTTCGAGAAAATTTTCGGAACAAATTTAAAACCATCGTAATTTCTAAACCTGTTGACGAAAGATCCAATAATTTTCAAGAAAACCATAGTTTATGGATGCCTACAAGATGGTGTCAAGCAAAACCGTTTCACTCTTCTGGTTTGTGATTAGAAATTTGATGACGTAACATCATAAAATAAGCTGAAGTTTAAAATAGGCTGTAATTTCGACAAGCACTCAAGATTTCTGAAATGTCCAACGGCAGAATCATAGAAAAGTGGCTAAAGTTTCTTTCAAGTCATTCAGTGTAAAAAGACATGTCACTGAATTTTACACCCGCCTTTCTACACCGATTTAAAGATTTGTAACCTATGCTTGCCTTACCAGCTTTATTCTTATTTCTGGAACTAATAGATGAGTGATTTTGCCAAGCAAACTTTTCACAGCTATATTGGCTTTGACAAATAGATTAAAATTTTAGTTTTGAGCCCGCCAACTTGTTAACCTTTCTTTATATCTCGCCCTGAATATCAAAATAATCGCTTACGTTCTGTTTCGTTTAGGTATGAACTTAGCTTGTGATTTTTTTTCATCTTCAGGGGCTGTATCCTGAGTCACATGGTATTGTTTCTAATAGCTTCTTGAATGAAAATCGAACAGATTTGTTCAAAATTGGCGGGAAAACATCCACAGAGTCAAAATGGTGGAAAGGAGAGCCGGTATGACAATGTTTTTTATCTCACATGATTTGCCCTTGATGTCGAAAACGTAAATTAATTTTCATCATTGCATCGAATCTTACTCACACTGTAACGGGAACGGTGTACGCTAGATATGTTTACACCGTTCCCGTTGATTCACTCATTCACTCATTCGAAAGCGCGTCCAAGATTTTTCAGAACTAAAGGATTTCAGGGATTTTTGATGGATTCTTCTTCTAAACAAAAGGATTTTCACCAAAAGCGTACGAGGTTTTTGGGAATGAAATGCCCTTCGGTTCCCGTTACCAAAAAGCAGCAAATTTGCCCTTGACGTCGAAACAGTTGCTCACTTTCCAATATTGCCTCGAAGTCTTCCTAGGTGTGACAATAACGGTTCTTGCTCGTTTATGCAGCTTTATGGAGTACATAGCTGTAAATTGGACTATCCGTATGGAAAGTTGCTTAGCGCATAGCCGTGGAGTCCAGAACCCTTCCTTTCAATGTGTACTTGTCTTTGATGTTTTTTACCATTATGGTGAGCATAGGTTTCAAATCTTTAAAATGCTCGGTGTAAAATTCTATGACCTATTTCTTTGAACTGAACGGCTTCAAAGAAATTTGAACTATTTTACAGTAAATCTGCCGTTGGACTTTTCTGAAATCTTCAATATTTTCAGAATTACAGTTTTTACTTCTTTTTTAAGAATTCAAGAAAATTTTCGAAAAAAAACCTAAAACTATCATAATTTCTAAACTTGTTGACAAAAGATCAAATAATTTTCAAGAAAACCATAGTTTATGGATGCCTACAATATGGTATCAAGCAAAACTCTTTCACTCTTCTGGTTTGTGATTTAGAAATTTGATGACGTCACATCATAAAATGAGCTGAAATGTAAAATAGGCTTCAATTTCGACAAATCTTCAAGATTTCTGAAAAGTCCAACGGTAGAATCATAGAAAAATGGCTAAAGTTTTTTTCAATTCATTCAGTTAAAAAAGAAATAGGTCATTGAATTTTACACCCGCCTTTTTTCGCAAATTTCAAGATTTGAAACCTATGCTATTATGGTGTAGTTGAAAGTGAATTGTTGAAAGCAAGGGCGTTGTTAGAGAATGGACTGGGGTGGACGTGTTCACCCCAGTTATATGAGGGTTGTCTTTATCCATAAGCAAAAGCAGTGTGAAAAGGTTGGGTGTACTGTTCAGGACATTATTCCTTACCAAGTCCACTCCCACTTCTTTAAGGTTAGCAGTGGCCAACCCTCCTTCCTTCAAATCAAAATGGTCTTTTGGTGATTTGATTGTGTTGTAAGGTAATAAACCTAACGCTCTAGCTTATTTCATTCGAATTCTAGATTTGGATCACTTCCACAAAACAAGGGGTAAAAAGTGCGACGTACTTCTGGGTTGGATCAGAGACAGAAATCGAAGGTAAGAAGTCATTGCTGACACGAAATGCCCTCGAAATTTCTCTCAAGGGCTCGTCGCTGTGAGGGTATGTCCTCAGGGTAAGTTTGGGAGGCGGAATGTTGTTGCAGTTTAGTTGGGTTTCAGAATGTAAAGCTCGGGCCTAACCAAAACACGATGTTGTAACGGAATACAAACATTACTTGGCTTGGTGATAACTGAATCATTATTGTTTCAACGTTTCGAGCTTTGAATATTGTACTTTAAAAATTATGTTGCAAAATGTTTCGAGGTTTACTTTTCATCAGTGCGTGGAATTAAAGCATAGCAGCAATGTCCTTCATTGTTTTGTATGACTGCATTGCTCCTATACCTTACTTCCACGCCCATTGAAGAGTAAAGCTCGAAACGTTGTGCAGCATCAATTTTCAAGTACAAAGTCATATTTTCTGCCGAATTAAGAATGCTTACCTGCTTTGTTCTTCTTTTAAACTTTAACATGTATAAAATAGCCCATTGAAAACATGAATCAAGTCATTGCTGCTTTCTCGCAGGAAGAAGACCAGATTATTGGTACAAATACAATGGGTAAGCCTCGTGGATTTATTCCTTTATTGAATCTAGGATGTGCTACGATTTCATGTCTAATTTTTTAACAGTAAAGCAATTTTGTTACTGTTTTTGGGCGCTCCCTGGTTTTCAAAATGTATCAAACGTTTATATTTATTCAAATAGAACTTAACATGTTGTCTCCTCTTGATATATAGCATGAGCACTGATTTAGGATAAACTATTCGATCGAGCATCTGTAAATTTTGTCAAGTCTTAGTCCATTTCATTACACTCATTTTTTTCTGTCAAACTGGTTATAAGAGACTGTATTTAGCATTTTCTGTAAGTTAAGGAACTATCCTAGGTCCAATCAAAGGTCCTTTCTAGTGAAGAAACTTTTCGGAGTTTGTTGATGGAGTTGCAAAGTATTCTGAACAAAAATTGTATCATCAAGCCAATAATAGTAAAAGGATCACTTTCGTTCTGTACACAAGAAGTGTCAGGGATGGAAAATATATTTTAATTTCTGGGACCAAACAAGTCTCGAAAAATATTTCTGTGAGAATCGCTTCAAAAAGTGCGCAGTTATGACAGGCCAAGATATGTGAGGAATACGACAGAATTGAGGACTGATGATCAATCTTCTCACAATCGTAAATGATACTTTTTGGGCAATTTTTGTTGACTTTTCTGCTGACCACTTCAAGACTGTGAACAACATCTTTTTTATGAAATTCCTAGGTCTGGTAACAACCTAATCTATTTGATAATGACTATCAATAAAGACAGCCTTTACAATCTTGACAAAAATTGACTTCTTTTTTCACTTCTCTAAATTTATCCATTTTTCCTTTCTCCTTTTCGTTCTTTCTGGAGCCTTGAAAAATTTCTGGGACCATTGGTGCCGTGGTCCACTGTTTTTTCCAATCCTGAGAAGCATAATTATGGTCTTCGATCATCTTTGATAAATTTACCCTGGGTACTAGAGCCTCAAAATTTAAATGAAAGGAAATATGATAAATTGTGCAGTTCAGTTTTGCGAAAAGTAAAGAATTCTATACGAAACTTGTTGGTTATAAAATTTGGGCCAAACAATACTACCAAGTTCAGAGGCAATTTTCTTGCAAATGAGATCGAGTGTATTGTCATTGATATTGGTAGGAATGAAAAGCATAACATCGTTTCAATGATTTCTGTTATCTGCAACATATTTCATGGGCATAGATAGCATCGATTCAGAAAAACAAATTTAGCTTATGTGTGATCTTCCTTCACTTTTGAGCATACGATGCTTAATTCATGTTTATACTGTTGCTCAATGCCATTCTATTTTGCTCCTACATAGGAGGGTACCGTTTTCCAAGAGAGTAGACAAAGTGTTGTCATGGCTTGATATGGAGCCTTCGAAAAGGTATGGTGAATTTTGTTGCTATATTTTAAGGTTTTAGAATACGTACGTTACTTTAAGACTATATCAAAAATGTGCTGATAGGGTAGACTTATGCCTTTTCGTCCCTTGTTTCCCTGCGTTCTTTGATTTGCTGATATCACTTGGTCAATGGGGACTCATAATGTTACGCTTATATAATGGGCCCACTTTTTCAAAATGGCCTAAACAGGTGGGAGTTCTCGTACACTCACCAAAATCGCTTAAAAATCTGGTTTAAAGAGCTCGAACATTGAAAAGGAAACTTTTAGTACAAAGAATGATGTTGTCTTGACGTACAAAACGCAAAATGCATACCTTCCAGACAGTAATCTTCCTTTGTAGAAGCAAAATAGATCCATCGAAGCTGCGAGAACTCCAGGCTTCTTCAACCGTTCTTTAACAGCAACAACAACAACAACATTCTGAATAGCGGCCCCTGATTGGTTAAAAACTGAATTCTAGCGATTTGATTGGTGAATACGGAACCATCCTACGCGGGCCTAAAGTGGGCCCACTATTTCAGAGTAATGTTATTAGTCCCTCTTGACCAAGGAACGCAGGGAAACAAGGGACGAAAAGGCATCAGTCTACTGATAGGGTTCAAATCTTTCTCAATCCTAAGAATTATTACGCCGAAAAAGAACTGTCTAACAATGGCAGATTTTGTAATACAATAGCATTAGTTTCTTTGGTTCACACATCGATTCAAAGCGATCAGCGAATATAGACAAAAGAAATTCTCTCAACCAGTAATCAAAAAAAAAATGGCTGCAAAAGTTGCTCCGAAACCAATGGTGCAAACTCTCACTTGGTGCTGGCAAAGGGAGGTTTTTAAGAGATGTTATGTGCTTAAGACGAAAGAAGAAGAGGGGGGTGACAGGGGGAGTCTTTGGTACCGGTACCAACTCATAAGGTACCAAGTTCCACCCAAATTGAAGGTATTGGTACCACCCGATTTCGGGGGAAGGAGCTAATAACTGATAACTAATATAGTACAGTTAATCATGAATATGACGAATTCTGAAAGGAGGTCTACGCTAGTTCCTCGTGAGACCAATGCGCAAGAACAAACACTCCTGATCACGTCAATGTGGCATCTGTGTCCCTGTCTGCACTGTTAAAGGCTAAAATTTGTTCTAGGAATTCCAAAAACATCCATGGACGAAATTTTTATTGGTACCGACTCATATAAGCTTGGTACCGGTACCCCGACCTTTGGTACCAGGTTCCACCACATTTGCACAATGTTGTACCAGGTACCACCCCTCTGGTACCATGGTACTACTACCCTGTCACCCCCCCCCGAAGAAGGGTAAATCTAAAGTGTTGTCTCCCAGATTATGTTTACGTGATTCAGAAGCTGAGCATAGGGCATTACAATTCTTACATATTTATCCGTCAGACAGAACTATTCATTTACCCTTCTTCTTTTGTTACAAGCATATAACCTTTCTTAAAAATGTTTCTTCGCCGGCACCAAGCGAGAATTTGCCGTACTGATTTCAGGGCAACTTTTGCGGCTGTGTTTGTTTTGAATCAGTGGTTGGGAGAATTTCTTTTGTCTGTATTCGCTAATCATTTTGAATTGAGGTGTGAACTAAAGCTACTGATGCTATATTGTATTACAAAATCTGCCCTTGTCTCGTTGCCGTAACATTTTTGTTAGAGAAGCATACAGGGTGTCCTAAAAAATTGTTCGACGTTTGATTAAGATATAAGAAAATAACGATAACATGAACTTGCTGACGGGTAGATAACCCTAGTATCTCTAAGAATTTGAAATAATTTTAGCGACCAGAATATTGCAAATCCGTTTAGAAATCACCGAGTAGCGAGTTTTCAAAGATCAATGATTTGTGACAGCTGCGACCATGCACCGATCCCTAGATGACATATAATGCAATAAAGTTTCAGATCGAGGTAGAAGAAGGTTATTTAATCCAATGTCATACCTCTCGTTGATACCAGAGCAAACCAAATGGGACTTCGACGGTTAATCAAAATTTGCTTAAGGTTGCATTTGTAAAAAACACTTAACTTGACGAGGGACCGAGGGACTGAATAATCTTCATATTTTGCGCATCAGAGTTCCTCAGGAGTATCCATATGCTTTAAAGTTAGGCTGTCCAAATTCTTTTCAAATTCCATTTGGTTTGCTCTAAAAATGAATGAGGAACAGGAGAAGCGATAGCTCATTCTACTGTTACAACAAATTCCACTTGGAGGACAAAACTGTACTTCAAAAGCTTTTAGCTTCGCGAATATTTTTTTCTATTCATATAAAATAACTACAATGTATATCTTACATTCTACTTTACTACCCGAATTACTGTACTACATTACGGGAATGACACCATGAGGCGCGAAGGACAATGACTACCCCATGGCCAATACATAAAGACACACAACATTACACAAATATTCGCGAATATTGCGCGGATTCGAAAGATTCTTGTGTCTAAGATTTATTAAAAGTTTCAGGAATCGGGCTATCAAGTCCAGGAGTCCCTTCTTCATATCATTATTTTTTTTATATTTAATCAAACATCGAGCAATAGTTTTAGGACACACCGTAGTACAGGAAGGAAATGTCTGAATTCAAGTACAATTACAGGACTTTGAAAGTGACTAAAGTTCATGTCACACTATATTTTTACTAAGGAAGGAAATTTAAGTATCCTTTCTGTTGTATTTACAGACCATATCTCATCACATTGTACTTCAACGAACCTGACAGCCAAGGTCACAAACATGGACCAGAATCTCCTCAGGTATTTCTGATATGCCTTATTGGCCTCCACAAAGTCAGAGCTCAACACGACGCATTTCTTTGTGAATCTGCGTATTTGAAATAAAGGAGGGCAGCCTTTCGAAATTTGTATGCTTTGCATTGTCCTTATCACCCAATCAAATGCATGAAAGAATGTCTTTAAGAGAAACATAGATGCAAAAAGTGAACTCGGCTCTTCAGCGAGAACACCCGAATATCGGCTAAAAAGATTCGACTTTTCTGGAAATTCTTTCAAAACATTCTGCACTTTATATTTTCTTCATAAGGTCGGCTAATACCTCTCTTAAGTGGTTAAACTGGCGGCTGTTTTTTAACGACTTGTGGCTGAGGGGCTTAGAGACTTCATTGTGCCAAAAGTTAACCATGCATTCCTTGAAGTTTTTTCCCTAAGAGTCTAACCATTTCTAACCTTCCAAAACAATTTATCAAGGTTGCTTCTTCTCTCGCTGTCAAAGTAAATTTTGACTCATTTTTTCGCCCCAGGTTAACAAGGCTATCAAGAATGTAGACAATATGATAGGAAGACTGATAGATGGTATCGAAAGCAGAGGCCTCAGCTCTTGTGTGAATGTGATTCTCGTCTCTGACCACGGTAAGTACATTGATTTCATAAGTCCCTTTTATCCCTGAAGTGAGCCTTGTTCAACAGGGACTCAGATCAAACCTTCAGATCAACAACATTGTGAAAAAGATCCTGTCCTGTGTCATGGATGCTGTGGCTTCAGCAAGTCCCTTGTTGTCCTTCCATATTACACTGCTTTTGTATTAACACAGGGTCTTTAATTATCATTCGAGTTGTGATCTTTGAAAGGAATTTACATAGCTATGTCGAGGAGCACCTATATGCAGGCTGAAGAAGATGTCCACACGTCCATCATTTTTTAGCCACACATTGAAACGGCAGGTGTCAAACTGACTACATTTTTTTAACGTGGCTAGGCTAGCTTATAACAATGTCGAACCCTTTAAGAAAAATTCGAGAAGGGGAATAAGATTTACATAAGATACCAATTGCTGACATATATTTACATTGAAACATTTGCGATTTGATTATTATTTTCCATAGGTATGGCCAATATATCTTGCTCACGTACAATTTATCTCGATCAGGTATGTTACTTGATACTTTTGCTGTTGATACTTGATACTTGTTACTTGATTGCTGTTGCTCCGATGAAACTTTGCGTGATCTGATTGGTCCATGAAGATAAAGGCTGGACATGGGTTCATAATTAGAATGAGCAAAACACTGAAGCTGTATGACTTTACATCATACCTTTGTCTTTCCGGTTCCTGATCATAAATCACAATTTTTTGACAGCTCATCACATTAAGCAAGGACATAAATGTTGTCGGACAAGGAGCAAGCTCTCTTCTTTATTTAAAGAACCAAGGTAAACGGATATCATTGATTCAGTTTTGAATTTATCAAAGTCGTTCTCATCATGGAAGCAAGAGACGAGTTAATCTGAGCATGACTTATCAATTTTGAGCAACAGAATTTACCAGCCGACTAGACTTGCTCAAGTCTCTTCAGCGTACTTGAAACAACCAACTATTACCTCTGCGAAAGAGAGAGAGAAAGCAGAGGAGACTTGAATTGTTGCCAGATGGGAACGAAGTTACAGTAGTGGAGCCTCCCTCACAGAGGCGTTCTCTTACTTCATACGCAGCATAAGTGTACGGGAAGAAAGATTCCAGGGGCTGCCCGACACAAAACCCATTGTTTACTAACATTTTTGCCCGACTAAGGGCAAAATTTTGCCCGAGTGGGGTTGATTTTCGAAAGTTTTCCAAAGTTAAGGAACACCGCTCCCTCCCTGCCCCCCACCTCATACGCTTATGCTTCGCACTTCGCAGTTTTTTCATTTGGCAGTTTTCGTGGTTATAAACGCAGGAGATACTTGGGCAAGTCCACAGATCTCTTTGCACGGAATGAAAGAATCCATCTTATGCTAATTGTCCACCGGCATTTTTCAAAGGGATTTCAAAGGGATGGGGATTTAGGGATGCGTCAGATTTTTTCCGAACGAGGCTTTAAGGCTTTGAAATGGAGGCTGCAATAAAGAGATAGATCTTCAAAAATCAAGATCAGTCATTCTTTAATCTAAGCATGCCCGATCTTGACTGTCGAAGTGAACATGGAATACATTGCACCTGGACTGAACAAAGAGCCTTTTTGTTGGCGAATGACTTCAAACTGACTCTCTGACGTGAAAAATATCCCACTTACACGAATATTCAACTTATAAATTCCGAGTTTGGGGAAAAATTTCAAGGGATTTATACCAACGGGGCTGGGACAGATTCTTGTCGACCGACTCGTTATGAAAAATTCCCATTCATACGAGTTTGATTTATTATAAAAGATTCACTTTATGCGAGTTTGTCTGTAATGTGTTTTTCTTTCTTTTTCAATAGCAAATGTTACGAAAGTGGCAAAAGACCTGAAGGTGAGTATCACTGTCCGATCTCTGAACCAGTATTGTTGACAAAAGCAAGGGAAAGTTTGATGTAGACAGAAGATTTTTGTCAAATTCGGCTATAAAGTTTTGAGAATATGAAATATTTCGTTTGAATGCTATTTCTGAATTCAACATTTTTAGAAAATTATGTATATTTGCTAGAGCATTGTCCTATGTGTCCTTCTAAATTCTTCTTCTTTTCAGTGCAAACATAAAAATTTGAAGGTATTTGTTCGAAGAGCCGATGACACTCCCAAGAGGATTCATTATGCAAATAGCAAGTAAGTTATCATAAGTATTTGAACTCTTACAGATGTTGCTGTTTGTTACAATCGAAAAATTTGATTGCTGCGGATGAGTAAAGCAAAGTTGGAACATTCCTTTGCAAGCACGCTGTTCTCTAGCTTCTCAGTAGCTTAACACTAACTATCGTTGTATGGGTTATGTGTCGACCTGGACAAAGCAATTTAGTTGGTTAAGATCGGTCAAATTTCCCTTGATTTACAAGTGTGTTATCCCAGAGTCGTTTAACGCGGGCGTAAACTTTTGAATCAAATACCCATTTCATTCATTTCATTTCATTTTATATTCTTTAAACACGGTAACCCCGTCGGCAAGGGCCGCTTTTCAGGGGGCCGTGACAAAAACTTAGTCTAAAATTTACAAGTAAAATATATGAACAAACGAAACTAAAAAATCTAATTACAAAGTTATTACAAAGTTAGTAAAATTAAAATCAATATTTACATAATTTTCATATCGTGAGTTGCATGACACAATCAGACCGGACCAGAGCAAACCGGACCCCATGCCCACCCTGAAATAAGACACCATTTACAGCACCTCAAGAAAGGCAAAGAATCCGACCGACCCCAGTCCAATCCAACCGCATCCCGCCACCCACGATCAAATTAAAGGCGATGTTTAAAAGCATATAAAGAGGGTGCTTGCTTAACCTCAGGTTCAAGGCTGTTCCACAGATGTACGCCACGATATGAGAATGATTTTTGCCCATTACTGGTTTTATAAAGCGGAATGCGTAAGTCAGTCTCCGAGTTTCTCAACTTGACAGTGCGCCGTGAAGAGTTCTTTGAAAAGATATTTGAGAGATATGTCGGTGCAAGACCATTTAAAGATTTGTAAACGATCGTCGCTGTCTCTCGTTTTATGATTTCAGCGATATTTGGCCACTTTAACTGTTGTATAAGGGCATCAGCAGGTGCATCATAGCTACTGTTTGTTACAATTCTGGCAGCCCGATTTTGTAACTTCTGCAGTGTAAGCCTTCTGGATTCCCCACAGCTCCCCCACACAGAGCAACAATAGCGGAAATGCGGTTCTACGATTCCTCTATATATTTGACTAAGAGTTTCTTGGGGTAGTATTGTCTTGGCATACTTTAAAAACCCTATGGCACGGGAGACTTTAGCACGCAATAATCTAGTGTGCTCATCCCAAACAAGGTGTTGATCTAGCTGAATTCCCAGATACTTAGTTTTCTCAACAATCTCAATCTGCGAGTCACCTATAGCAAAGGAGGGGGACTGAACATTTCCTTCAGAGATCTTTTTAAGATTAGGTCGAGATCCTACAACCATTGCTTGAGTCTTAATAACATTTAAAGACAGTTTATTTCCTTGAAGCCACTGCTTCAGGCAGTTCAAGTCTCTATTTAGGTTATCGTTGATATCATCGATGTTATTGGACGAATATGATATGGTGGTATCATCTGCATACATGTTAACCTGACTGTTTTGAAGAGAAAATGGCAGATCATTGATATATATCAAGAACAAAAGAGGACCAAAGCAAGAGCCTTGTGGCACCCCACAATTTATATTGTTAACGTTTGAGGGAACCCCATTAACTCTGCAGAATTGCATTCTGTTTTCCAGATAAGAAGCAAACCAGGTATTCTCAAGACCTATGATACCATACTTCGCCAGCTTTTTAAGAAGAATTTCATGATCAACAGTGTCAAAAGCTTTTTTGAGGTCTATGAAGACCATCGCTGTATACTGACCCAAGATATACAGGGTGTCTCAAAAAATTGTTCGACGTTTGATTAAATATTAAAAAATAAGGACAACATGAACAGGCTCATGGAAAGATAACCTTGTTCCTAAGATTATGAAATAATTTTAGAGACTAAAGTCGTGCAAATCGGTTGAAAATTCACTGAGTTACGAGCTCTCGAAGGTCGGAAATATGCGATAGCTGAAACCAGAGACCCCCCAGATTACTTGTATTGCAAAAAGCTCGAAGACGGAGGTAAGAGAAGCTTATCCAATGTCATAGCTCTCGTTGATATCAGAGCAAACCAAATAGGACTTCTAAAGTAAATTATTTCTTGCGATCATTCTGAAAATTTCCTAACATTGCGTAAGTCCAAAAACAATGGTTCAAGACATAATCGGCGAGAGGCTGAATTTGTTTCCTCAAAGCATCCATATGCTTGACAGTTAGGTTATCAAAAACCTGTTTGGATCCCACTTGGTTCGCCCTGAAACAATTGAGAAATAACAGAAACGACGGCCTATGGGACTTTTACCAAAAATGCCATTTTGAGGCCTCTGGTTTCAGCTTTCGCACAAACTTAAACTTCAAAAGCTTGTAACTCCATGAATTTTTAGCGGATTTGCAAGATTCTTGTGTCAAAAATTAATTTAAAATCTCAGGAAAAGGGTGACTTGACCAAGGGTCCATTCAGCGTATCGTTATTTTTTAGTATTTAATCAAACGTCGAACAATTTTTTTGAGACACCCTGTAGGCTTCAGAGGGACACAAAATTAACCAGATCTTGTCATAATGTTGTTGCAAAAATGCAGAGTCAGCCCTACTTGTGTTTTTATTTTGGAAGTCCTGTTAGCGTTTTTCTAATAGGCTTCAGTGTTGTCATTTTGAATCGATAACAAGGATTTCTGTCCCGTTTAAAAGATTAGGAGAAAGAACAATTTCTAAATTTCTTATCATCAATCAAAACAAACAATAAGGGAAAAGCAATTTATTTAATCTGCACCATATACAGTGGGAAAGGACACAAAGTCATTTTGTCCCAACTGAATATGTTGCTTACAATTCGACTGTTGTTTAACAAGAAAATAAAGTTCGTCACACGTTAGATGTCAGGCAAATTTATCACGAAAATAAAACGTTGGACGGTTCTGGATCGTTGGGGCGAGTCAAATTTTCTAGAATGGCTCATAACTTGAGTTTAATGCGAGCAATTTCAACCTTCTAAACTTTGTTGTCCAATATAAGGTATTGCTAAACCTAAATGTTTCTATGAATTCGCTGGGAACTGTTATTTTAAGAGCCATCTGGTTTTGCAGCATTACCCTCATCACTTACGTTTGTTTTATATGACGTCAATAAGAGTACTTATATCATCTTGGAAAACTTGATTCAAATTTTCATCAGAAATTGGAAGAAATGGGCCCAGCTAAATATTTGATATTTTTTCTAAATAATGTTGTTGAAAATATCAGTTTCTCAGGTTGTAATACATAAACTATTTTTGTGATTTTAATCTCCGTTGTTTGACATTATTTCAGACGAATTGGGGATATAATTCTTGTTCCAGACCTTGGATGGAGTGTTCTGAAAAAGTAAGAATTATTTGCGATAACGCTAAAGTACTCTTGCAAAGCACTTCAACTGTTTTGATTCACGGAAATTTTCACGTGCCATCTAAATTGAGACACAGTTTCATCTCTTTTATGTCACACGTTGTTCTTTGTACATCTAGGTCTTCTTTATCATTTTCTTCAATATCAACCTCCTCGGGCCTCTTGAAAGGAGCAACGAATTTTCAAGTAGCGATGCATTGAAAAATGAACGTCGTTCGGCGCTCCCTGGTTAGTAGTGTCCTCCACTGTAGCTTCGAAAGCTGACTCTTTAACAGAACAGACATGAGATTACAGACATGAGATTGAGGCTGTTCAAGCGCCTCATTTCGAGTGAATTTAGGTAGAGAACAGAAACGAATAAAGATAGCTACGATTAGTCTCTCTCAAGTCTTGTTTTTCACAAGTAAGAAAATATCTTTAAGTGAGGCTAGCAGATTTTGGATATGTCCAATAAGAAATTTGACTTTTCTTATTGGTCAAATGGTATTTTCTTAGTTCTACAGAGTGTTTCAGAAAAAACGCAACTCATGTTCATTCGAGTTTCTTCAGGAAATGATATAATTCGAATCAATATCAGGCATAATGAAAGTACAATCTCTCTTGTTTCCGATGATATCCAGGTTGGATGGATTTATTGAATCTTTCGTAAGTATAGCCAATTTTAGATGCTGGAAGGTGATAGGGCATTTACATAGATGATAATCCACATTTGTAAGAGTATATTTCATCATTATCTACAAATGCATCTCATGAGGATGAAATTGTCTTTTCCCTCCTCAAGGCCCCGCGGCATCACCTCGAGTGCTCCTAGGCCCAAAATACAACGAAAAAAATGCTCTTCATAATTTTAACAGAAAAAAGGGGGTTGATTTTTCTTTTGCAGTATGCTGCATTTGAAATTTGACCTACTTACTAAAACATAAAACAAATGATGAATAATCCCATTGAGGTATCCAAACTGCATAAAATTATACATACATACATACATACATACATACATACATACATACATACATACATACATACATACATACATACATACATACATGGCTTTTATGAGCATATCCACAACTAAAGTGTGGCTCTTCAACTCTAGCTAAAAAGGTTTTGTCCCTATGCTTACAATTACAGTAAAAGAATAGTAAAATTGAAAATAAAAGAAATGTAAAGCGTCAAAATGAATTGTTGAAAGACTTGAATAAAAGTTAAGCGGCCAGTCGTTCGTTAGCTTGCATAAAGAGTTCTTTCCGCAGGCTATTACAGAGCGAAGGCAAAGTTGCTTCGTGTCGAACAGTAGATGGCAGTCTGTTGAATTGTTTACTGGTTTGGTCTTGGAACGTTCCTTTTATCATCGAAGACATTAACTTTAGGTCTTCACTACTCCGAAGTATGCGTGCCGTTGTTTTGATCTCTATTTGATTGATAGTTGGCCAGTTTTCAATAATTAGAAAGAAGAAAGACTGTACTTTCAAATGGTATACATTAAATGTACTCAAATTTTGGCAATCTTTTAAGATTTTAAGTTACAGTTGGGGTTGCGTTTTTTCTCAAACACCCTCTCCTATACTGAATATGGTAATGCAATAAATTGATTATATCCCAATCTTTCAAAGGTCTAATAGCCTTAAGATTGAAACATCTATATCATTTCATGTGTTACATTTGCGAATATGAAAAATTGGGGAAAAACTCAATGATGCTGGAAAAACGATTTTCACTATTCAAAGTAAATTGCAAAGATATCAGGCCGCTTGGTTTTTTATAAAGCAAGAAATATTTCACATAATGGGGCTTTCATGACAGACAACTGTTTCTTATGTGCGTTGACGTATTGTATCCAGCCATTTTGGAAAAATGCTACTTTACATTTCTTCTCTTTTTTCGTAGAAATGGCTCATGTAGGCCAGGGTATAACGGAGCACATGGATTCGATAACATCTACCCAGAAATGAGGGTAAAGTACTTTGTAGAATTTCAATATTTTTCTCTTATGCAGTTTGTGCAATGTTACAGTGAAAGTGGAAGTAGTGTACCATGTCAATTCAAAAAATAGACTTTCATGATTGGATGACTGTTCGAATAATGCTTTATTTTTTCCTTACATCCGATTCGAATGTTGCTTCCGTTGGGTGGAGCGTATGAAGGATTACAATAGGAATTCCTTTCCTTGGAAACCACAATAAATGAAAATGTTCTATGATTTCTTAATGCGTAGAAAACAAAATCCAATGACAATTCGATTCTTTCTTGAGTATTGACTACATGGGTGGTACACTTCTACCCTTTCACAGTAACGCTTGTATTTGCATAGAGGAGAAAATTCTAGAACCATCCCGTTCAAATCGAAGCTGCAAAAGCTCCGTGAACATCGGCTAACGTTCGTTCACACCTATTTCAAATCATGTGACCAGTCTCTTGATAAAATTATTTTGATTCTCTGACATATTTCGTGCCATACAGAGTTGTGCCATGAGTGCAAAAAGTAGCTTAATGCTAAGACTACCCACTACATGACTTGAAATGGGTAAAAGAAATCTTAGCCGATTAGGTCTATTGATAATGAAAGAAACAATGCTGTCTGAATCACCAAACTTTTACTCTGCAAGTGTGTCTACAGTTGTGCTTTTGAAGCTTCAATATTGGTATGAAGCTACCGAAATAGAATTTTGAATGATGACAGAATTGCTCTCATGCTACTCTCGTGAAATTTCTTCAGCTACAAGACACAAACTGGACGGAATCCACTCGTCCCAATTTTTCACTCCATTCCATTTTACGATCACTTCAGCGGAAATACGCTGTAGCGCAGGAGCATGAAAAATGTGGGTTAGTAAACAACAACAACAACAACAACAACAATAATTCTGTGTAATTATAGAAATGTTGTTGTTGTAACTTGGACTTTTTATTGAGTCTAGACACAAACCTTCACTGTGTTTTGATCAGTAATTTAATTATTTTTATGTCCCAGGCGCTGTTCGTCGCAAATGGTCCTGCTTTCAAGAAAGGCCTTGTTGCACCTCCATTTACAAATATTGAAGTATATAATCTAGTTGCAGGTATGTTTTTGTACTAAGAATTTTGCAATGTTTCTCTACTTTATTTGCGATAATCAGTCAACAATAGTCGTATGCTACTACCTCATTTGGGAAACATATTAACCTTAAGTTGCGGAGTTTTGTATTAGCAGTTGGTTTGCTATAGTGCAGACGGTGCATTGTCGCTCATTTCCAAGTATTTAAAGCCTGGGCCGCTCAATTTGAGGTAAAACTTGGATTTGCAAGCGAATTGCTGACTAGATTATCCATGTTTCAGTTCATCTAATTTCAAGAACATTTGTTCTCGTTTATGTTTGAAACTAGACTTCAGGGATTACACTGTTAGATATTTGATCAAAAAGTTTCCACAGGCTGTTCCAAAACAATGAGCCCCGGTGGTTTGGTTGCGGTAGAACAGCCAGCAGATAATAACAGCGGGGAACTTGTTAGTTACAAAGATGATTGAGTTAAGCTTAAGAATCTTCAACGATTTTAATGAGATTCAATCAATATGCGCGTTGGAGAAATGTCCCTTGCTGCCAGCATCATTAAAGCAATCCTCTGTCGTCCCGTTTTTGCTGCAGTTTCAAGATTTCTTTGACCTTTTCTGTCCATGGAAGAACTAGACTCGTGGCGATGAGTCCCTTGTATCCCTACGGTAAACCTTGCTCAAGAGGGACTCATAATGAAACAGTGAAAAGCCTGGTCCTATTTTCTTCAATCATCAATGGAATTAGGATGGAATCACGGCTTCGAATGTCAATCCCGTGGGCGTGTCTTCAATAGACCTTTTAGCTATTCCACAAAAGAGCCTGGATCGAACGATATTTTTATACAATTTTATAAGCGAGGTTCGATTGAGTGGCGTTCGAGCTTCTATCACAATTGTGCACATTCGAAAATTCTACAAAATGTAATGAAATAACGTTCGATCTAGATTCTTTTCCAGAATAGCTAAAAGGTCTATTCTTCAATCGAATCGAAAATTCCATCACATTTACACCATAACAATAGCAATTCACAAATCTCGCAATGTGATTGGTACTTTAGGAATCAGGAATTGGGTCAAAGTAGGGCCAGGGTTTGTCAGAGTAATATTGTGAGTCTATGTTGACTAAAGCGCCATCATGAAGTCAAAGATCACAGGGAAGCACGAGACTCATCGTCATAAGTCTATGGAGGAACTGATTTACTTAGAGCCGTGCAACATTTCAAAGGACAGGTTTTGTTGTAAATCAACAATTAGCCTTTTCTCAAATTTAGAGCACATTCAAACGTTATGGGAGAATCCTTCCTTTTGATGTTTGTTTACTTGATTTTGACATGGTAGGAGATTAAAGGAATTGCTGTTTTTGAAGCAGCCACTCATTTGAATTTTTGTGCCAGAAATCAGTAACCACTTGTCAGATGGACTCAAACAAGTTACCTAATTTTATGTTGGAGCCTTTCCTGTGCAATTGTTTAAGCAACTGAACAAAGGAAATTACAGCTTCTCCGCAGCAGCTGCACAAACAGGACACAGTTTTGTTATGACAACAAGTGCATTGATTTGTAAAGTAAAGATTTCTTCTCTCCCAATCAGCATTGGGCTAGAACCTTTGCAATACTTTGAAATTAAACGTATGAAATGGCATTGCATGATTATTTCAACTGAATTGACTGAAGGGAAGTTAAAGTCATTTGCCAAAATTCCAGGAAGAGCAGTTTTGTCATCCTTACTAATTCCAGAGTTGCAGCCTTAAAGACCCATTGTCAACCAACAATCTTCTCTCTTGTTTATCAACAATGCTCCTGCGTAGTTACATGTTTTTCTGTGTCAGAAAATATAAATTGCGCAGCTACATAGATTCTTGCAACAGAACAACGAGAGTTCGGCACATCAACTCCAAGAAAACGTGACCAGTTTCATGATTCACCAAGCCTGTGGAAAAATCAGGTTTGATGATTGCCTTATCTTAGTTCACCAGGTAGAACATACCTCCTAATTATCCTATTTGTAGGGGATCACAAACTTTGATAAAGAAAAGTCGTCTGTCTGGCCTAGTTTTGCTTACTCGCCAGGAACGCTAAGCTAGGCTACCTAGAGCTGATATATAACATGTAACGAAACAGAACACAATGATGATGGTGCATGAAACGTAAGCATTGACTTTTCGCTAGTCTATTGAACGATCGCAAGGCTTATTCTTCTGTCACTGCTCGTTTCAAAACAAAAGTAGTGACTGAATGCTTCTCACACAAAAGAGGTCTCTGTTTGTAAACACTAATTTGACAACACTGGTTTTGTTGGTTGACAATGGGTCTTTAAAAAAATTTCTGCTCGTTTTGAAGTTGCGACGTCATCAAATTGCTAAATCGTAAACCCCAATTGCTACAAACCTCTGCTTGCTACCATCTTGTAGATCTTCAAAAACTGAGTATTTATTGTATTGGACATTTTGACTTTCCTCAGTCAGTTTACAACTTATGGTGCTTGTAATCTTTTCCAATGCTTCCTATACCTCCTCTTGAACATCCTTAAAAACGCTGCAATTCCAAGAATTATGATGATGTCGAAAATGCTGGAATTATGGCGAACGGCCTAATGCTCCCTTAGATTTATTCAATTGGAAGAACATTTTACATATTCAGTTTTTAAAGTTTTGCAAAGATTTTATCATTTATCAATCATGAACACCAAGATTATTTCTTATTTTTTTCAACAGAGATATTGAATCTCAAGCCTGCCCCTAACAATGGTTCATTTGGTAGCCTCTCTTACATGCTGAAGAACGCATCAAATTCTTACCGGCCAAAGACAAATAGTGATGGCAAAGACTTCTCAATGAAATGCAAATTGCATTGCACAATGCAGCCTCGAAATAACTGCCCGAAGTTTTTTTGTCCAGATTGTAATGTAAGTAATTGTTGTTTTTGACGGACTGTTCATGTAAGTTAAATCACTGAAGTAGAATGTGCCCGGGGCACTTAGACTGGGGCATCTTTTGACAAAAAGAGACGTATGTTGTATGTGTACTTTATGTTACTGGTGTTGTGTAGGTTATGAAAAAGTAACTACATTGCCTGCCGAAGGTCCTGGAACACCGGGGTGGTAGTTTCCAGGATGGGTTTCGAGCCTCGAAAATCCTTAAATATGGGTCTCAGAATTCAATTTCTTACTAGAAATGGGTAGCTTTTTGACTTGCAGCGAAAAATTTGGCGAGTTTTGTATTTGCAAAGTTGGATTTTTTTGCTTTAGGCCTGACACTTGGTTGGTGGCAACTTCACCTTCATAATGTTTATTTGAAGTGAAATAAAACTTGATTTCCGGAAAGTTCAACAGGCGTTTTCTCCCAAAAATCCTTAAAAATAAATATGAAAAGCGACGGAAAATCCCTTAACGCAGGTCTTTCCCCTAAATGTTGCGCAGTACATTCCCGTCATCCCAAGGCTCGAATTATCCCCCCCGGTCTTCAGACACTTTTGCTAATTTTGCCTTGTTTTACCATTTCCCTGTCTCCCTATCAATGCTTTTCTGTGATGATACAATGGGGATGACATGACGATTCGTGACTCTGACAGAATGCTGGGACAATGACCTTGCGAATCAACATTGTTTTGGGGATGAAGGGGTGCGTAAGTTGTCTTAAGACTTTTGGCAGGCATTGTACACTAATGTCTTTGTATCATTTGAATCAAATCGATCGCAGCGTATTTTGACAGAAGTGTCACCTCTGTTATCAATTTTCTTCATATCTTGTAGGGCACGATAACCAAGAATATGACAAAATATATCCAGAAACCGAACTTAACAACCAAGCAAAGTAAGTGTATATTTTAGAAATATGTAACTCATAGCAATGGATATAACTCCTGCGAAACGTTTACTCAAGAATTTTTGGGCTAATTGTTAAAATGTAATAATCTACTGGGTGAACTAGAAAAAGCACCCGGTGTTTGAGAAATCCCGAGGGGTGACGACCATATATGCTGTTACGGGATGTGCTAATTTTTGGAGTGCCATTTTCCAGTAGAAATAAATTTTGGGTTGTCATTGTAGAAAAATGACTGTTTAGGGTAATGATTTCGATCAAATTTCACTTACTTGGTTGAAATTTTGGATAGCAGTCACAATTTTAGGATATACATTTTTCAATTGCCTGTAAATTTTGGGGTATCGTTTTCGCAAAAATTTTATAAATTTTAGGGTGTGATTTCAGGCGTCAAATGACACACCCCCGTCACCCACCTATTGAAGTTACCCCTCCGCCCAGAATATCGAAGCAATAATATCAAAAACTGTCTTGTTTCAAGTTATAAGGTTAAGTACGGAGATAAAATCCTCTGGTTTTGAAATAATCATTGATTTTTACTTTATTTCTCAATGAATCAGCAACAACTTGTCGTCAGGTTTCCTCGAACTCGGTTCCAAAATATAAGTTGAAACTTCTGCTATTCTCGTATCAGAAAAACAGGAAAGTTGGATTTATGGTTTCTTCGCAGTAGCAATTTTAACAGCGCACATGTTTTTGTAACGACGCAAGGAAAATTTCAAAATACTTCACTCTCGCTGCTATCAAACAAAAATCGATTCACCCAAATCCACAAGAGAGGTACCCATCAGTTTAAAACGAAATTTATACTTTATCATTTCAGTTGAAGATTCCATCAAAGACAAATTTCCATGGGGTGCTCCAAAGGGTGGAGCTGGTAAAGATGGCTGCCTGTTAGCCCAACAAAGCTATGTGACCGGCTACAGCAATTACTTTCGTATTCCATTATGGGTTGGATATAAGCTGAACGCAGCGGTGAGTATTTCCTGACTTTGTCCATAGTGCTAAATCGCCATCATTTTTGATACCATTTTCATTCATTCGTAGAATGAAGACGACGATGAGAAAAGACATATTGTGGTTTTGATAATCCAGTTATGAAGAAAAATTTCGACAATCCAGTTGAAAATCCATGATTATATGATTAAAGAAAAAAAGTTTGACAGTCCTGTTGAAAATTAGTTTCAGTTTTACGGCATGATTCAGTACGTTTCGACTCTGGCTAGAGTCATCTTCAGCAAAGGAAAAATGTGCACGATGGCCTTTTAAACTAAACCGAAACACGGTATGCGGGAGGGGAGAAGTACCTAATTAGGTAAAGTCATTCATTAATCTTATGCTTCTACTTGATATCTTGAAGTTAAAGATATTGCCAAGGCAAGAAAAGAGGTGACACACAAAAGGTGACACACTCTTTTCCCACACTTTAACAGAGTACGTTACATTTTAGATATTTTTTGTCATGCGTTTTCATAACAGGTGACTCGAAAGGTCGTGAAATGTTTTGAACTGCTGTTTTCGATCATTTGTTCATTCAAATCTTCATTTGTTCCTATCATATAACGATTTTGTTCATTTGAATTAGTTACTGATTTTTTCAATAATCAAACCCTTCAAGTATTTTATATTTCCGATTTGATGTATTTAAGCGTCGTTCAAATGTTTGCCATTTTCTTTATTATATATTCAAATAATTGATATTTGATATTTTGATGTTTGAATGTTTGATAATCTGGTCACTTTTTACGTTAGGGATATGATGGACACTGCAATTCAAAGAAATTTGCGATCGCAGATAACGGAAATTCTCTTCAACCAGTAATAAAAAACAAACAAAGCAGTAAAGCTTGCCTTGAAACCAGCATGGCAAACCGTCACCCTGTGCATGCGAAAAGTGGTTTTTAAGAGAAATTAAGAGTCTACAATGAAAGAGGAAGGATGGATATAAGGCTAGTTTCCAGTCGATGGAATTTCCGAGCGAGCGGAGTTTTTCAGAATCAATACCCTGAATTTCTATTCAATTACGAAGCAATCACTGTCGTAAACAATTGAATGTCTGCCCGCTCGGAAAATTCCACCGACTGGAAAATGGACTTAGGGATGTGTCTGGCGAGTTTTGTTTTATTTGATTTCAAAGTCTATCCTTTTCCGTTTATTCAGCAAGCTAAAGGCAATAGCTCCACCACATCATGCTATGTTCAAGATCCACGACTGCAAACAAATGAATCTGCCAGTTGTGCAGCATATAGTGCATCATCAATGTACATCAAAGGACAACTGGTATCTCCAGGTGAGGCCGTTAGCTTACAGGACAAGTCCAAAGTTGGTATAACTGATGATAAAGTATGAATGGTGTATCGTAGTTTTTCCCACCATTTGTTGTCTTTTCTCTGCAAAATTGCGTTTTCATATAAGCTATGAGAGCATAGTGATATCATCTAGTGCAAAGGATCTGTGCCTTCTGACATCACCCTTAGCAAAAAAGGCCGCCCTATTGTTTTTTGCCTCTTAATCGCTGCTGGTCTCTTTATCGTTTGCTCGTGGAAAAATGATGACTAATTTGGCCAAAATTCGCACAATGTTTAACCAATTTGCAGCAGTTACGAACGTCAAAATATAGAAAAGAGAAAACAGTTGATAGTTTGTAGCTCCTAGGTAAGACCCGTTCACAAGCAAGTAGCAGTTACAATAGTTTGTTTATTTCTTGAATCAATATTCTTTTTATTTCTAGATGATTTCAAGTCGAATGCAATGGAGCAACAAGACACATTCTTATCAAGTAACATTGTGCCACAGAGCAGATATTTCACCGGAAACCAAGGTATCTAATATGTCTGCTGGAAGGATCTTTGAGTATTCAAAGTGCTTAATTCCTATTTATTTCTTCCAGAATTATCTTATTTGTAATCTGTTGACATTCGCCCAATGTTTGTACCGTTTCTATTTACCGAAAATTTGGCGTTTTGGTTGGCTAATTTCAAATTAGTGTGAATGGTTATCCTTCGTTCTACCCTTCAGATCCCGTTGTCACTCTCGAGAAAGTTCCAGCAAAAGTATTTTGTTAGGTTGCAAGGTAAGGCCACACGATGAGCCAATCAAATTATTTGTTTTGTCCTAACGTGATTGAAAGAATGAGAAAAAACATTTGTTGTTTGGCGAAATTTTCTTCATTACACGTATTATTCAACTGCTTTTAAGAAATTCAACTCTCAGATCTCCAAAATATTAACAAATTCCAGTACTGGGAAAATATAACTTAAGAAGCTGCTCATTTTATGAAGGAATTCTTAACATCTTTTTACTTTATTTCTACTTATTTCTTGTGTCATATTACTTGTAAGGTACTTGAATATAGACTTATCATTAGAAAGGCTTCAAAAAACCTTGTTTTGAAAAGTTCTTGATGTACCAGATGGTGACATGAAGATTGTTGTGGAACCTTTAAGAAACTCGTAAGAAACTCTGAGTACTCAAAATCTGATAATTTTAAGAAACTTCTAGTACTGACCCAAGTTCTTGGTTTCTTATAAAAAAGTACGTGTATATAAATTCAAAAGTTTTAACAAAGTTCGTGTAAAATTTCTTTGAGCTGAATGGCTTCAAAGATTCGCTACAATTCTACCGTTGGACTTTTCTCAAAGCTTCAATCTTTTACAATCTTAAGTGTTCTTCTCATAATTTTCGAAAGAAACCTAACACCATCATAATTTCCAAACTTTTTGACAAAACATGAAATAACTGTTATGAAAATATAGTCTAAGAATGACTGCAGTATGCTATCAAGAAAAGGTCTGTCACTCTTCTCTGTTTTATGATTTAGGATTCTGATGACGTCAACTTGCCAAGTGAATTGATACATGAGCAACGCTGTAATTTTGAAACAAGTTCAAGATTTCTTTTCTGAAAAGTGCGACGGTAGCTTAAGTTATTTCAAGCCATGCAATCGAGAGAAAAGGGTCATAGAATTTTACAATTGCCTTTTTATACCTATTCGAAGATTTGAAAGCTATGCTGTTAAGTATAAGTATCGACTTTAGTTGATGGTTTGCTGTATGCAGTGCCAGTCGAAAATGTAAAATATATAGATAGTACTGTTGCTTTCTTCATTAGGTTTATGGCACAAGATCGAAGATCTTATCAGAAAATGGTCAGTAAAGTACGGTGAGCTATACGTCATTTCTGGATCCATATTCGACTCAGATGGCGATGGCCTTAAAGATGAGGAAATTGATGTAAAAAGGTAAGTCACATTCCTGGGGGAGTTACATGGCTTGTGGATGGACGGGGGTATGCCAAGGGCTTATAGAAAACTACCCTCCCTCCTGATTACAAAAACTCGCTTTCATACTGACTTAATGATAAATTTTGGCGGGAAGCTACCAATTCTTGATTATATTTTTGCGAATTTCTGCCAAAGCCACCCATGTTTAAGGAAAATCTGCCAAAAAAGGGCGGCACGTACCCGTACCCTTAACATGTTACGTGCCTCCCCCGGCGTCATATTTGATGGTGCTTCTTTCAATAAGTATTGTATTGTGGTAATAGAGCATTTCGCTGTCGAAGGCAAAGACTCTGCTGGGTTTACATCTCGGAGTCAAGATTAAAGGGCATGTGTCATGAACCTAATTGGCTAATGAAATACAATCATCTCTTTTGTTTAGTACAAAGCACAGGATCGAGGCTGGATTTTTACGGCAGTAGAAATTCATGAAGTTGAAATAGAAAGGCACAAAACAGTGAAATTCCACTCCAAACGTCTTTGTTGCGTTAACCAATAGACGATTACGCTAAAGATGGCGGCGATGAACTTTTTACCAAGATGCATTACGTTCGAATTACGAATCCTTAACGATTCTATAGGAATTCGATTAAAGAACGCAGTGCATCTTGGTAAAAAGTTCCTCGCCGCCATCTTTAGCGTAATCGTCTATTGGTGACGCGATATATGCCCTTTAAAAGATAACGGGTCCTCCGATTGGCTGAATGTCATTGATCTTATTTCGGACACATGGCTCTTACAATTCAATTTCCTTAGATATTGAAGAGAGTACCTTAGATACTGTTTACACTGTACCGGCTGGATTCGTAACACAAGTGTATCGGATCACCCTCCCATTTACACTGTGCCCCCAAATCCGTAACACTTTCTGTGTATAGAAAGATTTTGTCGAACCGGGACAGAACTGCCCTGGTACAGTGCAAACGTGGTCTTTGATTACTGGTGAAATATTACCTCATCACTTTTCAAGTAACTGCGTTCTTATGTGTACAGAAGTTTCTTTTATCTTGTTCGCCTCTCATTCTAGATGGTTAAGCAGCAAAGTTGCAATTCCGACTCATTTCTACAAAATTATCGTACGTTGCAACAACAAAGGTAGTAGCACTGCTGGAAATGGCTTGATACCTGGATGCAAGGGTATTTTGGAGGCAATGGCATTCATTTTCCCGCACATTGAGAAACCCAGCTGTAAGGTATAGAATCTGTATTTCTTGAAAGTCATACATTTTACTTTATGCAACATTCACACTGACACACTTAAACGAGCTTTGTCTAAACCGGGTCAGAATTCAACCAATCAGATGCATTCGACATTTTGGACTGCCCAATTAGAAGGCCCGTTCAATAAACTGGCTTAGTTTAAACTGCTCTAACTCACAAGTGTGAATGGGGTATCAGATCATTTCTTTTAATCGTGTATCAATGCTCTTAGGTGTATTCTCGAGTACCCAATAAAGGAGGGTGAGAATAATTAGGGGGCTGGAAATGGCTCCATATGATAATAGTCAGGGGGTTAGAACTATCAGGGGGAGGCTGGTGAAATTGAAAATAGTCGTTTTCTTAGTGAAACATGTATTGTTCATTATATCTATTCAATTCAAGAATTATGTTCACTATCATTTCAATTTTTCAAAACTTAATGAAAGCAAAGGTTGGAATGAAAGTGGGTGGGGATTGGAAAAGTTGTCAAAAATAATAATGAAACGGGGGATGATTATTCGGTACTCGAGAGTAACTCTGTGCTGGTTCATTTTGTTGCAAATGATATTACATATATGGGACAGCAGCCCTGATTTTAAGTTTTAACACGTCATAACTCAAGTTTTAAGGGCTCCTCCTTCCGTGCAATCCCTTTACCCATGACTAGATAGTTTTACGTGAATGATAAAGTTAACGCTTTTGATAAGCAATACCGTAAAAGTTTTGAAGAAAAACTTGAAGAAAATTTTGTTGAGCTTGAAATCTTTTCAGGTTGTATAGAAATATCTCGTTCCTTTCTTTTAGGGTCAAAATTTGAAGGGGAATATTCTGCAATACACTGCAAGCATCAATGACATTGAAAAATTAACTGGTAGCAGTTTCTTCTCTGGCCTCCCATTTCCTTTTGTTTCTGAATTTAAATCATCTTTGCCCTCCTCTCTTTGGGATTTCTCATGAGATAATGATCATTAGCTTATGGTAGTGATAGAGTAGCACTTTTTATCATCAACACATTTTTACTTTGTTTCTTTTCTACTGCAAGGGGAAAACCGTCACGGGCAAAAACATTTGCGAGTTTGAAAAAACACAAAATTTTTGGAATCAACTTTCACGAATCAGCCGAACAGGGAAAATTTTTTGGGGGAGTAAATTTTCTCGAATCAGATTTTATCAAAGTTTTAATGTCTCAAATGTTCCTCGACTCTTCAATTGCTCTTCCAAACAGACTATGATTAAGGTAAACACAGCAAGTTCGACCAATAAAAATATAACAATATAATAGAAATATTGAAGGTGTTGTGGCGCCGTGTTGTAATCCACTGACTTTGCAACCAGAACAGTCAGGCGGGCGGGGTTCAAATCCACCAGCAACCATGAGCGTCATGACAAGGGGTCCCGGACTCGATCAGAGCTTAGCTATTTCTGCGATCTCAGCGCCTGGGGGGTAACTTGGGGTTCCAAGATACAGGGTTGTGCCATTCAAATCGTAAAAGTACCACCCATAAATCCGGAGAAATTTCTCAAAAGTATACCCATAAATCTGGAGAATTTTCTGAAAATCACACCCATACATCCGGAAATGCCAAAACAGCTCACCAATATATGAATTCTTACAGAAAACTATACCCATAAATCCGGAAAATGCAAAAAATTGTTGAAAACCAAACCCATGAATCCGGAATCTATCATGAAAAGGGTACCCTAAAAAATGGCACAACTCTGTACCATGGATAAATTAAGTTACCCCCCCCCTCCCGGTCCCAGCGCTTGCACTGAGAACCTGAGAACCGCAACGTCACCTTCGCCATAACAGAGGTCTGGATCTAGCAATGGCGCGAAAATCCGAGACAATGTTCGGACGCCATTTACCACGTGAAGGTGGTGGCAAAGCATTTTTTGAAGCAGATAGCAGATGCAACTGGCTGCCTCTTGCCCCATCGGTGTTCCCGTCAAGTGCAAATCTTTACTAAGATATGTTTGCAATGCAAGTCATTTTGGTAAGTCTTCATTGTTTGCGGATGTTTTACCAAGCTGTGAGTAGACTTGTAGGAGGGCCTAAGTATGGAGTTAGGTACCGGACAAATAAGGCAAGCCTTGCTTAGAGGGGACAAAATCCCATTAGCCGAGTCGAATTTCTGTTAAGGGAGTTAGAATGTTGTTAACGAAGGCAAGCATGGTTGCAAGTGGAGTCGGCCTTCATATCATGCAGGCAGTCAGGCTTTTGTCAATGGAGCAATACCATTTTCCAATGAATTGATTCGGCTTTCACTAAGTGGAGGCGGCCATTACTTGGTGGAGGCGGACTTTACTGAGTGCAGGAGATTTGATTGACAGCTGCTAATGCAGGCAGCAATTAAAGGGGCGTCTTCCCACTGATTGACAGCTACTTCCAGACTTCAAAGAAAGGGTGCAGAGCGGAGTTCAAATATTCAAACAGTGCACACGATTTATGTGAAAAATGGCCGAAGATTTACCCGAGATGATGCGAACCGTGATCAAACGAATTGAGAGACTTGAAGAACAGCAGCGCACCAGTGAAGGCACAAATTTGAATGATTCAACTAGACGGCCGACAGCAAGACTGCCAATGCGAACTGCAGCAGGAACAACAAGCTTCACGACGACTCTTTCTTCTTTCCGAAACCAGATGCGACCTACTGGTCATCAAAATCGAGCTGTGGAACAGGATTTTAGGTTTGTATACAGAACATTTCATGAATTTCGCAGCCAAATTTCGTTGTTGTAATTTCTGTTGTATTTCTTTGAATTTTACAGTGACAGCACCATTTGAACGCAAAGAGAATTAAAGGCCCCATGTTTGAAGAATGAGAACATGCACGTGGCTTGCCATTAAGTAATAAATGTTTATTTGCACTTGCAATTGTTCAGTGCAGGATTTTGTTTGGTTGGGGATGGCCATAGCCTAATGACGAGCCCTTTTGCCTTAGGGGGGGCTGTACATAACATGTTGATGGTACGGGTATGTGCCGCCCATATGGGTGGGCTTTTGGGCCAAAATTCTCCAAAAATTGTCCCTTTTGCGGCAGAATTTCCATATGAGTAGGTTATCCAGAAACTGGCGAGAAATCAGGCGCGGATTTAGTGGGGGGCCGGGGGGGCCATGGCCCCCCCCCCAAACGATAAGAGTTCTCGTAAAAATTTTTGCCGTTTATAGATAAACGGATAAATTTCAAACCTTTATCTCCCAAAATAACCATGGCACAGCTACAAGATAACTCTGCTAACGACAAAACAGTCTAACTAACTCACGAAGTAACTTCCTATTGATCAAAAAGTATGAAAAAGATATGAATTTGAATTTTAATAATGATGAACCTTAATTTCATTGTGTGAGATAGAGATTAAAAACCTTTTGTTTCTTTCACTTTATCGAAGTATCGGAGTGATTCAGGACATTCCAGTGAACTAAGCTGTTGCAGTGAAGTTTTTTCATGATAAATTTTGCCCTGATAATGGTGATAAAAACTCATGCTTTTAGAAAGTAACTTATTAAACGATGAGAAGTTTGATAACTGGTGACTCGAATTTGGGAACTTAGGATTGGAAATTCCGCAGGATTTTCTCGTAACTTTGAAATGCCTTTGACTTGTGGATTTTTTTAAAATATACGTCATTTCTTATGGCAATTTTGCATTTCCACGGTTTTGGAGCTTATTTTTGCGCTAGGCACTCTCTAATTGGTGCTCATGATAAACATTTCATGGTCCCTTACTTTCCCAAATGACAGCTCGTTGCCTTTTGCACAAAAATGCCAGTGGTATTTCCGGAGGAATGAAGTTCAAATGATCAGCTAAATGACCTATGTTGAAGCAAAAAGGGCGTTTCCCACGTTTTCCAAGAGTCTGAAGGGCGTGGCCTCGTAAAATTTTCCTGGGGGCTACGCCCCCAGACCCCCATTTCCTTCCATGTGGCCCTCCCCAAACTCCAAGGCTGGATCCGCCCCTGCGAGAAATAGCCAATAAAATGGCTCGTTTTCCGCCAAAATTCATCATAAAGGTGGGTATGACAGCAAATTTCGGTACTTAGACGAGGGTACCTTTCTGCAAATCGGGCGGCAGACCCCCGTCCCTCCGCAAGTCATGTACCACCCCCTCGGGCCCTTTTGATGGAGACCAGATTTCTTTTGATTAGCATCAGAATCATTGGATGTACCGGTATTTGCCTCGTATTGGCTTTTGAGAAATGAACCCAAATGCCCAGAATAAAGCCAACGAAATATGGTATTGTATGTACTGTAGTGATGATTTCATGCTGCTATTTCCTAATCCAATAAATCCGTTAGAGCAATATTCATTTTACTGCATAAAAGACTCAATATTCACATCAACAAGAAATTGAGAAATTCAAGCATTCGAATTATCTTACTGATGACAAATGTTTAGGGCCTGTTTATATGAGGAGGGCTGTCCCGTAAGCGATCTGGCTCGCCTTCAGGTGAGATCCTATATATCTGGTCACAGCCTCGGTCACAGCTTTGTAAATACCAGCTTGTGTTTATGTGTGCCGGGCTGGCCCGCTTTGCCGAGATCCCGGTATAGCCTATCCGGAGCCCGCCTCAAACGGGCTGACTTTTCTCATACAAATGGAAGAAACAGGCCAGCCCGCCAGTGACGCATGAGCAGTGTCACGTCTTGCGCCGGTTCTTTTGTAAAATTGAAAGAACCAGAAAACATTTCCTCGTTGTTTCAATTTCATACAAAAGAATGACGGCACGTGGCTACCAATAGCCGGGCTGGCTCGGGGCTGGCTTACTATCGGATCTTCCGTGTAAATCGAAAACCCGGGTTGATTTCTTGGTAAGCTAGCTCGCTTACGGGCCAGCCCGCTTCGTGTAAACAGGTCTTAGGACATTGCTTAGAAATTTGGGAACCTAGTCTAGACTTAGGGCATCAAAAATATAAGAAACACATGCAAAAAAATATTGTAGTACTGAAAGCCCATTTAAAGGCTCAGATAGTTTCTTGCAATTTTCGGAAAAATTTGGTTGCAGTCTCCATTGTCATTGCTCATTCCCTCGTGAATATTTCAATACACGTTTTTCCAGCCTTTTCAACGTTTAGTATTACTCAAGTACAATTCGAGTAATACAGTATTACACACATACAAGAAGCCCAACTCTCAGATCGTCAACAGATTAGAAACCCCAGTACTGGGAAAATGTAATTTAAGAATCTTAAGAAAACTTGAAAAAGGAAGTGATAAATATAGCCATGAAAGTACAAGTGTCCCAAACCCGGTTGCTGCAAAAAGGCGAAACTGTTTTGGTGATGAATTTGTGATCCTGGTCTTTGTATCGGGCATTGGCCGGACAACGGAAGAATCGCCATTTTTAAAAACTTTGAAATGCTTGTCTTTTTCATAAATTTGGCAGACAAATGCGAGACTGCTTTCGTGAAAATTTGAAAAACTGGTCTTTTGACGTAAATATGTCGGGAAAAGATGGAACCACCGGAACCGCTTTTTATGAAAATGTAAAAAATCGGCCTTTTTCCCTGTAAATTTGCCGGACAGACGTAGAGCCAGTTTACAGGCAGACTTTTGGATTTTAAATAGGAGTAGCTTCTTCTTTTAAGTAGGAAGTTAGAAAACTTGATTTTACGATAAATTGATGGATAAGTAAGACTTACTTCAAAATTTCACCTTTGTCCAAAAACTGGTTGTTTGGGCAAAAAAGTCGTACTGTATACAAGAAACATTATTTTTCCGATCTCTTTGGACAAACATTAGGTCAAATATTTTGTATTTTTTGCCTGCCCCTGGAAATTGATAAGGAAGTTGCAGTACTTATGTAAATTCAATTTTACAGGAGAGCGTTCCCAAGTTTAGGAGCTGGTGGTTCAAGGGAATCAGTACCTCCAAAGAAAAGACAGAAAACTCAGCAGAATTTCGTGTTCATCAAACCAAAAGAGTCGTGGACACATGACTTCTGTCTGCTGTCCAGAAAGAATGAAACAAAGACGCCGACTGTTGCAAGCCTTTTGTTGCTAAAAGAAGCAGGTCTCGGAAAACGACGCATCACCTTCGATGATAAAAAATCTGGCCATGGAAAAGTGAGACAAGTTTTGGAGACCATTTTTCCAAAACTTAAAGGCCAGTCCGGGGCATTTGAGCTGCTGCGAGGCGTGAGAGGAGGGACTGCCTGCGATTTGATTCAAATTGATATGTCCCCCCAAGGGTATACAGTTCCCTACTTGAAGGACCAAGTTAGTGCGAATACAGTGATTTACGTTCGCCCAATGCAAAGTGATCTACCCATGTCTAAGGTTATCACACAGACTGATGAATCAATCAAATCAAGCTGTAGAAATTGCTCAAAAGACATACCACTTGCAAATATGCGTGCACACCTGCAGAACTGCACATCAACAATTTCAAAGCCAGATGACTTAGATGGGCTGTTTGATGATGAATTTTCAGAGGATGAAGAATTAGATGAAATCAGCTGGAGAAAAGAAGAGTCAGAAAAGATGGTCAAAAGGGAAAACACTATGAAGAACATCCCTGCTGATGTTTCCACTGCATACTGCCCATATTCAGTAGTAAGCACGCAGCAGAAGACACCATCCCAAAAAGAGGAATGGAAGGCAACTTTGGGAAAGCTGTTCACTTTTCATACTGCCAAGCAAATCGAAAACGCTCTCACTGGATGTGCATCCCTAGAAGAGGCGGCAAACAACCTCATGGAAAGTAACGTAATGGAAACACAAGCTAGTGAGTTGCAAGTTGCTGCCGCTGCTGCTACAGAAAAGTGGCCACCTCCCTTAGATATCAAACATAAGAAGATAAATCTGAATTCACTACTCGGTGAATTTCGAGCCTTTCAGTCATCGCCAGGAATTGAAGAGGTGACTGTCCAGAGAGATTCCTTATGGTCTGATGTTTTAAAGTTTTATAAACGAAAGTGCAACGATCCAAATTCATTGAGAAGGTCATTGGAAGTACAATTCAAAGGAGAAGAAGGATTAGATGGAGGAGCAATGAAGGTGGAGTTCTTTAATATGGCATGGGAACAAGTAACCAAAAGGCTCTTCGAAGGAAACGTGCACAGCATTGTGCCCATAAAGGACATAACTAAAACGTTCCTTTTTCGTTTGACAGGGATTATGACAGTACACACAGTGATGCAGAATGGCCCAATCATGCAGATACCGAGGATATCACAATCCATTATTGCTTCAATGATAGGAGAGAAGGATGATGAAGTTAACCGTCATTTGAGCAAGCACGACATTCCACTTAATTCTTCGACTGAAAATCTGCACTACCTCATCGAAGAGCTGGACTCCGCTAAGAATGACGAATGCATCACTAAGATTTTTGACAGCGAGAGAAAGGAGGCCTACTGGCAAATTGTCAATGCATCGCACTGGCCCACAAATGATGTCATACGTCTTGCAAACAAAAATGCGTTCATTCAAGAACTAATCTATAATGAAATTATACGATTGAGAAGCGAGTCAATCAAGGAGATAAGACAGGGCCTAGAAATGCTCGGTTTTCTCCCTTTCATGGCTAGGCATCCCACTCTATTGAAAGAGATATTTCTGCCCAAGGATAGAAACTTTGGACCAGAAGAGTTCAAAAATCTATTACAGGATGCCAAACCGACATGTTTCTCCGAAAGCCAGGCGCTTGAGTGGCTTATGGAGTTTATTGATGATGGCGACAAGCCAGTGGCCGATGATGATCAAGAATCCAGAGTCGCAGCTCTGCTGGCATTTGCTACAGGATGGGAATTTCCTCCGGCACACACATCCAATCCAAAAATAAAAGTAGAATTCTTGCCTGACGATGATGCATACGCCTTGCCCACTGCAATGGCATGTTTGTGTATTCTACGGATTCCATCAGTGCACACAACGAAAAGAAAGTTCGAGGATGCAATACTTACTGCCTTGAAGCACGAAAGAAGGGGATTTGCGAATCCTTGATTAATAAACCTGACTGTCGTGTGGGATATTTTTATGCTCATTTGGTAACAGTTTCACATTTCATGTAGATCGAGTATAAGGACCACAAGAAACATTATTTTGAAAGTCTTTGATCAACTATCAACAGGTATGGGGGGCTACCTTAGCACTGTTTGTGTGGTTCGTGGACGTGCCACTTTAGGGGTACTTTTTCAAACTGTTACGGAATTATGGGTATCATTTTCACAATTTGCAGGCAATTCAGTTAATAGATGATTGCGCTAAAGATGGCGGCGAGGAAATTTTTACCGAGATGCTTTGCGTTCGAATTACAAATCTTTAATGATTCTATAGGAATTCGGTTAAAGAACGCAGTGCATCTCGGTAAAAAATTCTTCGCCGCCATCTTTAGTGCAATCGTCTGTTGTGGGTATCCTTCCATGAGGTTTTTCAAAATTTCTGAAATTATTGTCCAGATTTTCATTCAGCTTGCGGAATTATGACCCTAAAATTCGTTAGAATTTACGCGATCAGGGGACCAATCTTCCGGGAAAAATGGCACGTCCCGTCGTCAGATGAAAGGTCAAGATAACCCCCCCCCCCCCCGCGAGCACCTGGTTACCCTCGGGTTTCATCGTGTGTCTGAGGATACACGATACAGGACATAAAGCATTCAAAGTCAATTCACGATTCATGAAGCTAAACCAAAGATATTCTAAATAAAATTTAAAAAATTAGCTGTTGATTGATGTACGTACAACTGACTGTATATAAGTGGCTCAAACCACTGACAGTCAATTTCTAAACTAACAGATTTCAGTATTTCCATAGACGTTGGAACCGCTTGGCATCGGGGGCACGTGCCTCCCCCAAGATTTTTCAATAGGCAAAGAAGTGCCCTTTTTATTTATAGAAAATGCCTCCTTTTTTCCTGAAGAAAACAGTGCCCTTGAAGTGTCGTGCCCCCAAAGTTTAAGCTACTCTCTACATCCTTGAGTATTTCCTGTTGACGTAAGATCAGTAGCCAAATGGCTCGCCACATGTCACGGCCACTTGTCTTTGCAGGGCAATTTTTATGGGCTTTTCTATACCTAGATTTCCTTCAAGAATACTTAACCAAAATAACGGACATATTGAACTCCAGTGTGACCAAGTCGTGAGCTCCCCCATCTCCTAAGAATAAAATTTTCGCATATTTTACAAAGCTAAGAAAAATAGAGGAGAAAGAGGAACAATGCAGACTTACCCTTCTTGCAACTTCAAGAAACCCGTGTACATGATTAAGAATTTTGCTGTCCTTAGTGAAATCTTTAGTTTTTAAGCGTAGTAGTTGATTAGAAGAATAGATGATTGGAGGTATTCCCCGAGGGAGGGGGCAACTTAAGATTCCATGATAGGGGGTTGTGCCATCCGGATCCTGAAAGTACCACCCATGAATCGGAAACATTTTTTGAAAGGTATCCCATTAAGTCTGGAAAGACTAGAAAGTATGCCTTTTCGCCCTTTCTTTACAAATTATCATACCCATAACCCAAGGAATGACAAGACCGTTCAAAGATCATCTCGTTACCCTGGGTACCATTGAATTTTTATTTGGCTCTGGTACCCAAGGTATCATCTCATAAACCCGGCTTGTAATCAAAGAACTTCTCTAAAGATGGTACAACCCCGTAACATGCGATGCTCAGGATAACCGCAACTCTGAAGGTATCTGACTCGTAGCTTTGCTGTGCTGATTTATGGCATAACGGAAAAACCAGACCCAGGACCAGTAGGACCGGACCCTAACGGACCGGACCCGGCAGAATACCCATTCATTTCCATGTTTCCTGATGACTGATTCGGTACATTGATAATCGGCTACTTGCTTTTTTACACACTAGAGCCTATTTCTTGGTTCCTAGAAAGCCCCCAAAGGTTTAACAATGTATCATCCTGAAATGAAGAGAGATAAGACAGTTAACTGTGGCAGTTTTGTTTTGCATTAGATTTTGGCATTGTATGTTATCTAATTCTTGTTCTGAATGTCAATGAGAATCTTGTCCTTGGGAGATTGAAGTGAGTTACAGGGCCTTGCTAGAGTTAATCATGCGTGGACCTTTGCGGGTCTTCGTTCCTTTCAACTGGAAGTTTGTCTGTTGATTAGATGATCATTGTAGCAGATTGTGCATTCTTGCAGTTAATGTGGTATCCAGAGTTTAGGTTATTTCTATTCAGCGATGATTTTGTTGGTCTTGTCTCCATTTTCGAAAGGAAACTTCTGTACCGGCATTACAAACTCACGACGGAAAGGAATTGGCATTCATAGGGGTCCGGTCCGTTAGGGTCCGGTCCTATTGGTCCTGGGTCTGGTTATTCCGTTATGCCCTGATTTATGTAAATGGCTTTTAATGTTTTGTTTTTGATTGTTTGCTTTGCATCATTTGGTTTTTGAGAGTTTAGAATCATTTTTGCATTGCTGCCGAACAGTCCTCAAATGTAATTGTTGTATTTTCCACTAGAATTTTACCGCAGATAGTATATTTGCGGAAGACATTTGGAGAAAAGCGCCATTACTTATCCGTCCGCATTATTTTCGTAAGGATCTGTAAAAATACCGACTTTCCATTCTCTACTCTAATCAACTCGTCTCTACTCATGACTTCTAAAAATAAAACGTCAAATATGTCTCTCCCCAGTCTCTTTTTTTTACAGTAATTATGAACAAATCCAATGTCATGATTCGAGGAGGCACGCAACATTCCGAGGTCGCTTCAATGTATGCAAACGCAAAAACACGCGAAGGTTGACAAAAAATGAGTTCTGCCAATATTTTAACATGGTGGGCATGGTTTACGGTTTCTAGCCTTTTCTGAAACAGTTTTACGGTTCTTGGCTTTAAAAATGACGGTTTTGCCGTTCCTTCATTCTGAACAGTTTGCAATTTTTGTTCGATAAAATATGGTTTGAGAAGTCAAATTAGCACAAACTGGAGACAAAGCAACGAATAATCGTCCAATATTGGGGGAATTTCTACAATTTTCACCTTTTCCATCGGATTTCTCTTTTTGGGTCACGAGAATGATCAGGAGACAGTCGTCGTCTGCAGCATAGAACCGAGGGTATATATGCATGAAGTGGAAAAATTTTGTGGCGGTTTCAGTTGAATTTCGAGGCAGTTTTACGGTTTTCCTGAAATATTTTGGTTGATTTACTGTTTTTTGGTACTCCCCTACGACCCCCACACCATGTGCTTGAATTAGCTTGTTTTGTAGCGGAGCAGAAATTTGTTAGAAAACGCGCTGGCAACGATGGAAAAAGTGGCAACACTGCTTTTGTTTCAATTTGAGATGTTTTGGTACCTTTAAAGATGTCCTAATACATTTGGATGGGAACAAAATATTATACATCTACAAGAAGGCATTCTTCAAATACTCCCTAACTCTTAGGTATATATCTATTCCATTTGATTCAGATTCTTCTAATGGGTTTATCGCTCCTCTCAGTTCATCCATTATCGGTGGGTGCACAAATGGTAATGTAAGTTCTGGAATTCTTATTTCTGAATTTCCACAAGTGGAACTAACATTGCCCTCTGATGGTAAAGGGCTTTCCCAATCAATGCCGTAGTGGTCAATGTCAGCGCCTAACGATAAATCATCTTGTGTTGGTTGGTAATTTTGTTTGCCTTCAATCCATAGTTGCAGTGGAGTTCTGTTACCTTCGGTGCGTATGGGATGATTGTGATAACCATCTAGGAACATGTTCATATGCTTGTTTATTCTAGGGATATATACATACTCCAAACTGGCAAGATCTGTTTCATCATTGATGTCAAGTAATCCATTGTCCTCCATGAAGTAGAACAAGTAGTAAAAAAGGAATATACAGCCATGAAAAAGATCTCTCCAGAATCTTTCTATCCTCTGGTTGTGGCAGCTTTTGCCTGATATGTAACTGCCACGACCAGGACCCCTTAGCGGATGGCTAAACATGTAACGCGCCACATCAACATTTTCCACCCCCTGATCCCCCCTTACCCTAGACGGTAACCCATATTCATCACAAGCTTCAGTGAACAGCAATAGAACGGTTTCAGCTCGGTTATTTGAAGAAACATTCAAGAACATTATTCTGCGAGAGTAGCCGTCTATACAGCCATGTATAACAAAGCGCCACCTGATAAGTTTATGGTTACCGTCTATGTGCCACAATGCTAAGGTTCCTGGGACAGAATATCTTCTACGTTGTACGGTATTAAGTTGGGTTTTCCGCAATAGGATGCCTGTTGGATCTACTCTCCACATTGAAGAACGAATTCTGGACCACTGAATTTTCAAACCTTTCCCCTGGAGGAACCCTTTCATACGTCTTATTCCACAATTGGGAAAATTAACAACTATATCTCCTACGATTATATCTAGTTCATCATCTGTAATTTCGGAGAAGTGCTGCACGTGGTTTTGAATCCCAAACAGCTCGATTCTCCTTGATATCGTTTTAGAGCTCACGTTGAACATCTTTGCAATTTTTGCCTTTTGAAAGCCATACTCAAGGTACAACTCGAGAGTTTCCTTTGGAATATTTATCAATGGTCTGCCTTTTTTACCTCCTTCGTCCACCAACTGTTCAATAACAGTCTCTCCTCGTACATCTCCTTGACTGAGGATCTCATACACCCCAAGAATGATTTGCAATGATTCATCGTCAATCCAATTAGGCCATATTTCTTGACATTGCATCACTGTTATAGCTATATGTTCTAGCTTGTACAATGCATGATCGACACTGTTAGTTTCTACATCTGGCCAGTTTTCCAAATCTCTACCAATCTGCCTTAATGACAACAAAATATGACTTCGTAAATTTACCTCTGGGAATACAGTAGGATTAACCTCGTTCACCGCCATCTTTTTAAACTCCTACCCCAATAATTAACGTGTGTAATATTTGTTAAGTTTTGTGATAAAATGCAGGCTGAAAGTAGCTGTCAATCAAATCTCCTGCACTCAGTAAAGTCCGCCTCCACTCAGTAAAGTTCGCCTCCACTAAGTAATGGCCGCCTCCACTCAGTGAAAGCCGAATCAATTCATTGGAAAATGGTTATTGCTCCATTGACAAAAGCCTGACTGCCTGCATGATATGAAGGCCGACTCCACTTGCAACCATGCTTGCCTTCGTTAACAACATTCTAACTCCCTTAACAGAAGTTCGACTCGGCTAATGGGACTTTGTCCCCCGTAAGCAAGGCTTGCCTTATTTGTCCGGTACCTAACTCCATACCTAAGGCCTTCTCGCAGCTAGAACAAGAAGTTCTTCTTTGTGGAAATAAAAGATTGCTATTGTTAATTTTGCTCCTCTTGCAGCTTCTTTTTAAAGTCTACTCACAGCTTGCACGCTCAAATTTACTTTTAGCCTTTTTCACTTCGTCCTAAATGCATGCCAAATCACAAGTTTTCCAACCTGGAGCTTCAAAATAGAGGACAGGGTCTTCATTCGTTCTTCACTTGCAAATTTTATTTTATAGGAGGGCCCCTTGAAAACCAAGCATCTATGTTCAACAGCTACAACCTCCCCATAGTTGAATGGAATGAAAATGAAATGACTGGCAAATTTTTATGATTAGAACTTGGTTTGTACAGTGCCATTGTGGCCAGGGAGCCAGTGGGACCATGGCCCCCCTGTGAAAATATTGTTGGAAATTTTGACAATTTCCCACTCTTGTTGGACAAACTTAGATTTGAGTTAATCAATTTCTACATTTCATGTGGCTCATATTATAGCAAGTGAAATGCAACTGAAAACCCCACATTTTTGGTCCAGAACCTGAGCTTTTTCCTGAAAGGTTTTTGGCAAAAAACTAGGTTGTCATTCAAAAAAGCAATTTTTCTTTCTGCGAAAATTGTTTTTCCCACTGAAAGTGAAAAGTGGCTTCTCAAAAGAGGAGGTACAAAGCACAAAAAATTCAGACAAATATATTTTGAACCAAATCTTTTTGGTGAAAAAAAATTTGGAATGTTTTCAAGAATTTTTGGATCTTTTTACATAGTAAATTTGTTAATTAACATATGACAGATTTACAGTTTGGTATGCTTGCTTTGACTTAGATGTCCTAATGGATCATCCTTCATTTTAGGTGTGTCTGACCAGAAATTTCCAGAAATGATTATCCTTAGGCTTGAAGATGATAAAAATAAGGTAGAGTTAGTTTTAGTTTCTGTGACAGTAGGCTTAAATGCAGTTTTAAGCTTATGCTTGCTCAAGGAAATTACAAGCACATTGTTCGAATCCAAAATTTAAAAGCAAACTGATTTGAAGTGATTTTGAAGTGTACCATCTTCCTAACTTCCAAGGAAAACCTTACTCACAATCATTCATCAAAAGGGTGTTTTGCGACAATCTAAAGGGTGTGGTCATGAAAAATTTTTCCAGGGGCAACCCCTAGACCCCCAGTTTTCCTTCCTCTGCTCGCACCTTTTTTCAGCCTCACTCCAACAAAGAAATCTCATCTCAAAAGGGTTGCTTTGTACTTTTGTAAATTTTTCACCATTCTGGCACCTCAAAATGACAACAGCTCAAAATTTGGCCACTGAAATCCATTTTTTATATTCCCATTTAAGTTTTGTTGGGAAAATGTCTCTTCGTCAGAAAATTCTGACCTTCGGCCCCCCAAAGAACTATGATCTAATGATGCCGCTGAGTTTGGAAGCTTGTTGGATAGTACTTGTAGTTGTGTCATTGTTACTGTTGGAAGCAGAGGTTCAAACTTGCTCGTTTAATTGTCCATTAGGGAAATTGTTTTCAACAGAGTTGGAAGTCTTACTGTTTAGGATCCGTATGCCCCCCCTGACCCCCCATTGGATCCACCAATACATTCACACTTTGACTTCCATTTAATAAGCTCACACCCTGGTAAGAAGATGTAATTACAATGAGGTCAGCAAGCTTCTCAGTTTTATTCAGTTCAGTTCATTTATTTTATGCAAATCCAAAGGGTTTCTAGGTGACAAAAAGGGGGCTTATTATATTCAGCGAAACGAAACGAAACGAAACCGAACGAAACCGAACGAAACCAAAATAAATTTACAATTAAATCTTCAAATCACGGAACAAAAGATTACAGAGCGCCAATTATTTGAACTAAGGCAATAAGGCCACCAGCTGCTCAACACACCCAAGCTGTGAAACAACTTTTGTGTCAAATATCTAGAGATTCCTAACGCGCTAAACACGTTGGTTGATAAATTTTTGTTGGATGGGGTAGGTGATCTCGAGAGAGACATTGATTCTTCTTAAATCCTTTACCTCCCATGTGTCTACACCAATTTCAATTTAAATCCCCCTAAAGGACCCTAAAATTGATCCTTGGTGTTGGTTACAGTATAGTGAGTTGTTTGCGCGCGTATGATACTGGTAAGAGTCCTGATTTTTGTAAATTTATTTTGGTTTCGTTCGGTTTCGTTTCGTTTCGTTTCGTTTCGCTGAATATAATAAGCCAAAAAGGGGCAGTATGAAGAAATCCCAGCAATGAATTAAAGTAACTTGGTGTACTCTAGCAGTGTGGGATTTTTAAGGTTCTATTTCGATAGCGATTTTTTGTTTGATTATTGAAAAGAAGTTGATATTGGTCATGACTGGGCTATTTTTCCTTTCTATGTTTCTAGATTTCACTGAATGCAAAAGAGCATTTTGGTACTGCAGGATATGGGGCACCATACCAGGGAACGTAAAAGGTCCTTTTATTTCGGACTCAAGATTTTTAGAGAAACTTTTTTATAATATTTCTGGGTTTTTGTGCATACTTCTTCCTAATTTCCCAAGCATATTACTTGGAACTTAGTGGCAAAAATAAGATATAGAGTTTATGATTAGATCAAACAAAGGACCATCAGCAATTTTCACTTTGATGACCCCCATGGAAATGAGCTATTGTCTCCCTGTACAAATATGAAACCAAATAGCTTATGATATTTGTGCAGCTGCTGTCATCGCTATCTTCAACTAAGCATGCACTCCCTATCCAAAATGTCTTCTGTTATTGTTTAATGAATGCAACTTTCAAATTGTTGCTGCTGTCTTCAAGTCATTCAGCTTCTTGTTTCCTGATTAGATTCCCCACATGACAGTGCAAGCAGCAATGATGAACAGTTTTCATGGCAAAAAACAAGATTGATCAAAAATGATAAAAGTTATAAATAGAAAGAAATACACTACTCATTGTTTATATTAAGAAATCATGTATAGGAACCCCTATCCTCCTCTAGAAATTTTCAAAACTCTACCAGAAGCAAGCAGAGATCAACACAAACACTGTGTTTTCCCAGTACTGGAGTTTCTTAACATTTTAGTGACCTAAGAGTTGGGTTTCCTATAAGTGGTTTCTTACAATGAAAATATGTGTACTGTGTTATAGACTTTTCTTTAGTCACAAAACTACTTATCAAAACTCCTGAAGAGACTTGGTTACATCAACAATAAAAATACAATGAAGAGATTATCAGCAAGAAAAATTAGCCAGAGGTAATAACAACAATGGCAAATTATGCATATTGGTAATCCATTACAAATTTGTCTCAGGATTTCTGATCACAGATTAGTACTAAAACTTTGGCAGTGAGATTTTGATAAAATTTACATGAATTAGTTTAATTTTTTTTCAAGGCTCTCAGTTGTTCATAAAATCTCAAAAACAAGTGTATATTTACAGAAATGTTGTAAGTAGGTCTTTTGGTCCAAAATTTTACAGATTTTCTACGCTAGAATTGGCATGAATAGTTTATGACAGGTTTTCCATCAAAATGCTCATAATAAGGGTAAAAAGGCCAATTCTTGCAATCAAAAATGGGTAACTTTGTGAAAAACTGGGTGGTACCCTGATTCATCCACATGTCATTCTTCTGCTTATCAATATATTTTGTGGCAAGATTTCTGACACAGATGATAAGAACTATGAATGCTTCAAACCCTAGAGTCAAGAGACAGTCAATTTTGGGTCCAAATTTTTGAAAAGGTTGATGTAAAATTTCTAGGATGTGATCCATTTCTTGGACCTGGATAACTTGAAGAAACTTTTGGCTATTTCACTATTGTGCCACAGGATTTTTCTGAAATGTTCTATAAGTGCAGAATTATTAGTATTTCTTCTTTGTTTAGAAAGTCAAGGAACTTTTCAAACAAACTTAAAGCCAATGTAGTAATTTCTAAACTTGTTGAGGAAGCAAGGAATAGTCTCATATTTGTGTTGTGGTATAAAGCAAAACTCAGTCACTCTTCTTGATCATGATTTAGAAATATGATGCCATCGCATCCTCAGATAAGGGGAAATATGAAATATGTTGTAATTTCGAAAATATTCAAGATTTCTGAAAAAGTCCAAAGTTTGAAGTGTAGCTAAGTAGCTAAGTTTACTTTAAGCCCAAAGAAATGGAGCATAAAATTTTTCACCCATCTTTTTACACCAATTTAAAGATTTTGAACTTATGTCATGATGGTGTTTAAATGGTGATAGGAGAATATAAAAATGTTTTAATTCTGGTAATAGTGATGCCTTCAAAAAATGCCCTGTCTTATTCTCCACGATTATGACAAGTTACCTAAAATTCTCTTCGACCATCTCATTTGAAACAAATGGTTGATGATATTTTACTTGATTAATTCTAAGGTTTGCAAACAAGAGAGCAAGAATGTACCGAATCTTGGAAAATGGCAAAAGAGCCATTAAATTAAGAAACTGCCTCAAATGAATGAAACGAGAAAAGTTATGGTAAGTCGACATTTAACTCTCGTTTATCCAAATAGTCGGGGGGATGGGAAATGTTCGGGGGGGGGGAAAGAAATTTCAAATCAGAAAATCGTCGAAAGTAACAAAGGGTGATATAGGATATTGACAAAGATCCAGGATGATCTAAAGCGAGAATTTTCATTTATGCAAAAAATCAGCACTGTCGTATGATAAGGAATCCTGTTTAGATTTCTTTCATCATATCTAATGTCGTTTTTAACTTATCCACTGATTTTAAGTATCCGCTGATGACGTCACATTATTTGCAAATTATGAGGATAGCGTATGGAAATATATCTTTATCTTATCTTTGGAGGGGGTCTATTATAGTTTGGCAGTTAGGCGGATTCTTATATGTTGTGGATGCGGAATACGGTTTCAGCACGAAAATCAGTGCCGTATGAGGTTTTTCTGTTGCAGCGCAGTTGCGGAAATATGGAATTTAAACAAACGGTTAGCGACTTTTCGCTTACTTCGTGACGGTAAGTGGCGGTAAGTTGTTTGTTCCAACCCCGAGACATTGCCTTTTACGTTGCTTTTACTGGGTAAACGTCATTGTCTATCGAGGCTGCGCATAGCTGTAAAAGTACGGTCATCGAAACTGGTAGATTCACACAAATTTCCTTACGATTCAGGCTTCATTTACATGGAATAGCAATCCTAAAACAAGAACATTTATCGTACTGGAGAAGACTGACGGTTGTGGTTTATGAGAGAAAAAGGCGCGGCTGACGGGTAAGAACGCAAATTTTGGCGGTTTTGCGGTACTGAGGTACCCTATAATAGACCCCCTTTGGAAGGTTACAGTTGTAGAAACATTTCAGCTGGGCTAAACACATGTAATACTAATATGAATTGTCTCATGGCTTGATCATGAGCGATAGGACACCCGTTGTGTAGCAGTTTGAAATCACAGGGGGGGGGGGACTTGGTAGTTCAAGGTGACATATCCGTTGCAAAATGTTGCAAAACCCTAAACCCTGGGCGGTAGTAGCTTTTAGCCTTGGCGGTAGTAACTTTTGGCCTAAGGTAGTAGTAACTTGTAGCCTTAGGCTGTAGTAACTTTTTCCGTTAGCACCAATAACAATAGGTTGAATGTTCCAGAGACAATGATGCTATTGTAAGGCAGACGTGAGCTAGAAAATGACTTAGAACTACAGGTGTAGAAGTAGAGATAGGATTGGGATGGGAGAACCTTCTCCTAGTGTGAGTATATGACAGTATGGTCAATGCAATGATAAATCATTGATCAGAAATTGATTGCAATTTGTTTCGATAGGTTTGCATAATGTGAGAAGACTGAATAACTGGTTGATTTCTGTCGTTACAGAACCCTACTAACGACAATCAGTTCATCAAACTTTCTTAAATCTCTGCGAACGAATCATATCAATTTTCACAACCCTAAGCGGTAGTAAATTTCAAAATTTTTTGACCGTAAGAGGTAGTAAATCGCAGAATTTGAGACCCTAAATTTTGCAACGGGTACGTCACCTTGAACTACCAAGTTTGAAATTTAGATCAATAGCAAGCCACCTTAACTTATTGTTTTTTGTGTTTCGAACTTATTTTTACTTGGCATACAACCACCCTTTACTGTTTCATAGTTTTGAAGTTTTTCGGTAGTGAGCCATCTCACCTTTAAGGTGGCTCTACACTTAATGTGACTCACTACCAAAAAGCTTCAAAATGACGAAACAGTGAAAGGTGGTTGTATACCAAGTAAAAATAAGTTCAAAAAGACAAAAAACAATAAGTTAAAGGGGCAGCGTCACGTAACCGTAAACAAACCTGTTATCTCTATGATCTATATTGTTTCCCACACGTGGCCATTGTGTTCCGCTCAGATTTTGGTGGATGGGGTGAATCCACGATAAAGTTACTTCTAAAAATCCACCAATATCTCTGCAATCCTACAACGTATGAGTGTTTGGTTTATTTCTCTAGAAAATTCAAGAGTCCATCTTCAAATTAACACCTATATTTCGAGAAAAGTTGTGGAAAATCTCTGTGATATAGACTATCAAAAATCCTGAAAAATCATCGTTTGGAAAGAAGTTTGTTTACATTACGTGACGCTGCCCCTTTAAGGTGACTCGCTTCTGATATAAATTTCAAACTGCTACACAACGGGTGTCCTATCGCTCATGGCTTGATTTGATGTTTGGAAAGGCATGTTAATTTTAAAAGTTTTATGATTAGATTTACTGTTGGGAACATAAACAGCCATGTATACTTCCTTAACTCTTTCCAAACAAAATGACGTCATCAGCCAGAAACTCGAAAATGCACAACAATTATGTATTTAAAACAATAGTTCTTATCATTTAGCCTTTAAATAGAAAATATTTCAAATTAGTCCAGAGTTTGATGTATCCTAGCCTGTGGAAAGTGGGAATTTATTTGGCTTAACCGGCGATATATGTGATACACATGCACCCACCTGCTATGAACAAATTGATTAGTTACTGCAATGGATGTCCCTTTGTGAGCTTAATCATAAAGTCTCAAGTATCACCTTCTTCCGAATTACGCATATCAAATGATATTTCGTACCAGTTTAGGGTATAATGCGACAGCAACGATAATGAAATCTCCACTTCCCCTCAGCGATTGTCCACGAACCTGTTGGTTTACTTATCATGCGGAAGTAGTTGATGAAGTACCTCGGGGGGCACTTGAAGATCTGACTTGTAAGTCGATATGCTTTTTTGCCATCTCCATCCTTTCCCCACGCGGTATGTTTCCAAATACAGTATGTTCGTTTCCTATGGATGATTTCTGACATATCGCTACAAAAGTACAAGAAATAAGCCGATGACCCGCGAGAATGTATGGCGAACGCTCGGAGAAATGAGTGTCGCCCACAGTCGACTGGTTGCTTTGACATATGGTAAACTCTTTTAGAAGAAAACAAATGACTGCTCCGATATCGATTAGAAAACAACTTGGATGCGAATAGCTTGCAGCATGTCACTGACCATCTGACATCACGCCATGCCCATACAAGCCTGAACCCATTCATTGCCTCCCCACGATCACAAACAGCAAGGGCACCTCTAATTATCTTGCTAGGAATTCTATTCCCAAGGCGAATCCTGCATTTTTCTTTACAATGGAATTCATCTTGCTTATCACCACAGTCATTGACATAATTGCACCATAGCGATTTGTGAATACATTTTTTGGTGTTTGAGCAATGAAGATGATTTTTGCAGCATCCTTTGAAACAATCCTTGAGCGTATCAGATGAGCCAGGGCAAGCTTTTCCATTTCCTTGTTTTGGTGTTTGAACAGATCTTGAACGCTTCTTCTTTGCACTATAGCCACATCCCACACAAGGACCAAAATTGGACCAATTCTTCCAAACGCAATCTCGACTTGTGCATTTCTTTCCATAATAAGACTTTTTACATTGGCATTTTCCATGGATATCAGAACACTGTTGACTGCGTGATCCCACAATGTTGCATCCACAACGTTTGCAAGTGGATACCTTCCTTTTGCAAGAAGTTATTAGTGAACCAATGACGTAATAATTCCTCTGACAAGTATTTCTTATTTTCATCGAGGGATTGAGATAGAATCCTCCAGTGCACTGGATGTTTGTTGAACGCTTCACTTTGTATTGGCAAGTGGCTTTCTTGATGATTGATAGCTGCCTTTTAGCACGTTTCTTGTATAGATAATCCACAATCTTTGTTGGCCGACCAGCAAAAGCCAATGCTTGGCTCCATACAAAATACCCAACTTGTTGTAGCAGGATGAGTTGTCTCCAACAATTATCAACTGCTCTCTTGTAAGCTGGTGTGCATGGCTTACCAGCTTTTGATTCCATGAACACTAACAAGAAAGGTTGATGGCCCAGTAATGACCCATTGACGCCAATCATCATTTTGTTTAGATTGAATAAGTATTTTTGGATGCCTGCTCTGTGATCTATTGCTTGATGCGCCAGCTCTTTTCCTCTCTTTTTAAATTCTCCCGTTGTTTTGTTGTAATGATTCAGTAACTCGAAAGCATGTGCAAAATATTTGATACCCTTGATTGTATCACTGTACTGCGTGATGAGGCTTGCCCATTCCACTTTTCTGGAGAGTTGGTGTAGTTTCTTTTCAAAACTTCCGTCGAGACTGCTAATGGCAGATTGTAACCTTACAAAACTGACACCTATAAACTCCCTTAAATCTTTGATGTCAAAAGAAATATCGCTCAAATGAGGGAGTTTTAATGTCACTGCTAGCATACTGTCTATTGTCTTGGCAAGCAGTGCTTTAGAATACTCTTCGCACTTTGCACCCTGGTAGTATGGCTTGCATTCGCAATACTGTTGGCTAGAATAAGGCTTGATTTTGCACAATCCTTTGCTCTTGCATTTTAAATGACAGTGTCTATATACTTGCCCCATAGATTTTAAATTGACTACCACATAGATCTTCCTCAGTAATATTTTGTGTCCATATCCTGCCATTGATCTTGACTGTGTAGCACCCTCTGTTTTGTAGAATTTGAGATGATATATCTTGCGAATGTATGAAGCTGTGTTATCGGTTCTGATCATGAAGTTATCTTCGTTTTTTCGCATGTTGATATGTGATATATACTTCCAAACACCTCTTTCTTTAAGCTTCCTTATGAACACATCCAATATATCACGTACATATTTATATTTGGACTTGTAAAAGTAGAATGTCGTTGCGATATGGTCCAAGGCAAACAATACAGAGTTTCTTGGGTTGGTGTATGCTCCTTTTTTATCAACAAAACTTACAAAGATATTTCTTTTCCTTTCTTTTTTACTTCCCGGTGAGTACCAAATTGTAGTGTCATGGTTGTTTTTCCACTCATGTTCTGTAGCCCCCCATGCATTATAAGAATAAACAGTAAATCCTAGCCATGAATACCTTTTATCAAAGAGTTTTTTGATCTCCGTATTAATTTTGCCATTTGATGTGACTCTTTGGAATTTCTTGTTTAAGAGATCAGCAACCATATATTTATGTATGTTTTTATAGCAATAGTTGCTCACCTTATTTTGGTGCTTCCTCACTTTATAAATCAAAGAAAGCCATTCATTCATGCTCTGTGTTATACTCTGCTTGCTTCCTAGCAATTTCTCATGGGCCAAAATCACTTGTTGTGCCTTAAATGCCAATTTCAATACACTATTCGCAAATTGATCAATTTTTTGAATACTGCATCTGAAATGCTTCTGCACAACACTAAGCAACGGATCTCCAAATACTGATGTTTTACGTGAAACACCGTTTAGTATTTCGTGCATGTTATACTTCACAGCAAAATATTTCACGTAGTTGCTCGCAATTCTAGACTTTTTTCTTTTGCATAGTGATTTACTAGTGCATTTTACCTTTTGAAGTTCATCTAAGGCATTTAACAATTGCTTGTGCCCAAATTCAATCTTAGTGGCAGACCTCACGTATATAGCTCTTTGGTTCTCATATGTAATCAATGATTTTACGTTATCCAGTTTAGCTGTAATTATGTCTAACTTTAAATTTACTTGTTTGAACTTTCTCTTCATGTAGGCCAATTCTTTCGAGTCTCGTGAGGGCAAAAATGAAAGGACAAATGATACAAGACCGCCTGTAGCCCCCAAGAAACTTGTCAATTTTCCAATTCGCTTGAACATGTCCATTGCTTTACTTTCTTTATCTCCAAATTCGGAAATGAGCTTGGTTGCTTTCTCACCAGCATCTATACCAAGTGATATACTTGCCTTCTCAGCTTTGGACAGATCCGCATGGCATATGTTTGGAACAATGGCAATTGTTAGACAACCAATCAAGATTGTTCGAAGAAGATCCATAATGTGTCGTGAAAGGATTTATCCTTGAAGATGATAAGAACATGATAAACTCCCTTATACCGGCGTTCTATGAACCTAAAATCAAGAAGCGACGTATCTAGGCGGTATAATGAAAGCAGTGGCCTTGTCCGATAGAGGCCACTCAAAACCAGATACGACATACGGAGTCTCACGTGTTTGGGCGGTGAGTCAGAAATGGTTCCACGTTTGGCGGGCTGTAGAATAAAATTACGTTGCCGATATTTTTAAGCTAAAATGTTTATCTGTCAGTCAAATGCTGTCTTAAGCCCCGTTCACACGAGATCGGATCCAAATGGATCCGTACCCAAAGTGTAGCCGATAGGCCTTGCGTTTACACGGGACGCAACGGATTCCGAACCCATTTGGATCTGCTATCCATACCCAAATGGGATCACTTTCGAAAGTGATCCCGTTTGGGTCCGATCCCAAAAAGGTCTCGTGTAAACGGGTGGGATCGGATCCAAACTGGTACGGATAGTAAGTGACACGACTTAACAGAAAATCCTTTGTTGATATTTCAAAGAGGGGAATCAAAGATGAGACAGAATGTATTAGAGTGCAAAATTTCAAAGGATCTGATTAAAGTAAGAGAAAAGGTTTACTAGAGCGCTGCTAAGAGTTCAGAAAATCCTAAAATCCAAGTGGATCCGATCCCATTTGGATCCGATCCCGTGTAGACGGGGCCTCAGATGTGGACATTTTTCTGATTCATTTTTCTGGTTGCTATTGAAATTTGGTTATGTAATATTGTTATTATATTTCCTATTGTACCATATGAATAAAAAGGCCCGGCGTTTGAAAGGCTGCTGCTCCCTGAGTACGCAAGCAATGATCTTTTGCAATATTTAATTAAATAGCTAACATGTTCAATTATTCTTAGAACTTTTCCTAGCTGAAATCGGTCACACCACTTGGATTGGGCAAGGGGCTTCATTAAACTATCCCTTCGAGAAACCTTCGTTTTAGTATGAAAAAGTTGAAAGGGTTGGGGCCGGGCTTTCAAACTGTCTGTAGTTTCTTAAGGGCCCGTAATGAGAGGAAAATGGTGAACGCATACTTCAAATGAATTCGAACTATTTGGATGGCGGGGGGCCTAGGAAACTTTACAGGCTCCCCAATAGACGCAATATACATATACATATGAAATATACATTCACCATTTTGCTCTCTTTAACCCTAATCCTACCGGGGGGTGTTTTCCACCCCACCCCCTCATGGTTTTTTAATCGCTATTTCTTTGTTTTATGAAAAATTATCCCCAAACTCACTGATTTTTAGTTTTTATATGCTTGCCACATATTTTTGGAAAGAAAATTTCAAAATGGTAGCCAAATGTCACGTGACAATACCATATTTGGAGAGTGGTCGATGGAAGTTAGCTTTACTTAGTCATTTCTATCAGTAAAACTAACGAAAATGGGTTAATTCTTTGTGAGCTAATAGAATTTATTAATTGAATCCGAAATTTGTAGTTACTTTTATAATTTGATGACGTCAGTATCCTCTACTTTGTGTGACGTCATTGATGACGTCATTACTGATGATGTCATCAGAAACTTTCAAAAATATTTTTTTGAATTCTCCATTCAAAACTTGATCGTTTTCTGACATTTTTGTATCTTTAACAAGCTTTAAACATGCTGTTCTGCGTTTCTGAAGTTCTTGGTTTGCCGAAAAGTTAGCATTGGTTTTGATTTTTGAAAAATTCTGACCATTTTTTGATACTGTGTGTAATTATTGGCATGTTTATGTGATCGAAATTAATGGAGAATCATATTCAATGTATTTTGAGACCATTTGCATTGATACAACGCTTTGTGCTTGCTTCTGATGGATTTTTATCTAAAATAATGAGAAGAGTGTAATTTTTCTGGAGTGTGTCTTTGTTATGACGTCATTGTGACGTCACAATGGGCATTGGAAACACCCAAATCACCATAATTCTTAACAAAGCATTGTTTAATGCCTCTGCCAAGTCTTACAGCGATAGCTGCTCGGGAAGGCACTTTTCAACAGGGGGGGTGGAAACCCCCCCCCCGGCTATGTTAGATCAAAAAAAGCCCGGTAGGATTAGGATTAAGGAAATACAGATGATTTTAAAGGCCAGGCCCAAATCCCTTAAACTTTTTCATATTAAAACAAAAGCCAAGTCCGTGTGGAGGATGAAATGAGACCTACCTCTTAACTATAACATCAAGAGCGCTTCACAATAACATTAATTTCTCCACGTGATCACACTGTTTCAAAACTGGGAATAGATGGTGTGGCGAAAAGCTGTTGAAACTTCATCGCATTTTACCAAAGTTGATGGCCATTTTTCGGCGAAGAATAGTGGAAATTGGTGTTATGCTGTTGGTGAATAGCTCTGGTACCTTGCTACAGCAAAGGAGCCGATTTGAAACGGAATCATGGCATCTGCCGTGGATGAAGGTAGGCCCAATTGCTCTCTTCGTAGTAAATAGCCGTAACTCATCAAGAATTTTGGAAACTTAAGCAAAGAATCATCTTAAACTTATTCCTAGCTATAATTCACGTAAGGTGTGAAATTTTGGAAGCTATATCTTACTTGTTGCGTTCCCAAATGATATTTGAAAATAGGCCTATTTTCTGTTGCATGAAATTCGATGTAATGATGATCCCTGATGAGGTTTTATTGAAATGCAAAATGTAAAATATGGAGTAGGGCCTGTAGAATCGACTCAAGGCAAAACCAGCTCTGTATCTTTATTACTCGAATGTCCATTTTGATTTTCGTGAGGGTACTCGAAAATTCATCTCAGAGAGCTTATTTTCAGTCATGTGACGGAAATACGACAACACCATTGGCTGATAAGCGTGAAATTGGAAGGTTTATGGATTTCCCTGTGCCCTATAGAAAGATTTGACTTTTATGCTCTTATGGTTCGAGGTGTGGAGAATCTTCTCCAGTTGAAATTTTGATGAAAATCGACATAGTCGAGTCTGCAATGTTTTTTTCGGGATGATGGTCAAAACGGTCAAAAATGGCCTAAACTTTCTCCGCTAAACGCGGAAGTAAACACAACGACGGCACCTTATTGGTCAATTTCAGGAGAAAATGTGATCTGATCAGAGTGTGACTGAGAATCCCACGGGATCTTTGGACAAAAGAATAATAATAATAACAATTATTTATTTATTTACAGTTGGTGGTAGCAATAGTTTTAAAGAAAACTAATAGATACCAACTATTTACAATACAAAATTCAAACCTAAATATAAACGTAAAATATATACATGAATCTATATACATATCATCTGCAGATGTTGCAACTGCAAATGTCTCCTTTCCAGTTCTTAATCATATATTTGAATTGCTTTGTGTTTTGAGCAGCTTTTATTGTGTCAGGTAACGTGTTCCACAAAATGCTTCCTCTAAATGATAAAGAATTGTTCCCATAAACTAACGTACGAAAATATTTGTCCGCTATGCTCCTCCAATATAATTGCTTTGATATATTCCAGGAATAGCATTTTTCAAGCGTCGGGCCTTTTTACTGGCTCACCCGGTATAATACAATTGTTTGTTTGTTTGTTTGTTTGTTTTCAATTTGTTTTGAGTGGGCTTGTCAGGATTTCTAGCTACTGAAAGCTAATTTAGGCCCACTATGCATGCCGCATCCAGGCATGGGACCCCTAGTTTAACGTCCCTTCCGAAGGACGACGAGGTGAGTTATGAGGCCAGACCTCCGAGGTTATCCATCCAGAGTCTGACCTCACTCGACCAAGCTTAACTTCAGTCACCTGACGAAGACTGTACTAGCCACTCGGCCACTCACCCCATGTTTATGAGATAATATGATATTAATGTAATATGATGTGATTTAATATAACATGATATGATTTGATATAATATGATATGATTTAATATAGTATAATATGATGTCATATAATAAAATATAACATAATATAATGTAATGTAATATAATATGATATAACATAATATAATGTAATATAACATAACATAAAATAATATAATGTAATGTAGTATAATATAACATAATGTAATATGATATAATGTAATGTAATATAATATGATGTAACATAATATAATGTAATATAGTATGAAATGATATGATAGTATGATATGATATAATGTATACAATGCAACTTCCAAAATATTTTATTGACTGAAAATACGGGCTTGAAAGAAATCTGAAGTACAGTAAAAACCCGCGTATAAGAACCTACAAATTTGCAAGTCAGCCTGGTTAGGTTCTTATATATTGGGTATTTAGTGGGAAATGAGGCTGTTCAGGTTCTAAAATTGGTTCTTATTTCATTTGGGGCTTTCAGGTACTTATTTTGTTCAGATAGCAATTTCAAGCCCATTATTTACTGTCAGTTCACAGCATCTGAGTTCATGAGGTCTGATTCACAACAGAAGTTTGCGGAAGAATATAAAATTTCAGAGAATACAATGAAAAGCTTTCAAAGCATCTTTAGAGTTCTTTGCAATATGCATATATGGCATAATCAGTAACTGGAGTTTTGATCTAATTTGATGATCTCTACAAATAAGAACCTATTTCAGATTTCAGGCTGAAGGGGTTCTTATGTATTGGGGGGTTTGATTTCAGAATTTCAGCCTGTGGGTTCTTAATCACTAGGTTCTTATACGCGGGTTTTTACTGTAATGCGATGCCCTGAATATGTCTATGTTTCGCCGAAATCCCCATCAGATAGACTTTGGTAATTTTTTGATAAAATAACTGAAAAAAACAAGATACTTACATCCTATGCTTTCTACTACTGGGTATCTCAATGAAGTATCCCCCTTTCATTGAAAAGAGAAGACATTGACATTTGTATAAAGTTGTTAATCTTCAACTTAAATGCATATACTGTACCTTGCATTAAAAATCGTTTTAGAATCTCAGAGTGCATTCGAAGCCAGAGGATGCACACTTATTGGGAGACATGGTATGTGTTTATCATTCTAATTACATTTTCATTGTATTCATTTAATCAAGGCTGGTTTTCATATGTCGCATTTCATCGTAATTCATCGCATGTCATCGGAATTCTGGGTCTACGATAGGATTATTTCCGATATATGAAAACCAACCCAAACAATGTATCCTTGTTCGTCGCAGTTCATCGCAATTTGTCACAACTGATCCCAGCAAATCAAACAATTTTGTTTTCTGCGATGAAATAGGACAAATTCCGATGAATTAAGATTCTCGATTTTCATATAATTTGGCATTGGCAATCGCATATGAGTATTAATGGACATCCGACAAATTGCGATGAAATGGGATGAAATGGGATAAAATGGGATGAAATGGGACATATAAAAACCAGTGTTTAGAGTCAAGACCACTTAACCTCCGTCACATTTCCATGCGTCTATAATTCTTTTCAAAAGTAAAAACTAAGAATTAAAGTCCAAAGGCCTTATCGCAAGTTTCCACAACATCAAATCATGGCTCGTCCCTTTCTTAGAACCTCTTGTCTCATGTGCACCTTAAATTTAAAGTCTCTGAATTTGTATCTCCGTTGTTTGGTTTGCAATTTGTTAATGCAAGGTACGTAACGTACACTTAGCTTGAAGCGTTGAAGCTAAACGAATTTAACTGTGCAATCGGTAAAATCCAATACCTTGTCGCATTATTCCTTTCTGCAGTCAAAAGGGGGTACTTTTTTGAGACAACCGATGGGTGACCCACATAAAAACTTCACGAGAATGATAGCATATAGTTTTCTAAAAATGTTGCTATATTTTATACAAATATTGCTGTTCTTCGTCGCATTGCGGTGTTCCTGCTCTCAAACTTATTCACGTATTATCACTGCAAGCATCCTCGGATCCGACGAGCGACCTTGATATCGTGCCCCTTTCTTTTCGATTTATTTAACTTAGCTATATACAGCCACATTCTCGAGCATCGAATGAACGGGAGGAGGTGAGAACAATCGAGGGGGGCTGGAAATGCTTCGTCATAGCAATGATTTGGGGGTTTGAACTTTGAACAATCGGGGGAGGGAGAGTATTTGGAGCAATTGAAAATAGTCGCTTTCTTAGCTAAACACATATCTTATATATATTTATGTGAACAGTGGTGTTACTGATATAAGCACTAATGAACTCTGGTTCTGCACTTCTCGAGACTTTTTCTTGCGTTTATTCAAAATACATGTTAAATATTGTTTCATTTTTCCAAACATTGATAAAAAGGGGGGCTGGAATAATAGGGAGGTTGAACAATTTTTCAAAAATTGATATGCGGGTGAGGCAATTATTCGATACTCGAGAGTATTGAGGCCTGACTAAACGACTGAGCTTTACACTCAAACATTTCACTGAACACTGTTGCAAATCAAAATAAAAGTCTGCCACTTTGTTTATTGGCCTAAGGCAAGTGTGTGGGGGCCCAAGGCAATACTGTGCGCCAAAGGAATGCAAAGTCTGTTCTTAGCAAAAGTGAGTTTTGTGCAGTATGCCCTTTTGAGTGCCTCCTTAACTGACTGCGCATGGAGCTCCGCAGAGGGCTGTTTTAACACAGGGGAACAAAGGAGAAACTACTCGCTTTCCTTCGCTTTCCCTTGTTCCTTGTTCAAGATTATGTTTCTGCACGAGCGTGAACTGAACTTTGTTTGGAAAAATTTAGCCAAGAGCCAACACCAAGAGCCCCCCCCCCCCCCTTCCCCCGTGACAAAAATATCGATGCTTAAACTCACTTTTCCTGAAAGAGCTTCTCTTGTGTTAGTCTCCCAACAATCTATGATGTGTTCCTTCTTCTGCACACTTCACTCGTATATGACATCTTCTCTGTATTTAGGATGCGCGAAGCAGCTTGTGGAGGAATGCATGAAAAATGTCATCGATCAAGGTTTTATCGACGCTGCCAGATTATAGACAAGTGATCTGATTGGTCGATCTTGTCTTGTTGTTTGGTAATGAGATGTACATATTCGATAGCTTTATAGGATAGAGGGTGATGGTTTCATGGCTGGCAAATCTGATTAGTATGACGAGTCCTTCATGCCTTTCATTTCATTGCCCAAAGGAAAAGACTATGTATGTTTTTATGGCTGGCAAATCTGATTGATAGCAGATAAGTACACAAGTGGAGAAAGGAGAAACTTCCCCTGTTCCCTGTGGAGAACTATGCTCGGTCAGCTTAGGGGGCAGCTAGAACAGCACATTGCACAAACACGCTGTTGGTGGCATCAAATTTTTTCCCTCTTTTTGCGTATAATGGTAGTGAGCCACCCTTTTCGCCGGCCAGCAAATCAATATTGCTCTTAGTTGCTCACTGCCAAAATAATTAAGTTTGTGAACAAGTGGAATGATGGCTCACTACAAAATAAGCCGTCAGTTTAAAACTACTGATAGATATTATACTCTGACACCCACTTGATGTGCTACCACTCAAGCATGTACTCAGATCTCATTACTTTTTGAAAATGTTCGGTAAAAGTTAGATTGCATTTTTGGCACGCCCTTAACTGTACAGGAAGCACCCATTTTGAATATTGCACTGCGCTTACTTATGGGAAGAGTAACTAGCATAGACTATATGGAGTAACTTCACGGAAGCGGCGACTTTTAAGGCCATCTTGATCCATTGATTATAAGATCATTAAATTAAATTTTCGATAAAAGTTGCCTGCATTTTTGCAACGCCCTTTATTAGAGTACAGGCAAGGCCCATTTCGAATAATTTGATGCACTTTTGGTTTGATAAGGGCGTCAGAGAACCAGAGTTGATTGCTGGCGGTGACTTAACGGAAGCGGCGACTTGGAAGGCCATTTACCTAGAAATAGATAACAAGATCATTAGATCAAGTTTTTGGTAAAACTAGGGTCGCAGTTTGGGGCGCCTTTTAGAGTACAGGAAACGCCCTGTTCGAAGAGCATCAGGGTAACAAGTAGTAACAAGCATCAATTCCCGCAAGTAACTTTACGGAAGCGGCTACTTAGAAGGTCGTCGTAATCTATTGATTACAAGATTTCGTTCATATTTTCATTTTTTCATTCATTCATTCATGACATAATTTTCCTGCGGGTTATTCATCAACATTCAATTTTACAGATGAATCGCTAATCAGACTTCAGTTAGTCTAAATCTTTCAATGAACTCAACCTGCGACTTCTGGCAATCTGGCATCATTTTATGGCATTAATCCTTGTCCCTTTTCATTTGAGCCATGGATGGTGCTCTGTCCTCACCCAATGTTTTCGCAAAGTATCATTGTTCACGTTTATTTGATCATCAGGTTCAAAAATGTTGATGAAATGATGAGGTTCATATGCTGGTAATGAACAAATATTAGTGGCTCAAAACTAACCAAAGGATAAGTTCAAAACTGCTGATAAAAATTTTATTCTGATACACAGTTGGTATCTTTTCTGTCATGCATGTGTTCAACTCTCGTCACTTTTTAAAAAGTTCGCTAAAAGTAGGGCTTTATTTTTGGGACGCCCTGTAGAGTACAGGAAACGCCTGTTCGAATAATGTTACACACTTGGTTTTGTAAGGGCACCGTGGTAACAAGCATCGATTCCCAGGTGTAACTTTACGGAAGCGGCAACAACGAAGGCCATCTTTACTATAGTAACTGTTTCCGAGGGCAATCGCTTTTCCTTCGCAGCGCTCCCTTCGTAGTTTACGCCCCCGTAGAGGTAGTTATTTTCCTTAGTGCTGATATACCACGGAATATAGTAGAAACCCGCGTAAAAGAACCTAGCTTTTTCTTTGGCAGCCTGAATAGGTTCTTAATTAAGTGGCTGTTATTATAAATGCCAGCCTGCAAGGTTCTTAAGGAGGTTCTTATATGCAGCACTCACCTTGCACATGTTAATACTGTTTTCAACACAAGAAATCAAGAGACTTTTTGAGATTTCCTTGAGAATTCTTCAAAGAATTTTCAGGTTAGAGTCATCGTTGAAATCTGATAGTCTTTTGTACCACTGAAGGATTCTGATCAGAATGTTAAGAATTCTTTAAAGTTCTTGTGAATTCTGAAGACATGAAACCTGTTACATTAATTTCCAAAATTTTCGGACGTTTAATTTTCGGACATTTAATTTTCGGACAAAAATTTTCGGACCAAATTATTATCGATTTCGGACAATTTCGGACAAACTTTCGGACATTTTCAAACAGGTGAATAAAATTTCGGACATACACGACTTGATAATGAGTAGGCAAATCATACACCAGTTGTAGCAAAATTTCTTCACTCTATGTCTCAAAACGGAAACCAGCATAGTAATCAAGTATAAAATACAAGCATTATAAGGCTAATCATGAATTAAAGTTGGGGCAAAAAGACTTGTCCCTCATGTAACAACAATAACATAACTATTTTGAGAGTAACAAAACAACCATAATAGAGGTCAAATATACGTCTTTTATTAGGAATTAGGAAATTTGAGCCAGTGCTGAGAGTTTCCTAAATGATCAGAATTTCAGCACTCCAGGATTTCAAATCAGTTTCATAAGATCCGTCACAATCTTCAAGTTCACCAAGAATTATTATGTTTTTCTTTCAGTGAGACATTGCCTGTCCTTCATTGAGATTTCCAAGGTTCCTCCATTAGAACAACAGTAATCTTATAACAGAATTTCATTTCTTATCCAAAGAAATTTTTTGTCATTGTGATTTGCCAGACAATTAAATTTTCGGACCACTAAAAAATTCGGACACTTAAATTTTCGGACAATTATTTTTTCGGACTACTCATTTGTCCGAAAATTAAAACGTCCGAAAATTTTAGAAATTAATGTATATAAGAACCTCCCCCAGTTCAGCCTCTTATTTATTTAGGGGGTTTAAAATATTGAATTTCAGCCTCAAGGATCTTATGAAAGTATGTTCTTTTATGCAGGTTTCTACTGTAGACTTAGAGCATGTCTACTATTGATAAAAGTTGGGTTGGAGCATAAGCATCAGTTCCTGGAAGTGACTTCACTGAAGCGGCTTCTCTTGGAAGGTCATTCTAATTCATGAATGATAAGATCACAGATTCAAATAACCATTCATATTTTCATTTACTTGATACTTTATTTAATGAAAATTTTCTGGTTATTCGCCAAAATAGTAAATTCTACAATAAATCGCATTTCAAACTTTCGTTATTCTAAACGTTTTAATGAACTCAGCCTGTGACTGCTGGCAGTCACACATCGTTTTATGGAATTACACGTCTTTTTACAAGAAACTGGTTTATAAAAAACTAGTACTAAGATGGCTGAAATTTTAAGAAACTCTAGTACTATGTCTGAGAAGTATTAAGAAACTCTTCAAAGTTAAAAGCATGGATATTACAGCAATATATCGTCGAACCTTTATTCGTTGCAACATTAACTAACCATTTGTGTTTTCTTCATGACAGAACACTGTTAATATGATGCATCAAATGTCAAGAAACATATCTGCAGCAGTGTTATCGACCACATTGACAATTCATGGATTCAAAAAACAAGAAATCATTCAAAAAACTTTTAGTACTAAAATGGACAAAATATCATGTTATATTAAGAAGCTTTTAGTACTATGGCCTGATCCTAGTTTCTTATTAAAAAAGGTGCAATTCTTGCCTTCTTCATTTGGGCTACGAATGGTGGTCTGTCACCGACCAAATTGTTGGCGAAGTATCATTTTTCGCATTTATTTGATCACTATATCCGAAAATGTGAATGAAGTCACTCTTGTAACGAACAACTAAGTGGCTCAAAACTAACTAAGGACAAGTTCAAAGCTGCTGGTAAAAATTTACTATGACATGACCCACACTTGGTTGCCTTTCATTCAAGCATGTATTCAGATTTCATCACTTTTTGAGAAAGTTCGGTAAAAGTTTGTTTATGTTGTTGGGATACCAACCGGAAACGCCCATTTTGCGTATTTCACTGAACTTGGTAAAATAAAAGCAAAAGGAACAGAAGCATCGATTATTTGCAGTAAGTTCGCGGAAGCGGCTTCTTGGAAGGTCATCTTAATTCATTGATAATAAGATCATAAAATCAAATAAACATTCATATTTTCATTTATTTATTCATTCATTCATTCATTCATTCATTCATTCATTCATTCATTCATTCATTTCATGATCTTCCCTCGTGTTATTCATCAACATTCAATTTTACAGATGAATCGCTAATTAGACTTTAGTTAGGCCAAATCTTTTAATGAACTCAATATGTGATGATGCATCGTTTTATGGCTTCAAATCATGTCTCGTTCATTTGAGCTATGAATGGTGCTCTGTCCCTAACGCACTTTTGGTGCCTTATTATTTATTCATTTACTCATGTCTTATCATTGTTTTGTTTGGATATGTTCAGTCAAAGAAGTTGGGTTGCGTTTTTGGGACACCCTTTAGAGAGCAGGAGACGCCCTTTTCGAATAAAGTTGTGAACAACACCCCGGGCACACCCCCCTGTAACGACCCAGCTGGACCTTGAAAATACAGCGGGAAAATTATGAAAACATACATTTTCAGCAGGGATTAGAAATATCATGACGGGGAAATGAAACTGTAGGCTATCATCTATGATGGAACTTGCATAATTCTTACAGTGAAGCAAAAATTTCAACCGAAAAACAACAAAAACAAGGCGGGGAAAGTGTTTAGACTCAAAACCTAATGGGGAAACGAGTTTTCTTGGCGGGTCATCCTTCAACCTTCGCGGGGCAATGTTTCAGCGGGGTCGTTGCTGCGGGGTGTTTGAACTTCGTTCTTTAATGGAATCAGGGTAACAAGCATCGATAGGAGTAACTTTACGGAAGCGGCAACTTGCAAGATCATCTTTATCTTTTGACAATAAGATCATTATATCAAATAATCATTAATATTTTCATTTATTCATTCATTCGTTTCATGATGTTTCATGACTTTCGTTAGCCTAAATCTTTTAATGAACTCAACCTGCGACTTCTGGCAATCTGGCATCGTTTTATGGCATTAATTCTTGTCCCTTTCATTTGAACCATGAATGGTGCTCTGTCCTCAACCACCTTTTCGCAAAGTATTATTGTTCGCATTTATTTAATCATCAGGTGCAAACATGCGAGTGAAAATGAAGAAATTCTCACTGTTATGAACGAATGAAGGCCGACAGGAGCTTAGGTGACAAACAACACAAAAGAGAGAAGAATATGGATTGATTCATGTACCTGATGAATGGGACATATGCAAGACATGATGCTTGCCATTGTCTTTACCGTGATGTGAGTTCATTTCCGAGATCCAAGCATGGGTTAGAGGAAACAAAATAACCAATGAACACGCAAATCATACCTGTGTCTTTATCGTGGCTTCTTCCTATCTTTCATGGCTTTCCTCTGCATCCTTTCCTCAGCTCAACTCGTTGATTCAAGTTTGCAATGGCCTAATTCACTTTCTCTGTAAAAGCGAGGCTGTCCACGTTTGAATGAGTTAGGCCATTGCAAACTTGGATCAACGAGTTGAGCCGAGGAAGGGATGCAGAGGAGACACAGGTATGATTTGTGTATACATTTTATTAAATAAAGATTATTTCGTTTCCTTTCGCCCGAGATCTAAGCTGAATTTCACTTGATGTGATTTTATGGTGCCAATGTGGCAAAAAATTCAGTTAATCCAACTATGTTGCCTACCGCACTTTCCTTTTTACCTGCAATTTGAGGGTATGGTCTACTGGGGTAAAATGGATAAGTTTGGGATAAAATGGGTAGGGAAACAATTTTTCTTCAGTTTGCCAAAATCTTTGTTATAATAATAACAATAATAATCTTTCATATTCATACAGATTAATTTGTTCAGTAAGTAAATTACTGTTATCAACCAAAGACCTGTGAATTACAAAGTAAGATTTACAGAAGTTACAGTTAAGGATTTACGTGGATATAAAAAGCTGAAATATTTACAGGATTACAAACTACAATCGAGAAAATGGCTAAAAATCTAAGTTTGTGTCCTTGCTGGATGCTTTGAGTCTCAAAGTGATGTTTCAGTTTGAAGTTATTGGGTAGGTTATTAAAAATTTTTGCTCCTTGGAACGAGAGGGTTTTAAGTCAAGTTTCTGTCGTAACTGTTGGAATTACTACACTTTTGCTGTTTTTGCGAGTATTGATTCTGTGATTACCCATTTTTTTCCAGCCTACCCACTTTGCTCCCGCAGATCCTATGCGATAGGTTTAAAAAGGTATGGGATCGCAGGGACGTAGGAAGCATCTCAAACTTGGGGGCACGACGCTTCGAGGGCACTTTTTCCTTAAGAAAAAGGGACATTTTCTAAAATAAAAGGGCACTTCTTTGTTTATTGCAAAATCTTAGGGGGGCACGTGCCTCCAGTGACCCCCGGTTCCTACGTCTATTTGGGATCGGCTGGAAATGGGCCATTTTTAACGAGCGGGATACGGAATGTATGACTCCTACAATCTTGGTCAAAATGTATGGGATAGTCAACGAAAAATAGGGTGGCTGCAGTAAACCCTGTTATTTTCCCCTCCCCCCTCGTTCATTGTTGGAAAAATTTTGTCATCGCGTTCAGTCAACATTGAAAAGGGGGTGGAGGGGGGATTTTGCAACTCACTCATCTTGCTTTCTGAGGATTTGCTAATACATGTGCAATGGTCAGCTCTTTACGGATCTTTTTTGCATGAATTCTAGCTGTGCCCCATACATTTTTGACCAAGACTGTAGCTAGTGGGATATTCGATAGCCAGAGGCAGGCATTGGAATCAGGACTTTACTATTTCAGTTTAAGGGATACAGATGCGCTTAAAATGGTGTATAAATGCAGGATGAAGGCCCCTATTGTGTGCCCTCGAATGTGGCAAGAACGATGCTCAGATGTGAAATGCATTTGAAAAGTACGTAACAGAAATCGCAATCAATATAAGGTCACAAAGCATTGGCCACTACTGCACAATTTGAAAACATTTTTTGCATCACCGTGGAAAATTGAAGCTACACGTTATTAAGGTTTCTTGTCTTTCTTTATTCATGTAGCCCTTAGTTTCTGAAAATGACTGTTTGTTATGATAAGATAACACATGCGGAATTCTCTGCAGGAGGGGTAAGTCTAGGCCAATTCTGCAATAAAAGTGTTCTCATCTCATAAATGTCAAGTACAGTTTGCTGGCTTGCCCCGCCTTCACCATCAAGATTTTACATTTGAGTCTTGTGGCATGAAACAAACACTACTCCATTGAACCAGTCAGATTACTCAGTCATGAATAGTACATTAACAAGGCTCCTAAGCCACCTAAGTTAACACGATCTATCTGGTACAACAATATACTGCATGGATTAACCGATCATCAAATCAAATTTACTTCTCGTTATCCAATCCAAACTTTGTTTAAAAGCGGCATGTACACCTTGTTTCACGTATTCGAGCGCAAACTGCTCTGCGCACTGTGGCATAGAAGAGAGAAACTGTGAGAGAGTAGAAGAGAAGTACTAAAGAAAAGAGAAGAAAGTTTGCTTAACAAAAGATTCAGTCACAAGGCAACAAAAGTTCTTCGAGGGACAGTGAGTTAATGATTTGTTGCTTTTCTGTCCTTTGATTTGTTCACTGTCACATTCAGTTCAATGCTCTGTCATGTTTGTACATGGGTGCTTAGACAGTCTTGTTTCATTGTCGCCGCTTTGTTCTTTTGCAGAGGATGAAATTATTTGCTACGTGTGATGATTTCTCCTCCACAGAAAGATATACAATTTCCTCCACAGAAGCACATACTGTGGTGTCTAACTGTGGTGTCTAACTACCATGGTTTGTACTCGAAATCAAAGGGAAATAAGAAATTGGCCAGCAGCTATCATAACTGTCAATAGGGTGCAAGCTTGGAAAATTGCCCATCATTTCTTGCACTTTTTTGTTCGAATATTCCAAACATAATACCGGTGAGCCAGAAAAAAGTTCCCATATTTGAAAATTCATTGCACCAACAGTACTTCACAGATTTAAATGATTCAAATTGTAGTTAAAAGCTGAAACATTGAAGTATTTATGTGACATTTCACGCTGTCTCGCGAGCTCTAGAAATATCGGTAAATTCAATTTTACAAAAATCTCATGGTTGCAAAATGACTGAAAAATGGTCTAAGGCTGCGTTCACATTGCACAATCTTTTGAAAGCGCTTAAACGCTCTTGCAGAAATCCGCCATACTAATCCCTTACAGTGTTCAGATTGCAAAATATTTTTGCTATCTGAACACTGTAAGGGCTTAGTATGGCGGATTTCTGCACGAACGTTTACGCGCTTACGAGGGGTTTTGCAATGTGAATGCAGCCTGAAACATTGATCAAGTCACAAAGGAGTCCTCTTTCAGATCAATAAAGAAAATGCAATTTTCACGTGTGAGAGGTATCCACTGCCCATGTATTGCTCTGGGACTAAGGGCCTGTTTATATGAGGAAAAACACCTCACCTGCCAGTCCCGGGGCTGAGATTCCACCTTCCCATAGAATCCTTTGTATTTTCATTTTGCGTTTACATGACGAACGCAACACCACCGGTATAGTGAAATCCCACCTCACCAGAGGTGGGATCTCACCTGAGCGAGGTGAAATTTGTCCATATAAACGAAACACCACCGGTATATGCACAGTGGGCCAGATTACGATTTTTTTGGACATAAATCGCATAAGGCATAAAATGGTAAAGAATGCTATAAAAGTTGGAAACTTACGAAGAAAAACGTCGTTAGGACCAAATTTCTTTGCTTAGTTATTTGTGCAGTTGTCGGAAAATTCTATTAAGTCCTTATTTGAAACAGCCAAAGTCAATGCATCAAATAACTTCTGATAAGTACGTACCCATAATAAGGAAAGCAGAATTAATGACTATAAATCTATAATCTGAAATGATTCTTAAACAAGGACAGGCTTTGAAATAGACTTGGCATAAATAATGAATAGAATTTGACATCGATCTGAGAGTTATTCAGCAGTGCCATATTCCCTATACACCTCAATTTTGCCGTGGCAATAACCATCGTTGTATTTTCTACGGCACCTCTCGGCAGCCAAATGTAAGTCAAACGGTTAGAGGATGCTTCAGTTCTTGTAAATATGCAAAGAAGACGTTTGGCGTTTACAAGCGAAATTTTGAACTTAGCTTTAAAACACAGCGTACAAAGTGCAGCAACGTGTTTCTAAAGTACTTTAACAAAATCACAATTTTGGGATAGGAGTCTGTGCTCAATCGAAATACAGTCAGTTACACTTAGATCACTGCCTGTGAACGTTATGAAGATGCTATCGAAATGCCGCTTGCAGACAAATCGGTGCCTGAAGACGCAGTTGGTAAAATTGAAGTTGAAAACAGTTAACGGCTTGAGGTATTCAATAACAGTTAGCATCCTGTGATTTGAAATTGATTAATTAATAGAAAGCAATTTTTTCGATAACGTTGAATGTGATTTCCTTACTCGATGAGGCATATGATATCAATTTCCACTGATAAAACTATTATTTAAATTTTTTCATTTTTTTATTTTTGTCCACCCTCTGGCCCACTGTGGTATGGTGAGGTGAATCGAAATTATTCGTTGATTCTTATTGGTCAGTCCGTGCTGATTTCACGGAAGAGAGACTTTCCTCCATCTCGCCTGTCAGCCCCGGGGCTGACAGGTGAGGTGAAAATATATAAACAGGGCCTAAGGATCTATGGACTAAGTGCTTGTTTGAAAATTGATGTCTTATGACTCTCGAGGGAGGTGAAACGCCCATTGAGTATTGTTCTTTGTCAGGTGAGTCCTTACAATTTGAGCAATGTTTTAGGCCTTTTTCAGTCATTTTGCGAGCATGAAATTTTCATAATGTTAAATTTGCCGATACTTCTAGTGCTGGTAAGACAGCGAGAAAAATCACAAAAATACTTAAGTCTTTTGGCTTTTAACTGGAATTTGAATCATTCAAATCTGCGAAGCACTTTTGGTGCTATAAATCTTTTAAAGTGGGAACTTTTTTCTGGTTCACCCGGCAGTAACAAGGGCAGATTTTGTAATACAATAGCATCAGTCGCTTTGGTTCACACCTCAATTCAAAGCGATTAGCGAATGCAGACAAAAGAAATTCTCTCAAGCAGAAATTCAAAACAAATGAAGCCGCAAAGTTGCCCTGGAACCAGTACGCCAAACTCTCGTTTGGTGCGGGCGAAGGCAGGTTTTTAAGAGAAGGTAGCTATGTGTTTATAACGAAACAAGAAGGGTAAATCTAAAGTTCTATCTCGCGGATTTTGTTTATTTGATTCAGAAACCGAGCAGAGGGCATTACAAGTTTTGCATATCTATTGCTCAGATGTACGCAGTCACTCCTCAGCTCCTGAATCAAGTAATCAAAATCCGCGAGACAGAACTATAGATTTACCCTTCTTCTTTCGTTATAAGCACATACCTTCTCTTAAAAACCTCCTTCGCCCGCACCAAACGAGAGTTTGCCGTACTGGTTTCAGGACAACTTCCCGGCTTCATTTGTTTTGAATTTCTGCTTGAGAGAATTTCTTTTGTCTGTATTCGCTAATAGACCTTTTAGCTATTCTAAAAAAGAATGTGGATAGAACGATATTTCATTACACTTAGTAGAATTTTCGAATATGCACAATTGCGATCGAAGCTCTAACGCCACTCAATCGAACCTCGTGTATAAAAATGTATAAAAATATCGCTCGATCCAGACTCTTTTGTAGAATAGCTAAAAGGTCTATTGCTTTGAATTGAGGTGTGAACCAAAGCGATTGATGCTATTGTATTACAAAATCTGCCCTTGTTCCCGGCAGTGCGTCTAAAAACAGTTATACAATTCTGATTTCGTTGCTTTAAAATGAAAATTAATTTACAATAGTCTACACACCACTTCAAGGACGATACCAAGAGGAGCAACAAGTTATGGCTACCTCCTTGCCTTTACACACAGCTAAATATAGACATACGAATTTCCACGAGTAAAACTTTTTTTGCGGATGAATATTTGAGCCGGTTTCGCATTGGACGTCCGGCAAACATAGGCGATTAGGATGACCAATCAGAGCCCGAGCCGAAAGAAAAGAGCGATAACAACGATCCCCGTCATCCCCACCCAGAGTCCTCATTGCTCAAGTTTCTGCAAGATGCCACTTTCAGATCGAATTACATTCTCTCGTCGAATAGAAATGGGCGTTGGCAGAAAAAAAGTAACTTGTTCATTGGTAACCATTGATAGAATGGACTGATATGAGAATCAAAAAATGAGATGGTTGGAATTTTAAGAGATCGATGATTTAGAGGCAAGATGGTACAAGAACTATTTTTGCATCTCCTTGCCATTTTATTGGGTTAGATAGTATTGTTTTATTTATGGGAATGGGCGTTGGTGGAAAAGACGTAGCTTAGCCTGGTTGTCATTGATACCATGAGCCAACTGTAAATGATCGAAGCAGATAGTTTCAATATTAAAACACTTTTAAAGGCAACATGGTGCCATAACTATTTTACATCTCCTTATCATTTTTTTGGGTTAAGTAGTATTTGTTTGATGTGCCGTAATGGATGTTGGTAGGGAAAAGACATAGCTTAGCATGGTTGTTAATGATATAATGAGAAGAACTGGGAATGATAAAGGCAGATAATTTCAAAGTGAAGACATTTTTAAGGCAAGATGGTACCAGAAATATTTTGCATCTCCGTTTCATTGGGCTCGATAGTATTTTATTGATATGCGAAAATGGGCGTTGGCAGAAAATGAGGTAACTTAGCTTCGTTTCTAATGACAGGACGAGCATAAAATCATAAAATCTATTTGTTTCAATTTTAAGACACTGACAATTAAGAGGCAAGGTGGTGCCAGAGCTATTTTGCATCTCTTTGCCAATTTATTGTGAGAAGCAGTGTTTGCTTGATATGCAGGAATAGAGTTTGACCGCGAAAGAGGTAGTTTAGCTAAGTTTTTTTTATGGGAGAATGAGCAGAACTGTGAATCATGGATAGAATCTATTTCTTTCAATTTAAAAATATTCTAAGGCCAAGATGGTACCAAGGACTATTTTGCATCGTCTCATAATTTTGTTGTGTTTAGCTTGGTTTTAGTGGTAGAATGGGCAGAAGTGTGAATCATAACATCTAATTCTTTCTATTTTGAGATTTTTAACAATTAAGAGGCACTATGGTACTGAAATTTTTATATCTCGTTACCATTTTATTGGATGTAGGAAGCATTCCTGTGAGGTAGAAACGGGCGTTGACGGAAGTTGTGATAGTTCTGCGTGTTGTTAATGGAATAATGATAGAATGATGCGAATAGGGCATCGTCAAATAAGATCGTTTCAATCTCAAAAACACTAAAAAGTAGGAAAGTAGGTTGTAATAGAGCCGCGTTGCATCGTTTTACTATTTCATTGGAAGTAAAAAATATTTTTTTATAAGGCGGAAATATGTGGTGACGGAAGTTGTGGTAGTTTTGCTCGTTGTAAATGACAGGAAAGCATGATTGAGCAGCATTAAAAGGTATCGTTTCAATCTTGGGACGCTTGGGGATGGGGAATGTTGTATTGGAGTTATTTCGCATCTTTACCATTTTATTGGATGTAGATAGTATTTTCTTGTTTAGGCCATTTCCACTTCAATCACAAATCGCAAAGAGAATGCGATTTTTTTTTTATATATCAAGCTAAAAACTTACAATACATATTACCTAAATAACACTACCTACAAAATACTTTACCCTACTACTAAAATAATACCATTTGGAGCGAAAATTTACGTCTACCAAATGGCAACATAAAACTAAAAACACGAACATAGCACTAGACGTGACGACATTGAAAGACAAAGATAGCACATAAACTACACGTAACTACTACAAAAAAGAAAGAACGTCTAACTAAGAGGGGAATTAATTGACCTAATCGGCCAAGGTTTGCTTCACCCATTCCGAGTCATGTGACCAAACTCTTGGAAAATTTTTAGTATTATTCAACTGTTGTACTCATGGCACAACTTTTCAAGACACGGAATATGTTGGAGAAATCAAAAATTGATTTAACAAGAAACTGATCACATGAATCGAAATGTTCGTAAACAAACCCTAGCCGATTTTGTCCATGGCTTTGTCTATGGCTTTGTGGCGCATCACAAAAGTTAGGAGTTGAGTTATCTTAATCAAACCGACCTGTTCGGTGGATGAATTCGAGAGTCAGCTCGAGTATACTTCTATTGACGTCATCAGTAAGGTTTTTATCATCATACAGCAAGCATTCTATTAGAACGTTGTTTGGAAGGGTGTCGATTTGGACAAATGATCGTAATAATTCCGAAACTCCAGCGAGAAAATCTCGTCGTTGCATTTCAAATGAAGGGCAGAGCAACAAAAAGTGCTCCACATCCTCAATGCCGTCATTCGTTGGGCACATTGGATTTACAGTATCCCTAAAATTATGTAAGAATTTGTGGAGGTTTAATTTGCTTAGACCAACTCTGATTTGAGTAAGATAGGATAAACCTACTGGGTCGTAAATCCCAAAGACAGATTTTGCAGGGGGACGAATTATCGAGAGAAGCTTCTTCTTAAAGACGGCGACAGATGGTGCATGTCTCAGTTCCGGATCAAGTTCATTCCATTCAGCTAAGCAGTGCGGATAAAAGCTAGATTGGAATTTTTCTGTTCTTGCCCCTATTCACCCAATAACATCCTGGTTACGAAGAGAATAGTTGGACCGGTGGAGAAGTGGAATTGGTTCCTTTGAATACAAAGGGGTCAAATTATTTACAATCTTAAAGAACAAAGTTAGACGCCTGCTCCATCTTCGGAAATTTAGTGATTCCCAGCCAAGCTCTGCATAAAGTTTTTCCCGCGATGTTCCCCTCCAAGCTCCTGTTACAGCCAGAGCAGCAGAATACTGGACAGACTCTAACTTTCCCATTAGATTTGACAAGGTCATATCTTGACTGAATTCAGATATTTTCGCCGGAATGCGATTTGTGATTAGTAATTACCGTAACGCATGCGAACTCAATACACACGTCAAACTTATTCGCACGGACAGAGCAGAAACTGCGACACATGCGCGAAAACTCGTAACTTTGAGCCCCCCTAGCTCCCTGCAGCAGGTCCCGAAATTAGGCAACACTTGATATTTTCTTCCTAGGGCCTTAAACTGTTGATTTATCATTTCAAAAAGCTTGTTTATTCAAACACTTCCTTATCTCAGATCGGTCGATGACGTCATTTTACGCAGTTTCTGCTCTGTCATTCGCACAAATGTCAGTTATTCATTCAGCCAATGAACTGTCTCCTTGTGATACCGAGTACCGCCTTTGTCTTTTTGTTTCATAAAGTTGTCTCTAATTGGCTGCTTGCAACTCGAGACAATGGTTCGAATGTGAACCTACGTAAGAAATCAAATATTGCGAACAGCAACCAGGTCAAAATCGCAGGGCGAACGTTCCCATGTGAATTCCAAAGAAAGGGCCGCATGCGAATGGTGACTTGCGAATAAAGTGGAAATGTGCCTCCAGGTGGAAGCGGGCGTTGACGGAAGTTGGGATAGTTTAGTTGGTTGTTAATGATTGAATGATATGAATAGAGCATCATCGTTTCAATCTTAAGGGACAGCGCAAGATTTATTATATTACATGGCCGGTGGAGAAGAAAAATTGTTGCAAAAAAATCTGCTCGCCCCGTATGAAATCATTGCAAAAAATAAAATTGCTCAGTCACCTTTTCCTTCAATAATGTATCTGCCCCCGTATTCATGAACAACAAATGTTGTATAGTACTATAGTACCACTCATGAATTAGCCAAAGACCGTAAGAAAGGCAGTTCATCTCTATAAAAGTCTTTGTCAATGGCCAATGAATTCTTCTTGCAAGAAACTAACAAGGAAATTTGGCTTCACTCAGACATATCTTTGTATGCATTTCTCAACTTGCATGATTCATACTTTTGTCCTCAACGTGAGCCATTTTATATTTGAAAGTTCATCCTATCTTGAGCTCATAAAAGTTACTGCCCCGTTCAAGCCCATTGATATTTGATTAATAGAATGTGTTGACCCAGTTGTGTACAAGCTCGAAAAAGTAGTTGCCCCGTTACGTTTTGCACCGGCCATGTTATAAAATAAACTTTGCACTGTCCCTAAGGACACTAAAAATTGGAAGGAAAGTTGTACTGGAGCTACTTTGCATCCTTTTACCACTTTACTAGATGTACAGGGTGTCTCAAAAAAATTGTTCGACGTTTGATTAAATATTGAAGAATCACGATAACATGAACCGGGTCATGGGAAGATAACCCGGTCCCTAAGATTATAAAATAATTTTGGAGACCAGAATCTTGCAGATCGATTGAAAATTCACGGAGTTGTGAGCTTTCAAAGATCAAAAATATGCGATAGCTGAAACCACAGACCTTCAGATTACATGTAGGCTAGTGCAAAAGCTCGAAGACCGAGGTGAAAGAAGCTTATCCAATGTCACACCTCTTGTTGATATCAGAGCAAACCAAATAGATTATTGCGCTAAAGATGGCGGCGAGGAATTTTTTACCGCGATGCACTGCGTTCTTTAATCGAATGCCTATAGAATCGTTAAAGATTTGTAATTCGAGCGCAATGCATCTCGGTAAAAAATTCCTTGCCGCCATCTTTAGCGCAATCCTCTATTGGACTTCCAAAGTACTTTAATCCTTCAAAACATAGTCGACGAGAGACTGAATCTGTTTCCTCAAAACATTCATATGCTTGACAGTTAAGTTATCGAAAACCAGTTCAAATCCCATTTGGTTCGCCTTGAAGCAATTGAGAATAACAGAAACGATGGCCTGTGGGATTTTTTACCAAAAATGCCATTTCGAGGCCCCAGGTTTCAGTCTTCGCACAAACTTGGACTTCAAAGGCTTGTAACTCCATGACTATGTAGCGGATTTGCAAGATTCCTGTGCCAATAATTAATATAAAATCTCAGGAAAAGGGTTACTTCACCAAGTTTCCATTCAGCGTATCGTTGTATTTAATCAAACATCGAACAATCTTTTTGAGACACCCTGTAGATAGTACTGTCTTGTAATGCGGACGTGGGTGTTGGCGGAAGCTCAAGTAGTTTTGCTTGTTCTTATTGATAGAATGATATGAATAGAGCATCAGAAACTCGACAGACGTTGCGGAAGCTCGGCCAGTTTTCAATGATGTATCGTCAGGGGCGGATCCAGCCCGAAGTTGAGGGAGGGGCAGCCTGCAGAGAGTTTGCCCAAAGCATAATTGAAAGTAACGCCGAAGGTGCGCGAAAATTTTTGGACTTCTTATCAAGAAAATTCTTTGGTTTTTCAATTCAAGAACATCATAATTTGTATGTTTGCCCCAAATTATGATCGAAACAGTTAAAAAAGCATGTCTCACAACGACGGGCGCACTACTCGCAAAAAAAGGGGACACCAAGCTGAGCTTCCTTCATGAAGAGGGGGCAGTTTCCTCCACTTGCCTTCTTAATCCGCCACTGTATATCGCGGGCAATTAGATACTGCAGCCATGCCTCAGCATGCCTCAGCTATATTAATTTGATACTGCAGCCATGCCTCAGCTTGCATACTTCTGCGGAGAAAGATTTGCATCGTTCTGTGGAGGAGGTCTCGAAGATTCACTAGCTCCTCTGTAGCAACATGGAAATGTTTCCTCCGCAAAAGCACAAACCTACGGCAATCAAGCGCAGCTACGACGTCTGGCCTACCATTTGCAGATACAATGGTAGGACTCCTGCATCAATAAAACAAAATCCGCCAGGCAAAATTTTAGATTTACCGTTTTTCCTTCATTATCAGCACATGTCTTTTCTTAAAAATCATCTTTCGCGTGCACAAAGCGAGAGTCTGCCCTACTGGTTTCAAAGCAACTTTTGCGGCCTTGTTTGTTTTGTAATTACTGGTTGAGAGAATTTCCTTTTTCTGCAGTCGCTAATCGATCCAACTGAGGTTCCCATCAAAAGCAACTGATGTTATTGTGTTATCTGCTTTGTTCAAATCCCCACAAATTGAAAACCGCATTTCAACACTCTCTAATTTTTGCAAAATACAATATGATCCTTGAACTTGGGGGGGGGGGAACTACCATATATGAAGGTACGGGATGTGCCATTTTTTGAGGTGCCTTTTTTCCATCAGAAAATAAATTTTGGGGTATCATTTTTGGTAAGATCACAAGTAGTCATAAATTTTGGGATGTCATTTTAGAAAAATAGCTCTTTAGGGTATTGATTTGGATCAAATTTCACTTACTTGGTTAAAATTTTGGATGGCTGTCACAATTTTAGGGTATTCATTTTCAATGGTCTGTAAATTTTGGGGTATCGTATTCGCGAAAATTTATAAATTTTAGGGTGCGATTTCAGACGTCAAATAACACACCCCCATCACCCCGCCTATTGAAGTTACCCCCCCCGGTCCTTGAATCAACATTATCAGTGGTATCGAAAATTTTGAGATAAAAGGTGCTAGCTTTTTTTACTCACTCAGTATGTTATGCCAACCACTGCACACTTTCAAGCTTGATCGATTCTTTGGGGAGAATTCCATGGCTCAAAAACAGAAAGTGACCATTTTTTGCAGCAACCAAATCATATATAAATTGTCACAACTGTTGTAAATGCCAACGATCACTATGCCGCTTATTCCTAAACAAAGATTCGTTTCCCCTTCAAACCCAACTGAAGAAGGAAAAATGTTAATAAGAAGACTTTGCTAAATGTTTATTGCGGTTGTTGCGGTTGCGGTTCTTTTAGGCCCCGTTCACACTTAGACTTATGCCTTTTCGTCCCTTGTTTCCCTGCGTTCTTTGATTTACTGATATCACTTGGTCAATAGGGACTCATAATATTACGCTTATATAATGGGCCCACTTTACCAAAATGGCCTAAAAAGGTGGGAGTTCTCGTACACTCAACAAAATCGCTTCAAAGTCTGGTTTAAAGAGCTCGAACATTGAAAAGGGAAGTTTTAGTACAAAGAATGATGTTGTGTTTACCTACAAAGCGCAAAATGCATACCTTTCAGACAGTAATCTTCCTCTGTAGAAGCAAAACAGATCCATCGAAGCTGCGAGAACTCCAGGCTTCTTCAACCGTTCTTTAACAGCAACAACAACAACATCCTGAATAGCGGCCCCTGATTGGTTAAAAACTGAATTCTAGCGATTTGATTGGTGAATACGGAACCACCCTACGCGGGCCTAAAGTGGGCCCACTATTTCAGAGTAATGTTATTAGTCCCTCTTGACCAAGGAACGCAGGAAACAAGGGACGAAAAGGCATCAGTCTAGTTCACACTGCTCCGTTTTCATGTGAAAATGGAGTAAAACTTCTCCCTTTTTTCCTTGCGTTCACATTGCTCCGCAGTGAAAACGGAGCTTTTCGAAAACGCTAATGAAAACGCATAAACTTGAAAATGGTGCGTTTGAAAGCGATCCGTTTTCAGTGTGAACGCCAATAACGGATACATTTGTAAACGCTGCACATTCCTTTGTTAATAGACTGTTGATGACAATAGCATTGAAAGTCGCCTTTGGCGCCTTTATGAAAACTATTAACAAAAGGCATTGTTTTGAAAAGGGGAATAACAACACAGCTTTGCTGGAGCAATGTGAAGGCCTATCGTTTTCATAGCGTATTTATTTGAAAACGGGCAGCAATGTGAACGGGCAGCGTTGTCATCAAAAAAAACGTCTAGAAATGAAAAAGGAGCAGTGTGAACGTAGCCTTAGCGTTAAGCCGGTTTTCCACTAGGCGGATTTTTCCGCGCGCAGCGGAGCGGCTGTTGTAATTGCATTGTTTATTTCTAACAATGGTCACTTCTAGTCGCTCCGCTACGCGCGTATTTGAAAGTCGGATTGACTTCAACTTTTCCGCCGCGTCCTATGGCGCCAACCAATGAAATCGCTCGAAAGCTCTGACACATGTTTCAGTTTCAGTTTCATATTTTAAAATTCCACTACCTACAATTCTATAAACACAAACTAAACATCATATTACAAACTAGGAATAGAATTAACAAAATTAATTCAACAACAAGAGGGACTGTAGGCAAGGGAATTTCTTAAGAAGGAGCTCTCTCCGTAGCTAGGCTAATCGAGAGGAGAGCACCCCCTGTTTTACAGATATTTGATAAACATTGCTAATTCTTTCAAGGTTGATATAAATTCGCAAAAATGTTACATTTCTATGGTTGGTAATTGTTTTCAAATAAGAAAGTTTTGAGTTTTCTACGAAAGCTAAAAGCAGATGGTGAATTCCTTATTTCCACTGGAATGTTATTCCAGCTCTTTGCTCCATGGTAACGCACTGATCGAAGACCATACTGCAGGGTATTTTTCTGACATACAAAAATACAATTTTTGGTGACTTGCCGTGTACCATGTTGATGAATAGATTCAACTAATGGAAAGAAAGAATGAAAACAAGCAGGAGAGATTTTATTGACACTGTCATAAACAAAACTAAGCAATTTGAGCTGAAAGAGATCATGCAACCTTAAAATCTTTAGGTTTAGGAAGATGGGTTAAGAGGATGAAGTAAAATGTTCAAATGAAATAGCTCTTACAACCCTTTTCTGTAACAGAAAAACTGTGTTTATGTAAGATTCATCGGAAAGACCCCAAACTAAAATACCATATTGAAGGAAAGGTGAAAATAGAGAATCATAGAGGCAAATCAAAACATAGGTAAAAAGTGCCTCACTTTGAAGAACATACCACAGGTTCTAGCAAGGCTTTTTGAAAGCTCAGTCAAGTGATATTTCCAGGAAAGAGTCTCACCCAAAAAAATGCCTAAAAATTTAACATTAGAGGTTCTTTTGACAGGGAGGTTACCAATTTTAATGCTAACAATTTCACTTGAAGAATGTTGAGGGGACTTAAAGATAATATAATTAGTTTTATCAATATTCAATGATAATTTGTTCACATCAAGCCATGTCTTTACTTTTTTTAGTTCCTTGTTAATTACTCTTTGCAGCTGATAGAGATTTTCAGCTTCATAGTAAATGTTGGTATCATCAGCAAATAAATAGAAAGTTAGTTTAGAGGATGATAATGGTAAATCATTAATTTAAATTAAGAAGAGAAGAGGGCCCAGAACAGAGCCCTGTGGGACCCCACAGGTAACCTCAAGATGGCTAGAGTTAGATCCATTTACTCAGACATATTGCTTTCTTTCAGAAAGATAGGATTTAAACCAAGCAAGAGGAGTTCCTCTGATTCCATAATGTTCAAGCTTTGTTAACAGAATATCATGATTAACTGTGTCAAATGCCTTTTGCAAATCAATAAAAATTCCACAACCAAATTTTCTGCTCTCTAATGAGTTCTTGATGGTTTCTGTTAGACCAACCAGAGCATGGTTAATTGAATGGCTTGCACGAAATCCAAACTGCAAAGCATAGAGAATTTCATGCTTGGCAAGGAATTTGTAGAGACGTTCATACATTACTTTTTCTGTGATTTTGCTAAAAACAGAGAGAAGAGAAATTGGTCTGTAATTGGATGCTGTTAGCGGACAAGCTGTCTTGAAAAGAGGAATGACTTTGGCCAACTTTAACTTGTCGGGGAAAACCCCAGATTGGAATGACTCATTAATAATTTGAGAAAGAGGAGAAGATATCAGTGGAGAAAGAGATTTTAGAATTTTCATAGGAATGCTATTGGGTCCAAGTGATTTTCCAGATTTTAAAGAAGAGATAATATCAGATATTTCATAAGGAGTTGAAGGGGCATTAAAAAAAGAATTTCCATTTCTGTCAGCCATGAAATTCAAAGGTGACTTGTTGGATATTGGTAAATTTTTGGTGATATCTTGAGAAACATTAACAAAGTACTTATTAAAAATGTTGGCGATAACTGCTGAATCTTCAATATTCTACGAGAGAGGAAAAGCCACGGCGATTGACGAAAAACAGCTCTGAAAATATTTTAAAAAATTCTTGATCATTGTATTTCTTGGAAATTGAAAATCTTTTTTAGTACGCGTGCATTGTTTTAGAAACAACAGCCGCTCCACTGCGCACGGAAAAATCCGCCTAGTGGAAAACCGGCTTTAAGCGGTGGGATCGCAAAGGTGTCTTGACGCTCAAATGGTGGGGCCCTACCGGGTATCGAACCCACTCCGCCTGACTGTTCTAGCTCTCAAGTCAGAGGATTACATTACAGCGCCACAACACCTTCAATCATTTCTATTCTTTTGAAGGTTGATGCCCTCCAAGGCCGAACATGGCTCTTCAGATCATCTGGATTGTCTGCCTGATGACTTCAATTGTGCTCAACCAATGCCTTGCTAACCTGTCCCAAGATGAAAGAAATAACATCAAACTTGGTTTGGAAGTTGGTAAGATGGCTGTTTCAATGAATGCTCCACTTGGAGATTCAAAACCCGGTAACGATTTCGATGATATAGGAAAGATGTCTAGTTTTTTTGGTGCTACGGGTGGCTTGTTGTCATTTGCCTTTACATTTGTCGCCCCCAAAGATTACCGAGAGTTGGCTAACATGATGAAAATGTTCAAACAAGTAAATTCAAAATTGGACATAATTACAGCTAAACTGGATAACGTAAAATCATTGATTACATTTGAGAAACAAAGATCTATATATGTGAAGTCTGCCACTAAGATTGAATTTGCGCACAAGCAATTGTTAAATGCCTTAGATGAACTTCAAAAGGCAAAATGCACAAGTAAATCACTATGCAAAAGAAAAAAGTCTAGAATTGCGAGCCGCTACGTAAAGTCTTTTGCTGTGAAGTATGACCTGCGCGAGGTATTACATGGTGTTACACGTAAAACATCAGTTTTTGGAGATCCGTTGCTTAGTGTTGTGCAGAAGCATTTCAGATGTAGTATTCCAAAAATTGATCAGTTTGCCAATAGTGCACTGAGATTGGCATTTAAGGCACAACAAGTAATTTTGGCTCATGAGAAATTGTTGGGAAGCAAGCAGAGTATAACACAGAGCATGAATGAATGGCTTTCCTTGATTTATGAATTGAGGACGCGTCGAAATAAGCTGAGGGACTATTGCTATAAAAACATACTCAAATACATGACAGCAGATCTTCGAATGAAGAAATTTCAAAGGACCTCATCAAGTCCCCGAACAAATGCCCAAGTTAATGTGGAGATCAGGAAACTCTTCGATGAAAAGTATTCATGGCTTGGATTTACCGTTTATTCTTATGCTGCTTGGGGGTCTACTTGGCATGACTGGAAAGCAAGTAACCATGGTGCTACAATTTGGTATTCACCGCCAAGTAGGAATGCTAGGAAAAGAAACATTTTTGTAAGCTTTGTTGATAAAAAAGGGACATACACTAAGGCAAAAACCGCAGTATCGTGGGCCTTGGACCATATCGCAAAGGCATTTCCCCTTTTTCACAAGGGTGAATATAGATACGTACACAAGATATTGAGTGTTTTCACAAGGGAGTTGAAAAGAGCAGGAGTTTGGAAGTATATTTCAAATATCAACATTCGAAAGAGCGAAGGTAACTTCATGATAACCACCGATAACACGGCTTCATATATTCGCAAGATGTATTATCTCAATTTCTATGTTGGGCTTAGGATTCATGGCTTTGGACGTAGAGGTAAAAGTAGGATTTATGTGGTAGTCAACTTAAAATCGGCAGAGAAAACTGGCAATTTTTGCCGCTTGAAATGCAGGAACAAGGGATTGTGCAAAATCAAGCCTTATTCAAAGCAGCAGTATTGCGAATGCAAGCCATACTACCAGGGTACAATGTGTGGAGAGCATTCTAAAGCGCAGCTTGCCAAGACAATAGACAGTATGCTAGCTGTTACACTAAAACTCCCTCATCTGAGTGATATTTCTTTTGACATTAAAGATTTAAGGGAGTTTATTGGTGTCAGCTTTGTAAGGTTACAGTCTGCCATCAGTAGTCTCGATGCAAGTTTTGAAAAGAAACTGAGCCAACTCGCAAGGAAAGTGGAATGGGCAAGCCTCATCACACAGTACAGTCATGCAATCAAGGGAATAAAATATTTTGCACACACTTTCCAATTACTGCATCAAAACAATAAGGCAGAGGCAGAAATTGCAAGAAAAGGGAAAAGACTAGCTGCGGATGTGCTTCGTACAAATACGGGTATAGCAAGACAGTTATTCGACCTTGATAGATTGCTGACTGGCGCCAAGGATTCATTACTTGGGCATAAGCCTTTCTTGTTGGTGTTCATGGAATCGAAAGCTGGTAAGCCATGCACAAAAGCGTATAAGAAAGCACTCGACAATTGCTGGACACAACTCATCCTGCTACAGCAACTTGGGTACTTCGTATGGAGCCAAGCATTAGGGTTTACTCGACAGCCGACACGGAATATGGCGCTCCTATATAAAAAACGTGTTAAACGGCAGCTATCTATCATCAAGAAAGCCACTTGCCAATACAAAGTCAAGGATTCATCAAACATCAATTGCACAGGAGGATTCTATCTCAATCCCTCGATGAAAATAAGAAATACCTGTAAGAGGAATTATTATGTCATTGGTTCACTTACAACCTCTTGCAAAAGGAAGGTATCTAGTTGCAGACATTGTGGATGCAATATTGTTGGATCACGCAGTCAACAGTGTTCTGATATCTATGGAAAATGCCAATGTAAAAAGTCTTATTATGGCAAGAAATGTACAAGTCGAGATTGCGTTTGGAAGAATTGGTCCAACTTTGGTCCTTGTTTGGGTTGTGGCTATAGTGCAAAGAAGAAGCGCTCAAGATCTGTTCAAACACCAAAACAAGGAAATGGAAAAGTTTGCCCTGGTTCATCTGTTATGTACAACAAGTGTTTCAAAGGATGCTGCAAAAATCAATTTCATTGCTCAAACACCAAAAAATGCATTCACAAATCGCTACGGTGCAATTATGACAATGACTGTGGTGATAAGCAAGATGAATTCCGTTGTAAAGAAAGATGCTCGGTTCGCCTTGGGAATAGACGTCAGAGCAGGAGCATTAAAGATACCACTGCCCCATGTAATGGGGCGTTGAATGGTTTCAGGCTTGTATGGGCAGGACGTGATGTCAGATGGTCAACTAAATGCTGTATGCCATTCGCATTAAACCGTTTTCACTCGCGACGTGTTTGGAATCATTGGACTCGTTATAAAAGAGTGTATCATTTATCAAAACAAACAGTCAACTGCGGGCTAAATTCATTTCTCAGATCTTTCCACATTAATTACAGCTGGCCTGGCAAAGTAAGGTTCGAATACGTGTGTCAGGATAGACGCGTCCGTGGAAAGCGATTCCACTGCGTCTGGAAGCACACTCCATGGGGGAAGGATGGAAATGGCAAAAAAGCATATCGACTTACAAGTCAGATCTTCAGTTGCCCCCCAAGGTACTTTATCAACTTTTTCCACATGAAAAGTAAACCAACAGGTTCGTGGACAATCGCCGAGGGGAAGTGGATGCATGTTTATCGCTGCTGTCGCATTCTTCCCTGAACTGTACGACAACGATGTACATTTTGCCTTCGACTTTTTGTATTCTTTGCAGCTTCTTAGTTTTTCAACCGGACGAGTAAAGAAAGAATTTGGAACGTTTCAAAGCCTGTAATGTACTACATATTTGTTACATTCTGTTAAAAAATTTCATAAGACTGTAGGAAATGTTTCAACTTAGATAGCAACATTTAGCTTGTTTAGCTCGGTTGTGTAATGTTCCCCAGTTCTGGGTGATTCTTTAGGATTGTTATATCTCAGAATCCTTCAGAACAGGCCTGATGTGTGTGTTCAAATTTGTTAACATGATGATGCTGAAAACCAATATATATTTGAAAACCAATATATTCAATCAAGAAGTGAGAAGTGTGACTAATAGTGGAGCTGTCTCTGCATTTCCACAACTTGTTACTTTGGCGGTTGCAATAGCCCGATTAAGTTTCATTTCCATGTCTGTTGTGATAAATGTTGGATTGGAAAATTTGATCCCGTTTTGCAAGATTCTGGGCTAAAAGACTTTTACTTGTACCTCGAGAAAATTATGACTGACCTTAACAAACTGAATTTTTGTTATCTGAGACTGCGTTCACACGATGCCGGCACATTTTGAAAACGCTGAAAAATGTGACGGTAGCAAAATTTGAAAAATGTGCCGTTTTCGTGTGAACGGGAGGCTTATCAGTCTCATTTTTCCACGTTTTCAAGATGTGCCGGCATCGTGTGAACGCAGTCTGAGTTGACACCTTGCTCACACAATGATAATCAACTTTTTAGTGGCCTAATGAGTAGCAATAGCGAACTAGTACAGGCATGCAAACATTCAACTTTCTTAACTCGCTCGGTATATTCTTTAGCAAAGCTTCTTCTGTTATGTTTAGATATTTGCAATAACGCAAAGGTACAACCGGGTGAGATTGCAGTCTTGTGAATTTAGCTTGAAAATAGGCACTGCCTTAGCAAATTCTTGGAACACATCAAAATTAGAAACTGAAATTGAAAAATATTTTTTAAAAGCTGAAACACGTATGACTTCTGGCAATCGGAATGAAATATCACTTGGTTTCGTTCAAGTTTTATGAAGAATATTGTAGATTTATTTGATGTGCCCCAATAAATTTTTTAGCCCAAAAGGCCAAATCACGTATTTGGAGGTGAAAGCAAATTGGGGCTTTCAAGACTGATTTTTCCTCTTTGAAAGCATCATTACCAACAAGCAAGTCATCTATTTTCAAGTTAGCTATCGAGGAACATTTTGAATTTGATGAGCCATTGATTAAAGCTGATAAATCTGCTGTATCTAACCCGATCTAACCAAAAATGTATGTACACTTTTCTTTCTTTTTGGACACCCGGTAGAGTAGTTACAAAACCCCGGTGGGTGCACTTCAATAGCAAATGGTACACCACGCTCGTCCATATAATTTCACTGTATACCCTTTTCTCTGACTTTCTAGTTGGCGAAAATACCCCTTATCACGGAAAATTTTTGAAGCGAACCCCATTTTAAAGTGGGATCACTGAACCTTGCAGAGATTTGTACAGTGCAAATACTGGTTCTAAGAGAAAGATTTGGAACTTTTCCACTTAATTACCATTCCATTTACTTATGTCTCTTTATTGGAAAACAGTAGAATCCCATAAACAAGGGTTCAAATAGTTTTCAGGCAAGGTGAAATGTGAAATTCACTACTTTATGTTAGGATCTCGACTTCATCAGCATTTAAATAATTTTTGGTATATTTTCTGAAGAAAAATACGCCTTATTTTTAGACTGTAGGTCCTAGGATTTTGCTTCAAAATGTACCCCTTTCTCAGCGAAATCATGGATGAGCGTGGTATCAAACTTTCATTAACATTGCACCCACCGGGTACAAAACATGCCGTCAAACCTCAATAATTCGAAACAGAAATTTGTTCCATTGAATTAGAAATTAGTAAACAATTTTCAAATATATTTCCATGTTGTTGCTTTGGTTATTCTTCTTTGGCCGCTGCTTTGTTATTATTTTGTGATTCTTCGTATTGATGTATAAATATGTCTCTATTCATTGTTGTTTTACTCTCTCGATTTGGGGCATGTGTGCGATTATGTCCAAAGGTTTCTGGCATCAATAGGGCATAGGGCTCAAATTTTTGCAAAGTCAAACATGAAATCACTGTACCTAATTGAATCTTGAATATAGATATCACATAAAAGCCCTGAAGAAGACCTGCATGACAGGACGAATTATGTTAAAACGCGAAAAGAGCTGTGCACCGTGAAATATAGAGTAAGTAGAACGGAGGAAACTAGTAGGAAATAAAGTTGTAGTCACTTGGAATACCTAAATAATTTCTCTATAAATATGTGTATCTTTAAATTTATACACATTTGCTATCGTTTCTTCGTAATGTTGCAGCGCTTCCTGCCTATATTCATTTATTCATCATCCTAAGCTCATTTGGGTCGGACGAGCGACGTTGGTATCGTGGCCTTTCCTTTTTCGATTTATATACTCTCGAATACCGAAATGTACCATTAACATCATTGTTCACATAAATAAATAAAAGATACGTGTTTACCTAAGAAAACGACTATTTTATATTTCGCCAAGCACCCCCCCCCCCGGTTATTCCAGCCTCCCGATTATGGTTATATCGAACCATTTCTAACCCCCCGATTTTTCGGTACTCGAGAGTAGCAATCCCCAATGTGGCTGTATCTTTTCCTTGAAAGGTTACGGTTACAAGAAACATTTCGATTCAACGATGGGCAATAATGCACCTTGGTTGTAGCTTAGAAATTAAAGTTCATTACCTCGATATTGCTGCTGTTCTTTGTTTTCTCATCGGCCCAAGCCTAACAAGTGCTAGCAATCAAATTCAAATGGCTGCGTGCCATAGGCTCTTGCGGCTGAACAGTTGGCTCCTCCAGAAGTCGTGCTCCTTTGGGTCCGACGAGCGACGTTGGTATCGTGGCCTTTCCTTTTTCGATTTATATAATCCTAAATTCTTTTCGTTTAAAGCTTCCTCTTACATTCTACGACTGTTCAGACGCGCAGGAGCCATTTGAATTGTATTTGTAGCACTGGTTAGGCTTGGGCCGAAGAGAAAACATCAAAGGAAAGCAGTAATATCGAGGTAACGAACTTTAATTTCTAAACTACAAACACGGTTCATTATTGCCGGCGTGTTTGTAGAAGAACATTTTTCTGATCAAATTTCTCTTCAGAAGCATAGTCAACCTTGTGTACTTTCTTGACTTATTTTCTAATCCACCACTTCGTGGTGGAAACGAAAATAAATTATTTACCATTTAATTTTCCGGAGAACTGAGACAAAAAAGAGACGTATTTAGGTGCATTGGCGAGCTCGTCATACACAGCCAACAAAACTAATTAACTAATCAACACAACTGCAAAGAGCGATCAGATATACTCTCCAAAAAATTCTACAATGTACCAATTCCTTCAGAAAACAACTGCCATAAATTCTGTCCTGGGAAAATTAACCTGGCTGTGTATGAGCTGAGGCCAAGATGGAGAACTGTCTGGTCACTCTCATTTATATCGGTGCGTGCAAGAGAGAGTGTTGCAAGCATTCGTGCGTTGAGCTCACAAGGGACAAGGAGGAAAAGCAAAATATCATTTCAACACAATAAAATCCTATAAAAACAATAGTAAATTTATTTATTTTCTAATCCACCACTTCGTGGTGGAAACGAAAATAAATTATTTACCATTTAATTTTCCGGAGAACTGAGACAAAAAAGAGACGTATTTAGGTGCATTGGCGAGCTCGTCATACACAGCCAAGATCATCAAAGATGCTGCAAGTGGAAAAGGACATGCGTTTCAGACTAAATCCCTAAGCTAAGTGAAACAGAGAGAAGACTACTTAGTTTGTCCTTGACGTATCCGTCTTTCGCATTTTCTGATCTCCATCTCCCATGTCCCTTGAAAAGTCTGTCCCTTATACCGGCGTTCGCGGTAGCCGTTGCTCCTCCCGATCGAAGACTGTGAAGGCAGAATTTCTTTTTGTCCAGGCCGACTTTATCGAAGGCATCTGAAACTATTTCCCTTGCTCGGCTGTATGAAATTGGCTTGTTGGATGCACGTAATTTATAGACATTCTGTTTTTTGAAAAAGGAGAGACCTCGAAACGGGTATTCCTGAGAAAAATGGCTTATTCCAGCTAACTCGATATACTTGCTAAGGATGCTGAAAGGGCACGAAAGTGAACCAATTTTAGCCACCAAAACATGAGCTCCGTCTCTGTACACATCTGTTTTACTTTTCTCGATGAAGATTTTAAGATAGTTACGGTGAAAAACAATGTCTAAGCGTCTCAAGTTGGCTACTTCACTAAATCTCAAAAGCCAGCAAACGCTAGTGTACAAATTGCTAGGATGCGATAGTTACGAAGATTCTTTGAGTCGACAGAGAGGATTTTTGCTAATTGTCGAATGTGCTTAGATTTGATAGGCTCTTTTTTCTTAACCGGCTTCGAAAGAATTCTGCGAGCAGACTCTAGAGCAGCTTTCACCATCCTGTTTTTGCATGGATTTCTTTTTCCGGTTATATTGTGAAGGAAATTTATGCTGTAAAATGTTTGGATGGTTTTGGAAAGGCTTCCTCCCCGCTGTACCATACTTGTTATGAAAAACATGACTGAAGTAGCTTTTGTCGGGAAGGGCTGAAGTTCGGGGAATTTAGCACACCAATGCTCACAAGTTTTGATACCTCTTTTGTAAGCTGAAAACGTATTTTCACTTTTTGAAGACAGAAGCAACCCAGGCACAGAGCCTTTTATCAAATTCAATGCTGGATCAACGACTTGGGTTCCTCGGAGCACCATGTCTTTAATAAGGCCTAAGGGAGAGAGATATTTACTCGTAGCTATTTGTTGTACGCACACATGTATACTGTTACTTAGAAGGAATAACTAATAGACGAATAACGGACAATTCTAAGAAAGATAAACGCAACCCACTAAGGTTAAATAATAAATGCATCTAAAGGTCAGTCAGAATTCTCCAACTTTTCAGATCTTCTTTCAGTAAAGTTCTTAACTGCAATACATCAAACGATTGGGCCCTCATCATAAATTCAAAGTTGACGCTAAACAGCTCTCCAGTTTTTTACTTTACTCTATTAAATCATAACTTACAAGGGCTCTATGCCATTCAGCCGCCCCACACAATACATAGTATTTTACTTAAACAGGGCTCAATGCCATCCAGCTGTCCCTTCTTATTAACATAGCTCTTTTACTGATTGGGGCTCTGTGCCATCCAGCTGTCCCCTTGTTCATTTATAAATTATTTTAGAATCTAAATATCTGCACTATTAACTAGGACAAAGTGCTGATCCCAGCTGCGCCCATCGTATAAAGATCAATTAAGAACTTTTTCTGCAATTCTGCAACTCTGTCGAATAAGATCGTTAGAAAACATAATATGTCCTTGATAATCAGGTTAGTATTTCTTCAAGCTATCGCCTTTCAATGCAAGAACGTGGTGTGAAACTTTCAAATAGATCCATCTAATAGAAGTGCCAGAACCGGACTTGTGTATTTGTTTGAACCTAAAAGAGAACCTCGATAGTCACCAAGCTCGAAGATACCTATAGGATCATCAAATACCATCATATCCGTCACATGAGAATGGGTAAGAAACTTTTTGGCAAAAATAAGTGGCCAAAATGGGGCAGAAGGCCAACAAGGAACAACGAGAACTCCATTTGCTTTACCCGTGAGAAGGTGTAACATTGCCTTGGAAATAAGGAAAATCGGGGGAACAAGCCAGTTATTCTCCCCCGCCCAAGAAACTCAGAACGCATTCACTTGCTCAGACCCAGGATTCCAAAAAAGTGAATTAAACCGATGGCACTTTTCATTCGTTGAAGATGCGAAACGATCAACGGTAAAAGGACCCCATCGAGCGTCAATACGATTGAAGAACACTTCAGACGTCTTCCAGTCGTCGTAGTCTATAATTTTGCTAATGGAGTCTGCACTTGTGCTGCGTTCCCTTGGCACCCACTCGGGAAATAAAGAAATATTATTTCTCAGGTATGTTGAGAAAATATCTAAAGCGGTCTCGTGCAAGTGAGGTTTCATACTGCCATTATTGATAATAGAAACCGCACTTTGATTATCTGTAAACCAGTGAACCGATCTACACTTAAGCATGGGGAGAAAGGACTCAAGGGAAAAGTGTATTGCCCTGAGTTCTCTCCAAGTAGAACTCTTTTCCCTTTCCTCCTGATTCCACATGCTGTGTGTCACCACGTGATCACAAGACAACATAATTGCACCGCATGCGAAACTACTTGCGCCCGAATAACCTACAACTTTTGGAGTCTCGTAACTAAACAGTATTTTAATATTAAGTCTTGTGACATTATCAAGCCAGAACTTAAGCTCCATAAGAGTGCCAGGATGGCTTGAAAGATTCATTGGTGTATCCCACCCCAGTCTACATTCTACAGATGCGTAAAGATACTTAGTCATAAGCTTTGTAAAGTTTCCTAAAACAAAAGACATAGAGGCGATTTTGCCTGCGACCGAGGTCAGGTCTCGTGGGGTCACTAAGGGAAGTTTTCTCTGGACCTGTTTAATAGAAGAGATTAATGAAGAAATCCTCTGTTCCGGAATACGAAGATATCCCTCCTTTGTATCTATTATTATGCCTAACCAATCGCAAATATTTGTTGGTTGCCAAACACTTTTGTCTTGATTCGGGATAAACCCTGACTTTAGAAGAGTGTTCCTGACGAAATTTGCATCAGAAAGACACTCGGAATGAGAATTGCTAATAGAGAAACCATCGTCCAAATATAAGACGATCTTAATCCCATTAAATCTCCACAGCTTAACCAAGGGACGGCATACTTTTGTGAAGATAAAGGCCGCTGTGGAGAGCCCAAAAGGTAGTACCGAAAAAGCGAAGTACCTAGTTTTGCCTTCAAAAACCCACGAAAAACCCAGGAAGGTTTGAAAGTCAAGGTTTATCTCAATGTGATGATATATGATAACCGCTCTTTAGGTCGAATTTGAAGAGATAACCGTCTTTAACTAAATAGTTTTGGAAAACCTTCCAATCCTCAAATCTGACTCTCTGCCTCTCCAAGTGTTGGTTGACATACCGAAGATCTAAAATCAGGCGTTTCTTTTCCTTATTTGCAGAGACAGAAAGTGGACTGACGACATGAGGCTTGGAGTGGAGCTCCACGATTCTGTTGCTTTCGAGGAGATCCCTAATGGATGCTGTAACAAAATCAGAATGAATAAGAGATGATTTATTGTTCTTGAACTCCTTTTGTGCTGGAAAAGATTGGAAAGGAAGCTTATAACCGTTTTCTACAACGTCTAGTATAAACTCACTGGCTTCAATTTCCTTCCAAAAATGAATATTTGATCGAAGAGAGCCCTTCTTAAATTTTTGATCTTTTCCTTGCTCGTATTCAAAGTTATCATCATCTTCAAACAAAAAATTAAGATACTCAACTTCCAAATCTTTACTGCTGCTGGGTTGTAGCTGTTCCATTGGTCGTTCCTGCTGCTGATTGTAGTTGACAAGTGAGTGGGTCCAAGGTCTAAATCGCTGCCTTGTCGTGGCAGGAGGACTGGGCATGAGCTTTTCCAATGACCTGGCTTTAAAATTGAAGTCGTTTGTGGAGTGTTTAAGGCGTTTAGCGACTTTCTCTGTTGCAACGTGGGTGATGTTTGACTCCAGAGCCGAAATTCTGCTTTCAATATACGACTGGAAGTTCACGAGGCTTTGCTGCAACACGCCGTCTTCGGAACTGGTGTCCTCTGTGTTTGTTTGCCTTGTGCTTCTATCTCTGCTACGGCTCCTCGTGCGAGTGCTCGTTCCTCTCTTCTTCGAAGAAACTGAAGATCCTGTACTGTCGCTGTTTGCTGAGGCAGAACCAGGGACACGTGAAGACTCTGAAGTATCTCTCTTTCGTTTCTTTGAGTTTCCTTTCGCCATTACACGCCGCAGAATAAAAATTAACCTGGCTGTGTATGAGCTGAGGCCAAGATGGAGAACTGTCTGGTCACTCTCATTTATATCGGTGCGTGCAAGAGAGAGTGTTGCAAGCATTCGTGCGTTGAGCTCACAAGGGACAAGCAAAATATCAATTCAACACAATAAAATCCTACAAAAACAATAGTAAATTTATTTTTTGCGTACGAAGCGACGCCAATAGCCAATCCTACAAAATAGAGAAGAAATTAGAAGATGAAACAAGATACCAAGTTGTGGTTAATTCAAAAATGAAACAAGGTATAAAACTTTGTAAACACAAAGTTGTTATCACTCAATTTATGTTGCTGCAGAGCCGCATTTATTCTTTATAGGCCGCTGGGCGGCGCAATCGGTTCGTAGCTGAGCAGGAGTGAGGAGCAGATGGACACAAGTGTGCGAGCAGAAATGGCGGACGTGCTTTGGAGAAAAGATACCTACAATATTTTTTGATTGCGCAAAGATCAGATATTCTGCATGAAAGAAACCTTCCTGTGATAGAAAACATTCAAAGAATTACTGAAGTTAAAGAAGATTGTCTTTGGTGCACAGCAACGATGGTGTTGACCAATAAAACACAGTCTGGTGCTGGCAATGGCGCACAACGTTTTTCTCAAGGGCCTACTGGACAAATAGCAAGCAAGCTTCCATCGCTTGCAGACAATGTAAAGAAAGTGGTTTTAGAGGATGCAAAGAAGGCCTTCTATAATCGAAGGAGAATACAGATATCAGGAATGCCACTTGGTAGCAATTCAGAGGTAAAATGACCGGATTGTAATTTCATCAAAAGAGAGATATGATCTTGTTCGCCAGATTGGAAAGTTTGAAAACTCAGGGGCGCATCTAAGGTGGGGGTTGTGGGGGTTATAACCCTGCCCTTTTTGGCAAGGAAGATAATTTTGCCCTATATTCATCAGGCCTGTCAATTAGGTTGTTGAACGTTTTGTTTGAATAGTCAGCGTCAGTGCATGCAGATTGTAAACCAGATAGATGTCTTTTTAGGTTAGCTGCTGACTGAATTTGTTCACCTAGAGTTGACTCTGTTATCATTATCTTCAGAAAATTAGCTAATTGGCAGATCTTAGTTTACCCCTAGATTATTGACTGACTGCCTTGAATACAAAGGAAAATGTACTCATATCATGCGATTGCCCTGAATGTCTCAATTGGAAAACCTATATCTTTACGCCCAATTTCTACCACAAAACCCCTACCCTTGAAATATCTTAGTTGCGCGCCTGAAACTGCGCTGGGGATTTTCAAGATGAAAATAGTGCAGATAGTAGTCCAACTCGAATAGAGGATTGCGCTAAAGATGGCAGCGAGGAATTTTTTACCGAGATGCATTGCCTTCAAATTACAAATCTTTAACAATTCTATAGGAATTCGATTAAAGAACGCAGTGCATCTCGGAAAAAAATTCCTCGTTGCCATCTTTAGCGCAATCCTCTATTGAAAATGCGCAGAATTTTTACATACAATGCAAGTATATAATTATGCAGTTCTGTTAGCACGAATTTTGCAAGTGCACGGATGGCTGCGCGGATAGGATAAAAGTGCCCAATCCCCCGCGCATGTCAAACTTTCCAATCTGGATCGTTCGTTTGGATTTGAATCATTGGCCTATTTGGTTGGCTCATTGCTGGCCTCGTGTTTTCTCTTTTTGAAATTTCCTCATTTTGAGAACTGTCAAATCAAGTCAATAGCAGGAATGATTCCAGGATACAATGTTCAAATTCTGAATATATTCTCTGAAGTTTGCAAGGCCTGGAGGGGCCTACTGCATCAACATTTTGTCTTTCATCATTGATGCCCATATGCCATGGCCCATGGCATTTAGTTGTTTGTTACCTGTTAAGCCCCCTCTCTCCATCAGTAATGCCTAAATATACTATAAACCCACGGATGACCATTGTTGTCTTCACAGATGGGAAAGTTTTATTTATTTTGCACCTGTAAATTAAGATATCACGCTAGCGAACCTATACGCACTACTGTGGTGGATACGCCATACAGAGGTGGGGTATTATGCTTGATGTGGTGGATACGCCATACAGAGGCGGGGTATTATGCTAATGTGGTGGGGTATTATGCTTGATGTGGTGGATATGCCATACAGAGGCGGAGCATAATGCCTCACCATGTAAGCATAATACCCTGCCTCTGTATGGCGTATCCACCACATCAAGCATAATACACCTCTGTATGGCGTATCCACCACAGTAGTGCGTATAGGTTCGCTAGCGTGGATATCCTAGACCAGAGTGTAAGTTTTTGGAGTAGAAGAATAGGTTAAAACAATAGATCTTTGGTAGAGTTTTTTAAGAAGAACCCAGCTTAAAATGCCTCTTACGCTAGATATCTTAAGGACTAAGAAGCACAATGCCAATTTCATTGAATTTTTGGGTAAAGTGACCCAGACTGGAAAGTTTGTTTCTTGAGCGGGCAAGTTGAGATGGCCTGAGTAAGACTGCACAGAAAATTCAAGGTTGAGAACAATAGATTAGAACAATAGATCCTTTGTTTAATGCCTACTGCAAGGCTCAGGTTGTAAACTGCGTATGTTTGTGTACACGCAATATTTAGTGTGTGCAGTACAAACTTTCAATATCTTGAATTAGCTTTTGTCCTGATACCCTGCCTCCCATCATTGCCAAATGCAGTCCTGGTAATATTAGGCGTGCGCGTGCGATCGCACGCGCACGCCTCCACACACGTCTGAAATGTCCAAGGCGTGCGATTTTTTGCACGCGCAGCAATGCTTTTTACTAATGGTACTTTCGTAGGTTTCTTTCTGGTTCGTGATGAATGATATGGTTTTTTCCTATGGTTTGCTTTCCTTCAAAGGGTCTTCTACCGGCAGTGCTTTGAGAAAGTTTTAAAAGTTTGTAATGTTTTTTAATTGTCATCCTCGTTGGTCCGTTGAACTGCCTAACATGCAGAGTGGCAGACCCAAGAGGTCAAGAAGTTGGGCGATCCACTTTTCCTGTTGTCCCGTTTTATGAAGTGTGACGATCAATTCAAAATTCGTAAAGATTCCATTTAGAAGGCTATTAAGTGCCCTAGACATTGATAGAAAGCACTTTTCTGGATCGCACGCCATCGCACACCTAAAATTTTCAAGGCGTGTGAACAGCAGCACGCCACCAAATTTCATATTACCAGGACTGCAAATGCCATGATGAAAGACAAAACCTTAAATATCAATGGCCCCTAAAGGAGGCCAAGAATCTACCTTTTCAAGATAAGTACCGAAGCAGCAGTATCTTGTTGTTTGGGGTTCTACATTTTGAGTGTAAAATCTTGTCAAGTGTACAAAGTTTACTATCGCATTTATATCTGTCTAGTCTCTAGTTGAAAGCTGTGGTGATCAAAGAATTGGAATTCATAAGAGCTTTGACTATGAAGTAAAAAGTTCGGCGAAATTTTTGTCACAAGCTATCTTTAATATCATGGTCAAAGCCTTTATGAATTCAAGTTTGTTTAAGTCACCATAATTTTCATTAAAATAGATATGAATGTCAAAACTAGGTTCCATTCTAAACTTTGTGTACTGAACAAGATTTTAGCCTTAAAAATGCAGAATCTCAAACAACAAGACTGGTGCTTTAACGCCCATTATTTTGAAAAGGTGGATTAGCATACTTTATCATTAGTGCAATGGTTCAACTGCTCAAAAATGTTGGCTGTTTGTTTTTATGTTGGTCGTTTAGGTATATTTCATATATCATCCCTCAAATGTTTGCCAAATCTGCTATTGATCTGTCTGAAGGTCTCCCCTAATATGCAGTATGTTGCCTTTTTGTCTTGTTATACACGTTTTTTATAAGAAACTGTTTTATAAGAAACTAGTTCTAAGATGGCCAAAATTTAAGAAACTGTAGTACTTTGTCTGAGAAGCATTAAGAAACTTTAAAAAGATAAAAGCATTTAGTATTAAAATACACAAAATTTCATGTTAAATTAAGAAGCTTTTAGTACTATGGCCTGATCCTAGTTTTAAAAAAATGTGTATGTATACAAATTTTTTGCTTATATGTTTAGGAGCTGTCTCAGACCTTGCTGAAGGATTTCAATGTCATCTATATTTATTTAAATGAAAAATCTACAGGTATGTAATGCTCATTACTCCATTGTCAATAAACAGGCCTGGCCATTTGAGACATGCCATTACCTGCTTCACACACCTCTTTCCTTCAAGAAGTGTAATTTGTTACATGCCTCAAAGTATTTTCCTCAAAATCATGTGCCTTGGCTTTTATCCTTAAGAGAAGGAATGCTTGATATTCTTGGAAACTGATATCTGTTTGGGAAAAGGGAAATCAATAAAGATTGTTATCTAAATGAAATACAATATTGAATCTTAATTCTTTAAGTGCTGCCAATCATACTTGCTTTCAATCCTTGTAATTTCCTTTCTGTGGTAATGATACAATATCATTATTTGGACAAGGTCACTGGAAGGTAAGATTACATGGCAGACAAAAGTTGCAGTTGGAAGATGTGTCATGTATCTAAGGACTTGCTTTCCAGCACTTGATCATAAGTCCAATGTATGAGAAAGACATGGAGGTGATTTGATGTGGAAGAATTGAAAGTATTCAGTTCCTTTTCATTCCATGACGACCACTGATATTGAGTGGCTAGATAGAAAAGCTTTCATCATCAACAGGCATAAAGAGTGTCTGACAGAGGATGTAACACAGAGGAAAAGCCCCCAAAAAGCGATTGTGTTCAAAATATGTTATAGATTGTTGTTATTTCAACTCATTTTCAGTGTTGTTTTGTAACACTAAGTATTTGAGCACTTGTTTTTCACAAAAATGTTTTTCACCTGAAATCACAAAAAAATCACAAACAAAGATCACAAAATCACAAAAAAAATCACATAAAAAATCACGAAAATCACAAAATCACTAAAAAATTACTGAAAAATCACACAAATATTTACTAAACATCACTAAAATCACAAAAAAGCACAGAAAAAAATCATGTGATTTAAAAATCACAAAAATCACGCACACTATTTTGAGAAGTGATTTGCTCCTCGGTGTGAACTATGGCTCCGTTTACACTGCCACCACAAAACGAATGGGGCACAAAACTGTGCTGTATGGTTACTTGCTACAAATGAAATCACTGTTTGCATTGTGTGCCAGTACAAAATAAATGATTTTTGATTCTATATGCTCAAAGGTGTTGTAACTCAGTGATGTAATCCTCAGATTTTGCAGTCAGGCAGTCAGGGCTTGATCCCATGCTTTTATTCCCACCACTTGAGCATCATGGTGATGGGTTTGCAGACTCAATAGACGATTGCGCTAAAGATGGCGTTGAGGAATTTTTAACCAATTTTGAACAGATCAGCCAATCAAATCAATCAAAATTCAATGTGACGCAAGGCATTCATGGTAAAAAATTCCTGTCCGCCATCTTAAGCGCAATGGTCTATTAGGTCTTCTCTATTTTTGTGATCTGACCATTTGGCAGCTGAGAGTGCAACTGCATTTTCAATGTGAGGATGTAGTTATGACATCCATTGTATGTGTTTATGTGTAGGCTAAGATGAACAAGTGGTGTACATTGCATATTTTCATGTCATATTCAGATGAATTCTTGAGAGCTTTTTGAAAGTAAAGCGCAAGTCTGGGGTTGATAAAATTAGCCCAAAAGCAACCAACTGCCAAACACCAATTATGAGTTCTTTCCAAGTTGTGACATCTCCAACTGTCATTAACTTGTAAAAGAATGTTCATAAGTTGAATGTAGTCACCATTTTGTATTTTATATAAGTGCGTAATAAAGAGGCTGGCAATGTGAGTGGCATATCAACACATTTGGCAGCCTCATTCAGGTCCAAGTGATGTGGCGTCATAGAAAATAATGTCATTTCAAACATTTCACAGATTGAAATATGTAGTTTTGCGGAGAAAAGAGAGGAAAATTGAAATAAAGTACTACACACCATTCCCAACAGTGTAATCTTTTAAATAATCAACAATTACCACTAAATAGGGGGGACTAAATAGAGCTTTTACGGTATACCAACCCCGGACTTGTCTTTTAAGATTTTTAAACAAGGTCTTCTTCAAAAGGAAAATTTGAAGAATTCTTGGACAAGAAAACACTCTTGAAATGCAAGAGGCCTGTACTCAGGTACTGTATCTTGCTTACAGGATACTGCTACTTTTGATCATACTTTTTACTTTTTGATTCATATTTTTGCAGCACATATTCTACTAACAAATAAGGAAGAAGCTGCTAGAGCCCTGCAGTCCCTGAAGGGGAAATTCTTCAAGGGCTGCCCCTTGCATGCATCATATTCCCAAAGTGACTTTATCCTATTCATTGGAAACATTCCATTTACATACAACACAGTGCAGATGAAGAACATGGTGAAACCTTTTGGAGAACTGGAGAGAGCTGTTCTTGTGAGAAGTGAGCTGACTGGCCAAAGCAAAGGTTATGGAATTGTTGAGTTTACATACAAAACAGCTGCTGAAAAGGCTAAAGCTGGACTTCAAAGTACACAGAAGCATCTGAGAGTTGATGTTGCAAATTCTGGCCTGAATGAATATCGTGATTTGCAGTCACAGACATTATATGTCAATCAATTTCCTAATGATACAACCAGTGAGCAGATTGAGGAAATAGTCAACAAGCATGTGCAAGTTCCATTTTGTAAGGTGGGGCTCTTACTTAACTACATATTTTTAAATGCAGACAAAAGAATTAAATTTATCTTGGTCCAATCATGCACTGAGAAGAGAGATATTGATACTAGCTTATTTATGCCATTTAAAGATTGGTATTTTGAAGTGTATTATCCTTGCAGATCAATGATGGACACATTTATTGTTTGGGGATAAAGCTATTGTTTCAGTTGAAAAACATGTTCTGAGCAGCATTGGGAGTGGTCAAATACTTGCAAGGACAACATGCAGTAAGCTTTGTTCAGTTTTAAGGTCTTTGCTGTTGAAAACAAGGAACATTATAATTTTAATCAGATAATTTCTGTAACATTTTCCAACAGATTCCTTTGGACGATTCTGGAAAACCAAGCAATTTTGCATTAGTAGACTGCAAATCTTCAGAGGATGCAGAAATGCTTTGGAAGAAATTAGATGGATGTGAAGTAAATGGAGGGAAAATGAGAGTTTCGTTTAGTTCACCAGGACGTCTTGCAGCTACCCATTTTGGTGGACAATCAGCACAAAATTTTGTAAGTTTTTCAACAGCTAACTTAATGCAGGATGAGTTAAAACTGCCAGGTTAGTTGGTAAACAGGCCCATCATTCGAAAAAAACTGCTTCGTGAGTATCAAAGTAATGATGTTGAAAACTGTCTTGATTTATTCCCAATATGTCCAGTTAGGTTCAGTATTTTAACAAGCTTTAATCGCTCATTCCTTTCCATTTAAATTGGAGATTTGCTGCAGAAAGCACCTTTTGAAAAGCTGCAAAAGCAAGTAAAAATAACAGGAAAGGTTTCCTTTTGTTTTCCTTCCTATCAATAATGACACTTGGATGTGTTCATGTATTTCATTCTCTTGGGAGAATGAAATTCCCCTGGATATAAAGCATTCATACCAAGGAGAAGACTTTGCAATTTCCTTAGAGCATAGCACATGTTAAAGAGTACTGAGGTCGTTGCTTTGAGGGAAACATATGAGGGAGACTTGCTCTTAACTTTAGCATTTTTTAAGGTTTCTCAAAGGGAATTTTTTCAGAAAATCTGTTTCAGAATCTGAATGGAGTGACCGATTCCAGCCAGGAAAAGTTCTAAAAATAATTGAATATGTTAGCTATCCAATCAGTTGTTGCAAAATATCATTGCTTGAGCAGTTGCCGTTCAGACATTGGGCCTTTTTATTGACTCACCCGGTATCTTAAGACATTTGAATAGCTGTGGCTCTCAACCACTTTTAATTCAGATTTTTCTCAAGCCTATAATACCTTTTTCCAAGGACAATACCAGAAAATATTAACCTGCAGCCCGGGGGGTTACTATACATATTTTGGGTACGGGGACGTGCCATCGGGAAGGGTATCGATTTTCACGATTTTGGTATAAGGAACGGTATCAATTTTCACAATTTTCGTAATTGGTATAGGGTCGGGTATGCATTTTCATAAAATTGGTATAAAGTCAGGTATATATTTTTGAAAAATTGGTATAAAGTCAGGTATACATTTTGGAAAGTTTGGTATAAGGAACGGGTATGTTTTTGAAACCTCGATGGCACGTCCCCGTCCAAAATTTGGTCAAGTACCCCCCCCCCCCCCGGGACCTGCAGCTGTCAGTACTAAACTGAGCTTGCAGGGTATTGAGGTTGAGGTTTGATATTTTCGTTATCAAACCCAAAGGAAACAATTATCATATAGTTTATTACCCTATGGTCAGGGCAGGGTGAAGGCCTTTCGTTTTTGATAAAGTAAAATACAGTAAAACCCTGCAAACAAGAACATAAGATTAAGGCCCTGTTTATATGAGGAAAAACACCTCGCCTGCCAGACCCGGGGCTGAGAGGCGAGGTAGATTTCAGTCACTGTTTATATGAGATTTTTCACCTCACCTGTCAGCCCCGGGGCTGAGAGGTGAGGTGGAGTAAAGTCTCTCTTCCGTGAAATCAGGATGAACTGACCAATGAGAATCAACGAATAGATTCAATTCACCTCACCATACCGGTGGTGTTTCGTTTATATGGAAAAATTTCACCTCACCTAGGTGAGATTCCACCTCTAGTGAGGTGGGACTTCACTATACCGGTGGTGTTGTGTTCCTCATGTAAACGCGAAATGAAAGAACAAAGGATTTTATTGGAAGATGGAATCTCACCTCTCAGCACCGGGCCTGGCAAGTGAGGTGTTTTTCCTCATATAAACAGGCCCTAAGATAAAGAACACAGGTAACTTTATTTTGCGATAATTAATCATTAGCTACTTCAGCTGGCTGTATAGACTAGATATGATAAGAATACTGAACGATCCAGCATCGGAATTCTTACAACAGGTTTCGTAGATATTTTCATGATGCTCAAGTTGTTTAATGTTTCATTCATGTTCGCCTTTTATCGTGCATTCCAAGAACATGTTTCCATGTAAAATATTTTCATTGAAGTTTTACGTTGAGCTAGATAGTGCTATCTATCTACCAGAGGTCTTTATCAACAGCCTATTACATTTACAGTGTTCGGTAGTACATTTTAATCCTATTTTTTCTCAGAGGCTTTGAAAATGCGGGATCACAACTTTAGGAAAGTTTTGTTTCTGTTAAATACAAAGAGAGGAAGATGACATATACGTCTTCTACTAAGACCCTTCCTCATCTCTCCCAACCATGTTTCTGTCGCACAAACCGTGTTTTGTACTGATAACAACTACAGTACTTTCCTGTTTTCGTTATTTATTTATTTATTTATTTATTTATTAATGTTATTATTTTTTATCTTTTTCTGTTATACCAACACCTCTAAGAGGACCATTATGGAAGTAACGTCAGCTTGACCCTTTAATGCTATCCCTGCCACTGTAAATTAGGGGTGTTTTCCTTTTTATGTTTTCAACCTAAAGCATTGTATTGTATCTATTCTTTATATTCATTATAGTAGCTTGTATATGTATTTTATGTGGCAAATGATACATACATACATAAATGTTATCTTACCAATCATAAGATTGTTTTCGTTAAGTCATTTGTGGGAAAAAAGACCTATTTTTAATTCTATATGACGTTTCATCTACTTAGGCACCAAGAAATACTGCTGGACAGGCTGGACCAAGACCTGGACCTCGAGCTGCTGTGCCACAGTCTGTGGTGCCAGGAATAGATATTCGTCCACCTGGAGCAAGGTTAGCAGTGCCGAGACAGTTTGGACCAAGGCCAGGAGAACCAAGACTAGGGGGACCAAGACTAAGTGGACCCAGACCAGGAGGACCCAGACCAGGAGGGCCCAGTCAAGAGGGGCCCAGGCAAGCAGGACCAACAGCGCTTGGGCCCAGACCAGGAGAACCAAGACCAGGTGATCCCAGACCAGGAGGACCAAGACCTGGGGAACCACCGCTTGAAGGTCCGAGGCAAGGAGGGCCCAGACCTGGAGGACCAAGACAAGAAGGGCCCGGGCAAGCAGGACCAACCATAGGTGGGCCCAGACCAGGAGAATCAAGACTGGGTGGACCCAGACCAGGAGGACCAAGACCTGGAGGACCAACAGTAGAAGGGCCAAGACAAGGAGGGCCCAGACCTGGAGGACCGATGCTTGGAGGACCAAGACTAGAAGGGCCCAGGCAAGCTGGATCAACCATAGGTGGGCTCAGACCAGGAGAACCAAGACTGGGTGGACCCAGACCAGGAGGACCAAGACCTGGAGGACCAACAGTAGAAGGGCCAAGACAAGGAGGGCCCAGACCTGGAGGACCGATGCCTGGAGAACCAAGGCTAGAAGGGCCCATGGTCGCAAGACCGACACAAGGTGGGCCCAGACAAGATGAACCAAAACCAGGTGGACCCAGACCTGGGGGACCAAGACCTGAAGGACCAACTGTAGAAGGGCCGAGACCAGGAGGGCCGAGACCTGGAGGACCAACGCCTGGAGGGCCAAGGCAAGAAGGGCCCAGGCAAGCAGGACCGACACATAGTGGGCCCAGACTAGGTGAACCAAAACCAGGTGGACCCAGGCCTGGGGCACCAAGACCAGGAGGACCAACAATAGAAGGGCCGAGACCTGGAAGGCCTAGGCCTGGAGGACCAACAGCTGGAGGACCCAGACTAGAAGGGCCCAGGCAAGCAGGACCTTTACTAGGTGGACCCAGGCCAGGAGAACCAAGGCAAGGTGGGCCCAGGCCTGGAGGACCAATACTAGGAGGACCAACACCAGAAGAGCCGAGACAAGGAGGGCCCAGACTTAGAGGACCAACACCTAGGGGACCAAGACTGGAAGGGCCCAGACCAGGAGGACCCAGACAAGACAATTCACTACCATCAACTGGTACACAGTTGAGACCGTTTGCACCAACAGGAGTTGGGCCAAGAGGAGTTGGACCAAGGCCAAATAGCACACAACCACGACCAACCACGCCACAGTCAAAGCCAGAAAGTTTAAGCCCCCAGAGTAGGCCAACTGGCACATCCACACCAGCTGATATTAGACCACAGCAGCCTCCACGAGGACTCGGAAATTCACAAGGTCAAAATAATCCTAAGGAAATCATTGAACAAGAAAGCACTCCATCACCTCACAAGCCTCTTGATAGCAAAACCGCTGATAGTGAGTCTCGTAAAGAGGGGATAGACAGTGGAGAACCTCCGAGAATGGACAACCCTGGAGGACCTTCTCCCAGGCCAATGAATCCACTGGGTCCGCCAGAATTTATGAATCCAAGAGGACCTCCAGGACCCAGAGGTCAATTTACTCCACGGGGGCCCCATCAAAGTTTACCAAGAGGACCTTTTGATGCTAGGGGAAGAGGCATTGTTGACTTCAGAGGACAAATGCACCAAGAAAACCACAGAATGCCTGGTAATTTTCACCCCGAGTCGCCATTAAGAGGCCCAAGACCAAGGACTGAACTTTCAGCAGCAGGCAGACAACAAACAGAAGAGAATTCTCCATTTGGACCACGTGGTAATGACTTGCGCTTTCAAACAAGACCGCCTAGACCACAAGCTCCGGACAACTTATGGTCTTTTGACAATTTAGGTGACAGAAATACTGAACCTGGAGCCCATTTCAGAAGAGAAAACTCCAGGAGAGGTGCCGAAGAACCATTTGAGGCTCTACAACCAAGACAACTTTCAATGGATCGTAGCAGAGAAGATGAGAAACAACAGCGGCAGATGCCGCTTGACAGAGAACAAGGAGGTACTCAGCCTGATATGTTTCGACAGGAAGCAGGACTTGGAGGACAAGATGGACGACCCTGGGAAAGAGATAAAGAGCGAGACCAAAACCATGGAGAGCAAGAAAGACGGCCTTGGGAAAGAGATAGAGAGCGAGACAAATACCATGGAGAGCAAGATAGACGGCCTTGGGAAAGAGATAGAGAGCGAGACCAGGACCACAGAGATAGAAAGAGATTTGATCAAGCAAGACCTGATATTGGTTCCCGGGCTTCTGGATCTTTTGAACAAAGGCCACGACACAGTTTTCAAGGTGATAGAGACCGAGATGACAGAAGACCAAATCAGGTACGTACAGATTTGCTGTTGTTGTTGTTGTTGCACCCTCCTTTAAAGGGAGTGTGCAATGATATGTAGGCTTCTCTATTAGTAGAACAAAGAAAACACTCACCCACAGCATTGTTTCTTTGGCTATCAGTTGTTCATAGTACGTGTGGGATATCAGTTCAAATAGACTATTTTAGATGTTTGCTCTTTGCAAAAAAATACATACAAACTTGCAAGGGACAATGCAAAATTTATTGTATGACATGGCCAGTGGAGAAGAAAAGTTCTTGCAAAAGACTCTGCTTGCCACGTATGCAATCATTGCAAAAAAGACCAACTGTCCCGTCACCCTTAACAATGTATCTCCTGTGCATTTATTGGCAACAGGTGTTATATAATACTGATGGTGAAATAGCCAAATACCATATCAAATTCAGTTCTTGCCTTTTCGAATCTTTGTCAACGAAAAAATTGACCTTGAGGATGAAGAGACAGGAGGGATGAATCGTTCTCGCAAGAAACGGACATGGGAAATTTTGCGTCAGTTTATATTCATCTTCTAAGTATTTCTCATCTTGCATGGCTTACAATGTTTTCCTCAAAAAGAACAATTTTATATTTCAAACTTCATCTTGAACTTGTAAAATGGAAATGTTATTACATTTGCTTCGTAAAATGTGTTGGCTCAGTTCTGTACAAACTCAATCTGCCCCGTTTCGTTTTGCACCGGCCATTACTCGTAGCACCGTGAGCATAGTCGCCTCGTTTCCAGATCTGCAAATGAAATCCAGAATCTCTTCAAAGTCTGCCAAACCTTCTGCCTTTTGGAGCAGAAGGCTTAGCAGGCCTGCGAAATCTTCGTAACCTGCCATTTTCGGAATAGGGGAGTCAATCAAACACAAAAAGTGGATTGCGCTAAAGATGGCGGCGAGGAATTTTTTACCAAGATGCACCGCGTTCGAGTAACAAATCTTTAACGATTCCATAGGAATTCGATTAAAGAACGCAGTGCATCTCGGTAAAAAATTCCTCGCCGCCATCTTTAGCGCAATCGACTATTCCGAGTCTTCCAAGTCTATCGTTTTCAGGATTGGTAACAATCAAACACACCCTACTTATTCTTTCATTTTCAAGAGCATGGAAGTTCATTGTTTGCAAAATGGCTGAGAATAGGCCTAAACACTCTCTCTAATAGCAAGCATTGTCTCACACAGAGCAGTACAAAAAGGCATTTAATCTCTATCAAGATTTACAGGAATTGACTCTTATTTTCATTTTTTTTCATTTCCATTTTATCAATATTTATACACGGGCTACCTTTCAGCAAATACACTAATTATTAACAATATTTGTTCAAAATAATATGGGAAAAGATATAATTAATATGAGTTGCTGCTCTACCAAGGGGTCGTGTTTGGGTCCTGTGAAAGGTTCAAAAGATAGTCTCTAAGACCTGTTCTAAAACGAGCGATTGACTCTCTTTCTCGAATGTTGTCAGGGATATCATTCCAGTTTTTGACACCAGAGAAGTAGAAACTTCGCTTTGCATATTCTAACCTAACTTTAGGAATTTGCAAATCTCCACTGTTTCTGGTTCTATACTCTGAAATCATGGATCTTTCAGTGAACTTATGGCGAAGATTTTCTGGACAGAGGTCATGCAAGATTTTATATGTCATGACTCCTTGGTCAAAGGAGATCAATGACTTTACATTGAGCCATTTGCAAGTCCATCCGTCCTTATACTTGGCATTCGCTATTAGCTTCTTTGCCCTTGTCTGTAATCTTTGCAACTGGGATAGCTTGGTGTTGGAAAGAGCACTCCAAACAATGTTGCCATAGCGAAGATGGCTTTCAAAGAGAGCTTTATAAAGTTGATCAAGTTTCCTTTGCGGAAGGATGTTTTTCAGCTTTCTTAAGGAGCTCAAGCCCCCTTTCAGCTTATTTTTGATAGCTTTGTACTGCACTTTCCAGTTAAGGCTTTCGTCGATGTTTATCCCTAAGTATTTTGTCTTGTCAACCCTTTTGATAACTTCATTATTGAGGACAAGATCTGGCAAATCATTACCTATCTTATTCAGTTGTCGCCGATGGCCTATAACCATATATTCACTTTTGCTGGCATTCAAACTAAGTTTATTAATCCTCATCCAATTCGATATATTTTCCAGACTCTTACCAAATCAAGTCTGTCGTCCCAGGGCAATAAATAAACCACATCCAATTGAGATTATCGAAGCAGAAAAAACACAAAAGTAACCCTGACAGTTTTGATTCTTTACGAGGATAGATAATCTAATAACACCTTCCACGTTTCCCAATACCCATGGATTGATCTGAACGGATCAAATTGTACTGACCAGGCAAACTACCGAAGCATTTTGATGATTTTTTTCTTGTGCTTTGATTTAGCAATGGAAGAGTGATGACCAAGCATCGGCAAACTTTCAAGACCGACCCGAATTCGGTAGAAATGATAATACTCGGAACAGGGATGATCAATTTGGGCAGGAACAACATCGAGGACCACCTCAAGGTAATCTTGGCTGTGAGACTGTTAGTTGTTCTTTTCATGTACATTAAATTCCCGCATATAAGAACCTACCAAAATAGGAACCTAGAGGCTGTTTTTCCTAAATTATGCACCTTGTAATTAAGAACCCGTTTCGGTATAATGAAACATAGGTTCTTATTGCAGGGGTAGCAACGTTGATTTTTTATTGTTTCTATGAAGTTCATTTTGGTGCCAATTGGTTGTTTAAGTGTGATTCTTCTCCTCAATTAGTTATTAGTTCCTTAAGAACCCTTCCAGAACAAATAATATGGCTAAACATATTTTGTAAGGTTCTGAAAAGGCCTACAAAAGGCTTCTCTCTCAATGCTTAGGCCTACTTATGATTTCTCTCTCAATGCTTAACCTTGCTCACTGTGGGAGGAGACAGTCCCCCCTGGGCCTCTAATAGCATTTGCATGGCGGTGCGGCTCTGGGGGTAGGGCTAACTTAAGTTAGTATAGACTGTTACTTGTCTTACAAAGACGCATGCGTACCTTAAGCTTCGTAATTTCACCTTCCCACGAGCTTTTCATCAAGCAACTTGACCCTGGCATTTAATGCCCGGTGATAGTCCTCATACGGTCTAGCTGCACTGATGAGCCCTGACATTAGGCGAAACCGGTCTGTAGCATGACTTGTGAGGTGCCTGATGATTTCTCTCTCTATGCTACAAAAGGTATCCTTCAAATGAGACCCTTGAAATTAGTTCCTTGAAATTAGTGCTTGCGCCAAGTCTATTTCGTCAATCAAAAAAAAATTGGGAAAGGGAAAATTAGGAAAGGGGAAAGCGAAATGTTTCGTTGTTCACTGTATCAGGCAGACTTATTACAGATGACGAAATAGACTTGGGGCAAGTCTACTTTAAAATAAGAACCTATTTCAGCCTTTCTCTCTCAAAAAGTAGGTTCTTATCTTATATGCGGGGATTTACTGTATTCTTATCTTGAAATGCTGTAACAGGTGAATCAAGGAAGAAAAAAGAAACGTTTACAAGCTTGGAGTTTGCAAGCTATTGATGATTTCGTAAAAGTGAAAATAGCGAGTTTGCGAAACCACGACGGCAACCGCAACTCCAACGCAATGTTGCTTTTATTTCAGAACTTTAGATTCAAAAGATTCCTTGTTTTTCGTTCGAATTTGCTTCCTTTGAGAGACTTTGAAGTTGTACTTTTCAATTTCACAACTTGAAATGCCCATTTCTATCGTTCTGTACTGCAGATCTAGGCATCCGAAGTAAAAGTCAGTTGTTTCAAGGGTTTGTCTTCAAAGAAAAAAGATGACTCTCAGGAGGCCTCATTTTGGCCTTTTGAATGATATATTAAAGGTAGCATACAGTAACAATGGTCGCTTTGCAGGATATCAAATGATGTTCTAGCTGGCGTTGCCGTCTTGGTTTCGTAAACTCTCTAATCATTGTGTGGCCAACGTTATCACACGCAAAGGTCTAGGAGAAACCTTTTTATCCATTTCCCATTATTGTGAGGCTAATTTGTTACTAAATTTAACAAAGTAGTTTGGACCCTTTTTTAAGGATTTGGAGCAGTAGCGTAACGGAGCAGCTCGGGGCCCTTTGTAATGTAACTATACAGGGCCCCCTTGAGGCGGCAAATGCGTCAACAAAGTTTGCCAAATTTCCGACACCAAAACAGTGTTTTAACGGCAAATCAGTTTAAAGGCAAGCCCAGCACATAAAACGTCTATAATCAGGCAGGGTTCATAGAGGTTTCAGATATCTAGGCACATTAGAACAAGAAGCATTTTGGAGAGGACGTCAGGGCGGCTTAATCCGCTTAATAAGCTGTTTTAGCAGCAAGACGCGGACGTCTTTGAAAACGAAGCTACTTTTTTATGTTTTAGAGCATTTTAATTTTCCAAGCTTTTCCCTCCCAGAAAGCTGCTCACAGACGGGCAAAGAACGGTTTGCATTCTTGCATTTCCATCATTTGTGAATATGCTCATATTGCAGTTTTCTTCCCTTCTCGATGTCCTATTTTTGCAGTGCGGCCTTCAAAAGTATACTTTTCAGGTTGTCAGTTTCAGAATAGAACGTACAATTCGTCTCTCGAGACTCGCAAAAAGTTTCAAAGTTGATTTCACATTGTAATTTACATCCTCGAATAAAAGAATTATGCTGGCGTCTTCTTGATTCGCGCCCAGCCTATCCCCTCAGGAATATTTTTCAAACCATGCTCTTTAGGTTATTCTTTCCCATATTGCCATCGAATGAACAAGAGGATTGTGATCAATGATAGGCATCCCCAGAAAATTTTTGGAAATCGAGCTTGTCAAGTAATCTGCTAAATGCGATGATGTTCCCTAGAAGATATCAATTCATTTTTTAAAAGTTTGCAATTTATAGCATTTCTTAATGAATTCATATTGCATTCAATTCAATTCACAACGGCATTCAATTCACGAGAAGTCGTGGGGTGTTTTTGAGGGGTCCCAAGGTATTTAATGCAAATCAACGCGCTGTTTCTCCAACTTTAGATTAGTACGTTACTGAAAACCATAAGGGGCTCGTTCGGGGCCCCCTAAAGCTCAAGGGTCCTTAGGATTTGCTCAAACCACAACCACTATACGTTACGCCACTGATTTTGAGATGAAACATTTTTAGAGAATCTCTTGTAACTTCATACGCATAAAACCGATTTTGACAAACTAAATTTTTGTATCTAAATTGGCATGGTAGCCACAACAATATTAGCAGTTTATTGGAATTCAATGAATAGTCTGAAAGTTTCAGACATTCAAACATGTAAAGATTTCGTCTTGCACCCTCTATTTGAATCGTATTACCCGTGAGTTTTTATAAGGAACTGCTTATAAGCAATTCAACTCACAGATCTCCAAGAAATTAAGAAACTTCAGTACCAGGAATATGTAACTTAAGAAATTATTGATTTTGATACAGGTGATCCTTAAATATGTTTACTTCATTTTCACTTCTTGCCTTTCTCATAGTACTGAAAAGATACTTCAGTAATATCTAAACATTAGAAATGCTTAAAAATCCTTGTTTTGCAATGTTCATGAGGGCTCTGGTAGTGAACATGAAGATTGCTAATGGAAGCTCTAAGAAACTAGTAAGGAACGCTGGGTACTGAAGATCTGATAGTTTTAAAAGACTTCAAGTATTGGCCCAAATTCGTAGTTTCTTATGAAAATGTACTTGTTATCTATTTCATAAACTAGAATTAAGTAATTCATTTTCCTCTCATTTCCAAGGTCGTGCAGAGCCATGGATGCAGAGGGAACCACCTCAAGTAACGGAAAATCCTCAGGATCGAAGAGATTTTCAGGTACGTGTGCAGTACGATTATTTTGTTATTTTGTAAATTCAATTTTGTGGTTTAATGTTCCCCTTTTCCGTCTTAAGATCCGGTAACAGAAGATCACAGAGATTTGCATTAGTATTGCCCTTATAAGCTAGACTTGAACAGACTCTGCCCAGAAAAGCTCTGGAACAAATTCCAACGAAGATCCCAGTACTCCAGCTACAACACGCGATTCTGCAGAGATCTTCAGATTCCGAGGTATAATCCGGAGTATGCCGAAAAAGTATTTTCCTATTCAGCTGTTAAAGGGGCAGGGTCACGTAATGTAAACAAACTTCTTTCGAAACGACGATTTTGCAGTATTTTTGATAGGCCATATCACAATGATTTTCCACTACTTTCTCAAAATGAAAGTGTTATTTTGTAAAAAAAACAACTAAAAACATATATGATGAGCCGAAAGCCAATTAAAACACCACTCCCTGGAAGATCAGCAATGCGATTAGCCCTCAGTATTTTCTTTTTGTGTATATTATAATGAATGGAACTTTCTTTTTGTAAGCTGATGGTATTTGGTGAATAAATAATTTAAAATGAAAATGAACTCAAAAAACCATGACTGTCTTCGCTAACACAGTGCGTCTCAAAAAATTCTTCGACGGTTGATAAACTATGAACAAAATTGCGTTGTGATCAATTGGCTCCATTGTAAGATATCCATATTCCTAAGATCATGATTAAGTTTAAACACCAGAATCTTGAATTCCGTTGAACATTCACCGAGTTATAAGCTCTTGAATTTCAACATTGTGCAAAAGTTGAAATAACAGGCTTCTTGATAGCATTTGCAATGGAAGATCATGTGACCAGCTTTTGGTTGTTTCTGGGACCAGCTTTTGGTTGTTTCTCGGTTACTTCAGGAGGTTGCGAATCGGCTAATAAAGAACCAAACACTCGATCAAATCATGAGGATGCAGAAATACGCCAGTGCATTTAATTTCTTTGGAGTTGTAGGAAATGAATTTCTAAATAAATACTGAAGCTTTTTGATCTCATGACCGTAAAATCTGCAAAAGGCATTCGATAAAACTGTTTTCCTTGTAAATATATGTTGTTACTTTCGTGTTGTTCCGTGTAAAAAACTTTCTGTCCGATGTGATCGCTTTGATCGTTTTTCGGGCATTTCACAAATGAGGGATTTTTCGTAAAGTTGAATTTATGTTGTATTCCCAGTACTCGTAAAACACCCGAAGAATCGCAAAAATACTTCGTTCTTTCGGCTATCAGAATTTATACAGTTCCAATCCACCTTTGGTGTTGTGAATTTTCGAGTGCCTGAACTTGTTTTGGTGAGACCGGTGGTTAATGAAGGAGCTGATGACTAAGCATTTTCATAATAATAATGTATATTGAAAATATAGCACTTTATTTAACAGGACCAGAGGCCACCATTCGAGCAACAGCGAGCTTGGCATGAGCCTCCCGCGGACAGGCAAAGACAAGAAGAGCCTCGACCTGACAACAGATGGTCTGCTGAGCCAAAAGAGCCCCAAAGAGGAAGTTATGATGAGCCTAGGCATAATTTCAATGAACAATTTAGAGGACAGGAGAGAGATAACTTTGGCAGACAAGGAAGTTTCCAAGAGCGTCCTGAAGAAATTAGGCAAGAAGATATGGGAGGCAATTTTCGACCACCCTTTGGAGGAAGAGACGAAGCTCAAGTTGATTCACAGTTTAGGCCTCCAGAACAAGAAAGAGATTTACAGCGACCATCCCCTGATGCGGGCTTTAATCAGCATGGCCCACCACAGCATGATTATGCTCCTGATCAAGGTCGTCAACCCCCTGGTTTCCAAAGCGCTCCATCCGAAGGATTTCAGTTCCAACCCCCACCATCTCAGGTATGTTTTGTGTTTTGTGCTTTCTGGATGTACATGATTGTAGTTGCCACGTGATCAAGACTATAAAGACTTCCATTTTGCACTGTTCACGGCTAATCACCAAGTCTGTTGTCTACTGCCTTTTGGCTGTTAATTATTATCATTTTATATTACTAGAAATAGCTATCGCTAATTAATGCCCACGCTTCACCTGTTGGTTGGAAGCAGGAAACATAACAGAACAGAAAGTTGAGAAAGAAAATTGAGGGAAACAGACAAGGCATGCAATCACTTACTATTGCAATGGGAATGAAGGAGGACTCTGGGCTCTGGCCCTCTCCAAACTTGAATAATAGCAGTACACGCTTTTTTTAATAAGAAACTAGCATCAGGCCATAGTACTAAAGCTCCTTAGTTTTGTCCATTTTAGTACTAAAAGTTTCTTAATTGGTTTCTTATTTTTTTGAACGCAGAATTATCAATGTAGTCACAAACAGTGTTGCAGATGTGTTTCTTGACATTTAAAAACATCATGTAGGAATAAACAGTGTTCTATTATGTTAAAACACAAATGGTTAGTTAATATTGCTCAAGAATAAAGGCACAGGGATATATTTGCTATAATATCCGTGCTCTTGACTTTTAAAGTTTCTCAATGCTTCTCAGACATGATACTACAGTTTCTTAAAACTTTGGCCATCTTAGTACTAGTTTCTTAAACCAGTTAAGTATAAAAAAAGTGTAGTTTTGATAAGAAACTTCCTACAAGAAGCTTAACTCTCCTATCGCCAGAAACCCCAGTATCGTGTAGTTACAACACGAGAAACGTTTCACAAAATTTTACAAAATGGAATCCTTGAAATGTTTTGACGTCAGAGTCAATGGTTTTCTGAATCTCCTTAAGAGACCCTCGAACGGAACGGCTGCTAAAAGTTTTGTTATGAAATGTTCACGAGGTCACCGGCAGCGAAAAATACTCTCCCATTGATTCAACAAGTAAGTACTTAAAATTTTGGCCCAGTTTAAGATACCTGCTCAATATGCAACGAGAAAACTGGATTTGGCCTTGCATACCTAGGCCAGCCCGCATGGTAAACAAATCCCACAATATCAAACTTCATTTATACATCAATCAACTCCAATCAATAAATTATTGAAAACGAAAGTCTTGTGAAGATCCCAACAAACGCTTTTTGTTGATCAGTAGAATTACGATTGTCATGAAATCGGTTGTCATTGAGCTCTGAAAACATAAGAACAAAGCCCTCAATTGTTTTGCGTCATAATAGATGGTGGTGAAAAGTTTTTCTGACGCATTTTCATATCGACCTTTCAAACAGGCTTACTTTCCCGCGGCAGACTACAAACCCTGTCGCGATTCCGCGTGGGCAATTAAATCTATTGTCTGTCTATTGTGGGGTGAGTGGCCCAGCGGTTTACACACTTTCCATTCGGTGAATGAAGTTAATCTCAGTCGTATGACGTCAAGATCTTGATGGTTGACCTTTTTGATGCCTGACCAAGCAACTCACTTCACCGTCCTTCAGAAGGGACGCTACACTAGGGGTTGCTTGCCTTGATGCAGCATGCATAGTCGGCTTGAACTAGCTTTAAATACAAATCTTCCATGAATGAATGAATGAATGAATGAATGAATGAATGAATGAATGAATGAATGAATGAATCTATGAATGAATGAATCTATGAATGAATGAATGAATGAATGAATGAATGAATGAATGAATGAATGAATGAATGAAAAAGTTTCATTTCATCTCAATAGGAGTTTTTGTGACGATCTCCTGTGACCAGTACTTTGGAGTGTGAGCCAGCAATTGTTGAGTTAACTCGTAAGACACTGCTTTTTTATTTGAAGAAAATGCTCAGATATTAAGGCTGGTATTCGTAAAATACTTAGAATTGGAAGCTGTTTTCCAGTGGGAAAGGAAATTAGCCAAGAATACTGCAAAAGGAATTTTGAAGTGAAATTTGTAACGTAGATGTGGAATTAAAAGGCGACGACAGACTCGGCCATCGGTTTGAATTTAGTTTAAGAGGCAGCGACATATATGAATGGCAATTTGAGCTTGGTTAGGTTGGATTTGATAAAAATCATCAATAACCATGTAGAACATGTAAAGCAAATTAGGTTTGGGAAGATTTAGCAATGTTATTTAATCATTAGCTTACTGAAGAGGTATATGGTGCAAACTTAAGTCATCTAGGATTTCATTGACTCATGTTGATAACTATCTTTTCTCACTCAGCAGAGTAATGATATGCGGCCTCCCTATCGACCTGACTATCAAAATCCACCTGGTATGCCTCCGCAACGTTTTGAGCCACCATCTTCACAGCGGCCACCAGAGAGTCATCAAAACTTCCCTCCACCGCCATGGCAACAGCAACAACAAAACCAACCACAACAACAACCCTTTCATCATCAGCCTCCTGCTGACCAACCCATGCAGCCTCAACAAGGCCAGTTTCAACAAGGCTTTGGAAACCAGCCACAATTCCAAGCACCAGCCCCTGGACAGCATCAGCAAGCACCTCCACCCGTTGTGTCAGCAACACCTCAAGCATCCGGTCAGCCGCAGTTTGTTCACGCCCCTAACACGGGCAACATACATCCTACCCAAGGACAGCCTTCCATTCCACCACCAAATTATTTCCCATCATCAAGCCAGCAGAGTGCACCACTCTACCAGTCTGCCCCTCCTGTAGTAACAACTAGCAGCATTGCAGTTTCCATGCCAGCGATGCCTGGAATGCATAGTTTTCAAATGCCATCCATCCCTGCTTCGAATATGATGCCTGCAGGTGGCATGGCAGGTGTACCAGGTATGCAGCAAGGGGTCCCACAATCCACATCTCAAGCACCGACTGCACCATTACCTCAAGGCCAAGCAGCTACTTCCACGCAGCCAGCTAATCCTCAACTCGATGCTTACATTGCTGCAGCATCTGCAGCGCAGCAGTATGCGCAATATTACCAGGTAAATGCACTGACATGCTTCTAATTCTTGCTTGGTAAAGGGTCAGTTTCATCCAGTTTGCCTTGCACACGCCATCTCTTTGTTGGCCTTTGTTGTCGTCATTTTCATGGCCATGGCCAAGTAAGAAATGGTATGTGCAAGGCGTGATGGTTGATTTAGACCTTTTCTAAGAGTTGATACTCACAGCCTGTCATTTGACAGGAACTATTGATTTTAGACAGAAGGTAGGATCTGTGCAGCTGAATCAGCAAGGAAAATCAGTTGATCCATGACGGGCACAACCAACGAGTTAGCCTGCGTGCAGACTATACCGTCAGGTCTACACTCAGGCTACCAACCAGTATGCAACAACAACTTTCATCTCCTAACAAGTTAAGTAATCAATCGCAGGCTGCTCTCACAATGTGATGTGCCATGCTTACTTTTTACTTTTACTTTTAATTTAAGGCGAAATATGTGTGGAACGATCATGCATCAAATGCTTTCCAGGTTTGCCTGTCCTTGCTAAAGATGTTATTTCATCTTTTGTTCTATAGCACCCTTCATTATCGTGCCAGGCTGTGTTATCTCTCTGCCACCTCTTCGCCACCCATGGTTTATAATACTCATTTTAATGCTTCATCTTTCCTTGGTCTTAACAGGTGACCAATCAACTTTTCCCTTCTCGTTCTGATCTTCTTGGACAGCTTCCTTTCAGTATATACCATATAAAGCTTTTTTTGTCATGTGCTGACTCTAGTAGACCCCTTTTACCATTCTTAAATTTCTAGGTAGTGCATGGACCTTTTAGCGATTACTCCAGTGTACTGGTCAGTGCCCAAGTTTCACTATTATGCTGCAAAACTGATTCAACTGTTGCCATGTAGAACCTCAGTTTCCTTTCATTGCCATCTAGCATGCACTTTGTAGCAGTAATAAAGAAAATGCCGCTTCCGCCGAGTATACCGGGTGACCCTGAAAAATGTCACGAGCTAAATGACAACCAGCTTTATGAATTCAAAAAGCTATTGACAAATGCCTTGTATGACCGTTTAGTTGAAAGGCTTGGCTATCTTTTTTTGATGTTGCAAGGTCACTTAGAGCCGTTATTACCATCCGAAAAAGCGAGATTTCAAGAATTAGCTGACTGCGAATTCCAGGTTTCTCATGTAGAGTGAAATAATCGCCATCTCTTTTTCCAGTCAACGTTTTTGAAAACTTTACTTAGAGATGGATTTGAAGACGTTGGTCGCAATCTGATTTTTGCAAAATGAATGACCTCTGTTTTTTATTTAATTCCGAACTCCCATTCAAATTCGGAATGTGGTTTTCTCACATTTTCCAAAACATGGACTGGAAAAGAAGAGAAATGTTCGGTAAATGAATGAATTTACCTATTCTTAACTGGTTTCTTGAAGGGTAATCGTTCCTTAAGCTGACCAAGCAACTTATCAAAAGATAACTAAACCCTTCACCTACAGAAACCTTGTTTGTGCGTATTTGGTTTAAAACTAAAATGAATTAATAACAGTGTACCGCACTTGGTGTTAGAAGACGTAAGGTCATGTGGCCTATTCCAAGAGGGACACTTAAATTTTACAAATACAACTTTAAGACTAAAAAAGAAAAAACAGGAAAATACAAGGAAAAATGCGAAGCAGAACGGAAAAGAAACATCACACAAGTAGTTTAAAAGAAAAGTGAGAGACTGGCAGTTCTACACCAAACCCAAACCATGCTATGGATCTAACCCTTTTATTTAGTAGGCTTCCATCAGTTTTATACCACTTGCTTATTTGCAGCGTATTTGCTTTCTTTACTTGGGTCACGTGGTATGTGGTAGAAGTCAAATTTTTATAGATCGGCTCGTACTTATTGTATCGTTTTCGTTACAGCAATTAGCAAAGCAGCAGGAAACTATCAGTCAACAGCCGGTGAGTAGATCTTTTATGTAGCATCTCCATTCACATTCAAAAGTGTGGTGTACAACTTTTTCATGAAAATTTTCGTCTTACAGCCTCCGTAACACCGAGACAGGCCTGAGGCTTCCAATGAAAAAACAACCAATGGCCAAAAGCGTTTTCTTTGAGAGGAGCAAAGTTGTGGAAGAGCCTCTCGGACTGGGTCAAAGCAATCATCCTCCCTTTATTTTTTCAAACAAATTTTATTGGGTTTTAACTGATATTTGAATCTTATTTGAATAGGTATTTGAAATTTGAATCGAAAGACAATTAATCAGGCCTTACTCGGAATATTTCAGTAGGGGAGTGACAAATCGCACTCCTAGTCCATTTCAGGCGTGTGATGGAGTGCAGTTGCAAATCAACATTAAAAATATGTCAACTGGAGTTTTACTTGATCAGTTTTACTAATTCAAAGTTATTCCTACCTTTTACTGTTGAAAGAAACTTGTTTGATTGTTGAAAACATTGATTCATCTGACTTCACAATTTCGAATAAACTGTAATTGTGGATAACGAAGATAAAAAGAGCACAAAACACTCTGTTATCGATTTGAAGCGGTAATAGATGTTTCAGTCTCCTTTTTCTTAACTATCAAGGTTTCTAATAAAGTGCTTGATAAGGCACTTCTCTTTGCTTATGGAAGCTTTAAGAAACTCGTAAGAAACTCTGAGTACTCAAAATCTGATAATTTTAGCGCTGGCCCAAATTCTTAGGTCCCGTTCACACTGTTCCATTTCTGTTATGATCCGTTTTTGTTGCATAGATGCTACCCGTTCACATTACTCCATTTCTGTACGAAAACGGAGGGAAAAACCTCCGTTTTTGTGCGTTCACATTGAGTCAGAGCGATTTCAAATACCTCCGTTTTTGTAACCTCCGTTTTTGTGGATATCCACTTTCGATAGCGTTTTCGAAAACGTCCATTTTTGTGGCGTTTTTGTGCAGATCAATGTGAACACTTTCACAAAAACGGATGTTTTCCTCTCCGTTTTTGCACAAAAACGGTGCAGTGTGAACGGGGCCGTAGTTTCTTATAAAAAATGTATATCTATCCGAAAGTAAGTTGAATTACCAAGAAAGGAACTGGTCTCTCAAGAACAAACAGTAGGTCAAAGAAATAACTCTTCAATCTAAGTTATGTTACATCCTTCAGGATTATCTTTTGTAAACAATTTAATGATAACAATCAAGTCATTAAGGATTTTGGATTTAGGACTTCCTGATTGACATATTGTTACAGACAAATACAAGATTTTAATCCTCGTTTGAAAAGGTAAGGCGTGCGATTTATCACACTCCTTGGACAGAGAAGGTGTGCGCCAAGGCGTGCGAGAGCGATCGCACGCCATTCCCAGTAAGGCCTGATTAATTCCATCAAACACAAGATTCAATATCTGAATCCTGATAGTGCACTTTTTGAGAATCCTTTAAAACAGGCCTAGAATCATGAACAGATTTTCTGCCTTAGAGCACCGACTTTTACATGGTTTATTACGTATTGTCCCGTTGGGAGAGTGTAAATGTCATCCTCGCGAGTATAACAACATTGTTCCAGGCGATTTTCATCCTCCCTAGAGAACAGCACGTGCTAAAACAGGTTGAATTTGTCGCTGCTACCAGGTTCGCATCAGCTGTATCTCAGCCCATTTTTAGCTTGTTTTGAAATATGATTATGAATATGATTATGTTGAAATATTTGGAAACTTCGGTTCGGTTCCTTATTTGAAGGTTTCTTGAAGGGGCTTTCTGTAGAAAATGAGGGAGTGACTTATTTGGGTCAAATAAATTTTGAAATGGATTTGACCATTTCCTCCGTTAAATTCATTATCTATCTTTATATCCAGGAAGCAGTGGCCTTTCAAAGGAGGATTATTTTTTATTCTCCCGGCACCTATATTCGTCCATCATAATGTGTGCTTTGTTTTACAGGCATCAGCTGGGAACAAAGATGCAGCCAATTTAGCCAGTCAGGCTAAGGCTTACGCTCAGTATTATCAACAGTATTACCAGCACATGCAATCAATCCTCCATATTGCGCAGGCTCAGCAAGCAACTCGCAATGTTCAACCGCAAGCAGCATCAATGACAGCTCCTGCTGTTCAGGTATAGGCTTTGAAATATATTCTGCAGACTCGCCCCAAGGCTTAAACACTCGTTGTTCACCATGGTCATTCGCATCTTCAAAGTCGACTTCAGTATTAACTTGCATTAGTTCTTGGCCAAGTTTCTCTGTCTTGCAATCATGGTCGACAATGGGCCTTCAAAGTCCGTCTGACATACCTTTTTGAGTATATACTTGCAGTTGTTTGGTTACCAGCTAACTTTTGTCTTACCTTAACTTTATGTCTTACCTTAGCTAACTTATATCTTAACTGATGTCTTAACTTATGCCGTATGTCTTATGTTTAACTTGTCTTGTCTTACCTTAACTTATGTCTTACCTTAGCTAACTTATGTCTTAACTGATGTCTTAACTTATGTTGTATGTCTCATGTCTTAACTTGTCTTGTCTTGCCTTAACTTATGTCTTACCTTAGCTAACTTATGTCTTTACTGATGTCTTAACTTATGCCGTATGTCTTATGTCTTAACTTGTCTTGTCTTACCTTAACTTATGTCTTCGTTCCCGTTTGTGCATCTCAATCTCCTCCCTTTCGTAATAGTAGTTACGTGTACTAACTAGTTTCATGTTGTTTTCTATTTATTTATGGATGTATATAGTGGCATCAAGAAACACGTACCGTTTTGCCCTCTTCTCTGTATTATTGTAGCGTAGTTTGTAGTTATAGTAATCAGTGATATTATTGGTGAATTCTGAATGGAATGTATAAAAGATGTGGAACTGGATGTTAGACGGACTTAACGAAATAGGCTAGGGGGCAAGTCTATATATTTTGGTATTTAATGTAGGATTTATAAAAGATAACCTCAGTTTGAATGGTCTGACTGCGTTGCATCTATGAGAATGAAAATTTGAAAGGTTTGCTACCGATAGATGAACTGCGTTTCATTCATCTCATCTTACGTAACATTCAGTCACCAAATTGTTCCATAGTTTGCTCTGTTGAATCAAAAGAGATATCTTAGGCAAGTCTGTAAAATATGAGAAAGTTACCACATGCAACAGTGCATTTTCGTGCTTCGTGCAGCTCCAATTTAGTGGTAAAAGTACAAACTTAGAATGTTTTCCCAAGACCCATGAAATGCTAGAGCTCCAAACTCCATTTTCAGACTACTAATTTCTTCGTACGATATGCCAAATTGTACGTTGAAATGTCAAGCATTTAATTACAGTGATTTGAAATCGTCTGATTCAAAAATCTTTTATGTGCGTTCGATCAACCACCGGACACCTGGTTGATTTGCTTGAATTAATTACAATGAAACCTTTTACCATTGTATGAATTATACTCAAGTCGTTTACCATCAAGTTGAGCTACAATATTGGTGCCTCAAGGAAAGAAGTACTTCTCGACAGCTTAGTTAATAGGTCCTGTATGAATTTTAGCAGAAAGCTGAGGAAAATGAGTTGAAAAATGGTTACGTAATCCATCTTTTTTCGCCTCTAGAGTGGATAGATTTGTTTAGAGCAAATATGACAGTCTTGGATAGCAGTTAGTCTTCTTTGAGGTTTCTTCTTCTTATTGAAAACTATCTTGCTTTATTCCCGATATGTCCGATTAGGTTCAGTAATTTAACTAGCTTTAATCGGTCATTCCTTCCGGTCGAAATTGGAAAATCTCCTGCAGGAAACCCCTTTCACAAACCTGCAAAACGAGCGAAAGCAACAAGCAAGAATTTCCCTTGTTCTCCCCCTTAGCAATAATGACACTTGGATGCGTTCATGTACTGCATCGTCTTGGGAGAATATAATTATCCTGACTAAGTTATTCATACCAGGGGGAAGACTTTTTTAATTCCCAAAGAGGATAGCACATGCTGAAGCGTTCTGAGGTCATCGCTGTGAGGGAACCATGTCAGGGAAACTTGCCTATAAATTTAGCACGTTTTTAAGGTTTCTCGAAAGGACGTTTTCAAGAAAATACTTGTAAAATTTGAACGGAGTGATCGATTTCAGCCAGGAGAAATTCTAAAAATAATTGAACATGTTGGCTATGCAATCAGATACTGTAAAATCTCATTGCTTATATACCAAGGGAGCCGTAGCCTTTCAAACGCCGGGCCTTTTTTACACATTTCTATTTAGGTCCTAAGCATAAGCGTACGAGGCGGGGGGGCCGGGGGGCGGTAGCCCCCCAAACATTGGAGAAATTTTCAAAAATCAGCCCCATTCGGGCAACTTTTTGCCCTTAGTCGGGCAAAAATGTTGGCAAACAATGGGCTTTGTGTCGGACAGCCCCCCTAGATTTTTTCTTCCCGTACGCTTATGGTCCTAAGAAACGTCTTGATCACGAAATGATAAGAAATGCATCAGAAAATCGTTTTAACTTTCTCTTATTGCAGCCAGCACAGCCGCCTGCAATCAGTAGCCAGTCCGTTGGAGGTCCAGCTCCTCCGCCACAGCCTCCACTGCCACCGCAACCTCAACCACCACCTCCACAGCAGCAGTACCAACAGCCCTCACAGCAACAGCAACAATCAGGTATGCAAGTAAATCAGCCAATGTCATACCAACAGCAAGGAGCTCCTCCTCCCCCTTGGCAACCACAAACAAGCGGTATGCCACAACAACAACAGCCACAGCCACCTCAGGCTCCTAGTAGCTTAGGAAGTCATCCATTGCCCGGAAGCATGCCACAGTCTAGCATGCCATCGCAACAACAACAGTTTGTTGGAAACATGCAAGGCCAGCATCAGCAAATGCATGTGCAGGGTCAAGCACAGTCTCGCTTTGATCAACAACAGCAACAACAAGGACAAATTTTCCAGGTATATTTCTATTTGGAGACAATTCTTCGCACTTATTTACAGGTTTAAGACCCTGTATCAACCAACAAACTTTGCTGATTTATGATATTCCACAATATACGTATTCTCTAAATTTTAAGCATGAGCCAGGAATTTCTGTATTTGCTGTATGCAGAAATTACTCAGCATTTAGCTTAAAAATGTTTGATACAAGATCTTTAAAACGGCAGGCGCAAAAATCCATTTACGAATAATTTCCTTTTGTCCCTTGGACGCTCGGTTATTCTGTACCTTTGTCCCTGTGGTCCCCAATAGAGTGATACGCAACTAGATATAGGGGAGGGGACGAAGGCAAAGAAATGACCAAGCGCATTAGGGACAAGGACAGACACTTTGTACTTTGTAGCTGCAATCATTTCCTGATTTTCCTGTGTTTTGACCCATGTTTCCCCGCCTTACCCTACCTTATTAAGATATTAACCTCCCTATAGTCTAACCAGTATGACCCGATGCGACCACAAACATCCCAGCAACAACAACAACAGCAGCAGCAACAACAACCATATGCAGGAAATTCACAACAGGCAGGCAATATGCAGCACCCTTGGCAGTTGCAACAAGAAATACCAGGTGCACCTTCGCAGGCAAATGTAGGAAACCAAATGCAAAACAGGATGCCAGCAGATATGGGTGGTTTTGCTTCACAGGCACAGCAGCAGCAGTTTGGAGGATCATCTTCGCTACCAGGGCAACATCAAGCACAGTCATACCAACAGCAACAATATGGACAAGCGCAGCCTCAGGGAATATTTGCTGGTTTTGGTATGAATAGTATCTTTGGTTCATCGGTTTTTTTTTTGTTTTTTTTATTTCCATTTATTGGGTGAAAGAGCAGAGCAAACATGGTCTTACATTAACTTCTGTGCATGGGTATTGTGGACACGATTTGTGCGTTAATCGTGTCCACAATACCTGGCCTAGACGTTCCTAAATGAATAAATGTATTTCATCACCTTGCTTGTCTTCAGTTCATTGCTTACCTTCTCTTCCTTGCTTGAGAGCCGATGATTGTGCTCTCGACTGTCGGATATGGGCCTAAATTTTTGAACTGTACCGTGCTCTGAAAATTATGACCTGGGAACTTCAGGATGAGTTGTTGGAAGGTTGCGTCGATCTGGGTACTAGTTCTCAGGTCATAATTATTAGTGCGCGGCTGTCGAGAGCAAAGGCATCGGCTGCCAAGCAAGAAAGAGGAGATCAGCAATCAATTGAAGACAAGCAAGGCAACAAATTACTAAAGTTCATTTAGGAACATTTGGGCCAGGTATTGTGGACACGATCAACACACAAATCATGTCCACAATGCCCATGTTCTGTGAAGCAGATCTTTCATTTCCGCCAGCCATCATAGGTTCCAGATCTGTAGAAAGGTTGGAACAAAATCCATGATGTATTTCTTTGGATTGAATTACTCGAAAGAAACCTCAGCTACTTTGCTATCATTTCACTTTCGGGCTTTCAGAAATCTTGAATATTTTTTAAAGTTTACAACTTTATTTGTACTTCAAGTCATTAGATGATGTGACATGATCAAATTTCAAAATCGTAATCCAGAACAGTGAAAGACTTGTGCTTGATATCATGAAAACTGACAAGGAAGGCTAGGATACCGCTCCGATGAGCTTTGCTTTTCAGCGTCCTAAAACTACATTTCTGTGATGCCATTTAGAAATAGATGAAGAACGATGAAAAGTCTGCGATAATCTTCAGTCATTCGTTTCTATATCTTGAAGGTACACAGCAACCTCCACAACCACCAAAGCCTGGGGAGCAAGCGCCCGTTGGTTCAGCGGTAAGTATCATTATAATTTACGTAACACATGAACTCCTTGATACTTTGTATTGTTCCCAATGAACCATATTACAGAGAGCTTTAAATGATAGTACCCAAACCAGAAAGACAGGTCACAAAACTGTTTGATTTGGAGAAATTCATTTAACTAAGAACTTGAGCATTCAGTTCTTGTTTGACCAAAAATTACTTGTTGGTCCAAACTGTTTTTATTTGTACCATCGTAAACGAGAAATCGTCGGATTTAATGATAACTCAAGGGTGTTAGGATACGGATGCTTTGTTTGATTACTTACTTAGCTTGTTTGGATCCTTGTGCCTTGTTGTCTTGTCTGCTTTTCAGTTCTGTTTCGTCTTCAGCTGATCTGTGCAACTGAACACGGAGTTGGGGTCAACCGCTGTTAAGTTGCTCGAATATAGCTCCCTTGTATTTTTATGTCTTAGTGCGCCTTCGCAGGAGAAAGGTTTCAAACCACGAAGCCATAGGGAAAGCTTTTTGCGAGGAAAAAGATTTTCTATTCAAGCTTTGCGGTTTGAAACTTTTCTTTTGCGAAGGCGCACTAAGACACACAAATAGAAGGGAGTTATATTCGAGAAATAGAAGGGAGAAGGGAGTTATATTCGAGCAACTTAACAGCAGTTGGGCCTAACTTCGTGTTCAGTGGCACAGATCTATTGAAGACGCAACAGAACGGAACGATGAAGCAGAACAGAAAACCAGACAAGAAAACAAGGCACAAGGATCAAAACATGATAGATAAATAATCAATCAAAACATCCTTATCCTAACAACCTTGGATAGCCATTATATTGTAGATATTTATGTGTTATTCGGCTTTGAGCAGCATCAGTTCTATGTCTTTCAATCGGTGTAAGAAGATGGGTAAAAATTCATTTGATGTATTTCAAATAAGTATGGCTTGAAGGAAACTTTAACCTCTTTGCTATAATCATACCATGACTCTTTTCGAAAATCTGGAATGTTCTTCGAAATTAAACGCATTTCATATTTCAGCACCTCGGGGGTGGTAACTTGAGTTTCCAAGATACAGCGTTGTGCCGTTCAGATCGTAAGAGTACCTCCCATAAATCCGGAAAAGTTTCTGAAAAGTATACCCAGAAATCTGGAAATGCCGAAAAAGTTTAGCAATGAAAGGAGTTTAAAAAACCATATCCATAAATCCGGAAACCGTAAAAGACTCTATCATAGAAAAGGTACCCTAAACATGGCACAACCCCGTACCATGGAAAACTTAAAGACCCATTGTCAACCAACAAACCCAGTGTTGTCAAATTAGTGTTTACAAACAGAGACCTCTTTTGTGTGAGAAGCATTCAGTCACCACTTTGTTTTGAAACGAGCAGTGACAGAAGAATAAGCCTTGCGATCGTTCAATAGCCTAGCAAAAAAATCAATGCTTACGTTTCATGCACCATCATCATTTGGTGTTCTGTTTTGTTACGTGATATATATCAGCTCTAGGTAGCCTAGCTTAGCGTTCCTGGCGAGTAAGCAAAACTAGGCCAGACAGACGACTTTTCTTTATCAAAGTTTGTAATCCCCTACAAGTATGTTCTACCTGGTGAACTAAGATAAAGCAATTATCAAACCTGATTGTTCCACAGGCTTGGTGAATCATCAAACTGGTCACGTTTTCTTGGAGTTGATGTGCCGAACTCTCGTTGTTCTGTTGCAAGAATCTATGTAGCTGCGCAATTTATATTTTCTGACACAGAAAAACATGTAACTACGCTGGAGGATTGTTGATAAACAAGAGAGAAGATTGTTGGTTGACAATGGGTTTTTAAGTTACGTGGGTGTTCAACACATTTGAGATGTGACGACAGATTTCTGCTTCGTAATATATTGTAGACGTTCACATACCATGGTTTTTTTTAGGATGGTTATGATCCTCTTCAAAATTTTCCTTGCAAACTTAAAAGAGGAACACTCTAAAATAATCCCGAAAATATTGAAGGTTTTACAAACATCCAACATCAGAATCATAGCAGAGTAACTTAAGTTCTTTCAAGTCGCTCAAAGAAATAGGTAACGGAATTCTACACTAGTCTTTTCATAATGTGTAATCGGCAATCCTATTTGATCGTAGGCATCAAATGGAATGAATTGGATGTACTCTGTCACCCAGACAACAAATAGTGTGCGACCTCAGCATTTTTCTAAGCCAGTTCTTTACACGTCACCAAGCGTTAGCAGCCAGGTAATGTATTCCGATGATCATTTTGCTAAAGTATTGGTTTTTGTCGGATGAGTAAAGAACTATCCCCATTTGAAAGGCTAGTGCTTCCTGGATACTAAGATGATAATATTGGCAAATGTGTTGTTTAAAGACCCATGACTGACCAGCAGCCTTTGCGCGCCTTTGTTTTTGTTTACAAAAATTGTTGGACTGATAACAATTAAGCTAATTTATCATTCATCAAGCGAGACCCACACAGAATTGTCAACATTGATAACTACGACGATGTAGTAAGTCTACCGTTCTTTCAACCGCCAAACGGTTATTCATCATGCTGCATGTAAGCACCTATAATGTCCTGAACACCATTGAACTGACACTAGATACAACAACAACGCAGTTATTGTACTGAAGGTTCAGGACGTAAGAAGATGCTTACTTGCAGCGTTCTCCTGGCTTCTTTGCTTGGACGGAAAACATGAAATCGCAAGGCAGAGAAGATTAAGAATTACCTCTAGATCTCGCTCCAGGATCGGCACAGCTCTGAAGTGGACATCGAAGGAATAACTACGGGGCTTTGTTTCTTGGATCTTTCGACGAAGAAGACCAACAGACCAGTTTAGATCCGTAAATTTTGGCCTACGAATCTCTTTCTTCTACGGGCGCCAGCTCATTCAAAACATGAGGTACAGTTCCTTCATTATTTCCTCGCAATTTGATTTTCAGGCTTTTAGATGCTATTCCTTGTTGAGTTTAATGCTTGATCGTAAAGGTAATTCAGTCTCCAATGTCTGTTTGTCTGCAAATAAGCAAGATTTCCTCTCCTTTTCTCGGGTTTCTTCCTGTCTACTTTGGCCTATAATTATTGCCTCCAATTTGCATAGCTCTGACCATCCAGAGCGAAAATACATGCTTAAATGCATTGTTTATGGACTAAGGAAGCCATTGATATAATTTGTCGTCCATTTAAGTTATTTTAATCGAAGATTAACACGGATTACGAACACAGCTATTTTCTGTATACAGAAATTAATGGAAGCTGTGGGGAAGAGTATTCGGGGCCCGCAAAGGATGCTGGTCAGTCATGGGTCTTTAATGATGGATAAGAACACAATGTTAACTCCGATGCCGGGAAGTACAGGTGAATATTCATCCCACGGGAGGGCATATTCATTCAGCGGGAAATTGCATGCACGATTTTCCCTGAGCCGTTCAGCGAGCGAAACAAGTATGCGAGGGAAATATCCTGCATGCTGTTTCCCAAGGAATGAATATGTCCTCCTAAGGGATGAATATTCACTTGTTTTCCAAGCGTCAAAGTTAATATTGTGTTTATCCCTACCAACTAAGGCCTAAGTCATCATTTGCATGCCTCATAAGAGCTTCCAGGAAATAACAGGATATTTCCCGGGGAACCGCGGGAAATAACAAGATATTTCCCGGAAGATAGGGACATTTAGGCAGATATCAATCCTCATAGGGAAGATATTTCCTATTGAAAATGTAGAATTTCCTTCTTTAGTAAGGATAATAGGCGATATCGTTGCCTTGATGTCCAATGAGCAATGGATTTTCAAACCGGGCATGATTACTAAGCCAGAATGACTACGAAAGATCTTAATGTTCAAAAAGTTATACTGGGTGACTCAAAAAGGTGTTTACGCGTTTGACGGGCTATGGAATAAAAATATGTGGCCGATATTCAAAACTAGAATGTTAACTTGTCAGTCAAGAGCTATCTTAGGCTGCGTTCACACGATGCCGGCACATTTTGAAAACGATGAAAAATGTGACGGTAGCAAAATTTGAGCTAGCGTTCACACGATGCCGGAACAATTTGAAAACGGTCAGAAATTTGCCGGTAAAAAGCTCGTTGCAAGACTTTGTGCCTATTAAGTAAACCTAAATCCTAAGAATCGTTCAGTCTCGTTCCAAAAGCGTCTGAAAATGTTCTATTTTCATCATTTTAAAGTGTTTACACGATGCCGTTTCCAAAATGTGCCGATTAGAGTTCCGTTTTCAAAATCTGCCGTTTTCAAAATCTGCCGGCAAAAAATGTGCCGCTTTCGTGTGAACAGGAGGCCTATCCGTCGAATTTTTCACCGTTTTCAAAATGTGCCGGCATCGTGTGAACGCAGTCTTAGATAAGAAGATTTTGTTTGGTAAAATCGCACGCCGTTAACACCCAATAATTAGCAAAATGTCTGTAAGGGGTTTGCATAGGATTCGAGCATTCAACGTTCCATTTTTGTCCATGATTTGTATTACTTTGAAGTTTAAATTCAATGCCACTGTCAGTTTCAGAAATAGAACTTTAATTTCAGTAGCAACAAGACCAAGGACAGTTTTTTCCAAAATATGCAGAGAGAGGAAAAATACATATATATGTGTTCTACTAAAACCGCGCATCCTCTCTCCAGTCATTTTACGGCCTTACCATATTTATGCTTTATCCAAAAACACATACAAATATAGTTTTTTTATTTTTTGCAATCACCTTCTAAGGGGACCATTATGGAAATAAGGTCAACTCGATCTTTTAATGCTATCCCTGCCACTATAATTAGGGGTGTTTTTAACTTGTATATATCAAATTTGCTATGTAAAATGTATTGTAAATATTTTAATTTTTTTTCATTTATTTTTTCCTTTTTTACCCGTTGTAAATTTTTCAGTGGCAAATACATACTTATTTACCTACTTAGCAAGTAAATCATTGACCAGAATGGAATGTGGAAATGCTCATTCCCAAACACGCCCCTTGCCAGCATGTTCTTAATTTCTGGGTCTAAATGATGAACGATTTTACAAACAAAATTTTCTTACCTAAGTTAGCCTTTGACTGAAAGATTAACATTTTAGTTTTGAATATCGCCCTCGTACAATTTATTCCATAGCCCACCAATCGCGTAAACTTTTTCTGACTCACGTGGTATGTTTTATATTTGATACAATCAATTCTTTATTTCAACTATCTAAGACATTATGATTGATCATCTTGGTTATATTACTGTTCTTTCTTATTCCTTGATTTGCATACTAATATTAGTATTATTTTGTACTATTATTTTGGATTTTACCTTTGATTTATTTTCAGACCTTTTCGTCTTTTCTGTTAATTATTTGATTTGCTTGCTTGTTTGTTTTTGGTGAGCTTATGGTGCCTTACGTATGCAGAAGATACCCAACAATAACCGAATGCTAACTTCCTTCTTGGATAGGCCAATTTTAATCAATTCTCCTAGTTTTCTGTTGCCGTTAGTAAGACTTAACTGTTCTAAATATTATTGAAAGGTTCATATGGTTTTTAAATCAAATTTTCTGCCACGTACGCAAAACAACTGTAGGAAATAACACAGCAACATTTAAGCCTAGCTATTGTTTTTACACATCATGTTATCTTGTCATAATAGGGCTTTATGATTTGTATGTATTATTTCAATTATTACAGTTAACGGACAATTTTGATAACAGACCAACTTTGATTGATTTGGTGTCTTTATATGTATGTTCTTTGTTCAATTCTTTATTTTGACTTCTTTTTATTTAACTTCCTCGAAGACTGGATTTGCATCTGATTTAGGAGGCGAAAATTGGGCTTCCCTGAATAAAAAATGGTTTTGCAGGATTATTGCCGTAACTTGAACATCAAATATTGTCGTTTTTACTACAATGAGATGATAAGGGTATTAATATTTAGTCATCGTGACAGAGCTCAGGAATTAATTGTTTGACTGCCTCAATATTACCTTAATTCATCATGCGAGAAAATCACCGTCAGGTGTAGAAGACGGAGATGTCTGTATCTACTGCTGCAGTCATCAGCCGATAACATTCATGCAAGTCCATTCGTTATGTGCATAGACAGAATCAAAACAACTTTTTTACCTAATTCTTGCCAAATTTTTAGATAAGGTAGCATCAGGAACTATTTATCATGCCACATTTTCTTTTTTTTTGTAGACAGAATCTAAGCAGGTATCAGTGATTTTCTAAACCTAGCTAAGGCTGCAAACATTTATAAGATGAAGCCATGATGTCCTCTATTAAATTTATTCTTACAGATATCTTTGCTCTGTCTTTTTCACTTGTAGGATCCTTGTCGTTTGTTAATTCATGTTTTTTGTCATTTATAATTTTTAAATTATGCTTTGATTTTTACCAAAGGTCGTGACAAAAGCTGTAATTTTTGCAGCGAGTTTCAGGGTGATTGCGTATTAAAACTTTAGCATGAAAAGAGAGGTGTGCTAATTTTACTGTAAATGCTACTAAAAACCAGTTTCTTGTGGCGCAGGCGGCATAGCCATTTTTCCAACTTGAGCCAAAATTTTTTAAGGACATTTAAAATTTTACATGCTAGTTTTTCTGAGATTTAAAGCCAGGCGCCCTAAAGCCCAAAATATGACACAATTTAAGTTAGGCTAAAGGGATTTTTCATAAAATCATATGAAGAAGTAGCTACTGACAATTGTTTTATGATCTTCTACAAAACGACCATCTTAAAAAGTTCAAGCTCAGGTACTGTTTCATAAATCCAGTACTGCATTCTATGTTGTTAATTATTTGTCAATTCATCATATCCAATGATGTTTTGTGACTCTCTTTCCTTCCGTCATTGCATTTCTGATTCATCATTGTTTATATTTTTTCTCGTGATCGTTCCTTTTTATTTTAGAATTTTTATCTTTTTGACCAATGTCTCAGAACTTGGTTTTTGATCATGTAGATTTTTGTAATTGTCTTCCGTTTGTTGATGTAGTGCTCTGAAGTTCTGATTGCTCAGGCCCTTCAGGGGTAAAATGGCAAATTTAGCCCGTTTTTCCGCTAGACATGGTAAGGCCCCTCTAGTTTTTTGGGTTGATGGAACCACCTGAAATATGTTCGTTTTCAAAAACAGGCCAGCTGGTTCAATAAGCTTGCCTCATCTATTACCTTCCTCATAGCGTTGTTAAGCTCATTCCAGAGTTGGAAATGCTGGCAAAAGAAGCTCAGCTTTTTCGGGTACTTTTCAAGCTTTTTCAGAAGCAGCTTTTAACCTAAAATGGCCGTTAGAAGTTTGAACCAGAGTGCAAAGTTCACAGATGTTTTTATACAATAGAAATTTTCCTTTTTATATTCCCAAGTTTCAGTTTGTTTACTTTTATTATTTTTCAATTTCATTTTATTTTTTTTGTTGAATAATTTTACTCGTATTTTATTTCATAATTTCTTAACCTTCATTAGCTTGCGCCGTTTGTAGACGAAATTTCTCTTGATATTTCTGTCATGTTCGTAATTTTTCCTTTCAGCTTTTTAGTTGCCTCCATCAGATTTCCTGCACCCGTGATTCGTTATTCCATGATAGCTTCGAGCACACATGTCGTTTTTTTTCTTATCCTCAATGGCGAACTGTTACTCAAATATTAAAAAGACTGTTGTGGGCTGCATGTTCTAGACCCATTGCATGGCATAATGCAGTACGAGACCCTCATGGACGGTGCTTCTAAAATATCTATTTAACTTTCAAAAGAGTTGTTTGGTAGTCAGAGGGAGTTCTTTTGATTTTTTATCATCCATGGTTTGTTTATCTTTCACCCATTCCCCCATTATTTCGCCGTCAGATGTATCACACACTACCAAAGCTATCGATGTTATAGTTGTATTATCAAGCAAACAGCTTTCACTTTGATTAAATATTGAACATTATATTTTCAATCTATGTTTATTCATTATTTACTTTACCGAAGAGCAGAATAGTTGAACTGCGGAAATTTTTTATTACCTTATTTGTTTAGTGTTATTGTAAATTTTATTTGCATTTTGGTTTGTTCAGCGACCGGTTGCAGGGCTTTTTGACATACGTTGTCTCATCCATACCACCAGGCATGCGGCAATTTTACACAGAGCTAGTGATTAGCTAGTGAATCATAGACACATTGAATTTTTAATTTGAATAAAAAAATGCGGTCATCAGTTAATATTGATTTTTTTCACTCGAGAAAAGGCTTTCTGAAGTCTTCAGAAAGCTATACTTTTAGAAAATTTGCCTTTAAATCTCATCATGAAGGGAAGGCTAAAGCCAAGACTGAACTTTGTGTTTATCATTTTATAGTGAATTTACAGGTCTATTTTGCTCTCCCTTTGTTTTGTTGACACAATAACAATTCAAGTTTATTTGATCTGCTTTTTATGAATTGTTGCCAATATGTTACTCTCTCTTTTGTCTTTACAGCAGAACTGTTACACGTACTTCATTAAGAGATCACTATGAATTTTAAGCAAACGTTGAAAGATAATGGCAATTATTCTCTGAGTTTTTTGTTTCTTTCCTTTAGTAACAGTATTTCTTGACGCCGACCTGCACTGCAGTTGTTTTGCTCGGCGACCTGAGCGCTTGTATCGTGCGCGTGCTCTCTGAGCGCTTGCCTGGTGCGCATGCGTACAAGGCAAGCGCGCCGGTCGTCGACTGAATCTACTGCAAGTGGAGAACGGCCTTTGTGTTAACAATTTGAATCATTTTGTCAGTTGACTGTTGTTAACAGTGCATCAAAATCTCTTCAAAATTTCTTAGAAAGATTCCTCCTCATATCCTGTTATTTTTCTTATTTTTTCTTTCATCTTGAGTTCCATATTCATCTTAATTTCTTAGGCACAAGCTGGTGATAAGCGTCAGGACGAGGCTAAGCCCATATATGGGCCTCATAAACGGCCACGGTATTAACCGAAAAGCCAACAAGAAAAGACGTTTTTATTTCCTCGAACTTGTGTATGATTAAAGTGAGGATGGTAGTACTATTAGAGGTTTGGAATATAAAAACTTTTAACAGTTTCAGAAAAAGGGGTCAATATTCTTTCCAAATTAAAGGGGCTGTGCAAGAGTTTCGTTAACAAAGGTGAAGATGATGTTCGGTTAGTCAACGTAAGAATTTGATGAGAAATCTATCTCTGCTGAGGAGGGCCTCCATAGGAACATAGACTTAGTGGCGGACCGTTTGCCAAATAGTGATAGGAGAAGCTAGTGTTTAAGTTAAAAAGCATTGTTTATTTCCATTGTTTCCAAACAAAAGGTCTTTGTTCCAGCCAAGAGTGTGGAGGCGATTGCACCACCCTCGCCCTCCTAAAGTGTCCGCCACTGCCCAGCCTCCCTAGGAGGACTAGCTTTCTTATGCCAAGAGTGCACCTTCTGGTTTAATCCTTATCAAATTCTCTCTTTTTTGCTTGAGAGGAGGGCTTGGCCTCTCGAACGAGATCTCGCTATCGAGTACCCTAGATTTCACCAAGGAGGGCTGAGATTTCCGCTGTAAACGTCATCAAGAGGGTTAAGTCTCTAGACGGGCTCCCAGAAACAATAGAATCAATAGAGAATAATGGGATTCGATGACGTCTTGCCCACCCAGAAGGACCACTTTCCCAATTTGAAGGGGGCTCTTCACCCATAAACAACACCTAATTGGTATAGAAGTTTCAATTTCGCATTAAAAAGATGCGTGGCATAGAATTTTCAGCCTGAAGTAGCTTTCTGTGTCTTTGGCTAAAGACATCGGAGACTTGCAGCTCAGATTCCAGCTGTATTCTAAAATTGATTGCACTGCCAAATTCTACGGACTTCAAGCCTACAGGAAATATCTTCATTTACAATGTATCTGCTGCTATTTGCCTGCAATGGCGGGCGAAAGTCATTGTTTCTTGGAGGTTTATGCGCATACCAACCGGTTTTGTGTTGTACAGGAAAATATAAAGCCCGAGGTCTAAAAAGTTGCTTACCGGGCTTGCGAGGTCTGTGGATTAAGACGGAGGGCTTTATATTTCCTGTACAACACAAAACCGATTAGTATGAGTTTTATTACCGGATAGCAACTAATTTTGACTCGTGTTACTTAGTCAAGCACATTTTGTTACGGTCATGTCGTTTGAGTTTATTGTAAATCTCGCAGGCCTAGAGTAGTTGCTGTGAACAACAACGCGTCCTTGTATCGTATTATACAAGGCCACCGGAAACACGCGGGAAATGTGCAATTGACCAATAGGAGTGGCGGCATTCCGTATTGCCGCGTTTTTGAAACTTGAGTCAGGTAATAATAGTTTGTACAGCCCCTTTAAGTATATCTTTCACAATGCCTAGATTGCTTTCTCGTGAAGGCGGTTATTTCATGAGTTTTGTACCCATTTACGTATTTATCATCTGCCGAAGATGTTTCGAATAGAAAGTTTATATTTTAACGATCTTCATTTTTCCCAGTAACTTTGATTTTAATTATGTTATTTCTATAAACGACAAAAAACCATGTTTCATGCTAAGCATTGACTCTAAAAATCTTGCAAATTATGGATTCTTTTTTCGATTTATATTTGCATTTTTCCCCTTTTAGTTCATTTTATTTTACGGTTTTTCCTTCGGATGTGGTTATCTTATTATGTAATGATACGGAATGTGCCATTTTTAGTTGTCTTTTTCAAAGGAATTGCAACATTATGGGTATCATCTTCAGAGACTTTATGAAATAGTAATTGCAGTAAAGATGGGATCTAGGAATTTTTTATCTTTTTATGATAAATCAGCCAATCAAGTCAAGTGAAATTCAGCTCCAAAGGCTTATATTTAAATCCTGGCGTCATGTTTTGCTCAATCGTTCATCATGGGTTCTTTCGTGAACAAAAATTAACAAAACTTTACGAATTATAGGAATAATTCTAAATTCATAAAAATTTGGAGAATTATTGGTATGATTTTTCGGTCTCCATGGCACATCCTCATCAGATCAAGGCAGAGTTTTTCTGAATTTCGGTCCGAAAAATTTGGACAACAAATTTTCAAAAATTCGGCAAGACTGATACTAAATAATTGATGGCCAATTATTGCTATTATTATATCATTTCATTGTTTTAATTTGATTTTACATAATTTATTTAACCTAAAAATATTGCTTAGCAGAGCTGTTTTTGGTTAACACTTCGATCGTTTTCAAAAAAAGCTTTATAGTATGGGTTTTTTTGCCGCTGGACTGATTTCTTATCAAAACGGTTATTGCAGAGTTGTTAATCTTCACAACACTGAATTTCACAGTTCATCAGAATTCATAGCATTGAGGATAGCTAATATTACTTTTTGAGCCTAGAGAATATACAAAATTGGTTTAGGTCATTTTACCCTTAGGCTTTGGCTTTGGCTTAGGTTCTAGTTGACGATACGCTTTGGAATTTTTGGTATTGTACTACTTGTTGCTTTCATGGCACGAGTTTTCGTGGCATCGAAAACATTAAAGCATTCAAAAGAAACAGGCTACCTAAGTATCGGAAACATGAGACTGGACCACTTTCTAAATGGTGGCATGTTCTATTCGCTGGACCCCAGGACCCCAGACCCCAGGACCCCAGACCCCGGACCCCAAGACCCCAGATTTAAATGTAAATAATTTTCATCATGCAACTTTTTATATCAAAGTGTTGGAAGATGGGTAAAAAGAGAGGAAAATATGAAAACTTTGTGAGATAATTTGAGTACTGAGATTGTTGACATCTTGAAAGAGGGCAGTGATAGTCCTTTCACAAGGCTGGTCTCCATGAAGTGGTAATAGACATGAGAAATGGACAGATGTCTCGACACTTCTTCAAATCAGAATTGCATTTTTCGAGCTTAATCTTGGGTTTCTTGTAAATAAAAGGTATGCATGCGTCATTTGGAATTATAACATACTTAGCCTGTGTTCCAGAACACAGGCTATAACATACTATGAAATTAAGATTTTGCCTGGATGTAACCCTGGGTACCAGAGCCAAAAAATATTGAAACTGGGCAATCCCAGGAAAGAAATTAGAGATAACTGTTAATCTTAAGTATTTGAAGCGTTGGTGGAAAAAAAGCTCACCTTTGTCGTGAACAGTTACGATCACCTGGTCAAAGAAATTGTTAGAATATGCGAAAAATAGGCCTATTGTTTTGTTATGAACGAGTGACGTTTTACTTCCGTTTTTATAGCACGTTTTTCATGCTGTGAACTGCAACATTATAGTTTTCTTAGTTTGAGTTATAATCGCAGTTATGTTGACGAAAATTTATCTCCATCGTTGGTAGTTGCGCGTAAAACTCCTGATTTTAACAGAATCATTGGAGACTTTGCAATACTTCTAACTTTCTATTCTGCTGGCTAGCTTTCACATCATGCTGGTTTTTCATGTTGCGGCTACAGTTCCTTTATTCTGTATTGGTTTTTATAAGAAACTTGTTTATAACATACCAGTACCAGGATGGCCGAAATTTAAGGAACTCCATGCAAAGTTTTGAAAGAGCTAAGAGACTTTTCTTGAACAATATCGTTGAATAATGGCATCAGCTGTTTCAGGCCAGGGCTTTTCATTGCAAGAATTTCTCTGGTGGGGAATTTTCACAGTGCAAGTGTCTCTCCATCAAAAAGCGCGCGACCCGATGTATTTCAGGTTAATGAGAGAATCTCTAAAATTGTTTTGAGGAAACAAAACAATGTCCTTAAAAATTGCCGTGATTTATAAGGAGTAGTTGCCCTTCCGTTGTTGGCATGTGTCCGGTACAGTACAGTAGTCAAATGGCTCTTTACATGGTAGATTTATTGGTTTTCATTTGCTAGACTTATATCTGGTAGTGTTTTCCAGTTTTCCTGAATTTTCACTCATTTTCCACCACTTTGATATCAAAAACTTACATGATGAAAAGTATCTTTATCTATTTCTGGAGTCTGGGGTCGGGGGTCCGGGGTCTCGGGGTCTGGGGTCCTGGGGTCTTGGGGTCCAGCGAATAGAACATGCCCTAAATGGTTTCGTTTTAGCAGTAGAACCATAGCCGATTAGGTGTGTTACTAGAAAATTATGTGATAGAAATTCATGTATTTGGATTTGTAATACACTTTTTTTTCGAACCACTTTGCAAGTAAATTTTGAAAAATTGAAAAAGATTATTAACTTTGAATTGACCTCTTTTGATCTCTGATCACTTATGGTAGAGTTTCTTTATTTTATGGAAGAGGCTGCCAGACACTTTTTCGAGATGTTTCTTCTGAAGAATGAGTGCAATTTAAAACCCGTTCGACGTTCAATGTGAATGAAGTAAAGGTGTGCTGAATTTAAGCCAGAAGGCTTAAGCACTACATATGAACTTTCTGTAGAAATTTGGAAAGAATATTGACACCTGAACCCACCCAGAAACTGTTTTACGGAAACTTAAAGCTTAAAGAGCATTTTAGCTTTGATTTGTAACGTATTCTTGTTTTTAACGGTTCATTTATAGCCTACAAGAAACAGGCTACCTAAGTACAGGAAGCATGAGAATGGACCACCTTCTAAATGGTTTCGTTTTAGCAGTAAAACTTCAAGACATTAGAACTTTCTTAGATTTTGCCTGTGTGCAAGAAACAGGCTATAATTAGAGCAAACATGAGACTATATGCCTGGCTGGTGTAATGAAGAGGGAAAGCCTTAGGTGCCTAACAGGCGTAATACAATCTAAGCATGACCAGTTTTGCAGTAAATGCTGTATTTTAGATTCATATCGTTATGTATAATCACCAATGAAAAGGTACCGACCAGTATTTACTTGTGTTTCCTGCAAAAAGGTTGCTATACCTGAAGTATCTTTAGCTATATTTCTCGCTTGATTGCAGATCGGAGGTCCTGTAGGGGAACTGATATTTTTTTTCAGATTTCATTCTCAAAATTGTGCCATTTTTTAGTTAAAAATCACCGTTATAAGATATTTCATTGATATTGATTGATAAACTTTAGTTCAAAATTGAACATTCTTTTTTCATGACTTTGAACTTTCGTTTTGTTATTCATAGTTGAAGATAAAGAACAGTGAAAACTTCATATTGTTCAAAACTTTCAGTTATTTCTCATTTCTACGCTTCTGTTGCGGCCTCATGTCGTTTTATCCGCGAGAGACAAGTGAAAAATCGATAGGGTATCGGCTTACAATTAGAGTCATGATACTATTTACATTTTTTGCTTATTGAAACGTATATGTATCAATCTTTTAGGCCTTTTGAAAATCAGCCATGTTTCTCAAAGTCTAAGGTGCAGCAGATATCATCTGCAATAAGAAATATATAATGCACTCACCGAATATGTGTTGTTTTCTTGTCAATTCTTCCGTCGTCGCCATCTTGACCTTAACTGACTTCGCATGGTGCCTTTGATAAAGCAAAATACTGCGAAGCACCATGCGCAGTCAGTAAAGGCCAAGATGTCGCCGGCAGAAGAATTGACACAAAAACAGCATAGATTTATTGAGTACATTGCATGTTTCGCATTGCGCTTGCATATAGGGTGGAATTTATAGCACTCGTAGCTTTGGGTTTTTACGTTCAAGGCAAGAGTAGTGTGACCAATGGGATTGCATTATGCGAATATTTATCCTACAATAATCGAATAGTGAGTTTGAAGGATCAAATATTGATCATAATGATTCTATTAACCCCCCCCCCCCCCTGCGCTGTTGTAGATGGGCATTTGTTCCGCGGATGTGTGTACTTGAGAAAACCAAAAGAAGGCATTCAATCCATTTAGCAGTGGGACCGCTTTACAACAAATGCCATATCTTTATTCGAATTATTATTCGAATAATACAAGAATGATTTGGAATAATCAAATGTTTTAGGATTATGCTGGTCACACTTCTCTTGCTTTGACTACAACGAGCGGTTCTGTTCTATGGCCAAGCACTGTTTGGTTGGCACATACATGGTGTCACGAAAGAGTTATGCCTCGTTTCTATGGCTGCTGTGGAGGAAACCAAACTTCAATTTTCAGTTTTTCTGCAAAATCGGAAGCCAAAAACCTCAACTTAATGCCAAAGGACTGACGCCTTATACGCCACCAAAAATTTCACAACCCTTACAAACTTTAATATGATCTACTTGCTATTCTCTTTTGAATGATACCTGGTTTGCTGTATTTTGCGATATGATGGCAGTTCAATGACCAAACAGTGCTTGATACATACAGGGTGTCCTTAAAAACAATTCATGCCTCGCTTCTATGGCTGCTGTTGCAGAGCTGTAAGTTTAGTTTCGATTTTTAGACAGCTGCGTAGGATTGGCTTTTACTTAGGGCTTGAGACCATCTAACAATTGGTTACTGATTAATGACACAGGAATGGCAAAATAAGTAGTTGCTGCGAAGAAGCACTCTTGATGTACTCAGCCGTGACACAATCAAGTAACTTTTGAAAGAAAGGAATCTTCGAGGGGGGGTAACTCCTATACGGGGCATGGTATACATGTGCCTGCCCGGGTTATGGGTCAATTTGCGGTATTTTGCCCGGGTTATTGGTCATGTTTTGTGAATTTTGCCCTGGTTATGGATCTGCTTTACGGAGATTTGCCGCAGTTATGGATAAATGTTAGCAATTTATAGCTATTGTTAGATATAATGACAAAAAACTTTTGTGAAGAAGAATTTTGCTCCAAAAATGATACAAAACATAGTCCTTTCATGATACTTCGGGACTTGAAAGTTTTGCCCTGTTTATGGGGTCGTACTTCAAAATTTTGCCCTGGTTATGGGTATTTATTTTAAAAATGTTGCGCGGGTTATGGGTCCTAATTCTGAATTCTCAAAGGCACATATATACCTGACCCCCTATAGGAGTTACCCCCCCTCGGGGATCTTCTAGCGTTGCATCCACATTTCTATTCTACATTTGCGAAGGGGCTTATAGTGCTATGTATCTATAAAACGAGAATATTAACCGTTTTAATTTAAAGCTGGAATCTTTTCTTTCAAAGTCGCTAGGTTTTGGAATTTGCAAAATAGAAGTTTTGTTTTGAAGCGACCATTTAGTGTGCCTATATCTTCTGTGCCATAAATCAATGGTCATATTGACTCAAACATGGTGTCAAGTTCCATGTTGAAGCCTATCACATGAATCTGAGTATAAATTATCTGTGTAACAGTATCAATGGAAGTTACAGTTCCTCCTCAGTAGCGACACGAACTGAGGACCACTTTTTTGGGATCACCTGTATAAACTTTGGGGTTCTCTTAGCGTATACTTTTGTTACTGACCCCTGTCAATAATACTTTGTAGGATACCAAAAGTTTCCCCGTTTGAACAGTTCCACAACAACAACCACTTCCTCGTTTTGAGTGATGTAAATTGCAATCGCTTGCTTGAAGCCTTACTTGGATCCATATAATTTTACGTGATTTTTTTGCTCATCAAAAGACCTCCAAAATATGTATTTTTCGAAAATCGTACGCTGGAGAGGTCCTTGAAACGATGAGAAACATTCGTTCCATGTTTTACATCACAGGTGTGAAAGCATACAACCGTTTGTCAATTTCTTAAATTGGTATTCAAACTCTACCATACGCTACAGTGCGGACCACAGGACCTTGTCTTGTGTACTATACTTTTTCTTTCATCAAACATCAGGCACAATCGTGCTTTTTAGCGACAAAACAGACAAATATTATTTTTCTTGGGTCCCTTTATGGAGTTCAAGTTCCGCACTGTTGGAATTTAGTTAAAAAAACTGACTTTCCATGGATTTTTAGGTGAAAGTTCCACGATTTTATTGATAAACCATTTTTAGCTCTTTCTTTAGCATTTCTGGTATTCTATTTTTCAGGAAAATAGTTATAGAAAATCAATGCGCGCAGATGCAAAAATAAAACAAATACTCAAATCTAAGTTTAGCATTGTATAACAGATTTCTTTAAAATCTTTATCAAATCAAACACACTTTTACTAAAATAAGAGCTCAAACTAGGAAAGTTTTTTGTGGGACACCCGGTATAAAATCGCACTTTATATTTCTGTTCCTATCAGAAATGCTTTGCTGCGATTACTGTCTGACAAAAACGGTCAAGCAATGTATCCTTAATCATGCATCAAGCTTTAAGGTCATTTTCAGCGAGCTTGCAGTTTGGAGACGTTCGGATTCTTCGTTATAAGAAACAAAGTTTTGAGCTGTTAATACGCTCATCTTTACAACGAACTTAGTTCTGGGCTTTTAGTAGCTTTAGGGTGTCGTAATTTCGGAACCAACTTTTACAGTAGAAGTTTCTTCCAGAGTAAGTTAGGTTTTCATAACTGAGTTTCACAATTTGTCATAATTCTTAGAGGATTTTTTGAATCTTACAAGGAAGAACCATATACCATCAACAAAAATTACACTGTTTAAAATGGTTGGTCGTTAATTCGCTTTGTATTGAAAATACTTTGCAAATCATAATCAAGAATTAAAAAGTTTCTTCATTTTGATTGACCGCCGATTGTTTCTAGAAGAGGCTGTTACAGTCTTGCCTGTGTTCCACAAACTGTGTTCTAACCCCTTTCCTTTCGTTTCAAAGGGGACTGGACACAGGCTATTGCAGTCCCTTACAAAAGGTTTCTTATACCTGGAGGGAGGTACGCAGTGTTTTTCCTGACGGGATGTGCACTCCTTTCCGGGTATCGACTTCGCCTGTCAAAAGAAGGCAATTTTTCTGAAGCCGGTTATCAAAAGTGTTATTTCAATGCCCGGGGGGGGGGTACTCCCATTGTGGCCTAACAGGGGGGTCCAGTCAGTTTGAGGGTCTTGCCAATTGGCTACCAAATGGCCCTTTTTGTCAACCACATACTACCAATTTAGGGGTATTCTAAGATTCGAAGCCATTTATTATGTTTCAACCCGGTACACTCCTCCGCACACCAATTTAGTCATTACAGCATCAATAATAAATGAATTTTGAAAAATTTCTTGCTTTGTTCCATCAATTTTGCAATAAAACATCTTGAAAAACCGTAGAAAATTTTCATCTCTAAATGCTACCAAATGACCCAGTTTTCAGGGTCATGAACTACCATGCGAGGGTTTTTGTAAAAAGATACTAACATTTGAGGGTATTTTTCAAAATGTTTGCTTTGGCCCTCTTTAGCCCTGACTGGACCCCCCTGTCAGGCCACAATGGGAGTAACTTAGGGTTAGGGTTAGGGTTAGGGTTAGGGTTTCAATGTTTTTCCGTGTATCTTCTACGCTTTGGGGTATGCTGTTTGGCGATTTTTCATAAAACCGGCTATCATTTAGAGGGAGGACTTCTAGAGCCGGATGAAAATATGATTTCCAGGATTGCACACCCCAGAACAAATGAAAGTCAAGTTCTTTGGGGTTCTTATCAAAGAAGGTGTAGTACAAGGGTTAAGTTTCTTAAGTTCAGATGCAGAATGAAGCCTGCATTGACTTGATCAACGAGTTTGTGGCATTTTCACTTTTTTCATGGCTGCGTTTATGCCTATCATTTTACTTGGTCCCAATGGCAAACAAACCTTTCGTTGCGAAAAGGCATTAGTCTAAAACTCCTTGTATTTATTTGAGACAAAGCCTGCAGACACCTGATTTTTTTGGAAGACGAGTTTATCAAGGTCGTTGAAAGCAGTTCTTTTTGCAGTAGATTGTCTGTCTGCCTTTACCAGTGAATGTCATGTTGAGGGCCCCCTGTAAATCTACTCCGGTTGAAGGGCAACCCTCCTTAATGAAATGGAAATGAAACGAAAAAATGATATCTTAGCTAATTTCAAACTCCTTGACCGAAAAGCGAAAGAGTGACTGTTCTACTACGTTGAAATTCGAGAAAATTTACTAACGAAAATCCTGCATTTTCGTATCCAAAAAGCGCGGGAAAAATTTTTTTCCGCCAGATGAGAACCCAAATCGAGGCTCTGTCCAGCAAGCAGTTGTCACTTGTCACGTGATGGTCCATGCCAAGTGTTAGGCCGTTTGAGATGGCAGCAAATCCAAGTGAGAAAATGTATTTTGGAGGCGTAGAAGGAGGAAGCACAGCTTCAAACATGGTAATATTAGATGAAAAAGGAACGGTAGTTGCCAGGTCGCTTGGTGAATCAACAAATCACTGGCTCGTTGGTATGTTTTTCTTCAGTCCTTTTCATTTCACCCTTGAGCTAGAACCTAACTTGCAAAGGAAAAGCAGAAGAGGGGAAGTGATCACTCAACCTTCTGTATTAAATTCATTGAACATGACAATCATTCAAAGTAGGCCTACCACCTTGATGATGCAACAGTGGCTTTATCTTATCAACCTTTCGGTGCCTTTCCATTTATTTATGTTTTGAGAACCAGTGTCTCTAGCTTGCATGCAGTAGCATGCTTTCTCCTCTGATCCAGTATGGAATGTTCGATTTTCGTGCGCCGGACGGATATTTATACCTAACGTTGTGTGCGCCAGGAACCCGGAGATTTATACCTAACGTTGTATTACACCAACATAAAATCGCATTTTGTGCGCCGATTCGTGCGCCATCAACTAATGCTGTGCGCTGGACATGTCCGGCGCACGAACCTTTCATTCCATACTGGCCTCTGATCAGAGAGTCAGTCCAGTCAAGCTTCAGTTGGGTTGGAGTTTTCCAACAGCTTTTTGCTGCAGCTTTCACTTGGTTGAATATTAATCACATAAGCATATGGGAAGATAAAATCTAGGGGGGCTGCCTGACACAAAGCCCATTGTTTACCAACATTTTGGCCTGTGGGACTGATTTTTAAAAATTGCTCCAAATTTGGGGGGGCTAACGGCCCCCCTCTGGCCCCCCACCTGATTTGCTAATGATTAGGGACCAGTCATTTTTAACTCTGGGTAGGAGGCTGGAAGATATTCAGATGGGCCGCCACCAAAAAATTTTGGGCAGTGAAGGGGGGGGGGCACTGAAAACCTTAAGTGCAAAATAAGGGGCCATCAAAACTTAACAAAGCTGATCTCAGCTATCTAAACGCAAACATCATCCTTTGATGATCTCTATGAAGCCTTGCCTTTTCCTCAAAGTATCTAGATGCCTTGCCACTTTTCTCTCTTGAAAGCATTTCGATGTTTTTTTATGTCACTTGCCATTAGAAAATATGATGCTTGGGAATATGTCATCAAATTTGATACAAAGTGGGGCCACCAAAAATTGCAGCTAGATAGTCAGGGGCCCTTTAAAATCTCAATGAGGAAATGAAGGGGATAAGACAACTTTTTATTAACAATAAAAATGTGCCAGCCCCCTCATCATCATCATTCAGTGACTGCTTCAGTTCAGAAGATTCGTCGTTACTCCTCTCCAGTAGTCACGATTTTCAGCTCCTCTTATGCATTGCTCAAAGTTTAACTTTGTCCATTCCATGATTTTTTTCATCCACGATTTACGACTGGTCCTGGCATTAATAATGACTGGTCCCTTAATCATCATATCTTATCTTGAAAGTTTTTCTGAAAAGTTTTTAAAACAACAATATTAAGAATGAATGAATGGGTGAACAGGAATGAATGAAGTGGAATAGATTCTGAATAGTTAATGCAGAATCTAGCTGCATTTAGGAGGCACTGCTTTAAGAAGATACAAAGAGGTATGTAACATAAAAGTCCAGTCTGCATTCTTTGTAGTGTGTGGGTAGATTTTCCCAGTACCACTTTGAGTGCTTCCAGCTGGTGGGTGCAATGGAATAGTAAAAGGTACACCACGCTCGTCCATGCTATTTTATAGGATACATACTATTTTATAGGATACCCTTTTCTCTGACTTTTGAGTTGGCGAAAGACTCCTTGTCACGGAAAATATTTGAATGTGACCCACTTTTAAAAGAGCATTACTGAACCCTAAAGGAATCTGTACTGTAGAAATAATGGTTCTGAGAGAAATCTGCGATTTTGCACTTGTATTGCCATTCATTGTACTGCTTGTTTTATTGGAAAACCTAGAACCCCCTAAAATTTTGAGTATCAAATTGTTTTCCAGGCAATTGAAATTCACTATTTTCAGGATCTCGACTCCAACGGCATTTAACTGTTTTTTTAGATATTTTCTAGGGTAAAATACCCCTTATTTTGAGATTCTAGGTCCAAGGATTTTGTTTCAAATATACTCCTTTCTCAGCGAAATCATGGATGAGTGTGGTGTCATATTTTCATTAACATTGTACCCACCGGGCTGGACCCATTCCATAATTCTGTGAAAGCACTGCCTTTCGTGGTTTGTTTATACAGTTTACAAATCCCCCAGCCTATGTAGATGCACCAGAATTTACATGGGAATGAGCTTCTCCACACCAAAATCTAAGAATGCAAACTGGATGAAAGTACTCAAATCGGTTTCATTCATATGTACTGGGTGAATAAAAAAAAGTTTAGGCATTTGGAGGGCTGTAGAATAAAAAGTATGTGACCAATATTCAAAACTAAAGTGTTAATCTATCACTCAAAGGCCAACTTAGATGACTAAATTTTGTTTGGTAAATCAAACATCTTTAAGATCCAACAACAATCAAAATGCTTGTAAGGGGTCTGTATGGGAATTGAGAATTCGACGTTCCATTCTGGTCCATGATTTATGTGGCATTGAAGTTTAAATTGCCAGTTTGAGATGCTGAATTCCAATTTCAATAGAAGGTAAATCATGGACCAGATTGGAATTCGGAATTTTTGTTCCCAATTATGCCCTTTACCAGCATTTTCCTAATTTCTGGGTCTGTAAGATGAGGGATACTACCAAATAAAATTTTCTCATCTAAGTTGACCTTTGACTTATAGATAAACATTTCAGTTTTGAATATCAGTCACATACTTTTTATTCCACAACCCTCCAAATGCCTAAACTTGTTTTGACTCACCCAGTGCTTCATTGCACTAGTCTGCACTTAAGCAGGCCAGCATTCATTATTGTTATGTTATTGGTCATTACATGGGTCAGCGTAATGTTGTGGAAAAGAGGTTTTTAGGGGCAAGTTGTGGTTATTAAGGGTTTTAGGTTAACTAGTATAAGTAATTGTTTGAGTAGTGCAATAAAGTACATTTCTGAGAGATATGACACAATTCTGGTCTATTGAAGTGTGGTCACTCCTTTAGTAAAAAGATAAGATTGTCACAAAATTCTATACAGGAAATAAGGATGTACAAATGTTGTCCTAGTCGGTGACCTTGTTTGTAGCTCAGCACACTGATCAGTGCCAACTAGGAGCAGCTTCAACTTTTGATTTTGTATTTTTTAACAACTTTAAAACAGTGGCAGCACCACAGAGGTGATTGAGGGACTTTTCCCATAGATTGCAAGAGTTGGTAAAGATTGCCAAAGCAAAATGATTTAAAATTAGTTGGGCACACCTTCAGACTGAAGAATTTCATCAGAATCCCCCCCCCCTTATCTTTAATATTTTTCAGAGCTGGTGCTGCCACTACTTTAAATTGTTAACAGGGTTATAGGGTTGCATTTGCAAAAAGAATAAAGTTTATAAATATTCTGTTCAATTCAAATAAAAGTTGCACATGCACCATCAGTGATAGATAGCTGAAGAAAAAAATTGGAGTCTGGGTGTTTTCATTGGCAAATCTGTTTACCATTACATATTCCCTTCACAATCAAGACCGCCATCCTCTTCCCATTAATGGCCTACCACCAAAAGCATTATAAAAACATGTTTTAGCGAGAATTGCGGCCAATGGAAGGCTTTCATGGAAAGTTTCATAAGCAGGACTTCAAAGTTTCCTAGAAATAGATTGCTTTTTAATTTTATGATATAAAGACTCATAACTCTTGATAACTTCCTTAAGTATCTTTAAGTCTTCATTCTATAGGCTTGAATTTCACAATCGTTTTATTGAAAAAGAAACTAGCATTATACTAAATCATTGGGTATCTGCCTTGTGGACAACCTGCTTTTTACATCAATTTGTAATAGCTTGATGCCTTTCAGGAATGGATGAATGTGTGCTGCGGCTTAACAAGCTTGTTGAAGATGCAAAGAATACTGCTGGTATCCCATTAACCACAAAGTTGAAGTCTCTTGGGATGTCATTGAGTGGTACAGACAAAAAAGAAGAAATGCAACAAATCATAGATGGAGTAATGTCAAGATTTCCAAATGCAAGTGAGGCTTGTTTTGCTTGCAATGATACAGTTGGCTCGTTGGAAACTGCAACAGATACAGGAGGGGTAGTATTGATTGCTGGGACTGGCTCTAACTGCCTTTTAGTCAATCCATGTGGATCAGAGCACATATGCGGTGGATGGGGTCATATGCTTGGTAAGTTTTAGCTGACATTTCTTTGATAGTTGAAAGCCTACAAGGTCAGTTAGATAGGTTACCTGATTGATGGGCTGTGTGCATGCAATGTTCACTGTTCAAAACTGAAACATTCATCTCAGTCAAGGGCTAACTCAGATGAGGAAATTTGGCTTTGAAAAATCACTATCATTCAGACCCAAAAATTGGGAAAAGGGCTGGTAAGGGGTTGTACTGGAGCAAGAATTCCACATTCCATTTCCATGATTCATACTTGTCACTGAAATTTAGATTCAATACAGTTATCAGTTTCAGAAATAGAATTTCAATGGCAGGTAAAACAAGGACCGGAATGGAATGTGGAATTCTTGTTCCCATACAAACCCTTTCCAGCATTTTCCTAATTTCTGGGTCTAGCTGATTAATGTGCTGTGCCAAACAAAATTTTCACATTTAAGTTAGCCATTCAAAGAATTCATTTTTGAATCTTGACTGTATACTTTTATTCCACAGCCTGCTTAATGTTTAACTGTTTTGACTCACCAGGTCTATCTCATGAGAGAACTTGTGGACACTAAACAAAGAGAATATTGATCTGCCGGCTCTTGACCTTTCATTTTCCAGCAATCAACACTGCCCATTTTACCCCCAGTCTACCAAATTTACCTCCTGCAAACCATATGGCTCAGGTTAACAACTTTGGAACCATGACCATCAGAGAGCATATAAACATTAAAACTTCATACAAAGTTTTCATTTTTTTCGAATTTTTCTGTCAAATGTGAAAAGTAGGGCTTGAATCTTTGCAAAATCTTAAGATTGAATGTTGTTGCCTAAGTCTTTCAACTGAATACATCGAATGATACTTCAGGTTGTTTGCCGTAATTCCAGATAGAGCATTGGCGATATTATTATTTATTATTATTACTCTTGGAATTACAGCGTTCTAAGATTTATAAAAGGATTTACAAAGGGGGGGGTACCAAAAGCTTTGAAAAAGGTTAAAAGCACCATAAATTGTAAACTGATTGAGGAAAGTCAAAATGACCAATACAGGAAATACTCAGTTTTTGACGATCTAAAAGATGGTAGCAAGCAAAAGTCTGTAGCTTTTATGGTTTACGATTTAACATTTTCATGACGTCACAACTTCAAACCAGCAGAAATGCTACAAATGCTGTAACTTTGAAAATAGTGATAGTATCAGAAGTACTCTTTCTGGAATCATGGCAAACCTCCTCATGCTCTCTTCAATATATTTAGTTGAAAGAATAAGGTAGTAACATTTTACACATTAAAGTTTAAAGTTTTGCAAAGATTCAAGCCCTATGCTTCAAATGTGTTGACATTGCCAGATTGCCAGGTTTACTTTGTTCCTTGAAAAACTGTCATTAGTTCAGAGTAATAGAAGTGTAACTACATTAGGACAAAATTTTGGACCCAAAGGTTTAGGATGTATTGGCTCAAACAGAAATCCTTTATTGAGAAAAATGGAACGCATGCAGCATTTTCCACTCATGATCGTTTTGCATGTGTAATCGCACATGCTGGAAAAGTGTGAAAATATTATCAATGTTTTGTATGTTTCAAAACATAAGCAGAAGCATGATATAGGCGTATGTAAATATTAGTGTATAGAGTTTCAAATGTGCGTACCGGTAAGAAATTCCATGAAACTCGGAGAAACTGGGGTATGCACTACAGGATAGTTTGTGTGTGTGACAAAAGGCGCACGAAATTCGACCTGCATGTGTTTCTGTGTGTATGAGTGTGATGGCACGCATCAAATTAAAAGACATGAGACAGAGAATTTAATCTATTTGTTGTCAAAATATTGGGAACTTTAAGAATTCTGAGTGTTCAAGAAATGTCTAATGGATTGTCCCAATTGATTCTACTTTCCAAGTTTTTAACCATGATAAATATATTATAACACCGCTGTAAAATTATACTGCTTGAAAATAAGTTAACATTTAGTTAAACGATCGGGCTAAAAATGTTTCTTGTCAGCAGAGAGTATAAAGTCACGGTAATGAGCTGTTCTGCTATAAGATAAGGGATTTTGACTATGTTCACATGATAGCAGCACAATTTGAAAATGGTATGAACATAAGCGTACGAGGCGAGGGGGCCGGGGAGCGGTAGCCCCCCAACTTTGGCGAAGTTTGAAAAATCAGCCCCATTCGGGCAAATTTTTGTCCTTAGTCGGGCAAAAATGTTGGCAAACAATGGGCTTTGTGTCGGACAGCCCCCTAGATTTTTTCTTCCCTAACGCTTATGGGTATGAAAATGTTTCTGATACTAGGCATCCATTCACGTGATAATACGGCACATTTTTTGCGAAAACGGCCGCGAAAACGCCATCATTTGAACTCGCAAAAGCAATGAGAAGGGATCATTTGTCAGCACTTGGGAATGAGTCGGATAGATCATTTAGATATAGATACATTCCTAGGGGCCAGGGTCACATTCTAGCCTCGTTGTTAGGGAGACTGAGGCGAGCCGTTAACGTCAAGTTTTCTACCACTTTCAAGCTTTGCCAGTATCATGTGAATGCTTAATTCTGGTACCGTCACATTTTGGCCATTTTCAGATTGTGCTGGTATCAAGAAGAGAGTGAAATGTCTAAATATCCTGTTTTGCTTTATGTAGGTGATGAAGGTTCTGCATTTTGGATCGCTCGCAAGGCAATCAAAATATATTATGATGATGATGATGGCCTTGTAGCTAGTCCATTCCCAACTGATTTCATCAAGAAGGAGATATATGAATTTTTCAATATGAAAGAAAAGTTTGACATTTTACCACACATCTACCATTTCAACAAGGAAGAATTTGCAAAATTTTGTGCTGTTGGTGTCGCTAAAGGAGCTGAACAGGGAGATGCACTATGCTGTTATGTTCTAGAACAAGCTGGTTTTACCCTTGGCTGCCATGTTAGGGCATTGATTCCAAAGATGGAATGTGGAATGTTGACAAAAGATAAAGGATTGAAGATACTCTGTGTTGGTGCTGTGTGGAAGAGTTGGGATCATTTGAAAAACGGATTTTTAAAAGGTAAATAGTTTTATGAGTGCATTAAAGTTGATCTGAAGCGAAAAGTTTTATTGATGCAAATGACGGGCCCTGTCGATTGATAGGAATTGTTGTTGAAATTTTTTGATATCTCGTTTCGTTTTTAAGTTATCCAATGATTTTAAGTGTCAGTTGATGACGTCATTTTGTTTGCAAATTATTAGGATTCTATATGGAAAGAAGCTGTATCTGAACTTTGGAAGGTTACAGTTTCAGGAGACATTTCAGCAGAGCAGAATAAATGCAACAAACATTGTTTCATTAACTGATGTGGCCTTTAGAAAGGCATTTCATTTGAAGGAAAGGTCGTTGACTTTATTTCCTTTTGGAAACGTGGTCAGCCTTGTATACTTTCTCGTACTCTTTGCAAACAAAATGACGTCATCAGCCAATCGTACAAATTAGTGGATAACTCGAAGATGAAACAAAGTATCAAAAAAGTTTTAATGACATTCTTCATCGTTCGACAGTGCTATTCATCTGCATCAATAAAAATTTTTGCTTCAAGTCACCTTAAGCAATTGAGCAGTTTGAATACAATATTTTCTGTGAGCAAACCTCTATTATCTGTATCCACGTATCATTTGACTAAACCGTTTGGTGGAGAAACTGCCACCAATCTTCAAGCACACACCTGTTCCTTTTGCCAAGTTTTCTTAAACGTATACCCAAACCATATACCAATGTTTCAAAACTTTATACTTAGAATATAGATGCAATAAGAAGCAGATGCAAAAAAACGAAAAATTTTCTTAGCACACTAAGCCCCTTGAAACTTAAGTTATCATCAGAGTGCGACACTCTGATAATAACTTAAGTTTGAAAGGCCTTAGATCGCTAAGAAAATATTTCGTTTTTGCATCTGCCTCTTATAGTATCGATATTGCATTGTTTCAAAATAGCCTTTTATTTGTTCTTTATAACGAAATCGCAAATGAATACCGTTCTTATACCAAAATCGTGAACATGGATACCGTTCTTTATACCTAAAGGCTGATTTCCACAGATGATTTTCTTGACAATTTTCTGCCCCCCCCCCCGTGTCTCTGTCATGCAGATTGACTAAATCATTGCTAATTGTTGCCGCTACTGTGAATATTTCACGGGGGGTGCATGACTTGCAGATGGATGGGGGTCTGCCGCCCAGTTTTCAGAAAGGTACCCTCTTCTAATTACTCAGGCTTGCTGTCAAACCCACTTTTATGATGAATTTTGACGGAAAATGACCCATTTTTGGCTATTTTCCCAAATTTCTAGACAACCCACCCTTGTTTACGGATAATCTGTCTTAAAAGGAACCCTTGTTTAGAGAATTTTGGGCCCAAACCCCCCCCCCCATGTGGGCTGCATATACCCGTACCCTCAACGTGTTATGTACCCCCCTCCCCCCGGGGAATATTTGTACTAATTGCCGGCCATCCATTATGTCCTACTTTTCTTTCCCAGGTATCTCGCATGATTTAGAATCTCCATTAAAAGAATTCGTCTTGCTGAAATACCGAGAATGTGCAAAAGCTTCGTTCGGAGCAGCTTGGTGGGCTGCAAAGAAAGTTGGCATAGCAGTGCCTGCAGACCATGATGCAATGGTGCAAGAATTCTTCCATTTCAAGGCCTAGGTTTTTATATATTTTTTTCAATTTGACTTTTGATTATAGGATTAAGTCCAGCTTTTATGATTGCTATGATCAATCTATAGTTAAATAACTAAGTAAAGTAGGCTATATATAAGCACTGGTAGACGGCCTGTTGCTAGCAGAGTAAACCCCCTGTTGTCAACAATACGAAGTTGATAAACATTGTCACAACACGACAGACAATATTTTGATCATGTTTATACCAAAGTGCTTAATTTTACTTTATTTATTTGTTTACCGTTGTAAAATTGCACTACATGCAGAAGTAAGAATTTTTGATCATCAATTTGTGTTATTGACATTGAAACAAATAGACCACTTTCACAATTACGTCAATTCTTTTGAAATACTTCCATGAACATCACTTGCCTCGATATCATGTGGATCTAAATCTCAGAAGTGTGCATTGCTCTTAGCAACGCATGAAGTAGTTGTGTACGTGTCTTTGGAACATAATGATATGATGTAGATTTCCTGCTGTACAGGGCATCACATCTCTTATCTCGAAGTGAATTTAATTGTGAAAGTGGTCCATTGCGGAGGAACAGTTTTTTGTCCGAAACCTAGTAGGTGACTTTTTCCAGGAACCAAGCGGCCTCCTTTCGCTTTGCTGGATATAATCCATTCCTCATTGGATTTATGTTCGATACTGGATGCGAAGTTCGTTCAATCTAATTTCGAGCGGACCCTTCAATCGGGCATCGCACGCATTTTTCTAATTTCTCGACATTATCAGCATAGGTTGATGTAAAGTCAGTTCCAAAATGGAGAACTGCTTCTGCAATTCTAGCAATGGCCTTTAGAGTTTTGCAATTATCAATAGAGTTGTGCTTCGTGAATTGAAAGCATCTTTTTGAGTACCACGCTAATGTTGAAGCAATTTATTTGGATCTTTTGAGCTGGAATGTAACATCCTTAAAGCTGAGTAGTGGTTGCTTAACCTAACTCCCTATTCATTAGACTCGGTCCAGTGATAGTTGCTGTTATATGCGAGTTATATGTGATATTATTCGGAATCAGAGGGCAACTCTCGGCCCATTCCACAGCAAAAATCAACCTTTAGCCCACTGTCCCCAATAAAGAATGCTGAAAGAAGCTAGGTGAGGCAATTCCTGAGCCACTCCCAAAAAAGGTGAACCTCAGGTCCACTGCCTTTTAATAAATCATTGCAGATTCCCTGGCATTCCCTAAGACGCAAAGAATACTGCTGCCCCCGACTGACAGTTCCAATACTTTGGGAAGTGTTTGAGCTCTCAACCTTCCTCTTTGCTCCTTCTATTTGTTTCTTGCGTGTCACTCACAAATAGCTTTTAGTTCATTTTTGAGGAAATATTTTGTCCAGTGGCAATGGAGATATCTAATATATGATGATGGTGACATTTTAAGATCATAATTCAGAATTTTCATATTCATATGAAATTATGTTGATAATGTAGAATAATGGTATTGTACTTAGGAATAATAAAACTGAATCATTTTAAAAGGCAAGAAATTTAAGAACATTATATGATGCAAGGCAAGTTCTGATGTGTTTTTCTCTGAAAAAACTGATCTTCCACATACTCATCTGCTAGTAGACCACTTTCACAATGACGTCAATTCTTTTGACATACTTTCATCAACGTCACTTGCCTCGATATCATGTGGATCTAACTCTCAAAGGTGTGCATTGTTCTCAGCAACGCATGAAATAGTTTTGTCCGCGTATTTGCAACATAATGATATGATTTAGATTTCTTGCTGTACAGGGAATCACATCTCTTACCTCGAATTGAATTTAATTGTGAAATAAGTCTATTGAAACCCCTTCCAAACAATCTTGAGTCAAACCCTATCGCATTATACCTGAATTTGGTGCATCGACAAGTGATTTATAAATGTTTTTCACTGTTATATTCCCAACGAAAGTTTACTCCGAAACGAGAGTATGTTTGGAACATGTTCTATCGCCGCTAATAACATTTTGTATATTTCTGGGATACTGCGAAAATGCCATTCTTTGCAAAATTTTGATGTAAAGAACTATTTCGATTTCCATTTTCGTATCAAGAACGGTATCTGTTTTTGTAATTTTATATAAGGACAAATAAATAAGCCATTTCCCAAAAAATTAGCACAACGTCAAGAATAAACTTTCGAAAAAATTGGTATGGGGAAGGGGAGACGTTTTCGAATTGTTATCAAGCATTGCACTGGTGCTTGGTTAGCATATCCCGAAAACAAAATCTGGTCAAATTCCCTATACGGTCTGTTCCGTTTGAAAGCGTAAATTGTTGGTCCATCGTTAATGATCTCGTCTTAGGATTGTAGGGATCATTTGGCGATGTCAGCCGTTCATATTCCATCAGTTAGTAATCAACGTTCCTTCCATTACGTATCGTATTGCTCCTCCGGTAGCAATCTTTTGTAACAAGGATAGTCAATACTGTTGCCATCACAGCCACACAAACAGACAAGAGAATGATTGCCATCGACGAAGTCTCTGGTTCTTGTTCTACGAGAGATAAACAATTTGCATGGCAATGAGCGCTGCTACACTCTATTTAAGTATTGAAAATACGACGCCATCTAGTTTTGGGGTGAATTTCGTGGGAATCTTTTGCTCGTTCATTACTTTATTTTCAGTAGGCTGGAAAAGTTCTAACTATTTAAAGATGATTTAGGCCTTATATGTTATATGCATGCCGTTTCCAGGATGGGGCGATAACACCTAGACCCCTAGAGTTTAGCGCACAGTGATCCTGGTAAAGGAAGAAAGTCCAAAATATCGGAAAAATCAAATTTGGTCAAAACATTTATGATGATATATGGTCTTTAAGAGGATACCTTAAGGATCAAAATAAAGCAAAAAGTAGACGTTTGTGACTTCTGAGTCCGGAGATATTTGCTTGCAAAGTTGGATGAAATTGACATTGTTTACTTTTTGTGTAATTCTGTGTAGATATCTATAGAATGCTCGTTTCAACAACAACATTCATTTGCTAATATCTCTGCCCAGGGTTATCCGATTTTAGCTCTGTTTGTTTTAATTGATAGATCTACATGTTAGCTTACAAAATAGTCGGTCATTGCTTCTTCTGGTACGCATTTGTTTGTTTTCCTATTATTTTTCTTAACTGCGCCTATTTTCCTGAAATTGACACCAAAAATGCGTAATTTGAAATTAAAAGTACAAAATAAAAAAATTAAGGAAAAGTTAAGTCTTCCAAACCTAGATTTTATTAAAGAAGCACATTTCAGCAGGTAGCCTGCCAAAGCAATCATTCAGGATTGTACAGGGAACGAAATTATGTTATTTTGAGTTTGACCACTACTTTTTTTTTGCTACTTTGGACCCCTGTGATTTTGAAGTTCACCCTCAGACAACCGCAAAATCATGCAATCCAGGCTCAGGATATACAATCCTGAATGGTTTTATCCTCTTTAAAAAGTGTTCTGACATAAGTGAGAGAAAATTTGAATTCACTGCCTCCTCCGCAGAGGCCTTTTGTGGTTTTTTAGTTGAACTGTCTTACGCCCTAGGAAAGTATGGTCTGAAAATAAAATATCAGCCTTAAAAATGTACATTGTGAACATTTTGAAGGCAATCAGCTTCAAGACAAAGCAATATTATGTAGAAAATGTTATTTCTCATGTTTTTGTTTGCAAGCTGATCATCATACGTCAGTAATTGCCATAAAATGAGTTGTTATGGTGTCAAAGTGATGAAACTGCACAGTTCCAACTCTACCAGTTTTGCAGAGCCATTGCTGATGACATCTACAACTTTCTATAGATCATTTCTATAAATATGAGTCGAAAAAACATGAAACATACCAATTTTATAATTTTTTTTTCAAATTTATACAGATAGGAGTTTCAATGCTTAAGAAAGTTAAACAAAAACAATACAAAAGGCCTCTGCGGAGGAGGCAGTGAATTCAAATTTTCTCTCACTTATGTCAGAACACTTGTTAAAGAGGATAAAACCATTCAGGATTGTATATCCTAAGCCTGGATTGCATGATTTGCGTTTGTCTAAAGGTGAACTTCAAAATCACAGGGGTCCAAAGTAGCAAAAAAGTAGTAGTGGTCAAATTCAAAATAACATAATTTTGTTCCCTGTACGATCCTGAATGATTGCTTTGGCAGACTACCTGCTGAAATGTGCTTCTTTAATAAAATCTTGGTTTGGAAGACTTACTTTTCCTTAATTTTTTTATTTTGTACTTTTAATTTCAAATTACGCATTTTTGGTGTCAATTTCAGGAAAATAGGCGCAGTTAAGAAAAATAACAGGAAAACAAACAAATGCGTACCAGAAGAAGCAATGACCGACTATTTTGTAAGCTAACATGTAGATCTATCAATTAAAACAAACAGAGCTAAAATCAGATAACCCTGGGCAGAGATATTAGCAAATGAATGTTGTTGTTGAATCGAGCATTCTATAGAAATCTACACAGAATTACACAAAAAGTAAACAATGTCAATTTCATCCAACTTTGCAAGCAAATATCTCCGGACTCAGAAGTCACAAACGTCTACTTTTTGCTTTATTTTGATCCTTAAGGTATCCTCTTAAAGACCATATATCATCATAAATGTTTTGACCAAATTTGATTTTTCCGATATTTTGGACTTTCTTCCTTTATTTTCGCATTCTGGATCACTGTGTAGCGTCCCTTCCGAACGTTCATTGTTGATCTAGGAACTCAGCAGATAGTTGCAGGAATTTGATCCCATATTCTCACAACGAGTGACGAGAGAATGGATCATGGCAGTAGTGATTGATCAGACTTAATCGCATAAGACAACTGCAAAAAAACGGTGATCTTGAGACTAATGGAGGAATTTGGGTCAGAATAGCTGTGAGAAACTTGCCCTTTGCAATGATTAGTTAATAAAAAGCGCAAAAGACTTAAACACTAGGTTCGACATTCCGTTATCAAGCGTCGAAAGTTGTTATAGGATTTGATCTACTTCCAATGTTTTAGCACTGATTTACGGTTTACACGTATTTTTTGCAAAAAAAATTGCTTATAAGAAACTACTCACAGATCGCCAAAAAATTAAGAAACTCCATTACTGGGAAAATATGTCTGAAGAAACTATTTTTTTGACGAACGAAATCCTTAGCATAGTCGTACTTTACTTATTACTGCACTTGTTTTCTGTATCATATTACTCTGAAGGTATTGAGATTGAGTCATGTCTAAACATCGGGATAGCTTGAAAAAACGTTGCTTTGATATTTTCACAAGGGAACAGGAAGTGACTGCTACGAAACCTTTAAAACATTTGTAAGAAACTCTGAGTACTCAAAATCTGAAAATTTTAAGAAACTTCCTGACTGGCCCAAATTCTTAGTTTCTTATGGACAAATACGTGTATTTGAAACAAGGTGATGCAAAAACTCAAGAAACTGAACCCTGGTTAGGGAACCTACATCAGATATAAGATAAGAAACTGTTCATACCGTAACTCATTTTCCTTGTAACTGGCCCACTGTTGAGGTTGTAAAAATTCGATTCCTTGATCTGGGCTTTTTTGATAGCTCTCTTCTGTCTTGAAGGCCTCCTTGTTGGCAGTTTATTTCCTTGACAGTTCTCTGAGCAATGCTTTTCATATCGTCCTTCCTGACACAAATAGACTTCACAGTGCATGTAAACTGTCGTGTCATTAACTAAGAACTTGAATGCTTCAATGCTAAACCGTTTGGTGTTGTGTGTACCTTTGTGGAACCTAAGTGTCTCATCGATTGAGCACCTGGAAGGAGAGAGTTTGTTGTCAGGAGATGCATTCATACACTGGGCGGATCTTCCTTGACTCACATAAGACTTGCGTTTTGTTAGGCATTTCTGTTCATTATTGGGCAGGTGCAGCTCTTACTTGTGCAGCAACTACATTTATGACCAAATAGCTCCAAACATTATTGAGCTGAATTATCCTGTTGGCGAACTGCGACTAAAAGTTATTTAAATCCCCTGAAAGCAGCTTACAATTGGGCAGCGGTAACTCTTGATGACAGGACAGGATTAGATAACAGTTGTAAAGCCTGGTTTCCATATGATCGCAAGCGACGCAAGGATCGCTGAAAATAGTGTCTTGCGATCCTTGCGATCCTTGCGTCTTAATGGAAACTGCTTTTAAAATTTGCTGCGATCCTTGCGATCCTTGAGATCCTTGCGATTTGAGTTAGAAAAAATTCTATCTCTGCGATTCTTGCGATCCTTGCGTCAAGAGATTTTTTAATGGAAACCGTTTGTTTCAAAACTTGGCGATTGTTGCGTCAGTTTTTCATCCGGGATGTTCAATAAAGCCTCGCTTTGGCCACACTAGCCTCACTTTCACAGATTCTCGTATGATTTGGTGCGTCGTGCTTCAAATTGTTGCCATCCTTGCGATCAAATGGAAACCTCTTTGACGCAAGAATCGCAAGAATCGCAACGATCGCAAGTCACAATCTTGAGCGATCCTTGCGTCCCTTGCGATCCTTGTGATCATATGGAAACCAGGCTTAAAGAATCGCAATGTTATTCATCGTTGTTTATGAAACAGTTTATGGGGTGTGCTGCAGAAATTTATTTTGCATTCGTACATTTTGATTTGCTCCATTTTCCAACAAAAAGGAATGGGGGCATCATCTGCGCTATCAGCTTCCTTCTCAAAGTCTTGTCTCGATCGACGTCTACCCTCCAGCACTATAAATGCAACGGCTTTCACTAACTACACAGAATAACCAAAAACACACCTTTTTGAAATAGCTGCGTACTTTGTTGAATGTTCTTTGCCATTAACGGGTGAAGCATGACATTTTTCGATCACCAAATTCACGTTTTCGTCGCTGATACTTGATGTTACTTCGAAATACAGTCGATCTTTGAGTGACACCATCAGTGGAAAGTTCCAAACCTTGTTTACAAATGATTCACTTTCATACATAAAGAAACTCAGTTGAAAGTGGCCAAAACCAGCTTAAACGAGACAAAGATACAAAGATACTTTATGCATCATGAATGAATCATAAGAATGTTAAGACTGAAATTTTGAGAAATATTTCTGTTGCATACGTTTCGGCAACTCTTAAAATGTAGCGTTTCTGACCTAAAAGTAACAGATTGAACTCGAAGTTTTATATATTTCACGATGTAAAATCGTGATTATTTGCATTCAAATTATTCCAGAGCCAGCAATCTATGAGGGTTTTTCTAAAGTAAATGATGCAACATGTCCACAGCAGCACCCTTCCCTTATCTTGCTGTTGTTGACCATTACATCAAAATTCCAAGAAATGACTCTGCAGACAGATACTGCTTAGAGCAGTTCAAGCAAACTTTTGTCAGATTGAAGAATAAAAACAGGTCTGATTAAGAAATCTGCTTTGAGAGCCCCAATGAATTGGTTTCAACGGCGCTCCCTGGTTTCAACCCTTCCTTGGTGAGCTGATGTGGCAATGACCGCGTGCATGCTCGAAAATTCGCAACTTCGAAACCCTCTAGCTCCCTGCAACATTTCTTGAAATTAGACAAATCGTCTCAAGAAGCTTATGTATTCAACCTCTCCTGTTTGCGTCATTTTATGCAGTTTCTGTCCTCTGTCCTGTGTGTTGCATCAAGGATGTTGAACGGTTGCGTTGCTGCGCAGGAGCTGACTGTCAATAAATGATGGGAAACGTGAATAATGGCGAGGTTATGTGTAGTCGAGGGGAAGTGGAATACCAGGCAAATGTTTTGTAACAAATATGGGTCAAGATGATACGATTACAAGAGAACTGGGTCCTTGGGCCAGACAATGAGGGCATTGTGGTCCTAGTAATAATTAAGATTATTGTACGTTTCGTGGTAATAACTGAATGGATATAAAACCATACCCTCTGTGGCATAAACAGAAGTCTTGACATCCATTTGAGGTTCTTGCCTAATCATGCTGCGTTTCTTGAAGGAGCATGAAAATGCAATCCTGGACACGTGGTTTGAAATAATGCCACCTTTCACTGTATCTTTTATCATGTAAACATCATTTGAATATACCAAATGCGTGTCAGTGTCCAGTACTGTTGTCCCACAGCCACTGAGAGAACAGTTAAGGAAAATGTGTGCTTCGTCGTAAGTGGCTAAGCAATTTCTATCTCTTAGGGTGATTTGTAGATAGTCTGATCTGTTGTATTCAGCTCTGCTCAGGCTGATGCCAATCTGGTCACTCTGGCATGATACGATAGGTCTGTTAGCTGCAAAAAAAACGAAAGACTTGATTGCTTTTACCTTGTAAATTACACAAGACAATTAGAAAGACAGGTCTTAAGATTTGAGGCTTACATCATACAAAATTGGGTTTTTTTGACTGGAGATAGCCAAGGGGTGCCAGCGGCTAAAAAGTGAGGTGGGCAGCTGAACGGAGCGTGAAAAATGGAGGTCTTGCCCCCAAAAAATTGCTAGCACCAACCCTCTTGAATGTCAGAAAACGATCTTTTGCAGGCCATGGTAAAATAAATGTTCATCATTAATCTAAACATGATAGACTTAATCTTCAAGTCCTAACGCACTTCAAACTATATGAACGAGAAAGCAGAAAAGTTAAATTTGACATCTATCTTAAATTTCTTCACATGTATATTGGTGAATATTTAAAAAAATCCAAGAAATAAATCCCAGATGGTTAGTTGTAGGCAACACAAACCATGTACGACTTGTCATTTAAATGTAAACGGGGGGGGCACGAGTGGCGGTTTCTGTTGAAATTACCTCCCTAACGTTTTTCCTTTGAATTTAGACGAATTAGAAAATCGATCCTCAAAAAATATGGGGTGGACATGTCCACCCAAGTCCACCCTGTGGCGCCGCACCTGGATGTAGCGTCATTCGACGATAAACGCCACCATATTGAATATTTGTCAAAGAACAGCCTCCCAGAGCATCATTTTTGATGAGCCGCACCACATTTTCGGAAGATATTGTAATACTGTTGGGAAAGGAAATCAACGTTCTCAATTTGTTTTTGTTATTTTGGGGTCAAAGAGTAAGTTGCAGTTTCAGTAATACTAGCAGGAGTATTTTGACGCTTGAACAACACTGGTGAATAAAGATTTCAAAGATTTCCATTACGATCAAAATATATTTACATTGGATTCGACTGTGCAATAACGAAACTGGCATTATTATGTTCCCGATCTACTTTTAAAAAGTTTGCCAACTTTGCCAAATTCGTCCTTCTGTCGATTCCATTTTATGGGTACGTTGGAACACTACCTGGTCATGTCATGTGCACCAAGAAAGCATCTCTGGTTTTAGCTCACAAATTTAATAAATGCTTTACAAGAACATAAAGACTGAAATACTCACAATTTGGAGCTACTTTCTTGCCAGAAATCGTAAGCGAAATCATTGCCAAGCACAGAAACATGTACATATTGAATTTTGACAAATCCGACATTATGATTTTATTAGACGCTAGACCAGTATTGAGAAACCTTGGAGGCTGCAAACATATTACAGCCGCTTCAGTAATCCCGAAACCACAATTACTTGATACAATTACAACACACTCTCCTTGCTATATTTACACCTTTGTCAAAGGATCCTTTTTTGTCTCTTGTTCATAGATCACCCAGCTTACGTCACTGACCCGTACCCTGAGCCATAAAGCATATTAAGTTCAGTTGAAAAGTTGTCCGATGCGCTACGGGCAAGCTATAATTGGTAAACCAGAAGACTTTAATACACTTGTCTTCTTCAGATAGAATGGGCTACTTTCTGTTTCTCTCACAAGAGTGTGTCACCAATGGCTTTTTTGATACTTTATTTAATGTTGGAATTTGATCATGAATACATACCGGGTGAACCAGAAGAAAGTTCTCATTTTTGAATATTCATAGCACTAAGAGTGCTTCACAGATCTGAATGGTGCAAATTCCAGTTGCAAGTTGAAAGATCGAAGTATTTTTATGATTTTTCTTGCTGTCTTAGCAGCACTAGCAGCATCGGTAGACTGAACTTTGCAAAATCGTCATGGTTACAAAATGACTGAAAGAGGGCCTAAAAAAGACATCAATTCTCAAACAAATATTAAAGATTTTCAATCCCATGGCAATAAATGTGTAGTGGATGTCTCTCACACATGACCAATTGCATTTTCCTTATTGATCTGTGCGAGGAGTCCTTTGTGATTTGATCATTGTTTGAGGCCCTTTATTTACTCATTTTGCAACCATAAAACATTTGTAAAGTTGAATTGGCCTATGTTTCTAGTGCTCATGAGACAGCAAGAAAAACGACAAAAATACTTTGATATTTTTACTTTTAACTAGAATTTGAACCACTTAAATCTGTGAAGTGCTCTTGATGCTACGAATTTTCAAAAGTAGGAACTTTTTTCTGGCTCACCGGATACAATCAGCTAATTAATACCAACTGACAGAACAGCAGCAAGAAATATATGACGTGTTGCTGGTGTTATGCGTTCGTAAACTAAAATGAAAAATGCAATATATTGATGTGATGTATATCCTAGTTTTAGTATATGCTGAGTGCATAATTTGCTGGTGCATGGAATTAAAATTAGTTTTATTTGTCTTTTGAAAATTTCTATTCTGGGTGCCAGAGCCTTGATAAAAAGATGTTCAAGATACTTTGGTCAGATTTTCTGTGGTTACAATCAATCAACGAATAGACCTTTTAGCTATTCTGAAAAAGAATGTGGATCGAACGATATTTCATTACATTTTGTAGAATTTTCGAATGTGCACAATTGCGATCGAAGCTCTAACGTCACTCAATCGAACTTCGCGTATAAAAATGTATAAAAATATCGCTCGATCCAGGCACTTTTGTAGAATAGCTAAAAGGTCTATTCAGACTTGTTACAGCGTTGTATTAGGCAATGGCACAGCAACCCAGTCGTTGCCAGGTTGGCTCACTGTGCGCGCATATAATGATGATGATGGTGATATTGATGATGATGATGATGATCATGATGATCATGATGATGATGATGATGATGATGATGATGATGATGATGATTATGATCTTGATGATCATGATGATCATGATGATCGTCCATTCAAGGTTGGCCCTATATGTTAAGGTAACTCTGCTTTCCACTCCAGTGAGCAGCAAGTTGCCGTTTTGCAAAACCACTGTACTCAGAAAACAGTTAATTTCTCCAATACTATTCGGTCGATCGAAAATCGGTAAAAAGGGTGTCGTTCTTCATAGTCTTGGCAATCGAAGGATATGCAAATCGCAATGTTTCCTTGTAGGCTGGCTTTGTAAATTATTTTCAATCCTTTTTGTTGATTTCAGAAAATTGGATTTATCTCCAAAACTACTCGAAAAGTTTTCGGTTTTCTTTCGCTATATCTTTAGCTAGATTGTTGATCTACAGCTTTACAAAGTCTGATTGAAAAAGCTAGGCTAGATTTGTCGCGATCGAATTTTATATCTCTGTTTACTTTTCGACAGCGAAGGGTAGAAACCTTGGTCAACTGATTAGGACATGAGAAAGAATTGAACCCTTTTGTGAAAAATTTAGTTTCAGATCTCTGTTCATTGTAGACTCTTAAAGAATTTGATATTCTTTTAATGCTCATGAAAGTCTCAAAGGACATGAAACGGCACGCTGTAAGAAATGGTAGCATTCAAGAAATGATACTTTCACAAGCGCTCCAATGATGTCTATTGAGACTTGAATATAGCATTCCCAACAGATCACGTTCATTCTTTTGCCAATGGAAACATTTTCAGAGAGTTATATAAGGCTGCATTCACCTTGCACAATCTTTTGAAAGCACTTAAACGCTCGTGCAGAAATCCGCCATACTAATCCCTTGCAGTGTTCAGATTGCAAAATATTAGTATGGGGATTTCTGCACGAGCGTTTACGAGCTTACAAAGGATTGTGCAATGTGGATGCAGCCAAAGGCCGAGTGTTTGAAAGCATGATTCGTAACATGCTAATCTGTTGACCAAGGTTTCTACCCTTCGCTTTCGAAAGGTAAACAGAAATATAAAATTCGATTGCGACAAATCTAGCCTAGCTTTTTCAATCAGACTTGGCAAAGTTGTAGATCAACAATCTAGCTAAGGATATATCGAAAGAAAACCAAAAATTTTTCGAGTAGTTTTGGAGAGAAATCCACTTTTCTCAAATCAACATAAAGTCTTGAAAAATAATTTACAAAGCCAGCCTTTACGAAAACATTGTTATTTGCATATCTTTCGATTGCCAAGACTATGTAGAACGACACCCTTTTTACCGATTTTCGATCGACCGAATAGTATTGGAGAAATTAACTGTTTTCTGAGTACAGTGGTTTTGCAAAACGGCAACTCGCTGCTCACTGGAGCGGAAAGCAGAGTTACCTTAAATGGAATCTAAGCATATATAATCCTCTGATTGGAATAGCCGTGCAAAGACAATAAATTTTAACACGTGCCACACCATATTTGGTTAACTTATCTTCATAAACAGGAAGTACTAGAATCGGATTTGATGGAATTTGACTGCACGTGGCTTGAGCCATTGTTATATCCTCAAAAATTGAATTTTCCGTTTTACATCGTAACTATAAAGGTGATTAGATATCTACTAAAGTCCAACATTATTTACATATCTCTTGCACAATCTACAGTTGCAATTTCTGAAGTGATGCCTTTTGTTCCGTCAAGGTATGAGACTTCAATTTCTAGTAGCAACGAATGCCTGACTTTGTGTTCAGTGTGCTTTATTGTCTCAAAACCACAAGCATTCGTGCATGGAATTGGTGCGGACAGTTTGTCACTAAATCTTACTCTATACGGGATTTTCTTCTCAACGAAGATTTCACATCTGATTTCAAGATCAAAAGCAAAATTTGTCTTGACTTAAAAAGGGAATCTACACGGTTAAATTGGTCTTTGGCCACGTCTGGTTTTATCGGTCCAATAAGATGGCGTTTTGAATGGGAGGTCCAATGTGGTGGCGTCTGAACTACGGGATGCTGATCTGGTTCGCGCATCAAATCATAGGCTGTAATGCACCGTGTTTGTAGCTAAGAAATCAAAGTTTATGGCCTCGATATTACTGTTTTACTTGGTTGCTTTCTCTTCAGCTGAAGCCTAACCAGTGCTAGGAATCAAATTCAAATGGCTCCTGCGCGCCTGAACAGTTAGTTCCTACACAGCGTCCATCCTCGTTTCAAACTTCCTACACGCAGGAGTCATTTGAATTTGATTTCTAGCACTGGTCAGGCTTGGGCCAAAGGAAAAACAACGAAGAAATCATCGTTATATCGAGGTAACAACTTTAATTTCCAAGCTACAAACGTGGTGCATCATTGCCCGTGATCAAATCAGTGTTGATTCCATTTTTCTTCAAAATTTGATGACATATCCTTGAGTATGATACTTTTCTTAAAACTCGTTCGTGCATTTCATCTATTTTGTTTTAATGCAGATTCATGCGATTACACTGCAGATTCAGCTATTGCTACACCCCCATGCGCCTCACTCGTCACAGTTCTTGTATTTCGTATCTCACAGCTGCATTTATTGAAGGCATTTCTAACAATCCTGCTGAATTCGGGGTGAACTTTCGCGTAAATAAACGGATTTAAACAGGCATTTAAGTAGAACATGACAGTCATCATCTCTTTCAAAAGATCTGAAATCACGCATTTGTTTTTGTCAAGTTTTGAATCCTTCTCCAGAAACACTTCAGCGATACTTCTGAAAGACAACGGGGCTGTGCATAAATAATAAAGAGCAATGATAATCAGAATCATGTTCACCACTTTCTTATTCTCCTGCGTTCTCCTGATTATTGCTGCGTCTCCTCCCGCGTTTATTGGCCTTTTGCGCACAACTACCATGCAGACAGCGTACACAATGCAGCTAATATGCAGTGGTATTAGCCAGCCAAAGAGTAGATATGGCAAGTCGACAAATCTGTCAGCATTTTCTCTTAAATACAATGCTGTGCAGACAAAGAGAATTGCGGCGATCCAAGTAAATATGCTTGTATTGACTCTCCTTTTGATTGTTATCTGCTGGAAGCGAAATGGCATTGCAATTGCCCTGTGAAAAGATAATCGAAAAGGAGATGAAAAGATGAAAAGAAATGGGTCATCCCGATTCATTCAATAGACACAGATATATCTCACGTTACATTTTATCCACAGTCGATTCGAGTGAAGTCCTGAAGTCCTTTACCCCATCCCTTCATAATTCACCCAATCGTTGAGTTTGTTTTGTAACATATCTGTGGCAATTGTTTTCAAGGCTTATCTTTTATGGCCGCCGTTGGTTATACTTGTACTTTTGCACAACAAGGGCACATTTTATAATACAACAGCATCAGTTGTTCTTGATTGACACCTCAACTTAAAGCGAGTAGCGACTACAGACAAAGAGAATTCTCTCAACCAATAATTCAAAACAAACACGGCCGCAAAACTTGCCCCGAAACCAGTAGGGAAAGCTCTCACCATGTGCAAGTAAAGGGTGGTTTTTAAGAGAAGGTATGTGCTTATAACGAAAGAAGGAGGGTAAATTTATATTTCTTTCTCGCGGATTTTGTTTAAATGACTCAGAAGCCCAGCAGATGGTATTATAATTCTCGGGTATCTAGGCCTTGAATGAGACAAGTGCTACACAGCTCCTGAATCAAATGAACAAAATCCGCGAGACAGAGCTTTAGATTTACCCTCCTTCTTTCATTACAAGCACATAACATCTCTCAAAAACTACCTTCTACTTGTGCAAGGCAAGTTTGCCGTACTGGTTTCGAGGCAACTTTGCGGCCGTGTTTGTTTTGATTTACTGGTTGAGAGGATTTCCTTTGTTTGCAGTCACTAATCGCTTTGAATTGAGGTGGCAATTAAAGCAACTAATGCTGTTGTATTGCAAAATCTGCCCCCGTTCTTTGCACCCCATCGTGTCTTCTCAGTGGTTTCGTACAGTAATTTGTAAGTAGCATTCTTAGTAATAATTTACTACAAATTCTATTGGAATGTGTGTGAAAGAAAGATCAAAAGGAAATTAAGATGGGTAAAGCCAGCGTGTCCCAGAAACGAGCTGTACCATGTTCGACCAACTGTTGAGACGTAACGACAAAATGGATGGGTCCCCATGGTAACATAACCATGTCCTGAAGACCTTGAGTCAATAGACAATTGCACTAAATATGGTGGCAAGGAACTTTTACCAAGATGCATTGCGTCATTCAGTCGAATTCTTATAGAATCATTAATGTTCCGTAATTAGAATGCAATGCATCTTGGTAAAAAGTTCCTTGTCGCCATCCTTACAGCAATCATCTATTTTTAACACTTCTATCTCGGGAGTCCATTGAAAATCCCTTGAAAATCCGCCGAATTACAAGCTTTGAAAGATCAAGTATTTTTGCAACAGCCAAAGCAAGAGAACCCCCAGGGGGGTACTCGGGCATATCTTGGATAGGGATGCGCAGGTTACTTTTTATGTCAAAATTTTGAATAGAGCTTACTTTTTGGGTCAATCATTTGTACAGTTATTTTTTGGGTTCCTGAAGTTCTGCATTACTTTTTTGGGTCTCAGGTATAGGTTGAAGTAAGCAAATTGAAAAAAAGCATATCTTACAAACAAAATTTAAAATTAAGTAACATTACTACAATCAAAATGCTTGAATATCCTAATGGATTATGAAAAATCTAATATGTTAAAGCACTTTTCCATAGATTAAAAAAATTATTTTTTGGGTCTATTTTTATGCCAGAAATTATTTTTTGGGTTGATGCTTTGTACCCCAGCCTGAGCACCCCTATCCTAAATATACCTGAGTACCCCCCCCCCCCCTGGGGAGACCCCTGAATGACTTGATTTTCCAAAATGCTGCAAAATCGAGGTTTGTTTCTATATATACCATTCAAACTAAAAGCTGATTTCCAGCCGGTGGAATTTTCTGAGCGGGCGGAAGTTCTATTGTTCGCGGGAGGAAATGTCGCTCTGAAATTGCATAGATAGCTACGGCTGAGCAACTTTTTATTGTCTAAAATTCTGCCCGCTCGGAAAATTCCGCTGACTGGAAATTGGGCTTAAGGCACCATACTTGCAATATATTTTACCATCTTTTGCAGAAACCGATACAGTTCTGCCTATTAGTTGTACCTCCAAGTTTCAGTTTCAATCACAAAAATAACAGAATAGAATAACATATAGAAAAATGAAGCTATAATGTGTCTCACGATTTTACCTTCCTTTGATCTGAGATTTTTTGGTTGCCTTTGAAGACATCCTGACACATTTGGATGGAATCAAACAGCATTGATCAGATTAGTGCTCATAGCCCACTTACCAATATCGATCGATCGTTATCAAGAGCAGGGTCCACGATGACACAATAGCTGGTACTTCATATGTGATTGCAAATGTATACCAAATTGCGTCATTGGGCCTCTTTTGGATGATTAGTTTGTATATAGCACCACTTGGGGCAAGCACAGACGAAACTAGATCAGCTACCGCCAATGAAATGAGGAAGACATCCGATTTGTTGCGTCGCCTTCTCTTGCCTAAAATATAAAGATTTTGTATCAAAAACCTGTGAACTGGCCTTGTACCAGGGAACTGCGGAGGAGGAATTCCATGTACCTCATCTGAGCATGGGTATCGGGAAACGTAGGTCTTATTAGATACTTATCGTTGTGACGAATCAGAACTGTCAGGCCAACCTTTGTGTTTTTTTCAGTTTCGATATTCTCGGTTGTCAAGTCGATTTACGTTTTCAATCTTCTGCCAGACGCTTTCCACTCCCAATCCAACCGGCCATATTGTTTTTGAATAAACTTGTTGTAAGGAACTTCACAGATCGATTCATTTATCCATTCACTCATTGCTTTATTCATTCATTCATTCGTTCATTCATTCATTCATTCATTCATTCATTCATTCATTCATTCATTCATTCCTTTGATCAATCTTATTACTTTGACAATTATGTGCAACCGAACAGATTTGTCGTTGATGTTAGCTTGAAAGCGGCAGCATTTTTATTCAACTATTCAGGCGGTCTTCCAATGAAATCAGTGACGGTTACTGCATGAAAAAGCTGAATAGTGGATGTTCAAATTAACTTTAAATCTTGGCTTAGCTCAGAGTATGTACAAAGTTGACTGGATGTCACAGAACTATACCTACAGAACTATACCTACAGAACCATACCTATTAGAACATAGCGGATACTTTTACTTCTCCGTTTTCCAGAAATGTATTCTTCAACGCAGTGCAGCTCACCAAGGGAGAGGTTTTATTGTTATCTAGTATTTTATTATTATGAATTCATTTATCGTTTGTATTGAAGGTGAAGGTGAAGTTGCGTTTTTCAGCGCCAAGCGCTGGAATCGCAGAAATAAGGCAGACCTAATCAAGTCCGCGACCCCTTGTCATGACGCTCAAGTGGTGGGGCCCACCGGGACTCGAACCCACTCCGCCTGACTATTCTGGCTGCACTGCAATGTCAAAGGATTACACCACTGCGCCACAACACCTTCAATTATGACATGCTATCTAGTTGTCGTAAGCTGACTGAGTCCAGCGTTAAAAAACATATGCCAACCGAAGGTCACCTACCTAAAAGAATGCAAACCATCAGATTTCCAGCTGTGCCCACAATAAATATTGCTGCGTACAAGGCGAAGAAAGCGTTGAGCTCTTCTGCTTTCAGGTGAGTGCAAGTAGCACCTGATGCATTTGTGTTCACCGTCATAGTTCATCAGAAACCTAGGTCAGTCTGACACCAAATGTTTTTTAAAGACTTTCGCTCGCCACTTAGGCATGTTTAGTCATGTATTTACAGACGGACTGCAAGACTGCAAATTTCGGCAAATAAGAGGGATTTTCCCACTCTTCTTTTATTAAAAATGCAACCAGATGGTTGATTATCCATGCAATATTTAACTGTATCCGCAAACATTGCATTTAAACATTGCCTTTAGACGAGGGTCATTATGTGGGAATATTGACAGTGAGTCGTCTTCCTAAAAGACAGACAACATTTTGACTAACGCAACAAACAAACAGCAATCGAAAGTTCTTCCTGAGTTCTGGTTTTATAAGTTGTTTAATTGGAGTTCAGAAGAGGGTTTCATCCATTAAAGGACAAGTCCGGGGTTGGTATAATTGTTGATTATTCAAGAGATTGCTCTGTTGTGATGGTGTGCTGTACTCTTTTCAATTTTTTTCTTTTTTTTTTAATTTTTTTGCGAGTGAGCCTGATCTCAGGCTATTTTTTTCTCTTTTAATCTGCGAAACTACATATTTCAATCTGCTAAAAAGTGTGAAATGACGTCATGTTGACCTCAACGAGGCTGCCAAGTGTATTGATATTAAATTTTGAAATTAGATTTTGATATTATACTCTACTGATAATGAGTCCCAAGAATCGCTATCCAAAACGAGACTACTACACCAAACCGAGATTGTTTTTCAATAGCGATAACTACGGCCACGGCCATATAATCAGTCTAATATCATATCACTCACATTGCAAGCCTCCTTATCGCGCCTTCGCATACTTATAAAAAATACAAAATGGCGACGATATTTGGCTAACCAATTTATGAAAGTTGGAAGCATCAAAACTTGGAAGGAACTCACGATTGGTGTTCAGCAGTTGGTAAGGTTGCTTTTCAACAATAATTTATCAATACCGAACTTGTCCTTTCAGAATGATAACGAATAACAGTATTTGTCTCTCTTCACCGTCAATAATTATTATGCGTTCTCATGTCACGTCTTCTGTACAGATTCTTAAAGGAAAAGTCCATTGTTTATGAAATTGTTGTCAAAAAGCAACCTTACCAACTGCTTAACGCCAACCATGAGTTCATGTTGTGAGATCTCTAACTGCCATAAATGCGTGAGAGATGAATGATTTTACCAAACAAGATTTTCACATCAAAGTTAGCCTCGGACTGATATATTAAATTTCGTTTTGAATGTCACGGCCACGTACCTTTTATTCCACTGTCCACGAAATGTGTTAACTTTTTTTGGACTCACCTGAGTTGATAACGATGTAAAGAACCCTAAACATGTGATATAGCCAACTTCTTGGAATGGCGTATTGTTTCTTGTTGCCTTCAGTATGGCCTTCAAGGTTCTTTACACTAGGATTCACGGCGCTCCCTGGATTCAACTGTACGCTGATGCCTTGTCTTAACAGCTTTCTTTGCGCATGCACAACGAGTAAGTTACCCATCCAGGTACATGGCATGTTATGAAGCTTAACTTGTATTGTAGGCAGCGGCGGAGCCAGCACATGAAAAGTGAGGGGTCTGGAGAGTAGCCTCGGAAAAATTTTGCATGACTACGCCCTTCAGGCTCTCGGAAAACGCAGACGACGCCCTTTTTGCAAAATTTAGAGTAGCTATTTGCTAAGAATATAATATTCAGTAGATCTTTTTACATGACAAAAACGCTTGATCTGACTTACCTCTCTTGAGAGAACAATTTTCGTGTTTTTGTTGGAACTTCGGGACCCAGGGTTTAAGTGGGGGTAATTTGGGTCTACGGGGTAATTTGGGTCTATTTGCTTTTTCACTTTTAAGGCAATTGTAAGTTGAAAATTTCGATCCATGATTCTGTGGGTGTTTAAACCTGTACTTTCAGGAGTTGTTTAACTGGTGTCGAAGAATTATTTCATAATTTCTAGTGCTTCAGTTTCCTGATTTTCACCGGCCTAAACTTTTGTCATGAACTGACAGCGCAGAAAACTTTCGATTTACGCTTACTTGCAACTTCTTGTCTTCTTTTCGTCAAAAAATCTTTATCAATCTCATGTTCAATCATTTGGAAAGGTGCTAAAAGTTTTTCGGAATTATTTTGCGATTCGGTAGATTTTATTTCGATTATTTTGCAACGTGGGGTAATATGGATCTACTGGGATTTTCATAGAATATTCTTACGAGCCGCGTTGTGCAAGAATTGGCAATAATGTGGACTTGCCCAGAGTCCAGCAATAATGGCTCTCGAATAAAAAAAAAAAAGAATTGAGATAAGATACTGCAAGCAAATAGATGATACATCAAAACAGCATAAGGTACACGTTTTCGTTTATGTTTTAGTGGTTTCAGGACAAGACAGAAGGATTCACTTCTTTCAAATATCATTTCGAAAGAAACTTTATTTACATTTTTATCTTCAAGAATGGGCCTAAATATCCGCCGATTGTGGTACGATTTATTTTTAATTTTCTCTGTGCAAGTTTTCAAGTCTTTGGCTGCGAAACTCTGAAAATTCAATCACAAGTTATCCATAAAAGCATTCTAACATTTAATTTTTGTGAAGTTACAATACTCCTGAAGAAATAGGTACCGTTTTTCTCCAATAGACCCAAATTTCCCGCCGACAGGTTGAAATTACACGCAAAAGTGAGGAAAGTAAAAAATTCTAAAAAAATATAAGAATGGTAACAAGTTTCCAAGAACGACAAAAGATTCAATGTAGGTAAAACGAAAAAAGTTCTTCAATATTTCCGACGACTTTGTGATGATAGTGATACTCTATTTATTTTGAAAAATGCCCATTTTAGACCCAAATTACCCCCACCTTACCCTATCTTTTGGAAAAGTGGGGGTCCAGACGTTAGGTTGATAAAGTGGCCATCTCGAATCGATTAGCATGTTTCAAAATCTGCCACTATAAAACACTGTATTTGGTCTTTTTTGTGATGAGGATAGAACGAACTTATAGTAGCTTCTCTCGTCAAATTTTAGAAACTTCGTTGATTGTTTTAAAACTTTTCAGCTTTTTATTGGGAACAAATTTTATTTGAAGCAAATCAAATATACCAAGTGTGTTGAAGGAATGCAACAGCGAGAGTCGAGTTCTCGATAAGAACATAGAGAATGCATATCATTCAGCGTTGTAGGGGGAGAAAATGAGTAGGAAACAATGTGGTGTGGTACATGCGTTTATGCCTTTATGAGCGTACGATACGAAAGCCTGTTTTGTTGCAAGTTGATGAGGGGGGAAGGGGTGACAGGGCTACAGTAGGTACGTTGTTCCAAAGGATAGAAATTGCAGGCCTAATGGACCCTGATGATTGCTTACGGAGGACCACCTCACCTCAGCCATGGTCTTCCGTACGTTCCCGTCCGTTTCAGGCGCTTTCAGCAGTCGAAAGCTGCAGCCCGTGTCGTTTCTGTCTCTTGACCTCTCCAGACCTCTCTGTTCTTCGTCAATTTATTCGCAGGAATGCGGAACGAGCATTACGTAATCTGTATGACCATTGTTGGGACCACAAAAATTCAAATGCCCCGTGGATTTCCTTTGTTCTAGACTGATCACATGACAAAAGCTGTAACTTCCGACTTCACTTTCACAATACTTTTCCTTTCGGACATGTTACACACTTGCCTCAACAAGACGACAACTCGTCATTTTTTCAATGAAAGTTTCAGTGTCAGTTGTAGAGCCATGAAACATTGAAAGTGATTGAAACATTGGATAACAAACTCAGTGGAGAAGACTCAAGAACGGTGCTGTTACAGACGAACCTTCGTAATTTCAACACAGACGCCATCAAGCGATTTCGCAACAACAATGAAGCAAAGTTTTGCAGCCCTTCTGTTTCTGCTGCAGGCAATAAGCCATGGTATATCTACTCCACAGGGCAGTGAGTATTACATATCTTCTATTTGCTGCAGAAGCGTTTAGCTTTGAAACCCGAGAAAGAAAGTGAAAGTTCGCGACAGTTAAAGTTCAAGTGAAAGCAAGTTTATAGAGAATACTATCGAATTTCTGATTTTTCGACAAATTTCTGTTGTGAATAAGACCAGATAAGACCTCATGAACTCAAGTGATGTGAACTAACGGTAAATGGTAGGCTTGAAATTTTAATCTGAACAGAAGAAATAGCTGAAAGGAAAGCCCTGAATAAAGTAAGAACCAATTTAGGAACCTGAACAGCATCCCATCCAATAAACAACGAGGGGGGTTTTGGGGGTACCAGAACCCGCAAACCCGGACAAAAATTTGGGAAAAAACCCCAAAAAACCCGGAAGTAAAAACAGCCAAAACCCGCAACTGCAAAACTGAACAGAAATCTTCAATTTTCGTTTGAGTATTTTCTGCAGTTTCCTTCTCACTGAATCTCTGTGCATCGATTTAAGCATTCGAAGGCTGGTTTTTCCATCTCAGTGAACCACATGGACTGTATGACTTGGAAACCCGAAAAATAGGAAGTTCTGAATGAAATACCCGAAACCTGAGCACAAAAATTGTCCAAACTTACAACCCGTGACACATCTCCAAACCCGAAACCCGCAAGATTTAAACGTAAAACCCGAAACCCGAGGGAAAAAATTAACCAAACCCGCAACCCATGAAACTCCAAAACCCTCCTCTTTAAATACCCAATATTCAAGAACCTTGTCAGGCTGACTTGTAATATGCGTGTTTTTACTGTAGGAGACAGAGGGCTAGTGGGCTGCAGCCCCCCAACGATAGAAAAATTTGCGCGAGAACATCCATAATACGTTTGAAAACAATTCAGGCTGGAACTGAGAATCGACGTTGTTTTTGCAAAAAACAAAAGTTCTTTGCAGTGTTCAATTGAAGTAAATCCGAAGGCCTTTCTAGGGCAACTACATGTTCATCAGACAAAAGCTAAGTTCCCCTATTTTTTCAGGTTCGACAGCGATGGTAACCTCAGCCAATACCACCATTCAACCAACAACGAATGCAACTACAGACAACAAGCCACCTGGATTTGGTCACCCATCTACAAGTTCTCTCGATCCTGGTTCCCATGCGTTCTTCATCATTCTGTACCTGATGATCTTCATTATTGGAGTCTCTGGCAATTCTCTTGTTTGTTATGCCCTTGGTAAGTTTTGTTAGAGAGTTAAAGTATTCTGGCACAACTGAAAGATATTCTCCAAAGGGGGTAAACAACCGTCCGAATTGATCGGTTAACCTTCGGCACTATGAAGGCTATGAAATTTCTTGAAAAGCCGCAAGCTGTGGAAAAACAGTTGATGGATGATGGATGAGAAAATATTTTGCCAACTTTTTGCCGAAATACCGTGTGAGTCAGTAAGAAAAAATCCTTTTCAGGTAGTTAGTGGCGGTGCCACGCCTAATGCCAAAAGTCGGCAAAAATTGTTAAAGGAAAATGGCATAAAATTGGTTGGGTATATCTTTGGATTTAAAATCTACATCAAATCCCCCCCCCCCCCACTTCTTTCGGATTTTCAGAGCTGGCGCCGCAACTGCATGTGATATTCGGGTCTTCTGCGCTGAACAGCCAAATTCACTTCAGGCGACGATCCCTAAGCACCAAGAAGTGGAGCTCGAGGGGGACAGTCAATGAATTAAAAGAATTAAGAATTAGCGAGGTTTTCCTTTCGTCGCACCGTATTGTTTTTGCCGTTTATTTATGTTAACTCTATGCATATATACATGCTGCTTTTGTTGGAAAGGTGATTCTGTATTTATGAACAACCACAGATTTTTTTCACAAGCATTCTTTGCTATTGATTGACACACCAGTATGCTGCAAGCAAAGGAACTTTTACAGCCGATTAGTCCGTCAAGTTGTAAATGTAAATTAGTGAAGGAGAATAGCAGTTGCAACAGCTTTCTTTGTGGTAGTGTATATTTGGCTTCCTTCATCACAGCTATTCATTTACAGAAGAATCAAGGTCCTGAACTGCAAAGCTTTGTCACAGATATTTTATGCCATGAACTGACTTGAAATAATCCAATTTTAAAGGATCTGTTTCATCCAGCATGCTTTGCAGGTGTCGTCTCTTGGTTTGCCTTTGTTGTCGCCATTTTCGTGGGCCATGAAAATGGCGACAACAAAGGCAAACCAAGAGACGACACCTGCAAAGAATGCTGGAATGCTGGATGAAACAGACCTTTTAAATCAATGGTTTTGTGCGCAATGGCCTTTTTTATTACAAAGTCCAATTTGTAATCTAAGAAGGGGCTTTGAGGTTAGTCAGTAAGTAAGTAAGAAAGGAAATTAGAAAGTAAGTCAGCCTTATGAAGTCAGTTATGCTCGTTAACGCAATTGATTAACGTTTGATCTCTGCTAATGACCACTGAAATAAAGGAAGCGCATGGAAAGCGCGCATACAACGCAAAGTTTCCCGCGATCGTATAGCAGATTTGATGTCAACTTATTTTATGTTAGACAGATTTGACACCATAAGATAGATGAATCACCCTACGATGTCACACGGTTTTGACATTATTTGGAGCTCAATTACGCTTAAAGCTCGTTGAAAATTGAACAATCTGAATCTGCCATTAGCCTTTATGGCAAAGTCTTCGTTTGTCTTGTTTCTTGATGGCAAAGTCATCATTTGCATTGTTGCATCACATTGTTTCGCATGATCTTTGCAAATTAATACCTGGCAGGGAAATTCGCAGATAATGCAGGAAATGCAAAATTCGCAATTGCTCAATCATAGCTGAAGACGGACTTTGTGATCATCCAAAAGGCTCATCTTATGTTTAACATTTGAAATCAGATCAGTAGATTTATCAAAAAGCCCTGACACTTTAAATTATTTGGGTGCATTTCTATCAAATTAAATTTCTGTAAACCAACCAGTCACTGTCAGTTGTCATGTTCATGCACTTTCAGGAAAGAAACGTCAACTTCGTAAAGGGGATATCTTCATCATTTCGCTGGCCATCGCTGATCTGATTGCATGCTTTATTTGGCCACTGCATATGGTAGCGTACCACAGCTATGTCTATTCTGGTTGGTTTTTTGAAGCTGGACCCCAAAGCACATTTTATTTCATCTTCTATACAACTCTTATGGTATCATCATGGCAATTGCTGCTGATTTCCATTGACAGATATTGGTATGTTTGTTTTCACGTAGAATATTACATCAGTACCAATCCTACATTTTTAGCCCGCTGGGGGGGGGCAGCTTCGTCCTGTAGGCCTACTAAATATCTTCATACAGAGGTTTGCCCTTTAAGAATATAACACAAGGAACATGAAGGATCTTCATGTGCATGTGCAAAACTGAAATCAGAACATACGACAAGACGTTTTTGTACATTGGTCGTCCAAAAGCCTAGAATAGTAAGTATCCCATAACTCATCAGAGACATCGAATCCATTGTACGATTCAAAAATTATGATTTCACCTTTTAAGCCGATATGTGATAGGTTTGCACGAATCCATGGAAGATCAGTAATGGGGGGGCTGGGGGACAGATATCTGAGCTTATCATTATAAACTTTCATTGTAATTTATTTTCTTTTGGTAATATATGTTAAAGGTAATATATGTTAAAGGTAAAGGCAAGTACAGCAGCTTTGTGGGGGGCATGCCAATTTCACGTGAAATTTCATGTGATCACTCAAGCTAATACAATTTACGACAGCGAGTTTTAATACAAACAAACTCCTCACTTACTTGCGGTTGCTTTTCCAGAACTGAACTACGACAGGAAGCCTCGTTATGAAATTTGACTTTTAATTTGCATGTGATCAGTTAAGTTCTGCCAATCACAGCGCGCTACTGGACGTTTCTTCGTCAGCGTCTTGTCAGCATATTTTGACAATGTGTATACACAGCTGTACTTACATGGACACATTACCTTTAACTGAATGGATGTTGTGCCTTATGAATGAAAGCAACTGACCAAGGTTTCCTTAGATTCTTGCCATCCAGGCTTCAAAAACATACCTTTCTTTTATGCCAATTTTTGAAGATTAATACCCGATCAATTCTTCAAAAACGTCAGACCTATTTCGAAGATCCTATTTCGCAACATCGTCCATTTACATTTTCTTTCTCAACTATCCTTGTCGGAGAACATGCTAATCGCTTTGTACTGGCCCGTCAAATCAAAAGCATCAAAGTTGGTTCTACATTTACGAAATCTGTATAGGTTTCAAATCTGTAAAAATACAGTAGAATTGGCTATCAGTCTGCCTCATGGTTGAATTGTCTTAAGGAAACTTCAGCGAATTGTCCATAATCCTGCAGTTTACTGTTTGAAATTTGAATATTTTTTAATAATTACAACGCATTTCGTTTTTCAACTCATTTCATGCTCTGAATTCATCAAATTTCAAAATCATAAACCGTATCAAATTTCTTGTCCAAAGATTCGATGCTTATTTTACAATTTCAGCCATTTTTGTGGCTTTTTTCGATACAGCAAAGTCCCGCCTTTAAGAACTGCATTATTAGAAACTCAGGCCTGATTTCGCTGAATAAAATACCTCTTCCCTACTATCCAGGCAGATTCATGTTCAGTTTCTTCTATAATGGTACATAGCAATGTTATGAGGCGTGTATTTGAATATGTCTCCAAAAGGTCCCAATTCTCTAGAAACAAGAATGAAAGTTTCAAGCCCAAATTATTATAATTTCAAGAAACAGCCTTCAGTACTGGCTCAAACCATTGGATCCTCGCACAACAGTGCATATCTCAAAAACGTTTTCTTAGCAATGTCGACAACTGTTTGGAGTATAAAAGTGTTTCTTATACCATGGTATACACACCCTGTTTTGAAGAAGTATATCTTGACATAAAAAACCAATCAGGCTGTCTTTGTGCAATGAGTTTCTTAAAGGCGGGACTTCACTGTACCCGACATTGCTTTCATTGAGCCAGAGTTGCAAACTTCCTAAGAGGCTGGTGCTTTTTATAGTGAATGTTACCAAAATTGTATAGCAGGATTGTGTATTTTTTCTTAGGGCCATCAAAAGGATGCTCCATTGGAAGAGAATAACAATGACCAAGAAATTAGTTGCGGTAGTATGTTCATGGGTGCTTGCTGCCTGTATCAAATTCCCCTTAACATGGCGCAAGAATTTTGGAATGTCAGATGAAGGATACAAAGTGTATTTGATGGTTTGGACATGTCTTGGCTGGGTTATTCCCTTGATTATCATTGCTGTTATGTACGGTATATGCATCAAAGCACTGCGAGATGGGAGATTCAAGAATGATACAAGCGATACAGCAGTAAGGAGAAGGCAAGAGAATGAGCGAGTCATCAAAATGTTTATCATCATCGTTACCCTGTATTTCATCTTCACGATTCCACATTCGATCATTGATTTGTTTCGTTACATTGATAACAAATCAGATGCTGTGATCATCCTGCATGAATGCTCTGTTATCGTGGTTCTCTTCAACAGTTGCACCAACCCGTTTATTTATGCCCGAATGCATCGTGATATGAATTCGTTTGTCCACAATACCTGGCGAAGAATCAAAGGCAAACGTATGAAGACACTGGACAGCTCTATGACCAATTCATCCCAAGACACTATCTTGTAAAACTATCGAATGTAAACAGTAGACTTATTGGTCGATGATCATAGTGTATGACAGATTCGTAGGGATAATGGATAATATAGTTTGTTATCCAAGTCTCCTGCGTAGGTTGTAGCTCTTGAATGGCAGTGGCTCCCCATTCATATGCAGAAATAAGTATGTGACTCACATACTTATTTCTGCATATGAATGGGATGTGACAACTGTAGTAGTTGTGAGCATCCAAGTAACCAAGGTCTCTGGAAATCTTTCCCCGATGCTGCCCATAGTGTTGTTGGCTCATTTTTGTTGATCCTTGATTTTAAACCATATGTTTCTCCGGATATATGGTTGTTTGATAATACAGTCACTTTTGTGCCTTTGCGTCGCAAGGACCAATTTTTCACCCCCTCTCTGAGTAGAAGTTTACTTGGAAGACCATTTACATAAGGCCAAAATAGTGCTTAGAAGTACATTTTATTTCTGAAAAAGTCGCTCATGAGAGGCTGTTGCCAGCCAAAGAACACCCTCTAATTTTACGTGTCTGTTAATTACCAAATCTTGTGTAACCTTTTGTCGAATATCGGGCAACAGGTATACGCAAGTGTGTGACAGGACTGTTGATTGAACGTTGTGTAAATAGATGATCACTAGCTAGATTTTGACTAAGATTTGGTGGAGATTTTGACTAACCACATTTTTTTCAAAACAATTTCTTTGCGTATTATTTAAGAATCTAATGTAATATTTAACAATTGTTTTCGATGCTTGAAATCTTATTTGGTGTATTTAATCATTTATTTTAGTAATATCGATCTTTACTCAGATTGAAGCAATGGGGAAATATCCTTAAACTTAGTTCTTTCGTTCCTGTTCCAGTTTTTTATGCTGATCTTCGTCGAATGTTTTTAAAATTCTCCTCTACGTAATCAACTCAATTATTGACCCGCTCAAAACCTTTCTTACCTTATTTTGACGTAATAAAATGTCAAAATATTTTTTAGTTTCGACTCTCAAAAGGACTTGGTTCTTCCTTTCCAATTCTCAGGGAACATTTACGACTGAGAATGCATTTCTTGGTCCTAAACTCAACGGTAGTAGTGGATAACAAAATACGAGTCGGTATCATTCTAAACAGTGGCTGGATCAAAGGTTCCACTTCCACTGTTGCACTTCTTTGCTTCCTTTTGGTTCTGTTTTAAAACCGAGGCTTGTAGCAAGTCAAGTGACGCCATGAACTGTTGTCTCCCGCCATTTTGTCACATCATATGATGAATGAGTGAAGTAATGATTGCCTCTCTCTCTCGTTTTACTTTAGCTTTTGTCAAATTTGCCACCAATTTTATCTAGATTTAGCCAACCACGATGTTTGTGATACAAACAGTTCCGGTTTCATTGGCCTATTCTAGGCAAATTTGTGAATTCGGCAAACACCAAAGTAAAAAGTGAGGTACTTGTTTCCTTCACAAACTTTTCCCCATTACCTGTGTCTGCACTATGCTGCTTGGCGATAGCGCCTCGACACTTGAGTGAGAGCCCTGGAGCCCTGGGTCTAGACTTATGACGATGAGTCTCTTGTTTCCCTGTGCTCTTTGACTTGATGATGGCGCAGGGATACAAGGGACTCATCGTCATCAGTCTACCCTGGGTGGGTCCTGGGTCGAGAAAGACGAGAAGAAGACTTTCGCGCCTTTCCAAAATTAAAGGCTCCCATTAGCCATGTTTGAAGAATGAGATCATGCACGTAGCTTGCTTCATAAAGTAATAAATATTTGTCTGCAATTGCAACTGTTTAGTTTAGGATTTAGTTTATATTGTGATGGCAATAGCCTAACTATCCCACTTGAAGGAGACCAGATTTCTTGATAAGCATCAGAATTATTACATTGGATGTACCGAAAATAAGAATGGCACATGATACTGACAAATTCTCTACGTTAGCCAGACAAGATTTGTCACTCTAATAGTGCCACACTTGTTTCTTGAGAGTATTATATGGGTTGGTTTGTTTCCTTGACAACAGTCGTCCGTATGAAGATTTCAAGCAGTAAGGGAACTTTGCCAGATCAAACTTTTTAAATAGCACTTTAATGACTTTGCAACTCTGGTGATGATTTCATTAACAGTGAGAGTTTGTTAGGAACACCTAGTAATTAGCCTTAATCAGGAGAAATCGATTGGCAACTCATCAAAATTTGATAGAGACTTTATTTGTATCAATTATTTTGATTGTATACAAGTATACAGGGGCGGATCCAGACCGAAGTTGAAGGGGGGGCAACTTGGAGAGGGGGCGCCAAAAATACAGGGAAAAGTTAGCGCGCCGAAGGCGCGCGAAAATTTTTGGGGCTTTACTATAGAAAATTATCTGGTTTTTCTACAGAATAAGGCCTTAGTTTATATGTTTCGCCGCATTCAGAACGAATCACTGAAAAAAGAGTGCATTCGGGTCAGGAGAAGGGGCGCTTTTCTTGCCAAAAAGGGGGCGCCAAAGCTGAATTTTCATCGTGAAGGGGGGGGCAGTTGCCCCCATCTGCCCCCCCCTAAATCCGCCACTGCAAGTATATTCCTTTTCTGGTTTGCCTGAAACTCCATCCAGAATGTTTTCATTCTTCAAACATGAAACATATCTTGAGAAACCACTTATTTTGACGAAGAAAATCTTTAACCTAAACTTCCTTTCTTTTCACTTGCGTCCTGTATCACTTTGCTCAGAACTTACTAGAGTAATGTCTAAATACGGGAAAGGCTTCAGAAAGCCTTGTTTTGAAATGATCACGAGGGCACAGATAGTAATCAACATGAAGATTGTTATGGAACATTTAAGAAAGTCGTAAGAAACTCTGTGTACTCAAAATCCGATAATTTTAAGGAGTTCAGGAGCCCAAATCCTTAGTTTCTTATCAAAATACATGTAGATGTAGGGGAGAAAATGGTGGAGGACACTACTGACGAATTTTTACTTAGCCAGAAACCAGCAGCTACCTAAACAGTGCAACACTTGTTCCCTTGATATCTTAGTATGAGTTGCTGCCCCTTGAAAACAGTCGTCCATATTGAAGATTTCAAACAGTCAGGGAACTTTGCCAGGTCACAGAGGTCAAATTTTGGAAAATTGCTTTTTAATGAGTTGGCAGCTCAACTGATGAAGTCATTAACAGCCGGAGTTTGGAAGCTCACCTAAATTTGATTCTTGGCCCAAATATCTCTGAATTGTTTTGATTGTGTAAATTAACAATGTCTGTGAATACCTCAAATTCTTCGTTGATTGTTTCGATTGTGTACATAAACAATGCCTATTGTTACAACATTCCTGATTCCTTCCTCTATAGGTATATAGGTAGGTAGGTGTATTCCTTCCGGTTGAGCAAAAGCCCCTCCATCATGTTTTCATTCTTCAAACATAAAAACGAGGTTGGTGCAAAGATGGCGGCCAGCGAAGAAGTTGGCCATGATAAAAGTGGAGTTAAAAGCTGCAAATCTTCGGCAGTTATCAATGGTGTGGACACCGATATCGCTTGTTATGGCTTTGAAAATAGAATATTCATCATTTTGACACAATTTAAGCGGCCAGGAACAATGGTGAGTATACCTCAGCCAGAGGACAAAAAAAGAACAGACGCCCCCAAAAAAGGCGTGGCCTAAAACTAGATACACCTTCATCGCAACACAATGAACCATATAAAGCGTATGACGGTGGCACAAGCCGTTTGCGGTCAAATTATGGCCTATCACACAGGTAAAACAGTGCTGCGATAATACATGTAATAACACATGAAATGTTCCATGCTGTATTTTTAACGCACGCAATAATGACCTTAATATATGGAATATTCCATGCAATGCAATACATTTATAATACGTGATAAATTGTGCACAGATGAAATACACATTATGATATTCAAAACCTATACAATCCTCCATATGGTATCACCGAGAGTGGTACAGCTTTGTGATCTGACCATAGTATTTCATGTCTGCACAATTTATCACGTATCAGTAAGGTATTACACTACCTGGAATATTCAATATTAGCATGCTATCACACAACCATTGAATATCGTACTGCTAATTGCAAATCCATGCAATCCCCTCGCAATACCATGAAGCTTATCACAAAGGCATTAAATAATCATTGTATCATTGATCCTTGTAGTACTTGCACAATGACATAGAATATCACTGATTTCAGTGCAATGATGTTTATCCTTCAATCTAAAGTACAACTAGGGTATTCTAAATTGTTCTACTAATTTCCTTGCCCATAAGAAATGTCCAAGTACCGGGCCCAGTACTTACATTTCTCACTTTCTAAACGAACAATCTTAGAGTTGTAATAAAAAATATATACAGTCCATGACAAACATTATAACAATGTGAAACTTTGAATAGATGTAAATATGTAAAATGCTATTGGTGGCAGACAGCAACATCATAACAGAATACAACCAAACGTAGATATCATCGAATCAGCAACAAAATAACGAAGTGTCTGTGAGAGCGGAACTGGTAAAATAACTTATATAATTTCTAAGAGGCCCTTTACATGAGAAAAAACAGACTGGTCAAGTTTCAGATCAACAAGAGTTCATTTGTGTGGGGGGGGGGGGGGTCAAAGCCCAAAGAGTGTTTGCATGAGAACAGGCAAATGAAACTAAGTGCCGGTCTGGGTTCGCTTTGGTCTCTATATGTGCTGGTCTGGGCTCGCTTCTATATATTGTGGTTTCTCCATTGGGTTCCAGCATCATCTTCATCCACTATTTGAATGATATGAACTTGGAATTTACCACTCATTAGATACCAACAATCATCTGAGTTCAACCAAATCAACTATGCCTAAACCTCCCCCTAAAGGGTGGTTATTTTGGAAGGTGATAAGTGCACAGTAAAGCCATTTTTGCATTGTCTGGAGATTGAGAAAATTTCTGTAACATTCAGTATGCAAGAAGATTCAAGTACTTTGCCTGGTCGCGGGAAGAAAAATATTTTTTCATGCCCTGCTGGTTGAGATCGGCACCTTTTGTTGAATGTCAATCAAAGTTTAAACAACTAAAAAATACTCTCCAAATAAATACAAGTCAGAATGAGAAGAACACATCCTTTGTTTGTAATCACATCAGTAATGGAAAGCCTTGTTTGCTTCTTCCTCTGGATGCAAGTGCTTGGGACTGTGACATTTTCTTTCCAGACTGGTACATCTTTTCAGTCAACTTTGCTTTAGGCCCATCAACTGCTATCCTCCAGTGTCCTCCCTTTTCAAGAAAATGTTAAATGACCATGTTGCCCTCTCTGATTCCAATGCTTCATCCAGTTCTTCCGAATTCAACAAGTAATCTAATACGCCATCTTAAATTTCTTTGTTACTTTCATCTTGAAACAGCTGTTTAGAGATTTCCCTTCCTGCCACTTCTTAAACTTTGATGACTTAGGCCGCCAGGAAAATTTCAAATTAATCAACTGCCATTTACTTTTTTCTATAAGCATGCAATATTACAGAGCCAAAAAGAGCATATGATAAACATGCTGTATTTCTAGGGACAATAATAATCTGTTGTATTCTTTAGTCCTGGCACAACATCACGTTATTTCAGAGATGCGCAATACTATTGGGGTGGCACGAGCTTATCATAAACATGCTGTATTTTAAAGGATCATAATACTCCGTTGTATTTCATAATCATGGCATACCAAAGAGGTATTTAAGTAGTGTGCAATACTACAGTGGTCACAAGAAATAATGATAAACAGGTCGTATTTCAAGCTATCTAAGAAACATACATATGTTGTATTTGTTAGTCCTGAGATATGCGCTGAATTTATTTCAGAAGCGTGCAATACTATGGTGTTGTATTTTACAGCTGTATTTCATGTCCTTAACACACAACGTTATAATACAACATGTTGTATCATAGGATTGTTTTACCTGTGTCATTTATCAGTATTTGCTGTTTGACGTAGATCCAGACTGGGAAGTTTGTATTATTGAGATCCAGTATGGCATGGAACAGGGACCGCGGAGCACATTTTGGACTGGGGGGCTAAAAAGTAGTTCGAGAATCTGAGGGGTCTGAGGGCGAAGCCTCTAGGAAATTTTTTTGCGGCCACGCCCTCTACTTTGGCTATAAATGTGACCAACACCCCTTTCCATAGGCAAACTCGCCTTGGAAAAGACAGTTATCATCAGCATATCCAATCACTAACTCACCAAAGCATATCATCTATAGAGATGCACTGTATTACATTTTTATATTCCATAGCAAAAAGGCTCAGGACTGTTGGAAGGAAGAGCCTAGAATAAAAGGACTAAAGTTAAAAAACTTTCACAATCTCGTGGAATTATTATCTCGGAAAAATAATGCAGAGAACCTATTAAAGCAAACACTTTTTCAATTTTTGAGTTTGTAGCACTAAAGATCCAATGATTTTTCTCAAATTTTTGAAAATTTTGTATACCGTTGTTGGGTCTATTGATAAAATTTAGTTGGAACATCAATAGAGTTTATATTTTCTGTACTCTTCATATGAGTATTAAGAATTGGTAAATTATACTCGTTTGGACATTCCAGAGAGTGAAGCCGAGTCCATAGATGTCTTACTAAAAAACTTATCATTGCTTGTTGCCGGGTTAACATTCTGCGATTTACAGGTTTGGAGAACCTCACTCATCAGCAATCCTTCAGGAACTGAAATTTGCTTTAAAATAGCCGCATATCATGAAGGCATTGTACTTATCGATTGCTAAAACTTTAGGTATTTGAAGCTGTGCTAACGATGATGCAACTGTTATCATTGGTATAATGCTATTGGACGCATTTCATTTGAGACAAAACCTTTTTAGCTAAGATGCATAGATCGACCAAAGATTTGAGGAAATAAAGAGAAGAATAAGAGTGCAACTGATATTGAATGAGAAATTTACCAATCACTTGAAAGGCTTTATAAGGACGTTTTATTTGAAAAGTTTCAAGATGTGCGCAGAAGTGCACTTGGCACAAAATTAAAGTTCTTTACAAACAGTTTACAAATTCTTAAATCTGAAACATATTCAAAACAAAGTTTGCACAAATTTGTTCCAAATTTACTGCAGACTAAATGCAATCACAGTTTTTACCATCGGACCTCCTCCTAACTTTGTCTCTTTTATAACAGATCCATATTGAAAAGCAAGATTCATGTGAAGGCATTTACTCAAATCAGAACTCAGTAGAAATAGCAACTGATGTATTACTTGGCATAGATGATGTAAGTTTATCGTCTTAAGTTAAGCAGTGGCCTTTTTTAACAGTGTAAAAAGTTGATTGTGCTCACTCAAAAGGATCACAGTTTTCCTTGCACCATCCATCTGAAGGGATTTAGGTCTGAAGATTTTCTTTTTGTAAATATTCATTTGCAAACAGGGATGGAAAAAACAGCGGACCACAGCACCAATGGTCATAGAAATTTTTCCGGGTCTCAAGAACGAATGAAGAGAAGAGAGGAAAAGGGATAAAGACAGATAAGTGAAAAAATGGAGGTCAATCTTACTTCAAAATCCTAAAGGCTCATGCATCATTTCATTGCCCATGAAAATGGCGACAACAAAGGCCAACCAAGAGACAGCACATGCAAGGCATGCTGGATGAAACAGACCCTTTAATGTTGGGAACTCTGATGACCTTGTGTCTATTCCCACCATGATAGGCACTGTAGTTGCAGTTTGTTGAGTTCTTCTTTAAATTGATTGTAAAAAGTCTTGAATCTTGCCTCTTAGTAACAGAATTCCTGCTACACATTTACTTCAATAGCTTCACTGCTTGTATTTATAGCCAATTTATCAAGTTTATGGAAAGAAGATTGCAATGATGGTATTCAAAGAAACAAAGAAACCAATCCTCTTAGCCATTGCATTAAAGGACAAAGAAGCATCAAGTATGCCAGCACTTTCAGAGTTACTTCTTAAAAACAAGGTGTGGTAGTGTAAAAGTAAGATTTTGATACAATTGTTATCACTTGAGAGCATGGGCTTCTTAGTTACAGAAAATTTAAGCACCATTCCTAGATAGCCAGGGCAGATTTTGTAATTCAATAGCATCAGTTGCTTTGGTTCACACCTCAATTCAAAGCGATTAACGAATACAAACAAAGGAAATTCGCTCAACCAGTAATTCAAAAACAAACATAGCCGCAAAGTTGCCCTGAAACCAGTACGGCTAACTCTCGCTTGGTGCAGGCAAAGGGTGGCTCTTAAGTGGAGTTATGTGCTTATAACGAAAGAAGAAGGGTAATTCTAAAGCTCTGCCTCGCAGATTTTGTTTATTTGATTCAGGAGCTGAGGAGTAACTGTCTACTTTTGAGCAACAAATATGCAACTATTACAATGCCCTCTGCTCGGCTTCTGAATAACATAAGCAAAATCCGCCAAAAAGAACTTTAGATTTAACCTTCTTTTTTGGTCTCAAGCACATAACTTCTTTTAAAAACCTCCCTTCGCCCACACCAAGTGAGACTTTGCCGCACTGGTTTCAGGGCAACGGCTATGTTTGTTTTTGATTGAATTACTGGTTGAGAGAATTTCCTTCGTTTGTATTCGCTAATCGCTTTGAATTGAGGTGTGAACCAAAGCAACTGATGCTATTGCATTAAAAAATCTGCCCTTGTTTTCCTAGATTTGATTTAGTATCAATTTCTTCCCCTATTACAGTGGCGTAACAGAGCAGCTCGTGGCCCTTAGTACCTTAGCCATACATAGTTCCCCTGAGGTGACAGATACTTCATAAAATACTTTTCCAAATCATCCATAACCGGGGTTTATGAAAGGTTTATGTATACAGGCACGTTGGTACAAGAAACATATTGGAGATGGTGGCTGAAATTTAAAGCGAGCGAAACGAGCCAAATTTTGATCCAGGATATCCACTCGAGAAAATTTTTGAACCACGCTCCTTAGATCGTCAGAAAATTGATACCTCTCGTAGAACCTTCACCATCGAATGGAGAAAAAAGAACTGTGATTGACGAGATATGCTTCCCTACAAAATATTTGAAAATTGAGCTAAATTTTGTATAGAAGTGGCTCTTTAGTAAAGTCTTCTCCTAAAACGTTCATGTGCGGTGGAAGATACCAAAGCGTTTTTTGACAAATTTGCAATTTACGTCATTTCTTTACATATCAAACTTGCGTTTGTTTCTGTTCACAATGGTGTTCAATACTGTAAAAAGCCTGAAGTCTCTTTGGAGGAGCCCCTCAGCATACTATGCCTATAGTATTCAGTCCAAATTAACGCACCATTTCTCCCAAGTTAAATCATTTCGTTACTGAAAATCGTAGGGGGCCCTTAGGAGTTACTCTAACCCCAACCACCGTGCGTTACCCCACTGCACTATTGTATGATAATTATTCTAAGGATTGCCGTTTTGTCTGAAATCGTTGCAGGGAGAAAAAGTTGAGAAGTTCCACATTTTGTCTCAAAGAAATGCAACTTAATAAAGTCGTGGAACAAAATGTTGCAATAAGTGAAGTTTTTTCAGTTGCAGGAACTGAATGTTGTGAAGTCGGGAAAATTTCATAACAGATTTCACGTTTAGTTGAATTTCCTTGTTTAAATGATAACAGAGAAATATTTCCATTAAAATAAAACAACAGCTAAACATCAATATAAGAAGGATGTAGATTTTGAGAAAGCGTTGCTTGAATTAAAGTCGTGAATGGCAGAATCTTTAAAAGCTGTGGGATCAAAAATTAGTGATTTAAATTGCTGTGGGAATTAAAAGTTGGGAATTTATTGACAAAAAGACTCATGTCCTTAATTCTCATGACCTTTTCTTCCCAGAACAAGTTCTGACAACAACGTAGTAGAACTTAGCTAGAGCACAGTTCATAGAATTTAACTATTAATTTCCACCCTTTTTTCAAATAATTATCTGAAGATTACGGCAAATAGAAACGGGAGAGCTTTGCTTAAAATAAAAAGGCTCAACTTCGTTCCACCATTATAATGCACACCTTCACGTTTACCGCAAAACAACTTCACCAAAAACAAGTTGTCAACCATTTACGGACATCATTCATTTCTTACGCCTATTAAACCCGAGGTCACTCAGGAGACGGCATAACAACTACAGCATCTTCAGTGTTACCACAAGCAGCCTCCGCAGCCTTTTGGATATGTACCACAGTTTTATTATGATTATATAGCTGACCTTTTTGCTTGAATGCCAGGGTAGCTGGCACATTTTTACAACGTTGGGGTTGCCGCTACCCTGGGCACCAGACTCTCTCTAAAAGAAAATGAGAAAATGACTCTCTCATTTTCTTTTAGAGAGAGTTTGGTACCCAGGGTAGGCTACCACCTATGCTTATGCAGAGTTTCTGGCTTAAGCATGTCCAGAAGTAATAAACAGTGCAGGCAATAAATGATCTAGGTGCTACGCGGAGGCTAGGAAGAACTCTCCTCAGAGTTCGTCAACTCTACTCAAATGTATTTCTGTGGCACAAAGAATTCCAAATGTGCTGACTTGCCAGCGGTTTCTCATTAGGAATTTATGGAGTATAATATTCCTATCAAACCGTTATTCCAGTGACCTTTAATCTACAAAATCATTATTTGAAGCTTGTCTCAAACAGTTGAATCAGAAACTATCCGTTATGCAAGAAGGAGATAACTTTCGGAGATTTGGAAAGAGAGCATTGATCCCACTTGATCCGCGATGACGTAAATGGTTGGCTACTTGTTTTTGGTGAAGTTGTTTTGCGGTAAATGTGGAAATATGCATTATAATGGTGGAACGAAGTTGAGCCTTTTTATTTTAAGCAAAATATAAACCATATTTTCAATATTTAAGTTCTGGTTTATAAAGACAATGCTTTGTGTAAAAAGATTAAAGTCTTAATACACGTGATTTTACAATTGTTGAGAAATTCCGAGAATGCTACCATGAGATCAAATTCACAAAAAAACTGCTGGACCGTTAGAAATTTGACCAGTTTGCAACCTTGGCTTGGGTGACACGTAGGAGGGCCATGATTGATCGATTTAAAGATTAAAGGTTCATTTGGAACACGAAATACGCGACACAGTTGGGACAGTGAAGGCACAATTGTTGAATATTGACATTAGACAATTTTGGATAATATCGACAGAGTATTTTAACATACAAGATTTGCCGCTCTGCAATGCTGACATAGGAACAGAGAAGGAATAAAATTGGCCGCTTTAGAATCACGGAAATTAAACATCTTTATCTATGTTTTATTAACTTGCTTAATATATTATCAGATTGCTTTTTTGTCTAACTGTCAAACAATGAAGGACAAAGTATTTGTACGACGAACTCAGTCAGAAGTAGCAAGCAAACGAAAGATCTTTGAGGACAAACAGTCGAGAATAACGGAACGACAAATGATTGAACAGAAATTGTCACTTGTTTATACAAGAACAGATATGCCTGGCAAACCGAAAGAAACACAGTTGACGGAGAAATCTTCCCCTGTTGTTTGTACAAGAATAGAACTACCACGAAAACAAAAAGAAAGACAATTTATAGAGAAAATGTCTGCAGTCGTTTGTTTGAAGAATGAGCGACTTGGAAGACTGAGAGAGCAGAATTTGACAGGGCGAGCAACTGTCCATGTTTTTACACGCCTGGAAGGACTACGAAACTCAAAGGAACGTCAGTCGATAAAGCAGAACTCGCCCATTGTTTGTAAACAAGCAGAGCAGTCAGGAAAAATCCAAGAAAAACAGTCTGTGGGTAAGAAATCGCCATTTGTTTATAGACAGTTTGATAGACATTTCGGAGCACAGATAGAGGAGAAAGGTGAAGAAAGGAAGGAGCGTAAGATGTTAACCTGTTATGACAAAATGGATAATGCTTTGAAGAAGCTTAAAAATGAAATGGTAAGTTTGAATTTAATCTCTTCATTGATTATTTTACTATTTTTTTAGGTTATCAACTTATCATTTGATTCCTTACTGTTGATGACGATGTGAGCAGGATTCACTTTACCGGTTGATCCAGAAAAGCGCTCGGCGTTTGAGAAATTGCTGCTCCTCCAATATGAAAGCAATAATACCTAGCACTGATTTGTTTGATAGCCGATGCGTTCAATTAGATGAAAAATTTTACTTGGCTTTTATCGGTCGCTCCAAAGTTTTGGTCATTTCTTCCCGTGGCTATATGTATGGAAGATTTTATACAGGAAGTTCCTGTCAACTCGCGTGAAACGACGATAAAAATTATATCAGTTTTCCTTCCAAACAACAATGACAGTTACTTGTATTTGCACATACTATCCTCTTGAGAGAATCTGAATCAATTTCTCTCGCCATTGGGGGAGATTTCTTCGTTCTCCTAGTTGCAAGCACGTGCCAACATTGCAAGTCATTGCTGTCAAGCAGAAATTCTGAGGGAATTTGATTGCAATCTTAGGCTGTATCATTTTCCAAAGAGAGCGTATTAACAGCAAATATTTTTTGGGAACAGGAGCCTTGCAGATGCCTTATCTGAGTTTGGACCTCCGTTGAGAAACCAATCTATGCAGGGAACGTCCTGGTTCTTTAAATTTATCTATAAGTTTCTAATACAACTGCATTATAACTGCATTATAAGAAACTCAGGCCTGATTTCGCTGAATAAAATTTCCTCTTTACAAGAAACTATTCAGGCTGATTCATGTTCAGTTTCTTATATAGTGGTACATAGCAATGTTATAAGGTGTGTATTTGAATATGTCTCCTAAAGGTCCCAATTCTCCAGAAACAAGAATGAAAGTTTCAAGCCCAAATTGTTATAATTTCAAGAAACAACCTTCAGTAATGGCTCAAACCATTGGATCCTCGAACAACAGTACATATCTCAAAACGTTTTCTTAACAATTTCGACAGCTGTATGGAGTATAAAAGTGTTTCTTCTTGAACCATGGTATACACACGCTGTTTTGAAGAAGTATATCCAAATCAGGCTGTCTTTGTGTGACGAGTTTCTTTAAGGCCGGACCTTACTGTATTTCTAGAAGGGCTGCCACTAGTGACGACATAATGCAAACTCAAGACATTGGCAGAACAGTTGCTATTGCTTCACAATATCAAAATATCTTTGATTGATCTGAGAAAGTCAAATAAATTACAAAAATTTCTTAGCTTTCCGTTCCAGGTTGCACAGTTTCTTAGCTTTCGAATAATTGAGCGTACCGTTTCTTCACAGCTGTTCTTTATGAAAAAGATGACTGTATCGACGGAGGAACATGGAAAAGAATTTGACGCTCTCCAGTCAGTCGGTCGTCCATGTGAAACGAAATGAACTGAACTGAAACTAAAATCGAATTGAAAAGGAAATGAAATATTTGCAATCTAATTAAATCTTATCTTTACACTTCTCACCTTACCTAATTAGTTCAAAACTTATAAACAAAATAACTTCGTTATTTGGACCACACAGCAAAATAAATGCCAACCATGTTTTTGCAGACTTATGACCTACGCCCTAGTTTTTGCCACTATCACCTTAACCACAGCAACTGGTCCCTTCACACGAGAAACTCAAAATTTTCAATCAGGCAGTCTTCTTTCTATGTAAGAAAATACCTTTTAGCAGATTTCTTATGTGTCCAATAAGAAACTTTCTTTTATATGGGATACTTTCTGCTGTCAGCTACTATATTTCAACGTTTTGGACGGTACTGAATCGTTGAAAAGGTCCAAAATAAGTTCTAAATGTGTAGATTACGGCATATTATTCATTTTTCAAAATGTCAAATGTGAAAGACAGGAAAACAATTTTGAAATTGCAATAAACACTTTTCCATATTTCTAACCATTGACAAGAAATTGAAACATAGGCAGTCTAGTTCCTCGTAAACGAGAAATTTTTCCCTATGTTGCAGGCTCTTGTTTGTCCATTTATTTTATGCAGACACTTGTAAGTCCCTACCCTGGGTACCAGAGCCTAGGAAGTGCAAACGAAAATAAAGTGAAAGTCTGGCACCAAGGGTAGTAAGTCCCTCTCCCTGCGAGAGCAGGATCCACGGGGGGGGGGGTTTCTTCCATAGTAAAGGTACCTGGGGATGTTCCACCCACATGGGTATACTTTTTTGGACCTCTAGTCTAGCCAAGGGTATACTTTTTGGCAATTTTAGTCGAGTTTAGTCTAGGCATGGGTATGCTTTTTGGCGATTTCGGTCAAAGAACTATAAAAGTTCGGTAATTTCTGTAAAAAAACCAAATTTGAAAAAAATTTCTGTCCTGAGAATGCGAAAATTTGGCAAGTTTTGTCTAGAAAACACCCTTTCAGAGCACTTTCAATGGAGAAATTAGTCTAGCCAAGGGTATCATTTTCACAAAAATTGGTCTAGCCAACGGTCCCATTTTGAAACTGTGGGCGGCACACCCCTACCCGAAATTTAGCTGAGAGCCCCCCCCCCCCGTGGCAGGATCCAGCAGGATGTCAAAATTACCAGGGCGCACTGTCTCAAGTCAGGAGGAGGATTTGAACTCCGTATTTTTGCTGTAGGTCTTTCTCTATTGTTCATTCTCTAATATCAGGCTAAAAAGTATTGATTTATATAAGAATGCTAGATTTCGTGTTTTGTATCCTTAGACACCATTAATCCACCCGGCCATTCATACCCTAGATCGTTTTAATGTTTTACTTTAGTCAGGTTTACAAAGAGACCAAGCTTAGTCTGTCCAAGACCTGCCCTAGGAACTTTGATGAAAGGAAAAGATCCCTCCTGATGGTGGCTGGTCCAATTTGTGGCTACAGATTGTGGTAACGATTCTAACCTTAACCTCGACATCTTGTTTTATCTAAAAATCCTAAGTTTAAGCTTGTTTCATCATGATCTTCATTTCCTACTGCTCTTCTTATTTATGAAAATGTCTCAAAAATAGATTTCATTGAATAGGGTTAAACATTAACATTTTTTCTCCTATGACGTTGGTCACTGCAAATTATTGAACTGGATCTGGAGAAGTGTGGTATTTTTCTACCCTTCGATGTCGAAAAGTAAAAAGAAATATAAAGTTCGATTGCGAGAAATCTAGCCTAGCTTTTCAATAAGACTTGGTTAGGTAAAGTTGTAGATCAACAATCTAGCTAAAGATATAGCGAAAGAAAACCAAAAATTTTTGGAGTAGTTTTGGAGATAAATCCACTTTCTGAAATAAACGAAAAGTTTTGAAAAATTATTTGCGAAGCCAGCCTTACAGTAAAAGAAACATTGCAATTTACATATCTTTCGATTGCCAGGACTATGTTAGACAACATCCTTTTTACCTATTTTCGATAGACCGAATGGTATAGGAGAAATTAACCGTTTTCTGAGGAGAGTGGTTTTGCAAAACGCAACTCGCTGCCCACTGGAGCAAGAGCCAAAATAACCTTTGCAGGCACGCGACCTGTCTGAAAATCGAATTGGCCTAAGTGGAAACTCAGTCTGTGCCTTAGATCCAAACTGCAGTGGTTGAATAGCCTGCGCGCAGACTTTGGTTACTGGGGAGGAGAGGAACTTCTTTCCTCTCCTCCCCAGTAACCAAAGTCTGCATCCAGACTGTAGTTGAACTGATAGAAAAGTTTGATTTTAATTTGAAATTTCTTGCCGTTCAACCCGGGGGTGGGAGGTACATGACTTGCAGATGGACAGGAGTTTCCTGTCCCGTTTTCAGGGAGCTACTCTCTTTTAATCACCATGGGTCACATCACAATGACTGTTTTAGAAACAGACATTAATCTAGGCCCACACGCTAACGAATAGGCCTCTAGGATCATAGGCTGACGTCAAATAATCTTTACTTTGAACTTCAACTTCAATCCTTTGAACTTATTTTGAACTTCAATATTTTGAGCAGAAAACCACACCTGTAAAACTGGTCAACCAACATATCATGGAATCTCGTTTTATCAGGCGCACCCAAATATAAGATCATCCAAAATACATATGCCCAGAAAGTTCGCAACTGTCCTTTTCAAAGTATGACCAGAAAGTTCGCAACTAAATCCCTTTCCTCCTTTTTCGCAACTAAATCCTTGTACAAGGATTTAGTTGCGAAGTTTCTGGGCATATTTTGGATAGGACAAAGATTTAATTGCGAACTTTCTAGGCACATTTCGGATGATCCTTTATTTGGGTGGGCCTGATAAAACGAGATTCCATGATATGTTGGTTGACCAGTTTTATAGGTGTGGTTTTCTTCTCAAAAAGATTAGATCGATAAACTATGATTCACTCGTGTAGCATTCACGACAAGTTTAATATCTCATCTTATTTTGATATTTTGGTATGGAAAATAAAAATATTTCCATTCTTTAGATTTGGGCCTGTTCTATCGGAAAGATTGAATATTGGTATTTTGTTTTGCAAGTTTATTCTCTCATGTAGAACAGGTTTCACCACACCACGATGTAAAGCCAGTGTCAAGGGGCGGACATGTCCGTAACAATCGTAGCACAGCAGACAACTTGCTTTAAATCCTTTGTTTCTTTAGCTACACAAAGAAACCGGATGCGTCTAAGTTGTCAAGTACCAAAGGTTATATTTTTGACCTGGCCCGGGCCAGCTTTTAACTATGTCGATTCCCTTTAAGATGCATAGTGTCCCAAAAACATTGTCACTCGTTTGTGCGGCTGCTCTGGATGTGCTGTGTCTTTGATTATCTTGTTTTCTTTTGCATTTGCATCGATTAAGCATAAACAGAGCGCGTGGCCGAGTGGTTAAGGCGTCTGACTCGTAAGTCAAAGGTCAGAACGGCCGTAGGTTCCAATCCCGCGCTGGACAGTTTGGTCGCTGTCCGTAACTCTAGCCCGGGTCGACCAGTGCCATGTGAGGGAAATCTGGTAGCTGCGGCGGGTAGCTGCGGCGGACTGATGGTAAAACATCCGTGGCCCCTGCTGGAAATAAGTATTTCAGACTTTCGCAGGCTAGCCACGTTAAATATAATACCTACCTACCTACCTAAATCAGAGTTTGATATCTTGTCCGAGTCAATCTAACAAGTAGATGCTGATTTATTATTACATTGTGGACTTTGTGCGAAAAAGTTTGGTGGACTGGACCATTGAACAAAATTGGACAGGACTTAACTTTACTTGGAGTCCCTTGTTTCCCTGACCTTTTTGACTCGATGATGTCGCGTCTGAAATCGTAACCCTATTTAGGCCCTCACCCGGGTTTTTTCATTATACCAATATGATTGTCAGATTTTGTAAAGGAAGATGTTTTATGGACTTTCGATTCGATTGATGGATGCAATTGATTAGATTTGAACAAAGTTGCTGCGGAAGGTGGTTGGAGATTTCTCTAACATTTTATGGTCTTCTAGAAATTGTGGGGTTTAACGACTTTCTACTTCAGATTCATATCATACTTGATTTCTTTGATTGACTGTCTGTTTCACGTAGCTTTTATTACATTTCATTTCTAAGGAGTAACAACAGAGCAAAGGCAGCAGTTCGATCACGTAAAACAGGGGTAAAAACAGGATCATCTTTTTCCACTGTTTTTATTAGGGGTCCCTGTTGAGCAACGTTTTACCTCACCGCAAGGATACAAGGGACTTAGGTAAGTCAGTCTGGCTTTTGACTTGATACAAGTCTTCGTTTGTTTTCTATTCGTATCGTTATCTATATAACAACTTAGACTTGTAAAAAGGCAATTCTGGGATAAGACTTCATTTACTTATGTTGCTCGAGGAAAGATATTTCTAGAGGGTTCAGCTAAACCATAGACTACATTTTTTATATCACATAATACATTTCTACATAAATCAAATACAACTACTGTGCCACTCATTGCAGGAAAGGACACGAAGTCATCGAGTTCCCACAATGAGTGACACTTGCAATAAACTACGGAATTAAACTCAAAAGAAACATTACATCAGAAAGAACAATAAAAATGAAGAAGCTGATCGCTGAGCTGAACTGAGGCTGTTTGATGAAATGGCTGATCAGCCGCCCGCCCGACACGGATCCCTGGAACAATAGAGAAATAATTGGTTCTGCATGCTATTTAGACTACATGGGCCATGTTATGGCAGCATGGGTGCTAGTTCTTCGATCTTATCATTTAGAAAGGTCACTATGTTAATTTGTGTTAGTTCCTAGTTCAAGAGTTAAATTAGTTCGAGATAACGCAGATCAAGCACGTTGATAGGTCACTTTGTTTTTCCATTGCTGTTTGATAGTGCTGGCCATTTTTTATGAAAAGATAGTCTGTCAATGAAAGATATTTCAATATTTGTGGTTGCCTTCAACGGATCTGCCTATCGCGTCACAAGTTCTTAACATATTATGGCTTAGCGAAGGCCTAAGATAGACATAGGCAAGACAAGATTAGGATTTATCCAATCAAATTCTCGATTATTCCGTTAGATTTAACTTAAAATATTCCTAAGCTCCAGATTTATATCTACAATAAATGTTTGTTATCTTGTTTCGTCGATCTTTCAGGTAAAAGGAATAAACAGGAAATAAGAAAGAAAAAATAAGTCTAACTTTAGACATAAAGAATATTTGTTGTTTTGGAAAAATTTCGGTTTAGTTAAAAGAGGTCTTAAAATCCAGAAATATTCATTCATTGACCATTTTTTGGTGGGAAGAGGCCTGTTATTGAATTGAATAAATTTTGTGAGACTTGTTCAGTTTCCAAAAATATCCAAAAGAATGGTTTTGAAGAGACCGTTATACATAACATGCCCATTCATACTCAGAACGAGTTCACATTCTTGTCAGATTGAGTTCACAGTCAGGAACAGTTGCTTTTCGCCCAGACTGACTAAATCATTGTACGTATTGCTGTTACAAGACTGATAGACTTGCTCCAAGTCTATTCCGTGGTATATCAGCACTGAGGAAAATAATCACCTCTGCGGGGGCGTAAAATACGAATAGGATTTTACGCCCCCGCAGAGGTAATTATTTTCCTCAGTGCTGATATACCACGGAATAGACTTGGAGCAAGTCTACTAGACTGATGAGCAGCTCAGTTCTATTGCAAGTGTAAAAGGTGTTGTTGTTGTTGCGATAACTGGGAATATGTAGCGAGGCTAGCTTTCGCCCTAATCTGTTCTTTGTATGAAGCGAGAGCTTTGGAGGAAGCTAAGTTATGAGTGTTGAAATAAATGGTGATTTCAGGGGCAAGGATGGAAATCGAGCCTTGCTCTTTGATCACGGGACGTCAGTTTCGAAGCAACTCCGCCTGCCCTTGCCTTTAACCCTTGCGATTTACCCAGCCTCGCATTCTTATATAGCCATTTTACAAGAAACAAGAAGCAAGATGTGAACTTGGAAATGTGGAAATATTTCTCATCGTCTCTTGTTTGTTTCTTATCAGGCTCTTTGAAGTATTACAGGAAGATTTCTAGCAATCGTTTGGAAATTTGACAATACACTCACCCCCCCCCTCTCCCAATAAACACTTGGTTCTGAATTTTGTAGTAGGGTTCCTTAACTTTTAGTCCAATTGTTATTGTAAATGTTTCTTGTAGAGTCTCTTAAGCTTTCATAAAACTGGAATTATTTGTCAAAATTCATCAGGGATCTTTTTTCGAGCCTAGAACGAAAAGAAAAAGGAAGTTGTAAGCAAAACTTATACACTTAAACGTTTGAATTGGCTATATACTTCCTTCTTCGGAGCAGTATGGAACTCGTAACCAAGTTTGAAAAGTTTCTTGAGTTAGAGTTGGCCTATGATTACCTCTAGGAGACTTTCTTAATTTCTGGAAGGGACCACAAAAGTTTCTTGTAAGCGGTTTCCTTCTGAAAAAATGCGTGTATTCTCAAACTACGGAATCTATTACTCAACTCGACAGTAAAGCTTAGCATTAGTAAACTGAGTGCCGCTTGAGAGCTTTCGACTGTTACAGAAGGCCGCTAGGCCGCCCATTGATGACTTCTGCATACAGTTTCTTAGAGACCATGAGTATGCCGTGACATTTAAAAATATTCACCAAAAGTAGAAAGTAATGATCTTGCTACACAATGACACTGTGAGTTCTTCATCCGTTGGTCTAGCAAACAAGATTTCAAATTTGCATTAACGAGATTTTTGAGGAAATCTTTTAACTGTCTTGACCATGTTTCATTTATGTTACAATCGATTTTACAAAAAGCGTAATATCCATTACGCTGAACAAAGGCTCAGTGATGGAGTCCTTTGCATCTGCTGCCTGAATGCCTCAATCCATGAACGATAGGACATCAAGCGTGTACCAGTGTGTGCAATTTTTATCAGCAGAGAGCCATCTTCACGCCCGACAACCCCTACTGAAGTATGACGTCATATTGAATCCTCGAAGCTGTGGAGGCAGGTTGAGGTCATGTGATTTTTGCGCTCCATTTTCCTAATTTCATCACGCAGACACGCCAAAAAACATTTCATTTTTGTAAGATTTGATGTTTAGCTTGTTTATTGATAAGAACTGCATCTTATTCGCCAATTTTTTGTGTTTGAACTTTTTTACTCAGTAAGGAGCCACTTTATCGCTGGTCTTTGAGTTTTAGCTGCAGATCCTTGACAGCTCAGTTGCGTTCAAGGTGTGCGTTTAAATTACTAAAAGATTTCAAATACACCTTCTCAACAAATGGTGCATTATGGGTAACCAGGATCGAAATCTTGCATGCGCTGTATTGTTTCTACTGTCCTCGACAGTTATATCGCACTTGTAAGTTTTCTTGAACGTTTACTGACGATTTTATTCAAAGAAACGAGGTAAAAACTTCTCCCGTACAGTTTTTCTTGATTTTTTATGATATTTCGTCGTGAATTATGGTACAGAGCATTGCTGATTGTTGGCGCAGCTGGCCTAAGGCTCACGGTCCTTGTACTTTCCAGTGGCAAAGAGCATATTTGAAATTGCCAATTAGGAATTAGTTCAAGACACACAATCAGTAGGCCTTCTATTGATAAAATTTCGCATGGATAGACATTTCGTGTCCTATCGTTTATGCTAAAAGGAAAAAGTAACGTAATGTTATCGTCAGTTATCACTTTATAACACAGGTATTACCACAATATTTCAGTGAGAACGTGTAAATTCTTTGTTCCATGTGCTGACCAGATCGGATCCCCAAACGATGGATCCGCGATTTTGTGATCATTCCCCAGATCCCCAGACCACTTTGATCTGTTTTGCTGCAGATGACCTCACTGTTCGAAGAATATTCGAACATGAATTACGCGAGGCAAATTTCTTCTTCCACTCACTTGGTGTCTTTGTACCCGTGCTTATTCGCCAAGTTGCTTACCAGCGCTTTGTCATTTCTCGCCGAACAACCCATTTTATCGGTCGAAAAATCTACTTTATCGGTGAGAAACCCTCATTTTCGCCGAGAAACCGACTTTTTCAAACGAAAAACCTTGTTTCTCACCGAAAAACCCCATAACCTATTTTATCAGTGAAAAGCCCGGTTTCTCGATCGAAAAAGTGGGTTTATCGGCGAAAAAAATCAGTTTGTTTCTCGAATTCTTGTGCGTTTCACTTGCCATACACAGAAGGAATCAGATGGTGAAGAGTTTCATAAAAGAAGTTATATTTTGAATTTGGAACGAACGAGAGAGAGAGCGAGGACTGAAAGGGCCTAATACGCGGGCTGCTTTGATTTCTCCTATTGAAAGCTCAGGCTCCTAAGGCTCCCCAATGAATGCCTTAGACGAGCTTCTCTATGGCATGGAACGTGAAGCATCTAACATTATACCACTTCATTAAATTGGATCTCAGTTAAACCAATAATAAGATGGTCATAAGAGCATAGTAAACTCTGTGATCTAAATTTGTATATGTTAATGAGACGAGCGAGTTTCTAGTACTGGATTAAACTCCTGTGTGTGGCATACATCGCCAGCCTCTTGACGCACCCTCAGAGATAGCGGTTTTTTATCCTCGAAATTGTTTATTCACTTTTTCAATTTCTGTATGGACTTGGAATGTTTTAATCAAATGTCCTCCTTTATGTAATAGAAGTAAGAAAAGTTGATGTAAATCTGCTTTTACCAGCGTATGATATCCCAAATAGGTACAACGAAAGGCTTCCTCTCTTGCGTTTATTATCTAGAGTAAACAACGAGCATAGTATTGGTGGGACCGATGCCTCTTCCTCGGAAGTCCGGAATGGGTAACATAGGAGCCAGGATTTACTTGAAATCGTGGGGAAGTTTAATTTATCATTAGGGGCTTGGAACACGAACAGCAGAATCAACAGATTGGAAGGGGGTCTTGATCACAGGTTATATCAACAACAAGTAACTGGAATGTTTGACAAAATGTGACTGGGAAATAGGGATTAAGGAGCTTCCTTTTGGTTCATCTGCTAAAGTTTTTCAAAGAAGGGAGATGACTCTTTAGTGGAGGGGTTGATCTTGTCCTAAGGGTAACATTGTTGCGTGGCCTCTCTTCTTTTGTACCCTGTTACGACGGCTTGAGGCTATAGAAAAGAAAAGTTGAAAATGGAGAGCGAAGCGAAGAAATTGTTTTCCTCCCAAGGCTTTCCATCTGCGCCATTCTTTCCATTTTCTTACTATCGTTCGTTATTTTGTTAGCTCTGGTGTCCAGGGTACTCCGGTTCTCACAGTTACGCGGTCCTTCAAGCCACAAAATAAAGTTCGTTTGATGTTCCACGGTTTCGTTTAAATTTTAAATCGAAGGTTGTCGGGTTGTCGTCGAATAAACCGATGAACAGAAATTTGCAAGCGACCAATCTAGACAATTTAGGCTTCGGCTAAAAGTCGTCTATACTCCGCAGGAGATGGGATGAGTCTAGCTGTAAAATAAGGGTCAGCCGTTAGGCCCAGTTTAGCTCTATTTGTTATTGTAAAAACCCTCTCTTTTCAGGTGCAACTGGCTTGCTTGAATGTCAAATTGATGGAAAAAATGATAGAGATGCAGAATCAAATTGAAAGCATCAAACAAGACAGAGTAAACAGAACACTTGAAGAATACAAAGAACGATTATTCGATGAGAAAATTGAGCAATTGTCGGCCAGGATATCAAGCCAAGGTGGAAGAGACTCTAGAAGCAACTCGCTTTTGGACGAAAATAACAACGAAGAAATTAACCCAGACTACGTATTTTCAAACGAGAATCTGTCGATTGCAAGTGACCAAAGTATTAAATTCAGAAGAAAATTTACACTCGATAGTCTGACATCATTGCCTAGCGTGTCGTCAGTACCGAGTGAAGGATCGTTTACGACAACCGAAACAGACAACGAAGAAGACTTCGTTACAAACGAAACTTGTTCGGCCGATAGTGGTATAGACTTACAATATGAATTACCAGAGATCGATTCCTTTATGGCAGCAACGACTTCTACACTTTAATGCAAACGGAGAATTATCTATGTGTTAACAACTGACAACGAGGAATATTTCGTGAAACGAAACTTGTTCGGCCGATAGTGGTATAGACTTACAATATGACTTACCAGAGATCGATTCCTTTATGGCAGCAACGACTTCCACACTTTAATGCAAACGGAGAATTATTTATGTGTTTACAACTAACAACGAGGAATATTTCGTGAAACGAAACTCCTTCGGCTGATAGTTGTATAGACTTGCAATACGAGTTTTCAAATGTCAGGGATTGATACCTTTGAAGCTGCAATAACGTCCTCAATGTCAAGAGGGCTTTAAATGCACGAGGATGCACAGAATGGAGAGCCTTTTACAAGGCTACACGTATTTTTTTATAAGAAACTGCCTATAAGAAACTCAACTCTCAAATCGCCAAAAAAATTAAGAAACTCCAGTATTGAGAGAATATAACTAAAGAAACTATTTATTTTTAACAAGGAAATCTTAAACATATTTTACTTTATTTATCTAGTTTTCTGTATCATATTACTCGGAATGTTCTTGATTGATGTCTGAACATCGGAAAGTTTTCAAATAACATTGCTTTGAAAAGTTCACGAGGGCGCAGCTAGTGAACGTGAAGATTGAAGAGACTTGCAAGAAACTCTGGGTACTCAAAATCTGATGATTTTAAGAAACTTTCGGTACTGGCCCAAATTCTTAGTTTCTTATAAAATAAAATACGTGTACCTGACAACAACAACGAGGGAAATTTTGTTGAAAGTGAGACTTTCTCGTCTTTTAATGACTAGGATGAACAACTACTCATTTTACTTGCATGAAGGGTAGAAGCAAAGTTGTTTTGTTCTTTTCTATTTCATAAAGAGAATAATTTTATGTTGTACCCAACACTGGGCAATTTTGTTGCAGTAAAAGCTTGTCGTGCTGTTGCAGCATTGTCTTAGTAACTAAAATTCCATGTCGTTGGAGAAACTGTTACATGACAGACATGATGAAGATGAAGATGAACGTTTATAGCCTTCGTCACACAAAATAGAAGACGCATACATCCCCTGGACGGAGTTGTTTTACTTTAACAAAACGTGTGAATGAAAACAGGAGGGACAAAATTTTCCAAGTCTTTTGATTTCAACCATCCATTTGTTCGTCGATGATTCTATTTAGACGATGTTTGAAGACGAATGTTTGTCAGGAGTCAACACAAAAAAGTCATTAAAATCTCAAAATCTCTTTCAACCAGGGCATCTTATGATATTTTTACTTCTTGGCCATCTATTGAAATGACTTTTTAATTAAAATATCCCTGGAAGAAATTTTACCAGCCGTCAGTTTGTAAACCGCTCGTACGTAATTATCAGCATCATCAGCAGTATCATCATCATCATCATCATCATCATCATCATCATCATCATCATCATCATCATCATCATCATCATCATCATCATCATCATCATCAACATCATCATCATCATCATCATCATCATCATCATCATCATCATCATCATCATCACCATCATCATGATCATCACCATCATCATCATCATCATCATCATCATCATTATCATCATCATCATCATCATCAACATCACCATCATCATCATCATCATCATCATCATCATCATCATCATCATCATCATAGGCATGGCAACTATGCTTCTAAACTAACTAAACTGAATCAAAGAAAGGCTACGGTGAAATGTGAAATAACAAACAATAGAAAAATGTGTTTAGGTTTGGTGAAACTTCCAGGCTGGGTCAGGCTGGTGTGAGTCAAGAAGTGAATTAAGTGAATCGCAATAATGAATTTTCGAAACAACGCAATTATGCAATACCAAGTTAACGTCAACGCAAACGATAAAGTAAAATGGCAAATCTGATAGCAAACGAAGTTGATACAAAGGGTGCTACAACAATTCTCATTTTGTTATCTCTTTATCAACTCTGTCATCAAACTACATTTATCATATTTCGAAAAGATTTTTGAAGGAACAGGCTACCTCATTGGTGGCGAAAATGGGTATGACTGGTAGAGGCTGGCGTGGAATTTTGACACCAGTTTGTAAACTAAAGGATCCCCTGGCTGTAATTCACACCATACAAACTAATGTCACACTGTCCGTGTAGACGATTTAGTCATCTTCTTGCGTGAAAAGGGCTAATGTAATATTAACAAAATTATATTGAGTAACGAAGTAACATTGTCTTGATATGAAACTGACAACGTTCTGTTTCTGATCTGTGTTTGTGTTTGTGTGTCATCATACTAATGACGTCTTGCATGTTTTTTTGTGAAGAAACACATGTCAACTTTTCACAGAAGAGAGTTTATGTGCTTACCGGGCTTACCCTACATTTTCATGTAAAAAATTAACACAAAAACAACAATTTTGTCAATGTGAGCAATTACGGCATTGCATTTTACTCTCATATACATGCAGGATATTTCGATTGCTGTCTTCCAATAAGGGAGCTGTCATTTTTATTGCTGGTGACAAGAGTGAAAGAATTTCTTAGACAAATAGGAACTTTTTCTTGCCCCATTTGCTAAATTCAATAACATTTGCCACCCCATTTCAAGAAAGCCAAAAATTTCATACCCCAATATTGAATGATCTATCTTGAATCTACATTGAAAATTTGAACATAAAATAAACCAAGAACCATCGCCAACTATTTCAAGTATCTTCTTTCTTTCTTGATGAACATATCAGTAACATATGTATCTTTTATATAATAGATATGTAATTTTTATTTCAATTTAAAATACATTCCAAAAATTTCACAGCCCACCATATATTTGCCAATTTGTTGCCAAAATATTAGTCACGTTAAAACAATATGGCACCCCTCCAAATATTCTTCCACGCCCGTACCCAGCTTTAAAAACGACAACTCCCTAAATGTAAATGTCTTGGTTTTGTAGCTCCTCCGTTTTCCCATTCCCCAAGTTCAGCGTTTTGAAGTTTCGTGCCAGTGACATTTTGATTCGATCCGATCCGATCTTGTTTGCAACAAGGATACTCAACAAAGACATCGTTACTTATTTGTAGATAGATTCCAAAATTTTAAAACCACTTCCAAGATTTTAAGACCGCTTCCAAAATTTTAAAACCAATTCCAAAATTTACAATACCTTTTGACACAGATGGCGTGCCATAATAGTCTTAAATATTTGTAGATAGATAGTTTTCGACGACAAGGGGCCTTCCAAAAACCGAAAGAAGATAAAATGCTGACGTGCACACTTGGCCTCGTTTTCATTTTGGCGCGAAAAGCGTCAGCTTGCGTCAGCTTCAAATCGGATCGACAGCACTTGGCACCCCATCAAAAAAGTAAGGCAACAAAAAGCGGCAAGGAGATTCGTCATTTTGCAGCCTTCTGGGTTTCAAAGTCAACGAAAGTAAGGCAGAAGAGATGATCATCCTCTCTAGCTCGTTTTGCTGTTACGAGGTAAGTTGCAGTGGGAGTTGGTCTCATCAGTTTGTTGTAATAATAAATGCACGACAAATTTGGCAAACAGCCAACACCCAGCTGCGAACGAGTAATAACAGGCAGAGGCTGCCCTGCTTCAAGATGTTTCCACACAGATGTAGGAAGCATTCCTTGCTTGGAGAGCACATCTATCAGAAAGGTTTTAGTTGAACCACAGGGCACATTTTGAAACCCTTAAGAGTCTATGGAGAAATGCTGCAAAAGAATACTTCTAAAAACTTGCATGAACATCACGGATGGTTGCAAGTGTCATTTACTTAATTCTGCATTACAGAAACTTCTGGAACAAGATGTCAATTTCTCCCTTTGGTTTGGAGGTGTATGATAGCCCTAACTTTCATCCATGCCAGGATTTCTTTTCTGACCCCTAAACATTTTGGGAACCCCAATGATTGTTATCTATTTCTGGGTCCTATGTTGTTGAATATGACTTCATTTTAAAGGGAATCATTTGGCTAAATCTGCCTTGTGCCACATCTAATTTTATTGGTCCAATTAGATGGCATGTTGCAGGCACAGTCTTGTCCAGATGGCATGGCATAGCATCTCTTCTATTTTTAACTCATACACAAGGCTTAGCCAGTCTTGATTCCCTCAAGGCTCACAATCATTCTCAATGTTTGAATAATGTCAAAACAGTCAATTCACAATTCAAAACTTCACAAATACAAATGATTTGATGGGCTTACAGTAATGAATCATGCCAAATTGCACGATTCTCCTTTTTCAATTTCATTGACCACAAATATTGAATTTTTGCTTGTGTGAACATGCGGATTTGGCCTTAACTTGGGTGCGATTAGTGGATATTTTCCGTATTGTAGTGCAGTTAACAGTTGCAGATTGCTGCAGAATCGCTATGGTTAGGGTTATGGCCGAAAAATTGTTTGTTTAGGCATGGTTATGCAGGTATCAGACACCCTATAATGGACCCACCACCAAGCAGGGATGGAAATTTTGGGTAGTTGCCATCAATTAGTTGGAGGCAATAGCAAGAGATTTGTTGGAAATTTTAGGCTTGAGACAAATTTAAAGGCATTGAGTCCATAAAAATAGCGCTCTCATGACCAATATCAACTTCTTTTCAATTATAAAACAAAGTTGTCATTTAATCCCTAAAAAATTCCTGAGGATAATGCAAGGATTAAGAAGTCTTTGGTCCCTACAGCTAATGACTTTAGCACTATTGTGCAATAACAAAGTGCCATCAGCAGTTCTTCAGCAAAAATTCAACGCACAGCGTTGATGCTCAACTATTTATATAGACTCAATTCCTTTAAAGGTAATGTGTCCATGTAAGTACAGCAGTTCTGCGGGGGGCATGCCAATTTCATGTGAAATTTCATGTGATCACTCAAGCAAATACAATTTTGCGAAAGCGAGTTTTAATACAAACAGACTCCTCACTTACTTGCGGTTGCTTTTCCAGAACTGAACTACGTTAGGAAGCCTCATTATGAAATTTGACTTTTAATTTGCATGTGATCAGTTAAGTTCTACCAATCACAGCGCGCTACTGGACGTTTCTTCCTCAGCGTCTTGTCAACATATTTTGACAGTGTGTATACACAGCTGTACTTACATGGACACATTACCTTTAATATGCTGACTGCATTGATGCACACCAGTAAGACTGATTTTCAAGCCTTCATAGCTGTGAGGACAGTCTCAAACTCGCAGTCATGGTGACAGTGGCGTGAACTCTATTTTCAAGTGTGGGTTAGGCAAACATCAAGAAAAATTGCTGACTGACTCAAGCCTAAAAGTTCCAACAAATCTCTTGCTACTTTCTCCAATTAATTGGTGGCAACTACCCAAGATTTCCATCTCTGCTTGGTTGTGGGTCCATTATAGGGTGTCTGATATCTGTATAACTGTGCCTTTTTAGCTTCAATATTTTTAGCTGCAATTTTCAGCTAACCAAGCGATGTTTTGGCCATAACGGTAACCATAGTGATTCTGCAGCAATCCGCAACCGTTAACTGCACTAAAATACAGAAAATAGCCACTAACCGCACTCAAACTAAGGCCAAACCTGCATTTTTTGACATGTGCTAACGAAATAGGAATAAATGGCCTTTTGCAAAGACAATCGTCAATCTTACTCAGAAACCAGATCTGTAATATTGTGATTTCACATTACCTTTGGATCCTTGCTGTGTAATCAACTATGTACCAAATCAGGATAAACTAAGAATAAAAACAGGTTACAGAGCCACAGGTAACGGGGAAAAATTGATAAAAACAACAAGTGCCTCTCTTTTTACTTTAGTGTTTGCCAAATTTGCCAACTTTGTCTAGATAAGGCCAACGACAACAATGTTTATCATACAAACAGTTCTGGCTTGAAACTGGAAATCTTTGTATGATAAACATCGTGATCATCGTCGTTGTTGGCCTAACCCAGACAAAGTTGGCAAATTTGGCAAACACTAAAGTAAAACGAGAGGTACTTATTGCTTTTATCAATTTTTCCCCGTTACCTGTGACAGAGCCAGGTAGTTCATTGAAAATTTTGCCAGTTTGAAGCTATAAAGAACAAAGGGCTTGTGTGCATGCAAAGTACCTAGGTGACAGGAAGACAAAATCTTACAGATTGTGGTAAAAAATGGTAATTATGCTCTTTCCTGTGGATTTATTTGATCATGTATCTCTTTATGGGAAAGTAACATCTTGCAGAGCCCAGACTGTAAAGTTTGGTCTGCGCGGGGATCCCCGTGCAAAAATTTCTGGCATGCTTTGCGTCTGCGCAAAATTCTTTGAGAAACCAGTTTCTGCACAAATTTTTCAACCATTTTGCTGTGTTACCCGCGCAGTTTTCAAAAAGAGGCTTCCAGATTTTGCTTCTGTCCAAAACGGAGCAGTTTCAATGCAATCCTTGTGGCTTTACTCTTCATCTGGATGGCTTCATGAAGCAAGGACAAGAACAATGCAAGAGACAGTCACAGGCTTGGTGGAGTAAGGCTGCAGCGGTGGGCGCAAAAGGCGGTATTTAGCGATTGAATCCACGCACAATTAGTTTGCAATAGAATTTCTTCTGCGCAATTTTTCAGAGTTAAAACCAACGTTCTCTGTGCATTGAAGAAACTTTACAGTCTGGTGCAGAGCAGGGATTGTGTAAGAAATCTTCCAACAGAGGGGCTGGAAGTTACCACAAGGGGGCTAAAATGGCTAAAATAATGCTGTTTTCATTAGTTATTGTGCCAAATTACCTCCAACAACTAAAAGTGTCCTGTGACAGGGGGCCAGACACTTCTGACTGGAACCTGTAGCCCCCCTTGGCCCTATGTCTACAATGGTAGGGATGGACATACAATGAAACTAAGTTCTCAAATGTACATTGAGCTTTTTGCACTATTTTTGCTTGGGATAGATATCAGGTTATGAAAACTGGGGTGCACATGGCCCTGCCCCCCTTGATGACATCCTTGGTTATCTTGGTAGCACCATAAGAAATTGATTGTTCCATGTTGTGATACCAATACCTTTTTAAGTCCTTTTTATTGAAATAGAATTCACGAAAATTGTCAAGAATCAATTTTAACATGGTCGTTTTAAATATCCAAAAATTGCTAATAGCTAATAATAGAAGAACATCAAAGAATGTCAAAGCTCCGAGAAATGGTTGAGTTGCATGTTTAGCTATCAAAGATACGTAATTTCTTGCCTCTGGGATTTTCTCCAGAAAATTTAGTTGATGAAGAATGTTTCTTCATAAAAATTCTTAAAGATTTTCACGCCTTTGAACTTATCAACTATTTAGTTCTAAAGAATTTTTAGAATTCTTTTGTTGTTGTTGTACGCGATAAACCTTTGCCTCCGCTTCTGACTTAGGCCAAACCAAAACTGGCTTTTCATTCTTTGCTGATATCGAAAGGAAAAAGCCATCCATCTCTTCGACATTGCAACTATGTTTTCAGAATTCACAGACAAACATGGCAAATTGTTTCTTTCGTGTCGAGCAAACTGCAAAATCACTCCTGTTTTACATTTGCTCTTGTTGTTCGAATGTCTCCTGTTTTGTGTTTGGGCCACCTTGGAATCGAAACATCTTCGAAGCCGATGTTTCTGATTTGGATTATATTTTGGAATACAAATGACGTCATGAGTGGGTTTGCCAGATGCTATTTAATATGAGCTTCAGCACGTTTCAAACACTGATCGAAGGTTCTCAGAACTCCTTGTGTGCGCTGTTGCATGCATAGCCTCGTTTCGATAAGGGTATGACCTGCCGTCCTAATAGCAACAGGGGACTGCCACGACCGAAAAACGAGCTTATCGGACAAAACGGGTCATAGAACACAGGTGAGCCCGATAGCTAACACGGGAATACATTTCATTTTACGCGTTGGCACCGGAGTTAGTTACACGCGTAAAAAAGTCAAGGTGTTTTTGAAAGGAAAGCTGTCGAGAGGACTTGCTAATTGTCATAAACGTCGTTGTGAAGATTGGAAAGATGCTAGAGAGCCAAACCACCAGAGGTAAGATCAGGGATCCACGGTGGCTAAGGATTGAAGTATGCCGAGACCATATGAGAGATGAAGTATGCGAAAGAGGTGAAGATCAATGTCGTTTTGCTCACCCAGACAAGAACTGTTTGATTGTTAGTGGTAAAGTTACAGCATGTTACGACTCTATGAAAGGCAGATGTAGTCGAGACAACTGTAAATACTATCATCCTCCAGATCATCTCAAGAAGTATATCCAAGCCCTTGGAAAGGCATTTGAGCAACAGAGGCTAGCAGAAGAACAAAATGGTGGCTATCCTCCAGGAAATATGCCACTTCATTTCCCAATGCTTGGGCAAAATGCATTATATCAGATAGGCCAGAATCCTGGGCAGCTACCGCCTCGAAGGCTAGATTTCTCCGACAAGCTTCCCATCTGTTGCTTCTTTGTCAACAAGACATGCAAGAAAACAGAAGATGATTGCCAATTTGCACACCCACCGCCTTCAGTTGATGTGGACCCAAATGGATTTGTAACGGTCTGCATGGACAATATTTCTGATCGATGCGACAGAGAAAATTGCAGATATTTTCATCCTCCGTCACATCTCAAAGCAAGAGTGAAGGCCATGCAGATGCGACATGTCCCACTTTCACCTGCACCTCAAGTTGAAAGTGTGCCAATGGTTTCAGAGGCAGCACCACAAACTAACTTCGTACCATTGATAACTTCAACGACGCCAATGATGTTCCCGCAGTCCACTGTCACATCCTACGTTCAAGGAACAACGCCTGTTTTTCTTTACAATATGCAAACACCTATGGGAAGCGTGACCTTTCCTTCATATCCACCATTGTTTTTGAACAATCCTCAGGTGCCAAATATGATGCCCTTAGCACATTAGTTTGACGACATTATTTGCCATTATTTGATTTGAAAATAGACGTTACACCTAGAATCAAAGGGGATGAAAAGGACGATTTACCATTGTATAACCAGTGTGTGTCTGGCCCTTTTCGACGATATTTCGTGTGCACACACTTTGAATAGCCCATAGAAATTTCAGATGTCTAAGTAGGCCATACTCTGCACACTTGATTATTGAGAATATGTTGCAGGCCTAAACCTCGGAAATACAACCGTTATTTATAACAAAGCAGAGTAAGCCAATCACAGATCTGGAATTTTGAAGAAGTCAAGTCGGCGGGCCGATGTACAACATATTACTGGGCGCAAAACAGACGAAGACGAACTATGCTATTGTCTTGATCGAGGGGCAATTCACTGATTTTTTTTTCGTACACCTTCCTTGAAATCACAAAAAAATCACATAGGTACAAAATCACAAAATCACAAGAAAAATCACATACAGAAAGCACCAAAAATCACAAATCACTGAAAAATTAATGAAAAATCACACGAAAAATCACTAAAATCACAAAAAATCACAGAGAAAAATCATGTGATTTCAAAATCACAAAAATCACGTACGCTATTTTGAGAAGTGATTTGCCCCTCGGTCTTGATTATGCTATGTCTTGATTGTCGAGCAAGCTTTTGCAAAAGCTGTCAAAATATCAAAAGTAACATGATATCTTTAGGCCAGAAACACACTTAAAATGTGACAAATGTTTCAATCTCAAGCTGCATAAGTTTAACAAGAATTGCCAAATATTTGAAAACCTCGAAATGATTTAATTATTACCACACAGTATTTGTGCAACGGGACACCTGAGACGGACTTTATGGAACCTATGTTCGAGGGGCATTTCACTAGTTCGAAAGAGCGTACGAGATTTTCCTAGACAAAAGGATTTTTACGGATTTTGGATGGATTTTTCTTGAAAACAAAAGGATTTTTTCCAAAAGTGTACGAGATTTTTCAGGAGTGAAATGCCCCTCGCCTATGTTCATAGAATCGTGTGTTATTATTGCTCTTCTCAGAAAGAATGAGGACAATAAATGAAAGACAGTAATTTTGTCAAAAATCTTGACCCCGATAGTTTTAGCAAAGAGCAGAAGCTTGGGACCTGTTAGCTGCTTCTGAAGCTATTATAACAGAGAGAAATTCTGCAAGTAATTTTTAGTATTTTGTTGCTTTGATGGAAAAATATCTCTCCTTTTTTCCGATTAAAAGGCTCAAAACGAAAGTCATACAAGTAAAAAGCTCGAGTGGGACCAAATGCACATTTAGCGAATGACATAACATGAATGAGAAGTTTAAAAATTTATCATTGCCTCTAATTTTTTAGTAATAGAAGAGCAGAAAGAGTGCGAGGGATTTTTTTCGAAAACGCTCACGTGCATTGTTATATTTATAGGTTTATTAGGTTTATAGCCTTCCACTGCCAACCAGGCACAATTTGTGTCTTCATTGTAATTCTTTATTACTCTCAAGAGGCATACATCTACATACATCTACATTTATATAGCTGTGTATTTCTTACTCATTTGTTTTAGAAATTACTATTTTGTTAACCACTAGAACGTGAAGCTCATAACTGCAAGCCTTTGGATTACCCTACTTGAGCCTTTAAATAGTTTTTCAGAAACTGAATGTAGGTTTTAAAGAAACAACAAAGGAGATTAAGTTTTCCTTATCTCCATATGCCATTTCTGATAATAGAGAAGGTACACTGCACCACATTACTATTTTACTTTGCATCTATTTCTGGCACCATTTGGCAATCGTTGGTTGGAAGAAAATTTAGAGCAATAGTCGAGATTTTGATTGGATACTTTTTGATGTTTTGCACTGCAGGACTAACGATTATCGATCCTTGTGTAGCAAATGGCAGCGTTGGAAGCATTGTATTCTATGGATGAACGACCTACATTTATCATAAGGGGGACATCGTGTTCTCTTGCTCCAAGTCTGAAGCGCAGATTTGCCAACAAGGTGCTGGTCTGTTTATTGATAAGGTCAATGAACTTGCTGAGGGAACAAGATTTCATACTGACCTGGGGGAAAACAATTGCTTCACTGGCAAGGTACTTCATGGTTTTAACAAGGCCAATTTTGTGACAAAAATGTGAAAGATGACGTTCTGTCGGACGATTTTGGAGAGTCATTTAGCAGTGACTGAAAGGTGATGGGTACTTAGCTACAAAGTCCAACTAAGCAAATTATAAGCTCTAATTATCATTTTTAGGGCAATAACTGCACCAGACAAAACCATTGGCTTCAAAGATAGTTATATCTATATGTAGACTTATTCCAATAAAATTTACAATACATCTTACGAGCTACACTACTTACAAAATTGCTTTACAAAACTTCTAGGACCATAGACCCCAGGGAGCAAAGGGCTGTGTTTTCTCCGAGGCTTCCTACAGACTAGTAACAAAACTGGGTGGCTTAGGGTAAATGATAGAACTTCATTCAAATCGACCAGTTTTGTGGATAAAATGTAGCGTCAGCTCAAGAAAATGTCGATTCAATGAGTTGGGAAAACCATCATCGCCATACAGTAGGAGTTGCAATATGGCTTCATTCCTTTAATACTTACGTATCCAAGTGGTCGTATTAATGCATAGATTCCAGCGAGGAGATTTACTTGCCTTTGTAAATCGAAGCAAGGGCAGAGCAATAAGTTGTGTTCCGTATCTTCAATACCATCAATAGTCGGACACGCAGGATTCGTGGTATTTTTAAAATTGTGTTTAAATTGAGATCCAGGACTGAAAGGTAGTTCAAGTGAGCTCCATGTTTCCAATGTTCCAAAACATGCTAAACTTGGGCACTGAAGGATCTCTAGGCTTGCAGTTTCGAGCTTTGAATATAAGGAAATGGGACAAGAAGACAGGATACATATAGATTTATAATGCTGAATTAATGGAATTAAGGTTGTAGATATTAGAGATCAATTTCAACGTCATAGATGTCTTTTGAGTTGTTTGCACAACTCAGGCTCTCGTACACATTCTCGTATATCGTTAAAGATCCATTGCTAACCATGATCCTTTGTGGCAGCAAGGTCGATGTTTGTTGCATCGGAAAGTCATCTTCTGGCCTAAATTCGCTTTTTCTTGCTTTTCATGGAACAGGAAGAAGTCCATATAACATCACATCAGAAAAGGAATTTATTCAAAAAAATTTTATTCTATTCACTTTGTTTCTGCTCTTTAGCTTTCCCAACGAGTGTCATTTGCGACTTTTACCAGAGAGCAAGAATAAATGCAGGAATGAGAAGCATTCTTGTTCTTGCATTTTTACTTTTCATTCCCTTGTTTCCTTGTGCTCTCTCGTAACAGTCGCAAATAACACTCGCTGGGAAGGCGAAAGAATAATCAACACACGATGATAGAGGGAAAAGATGAAAATATTTTTGATAGAAGACTGTTCTTGTATAAACTCCTTTCTTCTTTAATGTGATGTTATATGGGCCTCCTGTGTTCATGCGTCTCAAAAAAGTTGTTCATGGTTAGCGGTGGCTCTTCAGTGTCGTAAAGTTTCGTTATTCTTGTTATACGAAATCAGCACATGGAGAGATGAAATTAGAGTGAATTTTAACAAGGCCTTTTATGTTGTATTTTGTTTGGAAATAAGAGAAATTTAGAGTGTAGTTATGTTCTGCAAAATGGCATATCATGGTCAAACAAATTTTTGCGCGCGACGAAGGAGCGTGCTTACTAATTGCGAGGTAGTGAATTTTCGTTTGCTGGCCACGCATATTTGTTTTGTCTATTGCTTCATTGCCGCTGTTCAAAACGTTCGCATACCTACAACTTTCCTGATCACATGCATTGATTGGCGATGATGCAGCAAATCGAGCAAATAGATGCTCGTCAATAGGATTAACTTAACACAATCATCTGTTGACCCTGCTTTCATCACCCTCCTTCTAGTCATAAAACATGGAATAGGGAATAATGGAACAATTAAATCCAGTTCAAGGGAACAGCAACAAAATTTAGTGTGGCTTTATTTGAGTTCAGAAATATCTTAGAGTGCGCGCAGTCGATAACTTTTAGTTACTTCTAGTTATTAGGAACTCCTTAAGTAAGAGACTAAACTCTCAGATCACCAGGAATTCAAAGAATCTGAATCACATTTTTGCAAATTGTTTCACGCAGCTCTAGGTAAGTAAAACAATCACTCACAAAAACATCGACAAACCAAAGGAAAAATTCTTGCAGCAGGACTTTTCAAGGTGACGAGAAAGATCTAGAAGCGTAGCCATTGCATGAAAACTTGTACTGTAAAAACTATAAAAAGTTTTCTGGTAATACGAACTCAGTTACCTGCCTGATGCTTTGACTTACATTTGAGTATTTTTCCAACAGGTGATTTTGTTCTTCAATGAATATCATCTCTAAAATTGGTTCTACCATGGTTTAGTTAATGACTGATTTTAAAGAAACATAAGGCATCACAAACTACGGGAAAACATCAAAAATTTAAGTCGAAGCCTCATCGAGATGAAGGAGTATAAATTTTATGAATTCATTGTGTGTTTATTGCAGTCTGATTTTTCAAACGATGCATACATATGTCGACTTACCCCACAAACTCGCATTTGGATAGGGGATCAAAAATCTTGAAATTCTGCTATCTAATTACCAAAAGTTTTCTAAACAATTTTAGAATTTTTCCTTGGGTTTCTTTCGTCATATCAGTTTGGAATTTCTTGCACCTTCACAAGTATTTCAAAAAGAGTTTTATGAAACAATTCCGCTGCGTAAGGATTACATACCCCGGGTACCAGGGATTACATTATTCAGATACTTCACGACTTTTAGAAATATAAAAATTTTGTTTCTGAAAGAGTTTCTTTATAATCTACGAATTGGAAAGAAAATGCAACTTTGTGATGAATTTAAGATCTAGGACATATTCTTAGAAATAATTTCGTATAGAATACACCTTGACTTGTTCTTTTGCAGACGATGAAGGAAGCAGTTCTTGCGTTCTTCAGTTAGGTAACTTACCCTATCGTTCTATCGCTGCATGCACACACAGACACACATACAAACATAAAAATCTATAGACAAAGACATACATGTGAATGTATATTGTTACACACGGAAACATACACTGTGTATATATGCGTGGAAAGTAGTGTTTATCTATGTCATTAGTGCAGTCGGTTGTTTCTGCTGCATGATAACGTTTTGATTTCATATTTATTAATTTAAGAATTTAACCTTACTTTCTTCTCTTGTGTCATTTGCTGCTTGCTTCCATATTTGCTGACGTGGAAAGGTGACTCAACGCTTGCCATGGTTGCGGGTTATTGTGGGGTGAAAAGTGGAACAGGGGTGGATCCTGCCTCATCCGAACTTGAAGGAAGGCCACTTGCATAGGGGTGCCAAAATAGGGAAATTCTGTAGTCTTAACCCTATTTTAACCGGGTGAAAAAAAAGTGATTTTCTACCGGGGGAGTTTTTCGCCCCCCCCCAGTTATCTTCGGAACTATAATAGCTATGACATCGCAACTTGCACTGTGTTATAATTAAACAAAGGAGAATCCAAAAATAGCATCAATTAATTTTTAATCACGTGATTGGTTGCTAGGCAACCAAAAATAAGGCAACTTTTGACGAAATTGAGCTATCAGGAAAAACAAGTAGATTTACATTAAATAACTGGCTAAAATAGGCTAAAAACTATCCAAATACTTGATAGCCTTAGTTTGAGATTTCATTCAGTTTGTATGAATATTTGTGGTTCCTAATTAATTAACTAAATAAATAACGGTAATTCGATTCAATGCAAAATTGTTTCCTCAAAAATAATGCTTAAACATCATCAATTTCATATAATTTGAGTGAAATCAAATAGTTTTATCAATATTTCAAGTTATTACATGATTTTTCATATAAAAATTGCTAATTCATTAGAAATATGACGTCATAAAGGTGTATGACGTCATAGAAATTATAAATTGCTGATGTCAGCAAATATAGATAAATTATATATCAAATAAAAGTACTCATCGAGACAAATTGAATGGTACATATATTGACGAGATTCGGCACAAAATAAAGAAACTAGAGCAGTTTTCACGATTTTCTTTGTGACCACTCTCTAAATATGGGCACCTAGTGGTCACGTGGTCTAACAATAGGTATTGAAATTTTTATTTTCTGATTGCCAGTTAAATTTTAGGAAAAATCAGTGAGTTTCAGTGCCATAGCTGTCATCGTTTAGGAGCTATTAAAAAAAGTTCGGGAGGGGGGCGAAAAACGCCCCCCCCCCGGTTACAGTAGGGTTAAACTGTTTGAAAATAGTTTGAATCGTCCAGTTCTGAATTCCATCCATTTTCCTGACGTTTATTTGAGACAGACTTTAAAAGTGGGCTGGTGGCATTTTTGAGTGCAGTTCTTGTCAGAAACAGGGTACCATGCAGAGTTCTTCTGTTAGGTAGCAAAATTCGTCAAGATTCAATGAAAAACAGTGCGTTCTGGCCCAGGGCCGAAGCCAATGGAGGGATTGGGGGCGGAGTGCCCCCCAGGAGACCAATTGTCGGAAAATCTCTTTCGCCCCCCCCCCCAGGCAGTCATGGCTGGTATTACCCTGGATACCAGAGCCTCGAAGAAAATTAATAAAAGAAGAAAGAAAATTTTTCTTCTTTCTTTTATTCACTTTTTTTTGAGGCTCTGGTACCCAGAGTAGGCTGGTATCGGCCCTGCTTTGGACTGAAAAAAACACCAAGTGACAGAGAGTATAGAGACGCGAGATACTAGGACTCGACATAAGTTTAATGAAGCGCCATTCGTGTCACAGACCTGTAGAAATTTGACGTAGTCGACAAATCTGATTCTTCCTCCAAAATACCATTATGCACTAGAAAACACTGTTAAAATATGGTGCTAGTATGACTTCCTGGCACAGAAAAGGTTCATTTTAAAGCATGATGTAAGCTTGCATTCGTTGTTGTTTAATTCACTGCCTCTAGAAAATTCTTGGAATTGGCAACCAATCCAGATTTGACCCCTATGCTATTACAAGGTAACTGTAGTCAAAAAATACAAGAATCTATATCGAGGAAGCAGAGGCGCTTGAGGGAAGACGAAGCGGCGGGGGCAGCCAATCAACAAGGGCACTGCAAAGTCGGAGAGCTGACACACAACTCAGCCATTCACTTTCCAGCATTTCTCGGCAAAATTCTTATCATACCAGCCTGCCGTATACTCATCAACTCTTTCTACTTCTTTTTGAAGCAACCCTGAACACCATCTTTTGACAGGGGTGGAGGGCATTTGCAGAAGCTCAATAGGTCAAAAGTTTCAGATGTAGCTGGTATAAATACGAGAAAGGCTTTTTTGAAAAGGGCACTTCCTGCCCCCGTGCTGCCTCGTAAAGTCAGGGCAACGGGGGCAGCTGCCCCTGCTGCCCTCGTGCCTCCGGCGCCCTTGGGACGAAGCGCAGCGATATAACTCTATGGTCATAGACTACACGTTTTTTTTATAAGAAACTAGTACTAAGATGGCCAAAATTTTAAGAAACTCTAGTACTATGTCTGAGAAGTACTAAGAAACTTTTCAAACTTAAAAGTATGAATTTTATAGCAAATAGATCGTTGAACCTTTATCATTGGGCAATGTTATCCAACCATTTGTGTTTTCAACATAACAGAACACTGTTTATTCCTATATGATGTTTTAAATATCAAGAAACATATCTGCAGCAGTGTTAGCGACCACATTGACAATTCATGCATTCAAAAAATAAGAAACCAATTAAGAAACTTTTAGTACTAAAATGGAAAAAAATTTCATGTTAGATTAAGAAACTTTTAGTACTATGGCCTGATCCTAGTTTCTTATAAAAAAAACCTGTACATTAGACAGCGAAACTCGTCGTATTCGAGATTCCAGTATTTAATCAAGCACTCACACCGCGACAGATCGTAATTTGACGCAATATGATACAGTTAATTTGACGTTAACAATCATACGACGCAAATTTTGCATTCACATTGAGATAGATTGCGAATTTTTCTTTATGCTTCAGTTTTACAACTGCGAGCATCGGCGTATTTTCGCTTACGAATTTACGTTTAGGTATTGATCTCGTGGTTTATTTACGAGTGAAATATGCACGACTGGAATGTCGAGCGCTGAGTCAAGTACGTTTGATCGTCACGGTTTCGACCGTTCATTTGCGAGTGGAGCCGCACGTCAAAGTGAAGAGATGGTGCACGCACCAGGATCCTCTTCCTTCGCAGACCGCGTACGGAGAAAACTCGCTGGAAATCGTTCGTATGACAAGGGATACGAAACGAAATTTAACAAGAATGGATCTGAATCTGGCACCATTGGTAAGTCTGTTTAGATCGATGTTTTATTGTTTCAATTGTATGTGATATAAGGGAAAGATCTAGGCCAATCTAAGAATATCATCATAACTTTTGTTTGAAAAGTCCTTCTTCGTTGATGTAAGGAATAAAGTTGTCAGACATGTTGGTTCTTCTTCTCTAAAAGGTGGTCCTAAATATTTTTGTGACAAACAAAGCTTCAAGTCGCTGCATCTGTTTTTAGTTCTTGAATTGTTCTTAAGCAAATAAGATTCGTCCTTCAATCAACTACGATACAGCCTGATTAAGAAATGAACGAAAACCCGTTAGGAGAGTTGAACAAGTTAGAGCCATCATGGTCACAAATTTCGAGCTACCTCTGGAGCTACTTTGGGAAAAGTCGCACAAACATCATCGAAAGTATTGCTGAAAGCAATGGCCAAATTTAATTGTTATAGTTCTTGAAAATCCCATAAAGAACAACAAGTATTCCTCATATTATCGATGTATGATTCTACTCATAATCGAGCTCAACAATCTGGCAGCCCAGGTTTGTTACAGGAACCTCGTCTGAACTCTAAACTTCTTCCTATTTCGAATGAGTATTGCTTGAAGCATTATTTTATTTCTAGGATCCCTTCTACGGAGGAGTTTATTGCCAGCATGGGGGGAAAGAACATCATTTCTCAAGCTGGAAAAACTCAGGACCAGATTCACTTCGGGACAAGATAGGATGCAAGTGAGCAATGCCAAAGGGGAGCACTTTCTTGGTAACACCTCATCCGATTCCGAAGATCATGAAAGAAAATCTTTCCAAGCAAAGTAAGTTCTTTAGATTTTTCATAGACTTGCTCCAAGTCTCGTTCGTTATCTTATTATGACCGTCCCGGTCGGCTATGAGCTTCGAAAGTGGACCGAGCAAAGCGAGCGGAATTTCCTCTCGCTCCACTTTCGCGCAAACGAGTAGGCCCGAATGAGATAACGGACGAGACTTGGGGCATGTCTAGATTATTCAGGAAGTGATCATTTTTATCAGCGAGATGGGAAGCAGAGAGACGAACTGCTTTGGGAGGGAGATTCATTATTACTTGTACCATTTATTCAGTATATCCTCATCTTCCAAAATTACTTCCACGACAACAGTTATTTCTTTACATATTTCTTCTCTTCTTTCGTTTCGTTCCTTGCTCTTTTCAAGACTTCTATAGGGCATGCACACTTTAAAAGGATCGAAGTTTTTACAGATATATTCCGCAAGCCAGAGAATGAAGAGCTGCAAAGAGACGTATTATTGGTTTTAATGAGTGTGCTACTCTCAATAAATTATGAGTATACAAGATTACCAATAGAAATGGTTTTGTGATTATATAATGATTAGCTAAATAAGGGCATTGCACGTGACAATACATGAGACACTAAGTGCACTTGATATCAGGTTCATGTGATTTTAAGTGTTCACGTGATTTTTGTGCGGATGAGCATTCTTACCATAACACTACCTGGATCCCAAACAAGTACTTTGGTTTGAACAGTTTGAAAACTTCCCAGAGCTTGATTAAATGAACGATCTTCAAATTTCTTCTTTTTGTCGTGTAGGTCAAGGACTAAATTATTTCCAGTGCATGGCTGACCTTGTGATTGCTTTTGAAATTAGCAAATTTAGCTCTTTTTTGGGCTGCCTAATTTTCATATCCGTATGGAAAGTTGCAATACATGCTACATATAGATTCTACTATGCTTTCTAGTTACTATGCAAGTGCACAACACTACAGGGACAGGACCACAGGGAACGAGAAACAATGAATACCCCGTGGCCATTAACATAAAGACATCCAAGTTGATAATAGCTAAGTAAACTAAAATTAAATACTGACACATACTGGAATATGTTCCACCTTGGATTTCAGGCCAGCATAGGCCCATGATGGCGAACAATAGGAACCTCGGACGGGAGAACAGCAACAACAGCAGCTGCTGTCGCCATTCATCCCCCCCCCTCCCCCAAGATCCCCATTGCTCTTCACCTTGCACGTATACTGTCAGGTGAGGGTTTGGTTCACGGTATCATTGATCAAAAATACAGTAGATTTTGTAGCATACCTGATTTTGAAGCATACTGCAAAAACACGAAGTGTTAAGCTTCTTAGTTTGGTCATGAATATCGGGCAGAAACACAAACTATTATTCTAGACTTGAAGGATAATGACAAATCTCAAAATGATGGCTTTTAGGGAATAAATCGTTATAAGCATATAAACTCAAACTTTTCAGCCTTTTGTCAAAGAACATTAGAAGGAAAATCAAATACTTTATATCTCATCGCTAATCCTCTATACAACACATAAATATGCCTGAGTGAAGCAGGACCTATAAATGTTAGCTGGCTTCAAATTGAAATTAATATCATCTTTTCCTCAGGCTGGAACAAGCTCGAAATGACATCGTCACCAACAAGAGGACAATAACGTCATTACGAGACCAACTGGATAAATCAGAAACAGATTTGATCCAATCGCAAAACAGAGAACGTCAGCTAGAAGATCAACTTCAAAATGCCAAAAGAGATTTGAAAAAAGCTAAAAATGAAGTGAATCAAGGCAGAGGTAAGATTCATCTAAGTTCTAGCTATGTTACGAGGAAATTATTTCTCTGAAGTAAAACCCCCAAAAAGTACATCTACTGTGCCTATCATGACGGGAAGAGACAGTAAAATGCTGGACATATGGTAGGAAATAGTTATATTTGTGCTGATAAGCTCACTTCTTCTCATTTTCACATTTTCACCGCCCTTTTAGCTCCAAAGCAATGTTGGCTGACATTTTGAAGCTGAAAAACATCCAAACAATATTTATATGGTGGAAGGGGGGCTGTTTCATTTGAAAATGCAAAAATTTTACTTTGTGTTTTGTCCAGCATTGTAGGTCATTTGGATTTCCTACCATGAAATACACTTGCAAATCAAAGGGTGTGTTTGATTGGTAATTCCAAACCTTCCAAATTTTGAAAACGGTAGACTTCGCAGAGACGAAAACACATTTCCCAATCAAACACAAAATTCTGCAAAACAGCAGCAGGAGGTTTCAGATTCATCTTGGCAAAAACGAGGTTTCCAGTTGGAAAACACGAAGACTAGTCAGATGCTTGGCAACAAAGAGTAAAGATACTGATTTACCGTGACAATGTGAGCAAATTCGCCTCGTTTTCAAAGCTTCTCTCCAAAGTCTGCCAAACCTTCTGCCTTTTGGAGAAGAAGAGCGAAAAATGTATTTGCCATGCGCGAAGCGCGCACAGGGGATCAATGATAACAAGTATGATTTCTGATTTCACGCGAGCAGAGCTGTGGTGGTGTGGCCTAAGTTATTTCATGCGATGTGAACTAAAGATGTCTTTATGCGAGCACAACTTCTTCTGAAAAAAGTTTTGGGGATCACTGTTCTGTTTACTGTCTCATCAATTGTTGAAACCAGGCTATGGATGCAAGCTGACATACATACAGATTGATTTTTTCGTCGTTTAAATGGAGCTCAACGTATGAACGTATGGTTTCTTTGGCTGCTGCACAGTAAAGAACACTCCTCTACTTTCGGAAGATCTCACGCAAGAACTTGTAATTAAATGTGAATACCTGCTAGCAAAAATTGCTCGATATACGAAAACTGTTGTACGATATGGATGAAAAGTTGGCAATGAAACATGCATATCTAAATGGTTTATTTTGGCTCTTTTGTACCATTGTACCTTTTGTACCTTTTGGAGCAGAAGGCTTAGAAGGCCTTCCAAACCTGCCAAGCCTGCCGTTTTTGGAATTAGGGAGTCAATCAAGCACGAATTCTAAATCTACAGGGTCTACTGTTTTCAGAACTGGTACTAATCAAACACACCCAAAGTAACAATATGCTGAAAAGAACCTCTAAAGAATAAAGTCTGTCTCACTTTAGATGTCACGTGATGATGTGTGGGACAAAAAGAAACAATTTGACACTTTTCTCTATCAATTTGATTCTATCGTGGAAGCTGAGGCTGCGAAGGAAAATCTTTCAGGTCACCTAAATTTTCCAGGATGCACAGATTTTCTAAAAATACATGGAACTCACCAATATGAATTCAGAAGTATCGGATGAGTAGAAAAAATGTCAGTTTGGCTGGCTATGGAATAAACATTACGCGACCGATGTTCAAAACTAAAAGTTTATTCTATCATACAAAGGCAAACTTAAATTTGAAAATTTAACTTTGTAAAATCACTCATCTTACAGATCCAGAAATGAGAAAAATGTCTGCGAGGGGCCTGTATTGGAAAGAGAATTCAACTTTCAATTCTGGTCCATGGTTTTAATTGCTATTGAAATTAAAATTCTACTTCTGACACTGACAATTGTGTGGAATATAGATTCCAATGTCAAGTAAATCATGGAGCAGAATGAAACGTGGAATTCTCGTTTCCACATAACCCCCCTAATGGCATTTTTCTAATTTGTGGGTCTTGAAGATAAGTGATTTTACCAAACAAAATTTTATCGTCTAAGTTGGCCTTTGACTGATAGATTAACGTTTAGTTTTAAACATTTGCCCGCATACTTTTTATTCCACAGCCTGCCAAACGTATGAACTTTTTGACGCACCTGGCAATGTGCCAGTCAAGGCGTAAATAGAGACTAATTCGTCGAAGTTACCACCATGAAAAGCATTTACAATTCAAAATTACAACACGCTGAAAAGAAACTAGAAAGAAACGATCAAGCCTTCCTTGCATCAGATGTCAGGGGATGATATCTGGGAGAAAGAAACAACTTGAAAGTTTGTTCCACCGATTTGAATATAAGACTACGAACAAAATACTTTCAAGTCACATAAGTTTTTCATTATGCACTGATTTTCTAATACTAGATAGAACTCACCAATGAAGATTCACTCAGAAGTACGTGACTGTTTAGTAGTCTTTGCAACGGTATTTTTGTAAACTAAGCAAAGGAGATCCTTCTAGATTGCGTTAAAGAAACGAAATAAAATAAATCATTTTCGTCATTTCCAATCTACCCACGTTACATAGTCCACACGTTTATTTGGCAGTAAGTCTCCTTGCCTTATGAAAACTTTTCTCATCCTGCATTGTTGAAAAAGTGAAATATTTACCAACAAAAGACTTAATATTTTCAACGCAAACGTTTTTTATTTCAGAAGTAATTATTCCTGATTACTTTTCAACCTATGCCCGAATTTTTACGATGTATTCAGAATTTCAAGTGTAAACGCTGCTAAGGTGCGGTCGTTATTTTTGTTGTTGCCGTCGTTTTGTAAGTTTTTAAAACTGGCTCGAATAAAGCGCAACTAGAAGCAAAGCAGAAGAAGGGGCGTGTTGATGAAGTCGAATTCGTGGCTTCACGACTTGATTTTCTTCATCAACACGCCCCTTCTTCTCTGTTTCTAGTCACTCTTTTTTCGAGCTAGAGTTTTTAAAACGTGCAAAAACAGCAACAACAACACGTATTTGAAGCTATTATTTGATAATTTATATATTAGATCTTGCTGACCACGAGAAGGAGCAACGACTCCGCATGGAACAAGAATTTGAAGGCCTACTCAATTCTCACAAGCAACAAATATACGATCTGCATGAGGAGTTAGAACAGGAAAGATCCGTAAGTAACTTAGTCTCAAAATTTCATTGCTCTCACTCGAAAATTGAGTGTTTTCTCAAGTTATCAATGATACCAAGTGAGCCGGAAGAATATTCACGCGTAAAAATTCATGTCACCAAGAGGATACGTTCCAAATCTTGAAATTGGTGTAAAAGGGTGGGTTTAAACTTCTACGATCTATTTCTTTGAATCGAATGCTTTAAAGAAACGTTTGCTTGCTACCTATAATTTGATCGTTGGAATTTTCACAAATCTTGAATATTTCCCGCAATTACAACGTATTTTCATTTCAACTCATTTTAGGATTTGACCTCATCAGATTTCTAAGGCCCTGTTTACATACATTATGCCGTTTTCGAATGAAAACAGTACGAAATCATGCCGTTTTGGTCTTCCGTTTACACTAAAACGTTCTCGTAACCAGCACAAAATGAAGATGATTTTTAAAACCGGACTGTCTGAAAATGGCATGAAACGTTTCAATGTAAACGCTTGAAAAAGGAACGATATCGTAACGGATTCAAAGAGGGACGAAGGAATAATCTGTCTCCCTTTTTATTAGGAATGAAATCGTTCCGTTTTCGAGCGTTTACACTGAAACATTTCATGCTGTCTTCAAATCGTGCTTGTTTTCAAAATCGTCTTCATTTGATGCCGGTTATGAAGACATTTTAGTGTAAGCGGCAGGCCAAAACGCCATGATTTTGAACCGTTTTCATTAGGTTCTTTGATATCTTGATTGGTTTCAAAATGGCGGCATTTATGAATTTTGAAGTTGTGGGGTCATCATATTTCTAAATATTTAACAAGAAGAGCTTCAGATCTCTACTCGCAACCATGTTGTAGACTGTCATTGACTGTAGTCTTCTTGGAGATTGCATCAATTTTTGATGGGCCCTTATAAAAATAATTGAAATACCGGCATTTCGAAAATAATTTAGCCTGCGTGCAGATTAGTCTGCACGCAGGCTAAAATTATCAAGCTATCAAAAAATTACCACGGCAGAGTTACAGTACATCACCCAAAGTTGCTTTGAAGTAATTCAATTCATGGAAAAAGGTGATACAATTTTACATCCACTTTTTCAAAGATTTGAAATATTTGGAATCCTATGCTGGTTTGTCACATATTTACCTAATTTCTTTGCTTTCAGTCACTTTTCTGAAAGTCCAAGGAGTGCTTCGGCATTCGTGTGTGTGGTGTGTGAAACTTTTTAACAGTCACGGGGTTCTTTCTTATTCCTCTATTTGCATGTCATGCATGTTGACTGGTCATTATACCATCTTAACCAACTAACTGGCCATCTTTGAGATTAATTCTTGAAATTAGTCAAATTCAAAATTCTACTCTTCATTTGGACGAAATTTTGGAAGAAAAACCTTCATTTCTAGGCTGCAAATACCAAAGAGAGTGATAAAGACATCATTCGTGATTTGGAGAGGGAAATCAAACGTTTCCAGACAGAACTTGGAATCGAAAAACGCCTGAAGGACCAGGCAAAGCAAGATCATGAAGACATCCAAGTAGAACTTGACGCATTGCTCAGTGAAAATGAAGGCCTGAGAAACAAATTGAGACAATCAAAACAAGATAATGAACGCTTGCAAGATGAACGCCAAGATCTTATCGAAGAATACAAGGAAATCATGGAAAATAGCTTTGGTGAGGCATTAGAAGCAAGAATTCTTGAAGGTGAAGCAAATGCAAGCAAGAAGTTTGACAAAGAGAGGACTGAACTGGTCAAAGAGATGGAGCAATATCGCCAATATGGTGAACAGCTGGAGGAAGAAAATAACGACATGAAGGTTCGAATGCAAAGGAAACTGGAAGAATTAAAAGAAGTTAGATCTGCGCTGTCTAAGAGTGAGTCATACAGGCAACATGACATCGATTGCCTTCTACTAGAGAAAGAGTCACTCAAAGCAGAGCTCAAAAACAAGAAGACTCACCTTGCAAGTTTTCAAGAAAATAATGAAGAACTGTTAGAAACCATTGGCAAAATGGAGAGAGAGATGAAGCAGCTTCAGAGATGCAAATCCAAGGATGAGGAAGTTCTAAGTTGGAACAAAAGTGAGAAGCTTGAACTCGAGAAGAAGCTAGAAGGGAAAGAGCTTGAGATTGCCAACTTGGATGCCAAAATAGAAGATTTGGAAGCCTCGCTTCACCATCAACATGATTGTGAGCATGAAACCAATCGCCTGAAGCTGAAGTTCGAAGCAGACCTTACAGAGATGGAAGCAAAAGTCTCTGATCAAAATGCAGAAGTTGCAAATTTGATGAAGCTGAACGATGATCTTACTAATAAGCTACAGATGCAAGAAAGATCCTACCGTGAAAAGATGCATACCATTGAGTCTCAGCTTTCTCAAAAACTGGTACATTTGCAAGAGATATCCGAAGCAGAACGCAAAGAGATGTCTAGGGAAATGGATGAGCTGAAGCAACAGAAGCTAGCCGTACAAGACAGTTGTAAATGTTTGGAAGTTATCACTGGACGAAGCGAAGATGCTGCCCTTCAACTTCAAGCAAGTGAGGCTAGAAATAGACAGTTTGAAGAAGATAATGCAGAGCTGGCAGCACAATTGCAGGTATTAGCGAAAGAAATTAATGAAATCACCCAACAGCAAGCAGCTCTACAGGACAATTGCAAGCGCTTCAAAGATACAGCCAGAGAAAATGAGGAAGCTGCTCTTCAGCATCAAAAATGTAAGGCTGACATCAAACAGTTCCAACATGAGAAAGCAGAACAAGCAGCAAATCTGCAAGCTTTGACAGAACAGCTTGGTGAAATCAACAAAGTGAATGCAGCCTTGCAAAAAGATTGTAAATCTTTCAAAGATATAGCAATGAAAAATGAAAAAGCTGCGCTGGAACAGCAAGAATGCGAGGCAAGAAATAAACAGTTTCAGGAAGAGAATGCGATTCTGGAAGCGAAGCTACAAGTATTAATGGGAGAGACTGATGAACTCAACAAACAAAATGCAGCTTTACAAGACAACTGCAAACGCTTCAAAGATACAGCTAGAGAAACCGAGGAGGCTGCTGTTGAACATCAAAGATGTGAGGGTAAAATGAAGCACTTCGAACACAAGATTGCCGAGCAAGCGGTGAGATTGCAGGCATTGACAGAACAGCTTGATGAAGTCACCAAGAAGAATGCTTCCTTGCAAGAAAGTTGTAGCCTTTTCAAAGAGATGTCAAGGAAAAATGAAAAAGCTGCTCTTGAACACAAAGCATGTCAGGATAAAATCAAGGAATTCGCTAAGGAGAAAGCTGAGCAGGCATCAAACTTTCAAGAATTGATAAAACAGCTAGGTGAAATCAACAGACAAAATGCACTTTTACAAGACAATTGCAAGCTCGTCGAAGACATGGCTAAAAGCAATCAGGAAGCTGCCCTTGAACATCAGACATGTCATGCTAAAATCAAACAGTTTGAAGATGAAAATGCAGAGCTGGCAGCAAAATTGCAAGAATCAAGCAAACAGCTTTTTGAAATCAACAAACAGAATGAAGTTTTGAAGGACAACTGCAAATACTTTGAAGTTCTGGCTGCAGAAAACAAGGAGGCTGCCTTCGAACATCAGACATGTCACGCTAAGATCAAACAGTTTGAAGATGAAAATGCAAAACAGACCACAAAACTGCAAGAATCAATCCAACAGCTTAATGAAATCAACGGACAGAATGAAGCTTTAGAGGAAAATTGCAAATACTTCGAAGTTCTGGCTGCAGAAAACAAGGAGGCTGCCTTCGAACATCAGACATGTTATGCTAAAATCAAACAGTTGGAAGATGAAAATGCAAAACAGACCGCAAAACTGCAAGAATCAATCCAACAGCTTAATGAAATCAGCGGACAGAATGGAGCTTTAGAGGAAAATTGCAAATACTTCGAAGTTCTGGCTGCAGAAAACAAAGAGGCTGCCTTCGAACATCAGACATGTTATGCTAAAATCAAACAGTTGGAAGATGAAAATGCAAAACAGACCGCAAAACTGCAAGAATCAATCCAACAGCTTAATGAAATCAGCGGACAGAATGGAGCCTTAGAGGAAAATTGCAAATACTTCGAAGTTCTGGCTGCAGAAAACAAGGAGGCTGCCTTCGAACATCAGACATGTTATGCTAAAATCAAACAGTTGGAAGATGAAAATGCAAAACAGACCACAAAACTGCAAGAATCAATCCAACAGCTTAATGAAATCAACGGACAGATTGAAGCTTTAGAGGAAAATTGCAAGTACTTCGAAGTTCTGGCTGCAGAAAACGAGGAGGCTGCCCTTGAACATCAGATATGTCACGCTAAAATCAAAAGGTTTGAAGATGAAAATGCAGAGCAGGCAGCAAAATTGCAAGAATCAATCAAACAGCTTAATGAAATCAACGGACAGAATGAAGCTTTAGAGGAAAATTGCAAGTACTTCGAAGTTCTGGCTGCAGAAAACGAGGAAGCTGCCCTTGAGCATCAGTCATGTGGGGATGAAATCAAACAGATTGAAGACGAGAACGCGGAGCAAGCAGCAAAGTTACTGGAAGTAACCGAACAGCTTGATGAAGTCAAGATACGAAATGCAGCTTTAAAGGAAAACTGTAAGTATTTCGAAGAGCTGGCTGCAGAACACGAGGTGGCTGCCCTTGAACACCAAACATGTGGAGATAAAATCAAACAGTCTGAAAGTGAGATGGCAGAACAGGCAGCAAAATTGCAATTATTGACAGCAAAGCTTGATGAAGTCACTAAACAGAATGCTACCTTAAAAGAAAGTTGTAACCGCTTCGAAGACATGGCGAGCAAAAATCAAAAGGCTGCTCTCGAACAAAACGCATGCGAGGCAAGGAATAGACAGTTCCAAGAAGAGAATGCAAAGATGGAGGCCGAACTGCAAGAAGTAATCAAACGGCTGGATGAAATCCACGGACAGAATACAGTTTTGAAAGAAAGTTGCAAACAATTCGAAGAAAGAGCTTTAAAGAACGAGAAGGCTGGTCGTCAACTTAAAGAATGTAAGGCTAAAATCAAACAGTTCGAAAATCAAAGAGCAGAGCAAGCGGCAAAAGTGCAAGAGTTGAATGCAAAGCTTAATGATATTAGCAAACAGAATACGGCGTTGCAGGATCGTTCTTCGCGCTTCGATTTATTAACTGCACAAATTGAGGAGGCTGCAGTAAAAATTCTAGCAAATGAAGCCAAATTAACAGAGCTTGAAGAGAGGAATGCAGAGCTGACATTCCAATTGCTGGAGAATGATAACGTGTTGGAAGAACTCAGGCAATCGAGAAGCAATGTTGAAGTTTTGAAAAGACAAGCTTCTGAATTAGAGGCTGATCTTCAAGCTAAAGATTCGGCCATTGCAGACATTAAAGAACGAGACTACTCTTTGACAGAGCTCAAAGAAGGCAAGGAGATACTTCAAAATGAGGTAGCTACTTTGAAGGCTAGTCTGCAAGCAGCTGAGTCAAAGCTCATCGAGCTCAAAGAATACAATGAGATACTTCAAAATGACAATACTGATATGAAGACTAGTCTTCACAAAGCTGAGTCAAAGGTCACAGAGCTCAAAGAAGACGATGAGATACTTCAAAATGAGGTAACTAGTTTGAAGGCTAGTCTGCAAGCAGCTGAGTCAAAGATCACAGAGCTCAAAAAACACGATGAGACACTTCAAAATGAGATTACTAATATGAAGGAAAGTCTTCATGAAGCTGAGTCTAAGGTCACAGAGCTCAAAGAAGACAATAAGATACTTCAAAATGACATAACTGATACGAAGGGTAGTCTGCAAGCAGCTGAGTTAAAGATCACAGAGCTCAAAGAAGACGATGAGACACTTCAAAATGAGATTACTGATGTGAAGGCTAATCTTCACGAAGCTGAGTCTAAGGTCACAGAGCTCAAAGAAGACAATGAGATACTTCAAAATGACATTACTGATGCGAAGGGTAGTCTGCAAGCAGCTGAGTCAAAGATCACAGAGCTCAAAGAAGACAATGAGACACTTCAAAATGACAATACTGATATGAATACTAGTCTTCACGAAGCTGAGTCAAAGACAACAGAGCTCAAAAAAGACGATGAGATACTTCAAAATCCGATTAATGATATGAAGGCTAGTCTTCACGAAGCTGAGTCTAAGCTCACAGAGCTCAAAGAAGGCAATGAGATACTTCAAAATGACAATACTGATATTAAGGCTAGTCTTCACGAAGCTGAGTCTAAGGTCACAGAGCTCAAAGAAGACAATGAGATACTTCAAAATGACATCATTGACATGAACTGTTGTCTGCAAGCAGCTGAGTCAAAGTTCATTGAGCTCAAAGAATACAATGAGATACTTCAAAAGGACAATACTGATATGAAGACTGGTCTTCGCGAAGCTGATTCAAAGATTGCAGCAAATGATGAAGCGTTTAACATGCAGCTGCAAGACTTGAGAGACTTGGTTGATCAAATGAGTGCTCAGGAGAAAGAACTTACTGCCAAAAATATAGCATTGAAGGATGAAATCAAAGAGCTAAAATATAGTCTCAAAGAGTCTGAGAGTCATTCAGAAACACAGCAAGAAAAATTTGAGAGGGAAGTCCTTGAACGTGAACAAAAGATTGTTTTTATGAAAACAGAAGAGAAACAACTACGCCACTGTATTGCAGAGCTCGAGTTAGAGCTAAGCGAGGAACGAAAGCAGACAAAAGACTCGCCAACGCAAGATTTGCAACCGGACGGCAAACAGTCGGCAGCTCTACTTTCTTGTTTATCGCAATCCAAGTCATGTGCAGGTAAAACAAATGACATGGGTAGGGATAAACAAGAATTAGAGAATCTAGTTCAGCGCTCAAAGAAGCAGCTTAAGGATCAAGAGGAAGCATTTGAAGCAACTCGAAACTCATTGATAAACAAATTACAGGAAGCGGAGAAGAAATGCCAGCAGTCTATCGACGAGAAAGTTGCGTTGGAGGCAAAGCTTAATGAAAGCAGGGCAGCTCAACAAGATCTTGATCAAAGGGTAGCTGATTGCGAGGCAACAATAGCTGAGAAAGAGGCAGAGATTATGCAAAACGCAGCAAAAATTGCAGAGAGTGAAAATTTACTAGATGAAAGTGAAGAGAAGCGAGTCGAGATTGAGGATGATTTGATCTACTCGCGAAGACTTTGTAACCAATGGAGCAAAGAAATGATGGATATAACTACAGAGAACGCCGAATTGAAAAAGAAATTGGGAAAACTTGACAGTGCCTCTGCATCGAAGGAGAATACGATTGATAACAAACTGAAAGAGGAGATAACAGAACTTCGAGAAAATTTGACAAAAATGACAGAACGTGAAAGAAAGATCCAGGATCATAACAATGAAATGAAGAAGAAGATGGATGCTGGGAATACAATGCGGAAAGAACTTGAACACAAAATAACGGAACTCAATGATCAGCTTTCAACAGTCAGACAAAATCTTGAGCAAAGGATGTTTGATTATGAGACAGTGATAGCTGAAAAAGAGGCAGTAATTCGGGAGAGTGCAACCGAAATTTTAGAGAGCAAGCAGTTGCTGAATGAAAAGGAAGAAGACCTTCGCCATTTGGAGAAAGGTTTGGAATGCTCGAAAACGGTCATAGACAAATGGACAATTGAATTCAATGAGTTAATAGCAGAGAATGACCAGTTCAGATCGGAGTTAGGAAAGCTCAGAGGTGCGTCAGTATTGCAGAAAAATACTGCCGAGGACAATGATAGACTGAAAGACGAGATTAAAAAGCTTCAAGAAAGTCTGAAAAATATGAAGGAACATGAAAGAGAGATCCAAGATCATAACTATGAAATGAAGAAAAGAGTTGATGCTGGTGATAAATTGCAGAAAGAGCTTGAACAACAAATGAAAGAGCTTAATAATGAGCTTTCTAAAGTCAAACTGAATCTTGAGGACGCAGAAAATGAAATCAAGGTACAGCAAAAAGAAAGACACGTCCTAAAGATACAAAATGACAATTGGGAGGAACTTAAAAACATTGCAGAACAACAGACGTGTGAGGTAAAAGCCAAAGATGAAATGATCAACCAGATCGATGCAGAGAACAGAAAATTCCGCGCAGATATCCGCAAATTGGAGTTCACAGTTAGAGAGCTTGAGGATAAGATTGGTGAATTGGAAAGTGAGAAGGAAGAGTGCCAGGAAATGAAAGAATTCTATCAGGAACAGTTCGAGAATAGAAAAGATAACCAGGAGCTTTTGGAACGCACTGAAAATGATCTGAAACAGGCGTATGAAGACATTCAAATCCTTTCAAAAAAGAAGAAGGAATTGGTCATCAGATGTCAACAGTTGGAAGATGAGATAGCGACATCTGGTTGTGAGGAACAGAGGAATGAGAGGTAAGAGAAATATCGTTCTGCTGAGTTTCCCAAAAGTTGTGCCCCATTCATGCATGTGGCTGCTATGGGGGAAGGGTATGTTCTATTGTACTTTTCTTGCTATTTTGGCATAGAATAGGCTTCAACTTAGAGTTTCATACCTTGTTTTAGCCAATCAAGCGAGTTTGCTGCTGATTTATGGCACATCAAAGTCAACAAAGTGATTGCTTCAATAACATCACTTCTATTGTTCTCCAACAATGTAACAGCTATGTCAGTTTTGAACTAAATGGTTCTAGCATTTTATTCAAACTTTTTCTGTATCAAAAAGGGTTCATTGTGTTGCCTAATGGATAAGCAACATTATGGATCCTTTTAACAATGTAGGAAAAACTCAAACACATCGGAAGAACCCTTCTTTCAAAATTTGTTTCACTTTGACATTGCTTCGAAGCAAAAGAAGTCCAGCTTTCGAAGCTATCACTTTTACTGTGCCGTAAATCGGCAACCACTTGTCAGACTGGCTAAAACAAAGTCTCAAACTCCAAGTTGAAAGCCTGATCTATGCAAATGTGTAAACTACATGAAAATCGAAGTTGCAGCTCTTCCACAAGAACCACACAAACAGGACACAATTTTTGTGATGCGCTGTAAAGTCAGTGATAGTAGGGATAGAACTAGGGATGTGTTCTTCTTTATTTCGGAGTATTAGCTGTCCATGGAAACATCTAACGTTCATCGTTGCTATCAGGAAATAAAAAATGTATTGTATTATAGGCCCGAGAATGGAGAGACAACGAAAAGTGCCGATGGTAAAAAGGCATCAAGCTACAAACTTGTCTGCAAACTTTGAATTTGAAAATGGTCTTAGGCTGCGTTCACATTAAAAGCTTGTTTTTGCGTGCATGCTTTGCTTGCGTAAACGCGCTTTTGTTTGCGTTTTCCTGTTCAGATTGACATTTCCCTTGGATCCCATATAGCAGGTCGCTTTTTACTTGTGAAATGAAGAGCTCACAATAGATTTCGCTTGCACCCGCGTGTAAGTAATCTGCTTGCTAACCAACAAGCTTTTTCGCATGAGCAAGCTTCTTTCCGTATCAAAATATTTTGCAGTCTGAACACTCTAATGGATCAGTATGGCGGATTTCTGCACGAGCGTTTACGCGCTTACAAAAGATTGTGCAATGTGAACGCAGCCTTAAAGGGGCTGGGTCACGTAATGTAAGCAAACTTCTTTCGAAACAACGATTTTGCAGTATTTTTGATAGTCCATATCACAGAGATTTTCCACTACTTTTCTCAAAATAAAGGTATTATTTTGAAGATGGACTCTTGTACTTCGTAAAAAAACAACCGAAACACTCATGGATTGGTGGATTTTTCGAAGTAATTTTATCGTGGGTTCACCCATCCACCAAAATTTGAGCAGAAGACAATGGCCACGTGTGGGCAGCAATATAGATTATAGAGATAACACATTTGTTTACGGTTACGTGACCCTGCCCTTTCAATAACGAAGACATTTTGCTAAACCCTTAAACGCAACCAATACACCATAATCCCTAGAAAACGAGCAACAACCAAAATTTTGCTATAGATTGCTGTATTTTCTTCTTTTTTTATACTCAATTTGAAAATTTACAAAGACGAATTACCTAAGACACTACTTAAAACACACTTTACTACACTACAAAGACGATACCCCGAGCAGCATAATATCCTGACTACCCCGACGCCATTTCATAAAAGGCATAGAACTAAACTAACGTTAAATATACGATTACAAAAAGCTACATACAACCAATTTACCGATAACTATTGATAGAAAGAAACCTGTTTCGCAGTAGATGTCGAGTTAACAAATTCGAAAATTTTAGAAAACCAAAACACTGCGCCAGTGCTAGTAAAGTTTGGACATTGGAGGTTAGCTGTGACGCGAAATCAACTGCGAAGCAGACGTGAAACATCTTAAACAAGAACAAGAAGGACTTTGTGACATTTACGAAGGAAAATTTCTGAAAATAGCGTAAGGCAGGTCACTGGTCGAAATTCTTAAATCTTATCCTTTAAAGATATGTTCAAAGATAATCTCAACAGAAAATTGTTTTTCTTTTGTTTCGGGGTTTAGTATGATGTGTCCGTTATTATATCCTGGGTACCAGGGTACCGTTATTAAAGGCTATTATCAAATTTTGTACCACTAATCATTGTTAAAGTGGCTGTTTTTTAATTACATTATGGAACATTGTAGCAATTTTGGAAGGTTCGTCCCACAAAGTTATAAAAGGAATCCTTCCTTCACAAATTGAGTTCATGTTATTAAATGCGATTTTCAAATGCCTAAAGAATCCCTAAAATCCATGGAAGAGTACATATTTGGGAGACTTGTGTTTTTGTTTGTTTTCAATTTTGTTTTTGAGTGGGCTGGGCTTGTCTGGATTTCTAGCTACTGAAAGCTAATCTAGGCCCACTGTGCATGCCGCATCCAGGCATGGAACCCCTTGTCTAACGTCCCTTCCGAAGGATGACGAGATGAGTTGTAAGGTCAGGCTTCCGAGGTCACCCATCCGCAGTTTGACCGCACTCGACCGAGCTTAACTTCAGTCACCTGATGAAAACTGTAGAAGCCACTCGGCCACTCATTCACAGACCTTGATACAGGGTTAGGGTGGTACGTTTTATTGGGTAATTATTGGGTTTCATTGGTGTATTGTCATCTTACATTTCAGTGACAAACCAAAAGCAAGCCAAACTACCGAAGAACAAGAACAAGGTGATGAAAGTGGCGGCTATGAATCAGACTTCGAAGAAGAAGACGAGAAATCTGCCTCTGAAAATGGTGCTAAAGAAGATGATAATTCAGGCAGAGAGTCCATTGCATCTGACATCGACGAGATAGAAGATCTAGATGACGATGACAACAATAACAACAACAACAACAAGGCTGATGACAACAGCAACGACGATGACGGCAGCAACATTAACAACAATGAATTCAATGACATTAACGGCAACAACAACAACAGTGAAGTCGATGACAACAACGGCAACAACAGCAACAACAATGAAGTCGATGATATTAACGGCAATAACAACAACAACAATGAAGCCAATGACAACAACGGCAACAACAACAACGATAACAATGAAGTCGATGACAACAACGGCAACAACAACAACAAGAACAATGAAGTCGATGAAATTAACGGCAACAACAACAACAACAACAATGAAGTGGATGATAACAACGGCAACAACAACGATAGTAACGACAATGCATGTGATGACGACACCCAAAATCACATTCAGACCATCCAAATGAACAACGAGCATCATGATAGTAATGATGATGATGATGGCTCAGGGGGCTCTGTCAATTTCAGCGATGACAATGATGGTGTTTTGAATATGATACCTTCCGACACAGGGATCCCTTCCGCCTCTGCGGAGGACCAAGGCTCTGCACAGGCCATCAAATCCATTCTAACTAAGACTGGACGCGAGGAATCTTCCCTAAAGAAAGAAGCCAAGAAAACAGTGACATTTAACGATGTTGCAGAAGTCCGTTATCTGTTTAGGGATGACTATTTTGAAGAGTCTTCAGATGATGATGATTTCTACTATGAAGCATATGTGCCATCTTTCTCAGGAGGACCAACAGCATTTCATAATATGAAGGAAGAAAACATACCTGAGGAGATAATAGTTGAGGATATTGAAGACGAGGATAACACCAATGTGACGTCGCGGGCAAATCAACAATCAGGTGAGAATGATGAAATTTGAATTTCTTTTGCGTTGTGAGATTTTGTTTCCCAAATCTTTTAGTAGATCCCGTGTCTTGTACGATAAGTTGTAATTCGGTAATTTTGTTTTGGTGTCCATTCTCTTTAAGACACACGCAATAACGTGATTTTAAAACTAAACATTATTACCTAATGATGTTTAGTTTTAAAATCAAGTTATTGCGTGTGTCTTAAAAAGAATATGGTCACCAAAACAAAATTACCGAATTACAACTTAAATTTCTTTGGTTCATTGACTATGGATTCAATTATGCATATGCAAGGGAAACAGGTTTCACTATGTCTTGAAAAAATTACTTAGATGTTAGTGATTCAGTCGTATAGCACCATTTGTAGTCTAGATTTTGTCAAATGCGGCTTTCGTACCAATGCAATGTCCCTCTATATTTTGTTTAAATCATAATCTGCCACAGTTTGCCAGCAAAGGAACATTTTAATAAAACGTGTGCCCTTTATCTTTTCAAAGATCCTAGGTATCTATGAGTCGAAAAATATCATTGTCTAAATTCTGTCATACGGGAGTACTGTAAATAAAAGAGAAAAGAGATGCCAACCTTATATTTGTGGTCTTAAGCCTGGTTTCCATATGATCGTAACAGTCGGCGACGCTTCAGCGACGTGTCCCCGATCAGTCGGCGACATATGGAAACGATCACTGTTATGATCATATGGAAACCACGCTTTAAACTCATCTCAACTTTTTTGATGCGTCCCCGTGCCGTCGCCGTCTGATCGGCGACGTCGGAGACATCACTCAGAAAATGTTTCCATTTAAAACTGTCCCCGATGTGTCCCCGAGCCTGTCTCGGCAACGCGTCGCCGACTGTTACGAACATATGGAAACCAGGCTTTACTAATTGGGATTTGTATTACAGTTTATGCTATCTGGAACAGGAATGGCGCGACTGGGGAAGTTAGGGGGCAGGAGCCCCCCACAAATTCACTGAGCCCCCCTCCCGTCGGAATTTGAATTTTTGAAAATTCCTCTGCACTGTCGGCACTTTCGTAACTTGCTTGTTATATTTTAAGCCTATCTAAAAAGTGTGGTCCGGAAAATCTTTGCTTGCTTCATTCGATGTCGGCATTTTTCAAGTTTTTGCCCCCCCCCCAGCATTTCTTCCCTGGCGCCATCTCTGATCTGGAAGAGCTTGCTGCAAGATCGAAAGATTAAGATCGAAGGCATGCGAGAAATTCGGTCCTGATTTTATGCCGTGTTTGCAGGCTTCTTGGATGAACTTCCTCTCGAAAATATGTTACTTTTTCATAACAGAGCGGTCAGTTTCGGGCAGGTAAAATTTAGACTACGTTCACACCTAAAAAGATATTTGAACATCTTCATTAATTGAATAAAATGTTTGCTAACGTCACTTTTTTGATATCCAGGAAGCTGTGGTCTTTCAACTGGGTATCCTTTTTTAGTCTCACCCAGTAGCTTTTAATTCATTGTTACGTGAACATGGACAGATTTTGTAATACAATAGCAACGGTTGCTTTAATTGACACCTCAGTTCAAAGCGATTAGCGACTGTTGACAAAGCAAATTCTCCCAACCAGTGAATCTAAACAAACATGGCCGCAAAAGTTGCCCCGAAACCAGTGGGGCAAGCGCTCGCCTCGTGCAAGTGAAAAGTGGTTTTTTAGAGAAATTATATGCTTATAACTAAAGAAGAAGGGTAAATCTAAAGTTCTGTCTCGCGGATTTTGTTTGTTTGATTCAGAAGCTTTGTGATGATTGTTCGACTCCTGAATCAAGTAAACAAATCTGCGAGACAAAACTTTCGATGGAACCTTCTTCTTTCGTTATATGCATATAACTTCTCTTAAAAACCTCCTTTCGCTTGCACAAGGTGAGAGTTTGCCCTACTGTTTTGGGTCAACTTTTGCGTTCTTGTTTGTTTTCATTTACTGGTTGAGAGAATTTCCTTTATCTGTAGTCGCTAATCGCTTTGAATTGATTTGTCAATCAAATAAACTGTTGCTATCGTATTGTAAATCTGTCTTTGCTTGTTACATGTGCTTCAGACCTTGACATATTTACGTGGGCAATAATGCACCGTGTTTGTAGCTAAGAAATTAAAGTTTATTACCTCTACTGTCTTACTTTGTTGCTTTCTCTTCGGCTGAAGTCTAACCAGTGCTAGGAATCAAATTCAAATGGCTCCTGCGCGCCTGAACAGTTAGTTCCTACACAGCGTCCATTCTCGTTTCAAACTTCCTCTTACAATAAATAGGACATGTTACATGTTACATAGAGGCAGTTTGAAATGAGGATAGATGCTGTGTAGGAGCGAGCTAATCAGACGCGCAGGAGCCATTTGAATTCGATTTCTAGCACTGGTTAGGCTTGAGCCAAAGGGAAAACAACGAAGAACACTATGGTAATATCGTCATAAAAACTTTAATTTCCAAGCTACAAATACGGTGCATTATTGCCAATGATATTTATAACTTTTAGATTTTATTGAAATCTGATTTTCCTTCACAGGAGCTTCCAACCATGATACATTCGAAGGAGATGACACCTTAAGTAGTTTCATAAAAACTCAGAAAAAGAAAAGACAAGATTCAATCCAAGCCGCAAAACAAAGAAAAATGGAAGTAGAATTAGGCCTTGCTGACAGCATTGACGATTTACTAGATGAAATCGAGGCAAGCGAGGGATCTTCTAAAGACGCGGCTGCTGAACATGAGGTCGTCACAGAGGAAACAACTGCAACAAGATCTGAAAATGAGGCTGTTGAATAATGATAATAATGATAATAATCAGTATCGTTCGACAACCCCATCTTCAAATTGTTAATAATAGTAATAAAAATAATCATGAAAAATATAATAATGATAATAATTTCTTTGTTTTAGGTTGTCTTTTCGTCTAGCTAATTACAAAATTTCTGTAGCAAATAAGAATAAATTTTTGTGGTGAATGGACACTGTGTTTGCTTTGTCAGTAATTCCTCGAAAATTGAACAACTATCTTTGCATGCGATTGTCAAAGTTATCATGAAACATCCAAACAAGTGGAAAATAATAACTAAACTGAGAAATAACGAAAGCATTCATCATAACCCTCAGTTTCTCAATATCCACATAGTTTGAAATACGCGTCTGTGAGAGTTCCTTCGGAGGGGGAGAGTGTGACGCATAAGCGTAGGGGAAAATGAAATTCAGGGGGGCTGCCGATAGAATATCCATTGTTTACGAAAATTTTGCCCGACTTTAGGCCGATTTTCTGCCCAATTATGGCTGATTTTAGCAAATTTTTCCAAAGTTGGGAGGGCTGCAGCCCCCCTAGCCCCCTGCCTCCTACGCCTATGAGTGCGAGAAGACATTGAAAACAGGCAATCGCTTTCATAAGGAAAGTGAATGAGAGCACATTGAAACATGGGCGATTCTGACACGTGAAGAATGTTTCAGAATTGTCCATAATACTTCTCAAATGGATTAAAATCCTTACCTGCCTGTTTTTGTGGGTATTCCCTTTGATTTCCTTGATTTTGTTTGAGCCTTATTGCTCGCTGCAAGTCTCATCCCGTCTGCCATTTTGAAATTTGAAATTCGGCCGTTGGCTGACTTTGCAAAAAGTCATATTTCTCAACCAGGTCTTCTTATAAGCAAACCCCTACCAGGAGAGGATGGAAAAACAAAGAAGCCACAAAGGTAGGCCTAACAGTTCTGATTCTTTACAACGATAATTAATCTAACATGAACTTCCAAGTTTCCCAAAACCTATGGTATGAGAACTACCACCAATTAGTGTTCGCGCCAAATTTTGAAATCAGCTGATCACAAGGTTGCGAGATTTAGATCTGGCATCTGGCATCTTTTTGTCCAATTTTGCGACTGTTTCTAGCCTCTGAAGTTTTGCCTGGAAAGATACACAAGTAGAAAAAAGGTTATTTAATCTGTGGGAGGAAAACTGACACAGATAGACCATTGTTAGACATTCCATATGATTTTAAAGAAAGGCAAAATATGTGTTCATCATCTCACCTGAAGGAAATTGAGGATGGACAAATATGAAGTGCTTGTGGTCGAGCTGTCTGGCGATATACAATTCTAGGATAGCAAGCCCCCATGGTGATTGGTGAGTACTGTTTCTTGACCCCTCCTTGACCTGCAAATGTGCATAAATAATGTGTGGCTCACGGGGGGGGGGGGGTTCTTCCATAGTAAAGGTACCTGGGGATGTGCCGCCCGCGAGGGTATATATTTTCGGACTCCTAGTCTAGCCAATGGTGTACTTTTTGGCAATTTTAGTCGATTTAAGTCTAGGCAAGGGTATGCTTTTTGGGAATTTTGGTCAAAGAGATGTTAAAATTCGGTAATTTTGGTAGAAAAACCTAATTTTTTTGGAATTTTGGTCGAAAAAAGGCGAGAATTTGGCAAGTTTTGCCCAGAAAATGCCAATTCAGAGCACTTCTGAAGGAAAGATTAGTCTAGCCAAGGGTATCATTTTCACAAAAATTGGTCTAGCCAACGGTTACATTTTGAAACTGTGGGCGGCACCCCCCTAACCGAAATTTAGCCGAGAGCCCCCCCCCCCGTGGTGTGGCTGTCTTCTTACAACAAAAAATCATTTTTCAGTATTGTTGAAATGTTGTTTGAAAACATAAGAATTCAATATTAATGCAAAGTCAGCAGCAAAGAATGTAACTATAATAATTTGTGTCAAAGCTAAAATTCAACCATACAGTAGCTAGCTACAATTAAACTTTTCATCATCAACAGTAAAACAGGCAAGCTGGTCACAAAGCTTGCACATTAACATTTGGGAGTTCTTGCAGGGCTGTTTGGGGGGCATTTTGGTCATTGCATCTAATAGATCACTTTCACAATGACGTCAGTTCTTTTGAAATACATTCATGAACATCACTTGCCTCGATATCATGATTGCTCTTGGCAACGCATGAAATTGTTTTGTATGTGTATTTGCAACACAACGAAATGATGTAGATTTCTTGCTGCGCTGGGGATCACATCACTTGCCTTGAATTGAATTTAATTGTGAAACTAGTCTATTGCCCTTTTTGGAGACCAATTTAATTACCCCTTGCATAGAAATGTTTTTAATATTTCTTTTTTGTTCATGCATATCTGCATGTGTCTTACCCCCCCCCCCCTGTGGAATGCTTGCTATATTTAGCTAAAGCTATCACAAGATGCATGCACTGTAAAATACTGTGGTTCTTTGAATCTCCAAACAATATTACTCTGCCTAGAGTCAACTTTCTGCATTTATGACGTGATCTTGAGTCTCATGTCATCCACCAGATGGAATGAGAAGAGGAACTCAGACATTGAAAAATTGGCAATTAATGTTATCTACATTTTGTGCTATGGCCACTGCCAATTTGTAACTTTCCTCAAAAAGATTCATGTTTCTGCTAGTTCCTTTTACTCCAATTCAATAAAATCAATATTGAAACAGGGGACGTAACTAATTCTTACAAGCTGAAGAGATGGCAAGATTTCAAGTGACATTCTAGGACTGACTGAGCTAGAAATTAGTATGGGCCTTATCTATAGTATCAAAAGGTGCTTAAAAACGGAGTTCTGTATTGCACATCCCTAATCTAAAGTTAAACAGTTGATTCTCATGCATTTTGGGGTGCTGAACACGAATAAAGAAAGTTCACACCTCTAGTAAAGGTAGGATTGGGAGGACTTTCTCCTAGCGTGAGCATATTATCATATGTTATATGGTCAATCATTGATCAGAAATTAATTGCAGTCTGTTTTGATCGGTTTGCATACCGTGAGCAGAGTGAATAACTGGTTGATTTCTGTAGTTACAGGATCTTACTAACAACAATTCGATTCATCAAACCAGAGGCGTACGCAGCACTTGAAGGGTGAGGGGGTCTGGGGCGTAGCCCCAGAAAATTTTTAATGACCACGCCCTTCAGGCGCTCGGAAAATGAGGGAAACGCCCTTTGCAGCTACATTTTGCGTCGTAAACATAGCTGCAATCAACAGCAAATAGACAGAGGTCGTTTTTTAAATTTGCAGTGAAAATTTATACCCATCATTGGAAATTACTCTAGTAAAGTGAAAGAAGAAAAGTTGTTCCAGCGACCAGTCCAACATGTCAAAGACAAATTACAAATTGTTTCTCTAAGCTTAGTGCAAAATGATTTGCCTCTGGTCCGTCTGGTCTTTCGATCTTATTATTCGAGGAAATTTCTTCTTTCGTTACTTTGTAATTGTCTAGTCGGTCGATGGCCTCATTTTTTGCAAGAAGCTTCAGCAAAAGAAATTGTTGTTGCCATTTGTATCATTTCATGCACGTGATGGTACAACTCTTCAAATCATTTTGATGAGATTGTTTCAACCAAGGCAGCAAACAGGGATCCCTATAGCCAGTGGCATGTTCAAGCTGAGATATAAAAATTAGTGGGTCTGTGGGCAAGACCCCAGGGAAATTTTTGACAATAAGCATTCTACTTTGGCTTAGAATGCCTCTTCCAGCAGTATTCAAGCATTTCTTAGGAAGCAAAACCTTGCTGCGAACCCTTGAAAAGCCATTCTGTGCTTGCTTTTCAAGGATCTCAGAGACCACTTCTTGACAGATCTGTGCAACTCCCCCCCCCCCACCAATTTTATTACATTTTTGTGCGAATCTTGAGGACCAACTTTTTGAAAAGTGGGGGGGGGTCCGGATCCCCCCATTCCCCCCTTGGGTACGCCACTGCATCAAACTTTCTTTAAGACTCCGCGAGCTAATCATACCAATTTTTACAACCCTTAGCGGTATTAACAGAATTCAAGACCCTAAATTTTGCAACGGAACGGGTACGTCACCTTGAACTATGAAGTCCACCTCCTGGGGTCACCCGGTACATAACAGACCTTTTAGCACGGAAGTGTCTGGACTGGGCGATATTTTTTATCCTTTTTGCAGGAATCTTGGAATCTAACAAGTTTCAAATCGATCGAAACTTAATCTTTTGCAGGTAAAAAGTTTGTTGTGGAGATGAAACGATAATCTAACCTAATGTTAAGTTGTTTTATTCTCGTTTTATTCAACCCAGATTTCACAGAAAGTGTTCCCTTGGTCCTGCTTCAACTAATGTCGTTATTCATAAATGTCCTATCACCCTTGCAATGTCGAAAACAAATGCATTTGCTCTCAGCACTCCCTCCCTCCAATAACTTGACTCTTTACTAATTACGCCATTTGCAGTCTCCGGACCCTCCGGACAGTCTCTTGCTCTCTCCTTGATTCTTGATTGAGCATACGAGGTCCTACTGCAACATATGTTGACATTTGGTAGTTTCCTGTTACCCTTGCACCACTAAAACAAATGCATCCCTTCTGGGGACTTCCTTCCTGGCCTTCCTCCAAGTGCACGAGACCCTGCTCGTGTGACGCCATGCGTAATCTCCACACATGTGTTGCGTCACGAACGAATCCTCATACATTTTAATCACCATGACAACTTTTATTATCTTCCAGCTACAATCCAAGAATAGAGGTACAGGTAGTCCATATTGGAATGATCGAGAATGTTCTTGACAGGGTGCACTTGCAGAACTTGTGACCGCAGAATTCTGACGTCACGGGGTCGTTGGAGAGAAGATGGAACGAAGTGCAAGAATTTTGCATTGCATTTGTAGAATTGCTTTGGAGAGAGGGAATAATGTTTGCTGCGCTAAAAAAGAAGAGAGAAGTTATTGCATGTAAGTTTCTTTTTATTGCAGGATTTTTTCACATGTGAATTGATAGTGTTGAGGTCTCATCTTTGGATCCAACGGTTGGAGGTTTTGGATCGAAAGGCCGAAAGTGTATGACATTCTTCGATATGCTCTTCATAGTGCCAATTTCTGCAATTTAAAAGAGATATCGAACGTTTTTCATGACAATTTTCGATGTGTAGAACTTCAGAAGTCTAAAAGCCGGGTGGCAAGTTTTTTGTTGCTCGCCTGCAAGGGAACCAAATGCAGCCATGCTCTGGTTAATGTTCCTTTTCTCTTACGTTTTAGGTGCTAGTATTAAAGTAAATGAACGGAGATATATCGACACAATCTAAACATAGCACAAAAGAACGGCAGGCGCCATTTATCTTCCTATTGCTTTCATTGATCAAAACCATCAAATATAATAGGTTATTCTGTATTTGGATGGACCCGGTCCCCTTAGCTAAGTTGATTTTAACACCGTTAATTTACTTTAAAGACAAATGGCGGAGATATAAGGCGACTTAAATCGGGGGCCTGGGCAATCTAAAAATAGCCTATTGTATTCCTATATATTTTATGATCTCAAAAGATTGTCAAAACAATGGGACAAATGATGGCAGGCGGCCATCTTTTGCTCTATTTTTAAACTTGCCGCTATGTATCCGTCATTTGTCTTTAAGATGTAGTTTCTAGAGTTTCTACATTTTCTGCAAATACATTTTGTGAGATGTAGGCTAAAGCAAAGCCACATTTAGTGACAAATAGACTACCCTAGATACCGGAGCCTAAAAAATCTAAGGATGAAAACGTTAGTTTTACCTTTTGGCTCTGGTGCCCTTGGAAGAGAAGATGTACAATGCCACCTTTTTCAGAAGGAAGTTTCTTAAATTGTTAGTTGCTACAAAGAGTTTCTTTATCACAGTGTTTTATTCTCTTAAAACATTTTAAGAAGCTTGAAAGAAACTTTAACTGCTTTGCTATGATTCTGTCTTTGGACCTTTTAGAGATTTTGAACATTTTCGAAATTACAATGTAGGATGAGATTCAATGTAGGATGAGATTCAACTTATGTGAGGATGAGATTTCATCAGTTTTCGGGGCTTGGGCCGGGAGTTGGGATTGGGGATTTGTGCTTGATACCTACAATCGTGGCCAAAAGGTTACTGGACAGCTACTGAAGAGGAAATAAATACCGCCTCTTTACAGTCTTAGCCCTCTGTTGCTTTCCAAACCCCTCCCCCCGGTGTCAATGTTGTAGTTTTCCATGACCAGATGGTTTATAGACTTGCCCCAAGTCTATTTCGTCATCTGTAATAAGTCTGGCTGACGAAATAGACTTGGGGCAAGTCTAGATGGTTTATGAACTGATTTCACTTTCAATCTCTTGCAACAACATTGACATGGGGGAAGGGGGGCCTTTTACCAGCGAATATCGAAGTTTTGATCAATCTTCCAATAACTTTTGGGCACGATTGTAGGTTTGGAAATTCCAATGGATATCTTTTTTGTCACAACTGTTCTTTGATTGATAGCACCCAAGAAAGCCCTCCAGATCATAGAAATATCAATATTTTAGACAAAAGTCTAACGAGCAATAAGATACAATCATGAAAATTTTCGTGAATTATTTTGGACTCTCAGCACCGAGCCCTGATCCAAGTTTGTTGTAAAAACAAGTATAGGCGAGGGGCATTTCACTCATTCGAAAAAGTGTGTGAGATTTTTCAGAACAAAAGATTTTTTGAGGGTTCTTGATTGTTCTTGAAAGCAAAAGGATCTTTGGCAAAGGTGTACGAGACCTTTTGAGAGTGAAATGCTCCCCAATGCTCCTCAACTCTAGGCATAGGCAATTATTTTTTCCAAAATATACAGAGAGAAGAAAAGGACATATGTGTTCTACTAAAACCGCGCATCCTCTCTCACATTCATGTTTCGGCCTTACCATATTTATGATTTATACAAAAGCACATACAAAGATAATGTTTATAATTTTTTGCAATCACTAATAAGCCCCCTCTCTGGAAGGTCCGGAATTTGATAAGCCCCCCGGGGGCTTAATAGAGCTTTTACGGTATATTTTTCAAATCGATGATACTGTTTTTGTATTTAGGTTTTTCGAAAGAGTGTATACATCTTTCTGGCTCACCCAGGAAAGCGAGGGGCAAATTATTTCTCAAAAGAGCGTACATGATTTGTATGATTTTAAGATCACACGATGTTTTCATGTGATTTTTGTGTTCTTTTTCGTGATTTATTGATTTTTGCGTCATTTTTTTGCGATTTAGTGATTTTCCGTGACTTTGCGATTTTCAGTTATTATTCAATGATTTTGTGATTTTTGTACGTGATTTTTTTGTGATTTCAAGTAAGGTGTACGAAAAAAATTAGTGATTTGCCCATAGCAGGAAGGTGTGAGGAATATAGGCTTCTGACCGAGCGCATTTCACTCGTTCAAAAAGGCGTACTAGATTTTACGGAACAGAAGGATTTTTTATGGATTTTCTTCTTGACACAAAGGGATTTTACCAAGGGCGTAAGAGATTTTTTGGGAGTGAAACGCCCCTCGCTTCTGCAGCAAACTGCAGATAGGACCAATGGTGGGCCTGGGCTAAGGACCGAAGAACGTGACAGAAATGAGAAATAGCCTTGAGATAATTAAACTGACAAAGAAAACTATAAATAAAAGCGCTTCAAAATGTAGCACCTAGAATAATGAAGATTAAGAGCATTTTGTTATTTTAATCGGAAGTTATTCAAATATAAACTTAAGAGATCTTAGTCTTACAAAAAGTCATGTTTTCAAAATTGTTTATGAAGCAAGGGCGTGGTGGCTGGTAAAATTTCGTCACAGTGAAAATGTATTTTCTAAATATGCAGTGGCCATGTGTTCGTTGATGAGTTTGCTAAAGAGAGAGAGAGAGACATTTCAGCATGACTACAGGTATATGTGTGTAACATTTTAAGAATTTTCGTTATTAAACAGAAACTCGTTAAAAACAAAACTCAGCAAAATTTGATAATACTTTTCATGAAAATCTGTCTAAGTACATTGGTTTCAGAGAAAGACCTACCTTGAGGCTCCGGTACCCAGGATAAGAAAGACCATAATTTTAGAAATTTGTTGGAATTTGTGATTTCACAAGCTACCTAGTTTTGAAGCATACATCTTAAGAGGATCAAATTGCCTGGAAAAATGCTATGAATGTATGTGTCACAATAACAATATTTACAAGTTATTTTATAATATGTAAAAAATAGATACAATATAATACAATATATACTTTAATGTTAAAAGTGTAAAGGAAAATACCCCTAATTACAGTGGCTGGGACTCAGGCAAGGATAGCATTAATGGGTCAAGCTGACCTTATTTCCATAATGGTCCCTTTCAGAGGTGCTGGTACAACGAAAAAACATAATAAAAGAAAATAGAAAGATACTGTTGCTGTTTTCGGTACGAAATACGGTTTTAAGACCAAGTATGATTGGGAGAGATGATGAAAGCTCTTCATAGAAGACGTATATGTCATCTTCCGCTTTTTGCATATTTTGGAAAAAATTTTCTTTGATCTTATGTTTGAATGTATTACAATTGCTAATTTTAATTCAGATGCAAGACTATTCCATATTTTCGGCCCTAGATAAGATAGATATATTTGTCCAGTAATACTTTTGTGAATGTTATGCTAGGATGCTCATAAAGATCACACCTTCATACGTACATGTTAAAGACCCCGTTCACACTGCTCCGTTTTTCTTATTATGATGCGTTTTCGTTGCATCAAAGCTACCCGTCCACATTACTCCGTTTTTGTACAAAAACGGAGAGAAAAACATCTGTTTTTGTGGGTTCACATTGATCTGCCTGATAACAAATACGGAGCCAAAGCTATCCGTTTTTGTGCGTTCACATTGGTCAAATGCGTTTTCAAAACCCTCCATTTTGGTGGATATCCATTTTTGATAGCGTTTTCTAAACCTCCGTATTTATGGCATTTTTGTGCGGAGCTGTCAACAATTTCACAAAAACAGAGATTCTTCACTCCTTTTTTGTACAAAAACGGAGCAGTGTGAACAGGGCCAAAGCTACAGCTGTAAGGTAGAAATATGAGAATGATCACGTTGAAGATACTTTTTTCAGAAATCCTTCGTAACTTCAGAACGGAGCGGCCAATCTCAGTTGGGTAAATTTTAAAACTTATGTAAGCATGTCCACACTATTCAAATATTATCGTCTTACCATTCATGAAGCAGTTTGGCCTTTCAAACAGGAATATTTTTACTCACATGGTACAATTTCTTAATGACTCATAAAAACAAATTTTTACATTTTATCACAATTCATTGAGGACCCGCTTTTTGAACCAAGATTTCAAAGAAAGAACCAAATCATAAACATGAAATCGTACATTTCAGTATCATTTTTGTTGGTAATACACTTTCTCTTTAAAGATACCTTGCAAATTAACAATGCACAATGAATTATGTTATAAGAAACAGGGTAATAAGAAACTAGTACTAAGATGGCCAAAATTTTAAGAAACTCTACTACTATGTCTGAAAAATATTAAGAAACCTTTAAAAGTCAAAAGCATGGATATTATAGCATGTATATCGTTGAACCTTTTTTCTTGAGTAGTATTAACTAACCACTTATGTTCTGAACATAACATAACATTGTTTATTCCTATATGATGTTTTAAATGTCAAGAGTTTGTTGTGTAATTTTATGCTTGTTTAACGTTGCGTGTCCTTTTATATTGACCATGGGGTAGTCATTGTCTTTCGCTCCCCATTGTATCGTTCCTGTAATGTTGTATAGTAATTAGAATAGGCATAGTTCAATGGAAGATATATTGTAAATATTTATATTTGAATAAAAAAAGTGTCAAGAAACATATCTGCAGTGGTGTTGGTGTTAGAGACCACAATACTAATTCATGCATTCAAAAAGTAAGAAACAAATTAAGAGACTTTTCGTGCTGAAATGGGAAATTTTCATATTAAATTGATAACTGTTAGTACTATCGCCTGACCCAAGCTTCTTATGAAGAAACCTGTAATCGAAAGAAAGGTTCCTTGACTTCGAACAGACAGACTGACTTTTGATGAGGGGGTGACAGGGTAGTGGTACCACGGTACCAGAGGGTTGGTACCTGGCACAACATTGTGCAAATGTGGTGGAACCTGGTACCAAAGGTAGGGGTACCGGTACCAAGCTTACATGAGTCGGTACCAATAAAAATTTCGTCCTTGGATGATTTTGGAATTCCTAGAACAAATTTTTAGCTTTTTCAGTGCAGACAGTGACACAGATGCCACGGTGACGTGCTCGGGAGTGGTTTGGTCTTGACTATTGGTCTCACGAGGAACTGACGGATACCTCCTTTCAATATTCGTCATATTCATGATAGTTTTTCCCCCAAATTTGGTGGTACCAATACCTTCAGTTTGGGTGGAACCTGGTATCTTTAAAGATTCAACCACCAAGTATATTTCCAGAGGATATGCCTCCCTGAAAAGTGAAAATGTTACCGCCAATTCAGTGTAACAGTCGTTCTGACCACGAAAACATGAATGATTCCCCCTATATGCGATCCGTTAAACTAATTCAGCTGACGTTTTGTCACATCACGCGTTGGCCTCACGAGGAAGCTTTCTTGTCTTGCAGGTTAATCATATTTACGTAATAAACTGCGAAGGAGGTTTTTGCTACGCAGTTTGTCGCGACGTTCCACACAAAACGGCATGGCTATCATGCGTAACTGGCTTCTAATTTCTAAGGGTTCTGTCTGTGAGCAAGCATGCTAATTTGAGACTGGAAATTTCCTGCGAGATTTTTTGATGTATATTTCTGTTGTGATTCAAATAAATTTTCGTTTGACCTGCAAGATGACCTGATGAGGACGTACGAATTTTTTCTAGGCCACTTGCGTGGGCCTAACAGATGATGTCCTGGTATTCAAGCGTCGATAAAGGTGATAGAGCACAGGTCACACAGGGGACAAAGATGGCAAAGGGGACAAAGGTGAAAGATCCCCGTTGGCTCAGAGTTGACATTTGCCGAGATTTTGCGTCAGGAAAGTGTCACAGGAAAGAATCAGAATGCCGATTTGCACATCCACATTGCGATTGCATCGTTGAGAAAAACAAAGTGACTGCTTGCTATGATTCCATGAAAGGAAAATGCAACCGAGAGAACTGCAAATTCTATCATCCTCCTTTTCACATAAAGGAATACTTGTTGGCATTTGGGAAGTTTCTGGAACAGCAAAGGCTACGGCAAGATGAAGTGACTGATACTGATAAGCGAGAAAGTGACACGCCAGAGCGAACTGCGACAAATGATAACTGTACAGCTACAAGCACCATCACCGTGACGGAAAGCAGGGGCGTTGCCCAAGGATTAAATAGTGATATCCCATATCATGCTTTGTCAAGGCAAAATATAGCAGGCTCCGGTGGTTATTCTCAGCAGAATTGCGTTTATGATATTGCGCCAGTTCCAGCATTCTGCAACCACATTTCAGTCTACCAAAACCACCCGAACCACCCGAACCCGAACCAAGCCATTCCAGTGCCTCAATTTCAATACAACTCTGCTCCAACTAACATTGATTATGGATATTGTTCGAGCGCTACGCAGTTTGTTCAACAAGTTCCTTACAATGGTACAGTATATTATAGACCTTACGATGGAAGTTTTCAACAATCCTGCTATCCAGATTATGGACCTTGTATGCAAGTGCCACCCCAGCCTTTGCCTCAGGTTGTCTTCATGCCTGCAGTTAGGCAGCCTTTTCCTGTTCCAAACGGAATGCAGTTGGTTCATGGACAATGTATGCCGATCGCTCCAGGTACTGAGTATGCATCGGTGAATTATAGGCCAAGTATCTAAATTTAGAAACAAGCTGTTGTCGAGCATATAAGGGACCACTCATTATTGATGCCTCAGGTTGGAACCGAAGAGGAATAAAACGTTGAGAATCTTTTCACTTAGCCAGCCGTTGAACAAATCAAAAAATTTAATCACCCAACCTAAATCATAGTCAAACCTATATATGTATATATGTATGTATGTATGTATGATCTCATCAAAAATAGCGTTAAGATAGAAATAAGTTTATTAAAAAGAAGAGGACTAACTACAGGAGTATTATATTAAGTAAATACAAGAGTTAAAAAAATTCAATCTGAAACACCCTTAGTTAAAATGGCAGGGATAGCATTAAAAGGTCAGTGCATACATGTTTCCATAATGGTCCCTCCAAAGGAGAAGAAACAAAGCTAATTTGTACCTTTATGGATCTGAAAAATACCGAATCGAGCATAAGAGAGGGTGTGCAGTGTCAATAGTACACATAAACGTCATCTTCCTATCTTTGTATATTTTTGAAGAAATTTTCTTTGATCTTGTGTTTAAATGTGTTGATAACCTAAGGTGCGTGTCTCTCATTTTTAGGAACTTACATTTTTGCAATCTAACAAATCCATTTCATACAGTTTCTTTCTACTCTACTGATCATATCAATGCTATTTGTTCATGATACCTTCCACCTGCAGTTTGCCTATTCTCTTTTACAATGAAATTATCCTTTTGCCTCTTGCTTTTCAATATTTAGATCAATAAAAACTTCTTCGTTGTCATCACTATCACTGATACATGCTTCTGAACCATTTCGTTCCAAGTCACTCTCTGCTAAATTTGTATCCTCGTCGGTGTCACTTATTGATAAAAACTTCTTCTAAGCATTGAAATAAACATGTTTAGTAACCCAACTCTTCAAAAGCACAAAAATATTTTTTGCCCAACCTTTTAACGAGCCAGAAAATGGACCACGCAATCAATATCTCTTCTGCGCCAACCCCAGGCATAAATAATGAACCGTCTCTAACGAGTAGCCAAAAATCAACATGCCAGTATTTGCAAGCATGTACATCAAAGCGTAGGTTCCAAAGCTTCAAAAATTTTGGTGTAAAATTCTCTGACCAATCTTTTTATCTGAATGGCTCCAAAGAAACCTTTCCTATTTTGCTATAATCCTGCAGTTGGATTTTTCAGAAAATCTTCGATCTTTATAGAATTAGAGTGTTTTTCTACAAGGTTACGAAATCAAGACAGATTTTAAAAGACTTTTTAAAACCATTGTAATTTCTAATTTTTCAGATGAAACATGATGTAATCTTTAACCCTATCTGACCTGGGTGATTTGAAACACTCAATACCTGGGGGGGGGGCGGATTCCGCCCCCCTGTTTATCTTTGTTGTTGCTTCAGATATGGCAACCAAATTTGGCACAAAGGTTGTTCATTATATAAACAATGAATTTTTGAAAAAATAGTTTAATTAGCGTTGTTGTTGTTGTTGCTAGAGCATAATTAAGATTATGATGCCATATGACGTCATAAAAATGAAAGTGTGTTAAAAGGTCGTAAAACTTTACTTTACGTAAAGAAATTAAATATATAGATCAAAATAGATGTAAATTCATAGTTTAGACTTAATTGGACCAATTAAAAAGGATTAAGAGAGATACAATGTATATTTTTCACAGAGTGTGGCATGCAAACTTGGTTACCATAGAAACAAGGCTAAAAATAGAACACCAAAATTGTTACAGTTTGGTTGCTGTATGATAGAAAGTTAAATTTGCTAAATCTCAGAGGCATTCAGCAAACACGGAAAAACGTATCAATGAAAATGTACGAGGGGGGTGGAATCCCCCCCCCCCCCCAGGTCAGATAGGGTTAAAGAAAATCATAGTTTGTGGATGTCTACAATATGGCATCAACCAAATGTCTGTTACACTTCTTGTCTACGATTTGGAAATTCGATGGCGTCACGTCCTCAAATGAGTAGAAACATGAGGTTGTGAAAAATATCCAAGAACTCTGGCATTAGAATTATGGCAAAACAGCTGAAGCCCCTTGAAAGCCTGAAGCCGAAAGAAATGGGTCACAGAATCTTACACCCAACCTTTTACACCGAATTTGAGATTTTGAAACTATGTGAGACATCAAATCTTTCACAAAAACTGCACGAATGGTTAGGGGCAGGTCATTTTTTCTTGCTGGGGAGGGGGTGGAAGACACGTACAAATATTTCATGAAATTTTCGTAACCCCTCGCTGACCTTTCTGAAAAGGAAGTAAGTACTGGAATTGCATTTCTGAAAAGTTTTTAATGCATTCAAAACACCTGGAAGATTTTATCATGCATTTGAGACCATTTCCCAGCTGTTGGTCAAGAATGACTTTTTAAAATGAAGGTGTTGTGGCGCAGTGGTGCAATCCTATGACTTAGCAGTCGAACAGTCAGGCGGAGTGGGTTCGATACCCGGTAGGGCTCCACCACTTGAGCGTCATGACAAGGGGTCGCAGACTCGATTAGCGCTTCGCTACTTCTGCGGTCCCAGCGCTTAGCGTTTAAAGCCGCAACTTCACACTCACCTTCACCTAAATATTTCAAATTTATCACGGGAATACTACTTTGAAAATTATCAAAAGAATGCCAAAGATAATTCATTCTTTTTAGCAATTAGAAAAATCAGTCTCTGTGATTATATTGTAACTACTGTTGCTGCAACCATTTTTCAAACAGGGGTACTCTTTTTTATGTCTGGTTCACACTAGGTCGTTTGGGTCGTTAAAGTAGTGCAGAAAGACCCAAAAGACAAAGGACTCAGATTTTTAGTCTTTGTTTTTTTTTGTCTTTTTGCACGACCCTAACGACCCAAACGACCTAGTGTGAACCAGGCATTAGGAACTCAGTTAATGTGGTTCCTTACAACACATTAAATCAAACGAAAGATGCATTGACCATTTGTGCAATTTGTTTTAGATTTGATGCCTCACCATTTGTTGATATTGCTGAATATTTGCTGGTGTATGTTTTCTATTAGGAAAATTTTCTATATAACAAAATGTCCAAAATTGTAAAGATTGGTTGAAATGGATAAAGGTAACATTGAATTGCAGCACTGTTTCTTTCAACTCTAGCAACTTCTTGTTTCAAATCCTTTCGTAGTCATCGTTTTTATGTTGATTTAGAAATTAACAAACATCAAAATAGATACATTACTATCTACCAGCCACAGAGAGGAAGAGATACTTGGTCAGCCTTCATATCTTATGCCTCCTGAAAGTTCGCCTTATTCAAATATTGCTGCATCATGATATGTGTGCTTTTCCAGTTTCTACACAAGCTAAACTTCCAAAATATCATGATTTTTTAAATATATATTCCATCAAAAATTTACAATACATGATTACTACTATACCTATACCTAACGCTACCCTCCTACGGAGACGACACCCAAGGAGCAAAGCATTTCGTCTACCCAGGGGTCATAACATAAAAAAGAGGTTAATAAAAAGACAAATAGAGCTACATACAAGTTAGGGATTCTTGCAACCAAATAATTGCGAGTGAAGATTTGAAAAGTTTGGAACCGTGAGAGGTAGAGTACAAAAGCATCTATCATTTGGTTGCAATCTTCCCTAAGACATTACTTAACTACTGAAAAACAGACACATACAGAAGGGATTTGGGTGCTCTTTTCAGGGACTCCAGTGACCTTCAACCAACGCGATCTGTCTCAGAAATGTACTTAAAAGTTAGATTTAAGATCATTTTCTTGGCTTCCAAAGGCAAGTTTTTGTTTCCGTACAGAAGAAGTTGCAACATATTGATACGTGCACTCTCGGCATGTCCACGACACGAGCTTCGAGTGCATCGTTGACACCACATCATGATTTTCTTTCCAATTCAGGCAAACTACAGCAGATACATTGTAAATGAAGATATTTTCTAAAGGTTTGATCTCTGTACATTTAACCAGTCCAATCAATTACTTTATTCATATAAATAATTACAATAACAATACTACTTTCTACTATACAAATTCTAATTACTAAACTACGCTACAGGGACGATACCATCGGGAGCGAAAAATAATGGCTACCCCATGGCCAATAAAAGGACAATCAACATTAAGCTAACATAGAACTACGCTACTCACGATCAAAGTTTTCATACCATCAACGAGTTTGTGTTTAGCCTGTAGAGTTGCTGCACAAGCGTAAACTAAAACAACGATGACTTTCTTGCCCAAATACAGGCACATAGCAGCAGATACATTGTAAATGAAGATATTTTCAAAAGGTTTGAACTCTGTAGAATTAGCCAGTGCAATCAAATTTTTCATGCCATCAACGAGTTTAAAGATGCAACTGGATTCCGAGGCACTAGTTTTTAGCTGTGTTTATCATGTACAGTTTCTGCACAAGCGTAATCTAAAACAACGATGACTTTCTTGCCGAAATACAGGCAAATTGCAGCAGATACATTGTAAATGAAGATTTTTTCAAAATGTTTGAACTCTGTAGAATTAGCCAAGTGCAATCAAATTTTCCATGTCATCAACGAGTTAAAGATGCAGCTGAATTCCGAGCCATAAGTTTTAGCTAAGTTTAACCTAGTCTATACAGTTGCTGCACAAGTTTGTAACTAAAACAGCGATGACTTTCTTGCCGAAATACAGGCAAATAGCAGCAGATACATTGTAAATTAAGATATGTTCTGCAGGATTGAACTCTTCAGAATTAGCGAGTGCAATCAAATTTTTCATGCCATTAACGATTTTAAAGATGCAACTGGATTCCGATGCACAAGTTTTTAACTAAATCAGCGATAACTTTTTTGCCCAAATACAGGCAAAAAGCTGCAGAAACTTTGAAAATGAAGACATTTTCTGTAAGCTTGAACTCCGTAGAATAAGTCAATGTCATCAGATTTTTCATATATACTCAACAATTGTCGAAACACAGCTGAATTATGAGCTTTAGGTGTGTTTAACCTGTTCAGTTGCTGCATAGGCTCAGCTAAAAACCATTACTTTCTCTTCCTAATGCAGGGAAAGAGCAGCAGATAGTAGATACATTGTAAATGCAAAGATTTTTCCATAAGCTGGAACTCCGTCTCCGAAGAATTAGCTAGTGAATACAGATTGTTCTTACCAACACCGGTTATGAAGGTGCAGCTGGATTGTGAACTACGAGTTTTATCTGTGTTTATCCTGCATAGTTGCTGTACAAGCTCTGCTAAAATATCATTACTTTCTCTCCCCAATACAGGGCAAAAGCAGCAGATTCATTATAAATGAAGATGGTTTCTCTAGGCTTGAACGCCATAGAATTAGCAAGTGCAGTCGGATTTTCATATACTCAACAATTTTGAAGATACAGCTGAATTTCGAAACACAAGTGTTAGCTGTGCTCAGATTGATCACAAGAAAGCCCACTTTTGACTACAAAATTTTGTAACATGCGCTTTTTTTTGTTTGCCAAAATCGTGTGCATATCCTTGAAGGCTGTACATCATATTATAAAGACAGTTCAAATAAGTTTCATGAAAATTACTGAAACTTTTAGTAACTTTCATATAAAGGCTTCTACGTGTGGGTTAAATATTTGGTACATACTGAAAGAGTCAAAATGATTTATCAACTGTTTGAAAGACTGTACTACCATGGCTCCTACTCCCTAGCTGTCAAAGCACCGATGTTTTGCATCATCCGAGGGGCATTTCACTCCCAAAAATCTCGTACACCTTTGGGAAAATCCTTTTGTTTTCAAGAAAAATCCAGCAAAAATCCGTATAAATCCTTTTGTTCTGAAAAAATCTCTTACGCCTTTCCCAATGAGTGAAGTGCCCCTCGGCATCATCAGATTGAACAGCTAAGGGACGTCTGCAGAAGTCGCTTCGAGAAACCTCGAGGGGCAAATCACTTCTCATATTAGCGTACGTGACTTTTTTGATTTTATGATTTTTGTCTGCGATTTTTTTGTGATTTTAGTGATTTTTTAGTGATTTTTTTGTGTACTTTTTCAGCAATATTTCAATGATTTGTGATTTTCGTGCTTTTTGCATGTGATTTATTTGTGATTTCGTGATGTTTGTATGTGATTTTTCTGTGATTTCAAGAAAGGTGTGAGGTGTACGAAAAAAATCAGTGATACCTAACAAAACAAAAACCTGCCAAAATCACGGGCAAATTTCCTAATTATTTCTACTTTGCAGTTGCAGCAATGACTTTGAAATGCTTAGACATGTACTGTCCTTTTGAGAGGATGCACAAGTTTCCCCAGGAAGGGGGGCACTCAACACATGTGCATACACAGTTCGAGAAATGTTCCGGCAACCAAAAATATAAGTTCAGCTTCATTGCAACCCCAAATTATCACCTCATTGTATGACATTTTATATTTAGAAATAAATGCATGAAAGTGGCAGATCATAAAACAATGCAGATTAAGGTCAGAATTGCCTCTAAGGAGCCCAGAAACATCAGTTTTAAAAATATTTGATGCCAAAAATATTTCGATCCAAAAATATCACTTTTGGCAATACTCTAACCCAGAAATATTGGACTTACCTCCCCGTATGAGCATGTGCTGAGTTTCTGCCCTGTGCCCTCGGAAGTTTTCCCTCCAGTTTGGAGAACGTATTCAGAGGGATTCATTTCTCCCGAAAGCAAAACTATCTGCTCGCAAATGTCACTATTGTAGGAAGGAAAAGTAAGGCAATTTTGCACGTTGTTTTCACTCATTTTTACAGGTTTTTGAATGCGACTTCTACATGAGATCTTCCATACCAAAACCAACGGGAAGGAATGACAGGTTAAAGCTAGGTAAATTTTCGAATCTAACTGAGCCCATCGAAATGAAACAAGACAGTTTTCAATATTATTGCTCTGATATTCAGAAATATTTTCATAATATTTTTATAATATAATATAATTTTTTATAATATTTTTGAAATGCCGAACAACGTCTTTTTACTCACAACGTCTTTTTACTCACCACCTTGCAATTGATTTGAAAATTCTGACTCTTTTACTAGGGTACTGGCGGGATTTATCAGGCACTTAAGGCTTGTAAACTTGCCAATCAAAATCGATTTATCCAAAGCGACAAAAGATATTTCCTAAACATATTTCAAACATTCCTCGCAAAGTTTATGCAGCTGGTTGGTTCATCTTTTCACCAACCGAAGTGTTTATTGCAAAGTATTTTGACCACTCGCGGAGGTGAATTTCGTACACCGTCGGGATTTATCAGGCAGCTATTATTTTCATTTATTTGAATAAATGTAGCCACTAGAAATACACAAAGACATTAATTCCAAAGACTTAACATCTTTTCTGTGCCATATCACTAGCTATGGTGCTCTTTAGTTGACTTCAACATGCTGCACTTCAAGGAAGTTTCTCGCAACTTCTCGGAAGTTCGAAGGTTGGCCTAACCGTAGAAAAGATGGACGCGCGAAGTTTTCGGCCTGACCCAAAGATACTCCGCCGAGCCTGGTGAAATGAAACAAAGAGTAATTGGAATGATGTTCCAATAGAATGAGAGAACAATGATCCAGGAAGGTTCACAAAGACTTGTTTTTTATTTGGAAATGTTTTAGTCGTGTTTCTGGTTGTTGAAAGCTGCGTGTGCCTGATATATCCCGCTGCCTGATAAATCCCGCCAGTACCCTACGTGGATTTAATGTGTGGTTATTTGTAATTGTTTTCTTCGATGAAGAGAGAAAAAATCATGTTGTTTGCAACTTGAACAATGTTTTCTTGTGACATGAATTTCAATTTGAATGTAAAATGTAATTTTCTTTTCCATTGCAAAGCAAGTACAAAATATATCGAAACCTGCATGAAAATAAGCAACCCATTTTTTAATGTTATTCGGCATGTCGTGAGAGGACGTTTTGGTCAATCACGCAGTTCAGAGGTAAACAAGAACATAGAATGGTGAGAAAAATCTCAAAATCAAGTTGAACACTCGGTGCAATGATGGATTCAAAAATTTGAAATTTGATGGAATGAGCTTAGTTATTTATATTATTCCGGGTAAATAAAAAACAGTCGAAACTTTTCAAAACCCGTTAGTATATTCCTCAAAACTGGTTATCGTTGCGTAGACAAAATGTCAACTTAGATAACAAAATTTAGTTGCCTTAAATCGGTTCTTCTGTTTCATAGTTATGAACGATTTTATTAAATTGTTTATTCTCAGATTCCTTCAATAGGGGCCTGAAGTCCTTCATCAAATTTGCCAACAGTTCAGCATGACTATACTCAAAAACTTTATACTTAAATTGACAAGTGAAATCAATAGAAGGGTGGCCTCGGTATCTTCTAGGTAAGTCAAAACAGTCTGTGCGTTTGGCGAGATGTGAAATAAAAAGTATGAGGACGATATTCAAAACTGAAATATTAAGGGGCTATATCCAGTATTTAATCTATCAGTCAAACACCAACTTAAGGCAATTTTGTTTGGTAAAATAACTCATTATTTAGACCTAGAAATTAGGAAAATGCTGGTAAGGGGCATGTTTCGGAGCAAGGATTCCACATTCGATTCTGGTCCATGATTTACTTGCTTTTGACATTAAAATCATATTTCTGGGTGTGACAATGTGAACTTCCATGCTACATAAATCATTGACCAGAATGGCACGTGGAGTTTTCGATTCCCTTATAGACGCTTTTCTAATCATTGGGTTTCAAAGATTTGCAATTTTACTAAACAAAGTTATCTCGTGTAAGTTAGCCTTTCACTGATAGATTAGCGTTGTAGTTTTGAATATCGACCACATAATAACCCAACAAAAGCGTAAAGTTTTATTTGACTCACTCCGTTTGTTTTTGTTTTTCAAGGATTTCTAGCTACTGAAAGCTAATTTAGGCCCACTGTGCATGCCGCATCCAAGCATGGGACCCCTAGTTTAACGTCCCTTCCGAAGGACGACGAGGTGAGTTGTGAGGTCATGCTTCCAAGGTCACCCATCCGGAGTTTGACCTCACTCGACCAAGCTTAAGTTCAGTTACCTGACGAGAACTGTTTAAGCCACTCGGCCACTCACCTCATAACTCGGTATACAACTGATTGCCAAGGTAATGAAAAGAGGTCCACAAAGTTTGTAGCAAAACAACTAATTTACCGGTAGTAATTTACTTCGTTAAAATTGGTCATACGCTCAGCAGTCCCCAAAAATCGTGTCATGTTTGATTCAACTTTAAAAAGTAGCGACATGGTGAAAGGGTTCCGTGTTAAGATAATGCTGTTCCTAACACCTAAACTTAATTTTAGAACCCCAGAATCGTGCAAATCTGCTGAAAATTTATTGAGTTATTAGTTTCTGAATTTTAAGTTTGCGTGACAGCTTAAGCCAGAGGCGTCTAAATCGCATCTAACTTATGGCTATCTTGGCCTCGCTTCTCTGTTATTGCAAAGAGGAATTGCACTGGATTGCCATTCTCTTTGCCTCAATTTCAAAGCTTTTTTGCATTTCAAGTCATTTTGGGTCTTTGGTTTTCAGCTGTTGCACAAAATAAACTTGAAAAACTTGCAACTCCTTGAATGCTCAGCTGATTTGCAGATTCTAGTTTCTAACATTAAGACCTAGGGACAGGGCAGGGTTCTCTAATCTCTTACCACGGAGCCCTTCCATTTTGTCGCTGTTTTCCAAAATGTAATTAAATTTATATTTTGAACATGCTTTGCAGCCGACTAGAAACTTCGAGAGAATCTTGGTTACGTTCCCACTTCAAGGAAAAAGACAGTGCGCATGATCATCATTCAGGGGTAACAAAGCAAAAGCAAGGACAAATATGTGTCCTTTGCATATAAAACAAAATGAATGATGGCTGACTGGCCCTAGTGGCTGACTAGTTCAGATGGTGAGTACGAAGTGTTTCATTTACACCTTAAATATCAAAAATTTTGCTCTGTTGTCGGAATTTCTGTGATTTAAATGACTAGTTTTGGAGGATTTTGAGGAGAGATAGTGCATTAAAACATGAATTTATTATTGTTAAAATATAAATTCCAACAGAAATTATTGAATTTATGGCATATTTTTATTGATATCTACTAATTGTGTTGATTTCATGGTTGGATTGTGAAATGTGGCTAAATTTTAGTTACTGGGGAGTTAGATCGGTCATATAATGCATAAATTTAACAAATGTTCCCACAACTGTTGTTGTTGCTGTTGTTATTGATGGTCTTTTTGTCGGAAAATTTTGGTTTTTCGCTCCCCTACGCAGTCATGGCTGGTATCGGCCCTGAATTTCTGGATGAGTCAGAAAAAAGTTTCCACTTCTGAAAATTCATAGCATCAAGAGTACTTCACAGATTTAAATGATTCAACTTTTAGTAAGAACCCGAAAGATTGAAGTATTTTTGTGATTTTTCTCGCTGTCTTGCCAGAGCTAGCAGTATCGGTAAATTCAACTCTACAGAGTGTCTCAAAAAATTGTTCGACGTTTGATTAGATATTGAAAAAGGACAACATGAACAGGGTCATGGAAAGATAATCCTGTTTCTAATATTGTGAAATAATTTTAGAGACTAAATTCGTGCAAATCGGTTTAAAATTCACTGAGCTACGAGATCTCGAAGATAAAAAAAAACATGCGATAGCTGAAACCAGAGACCCCCCCCCCCCAGATTATTTGTATTGCAAAAAGCTCGAAGACGGAGGTAAGAGAAGCTTATCCACTGTCATACCTCTCGTTGATATCAGAGCAAACCAAATAGGACTTCTAAAGTAAATAATTTATTGCAATCATGCTCCAAATTTCCTTAACATTGCATAAGTCCAAAAAGCATCCATATGCTTGACAGTTAGGTTATCAAATACCTGTTCGAATCTCACTTGGTTCGCCCTGAAACCATTGAGAAATAACAGAAACGACGGCCTATGGGACTTTTACCAAAAATGCCATTTCGAGGCCTCTGGTTTCAGGTTTTGCACAAACTTGAACTTCAAAAGCTTGTAACCCGATGATTTTTTTATCGGATTTGCAAGATTCTTGTGTCAAAAATTAATTTAAAATCCGAGGAAAACGGTGACTTGACCAAGGGTCCATTCAGCGTATCGTTATTTTTAGTATTTAATCAAACGTCGAACAAGTTTTTTGAAACACCCTGTATAAAAATTTCATGGTTGCAAAATGACTGAAAAAGTGCCAAAAACATTGATCAAATTGTAAGGACTATCCTTACACATAGCAATGCGCCATGGGTGTTTCATCTCTCTCAAGAGTTATAGGACATCATTTTTCAAGCAAATGCCCAAGATTTGCAGTCCCATGGCAATAAGTGTGCAGATCTCTCACCCATGAACAATTGCATTTTCTTTATTGATCTGCACGAGGAGTCATTTATGACCTGATCAATGCTTTAGACCCTTTTTCAATCATTTTGCAACCATGAAATTTCTTTAGAGTTGAATTTACCTATATTCCTAGTGCTCGTGAGACAGCGAGAAAAATCACAAAAGTACTTTGATCTTTTGGCCTTTACTGGAATTTGAATCATTAAAATCTGTGAAGTACTCTTGATGCTATGAATTTTCAAAAGTGGGAACTTTTTTCTGGCTCACCCGTTACGAGAGTTGTAAGAGGGGTTACAGTACTTGTACCAAATCTCAAGGTATCAAGTTCCATTGGACTTGCTACAAATCTCTCTCGCACAAAAAACGGGGGAAGAAAAAAGTCAGTCCAGATTCCATCCAAGTTGAAAGTATTGGTACCACCAACTTTGGGGAAGGAGACAATGTTTGATAATGTGGGGAAGGAGACAATGTTTGATAATGTTTAATAATGAATAAGACACATACAATACAGTAAATATTCGTAGCTTTCATTTTCAATTTTGTGACACTTTGACTTCTCGACTCATATTTTGTGAAGAAATTTAGAAACCGTCGAGAAAGAGAAGAACCGTAAAACCGTCATTTTTACGGCCAAAAACGATTAAACCGTTCCAAAAACAGCTAGAAACGGCAAACCATCAGCCCCTACAACTCCCACGGACAGGAAAGCGTTATATGCCGAGACACAAAGACAAGATGAATACAACCCGCTCACTACTGATTTTATCTGAAGATATAACCAATCACATTCAGGACAGTGTGCCTTTTAAACCCCTTTCGCATGCACATCGATATAGTTTGCCATACTGGCTTTGAGGCATCTTTGCTGGCTTTGATCGTTTGTTTTGATTTGTTATATGAGATAATTTCCTTTGTTTTTCGAACGCTAATCGCTCTGAAAATACGTGTATGAATGAAAGCCAACTGATACTAGCGTTAGGAACGTGAACTTTGTAAAAAGACTGACATGACAGCCTAAAGAACAGATTTCACACCTGCAGCGCAGCCGACCACAATGTTTTTTCTCTGATTATTTTGATTTGATCAATTGTACTTACCCTTCTTGGCACTAGAGCAATAAAAAAGGAAAGTAGTTTTGATTATGTTCTATTTTTGACTCTGGTACCCACGTTACAGTCACTCACAGGTGTGAAATTTATTTGTCCTTTCTGAAACCTGAATCTTTTGTTGAACAAAATTTGTTTGCGTTACAATCTGTTTACAGTTGTGGCTCGGCTAATCGGCCCAATTACCAAATCTGCTCTTGTTTCATCTTTGTGAAAAAAACTCGGTAATTCCGCTGACAAAAATAGCACCGAGCTCTATTTCTTGCCACCATTTTTGCTGGAAAAGCCGAGGGGCAAATCACTTCTCAAAATAGCGTACGTGATTTTTGTGATTTTGAAATCACATGATTTTTTTTCTGTGATTTTTGTAATTTTAGTGACTTCTAGTGACTTTTTCGTGTGATTTTTCAGTAATTTTTCAGTAATTTTTCAGTGATTTGTGATTTTTGGTGCTCTCTGTATGTGATTTTTCCTGTGATTTTGTGATTTTTTATGTGATTTTTTTGTGATTTCAAGGGAGGTGTACGAGAAAAATCAGTGAATTGCCCCTCGGGAAAAGCAAGCACGGATGCCCACAAGCGTTTGGTGTGTGGCAACGTGGCAAGAAGAAATCCAGGGGGTTCCCGACACAAATTTTAGCAACATTTTTCCCGGTTTATGGCAGCTTTTTGCGCAAATGGGGCTTATTTTCAAAAGATTCTCCACAGTTGGGGGCTGCCGCCCCCGGTCCCCGCCTCGTACGCTTATGCGGGTCCCTCTTCAAGTGTTTGTAATTCCTTTCATGTCGGTGGTTTAGACTGTATGATTTGCTTCAAATGTGTTTCTTTGCAGAAAAACGTTACAAGAGAGGCCCCTAGGTGCCAGACTACAAAAAAGTGTTTAGCTGGTCTGGTACCCAGGCTACTTGAGGGGTGTATCAGAAGACCAAGGAGGGATGCTATTTGGTTTGGAGGTGTTGAAACAGATCCTCTCTTCGGAAGAAACACAGTATGCCTGTGTCCTTCATGCATCAATGACTTTCGTGCGTAAAATTGTGTTTGTTTCCACAAACCTCACGTCAAGGTAAACAAATGCGAACAAATCATTATCAATATATTGACAATACTCTTTCAATAACTTTCAATAATCAACGTAAATTGTCTTACGAACAACAATCAGCGCATGAAAACTGGGTAAATGACGGATTAAAATTCCATTCTCCCAAAAACAATTAGTAGTTTGATGATAAAATTTCTATGGTAAAAATTGTAGGATAGTTTATTGTCACGTATCCTAAATTCAAGGATTGCACAATGTGAGCTGGGATGAATTTATTGTACTTTGTCAACGTGAAATTTGTAGATTTGTAGATTCTCAGGCTTTCTTGATTGTTTGGGAAGATGAAGAGTTTATTCCCTGCGCTGCGAAAGCGGAACAGAGCGAGGGGCATTTCACTCAAAAAATCTTCGTACACCCTGTGCAAAATCCAAGAAAATCCGGCAAATTCTGGCAAAAAATCCAAAAATCCGGTCAACAATTTCCAAACCCAAAAATCCAAAAATCCACTGAAAATGTGAAATATATGGAATTAAGTCTCTTTCACTTCCTTCTATAATTCCCGAATTCCCAAAACCTTCATGAAAATCCTTTCCAGAATTTGCAATTGTTTATCAGATCTTGCGTGGACGACGGTCATAGACGTTAGATTAAGAGCAGGGAGAAATACAGCTCTATTTTTCCTTACTGTGATTACTGCCTCGTTTTGAGGAGTGTCACTATGGCAACCAGTGGCAGATTTAGGGGGGCAGATGGGGGCAACTGCCCCCCTTCACGATGGAAATTCATCTTTGGCGCCCCCTTTTTAGCAAGAAAAGCGCCCGAATGCACTCTTTTTTCAGTGATTCGTTCTGAATGCGGAGAAACATATAAACTAAGGCGTTATTCAGTAGAAAAACCAGAGGATTTTCTCGAATAAAGCCCCAAAAATTTTCGCGCGCCTTCGGCGCGCTAACTTTTCACTGTGTCTTTGGCACCCCCTCTCCAAGTTGCCCCCCCTTCAACTTCGGTCTGGATCCGCCCCTGATGGCAACCTTCATAGCATTGTTAGCCTGTCATCGAATAGACGATTGCGCTAAAGACAGCGGACTGGAAATTTTTACCTTAATGCTTTGCGTCACATTGAATTTCGATTGATTTGATTGGCTGATTTCTTCAATATCGCAAAGGATCTTGGTTAAAAATTCCTTGCTCACGAAGCACATTTACAAGGCTTTGATTGGCAATCAGAACATGAAAATGTCAGTGCCTATTGATTAACCATGTGGCCACTAGGGGTGCCTATATTCGGAGAGTGATCACAAGAAAATCGTTGCAACGACTCTGCTTTCTTTCGCTGTTCTGCAATCTCAGCAACACCTACCTACAAACCATTTGATTCATCTCAATGAGTGCTTTCATTTGATATTCATTGTTTTTCTGTTTGCTTACATTCACAATTTGTACATTCAATGAAGTCATGAATCTTTATGACGTCATGTGCTTAATTAAATAGTAATTTTAGCGTGAAAGATCATGGAATGATTTCAAATATCGAGAGCTAAAAGCTTTCCACTGAATTTATTGCCCTTGATCGAATAGTTGGTAAATAAGAAAACAAAAGTATTCGTATGAAAGTAAAGAAACTGTAAAGCTGGCTATCAAGAAGACATCTAGATAGTTGTTTTGCCGACTTTTTGAAGTTATTTAGTTAAAATTGCTCTCTTTCCAAATAGCTCGATTTCGTCAGAATTTAGATTTTCTTGGTTCCCTGGCAATCAGTCATGTGACTAAAAATCAATTGATGCTATTTTTGGATTTTCTTTGTTCAATTATGACACAGTGCACACTTCATACTTGCGGAAATAGTTGGGAGGGGAAGAAAACGCACCCCTCTGTAGAACAATGAGAATATTTGCCTTAAGACTTTAAAGAAAACTTTTTGACAAGTCTTGTCTTCCATGTTTTGATGAAAAAGGGAAAAATCCAAAAAATCCGCAAATCCGAAGAATTTTTGGCAAAAAATCCGAAAATCCGAGGCAAAATCAGGCGGATTTTAAATCCGAAAAAATCTCGTACGCTTTTTTGAAGAGTGAAATGCCCCTCGGAACAGAGCTTCGAGTCAGGACACAATCCACTTGCAAGGAGGAGGAAACAATTTAATGGTAACGCTTATTTGACGTTTTATTTGGGGTTTGATATTTACTTTTATGATCAATTATAAAACCCAGGCCATGTTGAATCTTTTTGTACCGGTTAGCCATGTTTGTTATTTTGTATAAATATTGTTTTAAACGCCTCCCGCTAAAAGATTGTTATTCATGGTCTGCGTTTAATCAATCCCACAGAGAAATGCCATCGTCAGTCGACATGAGGTGTTTACATCTGACAATCCAATTGTTGTTTGTTATGCAGGGTGTGGAATGAAAATGGGTGCACGTTTCACAGCCCTTCTTTCGAGGCTGCACTTAGAGAAAACACCTTCATTGTGGGGTAACAAGACTTTACATTTGTTCCTATTGATTGAAATCAGAATGATGCGCGATTGACGGTCGGATTTTCAAGAATTGGCTTCACAAAAAGAGAAGTTTAAGGTTTGTGAAGCTCATTTGCTCCTCATCTCAAATCAATTATTTGCCTCCAGAATGTGTATTTTGGTCTCCCAAAGGGAAGGCTCAGCACATGCGAAGTACAGAATGGAACGAGGAACGAAGATCAAAGAGTGGCATAACTTGATGGGATGCTCTTTTCTTTTATTGACAGAAAATGTCGTCGTATCATGGAATTGTACCTTTTCTGGAATTCTTGGCTTTTCCACCATGAAAGATACCCAAAATATGAATATTTTGGCCTCTGTCCTACATGTATTTTTATTTATAAGAAACTAACAAACTAAACTAACGATTCTAACAGGGTACCAGTACTGAAATTTCGTGAAATCATTGGATTTTGTGAGTACTCATACAGTTTTCACAGTTTTCTAACAGTCTTCTTCGTGTTCACTACCTGTTCCCTCATGAATACTTCAAAATGTTTTCACTATTCCCTTGTGTATATTTCAAACAATGTTCCTTCAAACTTTTCTTCCAATGTTTAGAAATTACTCAAGCACCTTTTGTGTAATGGTATGATACAGGAAACAAGTGAAAATAAAGTAAAACAATGTTGTTGATTGCGTTTGTCAAAATAAAGGTAGTTTCTGCTCAAGTTATATTTTCGCAGTACAGTACTGAAGTTTCTGGTAAGTTTCTAAATGTTGGCGATCTGGAAGTTGAGTTTCTTGTGAGCAGCGGCTCATGAAGCGGCTTTTAGCCCTACAGTGGTTGTAATTGTCTGAATATGCAGCCAGAACAGTTGGGATTGACATAGGACGGACTCTGCGAGAGCTCGACCCAGCCCCACCCTCACCATAACAAGCTTTTTGCTAAGAGTGCAAACAATCTTTTTGTGTGCGTGTGGCACTTCATTGATAAATAAAGAAATAAAGTAGTACTGCGTTCACACGATGCCGGCACATTTTGAAAACGATGAAAAATGTGACGGTAGCAAAATTTGAGCTAGCGTTCACACGATGCCAGAACAATTTGAAAACAGTTGGAAATTTGCCGGTAAAAAGCTCGTTGCAAGACTTTGATGCAAAAGAAGTGTGCCTAAACCAAAAGAATTTTAAAGTGTTTGCACGATGCCGTTTCCAAAATGTGCCGGTTAGAGTTCCGTTTTCAAATCTACCGTTTTCAAAATCTGCCGGCAAAAAATGTGCCGTTTTCGTGTGAACAGGAGGCCTATCCGTCACATTCCTTGCCGTTTTCAAAATGTGCCGGCATCGTGTGAACAGAGCTTTGTTTAATACAAAGCAATGTATTAAGCAGTACGGTGCCCCATAAGGGCCAACTCCTTTCCTCTGCAAAAGTTTGTTGTACATCTTTGCCTGCGTAAAAAATGAAATTATCGCGCGATAATTTGCAATTTGCTCTGTTCGTAGCACAATTAGTAATCTTTTATTTCTTTACTTTTCATGACAAGAGGTTTGAAAGCTATTTTGTTCTTGTTTTTCGCATTTTGTTCCACATTCTATTCCTCATTTGGTTCCGTGTTTTGCATGTCATCAAGGGCCGCCGAGAATAACAAATAGTTTTTATTGTTCTATTGTACTTCAGCCGCTATTTGTATTGTTTGATTCGAATGTTGATTGTTTTAGGGATTATCGCTTATACCATACCTCAAGAATAGCAAAGTTTTGTGCATTAAAAAGACAGTCGACTTTCTCACTGCAATATAGAAATATTGTCCAAATTTTTAGTGGATTTAGCAGTCGTATTTCCTTCCTAGAAGTTCTACGCAGCTTCTCGTTCATTTGATGAAACATCAGACAGTTCAGAGAGATACAAATCGAAGGGATATTTTCGCTCAGTGAACCCAAGATCTTGGAGTGATGAAGTGACTACCCATTTGGCGCAAGACGTTTCCTTCCAATACTCTTCCGACTCAGAGGGACATGCATCACCTTCCCCAGATGATTTCCGACATCTAGGAGCAGCGAAGACGTTTGCATTTGATATAGATAGAACAGGACGCCGAAGAGGAATCTTGAAACAGCGATCTATAGTGGAAGGGCCTAGCCCAGGAAGTTCGCCTGTGCAAACAACCGTAGAGATGGTCGACCAAGATGATATCATCACTTTGACTCTTCATGTCAGAAGATTTTCTGATGCTCTCAACGCCTTGAGGAACACGTTCGTTGCAGAGGAAGGTATATACATTTGAAACCTATTTCGTTTGCAATATTTGTCGAATTCATTTGAGTTAAAATCCATAAAGCAAATACAGATTATTAACTCGAGATGTTGTCAATGAAACAAAGTATCAATTTCTTTTTAGGCCATTATTGCCGGTTACGCATCAAGGAAGGGGTTGTGTATGACAATACCAGGCCTAAGATAGTTGAAATAAAACTATGGTTATGGTTTGCAAAGTACCATATAGTGAAATGAAACCAGCAGAAACCAACATGATGTCCTGTTTGCATATGATATCAAATTGCACTGACATGATTTCTTTCATCAATAATTGATTTGAAGGTTAAGGCACTGTCGCCCTGAATGGGTCTAATCACTAATAAAATTGATATTCTTTTTAAAGTGTATGCCTCTCAGATTTACTTTCTTGATGGATGTAAACTTAAGTATCTTGCCAACGGTTATTCCTAAGCTAATAATACACAGTTTCTTAATTCAACATGAAATTTTGTCCATTTTAGTACTAAAAGTTTCTTAATTGGTTTCTTGTATTTTGAATGCAGAATTATCAATGGGTCACTAACACTGCTGCAGATATGTTTCTTGACATTTAAAATGTCATATAGGAGTAAACAGTGTTTTATTCCTGGCTGGAAAGTTTGTACTGCGTAGGCAATATCTTGCGTGTGGAAGAACCAGATTGGAAAGTTTGCAGAATGCGCGGGGATCTCTCCTGCCTCCAAATTGCTTGCGCGGCTGTATTTGTGTCACTAAACAAAAGTTCTATTGTTTCCTTTTGTTGTTTTACGAAAATTTCGCCGCTGGAACCGCGGCTGAAATTTAAAGTGCGCGGCCGAGAAATCGGCCTCGCAAGGCAAACTTTCCAATCTGGTGGAAGAATGTACACGGTCTTCAAGCTGAGCCACACAGTTGGCAATGAACAATGAATCTATTGTTTTAATCTATTTTTCTCAGCTGCAAAGTTTCCGCGCAGTCTTACTTTGGCCATCTCAACTTGCCCATGCCAGATAAAAACTTTCCAGTCTAGGTTCTATTATGTTGAAGCACAATCGTTTATTCAATATTGCTCAAGAATAAAGTTTTACTGATATATTTGCTATATATATTATCTATGCTTTTGACTGTTTCAAATTTCTTATTGCTTCTCAGACATGGTACTACAGTTTCTTAAAATTTTGGCCAATTTAGTACTTTGTTTCTTCTATACCAATTTCTTATAAGAAAACATTTACAAATTTTTACTCTCATTTCTTCTCGAAATTGTGGATAACATCAGTAATAGGAAGTCTTAACAACAGCTTTTCCAAATAAGGCCTCTGCAAGGAAATATCACTAGTAGGAAAGCCAGGCATTTTTCTACAGTTGCTACACTCAATTGGCTTCAAGCAAAAGTTTATGATATATGGATTAATTGGTATTCTTGACAAGGAAATCTTTTTGGCCACCCTCTCCAAAATGTTTATTGTGTCAAAGTATCTTGATGTTTAAGGTCTCCATAAAGCCTGGTTGTATGGAGGGCTTGATGTGCTGGGCTTGCCTTTAAAATGATTTGGTGATGGAAACACTGTTTTGATTTTCTTAATTTGGCAAACTTTTGTTGATGTATCTGCCACCTGGACCTGCCTGTATAGCTAAATTAGTAAGGGCCATGCACTGCTCCTTTACACTACTGATATATACCCCACCCACCTTTCTCCCCTGCATACTGTATAAAGGTGTGCTCCAAGGACCTTGAACATTCATTTGCTCACACCAAAGCTAATTTACAAAGGGTGGAGCCACAGTAGAATCTGCACTTTTTATCCCCAACAAGACCTTAGTGCAAAGTGTGATCTTTTTCTTATTTTTTTAGATGGTGGCACACCAGATGAAATACAAGCAAGAGCTCACAGCCGACTCGGAGAAGTTCTCTCCATATTGAAAGGAGTGCTAAGAAGATATCCACCTCTGAATTCTGCAGACATTTTGAATTCAGCTGGAATTGTCATCAAAAAGGTCAAAGAACACAATTATCATGAGTTGGAGGAGCCTCTTGGATTTTTTGAGGCAACAGATCAGCTAGCATTGGCCTTTAGCAGCAGGTAGTTCATGTTTTGTAAACATTGTAATCAAATTCATACTGTTTCACTCTTAATAAGGTGTTTTAACATTGCTAATGTATGAAACAAAACTGCATGGAGGAGAAATATTTTTGGATGCCATTTTGGCTCTTGTTTAGTTCAACTGATACATTAAAAGTTAGATTTATTTACTGAAACTGTTATCGTATGTCATTCTCAAGTTTTTGTTACACTCAATATTTGATTAGTATGTACTGTATATATATATATATGATTAGTTTGAGTATAATCCTTCACTTTTTTCATATTCAATATTAAAAGTTACAATAACAAAATTACCTAGGACCATACCTACAAACTACTATACGACACTAAAATTACAGTGCCAGGAGGAGCAATATATCAAGACTACCCCTTGGCATTTAACATGGAACCAGAAGATACAACTAAATATTAAATACATGGTGCTAAATATAAGGAAGGAAAAACTTTTTTACGAATTGCGAATGAATACTTGAGCCCGTTTCACACTGGACGTCAGGCCAACATGGGTGATGATAGTGATGATAGTGGGAAATTTGGAAGTTGATTTGCAAATCAGACAAGATGGATAATCGTGTACACTACTTTATCCTACACTTCCTTGACTATACAGTAGTACAGTAAAAACACGCACATATAGGTTCTTAACATAAGGTCATAGGGTCCAAAAACAAATGCCAGAAAGCAAAGGGTAGTTGAAGGTTTAGCATAGGTTTAGCATTGAAACATGATTGCAATATGGCTAGCAATGCAAAGCTCTACTTTAAAAAAACAGTCCTTTAGTCCTTGGGGATGAATTTTCTCATCACCTGACCCATCCACAATCATCAGACAACCATTTTTTCAAAAAGCTTGTTGAAGAATTCCTTTGCAACCACAGAAAATATGAGGATCTTAATTTTAGCCAAATTTATTTCCATCCTTGATGTTGCCCATTTCACCTCAAGCTTTACCCACTTTACTCCTGCAGTCCCTGCCTATCACAGTTCTGTATGTGTTTTTGAAGTCCATCCAGAACAGGTTGACAATATTTCCCAGTGAATGAAAGGATGAAGTTTTATATCCTTTATTAAGAACCTAGTTAAAACATCAGGCTGAAATGGTTCTTATTTATTGGATACAAAATATAAAATTTCAGGCTGTAGGTTCTTAATAAATGAAGGTTCTTATGTACGGGCTTTTACTGTTTGGTCTTTCAAGCCAGAGGTTTGAGCACAACTATATGTCTTTGTTTAGTGTATCTGACTACCTGATGGGTGATCAAGATGGGTCACAAAATTTGCCACCAAATCAATCAGAAATTGGACATGTTGCAGTAAGTACAAAGATTGTTATCATTGTTGCTTTCAAAAGATACTAAATGCTTACAAGTTTCACTCTCCATTAATGCCTTTTTATTCAGATGCAAATGATGAATTAAACCGGGTGAGTCAGAAAAAACATGGGGCGTTTGGCGGACTGTGGCCTCGCATTGAGCCACTCAATTATCGTGAACTAAATTTTTGCATGCAACCAAGAGTCTAACGTAGGTCGTAAACCATTTCCCATCAAAACCAGTCATTTGATTCATTTGTTAACAAAGATTTTCTTTGTAAGACCCTGTATGGGAGTCTTGCAAACTGGTAAAATCTTTGACCAAGCCCCTTCAGCCGTTTAGGCTTGCTAGAGCTGCAGGTACACGTTGTATTGTCAAGGGAAACTGAAAAAAGTTAAGCCTGGCTCACAGTAGGTCGCTTAGGTTCCTAAGATCTTGCAGAAAGAAGTAAAAGACAAAGACTTAGAGTTTGAATCCCTTGGCTTTTGGGTCTTTCTGCACGAGTCTGTGAATCAGGCTTTAGGAAAAAGTATTGTTTTCATGAAGTCCCATTGCAACAGAGCGTTTGTCTGCGTGAAAGAAACCTCTTCGCAAGACGAAGAAGCACGCATTATTAATGTCATTCAAAAATATTCTTCAAGCAAAGCAAGTCATGTATGATAAGACATCCCAAGGGAGGATATACTACCTCCTATTTCACTCTCCCCTGATAATACTACGTGTACCTGTATTATTTGCCAAGATAAAATGCGGAAGTGGCTCAGCGAAAGGTTTCATCAGTTTGCAAGATTCCCGTACGAGTTCTTACAATGAAAATGTATTTTTGAAAAATGCATCAAATGACTGATTTCAATGTGCAAAGGTTTATGATCTAAGTTAGATTCTTGGCTGCAAGGAAAAATTTAGTTCATGACAATCGGGTTGCTAAATGCGATGCCACAGTCCACCAAATGCCCGAACCTTTTTCTGATTTACCTGTTAGTTTATGAAATATCTGAGTGGAGCAATAATAGACCTTTCAGCTATTCATCAAAAGAGCCTGTATTGAGCATTATTTTTATACATGTTAATACACGAGGCTCGATCAAGTGGCTTTAGAGCTTCTATCACAATTGTGCACATTTGACAATTATACAGAATGTAGCAAAATTTCGTTTCATTCTGATTCTCGTCAGAATAGCTAAAAGATCTATTCCATGTATTTGGATGTAGATGCATTTTGCAAGATTGTGTGTTAAAGGTGTAGGATGTTAAGATGTTATCAATTTTCTGTAATCTTAAATGCAAACATCTTTGATCTGGAAGATAGTTCATTTTGAGATGAACAGAGGAAATATTGCACTTCATTCTTGCTTTGGGACAAAACAACAAAATGAATGAATTGCTGAAATTTGGAAAAATGGAAAGATGAAGAGCTTTATTTCTCTGTTGACACCACTGCAACAAATAATCACCATGAATAATCACCATCATGGACATTTTTCCAAATTTGTCATAGGAAATTTTCATTCTGCAGTAGATTCATATTTACCACTTAAAATGTTGTCTGGCTGCAAAGTTTCCTTTTCCTTTCCTTTGTGATATTGATTTAACAGTTATGTACTGAAATACTTTGGGATTTATAAAGGATTTGGTCATAAATATTGTTCAGGGGTAAAGGTTAAAAAACTTGGCCCAAGACTTCTTGGTAGTCAAATACACTGTGGGATGGAGAGATTTTGTTTATCTTGAAATTGAAATGATAAGGACTAGTTGCATTGTTCAACAAATGTGAATCTGGGCTCAAAACTATTATAGAATAAGATTTTAAAAACTGTCCCTCGTTACAACTGTTTCTGGAAGAGGTGTATTGTTTTATTACATTCCCCTATGTCTTTATTTTCCCTTAGTCATTTGACAACTTGCGAAATGCAGATACAGGATATGATGATGAAGAAGACAAACGAGGTTTTTCTGATGGTGGTGAATCATTTGAGGGCCACAGTGAAAGAGCTGAGAGTGAAGAGAGTCTGGATAAAGATTGTGAAGGCAGTAAACGATTGTCACTTAATTTTGATCAAAATGCAACTAGTCCTAGGATGGAGACAGATATAGAGAAGTTTACAAAAGCTGGTTAGTTACATGTTACTTTTTCATATATTTCAAACTTTTATGTACAGATAGTGAGCAATGATAGCTATGTTTAGTATACTCTTGCCATTTCCTGTAAGATATCTTTGTTTTACTATTCAACATCAGATCAGTTCAGTTCCAGGCCTTAGTAAATCCTGGATAAATCAAATCAAATGTAAAGATGAAATATTGATCTGTTGTTGCTGTAAAAACATGACTTTGCTTGATGTGTGAAGATAGATTTGTGTCTTAAGGCAAGGTCTGGTGGTATGTACTTTGCATATTCTGGAGTTTGAATATCGGTGTTTGAAACTGACAGGCATTTGCATGCTCTATACACCTACAACATAAAATGTGGAAATCCTTTTGTATAACTAGATTTTCTCTGTTTTTGTTGGTATCTTGAGTTGAAGGTTTTTGTAACATTCATTTTTTGGAGGTATATTGATCTGCAAAATGTCAGGAAAAACATTTGGATCCAAGATGGATCCAAGACTGAAAGGCTGCTGTTTAAATTGCTCAAAAGGAGACAATGGTTGATAATTAGTAGCTGTTCTTATGGCGGAACAATTTTGGGACAGCTGTTCTGTTGTCATCATTTTCAAGTGTTCACATGATGCCGTTTCCGAAATGTGCTAGTTTAGAGTTCCTTTTTCAAATCTACCGTTTTTGAAATCTGCTGGCAAAACCGTTTTCTCTTAAATGGGAGGCATATCCATCACATTTTTCACCATTTTCAAAATTTGGCGGCATCGTGTAAATGCAGTCTAAAAATACAATTTTCATGGCCTGCTTCTTTCTGCAATATTATGTTGTTATCTTGTCTTCTGTACAGATCTCTCACTAGCTAGGGCTGAGGAACTTGACAGATCTCTGCTCAGCATTGCAGGAAGTGTGGATATTGCATTGCAGGTATGCACTTTGATGTTCAACTGGTATTGAATGTTGCAAAACTATCTGATTGTTTGACAACCATGTCAAAAAACTGAAGAATCAATAGAGTCTAGATTCAGTGATTCAGTTCTTTTTGTTGCAAAGATTCATATGCATTTTGCTTATATTTGGTCCTTGTCCTTAAATGGAGATTAGCAGGATGGAGGAGGGTGAGTGTTGTTGGAATTCAGTAACTCTATAAATGACAAAGCGTTATGAATTGATGTTTCTCCTTGATTAACAACTGCTGTTTTTATAACAGGTGATTCAAAGATGAAAAGTATGAGGCTGCTATTCAAAACGGAAATGTTAATCTATCAGTCAAAGGCTAACTTAGCTGAGAAAATTTTGCTTGGTAAAATCACTCATCATTTAGACCCAGAAATTAGGAGAATGCCGGTGAAGGCCATGCTTGGGAACGAGGACTCCATATTCCATTCTGGTCCATAATTTACTTGCTATCAAAGTTAAAATTCTATTTCTGAAACTGACAATGTAAACTTCAATGCCACAAAATCATGGACCAGAATGAACATGGAATTTTCCATTCCCATACAGACCCCTTACAGCCACTTTTTTCTAACTGTCGAGTCTTAAAGATGAGTGATTTTACCAAACAAATTTTTTCATCTCAGTTAGCCTGTGACTGATAGATTAACATTTAAGTTTTGAAGATCGATCACATACTTCTTATTCCACAGCCCGCCAAATGCATCAACATTTTTTTTGACTCACCAGGTATAAATACTTAAAAATAGCCAAGGAAAGGAGTGTTGTTTTGATGAAATAACATAAATTGTCATCTGCAATGACAAAGAAGACAATTTATCACATAAATTTCAGGCGAACTATTCATTGTTTCATTTGTGCATCTCTCATTTTATTCATTAAAATTGTTTTTAGAGGACTAAAGTTTGGTCGAAATATGCAAAAGATATAATCACATACATGGATCGGCGAGCCCACATAGGTACGTTCGTATGGCAATCTTTTATTTCTTCACAAGGCCATTTTCAAATCTGGTGGATCGCACCTAATTAGTAGCTAACAATCCTCTGTAATCTACATTTCTCCAGCTGGTGTTTTCATTTGTGAGTTCCTCCATGCTAGACGTGATGTATTTGGTTATTAGAAAGGTAGTACCTTGTTATAGGAAACTGACAGTGCAAGAAGTTACCGCAAATGTTGAAAATTCGCGTTTATTTAAGCCGTATGCGTTTCGTTTTCAAAATTTATGCGGTCCAAGTTCCTTTTATTTAATTGTCACCTACCAATTCGCATCAATTTTAGTCATGTGTACATTTAATGTACTGACTTTCCTAGAAGCTTCAGCTTTATCTATAATGAAAAAATACCAAGTAGAACATCGAACGAGTCAAATATTTTGTACTTTTGTGTGTTTTGCGGGGAAAGATCTTCACACTACTATTGTAAATGGATAGTGTAATGCCTGTAATATTTTTCATCATATTGGTATGCATTTAGCATGTTCTGAGTAAAGTTTTTGTCCGTTTTACAGAATCAGACTACTGCAAGCAGCTTGCAAAATTGGCTCACACCACTAAAGCTGGTATCACAGAAGAGGTAAATTTAAGGATGTTTGTTCATCATTAGTATGAAGTTGAATCCATTTCAATGTGTAATGCTCCAGAAATCGTGTCCTAACATTTGTTAACTTTCAATTGACGTTTTATTATAAGACAAAAGAACGACATGAAGTTTAGAATGTATAGGAGTAGAAGAGACAAGCAGTCGATTGAACAAAAAATTATTCAAGTGGTAATTGTGGAAATCATCATATTTATCATCGTATATATTGCAAACATTATGACTTTCTTAAATCCCTATCAGTAAACCCTATCTAAAAGCTAATTGCTCTGTGCAGAAGGACATTTTGCCTAATTCTCTTTTTTACAAAATTTGTTGTCTCTTTCTCAATGTTAGAGCTATCTGCCATTTCAATCAACGTACGTGGCTGCACTGGAGTGTGATATGAACTTTGCTACTACTTGTCAGAAGAAACTGCAACAAGACCTCAGAGGGAGGATTATGGAGGTTCGAAGAAATTCTTGTCGTTTCTGTTTCTCTCTTCCCCGCTAAGTCTTTTTTAATAACTTTGTTAACAACCTTAACTGCATGTAGACCTCTCGTTACCAAACCTTCCAACAAGCTTGAAATTCAATTATATACCTAACCTTTCTCTCCTTGGTGCCAACCTGGGGAATAATTGACGAACGGCCCTTAAAGCTAGGCATAGATTCCTTGTTATGTTCGACTAATAGACCAGACAAGCTTCTTCAGCGGTTGGTAAAAATAACCAAGTAAATACAGTAGGCCTTCCCACGTACTGACAGAGTATCTTAACTGATCACATGTCAACAGGAATAGTGTTATCTGATAGGCTAAGTTCGAATACTGGCATACAGAAGGGGCTATTATCGAATTCTTCCTGATTCACTCTGAATTTTTGTTTTACAGCAGCTGACATCGCGCCGAAATGATCATGATCGTGTGCGCTCAAAATTAAAGGAAAGATGGAACAAAGAGTGCAAGAAATTAGTGAGTATTTTGAAGACTTGTTGAATCTGTGCTTTTCTAAATGGTTGAAAAAACGTGAATTCAGTTGCGGACACTTTGTCAAATATTGGGGGGGGGGGGGAGAGCAAAGCTCTTGTTTCAGCTCAAAAGCATTGTTTATTTCTTTGTTTTTAAACAAAAGATCTTTGTTCTAGCGAACATTTGGGGCGATTGCTCCACCTTGCTCCCCAAGTGTCCGCCACTGAGCGAAATAAAGTAGAAACCCACATGAAAGAATCGAGGTTTTCTTGAGGGAACCTGAATGAGGTTCTTGATTAACTGATACCATAATCTAGTCCAGCCTGTAATGTTCCTTGGTACAGCATCAATTTGTTTTTATAGATGCTAATACATTCATTCTATCATTTGCTTTTCAATATATTTCTTTTTCAGTTAGCAGTTCTTGATTTGCCAACAAATTTTTTATAACGTTTCATTTAGATTAGTAGCGTTTCATTTTAATCGACTTATGAATAAGTAGAGAAATAGAATTAGTCTTTCTTTTTCTCTGAATTGGATGATTTGAAAGGAACTTTGGACAATTACTGTAAATTTGCCGTGGCAATTTTTTGATATCTTGACTAGTTTCAAAATTGCAGCATTTTGATATTTTTTGTAAAAATTCAACAAAAATTTTGAAAAAGTCAAAGCCATCGTAAATTCAAAATTACTTGAGGAAAATTAATACAATCTTCAAGAAAGCCATAGTTTATGAAGGTATACAATATGGCAGCATGCAGAAATCTGTAGCTCTTCTGGTTAAGGATTTTCAAATTTGTTGACGTCACAGCCTCACAGTTAGTAAACTCCACCATGTTGAAACCAATGAAGATATTAAAACATTGCCACATCATATTTACAGCAAATTACCCGCAGCTCCTTTCAAGCCATTTAATTCAAAGAAAAATGTAATAGAATTTTACACCCACCCTTCTAAAGATTTGAGCCCTATGATATCGTGCTTAGATGGATACTTTCATGCTTTTTCTTTACAGAATGACAGCATTATGAATTTGAAGAAGGCGAAGTCTATGTATGTTCAAAAACAACAGGAGCTAGAAAGGGTATTTCTTTCAATTTTGTTTTCTTTGCTGCTTAATTCCTTTTTGCCTAAAGACAGATAAAAGCATCCTTTTCCAGAATGTCGAGAAAGCTATCGATAATTATTGCCCGGCCGGTAACCCGATTCATGTCTTGGTCATTTGTTTTCAGACAGACCTTAGCAACTGACTGTGAATATTCACTTGAAAATGATGTTTCATATGCTTGGCTCCACTAAATAATACATTCGCCGAAATGATTGAATCGTGTAAATTGCATCGCAATGCAACTAGAACGCTGATGACAACACTCCACCAACATGCGCTTCGAAGGTGTTGTGGCACAATGGTGTAATCCTCTGACTTTGCAGCCAGAGCAGTATGGTGGACCGGATTCGGCCGCAGATAGAGCCCCATCACTGAAGCGTCGTGACAGAATGAAACGATTTGATATATACATGGCACGAGGTTTTAAAAGCTTTCCAAAAACTTTTGTGAAATTTTTTGTCCGAAATTTGCCCGTCCGAAACGTTTGGGTGTTAATTTGTGACTTTTTCATTTTAGTTTGTAGAAAAGCAAGAGAAGGAAGAAGGAACACAGAGTTCATCTGTTGTCCCATCATTTTCAATTGGAAAGAAGAAGAAAGAGGAAGATATTGCTAAAAGAGCTGAAGAAGCAGAAGACTATTACAGGAAATGTGTTGAAGATGCAAACATGAGACAATTTGAAATCGAGAAAACCAGGGTATGAAATATTCTTCTTAAATACAATCAAAGACAAACGAGTGTAGATCATGCAACAATATCATCTGTTTCTTTTCATAGACAGCTGCTACAACGCAGTTAGTAGTTACAAACAACAGTGGCGGCTGGCACGCAAAAGGAAATGGTACTAGGAATACAAAAATTTGTGAGCGAAGCGAACGAATTTTTGTCTGAGACCAGCTGGGGGTATGGGGGGCGCTGTAAGCCCCCCATTGGGGTCCAGGGGCGAGGCCCCTGGGAAGCTTTGCATTTTTAAGAAAATATCATCGTGGATTGTCTCTAAATTGCAAGCAAGGCGCCTTTCCCAACAGATTTTTGAGAAAGTTATGTAGGTAGATTTTTAATTCAAACATAGCAAGTATAACATTTTGCAGTTGAAACTGCAAAAAAATTATCTGGAAATAATGTTCTGCTTCTTTTTTACAAACGATGCTACTTACTTATAATGAATTCATTTTTGCAAGTCTTTCCAACCACAACGGTTGCATCACTGAAACCTTTCCGCGGAAATGTAGTGAGTCATGTCGATCGCTGGCTGCGGCCATTTTTAGAGGCATATGAGCACTTCATTTGGAAAGTTAATCACTGGTGGCACCCAGCCCACTACTGGCTAGCCGCATTTCATGAAGGTACCAGAAATGAGATTCTAGTAACGTGGGTTTCTCATTCCACTGGTGGTGTCCAATACACACGAACTCGCATTTTTCATCAATCATCTAACATATAAAAACATATAGAATAATTTGAATGGTTCCATTTGCACCAGGAATGTATCGGTGTGGGAAAACAGCTTTCAAAGATTGCTTTCCTTGCAGTTAATAAAGAAGAAGCCAAGTCTTCGCCATGCATCCATAACAAACTCTTATAAGCAGCCTTACTGTCTTTTAGGAAAGGTCTACCATCCTCTTTATACTAAGACCATGCTCGTACGTTGCATGATTAAATGACCCTGAGCTGACGACAACGAAAGAATACGCGAAACTCCAGAAAGGTAGTAAATCCCTACCATTCGGCAAATTCGGTTCATTTTCAGCAGAATCGTAAACAACTTCGAACTGGTCACTGCCCAGAAACGAACACAGACCTAGAAACTTTGTAACGTACTTTCAAATATTTCTGTATCGTTCAATAAAACAGCAGAGCACATTGAACTAACAGTGGTTTAACATGCCATTTGATACTGCTGAAAGTACTGCGGGGTCGATTTCGTAATCTTGAATGGACGTGTTATTTGACGGCCACGTAGCATTACCAGAAAGAGGAATCTAGTACTGCGATCGAAATTTCCAATTGTTAGGCTTATGGGTACACAAAGAGTTTTACGTCATGCAAGTCACCAATCACAATAGGACTGCTATCTGCAGTACCAGATGAATGAGGTCTAGTACCGTGGAGTATATAAAGGATTTATTTCAATACGACTCATTCAACAAGGATTAACACGAGGGAGGGTTATGGTGAGATATTGGCTGTAATGTGCTCTGCCGCTCTTCGTTTTGTTTTTCTCATGGTTCATTCACTTGGTTTGTATTGTTGAAGTATTAGAAATTAAAGACATAATAATTCCAAGCTTTCAAAATAAAATGGTACCAGACTGGTACCGCTAGTACCGCTGCCAGCCGCCACTGTGTTTCGTTAACTCTCTACTGTAATCGGCTGTCGCAACCGAAATTAGATATCTTCCATTCCCCTGGAGAGCATTCATGTGATAGGACCTTCCAGACAAACGTCCCCAGTTTACAATGTGATTACTTTGTAGATAATTATTAAATATTCTTTGCAGGAAAACGTGCTGGTAGAGCTCCGACAGCTAGTCTATCAATGTGACATGACAATGCGAGCGGTAAGAACAGAAGTTGCACCTACGTAATGCCTCTGTTATAGCAATTGTGTTGTTGTTACCATTATGTTATTGTTATTTTGCTATGTCTGGATGTCCTAACAAATTGCCCCCCGGTTTGAAAATGCTGGCATCAGACTAAAAGAGCAGGTGCATTTCTCTTCATAGGCTCACTCAGTGACATCTTGAGCATACAGTAAATACATGAGTAAAGGGCCTTTTATATGGTTGATGCAAAAGTACTATTCATTTTTTGGAGAGAGCTATCAAGAGGGAGATGTTTTTTTTCTCAGTAAAACGCAAGCTTTTCAAAAGCTCCGTATTGCAAACATCTCAAAAGTTGTTTCTCAAAACAACTTTTGAAATGCTCCGTATAAAGCATTTCAAAAGTTGTTTCAAGTGTTTTGCTGGTAAATTAAAGCACATCTATGTCTTTTTTGATCCAGAACGTTGTAAAATGAGAAAGGTCCAAATACGGGGTTCCAAAATGTCTTTATGAAAGTATTTGTCAAGAAGCCTAAAGCAAGCTACTTTGTAGAGATTATTGAGACATCGTTTAACTGTATTTCCGTGTAATTCCATAACAAAGGTCACATTGTCTCATTATACCAGATTATCCTTTGTCTTTCATTTTTAGGTCACTTGCGGTTATTTTCAAATGATGAAATTTCTGTCCGCACCTCTTCCGGTACAATACCAAACCCTTGCTGAAGATAGCAAACAGTCTGAGGTTGGCAAACAGTTTGCTGAATTTATCAAATTACAACAAGAAACTTCGAAAAAAGCAACATCTACTCGATATTCATTTGAGTTATACGTAGCTGAAGACAGGTTTGTAGTGAATCTTTTTATAATTTTTTTTATATAAATTCTGCTTATTTATCGAAACTAGAGTAAAGGGGCATTTCTTCCATATGAATTAATTTTACCACGAAAAGATCTAATCCCTTTTACGTCATGTATTTCCTTATTAGATAGCCAGAATATCCTTCCCACAAGGAAGTTGTTGGTTTTATTTCAGAGAATTTTCGATATGAGCCCCATTACTTTAGAAAATTTACATGACCTTTAAAGGGTCTGTTTCATCCAGCATTCCTTGCACGTGTCGTCTCTTGGTTGGCCTTTTTTGTCTCCATTTTCATGGCCCATGAAAATGGTGACAACACAGGCAAACTAAGAGACGACGCATGCAAGGCATCATGCTTGATGAAACAGACCCTTTAAGGGTACAGTTTGGGAACATATAGCATACCCCGTTTATTTCATTAACAAATTCTCAGAATATACGAACTGCGTAACAGAACGACTATATACCAAGCTGACTGCATACCAAATTGTAGATTAGGCCCTGTGTGGGTAACGAGGACTGACGTGAAAGGGTAACGAGGACCAACGAACTTACGCAAAGCTTCCATGATCATTACTCTTCCGCCCTTTATTGAATCCAGCACGGGTAAATTTTTATCATGGAAGTCCAACTGTGCGCTATGAATCTTGAGACGGTCTCAAATATTTCATAATTTCTTATTTATAACAATTTAATCGCGTTAGCATATTCTAGGTGGTTTATGATATCCTGTTTTTGGCTTTAATCGCCAAGTGAATTTTCGTAAGATGTTCCAAGGTCACCAAAACTATCAGCATGAGACCTAATGCTTCCCTGCACGTACATTTTATAAGGAACTCTTTATAAGAAACTGAGAAACCCAACTTTCTGCTCACCAAACAGTAAAGTAACTAATACCGGAGTAAATTTCCCCCATACAATCCAAGGGGTGCTTAAAAGTATATTTTCAATTCATTTGCACTTTTTACGTCTACTCTGGGTACTTTAGTAACTTCTGGACAGTTTTGTGATTTATAAATCTGTATTTGAAATATTCACGAAAGCAGAGGAGACCCCCAATGAAGCAGAAATTCGAGGAAAGACGCGAGAAACCCTTAAGATTGACTGCTCAATTAATGAGAATTTTAAGGATTTTTCATTACCTGCAAGTTTCTTATAGAAATAATAGGTGACACTGTAACTGTGAGGGAAACTGCCTCGCTTTGCTAGATTTTTTTGTGACGTGGAAGCGGCATTACCATGAAGAGTCGAAAAGCAATTGAAAACTTCCTGAATGAGATATGAAAAGCAATCCAGTGCAGCGAAAACAGATTCAAAACAGTATGACTCATAGTGAAATGAAAAAGCAATCTGGTATGGCGTGGATGGTGCCTGAAACCACAGAAAGGTTTTACATAACGCCACAGGTTTGGTTTTTTCCTTTACGCTCCCACGAAGAAGCTACCCACATTTGTATGAACAGTTTCTTTGATGAATTTTTTGGCAACCACTTGGTTCCTGAGAATTATCAATAAGAAATGTCTTAAGATCTATCGGGATTCTAAATCCAATAATTTGATTTTTTTAATACTGCTATGCTTTTATTTAGAATTTAGCCTTGAGCATTCTAAATGATGCGTAAGAATTTTCTGTAACTGAAGTAACTGCAAGGTGTACGGTCATCACAGGCAATGTTGCACTTAGATGTGGCCGCAAGGCTCATGGCCATGGAGCTGCATTTTCCGCTCGAGTGGAGAATGCTTGAGAGCATTGTGTGCGTGAGATCAACATGATCTCCATGGAGCAAAGTTTCTGCTCTGTGCTTCTTTTTGAAGACAAATATGGTTGCTATAAACAACAACAGCATAAATACATTAATTACATTATTTCATAGAATACCGAATCGTAATCGAGTAGTAGAGATCGAGAGCAAAATGATGCATTGCAAAAATCGAACGAGTTTCATGTGATTTCTCTAGCTCACTAGCAGCTCATGAGCATGAGAACTCTCTGCCCGTTGTTGAGTGTTCACACGATGTCATCCTAAAATGTGCTGGTTAGAGCTTATTTTCAGATGCAACTGTTATTCAAAATATGCTGTTTTCGTGTGAACGAGGTGTCTGTCTGTTACATTTTCTCCGTTTTAAAGTTGTGATGGCATCGTTTGAACGCGTTCTTATTTGCTTTTTTCTCCCCATAGAACGGACTACAACAAAGGGTTCCTTGGACCTGCAGCTGTTGGTTCACCTGAAGCAGATTTGAATGAACAGACAGAATCTCCCGCACACCGACGTAGAATTAGTACTATCTCCGCTGGCTCTGATACATCATTAAACCGGCCATCGTCCCCAGGAGTTGCACCAAGACGGGGTACTGCATGGGGTGCCCCCACCACACGGAATTCGAATAGTGACGATACTGCCAGCGTCAGCAGTAGATCGTTGCCCGGATCACCTTCAGGAAGTCCAACCCTTTCGAAGAGACACGATGCAAAGAGAACATCCCTCGTTACCGAAATGGAGAGAGGGGAATTGCTTAAAAGTGAGTAACAGTAATGCTTGCAGTAGAAAACATTCAATAGGATGGCGAGTAAAAAGAATTTTAATTGACTTCATGGTATGCAATTTTCTTTGAGAAACTACTTGCAGACTGTGTAAACAGATTTTTTGGAATATCAGATTCTTTGCAAGGAAACTAAAATACAGTTCCAGCACTTATCATCATTATCATCATCATTTTCACCGTCACCATCATCATCATCATCATCAACATCACCATCATCATCATCATCATCATCACCATCATCATCATCATCATCGTCATCATCATCATCACCACCACCATCATCATCATCATCATCATCATCATCATCATCATCATCATCATCATCATCATCATCATCACCACCATCATCACCATCATCATCATCATCACCACCATCATCATCATCATCATCATCATCATCATCATCATCATCATCATCATCATCATCATCATCATCATCATCATCACCACCATCATCATCATCATCATCATCATCATCATCATCACCACCACCACCACCACCACCACCACCACCACCACCACCACCACCACCACCACCACCACCACCACCACCACCACCACCACCACCACCACCACCACCACCACCACCACCACCACCACCACCACCACCACCACCACCACCACCACCACCACCATCATCATCATCATCATCATCACCATCACCATCAACACCATTATCGTCATCATCGCCGTCATCACCATCATGTACAGTACAGGGTGTCTCCAAAAATTGTTCGACGTTTGATTAAATACTGAAAAATAACGATACGCTGAATGGGCACTTGGTCAACCATTTTCCTGAGATTTTAACTTGATTTTTGAAAGTAGAATCCTGCAAATCCGCTAAAAATTCATGGAGTTACAAGCCTTTGAAATTCAAGTTTGAGCGAAAGGTGAAACCAGAGGCCCCGAAATGGCATTTTTTGGTAAAAGTCCCATGGGCCATCGTTTCTGTTATTTCTCAATTGTTTTAGGGCAAACCAAATAGGATTTGAACAAGTTTCCGATAACCTAACTTTCAAGCGTATGGATGCTTTGAGGAAACAGTTTCAATCTCTCATCGATTATGTTTGGAGCTACTGTTTTTGGATATATGCGATGGTAAGCAAATTTTGACAATGAAGGTAAGGATTAAATTACTTTAGAAGTCCAATTTGGTTTGCTCTAATATCAACGAGAGGTATGACATTAGTTAGCCTTCTTTTACCTCGCTTATCTTGCTTTTATGCCTTACAAGTAATCTAGGGGGTCTCTGGTTTCATCGGTCGCATATTTTTGATCTTTGAAAGCTCGAAGCTCAATGAATTTTCAACCGATGTGCAGGAGTCTGGTCTCTAAACTTATTTCGAATCTTAGAGACAGGGTTATCTTCCCATCAGCCTATTCATGTTATCATTATTTTTCAATATTTAATTAAACGCTGAACAATTTTTTGAGACACCCTGTAGATATTTAAGCACGATGCCCATCAGTTTCTTCTAAGTACAAAATGATAACTGGTTGATTACAGATGCATTTGAAAAGCACGATAAGCTGCTTTGATATCCACTTTGGTAGATGAATGTAACGGTTCATGAATGTTCACGCAGAGTTTATTTCGAAAATGTTTGTGTGGTACAGAACTTTGCTTTGACTCGTTACGTTGCGGCATTTTGATTTGTATTCCTTCGTCTTCCTAGAGGAGATCCCAGCTCCTTTCAAGAATCTGAAACTATCGTTGCCAGCAATGACTCATACATTCAAAAAGCTGCGATCGTCATCAAAATGCAAGAAATGTGATAGCTATGTTTACTTCAATGGCGCTGAATGTGAGCTTGTGAGTTATCGTTCCTCCTAATTAACGGTGTTTATTATAGAGTTCATGTTTTTATTCTATGCTTTCTTTTTTCATGTTCCTTTCTTAATCACAACACAAGTTTCTCTGTATTCATTGGATGTTGCAGTGTTGCAGTTATTTTTCTGTGGGAGTATTAAGAGATTTTAAGCTAATGTAATAAATGATTCTTTTTCAGTGTGGCTTGACTTGTCATAAGAAATGCTTAGAAACTCTTGCAATAAAATGTGGTAAATCGGTGAGTATTTCCAGTACCTGGAGATCTATTTTTTGCAGATCTCCATTTAAATTGCTGGATTTTTTATATTCCCATGAAATTTTATAGACAGCAAACAAAGATTACAAGTCGATGCCAACGGGAGCATGGAAATACATAGCAACTTCTCAACCATAACTTTTAACATAGAGATTCAAAAATTAACATTATATTCAAATATCACATATTACATGTCACAAGTAGCTATGACAAATGACAGTAGTGTAAATAAGAATTGTAAATTGTTCCAGCAAGAAATAGTTGGAAAAGCAAACTGATACAATTTACACTAGAGCGGATTCTTTTATAGCCCGTGAAGGGGCCATATCTGGGAACTGTGGAGGAGGAGGTTAGAGAGGAAAGGGCTGCAGGAATGGGGTCCATTTTCGAATTCGTTATACCCGATTTGAGGTACATAGGCGTCTTTTTAATTTTTCCTTGAAATTGACATGCTAAATTCCAACAATGATATATTTGAGAAATAAGAGATTAATTGATAATTAAAACGATTTTCATCACTTGTCGTATTGAGATCTGGGACAAATAACAATTACCTTTTGAATCTCGTATCAGGTATATATGGAATTCATAACTATAGCCTGTTCGTAGAGGCTCTTTTCTTCCTTTACGTATCATTTTGATACCTGTCCACAGGCTAAGGCTTTTAGCAACAACTTACTGAGACCGTCGTGAGGCCTGAATGTATTTTGATGTTTCCTCAAGAAGTTTTGTATTTGAGCCTACTGAATAATTCTTTGACCTGCTTGCCACTGACAGTCCGGTACACGTTTTTTATAAGAAACTTGGATCAGGCCATAGTACTAAAAGTTTCGTAATTTCACATGAAATTTTGTTCATTTTAGTACTAAAAGTTTCTTAATTGGTTTCTTATTTTTTGAATCCAAAATTATAAATTTGGTCGCTAACACTGCGGCAGATATGTTTCTTGACATTCAAAACATGGTAATGGAAATATCAGTGTTCTGTTATCTGAAAACACAAATGGTTAGATAATATTGCTCAAGAATAAAGGTTCAACGATCTGTTTGCTATAATATCCATGCATTTAACTTTGAAAAGTTTCTTAGTACTTCTAACACATAGTACTGGAGTTTCTTAAAATTTTGGCCATCTTAGTACTAGTTTCTTATAAACCAGTTTCTTATAAAAAAACGTGTATGTTATTGGGCATTTAAGGCAAATTTGTTGTTCGTCACAATTTTTCCGTCCAAGATCCAGAATCAGATTTATTTAGTTTATGCAAGTTGCCCGTGATATCAGGACAAAGACTAGGGGAAGGAGATCGTGTGATTATATTTTGTATGGAAACTTACTTGGTAAGGTCAGCATATGTATCTTGGATCATCTTACCAAACCTTTTAGTGTAGTAGTTGGCATAATCATTCCTATTTTGAAGCTATACCATTGATTACACCCGTTTTGATTACACAAATTTTAATCTCACACTTTTAACTAATCTTTTGTTATTTCCAGCGATTGCCTCGAAAAATGACAACTTTTGGTGTTGACTTCCAAAAGCATTTAGATGCAACGAAGAGACATGACATTCCGCTAATTATGGAAAAATGCATCAATGAAATCGATTTGAGATGTTTACAAGTAAAGGTAAAAGAGATTACTTGATATTTGTTGTGTGCTGGATGATTCAAGAGAATGTATCCAGGGTGTCTCAAAAAAATTGTTCGACGTTCGATTAAATATTGAAAAATAACGATATATTGAACAGGTTCATCAGAAGATGGCCCTGTCCCTAAGATTATGCAATAATTTTAGAGACCAGAATCTTGCAAGTCGGCTGAAAATTCACTGAGTTGCGAGCTTTCAAAGATAAAGAATATGCGATAGCTGAAACCAGAAACCCCCAGGTTACTTGTAATACAAAAAAGTTAAAGACCGAGGTAGAAGAAGCTTATGCAATGTCATACCTCTCGTTGATATCAGCGCAAACCAAATAGGACTTCCAAAGTAATTTAATCCTTGGGATCATTGTCGAAATTGCTTAAAATTGCGACCAAAAACAGTTTCATCATCATCATCATCATCATCATCATCATCATCATCATCATCATCATCATATTTAAATTCACTACATACAATTTATAATCCCAACAATACAAACAAATAACTTAACTACAAAGACTAGATATATAAAATTTTACACAGAAAATTAATACAATGATACAAAAATTAATACGACACTAAGAAAAGATACAAAGGGGGGCTAAATAAATTGTATGCAGGGAATTACTTGAAGGAGGAGCTCTCTCAATAGGTAAACTAATCGAGGAGAGAGCCCCCCCTATCCTAAGATATAATCAGATAAATTTTGTTAGTTTAAATAATTGTGCAGTACAAAAATGGCTCAAATTCAACGGTCAACCTTGTTCAATAAATGAATTTTCAGTCTTGTTTTGAACAATACTTTTGATGGAGCATTTCGGAGTTCCATGGGTAATGTATTCCAAAGCTTAGCACCAAGATATCTAATAGACTTCAGACCATACTGAAGGCTGTTTTTTTTAGACATATATAGATCACCTTGACTGGCCTGTCTTGTGGAGTACTGATGAACAGATGAGCAGAATAGGAAAAAGTCATGAAAGCAGCTAGGTGAAGTATTATTAACAGAATCAAAAATAAAAGTTAGGAGTCGCAGTTCAAAGATCTCAGAAAGTTTCAGGAGCTTAAAATAATTGAAGATTGGAAGAGAGGGAGACATGCGAGGCTGAAATGAGATAGCTCTGACTGCTTTTTTCTGTAATTTGAAGATTGGGTCAACATATGATGCATATGTTTGACCCCAAACAATAAGACCATATTGTAAGAAGGACAAAAACAAAGCATTGTACAGGCAAATTAAAACATCTAAGGGAAGTAAGTTCCTAATTTTGAAAAACATTCCACATATTCTAGCCAATTTTTTAGAGAGTTCACTGAGATGGTATTTCCAGCTTAGATGCTCATCCAGGAGGAGACCTAAGAACTTAACAAACTTTACTCTTTTGATATGTTTCTTCCCTATTCTGATATCAGAACCAGAAGAAACATTGATAGAAGAAGAATGAAAGATGATATAGTTTGTTTTATCAATATTTAACGATAGTTTATTAGAATCAAGCCATTTCTTTACAAGTCTCAGCTCTTTGTTGACAATTCTAATCAAATCGGATAAATCTTTGGATTCATAGTAGATGTTTGTATCATCAGCAAAGAGATAAAAGGTAAGTTTCTTAGAAGCATTTGGTAGATCATTGATATAGATAAGGAAAAGTAATGGGCCCAGTACAGAACCTTGTGGTACACCACAAGTAATTGGAAGTAAGTTAGAGTTACTTCCATTAACAGAAACATATTGCTTTCTATTACTTAGATATGATTTAATCCACTCAAGGGCACATCCACGGATACCATAATGTTCCATTTTTGATAGCAAAATTCTATGATTAACTGTATCAAAAGCCTTTTGCAAATCAATGAAAATACCACAACCAAGTCTTTTGTTATCCAGTGTATTTCTTATAGCTTCTGTCAAACTCACAAGGGCATGATCAATTGAATGGTTTTCTTGAAATCCAAATTGAAGTGAGTAAAGAACTTTATGAATTTCAAGGAATTTATAAAGTCGCCTGTACATAAGCTTCTCAAATATCTTGCTGAAAACAGGTAAAAGAGAAATTGGCCTGTAGTTTGATGGAAGTTCAGGATTTCCTTTTTTGAAAAGAGAAATAACTTTAGCAATTATAAGTTTATCAGGGAAAATACCAGACTGGAAAGACTCATTAACAATGAGAGCAAGAAGTGGTGAAACGGAGTGTCCAATAATTCTAAGTAATTTTATTGGTATACTATTAGGACCTACAGATTTGGAAGGATTTAAAATATTGATTAAATCATTAACTTCTATCAGAGTAACTGGAGCAAGGAAAAGTGAATTGCGCGTTCTATCAGATAAATAATCAAGAGGAGATTTTGGAGTTAATGGGATTGTCTTTGTTATACCATCAGCAACATTGACATAAAAGTCATTAAAGATATTTGACATTTTAGAGGGGTCTGATGTTACATTGCCATCTTTTTCTTTGATTTTGTTGATTGAAGAAGAAGTGGAAGACTTATGAGAAATTATTGTCTTGATACCTGACCACAGTTTTTTCATATTTTGACTATTGGTTGAAAAATAAGTATGAAAATACAGTGCTTTGCTTTCTTTTAATTCATTGGACACACGGTTTCTAAACTTCTTATACAGCTTGACGTTATCAGGAGTCTGCTGTTTTTTCATTTTCTGTAAAATTCTGTCACGGATTCTCATCATCATCTTTAGAATTCTATTATTTATCCATGGTTTATCTTTCAGCTTCATTTCCTTCCTACTCCGCCTCTTGATTGGCGCATGCTGATTTGTTAAAGTATTAAGATCTTTCAAAAACCTGTCAAATTTATTGTTCACATCCAAGTCACTATTTTCTAAATAAGTAAAATCAATCTGATTGAAATCGTCCAGAAATTTATCTTCCTTAAATCTAGAGTAATCATATTTGAATGATTCAGAGTTATTATGGCTAACGTGGGTATTTTTCAAAATCATAAACTGAGGGAAATGATCAGTAATTTGCATCAAAATATTGCCACTTACTATGTTAGTATTGGTAGCATTAGTATATATGTTATCAATGATTGAAGCTCTATGTTCAGAAACTCTAGTTGGATGGTGAATGCAGGGAAGAAGGCTGTGTGAAAAAAAGTTATTAACAAAGTCACTTGTTGGTGTGTGAGAGGAAAAGTCCAAAAGATTCACATTAAAATCACCCATAATGAACAAGAGTTTATTTGATGATAATTTTGAAAGATGATTCTGGAAGTAAGATTCTGGAAGGAAGTAAGTTATCAATATCTGAACTAGGATGTCTGTAAACACAGCAAATAAGGAAGTTTTTGTCATTTTTGTTTTCAATCTCAACCCATACAGCTTCAAAATCATCTGTACAAGAATCCAAGTCAATCCGTGGATTATAAGTAAGAGAATCTCTTATATACAAACCAACACCACCATTCTGAGTGACTGATTTCGTCTTGAAAAATGTATAGCCTGGGATATCAACATTTGATGATATGGGATTACCATTGGAATGCCAAATTTCAGACACTCCAATCACATCAAGGTTCAATTTAGTATGAGCTGATAAAGATACTAATTCATCATGATGAAGGGATAAGCTTCTAATATTTGTGTGAAGAATAGAAAATTCACTTGAAGATAACTGTAAGGAGGAAAGTTCAGGTAAAGTAAAGTAGCGAGAGTCAATATTCTGAGGCATGTGTTCATCAATATCATAATCACTAAGATTTGGCAAGTTGGTAAGGTTAGAGGTAATTTCAAATGATGGTGCGGAATCGATGAATGAGGGAAGGTCAAAATCACAAAGACCCAAAAATTCTTCATTTGTTAATAAGCCAAAGGGAAACATATCCATTGTACATTTTTTGCAAAACCAAGGAACATCATCAGGCTCATTTTGAAGCTGTACATATTCAGAAACAGAAATGTTGTTGCACTTTATGTGGACCCAAAAGTTGCAGTGGTTACAAAAAACTGATTTGCAGTGATTTGATATGTTTCTGCAGCAAATGCCACACGGAGTTGGACTTTCAGGCATCTTAACTGATGAAAAAAATGTTATTAATGAAGTAATAACAACAAATTAGATCTTTCTTTAAAAGATCAGCAAACACTGTAAGCAACACAACAGTTAGGATCAGCATTTTAACCAAAGGATACTTCATGATCACTATTGTCATTTGTAGAGCGTTCCCCTTGTGAAGCTGGTCTACTTGATGGTCTGGGTTGATTAAATGGCTTATCCTTTATTACCAGTTTGTCAAGTACAAAATATGCCACTTTGCCTTTCTTTCTTGCATCCAGCAGCATGGGGACTTGAGCTTCTCGCTTGTCCAGAGTGCGTCGTGACAAATCAGCTAAAAATCGGACACCTTCTGGCCTTAATTGCCTCGCCGTGCTGAGAACTCGTTCCTTGTCCTTCCATTTGGAGAATTTGGCTACGATAGGCCTAGGCTGGTCTACTTGGTTTGGCTTACGATAGCTGTTGTTGCGCCGATTTACTATATGACATCGTTCAATTTCAATATCCTCAGTAATGTTCAATTTTTCCTTGATAATTTTCTTCACGACCTTCTCAGTGTCATCCCATGATTTCTCAGAATCCTTGTTTTCGGTAACACCAGTGATTCTGACATTGCTACGTCGGCTTTGATTTTCCAGATACTCCAGCTGCGACTCGACTTGGTCCGCATGATCATTGATATCATGCAGATTCTCACTGTGCATGGCGATACTGTTTTCGACGAGTTGTATCTTCTTCTCGTTGGCCTCCATTTTGGCTTGAGAAAATTGGAGGCTCACCTGCACATCTGTAATTTCTTTACGTATACTTTTCATATCTTCTTTCAAATCTTGAATCAATAGTTTGAATGATGAGTTGAATGCATCCGCTTGATTTTGAAGCAGCGTTTTCACCATGTCCATTGTAACATACTCTGGTTCACCCATCGGCATCTCGAGCTTGGATACGGGCCTAGGCACATGGGCCTGGTCCTTCTGAAGAATGATCTACAGTTTATTGAGTTAATCTGATAAAATGCACATACTGTTATGTTGAAGAGCTGACACTGAATTTCATGTTTTCTTAAAATCAAATAGTAGCGTGAAAGTCTCAAGTTAGGCGCGACAAACAATCAATGTTCTCGCCACAGCAGCCGCACGTGTCAACCGTCATTGTCGATCTTTTCTAAGTTCGACGATGAAAGGCTGAATCAACAGTGGTTCAAACATAAACGATGAGAGGCTGAATCAGTTTCCTCAAAGCATCCATATACTTATAAGTTAGGTTATCGACAACCTGTTTAATTCCCATTTTGTTCGCCCTTAAAAATTGAGGAATAACAGAAACGATGGTCTATGGGATTTTTACCAAAAATGCCATTTTGAGGCCTCAGATCTTAGTTTTCGCACAAACTTGAACTTCAAGGGCTTGTAACTCCATGAATTGTTAGCGAATTTGCAAGATTCTTGTGTCAAAAATTAATTTAATATCTCAGAAAAGGGGTTACTTGACCAAGGGTCCATTCAGCATGTCGTTATTTTTTAGTATTTAATCAAACGTCGAACAATTTTTTTGGGACACCCTGTAAATGTTAATGAAAAAATCGGTCGACGTGGACAGATTAACCAGCTGGTAAAAGTTTTAAGTCAGTCGTATTTCTGAGGCTTTAATCATTGATGTATGATTTTGTCTTTGATTTTGGATACTTTCCTCAACTTTGAAATGAGTTTTTGCCAAAAGTATATCCCTTTATCTCTCCAAAAGTGATCGAAAGTTTTTAGACCTTTTATAGACTTTTTTTATACACAATCTAGAAATTTACAATTTAACAAACATATTTACATCAACTATGTCATTGGGAGCGTGATAGGCATGGCTACCCTAAATGATCTTTAACAAAAACAATACAGATACTAAAGACTACACCAAAAATACTGGTCCCTTCATAGGGAGAAACAGATCGATTTTACCAGCTGGTTAATGTATAGACTTTAACTCAAAGCGGTCCAGAACATTTCTACATTTCAGTCAACCTCTTTAACGAAGAGAGATGTAAATCAGGGCAAGGCAGGCAAGGTTTCTTCGAGTTTTCTTTGAGTTTTCTTTACATTTAAACCAACGAATGGATTCTTCAACTCACTGCTAGTATATTTTTCGTTGTTAACTACTGCCACATTAAGTTAATGGCCGATGGTTCTTTATTGTAGGGCATCTACCGTGTTTCTGGTGTCAAGACTAAAGTTGAAGCCTTGAGTCAGGTAACAGGCTTTTTTAGCAGCTAGACGCGGGCGTCTTTGAAAACGCAGCTATTTCTTTATGTTTTAGAGCATTCTAATTTTCCAGCCCTTTCCTTCCCAGAATGCTGCTCACAGACAGACAAAGTCCCTAAGAACAGTTTGCATTCTCGCATTTTTATCATTTGTGAATATGGTCATATTGCATTTTGCTACCCTTCTCGACGTCCTATTTTTGCGGTGCGGCCTTCAAAAGTATACTTTAGAGGTTGTCAATTTCAGAATAGAACATACAATAAGTCTCCCGAGACTCGCAAAAGTTTTGCAATTGATTTCACTTTGTAATCTACATCTTGAAACAAAAGAATTATGCTGGCGTCTTCTTGACTCGCGTTTTCTTGCTTAAACAGCCCAATATAGTGCTTTTGCTAGCCTGAAGGTATCGATATTTTAGACGGAAAATTTCTCTTCTTATTTGATCTCTTTTAATTCTAGTTAACATAAGGAAGTAGCTTCAAGGAGTTTCAAGACTGATTATGAATTTTTTACTGCGTTTAGCTTTGAAAATTATCTGTCGTGACTACTGAATGCACTGAATTTTCAAATTCGATCGGAACTTGATTTATCAAGATTTTTAGGTTGTGATTAGCTTCAGTTTATTGAATAATTACTACTTCTTCCCTTTTCTCTGCTTTCAGTTTGAAAGCAGCTTGCCCCGTTTTCATTTTATCGCTTATTCACTTACTGCTTTATTCACAAATACTTTCCTTTGATCTATTTGATTTACTTTACTTTGGAAGAAAAAAGAGATCTTGTTGGGGAGACCAGATATGCTTTGTCCGAGGAAACTCATGTGTCCCCCCGTGCAGTAGGTTATAGCTCATGCGCAGTAGCGGTTTGGGGTTGAAGCTCAGACGGACGCATGAGCTTTGACCCACTGCACGGGGGGACATATTGGTTTTATCAGTCAAGCGTATCTTGTCTCCCCAACAAGATCGAGAAGTACCTTTGAAACAACAGAGAAGAAACAAAGAATCAGTAAAGTACTGTAAATGAGCTTAGATGTAAATCACAAAGTTATGAGAATGTTATCATTTATTTCAGCAATTCGAAACAGCAGGGTCAGTGGTGGATTTACAGTCGACTAATCCACATCTCATAACCTCTGTTTTGAAGCTGTATCTACGAGAGGTTAGTTATTACACGTTCTTCTATTCCATTCATGATATTATTTGATGTTTCTAGTATCAACTTGGCGCATTTTGATATGATCACCCGAAGCGTGTGATTGTGGATTTGGCCCCGATTTCAATGAATTATCAATCATTGTGCAATATGAAGACCAATTGGGATATGGAGATTTATTTCATTGAAATTAGTCTTATTCTTCTTGAGTTACCGATGATTTGGTTGAGAGCTTTTTTTATATTCAGTATAAAATTTTGCAATGGCGAATTACCTAAGACACTAAGTACAAGGCACTATACCACACTAAGAGGACGATGCCAGGGGGAGCAAAAATATCATGACTACCCGCTGGCATTTAACATAGAACATCACTGACTACTGACTGATACAGTCAATTTATGCGTGTACTAACCGGTTTTGTCGTTGTACAGAAAAAAATAAAACCCTCGGTCTAAATGCACAGACCTTTGTTACTGTCATGTCGTCTGAGTTATTTGTAAATCTCATGGGCCTAAAGAGGTTGCTGTGGCGACAATTACGCGTCCTTGTTTCGTATTATACAAGGCTACGCTACGGCAAACCCGCAGGAAATGTGCCATTAACCAATAGGAGTGGATGGATTCTGTATTGCCTCGTTTTTGAAACTTCATTCAGGTGATACTATATGAGAAAGACCTGAAAAGAGACTATAGGCCCTCTCAATCAAATCTCAAAAAACTGTGCTATGTAGATTTTAAGCCTAACAAATTTTGAAATTTGCAGCTTTAATTCTACGAGGTCTCTCAAAAATATATTGACAGTGTGCCGCATTAACAAATGTTTTTAGCATTTGTTTTAAAGGTGATCTGAAGCGAAAAGTTTTATTGATGCAAATGAAGGGCCCTGTCGATTGATGAGAAATCCCGTTGAACATTTTTTGATATCTCATCTCGTTTTTACGTTATCCAATGATTTTAAGTGTCAGTTGATGACGTCATTTTGTTTGCAAATTATTACGATTCTATATGGAAAGAAGCTGTATCTGATCTTAGGAAAGTTACAGTTTTAGGAGACACTTCAGCTGAGCAGAATAAATGCAATAAACATTGTTTCATCAACTGATGTGACCTTTAGAATGACATGTCATTTGAAAGAAAGGTCGTTGACTTTATTTCCCTTTGGAAACGTAGTCAACCTTGTATACTTTCTCGTACTTTTTGCAAACAAAATGACGTCATCAGCCATTCGTACAAATTAGTTGATAACTCGAAGATGAAACAAAGTATCAAAAAAATTTTAATGACATTCTTCGTGGTTCAACAGTGCTAATCATCTGCATCAATAAAAATTTTCGCTTCAGATCACCTTTAATGAGAAATGTAAACTACTTGAATACGCGGTCAAATTGTTCGTTGCCTAATAAAATACGTGCAAATGGAATGTCCCGTTGAGTTGATGCTGGCTGTGCTTTTACTATCTGAACAATATTTACAGTCAAAACAAGAGAAGCGTGACTAGCATAATCCTAACATATTTGATTATTCCAAATCATTATTGCATTATTATTCGAGTAATAATTCAAATTATGATGTGACATACACTGCAAAGCACCTGTACTGCCAAATGCATTGAATGTCAACGTTTGTTTTGCTCAAGCACACACATCTGCTTAACTGTAGTCCAAATACAACAGCGCAGGGGCGGCCAGTAGAATCAAAATATCATTATTTGATTCTTCAAAATCAGTCTTCAATGATTATACGATTGATCTTTGCATGATCCATTACAACCTTTGACAGTAACTTCGTATTTCTATGATTTTAGCTGCCAGAGCCATTGATGACATTTGACTTGTATCCGGAATTCATACAAATTGCAAAGGTACGCGTCATTGGAAATCTCCCAAAACTATTTGGATGTGTTTGCTGATTTTGTTTCTCTTTATCCGGAGAGTGGGGCATAACTTGTTGAGGGTACGGGTATGTGCCGCCCATATGGGTGGGTTTTTTAGTCCAATACTCTCAAAACAAGGGCCCTTTTAGAGAAGACTTTTCTTAAACATGGGTGGGTTTTCCAGAAATTGGCAAAAAATTGTCAAAAATTGGTAGTTTTCTGCCAAAATTCATCATTAAAGTGGGTATGACGGCAACTGTCGGTAATTAGAAGAGGGTAATGTACCCCCACCCCGCTTTTTATGAGTATCCATTAACTAAGAAATGAATAAAAGCGTTCGCAAGCTGTAGTTTTCTAGCTGGTCATCAGATTCTTTGAAACTGATTACCGTATGAGTAGCATGTCAACTTAGATAACAAATTTAGTTCATTGTAATCGGCGTCATATTTTTTATCTATTTGAAAGTATTTTATCTCAGGACCATTCAATGTAAGCCCAAACTCCTGGATCACCTTGTCCAACATTTAAGATCCATAGCAATGAAATTATATTTATCGGGCCAATCTCAATGCCTTGGCAATCTGGTGCAGATACCAAGCAAGTTCTACGATTCTTTTTACCTAGAATTCAGTTGTTTTTCAAATACTTTTCAGTATCAGTATCGGTAGCAAAATTTGATTGAGCATTTGGGCCTGGATCATAGAATTATCTGGACGCCAAAGATAATTTTATTCTATATTTTATTATGTACATACCAATTTTGATGTTTTCACTCTTGCTTATAGGATAGCATTGGTTTGAAATTCTCAACTGCAGAAGATGAAGAGGACGAACAAAATGATGAAAATGATGCAAAATGTGAAGATATTTTAAGAAGAATGCATGAATGTATATCAAAGTTACCACATGCAAATTATTACACTATTGTTCGACTCTTCAAGCATCTCAGAAGGTTTGTATTCCTTTAGAATTCAGCAGCTCTTTTCGACTTCAGTATCTGTGATAACAAAGTGACAGGAACCATTTGAATACCGGGTGAATAAAAAGAGTTAACACAATTGGTTGGCTGTGGAATAAAAAGTATTTGACCGATATTCAAAACTTGAATCTTTATCTATCAGTCAAAGGCTAACTTAGATGAGGAAATTTTGTTTGGTAAAATCACTCATCATTTAGACCCAGAAATTAGGAAAATGTTGGTGAGCGGCATACTTTGGAATGAAGATTCCACATTCCATTCTGGTCCGTGATTTACTTATTATCGAAATTAAAGTTCTATTTCTGAAACTGACAATGTCAACTTCATTGCCTCATAAATTATGGACCAGAATGGAACGTGGAATCCTGGATTGCAATACAAAGCCTTTACAGATATTTTTCTAATTGTTGGGTCTTAAACTAGTGTGACTTTACCAAACAAAATTTCTTTTCTAAATTGGCCTTTGACTGATAACTTGACATTTTAGTTTTGAATATCGATCACATACTTTTTATTCCATAGCCCACCAAACGTGTAAACTTTATTTTGACTCACCCGATACTTTACCTCAAAAGACAGGGATTCAGCTATGTTGAATTGGAAAACCTCGAGTGAAACATTTTTAGCTGGTCAGGACCAACTTTGAGGCAAAAACAAGAACAAAGAGAGTTGGAAAGGAAGATGTAAGGGAAATCGGAGGATTAGAAAAGAGAGACACAGATGCAGCAGAGAGTTGATATCAATAAGGACTGAATAGTTGCCATGATAGAGATACTTGATTAGGGGATTCAAGAAAAGCAAACACTCTTTGTAGTCAAAGGCAAGATTACCGAAGGAAATGGATTATGTGCAAATTAATTGTGTAATAATCGAATATTAGTTTCGAAGAATCAAATAGTAATAGTAGTTTGATTCTAGTGACCACTTCTGCGCTGTCAAAAGTTTAGTGGATGTTTGTGTGTGTGAGCAAATCAAAACATGGCATTCAATGCATTTGGCATTGCAAGTACCATATAGCAAATGTAAAGTCATTTTTCAAATTATTATTCGAATGATATGTAATAATGATTTTGAATAATCAGATATTTTATGATTATGCTGGTAACGCTTCCCTTGCTTTGATTGTAAGTATTTGTTCCTTGTACCATTTTTAAAAGTTTGTGGTAATGTTCTTTTGGGTGTCATTTAAAGGTTAAAAGTGGCAAAACCCCAGCATCCTACCACCAAAATTACCCCCTGGAAAACGTTTCCATTATTTCTTCTCGTCTTTTTTCGTTTATCAGATTTACTGGGCAAGTTGCTAGGATTTGGTATCATTGTATCAGACTTAATTGACATATTTGTTTACAGGGTGGCAAATAATGAAGTCTTCAACCAGATGTCTTGCAGTAATTTAGCGATCATCTTTGGCCCAACGTTGTTGAAACCCAGGTATGTTTTTGGGTCACTGCCATTGAAGAAATAGTATAGCTCAAACGAACTAGCTGATACTATGTGGATGCTAACCGGTTTTTGTGTTGTACCGGAAAGTATTAAGCCCAAGGTCTGCAAAATGCTGACCGAGCTTGCGAGATCTATGCATTTTCTTCCTGTTGCTCAACAAAACCGGTGTGTGTGATTTTGTAACCTGATAGCTTTTTATTTTGAATCTCATCATTTAGTCAAACGCATTCGTTACTGCTATTTCCCTTAAGTCAAATGCAACTGCTGCAAATGAACGATAAACCAATGGGAGGTGGCTGGGTTCTTGTATTACTTGATTTTTGAAACTTCAGTCAGATAATAAAAGCATGTAATGAACCTGGAGGTGTATTACGATTTAAGCCTTGGTCAAACGCATCCAACATTTGATCCAACATTAGTTTTCAGCATGTTTGATGAAATGTTGGATGCGTTTAACCAGGGCTTTAAGTTTCCGGCACATGCAAGCCTATCCGTTGTACATCGCGCTATTAAGGGAAGATTTGATGGAGAAATGTTCAGACCAGTGTTTTGCAAGTTGTCTTTACCAAAACTTTTAGCTTTGCAGACTGGTGTTAGGCTCAGTGAGAAAACTTGATTAGCAAGCAGCACTTCAGTTTCTAAGCAAACTTTTTAAGTTGAAGTACAAATTTGCTACGCAAACTTGATAGTAGATGGCAGTCATTGTAAATGGTAGGCAGGCTTCTCGTCTTTGTATCGTACATAGGCTTCTCTGGTATGTAAGATAATCTCGACATTTTACTTTCAAATAACATTTGTTAGTCCTGTTGCATTTCTTTTGGCGCCGTATTGATCAATAACTTTGTTGTAGCACTGTTTCATCTCTTTTTGCGCCGTTTTTGATCGAGTATCCCATTGTAGCATCCCAAAATTGACTCTTCGTCAAGCTTTTGACCACCATCAAATTTTGATTGGTTGAATTGTCAAAAAGAATTTGACCGAGATTTTGTCATTTAGAAACTTTCCGCTCTGAGGTCATTTCGTCCTTTTTAACAGGGGTAATTCCTCATCATTATCAGCTCTTATGGACATGACTCACCAAGTCAGAGTCGTTGAATTGCTCCTTATGAATACCCAGGTTTGTTTTGCTGAAGATTTTAAACAAGAAATATATGCGAGTAATCATGTACGAATTTTCGTATGGCCTGCGTTCAATCATTACTTTATTGCACACGAGATAAGGAGAGGAAAGTAAGGAAAGATTTATCTGTGCGTTGTACGAATGGAATTGTTTTACAAATTAAAAGATTGAGAATCAAATTTTGGTAATATTGTACTGAGAGCTGCAGTTGTTTAAGCGAAATTCTACATCATAGATGACACCGTATGTTCTAGCAGACAGTGCCCAAAGATCCAGTTTTAAAGGGGCATGGTCACGTAACCGTAAACAAACCTGTTATCTCTATAATGTATATTGTTGCCCACACGTGGCCATTGTGTTCTGCTCAGATTTAGTGGTTGGGGTGAATCCACAATATGTTTACTTCAAAGAATCTCTGCAATCCCACAACATATGAGTGTTTGGTTTGTTTCTCTACAAAATTCAAGAGTCCATCTGCAAAATGACACCTTTATTTTGAGAAAAGTAGTGGAAAACCTCTGTGATATGGAATATCAAAAATACTGGAAGATTGTCGTTTCGAAAGAAGTTTGTTAACATTGCGTGGCCCAGCCCCTTTTAACATGATTCTTTGTGGGCCACATGAAAGCAAGGCAAAGAGAACTTATGCCAAGATAGCCTACGAGTAAACCCATTATTCAAAAGAAGAAAGGGTCTACAAAACAAAGAGCAAAAGGGTTCCAGATTCCTGGAACTTTATATATACTGTCTTTGTTGAGACGCATTTCACACATTATTTGAATAGAGGATAAGAATAGTTAGGAATAGTGACTTGTGCAGCTGTTGCAAGTTTATGCCCTTTGTTTCGTAGACACATTCTTCTTTTGAATAATGTGTCTACTCGTAGGTTAGGGCTAAGACGACTTTCAGAAAATGCGAAAGTTGACTTTGGCTTCACAAAAGATCATGTCTAACAAAGTGTTTTTATTGCCGTCTTATCACGTGCCTGTAAAATATTTGAGACATTCGTCGAACCTCTAGTGATTCGATGTTTTTCATAAGATCAAACAGCATTGTTTTATTGCAAGCATTGTCTGCTTTCATGAGTATTGTTGAATGTGAAATTTGATACCGTATAGTAAAAAGATAGTGCCTTCTCCTTGACTTTAACCGCGTAATTTTTAAGATCTTGATGATATTCCTGTTAAACTTATCCCGCAAGCTTTAGAATTCAAATCTAATTCGATTCAGTCGACTTAAAATCGTTTCTGATTCGCATGAAATTCGTTCGCAAAGTTGGAAAACATTGTTTTAATGACAATAGATGGTCAATTTTTTAGAATATGGGATCAATATGTAACCCCCTCCCAGTCAATTTTTTAGAATATGGGAGCAATATGTAACCCCCTCCCAGCACTCTAGGTGACAGCATATAAGGGAAGATAGGTGCCGAAGAGTTCCTTTCCATAAAAAGGAAGGTCATACGTTGTCATTAGGACTCTAACATAATGCTTTTTCAAATAGGTTCTTGATGGAGATTTGGAAAGACATAAAATCATTGAGGAAGAGAATGAAGATGACCTTAATCAAGACACATTAGTGAGTGATCAATATCTTTTAATCTGCAGTTCTTGCAGTCTTGCCATACACTTCCTTGAGACTCCTCCAAAACTGCATTGGATACAGTTATCATCTTTTAGAATCTGATAAGGCTTATTTGATCTGCCCTTTGTTCTCAACATTTCGAATCAGATCACTGCATAGCGGTTGCCCCAAGAAAGTACCCGGTTAAGGCTGATTTCCACGCAGTGCAATTTTCTGAGTGGACCGAATTTTAAGCAGTGAAATATTTTTCATGCGTAAAATTCTATTCAAATTCAAAGCAAAGTTTTCTCTTGTAAACAAAATATTTCCAGTCCTCCCGGAAACTGAGTGGAAATCAGTCTTTAGACGTCAAAACTCGATTATGGCGCTTAACATCAAAATGTCTTTTTTATTTCTTTTGTTTGATCCAAATATATATATAAACAATTATTTTGATAAAATGTTTGTTTCCATTACTGCTGGGTATAAACTGTTCAGATGAAAAACTTCATCAGGAGTCGTAATTTCAAGTAGCATCGTAAGTGCTGATTAAGCCTATGATGATGAGAATTTTATCATCCTTCAATTCTAGACTGATAACTTGCGTTTCTCTCTAACATTTATGGCCAGACGAGAAGCTTAATGCATAAAAGCAAGTTAATGTGGTAATCATCAGTGCTTTTTGCAATATGCTTCGAAGCCAAGCAGCAATAAAAAGATAAATTTGCGCAATTAAAAACCTATCACAAGATCACCTGTATATGGGAAAATAGTCTTTTATCTACAGTAATTGCAAAGAAAAAAATCTCTAAGGATCAGCCTTGTGGCTACATTTGGTGATTTTTCAAACAAGAGTAGTTTTTCGGACACGCTGTTTGTTTTAGGAAGTAAATTTACCTGAGTCACAGGTAAGGTCCCTGGTCAACAACGATGCTTTGCTGCCTTTGCCTCTTATCAATATGAACAATTGCAGTGCTCTTCGCTGTCTGACGGCTGGAACTCCACGATACCTTGACGGTTAACAAGAGTTTATAAACACTTGCAATTGGCTCGCTGGACTCTCCCTGTTATTACTGGTTACAGGATAGTCTGAATTACTGTAGCCCTTCAATACAGTAAAAACCCGCACAAAAGAACCTTCATTTATAAAGAACCTACAGCCTGAAATTGTATATTTTGTACCCGATAGATAAGAACCATTTCAGCTTGATATTTTAACCAGGTTCTTAATAAAGGGTATAAAATTTCATTCATTGAGAAATAAATTAAGCTAAGATGAGAAGAGTGTTGATGACTAAATGGACTCATGGCGGGATCTAAGGGAAGACAAGGAGCTCTTCATCAAGCTTTTAGAAAAAAACTGGTTGTCTGGTGACTGTGGATGTGCCAGAAGACGAAAAATTCAGCCCCAAGGACTAAAGGACTATGTTTTTTAAAAGTAGAGCTTTGCGTTGCTAGCTATATTGCCATCATGTTGCAATGCTAAACCTTTCACTATCCTTTGTTTTGTGGCATTTGTTTTGAACCCTGTGTTAAGAACCTACCCTGATTGTGGGATGTACCTCATAGCATAAGAATTTTAAACTGGCTGAGTTTAAAATGTTAGGTTCTTATACGCGGGCTTTTACTGTATCAGTTTCTTATGATTAGAGACTCAAGAGCACAGGGTGAGCTATGCGTGCAAAGCATTGATGTTGAACAGAGCCCGTTAACTTTTATCGCCAAACAAACGATAACTTTCATTCAATCCTTGAACTTTTAAAGCTTTGGTGCAGCACAGTATTTTATCGTTTCCTTCTTGATTTCGTCAGGATACAACTGATTCGAAAGATAATCACAAGAGAAGTTCAAGTGCACAGTCCGACCAAGGTAAACAAATAGAATCATTGTGAAAATAATTCAATTATGCTTTATTCAGTTTATAATGTGAAACAAAATTTGCATATTTAAAGCTGACTACTACCGGATGAGTTAACCCTTTCACCCCCGGAAGGACCATATGGCCCAGTAGTATTCATTGAGAACTGCGAATTTTTCAGGGGGAAAGCCTTTAGAATTTGATTGATTTAAGAGGTTATCCACATTGCATTTATCTATTGCTTACTCAATCACTGATTACGATACCCCCTGGAAAATGACGATCTACATTAGGTTTTCCTGTTAAGCTTAATTCTAGCCGGGCGTGAAAGGGTTAATAAAAACGCCCAGCGTTTGAAAGAGTTCTGCTCCCTGCGTATCAAGGCAATGATATTGAAAACTGCCTTGTTTTATCCCCGATATGTGAAATTAGGTTCAGTAATTTACCTGGCGTTAATCGGACATTCCTTCCCAATGAAATAGGATATTTTCTGCAGAAAGCCCCTTTTGAAAACCTGCAAAAATGAGTCAAAACACCAAGCAAAATTTCCCTTTGTTATCCGTCCAAGCAACAATGACTCCAGGATGTGTTCATACTTTTCGTCCTCTTGGGAGAATGGAATCCCCCTGAACACTAAGGGGAAGACTTTTCAGGCCACCAATGGGAAAGCACGTGCTAAGGCGTGCAGAAAGTCTTCGCTGTCCGGTAAACACATTTGGGAAATTTGCTTGTAACTTTAGCACGTTTTTTAAGGTTTCTCGAAGGGAATCTTCTTAGAAAATCGCTTACAGAATCTGTACGGAGTGACCGATTTTAGCCAGGAAAAATTCTGAAAATAATTGAACATGTTAGCTATTCAATCAGATATTGAAAGATATCATTGCTTCTATACCGAGGGAGCAGTAGCCTTTCAAACGTCGGGCGTTTTTTTTTTACTCACCTGGTGTAAACATTGGCTATAGACTTTGAAATCGGTCAGACGTACATTTTTGAAGGGATGAAATGAATTGAAAAATTGAGTAGAGCCGAATTTGAAAACATGAGGAAAAGATCCTCCAGATGCTCATTCCTTCTACCGGATGACTTTAGAGTTGAGATGATACTTAAAGTGAATGACCTGAGCTATATAGCTCCCGCGTACGAATGGGACAAATAAGAACGTAAACACTCTATTGTTTTCTTTGACTTAGCTTTCTTTCGCCATGCGTTAGGTTGTCAAATACAATCGTCTATATATAAACCTATGAGATATGATTTTTAATTCGGGATATCCATTTTGAATCCGTTCCGTCTGCAAATTCTGTTTTACATTTTAGATCTTGGCTATAACACACAACCTGATCAGCTAGAAGATGGCAAACAAGAACTCAGGTATTTGTCTTTTTGCTTTTTTCTTCAGCTTTGCTTTTTCTGATCATTTTTCACTAATTTGTTGATGTTTAAGGTGAATAAGAATTTGTGCATGCAACTTGATTGATGGCAAAATAAGGTGTTCAAGTTTATCACGAACGTTGGAATTCATAGCATTGTTGAAGCTGTCTTTATGTTTCGTGATAAAATTTTATTTCAAGGCAGAGATATAGGTGACTATCTGCGGTATTTTTGATTGATTTTTGATTTTTTCATTTTCTGTCTCTTCCCAGTTTATCTGATGAACTGCAAATTGATTTTCCGGAAATGTTTAGAAGAGCTGATAGTGATGGACGAGTAAGTTTTAATATTTAATGTATATATTTCGTTGTATTTATGTGAAAGTTAAAGGGTCTGTTTCAACCAGCATTCCTTGCACGCGTCGTCTCTTGGTTGGCCTTTGTTTCTCGCCATTTTCATGGCCCATGAATATGGCGACAACAAAGGCAAACCAAGAGGTGACACGTGCAAAGCATGCTGGATGAAACAGACCCTTTAAGTTGATCGACTTTACAGATTGCTTTCGTCAGTCATTAGGATTACTGAACTTGGTTGGCCGTTGTTTATGTTCGAACATAATGCAGTGCTGCTTTTACGTACAATGCATTGATGGTATATTCAGGGATACCTGTTTTATGTCGAGGGTAGTGCCTATGTGACATTCTAGACCTACCATAGGTGATGGAGAATCATTCAGTACCACTTTCACGATTCATTCAGTAGCACTCGCACGAGTCGGTAACTCTCGTAAATGCAATGAAATTTTATCTTACCTGCCAGTTAATAATGTAAAACTTGCTCTGAACTCTTCTATGAGTTCCACGGACTGCCATATGTATTCGTTAGGCATTGGTTAGGCCCAACACAGTGTTGTGTTGTTGCAGGTGTAGCGGAAACGTCGTATTTCCGATACAACTGAAACAAAACCATATGTATTGGGCCTAACCATGGCCCAACGATTACAGATGTCACATTAGATGGCTTACGAGAAATTTTACATAATTAACTCGCAAGTAAGATTAGGTCTTATTACATTTACAAGTGTTACTAAATCGTGCAAGTATTTCTGAATGATTCTCCGCCACCTACGGATCTACAATAATTTGTTATCCTGGTTGTTTCGGAAAGTGACTTAAGTCTGTCGTACTTAGATGTCAAGTGTCCACGAATGAAAGCATAGGGCTCAAATCTTGCGAATCTTTAAAAAGGTGTGTGTAAAATTTTATCACATTGTTCTAAAAATTGTATGACTGCAAAGGAACTTTGGGTACTCTCGAGTACCGAATAATCGTCCCCCCCCCACTTATTAATTCTTGAAAAATTTTCTAACCCCTCCGCTCTTATTCCAACCCCTCCGCTTTTATTCCAACCCCCCCCCCTCTTTCATTAATTTTTGGAAAAATGAAATGATAGTAAACATAATTTCTGAATAAACGCAAGAAAAAGTCTCAAGAAGTGCATTCAACAGAACCAGAACTCAAAAGTATTTGTAATTGATGATGATTCTGGGAAACGCAGCTTTGTTATGAATCGAAGGATGAGGACGACGATAAGAAAAGACATTTTGCTGCTTTCGGTTACTTTGACAATCCAGTTACGTTAAAGAAAAATTTTTTTGACAATCCAGTTGAAATCCATTAAAGAGATATTTGACAATCCATGATTAGAGAAAGTTCGACAGTCCAGTTGAAAAAAAATTAATTAATTAGTTATTATGACATAATTCAGAACGTTTCGACTCTGGCTAGAGTCATCTTCAGCAAAGAAAATATGTGCACGAGGGCCTTTTAAACTAAAACGAAACACGGCATGCGGGAGGGGAGAAATACCTAATAAGGTAAAATAAACAACAAAACAAAGAAGAAAAAAGCCAGTACTAAAACGTGAGATAAAAAACAAGACCTAATAAGGCAAAATCAGAATAAGACCATGGGAATAGATGACGTTTGGGAGTTCAAAGAGGGCGTGTCTGGTTTTATTAAAAGACTCTCGTGAGTAAGAAGGTCAAAATGATTGTCTTTTTGCTAATAATTTCAAAGTCATCAAAAGATGCTTTGTGGCCAAATTTAGAAATGTGGTCCCCCTATGGACGAGGAGTTAGACTTTATCTTTTGACCTGCTTTGTTAATCCCTGGGTCCTCTCTACAAAAGTATTTGTATCAGTAACATCACTGTTCACATAAATATATATAAGATACGTGTTTACCTAAGAAAACTACTATTTTCTATTTCTGCAAGACCCCCCCCCCGATTATTCCAGCCCCCCGATTATTGTTATATTGAACCATTTCCAACCCCCCCCCCCGATTATTCTCAGCCCCCCCGTTTATTCGGTACTCGAGAGTAGTTTGCTGTAAATCTGCCTTGGTAATTTTTTGATATCTTGATTATTTTCAAAATGGTAGCATTTTCATTATTTTTTGTAAATGTTCATGGAAAATTTTGACAAAATTGAAATCATTCAAAATCATAAATTGCTTGAGGAAAATTGATACAATCTTCCATAAAAACATAGTTTATGAAGGTCTACATTATGGTGGCAAGCAGAAATCTGTAGCTCTTCTGGTTGAGGATCTGGAAATTTGTTGACGTCACTGCCTCAATATTTATAAATGCTGCCATTTTGAAACTAATCAAGACATCAAAAAATTGCCACGGCAGATTTACAGGAAATTACCCAAAGTTCCTTTCAAGCACTGTAACTCAAAGCAAAATTCAACAGAATTTTACACCAACTTTTTTAAAGATTTGAGCTCTATGCTGCGAATGATAAGAATTTGCATGAGTAATTTTGCGTTATCACAACATGACATCTTATTTGAGTTTGAATTTAATTCCACACTTTAATTTTGTAGGACTTTGCATCCTCATTTGGCTCACTGGATAGTGTACCGGACATGCCGTCTCCGGACGTTGATGATGAATTGAAAGATTTAGTTGAACGTAAGTTGTTTCATTCGATTGCAAACTACTTTCTTCTACAAAATTTGATAAGATGCTCATTTTACGTTGACAGCAAGGCTTATAGAGATGTTTAGTCTTTTAACGCTGGCGAGAATATCATGCGGGAGTATGTTTAGGGAATCGCAGCCAGAATATAAATTTTATTGCAAGTGTCACGACGAACAGTTTCATTTTTATTAACTCTCAGGATGCTCAGGATGACATGATAAAAAGACGACAAATCCAGTAGAAAAATTGACAATCCAGTGATTACGACATATCCAAGTTAGTGACAATCCAGTAGTTACATTATTAAATAAATTAAGACATGATCAATTATTTAGAACGTTTCGGCACTCAAACTCGTGCCATCCTCAGCTAACAAATCAAAATACACGTGCTGTTTATATAGCACTGATTATAAAACCTGTTTAACTGGTCAGTCAAGACAACTTAGAAAAACAAGTGAGTGGTAAACAAGCCATGCGGGAGCTTCCCACTTTGAAGGAGAAGGTGAAAACTTACGCTGAAAAGTTTCTCCGAGAAAGGAGATTTAGATTGGAGCTGTAAGTTTCTTGCAGTCTTTCATACCAGGAAAATTTCGTTTGAGCTTATGCAGCCTTCTCTTTGTGATTAGTGTTGAGCTACACAGACGCTATTTAAATAGAAGCTTGACAGCCAGAATAGACATTTCTAGCTATTTTGTAAAAGAATCTTGGTGGAAAGATATTTACATACATGTTGTAGAAATCTGTCGATTTTTCAAATGTGAATGATAGTAATACAAGCCGTAACGCCCAGGCGTTCGTTGCATTAGATTGAAATTCATCGAATTTTCTTTTCAAATTGTGTAATCCAAAGAAATGTAAGACTACATGTTTGGTTAGCTTAGTCATATCTTAGCAGACGGTCTTGGACGGTTGGCTGTGAAATGAATATGGGATATTAGTAGTTGCTATGCTCCTTTGTATTGGTTAGGTACTGCATCGTATGCCTTGTTGAAGCAGGCAAATTCTGTTTGCAGGGACAAGAAAAGGCCCAGCAGAAACCAGGCTTCTCAATGGCAACAATGAATCTGCACAGCAAATAGCTTCGCCACTGTCTGTGTTATCAGGATCTGAGTCGAACGTCAGTTTCGGATCGGCTAGCCCGGTGGAGCTCCCTGATTCATCATCAGTGGCCTTAATTCCAGATGCTCCGAAAAAAAGCGAAGGAAATTTAGAAGAAGATTTGGAGCCAGTAGGTCGTGACAAATCAGGCAGCTACAGTAGAACGCGAAAGAAAGGACATGGCTCTTTGTCTGGTATAAGTGACCAAAACGAACCAAGTCAAAAGGATTCTTGTAGCACTGATAACGTAGATGGTAACATTGCAAAACCCTTGTCTGAGACTGGAGAGAAAACGAATGCCGATGTCATGATCGGAGCTGGGAAAGAGGATGTAGAAGTTCAAGAAAGTGACAGTAAGCAAGAGAAAATATGTCAGTCAGAGGCAGATCTCGTCTCTTCATCGAAGAGTCCTAGCAAAACTTCAACGAAAGTTGCACCGAAAGTAGCGCCGAAACCGCTCTCGCCTATTTCTATGACAAACCGCAATTCGTTTGTAGGTCTAAGTGACGATGTAATAGAACGAGCATCAACGCCAAAAGAAGACTCAATTGAGAGAGAAGCAACCAGCTTGGAAAAGAACAATAATGCAAACATATCTGGAAATACTCGAAAATTGCGAGCAAAGTTCAACGTAGAAAGTGATCTTGATCGTCCGGAGAAATCGAGGCTATGGTCAGGAAAAGATCAGGACGAGAGCCCACTCCGAGAGAAATTGCCGTTAAGCCGACAGTCTTCTGAAGGATCAGATAAAGGAAAGCAGTTAACTGGACGTAGAAGTACGGCGAAATTAGTAGAAAAATTCACAAAAGAAACAGAAACAAGAAAAGAGAGTCGAGGCTCAGGAGAAAATAGCCCGTTAACAAGAAGGGGAGTTTCTGTGCGAGAAATGTTGAAACAGTTTGAATCAGGGGATGAAATGGACGATGAAGACCCCCAGATTTCGAGGAGAAGAAGCGCCCAAGGAAATGATAGAGACTCACGAGAAGAGGTAACCGTTAAACAGGGCTCTTTGCCTAGGGAACAGAAATCTGTTGGCGCCAATAAGAGCGAAGAGAAGACTCGTAGTGTAAGTGACGGGACAAAACGAGAACCAAAATTTGTATAAGATAGTTAGATTCAGGGAAATTTATAGATACAATATTTTCATAGTAGTTAAATTTTTCTATACGCGAAAATTCCAGGAACAGAGCAAGCATGCTGAGTTATTCTTAGCATAAAATTTAAAAGGTTTTATTGTTTATGATTCGCGTCAGAATAGGAAATTTGCTATGCCAAGTGGCATTTGAAAAGAGTATTTTAAGCTAGCTAGTTGTTGCGGTCAGATCTCTCGAAGTGTCTACTATTCAGATTTGAACTCAGGAGCGAGATCTTTTATGATTCGAACTGAACACTGCTGTTAGGATTTAAGACAACACAAACTACGCGCTTCAAGATCTTTCGATTAAAGTCTGTTTGATACCCACTTTCACAAAGGAACTGGAACAAATTTGTCTCAGGTGAACAATAAGTCTTGTGTGAAAACGGGACGGACACAATTTTTGGCCTCCAAATGGTCTGATTTTTTCTGTCTACTTGTTCCTCTAACCTTGCGATATTTCGAAGGGAACTTGTTTGTGCACAAGAAGAAGTCATCCAAAGTACGATCTAAGTTCACTCCGGACGAACAACTGTCAGACGACTTATGCGTCCGATTTATTCGTCTTCCAGTTTTAAAACAGGCAGGTATAATCTGTTTGAAAGTGGATGTTACGTAAAATGCCCGCGAATAGCAATAATTGTAGTGTTTTCCACGAGTTAGTTTGCGTTATCGCACATCTCATGTGACATTTTATTTGAGAGATACTTTGATAAGGAGCATAGAATTTACGGCTAAAAATCTTCGTTTTTCCATTTACTTTTTGGAATAATTTAGTCATGCATAGCGTTCTAGGATATTGTTTCAAACTGGTCTTCAGCGATAGATTACTACATTGGGTTTTTCCTTCAAATTCCATATTCATTGTACATTTTCATACGTAAAACAACCAAATATAATATCTTATAAAGAGCATTTTTAGCGTAGTCAATATTATTCGCTTATTGTCTAAATTTAGTTCAATAGTTTTTGTCTTGATGTACCACAATAAACCGTGTGTTGCAGCACGTTGCTGCTGCTCTGAATACAAAAAATCTTGCCGGTTTCCCAAGAGCCTTAAGTCTCAACTATATCTGGATATTAGACTCACCAAGTCCATTCACTCACGGTTTTATACTGTTGTTGTCGCTTGAGTGAAAGCGACATCTTGGTTCAGGAGAGCGAAACTACACGAAAATAGTGACTCTTCACCGATACATCTTTATTACAATTGGGGCATTGGGAATTTATGATGGGTTATGCATCATTGTAACCGCCCTACTCTATGATCCCCAAAGATGATAGAAATTGTGACTTCTGTCCAAGAAGTTCGTGTGTAGTGTTTTGTCTGTGTAGTGTTCGTGTGTAGTGTTCTTGTGTTGAAGTTCGTGTGTGGTGTTCGTGTGTAGTGTGATTTGACCCATGGCTACCGCTTGGGAAATATTGCCACTCATTCTGTAAGTTGAGTTGTATTCATTTTTTGCGTCCTAAGCCATCTGGGGCATCCGGAATAGAAATTTACTAATAATGGAACCAGATTACGCATACATTCAAGAAAGCAGACATTAGGCGAAAAGCTAATGTAGCATTTGAGTTTAAATTGACCAATATCAGATATAAACTCCCTTTTTACTCCGTAAATCGTGGATTTCAAAGTATACTTTAACATATTTCGGGTCCTATTTTTTCGTCCATTCGAGTCAGGCTTTTTTTCGTTCCCATTTCGGCCTGATGTGCCAACGGACCATTGTTTTGCCTTACGAGCAATCAGCCAAACAATGGGTACATTAGAGGTCTGTTCGAAACTAGGGAAACAAGAAACCGGTGCATTCGTTTCAGCTATCAATTGAAGAATTATCATTGTGTTTGGAATGTTCATCCTTAACTTTAATTCATATTGAAATTAGTTTTAAGTTTGAAAGGTATCTAAATGATGAATAAAGCCTCAACCATAAAACTACAGTTATACGATTAGTTTCATGTTTGGAAACAATATTTTTGTAATGTTGCAATAACAACATGAACTCTTACAAGAAATCATTGCTACCACACTGTTTCTTGAGTTTTGTTTTGGTTGCGTTTCCTTTCGTATCATAAATCAAAGCATTTTTATGCAACTTTGATTTACATCACGTTTCTGCTCTATCTAAGTCGAGGGACTATCACAAATAACTTCAAACATAGAATGCGATATTTTGTGGTTTTAATAATCTTCCAGATTTATATCAAAAAGATGTTTTAGATTTTTGATTTTTCCGAGTTTTTCAAAGGTTTTCGAGATCGTGCAAAAGTTTTGATAGGCCAAAGATTTTTAAAAGAATCGTATAATAGAGTGATAGACCTTTTAGCTATTCTACAAAAGAGCCTGGATCGAGCGTTATTTTTATACATTTTTACACGCGAGGCTCGATCGAGTGGCGCTAGAGCTTCCATCGCAATTGTGCACATTCGAAAATTCTACGAAATGCATAAAAAGATCGTTCGATTCAGAATCTTCTATATAATAGCAATAAGGTATATTAGTCCAAAGACTTGATTTGCTGCTGAAGTTTTCTGGGATTTCTTGAGATTTTCGTTGAATTTTAGGATTTTATTTGGGCCTACCAAGATCTTTTGAAAATTTTGAAGGCTCTGAGATTTTTAGAAAACTTTTGGGTTTTTTTTACAAAAAGTATATGAGATTTTTAAAGTGTTCTTACAACAGATATTTTTTGCAGTACCGTTGCCCCCGCTAAAGTTTCTTGAAATTTGTTCTGAAATTTGTTTCTAGAGTGTTTTGAAATTTGAAAATTCAGATTGTGCGAAGTTTTGTTGATGACACATTTCAGACCATTGGTAAAAGGAAGTCGCTATGTCTTTGAGAAGATATTTCCATAATGGTACTACTGATCAACTCATCAGCAGAAATGAACATAGTTTTACCTTATTTTCACTTTTTTCCCGTATCATATCTCTCGGAAGGTACTTAAGTTATGTCTTAAAATATCGGAGTTATGTACTTATCGGAGTTATGTACTTAAGTTATGTCTGGAAAATCTTAAAAAATTGTTTTAAAATGTTCAAGAGGGAACAGGTAGTGAACACGAAGATTGTCGTGAAATGGTTAAGAAACTAGTAAGAAACTCCGATTACTCAAAATCTGATAATTTTTAAGAAACTTTCACCACTGGCCACAGTTCTTAGTTTGTCGTAAGAAAACAGGTGCAGATGGTTTGGATGGGAGGCACACGACTGAACTTGATCACCAACTGTAGGCCTATTGCTACAACTGGGAACTGTGATAGATGAGCCCTTTTGCGAGTCATTTCGTCCCAAGGGAAGCCAAGGGGTGGACTTGCTACAAGCCTCTCTCTCTTTTAAATTCGAAATAGTCCGGAAATTCGAATTTAAAAGAGAGAGAGGCTTGTAGCAAGTCCAGCCAAGGGGCACTTTTTGCTCGATTTTCAAATGCGTTCGTGGAAAGCGCGGGAAATTTCCCAGATTTGTGGAGCATGCCTCGTTCACGTGCATTAAGCAGGAAGTGACGCAGCACATGGCCCTGGACTGATGCAGAGGCAGCGCGTCTTCCGTTGCGAAAGAAGAAACACCACTGCTTTCTCCAGGCAAAGATGACTGATGAATCGCTAGTTGGACTTCATTTACGTTCTGTATTCTGCGTTTCTCTTGTTGGTACGAAAAGAGACATTTTTGGAGGCGTTTTGATATTCTCAGCGTTTGTGGGACTGGTTGGTTCAGTGTTTCAATTGTTCCTTTGGAAAAAGTACTTGAAGAAGCATGAAACCAGGCACAAACCCTCCTCCAACCCAGTTGTTGTTTTTCATTTGGCTTTAGCAAGTGCAATCGCTGCTTTGAGTAAGTATTCAACAGTTTTCTATCTTTTTGGGATTGGAGATCCTGACAAGCCAAAAGGAAACGAAAAGGTGGATTGTCGTGTCGTGTATCCCAGGGAAATCTTGTGCAATCTCTACACTTGGATGTAACATGAGTCGCCTGCCTTGCCAAGCCAGGAATGAATTCCTGACAGAATCTATCCTAAAGGCTAAAGCATTAAAATAGTAATGATAAATAATATAAAACTACTTTTCATGAGAGCGCCTTTCTTGATAACTTGAAACTCGCCTCTTATTGTAAAATTTGTTTAATTTCTTGTATGACTGACAGGAAAATATTTTCATAACAACTGTATTATTTACAATACTACATTACAGATGCTGTCTGCAATTAGTTTTTGCTTCCTGATTGTCTTCAGTTTGGTTTAACCGTGATTCAAGTCCTAGCAGAGCCAGAATCCAACTAGAAATGAAGGGATACAACCCACTTATCATGGTGGCTTCAGGCTGTACCTAGTTTCTTGAAAGAAATATTTTGGCACTTCTTTGTAAAACGCACACCTGCTTGCCAATTGTGAATGAGTCCTTTTGTTTTCTACTTCAAGCTAAGAAAAGAAAACATTTTGAGTTTCAGGACGCCAGCAGCTTTTTGGTTTGAAGGAAGCAAACTTTTGCTAAGGACTGCCGCCATGCTCTGCACCCTGGTGGAATCGGTGTACGCCATCCGCCAAAGACTTACGCCATTTTCTTTTGTTCTCTTGTCATTTCTATTGCTTGGGGTGACTCTGTCCGCCAAAGGTCTTTGGCGGAAAGGGGCCCGATTCCATACTGTGTCTGCAGAGTTAGATTCAGCTAGTACCCAGTAGTAGAGCTGGGAGGGTGGACTGGGGTGCATACTTCTCTATTATTCCCAGGTCATGTTTCCATTGGGAGCAAAGATGGGTACATGATTTTAGAAACCAAGTGCCACTGTGGTATTTGCTGCAGGTACCTTGCAGCAGTTAAAAAGTGGAGGGGCCAAACTGCAAGCGAAGTGAGCAGAATTCGGGTCTGAGGGCTTGTCCCTGGAAAAATTTGAGATTACCCCTTTCAGAACTTTGGAGAATTCCTTTTCATAAGACTTGATGACCTTCAGATTGCTAATTTGCTGTTGAAAAGAAGTTAATTCTTATTCAAGTAGACTGCATCTATGTTGAAGGTGATGATAGAATTTATAAGTGAATATCATTTTGTGTTTCTTTGGGACAACATACAGTATAGTTCTTTCTATTCAGACCAAAGCCATCCACTGGAAGAAATTTTCATCTGGAGATTTTATGAGATTCTTTGGACTTAAACTTGCAAAATTTTCCGGAAAACATCAAGCAATAATTACTTCAACCTCACCAAACAACAGTTTCGAAATGTGTGAAAATTCTAACCATGTCTTTGAAGTGGATGGGGGCTTTAGCCCCTGCTAGCCCAATGGCTGTGCGGTCCCTTATTTTCTGTTGATTTGAAGGGCATCCAAAGTCCTTAACTGTCATTCACTTGACACATGGCCTGTGCATTCTATAATTGCTGCTTCAATGAAAATGACCCACCCCTGCCATTTACAATCATGGGATTTAATCAACTTCAATTTTTTGTGACCAAAGTGAGGACAGCCGTAATCGTGTAATTGTGATTGTGAATGTGAACGTAATCATGTTGTCATTGCCAATGGAAATCTTTTCTATAGATTTATGTCCTTGTATTTATCTCTGTCCATTTTAAACTGGGTAGAATTTGTTTTCACTCTTGTTTACTTTCCTTTGCAGTGTCCCTTATTCCTGGCGTAGCATTGCTCTTAATCAAACCAGCTTTAAAGAAGGGAACAATAGCTTCATATATTTCATCACAAGATATTTATTGGATATTTCCAATTCAGGTATGTTTTGGCAAGAATTAAACAGTTCATGTTGTCTTATTATTGGAAATCAGGAGATTTTCAAACTGGTTTTGAAACTGCTATAAGCATGAAGATTAACATAACATCTGGAGTTCAGTTTCCAGTAGCTCAATCAGTGAAGATGAAGGTGAAGTTGCTGTTTGTAGTGGCAAGTGGTGAGATCGCAGAAGTAGAATAAGCCCAGTCAAATCCACAACCCCTTGTCGTGATGCTCTGCCTGGGATCAGTGGGATTGAGCCCTGTCTTCCTGTCTGTTCTGGCTGCAATGTCAGAGGATTACACCACTGCACCACCTTCAAACTTAGTTTTGTAACAGTTTTGAAAAAGGAAATCTACTAGAATTTATTGTGGAATTGATGGTATCAAGGGGCTGTTGACCAATATGTATTTTTATACATACAGTATATACGTTAAGAACTCTACCAGGTGAGTCAATAAAAATGCCTGGCGTTTGAAAAAATTCTGCTCCCTCAATATCAAAGCAATGATGTTGAAAACTGTCTTGTTTGATCCTCGATATGTCAAATTAGGTTCAGTAATTTACACGGCTTTAATCAGTCATTCCTTCCCGTCAAAATAAGAGATTTTCTCCAGAAAGTGCCTTTCGAAAACCTGCAAAAACAAGTGAAAACAGCAAGCGAAATTTCCCTTTGGTCTCCTTCCTAGCAATAATGACTCCTGGATGTACTCATGTATTTTGTCGTCATTGTAGAATGGAATCCCCCTGAATTAGTTATTCACACTAAGGGGAAGACTTTTCAACCACCCAAAATGAAAGCACGTGCTAAAGCGTGCTGAAAGTCATCGCTGTGAGGTAAACACATTAGGGACTTTTGTTTGTAATTTTAGCACGTTTATCAAGGTTTCTCAAAGGGACACATTTTACAAAATTGCCTACAGAATCTGAATGGAGTGACCAATTTCAGCCGCGAAAATTTCTGAAAATAATTGAACATGTTAGCTACTTAATCAAACATTGCAAAGTATCATTGCTTATATATTCAGGGAGCAGTAGCCTTTCAAATGCCAGGTGTTTTTTACTCACCCAATATTAAGCTCCCCTTTCTAAAATGCCCCTCCCCTCTGAGTCAGAATTTCAAATATGCCCCCTCTAATCCCCCCAATTATATCATATTCCAGAAATTAACTAAGAGTTTCTGTTTATCTTTGGGGTAAAAACTGTGCTGATGCAATTTGACTGGTGAAATTATATGTTGAATCTGCAAAATATGGAGTTAAAGAGGTGAAAAGCTCATCATTCCTAGGGTCTACTAGGGCAAAATGGGCAACACAGTAGACCCAGCACTGATAGATCAACATTCAATGTGTCAAGTAGGGCAGTTAGGAAAACCCTGAAGGAACATTTTGGCGGAATTTATCCAAATTTTTCACCCTACCCATTTTACCCCAAACATACGACAGTATTTTACCCCAGTAGACGCTACTGTACACATTCATACTTTCTCTTCTGCAGGTCTGTGGTGATTTTGGATACATTGCAGCTGCCCTGTGGACATTGATTTATTTGATTGATGTGTGTCTGCAAGTTCATAAAATTGAATGGTAACTATTAATAATTTTGACCATGTTGAATAAGAAGACTGTTTATGTGACACTGGCCACCAAGTTTTTTTTAATGTTTCTTGCCTCATTTGGTTTTGATACTCTTAGTCTGGACATAGTTTGTGGCCACAGATAAAGATGTGTGAAAGCTTTTACACTGCTTCTTCTCCCCTAATGGTTATAAGGAAGTTAATGCCTCATAATTTGTGATCTTAAGTTTAAATCTTAATTACATTCTAGTCATGTTAGGGTCTATCATTGGCTTGGATGGGGGCTAGCGACACTCTTCACTGTATTGGTCCAAGTCTTCAGATTTTCAGATATCAAATCTATCAGGTAAGAGAATTTCTCTCATTGATATTGCCAAGCACAAATGAAAAATGAGTTCTTGACTGCAGGGGTCAATAAAATGTTTTCCTTCCTGGTAGCAAAAGCACTTTTGTTTCTCCTTGCACAATTCCTTCTTTCCCTATATACTGCTCCATTCTATCCCGAATCCTTTCTCTCCTCCTTTATTTACCTTCTTGTTCCCTTCCTTCCATCTCTTTTTCCTTTTTTCCCTTTTCCTTCCAGGGAAATTTGATCATTTCAACTACCTTCCTGGTAGTGCCGCTACCATGTTACTTTGTTTTTTTAGCTCTGCTTGAATGTGTGTTTTATTAACCAGCCATAATGTACATTGAGGCCATCACAAAAATAGTCAACATTAAGTTAGTGCTTTGGCTGGAAGAAACTTTGGCTGGAACTTTCACGAGTTTGAAAAGGCGCAAAATTTTTGAAATTAACTTTCGTGAAGTGACCAGATTGGACATTTGCAGAAATAAACTTCCATGATTTACAGGAATGGAAGTTAACCAATTTCATCTCTTAGTGAGCTTTGAGGGAAGAAAATTTCATGAATTGCCTATCTTGGGACACTTGCTTGAATAGATTTTCGCCAGTGTCACATTAATGGAAATTTTGTGGAATAAACTTTTGCAAATGTTGGCTAAGATATGCAAAAACATGGGTTTCTCCCCACTAAATTTCCTTCCCTTAAAGTAGTTGATTGTTTGATTGACTGATTGATTGATTGATTAGTTGATCAATTGATTGAATGAGTGATTTGCAACATATTTGATGCAGTGATATTTATCCCAGGATTCCAAGCACAAGAAGCTTTATAACTTTACATAACCTTAATTATCAGAATCAGGACTAAATACAACAGATGGTCATGCTAAAAGATTTGTGATTAGAACACAGTTCATCTTGGTAAAATGTTCCTTGTCACCATCTTTAGCATAATCATCTGTCGTGGTAAAAATAGGTGATGTTTGAAACATGACATTTCAATTCATTTGCAAAATATGTTTTTCAAGTATTTTCCCACCCCACTCTTGAGAATCATTGTTAGATCTGTAAGTCTGTAGCTGAAAAATTCAATGGCGTGGTCTATTTTTTGGCGACAGACTGAACGAATTTGCATTATGCATTTCCATTAAAGCTTGAATGTTAAATTACTTCTTCTCATTTTTTTGTTCTTCAGGCAATGTATGCCCGCTGCAGACATCCCATGTATTGTAATTATTTGGATATCATTACCTGTCACACTTTTGGCTCTCAGTTCTGGTGTGCTCTATTTCATTGACAAGCGAGGTAAGAAAAGGTATATCATGCCAACAGAGTGTCCCAAAAAATTGTGCGTTGTTTGATTAAATATTGAAAAATAACAATAACATGAACAGGCTTTTGGGAAGATAGCCCTATTCCTAAGATTTTGAAATAATTTTAGACACCAGAATCTTGAAATCGGTTGGAAATTCACTGAGTTGTAACCTTTCAAAGATAATAAATATGTGACAGCTTAAAGTCAGAGACCTTGTAGTGACTTGTAATGCAAAAATCTCCAGGATCTTGTTGCTGTGTCAATGTTTAGCAGCTTTTGAAGATTTTTTTGTCTGGAATCAATCAAAATCCCTGGATTCAGACTATCTCATCATGGAGTCCTTTGATCATGTTGTTATTTTTTCAACTTTCAATCAAAACGTCAAACAATCTTTTTGGGACACCTGGAAGATACATTGTACCAGGGCCGTAGGAAGTATCTGGGGCACAACAATTCAAGGCACTGTTTTATGAAGAAACAGGGGCACGTTCTGAACATAAAAGGGCATTTCTTTGTCTTTTTTTTGCAAAATCTTGGGGGCACATGGCCCTAGTGCCTCCCGGTTTCTACGGCTTTGCATCAAACAAGATATTGCCTGTTAGATATTCTGATGGATGTTCCAAAATGATGTATCAATTTTCACCAAAATGTACCATCACAATGCACCGATTTGAATGAGATACGTTTCTCGTTTAAGCTTGCCCTCAGAAAGATTTGAAATCATGGCCTTTGAATGACTGGAAAAAATGCTTCAAAGACTTGTTTGAGAACGTCATGAATTCCATGCTTACAAGCCCATCCTTTTATTAAGGTTCTGGTACCTAGACCAATAGATGCAGTGGTGTAACCGATGGTGTCTATTTTAGGTAGCAACATGGGATAATTCATCCCGAACCAAATTGCTGCAATCTCGTCCCCAGAGTGAGTTCGTTGCTCTATGTTCATTCGGCTTCGTGATGAGCGTATGGCGTAAGAACACCCTGGGAACGAGGTTGAAATTGCTGTTGATCGTTGTAACTGTTTCTTCAGGTCTCATTTAGTGTGCCTTTATGTTTAAGTGAAATATTCGTTAAAATAGCAACTTTAGCTCGACCTCTGCACACTAGTCATCGACCTAATTATCCTATGTCAGAATTCAGCAGTATGAAACTTTTATTTGCGGAAGCGAATTCCCGAAACCGATTTTGAATGGTAATAGTCCCATCTACAAGTGCGTTTTATCTGATTAAGTGATATCATTCGGCATGTACTAGTTGTTTATAAGTTTGAGTATCTCTATGACTTCAGAGAGTGAATCTGACGTACATTTTACAATAAAGAGAACAAACTTTGGAAAATTCTGGGGGCAACTGCTCCCTTGCCCTCTGATATGTACAACCTTGAATGTTGTGTAGTCCAGACCAAGATCCAGGCACGATGGTAGAATTTCCAAGGATGGTTGCATATTCATCTGCTTGTTTCTTATCAACTCATTGTCAACTCCTATCCTCTCTCTGGCCGTCTGTTATCAATTTGTGGCACTATTCCTCGAAATTCTTTAAATTTTTACAATTTCTTTGCAAGTTGTGCAGCTTTTCTTCTCGATAATGGCAGCTCCCAGGAATGAGCTCTCCTTGAATAAGCACCTGCTTGAAAATTTCCCAATGTCAATATGCGCTAATGATGTTCAACAATGGAAGAAGCAATGAATTGGGACTTTCTACTTTTTATTTGACTTTCGAGGGACAGGAAACGTTAGAGTTTTCTTCATTTTTTCGTAAAGATTTTAGTCTCTGATTGAGATCTTGAATGATAGAAAATGGAAGACTTTGGTTAAAAACATTAACGAAATCTAATTGAGGAGTGCATCTTTTTGCCGAGAGGCGTACGAGATCTCTTAAAGCAGTAAGATTTTAGGAGATTTTGCAAATTTTTCTTGAGAGCAAAGGATTTTTGCCAAAAATGTACCGTACGAGATTTTTACGGAATGATGCACCTCTCGGAACAAATGCAGGTAACCACGTCGTCGGGCACGTTGTCAGTTCAGTGCAACATCACTCCTAGAAGCCTTTAAATACCTTGGAAAGAAGGGGAAAGACGATAAGACTAATATGCAAGGAAATGAATGCATGGAATTATCATATAATGAATCAACTGCCGAGCTGACTGCTTGGAAAATTTTGCTTAGAATGAACTCATGAAAAAAGATGAATCATATATTTCGCAAATTTTGAGACCAATAAGTTTGTGGAGAAAGGGAGGAATGGATTAATGAATGAAATTAAAAATTTTTTAAATAGTTAATGTGCATCATAAATAAATACGTGGATCATTAGCCGGCTTATTGGCGTGATGTGCCAGTCTGTAAAGAAATGGTATTCCACCATTTTAAGAAGAAGCAGAGCTCAAAAGCACTTGTAAAGAAACATGGAGGTTTCGTAATTAGGAAATCATGCCATCACAGCTGGATATAACACACCCTGTAGGAATATGCACATTTTGCTAGGTCTATCTTGTGTGACCAAGGTCACGAACAGGTAATTAAATATGCTAGAAATTTACGTCTGCCTTAAAGTAAACATTTTAGTACGGAGAGCAAATGTTGAAGGAAATTAACATTAAAAAGAATCTCTTTTTCACGTAGGTCACAAGGCACAATTTCCTTTGCCTTCGTTATTGGAAATAGACCTTTCCGCAATTTGGAGAAAGGGATTAGGGAGAGCGCAGCCCATTCTGACAGCCTTGGCAACTGTGTAGGAATCGGCTATCCCCTCCGTTTCGGTGATACACGTTTGGCTTGCATCTCGGTCGCATGTCCTTGCAAACTCGAGTTGTTTTGATTTATTTGCACCTTTCAAGAGTTGCATGATACTTGCTTGGTATGGTAAGTGTTTTCTTTAGATTATTTAGGCGTCTTGCCATCCTTCCACCCATTTGTGAGTTTATTTTGAGGCACTTTATTGTTTCTCTTTATTCAATATTGAAGTTAGAATTGTTGATCGGCTGGGCCTAAGCTTAGCCGTTTCAAAGGCGAGGCCAAGTACCTGCAAAAAAGTGGCTCAAAATACACTCACCAATAAGTGAAAGGATGACCAGATGGCTAAATAATCCAGAGAAAACACTTGCCGGTCCAAACAACTATCATTTGACTCTTGAAAGTTGCAAATAAATCGAAAACAACACATGTTTGGATGAAAAGCAACCGAGCCGCAAGGAGGCGATTCCCGTTATTTCCTGCTGTTGCCAAGGCTGTCAGAATGGACCGCGCTCTCCCTAGTCCCTTTCTCTAAATTGCGAAAAGGTCTGTTAAAGGCACTGGATCACGTTTAAACAGATTGTGTAAGCCCAAACATGGAGGAATCTGCTGACTCATGGTCTTCTATTTCGCATCTGATAGGCTGAGTCAGGACAGGAAATAAAATCAAGTTAAACGAACTGTGTTAGCAGTGGATTTTAGGAATGACACCAGATCCTTATCACATAGGTGACGTGATACACAACAAAGCTGGTATTAACTTTACGTTACTTAAAGGAACACAAATAAGAATGAAAAATAATGATTGGAGGGAGTTAACAGTCCTGTTTTTTCCACAGTGAAATCTGACATATGTTTGCTAAGCAATGCTTACTCATACCATCAACGAAATCTTATGCAACGTGTCCGAAGAAAGTTCTTGTTCTTCTTGCTGATATTTATCACTTGGTAAGTGTTTTTTTTCTGTTTATTTTTTGGTACAATGCAACAAACGGAAAACGTGCATGGCTTGCACGTTTTTATTCAGTTTTCAGTATGCTGGAAAAAGGGTTTTATTGCTAGTACACCTTGTGCTATATGTTTCACAGGGAGCGCCGATGTTTCAGTCCTTCTTCTTTCGCAGCAATCTGTCATTGCATAGAATCCATGCTTGTTGAATACAGGTTTCTGACATTGCAAGTCCTTATCTACCGTGATGTTTTGCAGAAGTATTTTGCGATGAAAATGTACATACGTATATTCATATTCCAGCACAGTGGACTGTAACATGGATGCACTGCTACTTTTGCAGTGTCTGAGGTTTGCAATCTCGAGGAAACCAGGTGCAAAGCTATCCACTTTTGAAAGATCACGACGAATCGTACACTGGGCCGATTTTGAAGATGCATGGCTTAATCTTTAATTAAGATCCAGAATTAAATTCTAAGATATTTTGTAAATTTCCGTGTCTTTTCTTTCTTCAGCTACAAACGAGTTTCATGACATTTTTTTGTCTTTGAAACCCAGGGGATAACTTCAATAGGCAGATGACGGTGGTGTTTCATGTTGACTTGTGAAATAACGCCCTAAAATTTATAGATTTTCCAAAAACCATACTCCAAATTTGCGGGCCATTCATGAAATATACCCTAAAGTTGCGACTAAGATTTCAAATCTGACCAAGTATATGAAATTAGATCAACTTTAATACCCTAAAGAATTATTCTCCTTGAATGACCCCCCCCCCAAAATTTATGTTGATTTGTGATCTTACCAAAGATTACACCCCAGAATTTATTCTATACGTGAGAAAAGGCACCACAAATAATGGCTTGCCCCGCACTGGTATGTATGGTAGTTACCCCCAGGTCTGAAAAACTGAAAGCAATAAAGAATATTGATCAAATTTTCTGAAGACTTGACATGAATGGACGAAGAGAACAATTTTTTATGATGATTTGAGGATTTAAAAATCAGTTGATTTTAATCTGCTGCGCAAGTGTTAGTAGTACATGCCTTAAGCCGGATCTCCACTAGGCGGAAAAATGTCGAGCCGCGAAAAGTAGAACGTATTCCTACTATTCGTGGCTCGAAATTTTTCCGCGGCGACAATTCGATCAGCCAATTAGACTGCCGGAAATTTTTCCGCCTCGACATTTTTCCGCCTAGTGGAGATCCGGCTTTACAATAACATGAAAATGCTTGACATTATCAGACCAATTTCCCAGGCCTAGATATCGCTAGTATCAGTACTATGGATAATGACATTCTTTGTCATCGACTTTTGTTTGGAGATCCATCTTAGGTACTATTGAAAACAGAGTAATACTAGATGCGAGGATGTCATTCCTCAAAAATTCTGGCCGATTTGATTGATACAACAATGTCATATTAGCAGCAGCAGTTCCCCGTTAGTTTTGTGTTGTGCTTTGTTTTCTTTTCTTGTTTTGTTCCGCACTGCTGAGGTGGATTGCTGGGATAAAACAAACACTGTAATTTTCTTACTCGTTTTAAATCCACGAGATGCAAAGCTGTAGTCTCTTTGATCTGTAATCTGCCTTAGCATTGTTGTTTTGTTATCTATTTTGTATCTTGGTTTTGTAGTTTTTTTCTTCATTTGTTTATTGGAAACTAATTTTGAGTTGTGCTAACTGGTATAAAGTTCATAGAGTGGAAAATAGTCGTCATCCATAAACAAGAATAATATACCTCCCCCAAAAAGACGTTGTTATTTGATGTAGTTTCATGTCGCTTTAGTTTCAAGTGCATAGACGGCACTAGCCTGCGTGCAGACTATACCCAAGGAAAAGGTATAGTCTGCGTAACGCCGCCCACTTTTGTGTAGTGCGTGCTTCAGCATTTATTTGATAACAAAAAAACGTATTGTTGTAACAGCCAATAACATTGCTTTCCTGTGAAACGAGGAAGCAATCAGATTTGAGAACAGCTATCATGTGATTAAATCTCAGGTTTCACTTTGTTTTCTAAGCAAACTCAATTAGCAACACAATGCTCTGGAATTTTAAGTACCCTGCGGCAGACAATAGGCAGACGCTAAGGAGAAAAGGCCATTCAAACTGCTATCGAAATGGAATGCTGACGCATACAATACACAAGACTGAGCGGCGTTGCGCAGACTATACCTTTTCATTGGGTATTGTCTGCACGCAGGCTAAGACGGCACTTCTCGAAACTGTTTGATATGATTCAAAGAAGCATTGCAAGAGTTGCAAGCAAGCATAAGCGTACGAGGCCGGGGGGGGGGGCGGGCAGTAGGCGGCAGCCCCCCTAACTTTGGAAAAATTATCGAAAATGAGCCTCACTCGGGCAAAATTTTGCCCTTGGTCGGGCATAAATGTTAGTAAACAATGGGCTTTGTGTTGGGCAGCCCCCCCTAGATTTTTTTTGCCTCCCGTACGCTTATGCAAGCATGAAAAACATCAAAACAGATTTTGATTAAATTTTCATATTAAAACTAATGTGCAATGGTAAATATGTTCCTCTATAAATAAAACAAAGAAGTCACTTCGACACAGCATTGTTTTGTGGTGAGATTAAAATCTTATTGTAACACAATCCTTTGGTGACTCAGTGTGCAAGTTCAATTTAAGTGAGATATTTTTAGAATTTTTGCGCTCTGCAAATGCAAGCTTTTAACCTTGCACAAATCCTTTAACAGTGTCCATAAAACGTTATGTCGACTTTTATTTTCTTGCAGCTGGATCTCAACAGTGACTGGTGGTGTATTGGTTCTTGCTAATTATGGTAAAACTATTCAAGAGGTTTTGAGCTATACAGAAGTAAGTGGAGCCACTATTATATTCTTCCTCGAAACTGATTTAATATGTAGCGATCTTTACACTGTGAACGATCATAAAGAAGAAAAGAGACAACATCTTCAGAGTGGTAGCCTGTGTTCCAGACCCCTTTGAAACGAAAGGAAAGTACAGAGTGGAGGCTTCGAGTTGATCTAACTAGTTTCGGACACAAGGCCATCGTTGGAACAATGTCAAACAAATGGCTGGTTTTAAACATATTGAAGTTATATAGATACAAAAACAAAAGTCTAGGTCGTCTGCTTTCTCTAGAAGCCTTATACATCAGGGACCTAAATCCGGAACTGAGCACAATGAACGAGTTTAGGAACAAAGAGTTAATTATCAAGTTATAGCGTGTATCTTATCTTATTCTCTTGTTTTACTGTAGTTTAAGGATTGCCTTTTGGTTTATAATCTCTGAGGACCACATGTGTGCTATAACATTTTGTATAAAGTATAAAGAATCACATGGTTACCTTTTGTGACTTATTAACTGATTATGAACGCAAACTTCCAAATATATTTTATCATGGTGTACACTGAAATTTTTTTTATGTTTTGATAAATTGTTATCACCCAATTCTTTTATCTGAATTGCTCTAAGGGAGCTTTAGGTAATTTGCCATAATGCCTGAGAAAGCATTCTCGATATCATCATTATTTTTGGAATTGCAGTGTTTTCGTATTTTATGAAAGGATGTACAGAGATGAGGTATCCAAAGCCTTGAAAAACATGAAAAGCTCCGTAAATTTGAAACTGATTGAGGAAAATCAATATGACCAATACAAAAAATACTCAGTTTTCGAAGGTCTTCGATGTTGCAATTTGATGACGTTACGACTTCAGAAATTAGCATTGCACAAAATGCAGCGCTAATTGCATTGAAGACGAGGTCCATCTGCTAATCTACTGTGGTGCGTACCAAAATTTATGGCGACAATATCTGAGTCAGGAAATCATGCAAATAATCAACAATCTAAAGGACAAAAATGAAGCATTCAAAGTGATAAATACTAATAAAGACCCAAGCAATATTCTATCAATCGCAAAATATTTGAAAGAGGCATTTAAAAGCAGAATGGTTTTAGGTTTGGTCTCGTAGCCCATTCGGTTTAAATTTTGTTAATATGTTTCTCTTTACTGTTCGTTTTGTTCTTAAGTAGTTTTGTTTATTTATGAATTTTGTTTGTAGTTTGAACTTTGTTGATGTAAATATTTTAGTTTATTTAGTGCGTAGACCATGTACCGCCGGTATAGTGTCGTTAAAAAAAGAAAGAACTTTAAATGCTGCGCATTGCGCAATTGCGCATAGGTTCCAAATCTTCAAATCGACATAAAAGGCTGGGTGTAAAATTCTATGACCTATTTCTTCTAACTGAATAGCTTAAAACAAACTTTAGCTATACTTATCCATAATTCTACCGTTGGAGTTTTCAAAAACATTGAATAATTCGCTGCATATCTTATACCTCAGCTGATTTGAAGATGTCACGTCATCAAATTTCTTAATCATAAACCACAAAAGTGACAAACTTTTGCTTGATACCATATTGCAGACATCCATAAACTATGGTTTCCTTGGAAGTTATTTCAGGTTGCATCAAACAGTGTAGAAATTAGGATGGTTTAAGTTTTTTTTGAAAATTTTTCTTCTGCAGCTGCTGCTCGCATAATTTAAGAAAAATAACGGGTGTGGGGATAATTACATAAAGCAACGGTTACATACTGCCCATAAGGATGGGTTTTGAACCTCGAAAATCCTTAAAGATGGTCCTCAAACTTTAATTGCGCCCCTTGAAATAGGTAGCTTTTTAAATTGTAATAAAACCTGGCCGAGTTTATCTTTAAGCTGGATTTTCCTCGTTGCTCTGAAATTTAGTTAGTGGTAATTTCATCTTCAAGTTTCACGTTTAAAGTAAAATGAAACTTGGCTTATGGGAAGCTCAATATGCTTCCACCCCCTCCCCGAAGACCTTATAGATAGGTATGAAAATCGTCAGGAAATCTTAAACATGTGTATTCCTTCAAAAAATTGGGCAGCATGTTCCCGTCGTCCTAAGATTTGAATTACCCCCCCCCCTTCCCCAGGGAAAGTGATCTTTTAAAAACATTATATATACTAAGTCAACATTTTGATTTTATTTTCAGGCAATGCTACATCCATTACAAGGTGCATTCAACTACTTTATTTTCACACCGCTTCGCTCTGTCCAGAATGTAACAGCCTCATACCATTCCGGTAGAAAATCTCCACTATTAACACGAGGGACAATACAGCAGATTTATGGTACCAGTTATGAGAGCTCACTTGGAGATAGTTTGGTTCAACCAAGAAGTGTTCCAGTTGTCTCTTCATTTCATTTTACGCCGTGTTTTCTTGATGATTCTAGCCCGCTGTTGGCATCCTATCGTGGTAGTAATGATGTGTTGGACTATTCTTTTGACGACGAGCTAAATAATGGTACTTTATTAGGAGAGGGGGATCAGGATTCTTTTTGAAAGATTCCGCATCAAAAGATTTGCTGAGAAGACAAACTTTATGTCGACACTTTTAGAGTTTCCACGTCAGAAAAATCTAATGAGAAAAATATTTGGTAGGTAAAATATTTAAAAAATTTTCGTAAGGAAATGAGGGCAAATAAACCAAACAAGAATGTGCTGGTTTGAAGACTTCTTTCCTTGCTTTCATTTTCTTACAAAATATTGAGAAAAAAATGTATTTTGATGCACGTTAAATGTTTCTATGTAAAAAAAAGTAATGAAAAAAATTGTAGTTCGTAAGATAATGAAATTGCTGTAAAGCAGTAAAAATATTGCAGTAATAGTAGTCTGGCTTGCTGAATTTTATATGATAAAAGATTAATGGCTCAATGTAAAGGTTAGTTTGTGTTGATGTAATATTATTTGGGGTTTAAGTCACGAAAATTCAAGTAAGTTTTTAACCAAATTCTCCCTCAAGTTTCTTGTGGGAGGAAAATGTTGATCCTGCTATTTCAAAGGAAATGTCAGAGGAAATTTTTGCAGATACAAGTTAATTATAGACTTCAGGCTTCCATTTAGCTGTTTGCAAGGTTTTGCCAATATTTTGTTCAACTTTTAATTACGTTAAAAAGTAGGTTCTGTACTAAGTGTCTCTCCGTAAGATGTAAACTTAACGGTTGATATGATTTTCACCGAGATTCGCTCAAAATTTATCAAATTATGAGCTTTGAAGTTAGGATGATGCTAGAGGCCATTCACAAGTCGTCTATGTAATCTTTCAATGCAGAATATCAATGGACTGTTACACTAAAGATAGTGGTAGGGAACTTTTCATCGAGATACATTGCGGTCTTTGATCGAATTCCTATAGAATCGTTAAAGACTCGTAATCTTGGTAGAAAGTTCCTCGTCGCCATCTTTAGCGTAATCGTCCATTGGGCTGCATTTTCTAGCCCTCTGAAGCTCTGCCTAGAAATTTTGTTGAAAAGGAGAATTCGCAGTTGTTTGAAAATGCAATATCACGCTGACTTTTTTCGAGATGGAAGTGTTATTTTGAAGATAAATCTGTGTACTTCACAGAGAAACAAACCAAACATTCATATCTCTTACGATTGCCTTGATATATATGGAGGGTCACTTTTTAGTGGCTTTGGTGAAGCCACCAAACAAATTGCAGAAAATGACGCACACAGGCCTAAACAAATTAAATTTACCGATTTATATACAATTTTGCAACTGGGCCTCTTCAGTTAATCATGATCTCATTTCAGATAGTTAGTAAAGCATTAAGGAAGGTGTGGTTAATAGTCTGATTTTATATTCTGTTCTGCCATGAAGCTAATTTTCGTGCGTCTTGATAGCAAGGAATGATGAGTGGTCTGAAGATGCAGATTTAACTGACTTTTTAAAGCTCGTAGCTTGGTGAGTTTGACACCAGTTTTCATGATGATTAATACTTGATGTCTGATGAAAATAACTGATGAAAACATAGTTTATTGAACAATCCATTGTTCAATAAATTATGATGAAAACTAGAGAGTGTTCTTTGTTACCCACCACATTTTTAGTTTTCATAGCTAAACGAACAAGCTCGTTGGATTGGCTGCTTGAACTGTTTTTATCGATGAGACAGCATAAAAACTGATTCGATTTGATGAGTTTGTTGCGTTGTGTAAAGACTTGAAGCAATGTGTTGCCTTATTTCATCGCAAATTTTTTCTTGATTTTTATGGGTAAACTGAGTTCGCAAGCATGCTTGAAAAAATGGTGTCTGGTGAACCCTAATAGAAATACCTTTCAGTCATAACTTGCTTTCTTATGCTTCAAGATATATATAGAAATAATTGAGAACTAACTTGGCACATCAACTGTAGCTGAATTGAGGTATGAATGTGTAGTTTTGAAAACTTCTGAAATTTATTTTTCTCTTGGTTAGAACCGTGAAGTAAAAATTGTGTTACTTATAGTTTTGTAGCTGAGAGTGTTGAAAATAGTTTTCGTGTTTCTCGTGTTTCGTGTTATTCCTTATTTGGTGTTTTCGAAATATTACCTCGACTGTTTCTGCAGTGGTAACTCTTATTGAAGAAAGCTCAAAAACCAATGGCCTTCAAGTTTCTGCGAAAGCAATTTTGTCCCCAATAAATGGAGCACAGATTTGGATAAAGCCAAAATAGAATTTTTCTAAAATAGAGCTTTTCAGTCATATATTTTTCAACCTCGGCGCAGGGCCGAAGCCAATGGGAGGGCTGGGGGGGCGGAGCGCCCCCCCCCCAGCAGACCATTTGTCGGAAAATTTTGCTCTCTTGTCGGAATTTTTGTGTTCTAAATAACTGGTTTTGGAGGATTTTGAGGAGAAATAATGGAGAAAAACATGAATTTTTTAGTGTAAAAACATAAATTCCAACAGAAATTATTGAATTTATGGCATATTTTTGATTGATATTAACTAATTGAGTTGATTTCAACGTTGAATTGCGAAATGTGGCCAAATTTTAGTTACCGCGGAGTTAGATCGGTACAACTGTTGTTGTTGCTGTTGTTGTTGATGGTTTTTTCGTCGGAAAATTTTGGTTTTTCGCCCCCCCTACGCAGGCATAGCTGGTATCGGCCCTGCCTCGGCGGCTGCGTGGGCCACGAGTTGCCTTTTTTGAGGCTTGATTTGAATGCTGCTTAAGGATATTATGCTTCTCTTCCTCTCCAAATACCTTATCGGCCCTTTTTACGCCGGCCCTAATTTAACGCCGGCCCTTTTTACGCCGGTCCTAATTCTGCCAGTCCCAAAATTTGCTCTAACGCCATTTAGGGCCGCCTTTAACGCCACTCAAAGAGCAAAGGAAAGGAAATATTGATAATGGATATCTTTATGGACTTCTACGTCGTTTGTTCTACTTTCTTCTCTAAAAAGACGCGATTTTAATCAATAAGAACTGTTTCGTTGTTTTCTAAAACTTCTCCTTCATCCGACTGGACCTTTCTTTGAAATCCGTTTCAGGACATTGACGCGGTTGATTGAACATCTTAAAGAACCTTCACTCTACTTTTGTATTCTGTTTTATTAATATCTTGAGCAAATCTATGGCCAAGGATATAGAAAACACCTAAAAATTTTCTTCTGATCTGAAAAGCTTTTGATTTCTTCTACATCTGTTCCAATTCATGTTTGCACTACTAATGTCCAGTTTATATTTTTCATAAAGGACAAATAATTTAAGCTCAGGGGCCTAAAATTACCTGTCCTGTATGAAAAGTACATAAAATATGGTAGGTACTAGCAAAAATATGCATTAAAAATTAACGCCGCTTTTCGAAAAAATTATAATTTTTTGGCCCTTTTAACGCCGGCCCTTTTAACGCTGGCCCTTTTAACGCCGCTTAACGAAAATTAACGCCATTTAGGGCCGGCGTAAAAAGGGCCGATAAGGTAGAGCCGAAATAGCGTCGGAAACGTTTTAACTCTAGGCAGTTTAGTTGGAATCTTCCGGTGATGATGTCAGGTTTCGCCCCTAAACGTTATCCTAATCGCACTTTCACACCCACGCACTTTTCCTTCGAATTTTCTGAACGCAACAACGCAACGTTCTATTTTGCGATGAAACGCAAAATCTTGTGGGAGTCGTTCCTATGACGTCACTACACAGCTTCTTTGGAAATCATTCACCCCAAAGACATGACATCAAAATACATATCCATGGCCAAAAGTTATTGGACGATTGATCAGAACCTCGATATTTGCTAGTAAAAGGCCCCCCCTTCCCCCATGTCAATGTTGTTGTAAGAGATTGTACGTGAAATCAGTTCATAAACCATCTGGTCATGGGAAACTACAACATTGACACCGGGGGGAGGGGTTTGGAAAGCAACAGAGGGCTAAAACTGTAAAGAGGTTGTATTTATTTCCTCTTCAGTAGCTGTCCAGTAACCTTTTGGCCACGATTGTCTCCAGAAGTGAAAATAGATATTGCCTCACAACTGTTCATATGAGCCACAAAATATGTCCAATTATCAATCAATTGGTGGCTTTTACAAGAATTTCAAAAATTTTGAAAATTTTATTCATTTTAAAAATCGATCTGACGTCATAGCAACATGACGCAAAAGCAAACCTTGCGTTTGAAGACAGCGATTGTAGAAAGAAGGCATATCCTCGGAAATTCTCCGCTGATAAAAGACTGCACATGCAGTATTCACAAAAAAGGCAAAAGCATCAGAGATGAAAAACAATGCTTAATAGCTTGTTAGCAACGGCCAATATTGAAACAATGCCCCATATTCGCGGATACCCGCTGTATATAAGGACTTTGTGATCTCTATAAGATCCGTGCCACGAGTTGCCACGAGTTGCCAAATCGAGTTACCATTTTACTTGTAGGCTTCAGTATGGACTTCAACGAGTTACCACGAGTTACCATTCTTTTTTTAAAATAATATAGTATATTATTTATAAAAAAAGAAATGGTAACTCGTCGCTTCCCATACTGAAGTCTGTAGAAAAAATGGTAACTCGTTATGGTAACTCGTGGTAACTCGTGGACAGCCTGACAAAGGTGGCAAAGTGTCGCTTAAAAATTGTCCTGAAACTGTTAGGAGCAAGTCTAGGTATCATTGTTAGCTATACCTAATCATGTAAAGCAATGGGGGCAACTTGGAATGTACATGTGGTTCTGTACTGTTATTTAATGAATGAACTCAAAGATTGTGCATTGACTCAAGGAACTAGAAATTTCTTCTTACGCCGTTCAATTCCGTCGTTAGTGGATATATCGTAAGCCCCTTTGCTAAAAGTGTAACTCTGGAGACTACTTAACAAACTAACATGGCTTTCATCATGGTATCATCCGTATTTTCGATGTAAGAGGAGCAATTCCTAGCATTGCATTAATATCTCTACATTCAGACAATCGTGGCCAAAAGTTATTGGACGATTGATCAGAACCTCGATATTTGCTAGTAAAAGGCCCCCCCTTCCCCCATGTCAATGTTGTTGTAAGAGATTGTACGTGAAATCAGTTCATAAACCATCTGGTCATGGGAAACTACAACATTGACACCGGGGGGAGGGGTTTGGAAAGCAACAGAGGGCTAAAACTGTAAAGAGGTTGTATTTATTTCCTCTTCAGTAGCTGTCCAGTAACCTTTTGGCCACGATTGTATCTACTGCATCGTATCTATTGTTGTTTTTGTTGCTATTGTATATCAAATAAACAACAAAAAGTATTGGACTGGCCTTACATATTTGTCATGCTGCTAAGGCCGAGTGCACTGGAATCTGGCGGGCCACAAACAGCAACAGGAAATCTCACTGTGACAAATCCAAACAAAGGTGCGATGTCAAGGGGAAGCAGGAAGGTTTTATTTCAAATGTGAAAGAAGGCTAGTGACAGAAGCAACAAGTTCAGGTAACAAGGTAATTTATTGCTATTCGTTTCTCCCGAACTTCAAGGAAGTTTTGTCAAAGCCTGTCCCCGGAAACTTATCTCTTGACTCTGGCGCGAGAATTCAAAATAATATGGCCTAAATTTAGGCCAAGAAAAGAACGACGGGACAGCAAGAGAAGACTGAGGACGAGGAGGACGCCCATTTGACAAAATTTAGAGCTTTTTATCCGACGTTTCTGAAAATGATCAGGCATTGTCTGTTATAATAATTCATGACTCAATTTATAACGATTAGATATTGTTTCTTATCCCCCACTGCCAACAAATTTGTGGTCATACTTTAAGGGATCCTTGTGTGGATGCCCACTTCACTTGCAGCAGGCACAGGCTTTGCAAAGAGGAACTCTGTGAAGGTACCGTCTTATGGCGTGGCCTATCTTAACACTTCCTAGCTCAGTTTTACTGCATACACAAATAAAACGAGTTACATTTACACTGATTTCAATGGTTTTATCACAGCAGGCTCATATTTGTGTGGCATCCACATAAGGTAGAAACACAAGTTCATACATTATTAATCATAAGATTCCTGCGCTTGACTTTGTAAATATATTTGTTTGACTTTCACTTTCTAATGAATTTTGATTAAAAAGCTGTCGTTTGTTTTTGCAATGTTAGCATTTACTTGTATAAAACAAATTTGCTCACTCACTTTAAGACAAGGGAAGGTGTAGAGGAATGTTGATAGAAATTCTCAATGAAGTTTTGTGGGTTTCAAAACCTATTGTGGATACTTTTGAGATAAGTTTATAAATTCTGACTGTGCTGTTTCATTCTGTGGTTATGGTGTCAAACCTTTACAAAGATAGACAAAATTATTGATCAAAGCAGAAACAGTTTATCCAAGGGCCTGCCAGGAGTAGACGGTGTTAGCATAGGTTTCAGATCTTTAAAAAGCTGAGTGTAAAATTCTATGACCTATTTCTTTGAACTGAATGGCTTCAAAGAGATTTGAACCATTTTACAGTAAATCTGTCATTAGACTTTTCTGAAATCTTCAATGTTTACAGAGTTACAGTCTTTTTCCTCTCTTTTAAGATTTCAAGAAAAGTTTTGAAAAAACTTAAAACTTAAAACCATCATAATTTCTAAACCTGTTGACAAAAGATCAAATAATTTTCAATAAAACCATATTTTCTGCTCCAATATGGTATCAAGCTAAGCTCTTTTACTCTTCTGGTTTGTGATTTAGAAACTTGATGATTTCACACCATAAAATGAGGTTAAATATAAAATGGGCTTAATTTTGACAAATATTCAAGATTTCTGAAAAGTCCAATGGTAGAATCATAGAAAAATGGCTAAAGTTTCTTTCAAGTCATTCAGATTAAAGAAATATGTTATTGAATTTTACACCCACCTTTTTGCACTGATTTAAAGATTTGGAGCCTATGCTGACTGGGGTGGACATATCTTGTCCCCCAATTCCCCCTGTGACTCTGTCACTGCCACCACTTGAGCACTGCAAGAAGGGGTGGCAGTCTCAGGTCTTCTTCCAGACTGCTATTTACTGTATGTTGTTTATGCCAAAGATCTTCTGGGCACAATTTCTAGTATAACAAAGGAAAAACAATAGAAGTTGTATTAAAACAATGGCCATGTGCACATCTGCCATTCAGCTTTTTTCAAACTGATCAGGCTGGTTTTTCTTTACTTCTGCATTCCCGGCACTTGGCAAACATCACTTTGCCCAAAGGTAACACAAATCTGCAGGTGGTAAAAAAGTAGATAGCTGGGTAAGCTGGGGGTAAAGGCATAATCAGTGAATGAGTTTCATAAAAGCATGGGGGGGGTTCTTGGCTAAATTTCGGTTAGAGGGGTGCCGCCCACAGTTCAAAATGTAACCATTGGCTAGACCAATTTTTGTGAATGATACCCTTGGCTAGACTAATTTTTCCTTCAGAAGTGCCCTGAATTGGCATTTTCTAGGCAAAGCTTGCCAAATTTTCGCCTTTTTTCGACCAAAATTCCAAAAAAGTTGGGTTTTTCTACCAAAATTACTGAATTTTAACATCTCTTTGACCAAAATTCCCAAAAAACATACCCTTGCCTAGACTTAACTTGACTTAAATTGCTAAAAAGTACACCCTTGCCTAGACTAGGAGTCCGAAAAAGTATACCCTCGCGGGCGGCACATCCTCAGGTACCTCTAGTACCTCTACTATGGAAGAACCCCCCCCCCCGTGCATAAAAGTCATGATCCAAAGATTGTTCATGCTGCAAGTATTGGACTGACCCACCTTGATATTGCAAGTATTAATTTAACAGTTCAGGGCATCTGTAACCCACTTTCATCTTGTTTGACCTCTTAGGCAATTTTCCATTGCATTAAACCCATCCTTACAAGGGCCACCACTTTCTGTTGGTGAAATATAATTAGGTGACACCCACTCCCTTCAGAGTCATTGCTTAACCCTATTACTGTAGGGTCAATCGGTGATCGGTAGCTCACATTCCTGTAGGGGGGGGGATTTTTCCCCACAATGAATAATGCCTCTAATTCAATAAATATTTGGATAATGGCAAAGTTATTGATGAAATACGTTAAATGTAGTTGAAATATATTAGTACTATGTGGACTTTATCTCGCTTTAACCACATTTTTTGCATGTTTTCAATGGCCTCATGATTCGATCACACGTGACAAAAATGGACTTAACTCCCATAAAAACAGCTGCTGAGGCTAAAGTTTAGCTTATCTTACTCCTCTTTCTATTAGCTTTCGAATGCACACAACGGAATCAAACAAAAATTTATTTTTTCCAAAAATTGGGTCACATGAGTGATGACATCATATTTATGTCACATGTCAAAAAAATTTTTTCTTCTAACCATGATAATGAGGACCTATAAATTTTAGTCACATATCTATGAGGATTTATCAATAAAAAAATTGCCTTGAATATCAAAACTTTAAAAGTTTTGAGGGTGGGGAAAAATCCCCCCCCCCCTACAGGAATAGGGTTAACTTTTATGGATCTGTTATGAAATTCCTTCTGGAATGTCATACCACGGAAAAAGTCAGTAGAAACTTGGATGATAGCATTTTAACAATTTTATGCCAAAAAATATGAAGTGCCAAATGTTTCAATTTATTTTTAGCTTATGTTTGGTTGTGCCTCATCCTAGAGCCTTTGCTAAGCAAGTGATTTTCAAAATTTTGCAATATCCAATTTCTTTAATTGCTGATCAAACTTACCTACTTTTGTTAGACATTCTGCTGATGAGGAACTGGTCAGTTCATTGAGTTGGTCAGGTGCTAATAATTTCTTAATACTCAGCTCTCAGTTGTTTTCTTTGGTACTAATGTCCTGATAAATGCTTTTATTTCTCTGCCTCAGTGAAGAAATTCTGCCATAATGGGAAACAAGCATTCTCATCATAAAAAAAGAGGTAATTACATTCCCCCTAAAGCTGTCGTTGAAGATGCAGAAAACAGAAGTGGCAGCCATTTAGAATACCTTGAAGGTAAGCCATTGTATCATATATAATATATATGCCTCTATTAGCAATAAAAGTGAGTCCCACGTTTTGGTAAAAGTGAAAAGAAACTGCACCAACATGGAATTGAATGAAAATAGATGGTAGACATTTCTGGTTATTTTGACATTACAAGATTCATCCCCCCCCCCTCCTACCAGTCTTGCAACCACTCATTCTTGTTGTCTGTTCCATCCTTTTGGCATTACATCACATAATAGATGGCGCCTCTCCATCCACATCTCAAGACAACAACGAAATCAGACCATGGTCTTTTGAAAGACAAATACGTATTCAATTTTATTCCATAGAATAAGAGACAACTTGAGAAGGCTTTATTGACGCTATGTCTGACGTGTTCATGATTGTGTAACGAGACGGCAATAAGCCACATTCCGACATCCCCACGCACATTTCCTCAGAAAGAAAGAGGGAAGGAGAGATATCGTAAGGCTTTGATTCTTTGAGAATAGATTCCGCTACGCACCAATGAAGGTAAGGGTGTGGAAAATTTGGTCACCACCCAGCAGATCTTCAAAAAGCCAGTCGTATGATACTATATATAACCGTAAAAGCCAGGGGACTGAGGGTGTGGGATGGCAGCCCATCAGATTGGAAAAATTGTTCAAAATCTGCCTAAATCAGGCAAAAATCTGCCCTTAGTCAGGAAAACTGTCCATAAACACTGAACTTTTGGTGGGCAGCCTCTATAGATATTTTCTTGTCATACACTTATATCCAGCATATGATCCTTAAATTGTCACAAGTATTGAGAGCAAAATAACACGGTAGGTTGCTGCAGCTGCAGCCACAATAACATTCAGGTTGAATAAAACACTTTGTTGGTCAAACAAACAAAATATGGAAAATCCTCAATTTCAAATTAATATTAAAAGGAGTAATCTGCTAACACTGCAAGGCTATTGCAGGAGCAAAACAAATTTTGTTGTAAACAACGTATTTTGATCACACAGTCACAGGTAGGTAGGTAGGTTAGGTAATCATATTTAACGTGGCTAGCCTGCGAAAGTCTGAGAGAGACTTATTTCCAGCAGGGGCCACGGATGTTTTACCATCAACCCACCACGGCTACCAGATTTCCCTCACATGGCTCTGGTCGACCCCAGCTAGAGTTACGGACAGCGATCAAACTGTCCAGCATGGGATTTGAACCTCGCCCATTCTGAGACCTTTAGTTTACGAGTCAGTTCCTTAACCACTCGGCCATGCACTCTCATGAAATGTTAAAGGTAGTGGTAACAGAGCCAACAGAAGTAACTGCAAGGATGAGAGATAGCAAGACAGGCATCAATCTTGCAATGCCAAGAGAACACTACTATATTCTCATTGGTAAGTCCCTTTCATTGCCAGATGGACTTAAGATATGGTGAGTGCGAAGGAGACTCTGTTGTCTGGCAAAGAAAAAGGGTTTGCAAGCTGGCGCTAAGAGAGTTTGATGGGGCAATTTGTAATATGCATTCTTGACTGTTTACTTGAAAAGAGTCTACATGAGACTGACCTTTTTGTCTTCAATATGTTTGGCAAATCTCCAGGGAAACTATGGCATGTGTCTTTTGTTTTATAACTCAGGGACTTAATTCCATCCGTTATTTCAATGAACCTTCCCAATGAGAATAGGAACAGCCTTTTTTGACTTTTGTCCCACATTTTGTTTGGTTTGTTGCAATGGCGAAATCTTTCACTCACCATTGCTAGTCTAGTTGAAAAGTGTTCTTGCCTCCTGGGCAGAGGGCTGTTTGATAATTTCCTAGGTATGCTGCTGGTTGGTTAAGCCATTAGTTTATTTGTTTCTACTGTATGTTCCATCCATTTTCAACGGTAGGTTTCAAGACATTGATAAGCACAGCTCATTATGGCAGTGTCCTGGTAGTTTCTCTTGGCGGGAGAGTTGACAGCTCTTGTTGCAATAGGTACTGCGACAGATTTGTTAGGATTGGGATGCAAACAGCTGGCCTTGGGCCAATGTGCTACAACTGAAGTGGCCTTTTCATAGACTTTGGTTACTGGGGAGGATAGGAAGGAGAGGGACTCTTTCCTCTCATCTTCAGTAATCTTATTCTGCGTGCAGGGTACAACAGAGCCATCCCTGTACGTATCAGCCGCTGCATGTTACAATAACAACTTCAATAGATTCCTCGCCGCCATCTTTAGTGTTTAGTTGGTTGCCTTTCTGCACAGATAAATGGATCGCTTCTTAACCCAACACCTCATTAGCAACTAACGTATCATATCGTCTTAACAGCATTCCATTATGTATTATTCAATTTACAGGTCGTAAAAACCATGTAAAAACTGTTTCATTGGATAGAGTATTTATTCCCATAACCTACTTTCCTCACAGAAGATTTACCATTATGCAATGCATCATTCGTCATTCGAATCCAACATCATTCGAAGTTTCAAGCTCTTTATCTCCCTCACTTAAATGTTTTTCTTGCCAAATCAATACAGCTTTGTAAAAATCAATTATCAGATATTCCTGGATTAAACATAGCAGAACTGGACACACCATCTTTATGGAAATCCAGATCTGACCCAAATTGCAAATAGGATAATTATGGAAGCAACAATTAGTTACATTAAGGCAACGAAGAGATTCAAGTGAAGCACATTCCAAAAATAACAAAGCAGCACTCCCCCTCCCCATATTTTCTTTTTGTAGTATTAGCAGTAGTTGTTTCTGTCTCTCATTTGATGTTAGGTGATTAAAACTCCAAAGAATATTTGTTTACCATTCAATGTGGGTGCGGGGTAATGGGTGGAAGGGATTCCTGCTGTGTGGCTGGATGGCTGCTGCCCTTTGTTTTTCTCGCTTGCTATCCCGATTGGGGTGGCGCGGGTGGCAGGGGGTAGTGGCTGTTTTGTCTGCACATGGGGGTCCCATGCTCATTGACTTGCACTCGTTTTTACGCATTGATAGCCTTGCAGGGGTCATTGCCTGACATCAAATGTGAGACAGACGTTAACATTGTTTTTTTTCTTCTTTTTTTGGAAAAATGTAAATATTTGAATTGTGAGTGTCTGTCATGGTGGGAACTCCGATGACCTAGTGTCTATTCCTGCCATGACAGGCACAGTAGCTGTAAATGTTTTGTGTTTATTTTAATGGATTATAAAAAAAAAATCAATTCCTAAGTTGTGCAGATTTAAATGGTAAATCCCTGGGGATATGGATTGTCATTTCTATGCTGAATAAACGTGATCTTTAATAATTAATGAATTCTATTAGTTGTATATTTCTATACGGTAAGACTCGAAATTTTAACGATAGATCTTTGATTATTGAACTATTTTGTCGTCAAAGCATTCGATGACATTCAGAAATCTTTGAAAATTCTGCCGGTTTCGATTAGCGGTATAAATGAATTATTTTCAAAACATTGTGCTGTTTTGAAAAAGTACTGAAGCATTTCTTAGTTCATTGGATTTGTTTTGTCATGTACTTTTTACAATCCCGTCGATGAAGGAAGACCAACAAGATTTCAACTTTAGTGAAGCCGATTACCAAAACAGCAAGCCTTTAAGCTCAACGTTAGATGTTAAATTTAGGGCTTAATTAAGACACATCATCACCGTAGTGAAGAACTGATGGATTGATGCTAATTTTATGAAGAGTTTTGTGATAACTAAACCATAATTCTAAGCAGATACTGTGCCCAGATTCGAAGATTATGAGGTTTATCTCATCCTTTCATGCCGTTAGTGGAAGAGCAAAGTTGGATGATGAAGTCAAAAAATCAGAATTAAACTGAAAAAGGAGATGAATGAATGCTAATCTAAGAAGAGTTTTGTAATCACTAGAACCATACTATAAAGCAAATACTTTTGTAGAAATTTGAAGGTAATGAAATTTATCTTCGTGCCGTCATTGGAAGCTCAGAATTGGATGTTAAAGTCGAAGTTTCAAGAAAACACGTCAAGTCAGATTGAAAAAGAAGATGAATGAATGCTTATCCGAAAAGAGTTTTGTAATTACTAATCCATAAATATAAGAAGACACTGTGCAGAAATTTGGAGATTTTGGAATTTATCTTCGTGCCTTAAGTGAAAGTGCAAATTTAGATGTTAAAGTCAAAGCTGCAAGAAGGCACGTCAAAGTCAGGTTGAAAAAGAAGTTGAATGAATGCTTATCCGAAAAGAGTTTTGTAATTACTAATCCATAAATATAAGAAGACACTGTGCAGAAATTTCGAGATTTTGGAATTTATCTTCGTGCCTTTAATGAAAGTGCAAATTTAGATGTTTAAGTAAAAGCTGCAAGAAGGCACGTCAAAGTCAGATTGAAAAAGAAGTTGAATGAATGCTTATCCGAAAAGAGTTTTGTAATTACTAATCCATGATTATAAGAAAACACTGTGCAGAAATTTTGGAGATTTCGGAATTTATCTTCGTACTGTCAGTGAAAGCTCAAATTTAGCTGTTAAAGTCAAAGCTACAAGAAAGCACATCGAATTTGATTGAAAAAGGAGATTAATGAATATTGATCTAAGAAGAGTTTTGTTCTTGATCTTGATCTAAGAATCCGTGATCTTTAGCAGCCACTTTGCACAAATGTGAAGGTCATGAAATTCATCTGCATGCCGTCAATGGATGCACAAAATTAGATTTTGACTTCAAAGCTTCAAGAGCACACATTAAAATTACGTTGAAAAAGAAGGCGAATGAATGCTGATCAAAGAAGAGTTTTGTAACTGAGAAAGCATATTAGGCAGATAGTGTAAAGGGTAAAGGACTGCAAGGATTATATGCTTTATCCATATGCCGTCAATGGCATTGTCATTAGATGTTAAAGTTGAGGCTTGAAGAAAAGCCTTTGAATAAGACTCCAGAAGGTATTGCATGAATGCTATTTTAAGAAAACTATCAATAACGAGATTGCAATTTTTAAGCAAATACTGCGCACAAATGCGAAGATTACGACGTTTCTGAACATGCCGTCAGTGGATGCGCAAATTTAGATGCTTAGAAGAAGACAAGATTTTCGTTTTGTTACCTAGCAGAACTTATCCTCGCACTCTTTCACTGTTACGGAGAATTTCTTTTAACTCTGCACAGTCAGAAAGCATTTTGTATTGACTTCATAGAGCCATATCAGTCACATATAATTCAGGAATCGAAATTGCCGACGCAGTCTTGCAGAGAAAGTGGATGTAGCTGAAACATAGATGATTGTTGCAGCAAGCGCAAATTTGAATTCTGTAAACCAAACCTATCAACGCACCCGGCAGTCGTTTTCAGTCTAAATTGGATTTACTTGAGCTTAGAAAGCTGGAGTGCATTTTCTATGGAGATGACTATTATGGAGGATTCATAACTATTAGGGTATACATTTAGATTCGCAAAGGCAGTTGTCAAGTCTCAAACATTTCTGGATAAAGAGTGATGATTAAACTAAACTAAAGAGTGAAGGCTTTAACGCTATCCCAGAGCATTATTGTCGTTGCCGGACTTTTTCCTCCAGCTTTGCAAACAGATTCTATTAAGCTGAAATATAGCTGCTGTAGAAGGCAGTTTGCATTTTTTCAAACTTTCGGAGACAAAGAAGAACGACCGAGCGTCTAGGTTTGCGGAAGACTTGAGAGCCGTCTCTTTCCCAGACATAACTTGTGAAATCTGTCAGAGTACCTGCATTTCTCCGTTTTTTAAGAATATTGAAAAGTTTTGTTTTTCCATCTCTGAATATCTTGGCAGAACTGGTTGGAATTTATCCCGTATTCAAGAAAAAGGAAAAGAAAAGGTGGACCAATTTTTGTCCGAAAAAGCCTTTGTGACATATTATTCTGCAAAGGCCTCGAAAGTGTTTCCCTTACAGCCTTACAAAAGCATGGCAATTGTTGCAGCATTTATTTGAATGCCTCTACATCACAGACTTGCCTTATAAAGTCAAGTAGGCATTGCCCGAGCAATTTGAGGCAAATCGAATCAGTGTACTAAGAGAGGCTGTTAGTTTGCAGCACCCAGCAAGGGATTTTGGACAAGATTCATGCGAACGTCGTTTAAGGGCTAATACGTTGATCAGCGATATATCTTTGCTTGGCCCACTGTTTTGCAGGCATATTCTCGGTGGACCTCTGTCGACTATTTTGGCAGCTCTGTTTTTTTACAAACAACAACATTGGCTTGTTTGAAAACAAGATTATTCAGGACAAAAGTGGTCACTTTGAGATTGAGACAGTTCCTTTAAATGTACTATCATTGGCTTGTTAATAAGCGTTGTTAGATACTTTTGGAAGTGAGATGCGGAGACAAGTGCTTTAAGATATCACCAGTCATTTAGGAAGTTATTGTAACAACCTAGCATCCAATTTTATGCTGGAAAACATCTCCTCTATCGTCGTTGTTTTGAACTAGCGCAGGAGCGTGTATTCAAAGAATGATAACAACGTGATGGACTATTTGGAGAAACATCGTCATTTCGCAGAATCTGCTGCATCATTCACAGTTTGTGGTTGCCTTGTTTGAAACAGGCAGAGAATCATCATAGCTACGTCACACAAGAACGATATCTCGCTCTCAGGCTCAATATTTGTAGAACTAACACTCTTTAGCTTTACTATAGTCTTGCCTGCAAAAATAAAGTCTTTGTTTGAAGTCAGTTCCATTATACCTGCATATTTTATTGAACCGGTTTCTAACTGGAATTGATTGTGTCCTGGTGTCGTATCCTGCAAGTTGTTTGCTACCTGTCTTGATTTGCTGATATAATATTCTGATCCTTTGCAAACCAAATGAGTTTTCATTGTTCAGACAAATAGTCTCTGGATTATTGTTTTAGCCGTGCAAACTGGAGAATATTTGAGAGTGTTTTTACCTGCATGCGCTGCAAATGTATTTTTCCTGTCGCATTTGGACAGTGTCAACTTCCCATCATAATATTCTTGTCCTTTGTGAAACTAATGATTTTTTCAGCCTTTTCACAAATGGAAGCTGAGGATATCTGATAGTTTGTGGGCAGCTAATGGAGCTTTGTACATCGCATTGGTAAAGTTTTTTTGGGACTGTCTCAACTTGCAAATATATGTTCTGTTCCTTTTTACACATTGGTGTAGGATATTTCTTTTATTCTCACGAATAAAAACTGTTTTTTTTGCCATACATGCTTGAAAATATACTTGCTGATTTTTTCATCTTGCCTTCGAAACAAATGGATTTCTTCAGTCGCATCCTCGAAGTTTTGTTACTGTCTTAACTTGCAATAACAATGTTCTAGCCGCACCTTGCAACCTCAGATTCAATGACGTTCGTATTTGTGTTTGCAAAGGGAAATAGAGTCCATATTCGAAGGCTTGCAAACAGAAAGATACCAGCATATTTGTTTTAACCTGTCCAGTCAGCCAATTGATTATGTGCTATTAACTAACCCTCTGTACAGCTGGGCCTGCGAGACAGCTATTGCAGTCCTTCCATAAGGAAACCTTTCAAGAAGAGTTCATCAGCAAATTTCCATATTCTATTACCTAACGTTTCAATTGCCGATTCAATGTTTTGGGATTTTCTCTTGCAAGTGAATGCACGATTTTTATGGCTGTCAATAATTAAAAGGTCATTAGTAGATTTAAAAAGGCTTCCCAGCAAGTGAGCGTGTAACTCTAATAGCTGTTGCGTAAATTAAGTGAGAGGACTTCTCAGGTCTGCAAATTGCAGCCGTTCCTTGATCCACCGGGAGTGGAAATATAGCTGAGGAAATCGAAGTGCCAAAGCATGACTGAAGAAAGGATTGAGTTATCAACAATTCTACTGGCTGTGGCATAAATGTTGGTATGAATGTTCTTGAGAAAGACGCCCCCCCCCCCTAGTCCTCCAATAATATATTGCAATCGTTTCTTGGTGATCAACAATTCAAAAGCAGAAACAAAGTTAACGTCAGAGTCAGAGTGGGAAAAAAGAGAGGGCAGAAGTCGAGAAAGAGGAGAATCGAGCTATTGATTAACTTGACTTGAAATGCCTGCAGCATAATTTTTTGTTGATATTCAGGGAATGCTCTTATCCTTGAATATGACGTTGCAGCTGCTTTTGATATTATAGGCGTAGCCAAGAAGAAGTTAGTGCAGAGGCATTGCTGAGGAAGAGCTAAACTGAGTTGCCAATCAACACAGTATCTAACTGTTAATGAAATTACGGCAGATTAAGTGTGGTTCTGGTCACTTCGAATACCTGTTCATTTAAGAATGTAAGTTGCATTTTGATGCTTTTGTTTTTGTTTTTGCATCTATATGAAAAGATTGGAGAGTGAATCACTGCAGATAGAAGTCTTATCGCGCTGTTTTTCGAGCTGCAAAGCTGCAAAATATTGTCTTCCTGAGAAGAATGTTTGGTAATATAGTTACTTCAGATTTCGAGAAAGACCCTTTATTGTAGCATGATAAAGTTAATATATTTTGCATGGACCTGATGGGAATGTTATTTTTGATGATCAGAGATCTAACCACGTACTGATTTGGTAGGAAGCTACAAAGCAACGCGAAGAGTACCTGGATAAATCGCTGCATGAGAGCAAGAGAAAGACATTGAATTTCAGCTTGATGTTTCGCAAATTTTAATGTCATTGCAAAACTTAAATTAAGTCTTGGCGAATAGAGTTGTAACCTAGTGTTCATTTGGTATAAAGCTGCAAGGTAACCCATTCCATTGAAAATTACTTAGTTACGTATTTGCATGAGCGGAAGAGCAAAACTTTGGACTCCAGCTTGATATTTCGCAGATTTGTTTGTTATTGCGAAGCTTAATCGTGTAGCTACTTGTTAGAAAGCTTCAAAATAAGACTGCGCCCAACGACGTAATTCTGTAAGTGACGCTATGAGAACTAGTAGAAAGCTCTTAGTTACAGTGTGATGTCGCACGAGGTTTGATGCCCAGACTAATCCTTCGACTTGATTCACGTGTTGAAAGCTTACTAATGCTTGTAAATGTTAGAAGCTTGGAAAGTATTGCCTTTACCTACGCATTTGATGGTGTGTGAGCCAGCAAGGTCTCAAACACAGTGCCAGTACTGACGTTTCAAACGGATCCAAGCGTTTGATCTGTTGAACTCCAACAAATGCTTACCAATGAAAGAAGCTTGGAAATAACTCTTTACAGCAAGCTTCACTGCGTGAGAGCTAACACACGAGGCTCTGATATATTATCAATTTAGATGTTTTAAACAGACTGGCATTTGAGTTTTGGATTGCTAGCAAGTGCCTGCTAACGTTAGAAGCTTGTGGAGATAGTTCCTTTTACTGCAACTATACAGCATGAGTGCATCAGAAGGCGCTGATACGGTGCCATTCTTGATGTTTTAATCAGATTCAAGCATTTGATCTGTTGAAAGCAAACAAATTATTATCATCATTGGGAGCTTGAAAATAGTTCTTTACTGCGGAATCCACGACATAAGAGCTTGAGGATGGCTCTGATATGGTGCCATTCTTGATGTTTTAAACGGACTCAAGTATTTGATCTGTCGAAAGCAAACAAACTCTTATCATCATTGGGAGCTTGAAAATAGTTCTTTACTGCGGAATGCACGACATGAGAGCTTGAAGATGGCTCTGACACATTGCCAATTTTGATGCCTTGAACGGACTCAAGCGTTAGCTCCTTGAAACACTGATAGATGCTTATTGGCATTGGAATTTGGCAAAATAGTACCTTTTGCTGCAAATTAGACCATATGAAAGCTATTACAACGCTGTCATATAATATTGATTTGATATTACAAAAGGACATCAGGCAATTTTCTTGATTTGCAGAATGTTTTGATGCGTTTGCAAGTGCATGAGAAATGCTGTCTTAAGCAATATTGCTATCAGAACAAGGAGAGAGATGTTCTGCAGAATTCGATGTCTTTACTAGTGATCGAATAAATAATCTTTAGTCATCATTCCTGATCCCTGTATGGCCAGTAGATGTTTCTTTGTACTTATAAGTGGAAATGCTGCACTATTGACGCTATGTTTCAGTCAGTACCTGTATAAGAGGTTGGCAAAGATTCAAGTTTTATTGAGATCTTGTACAGATTCTGATGTTTGTGCAAAGACTTAAACGTGCTTACTGAATTGTCAAACGTCTTCTTAGATTTGTAATCCAAGATAATTACACAGCATTTCGTTCTTTAGGTTAACAGTTCCTTGAATAGCAACGAGACTAGAACAAGTCAAGAAATTCAAGACGGTGTTCGTCGTTGCTTTATTAATCAGCATTGAATTAATTCAAATGATGACGAACGTTCGCCCCGGGGCTCAAAGTGCATCGACAGATCTCCGATACTGGATGCCTATTTACTGGCCGGATATTTTTAGGACAATCGAGTCGCTAATTTTCAAGAAAGATCGATAGCAATGCTTGCCTTTCTGTTTATTTGGCAGTGATGTGTTATGGAAACTGATGGTTTCTTCACTGTTTTAACATTGGAATTCTAGAGCAAATTTAAGAGCCTTGCTCAAATTCGGAAGTGACCGAGTGAACGCATTTCGGGAAGCTGAAGAGTAAGGCTTACATATTTGCTAAATTAGCTCCAAATTAGCGCCAAATTAGCAGCGATCTTGTACGAAGTTGATGGCCTGTTTGAATGACGGAAACTTACAACAAAAGAGTAATGTCAGTTGATTTTAGGTGATCAAGTATCGAGAGACCTCAAGAGTAAGATTTGTCAGTATGTTTATTCGAAATGATATTCCTACGATTTTGGAGACCTACTCACGTTGAGTGGAAGACCCATTCACACGTCTATGAGATAGAGAATTGCAGTGAACGCACTTCTACGTTTGTTTGAAACGACTGAATCACCGAAACCATAAGAGTAAACTTTGCTACTTCGCCTAATTTGCAGCGATATTTCTACGATATAAGGATCTGTTTACACCTTTGCATGTCAAAAACCCCTGTGCTATGATTTGCTGGTGTGTTATTTTATTTGTTCGTCGCTCAAGACAAGAATTCTAGATTTTGAAATGTAGACTTCTAAGAGATGATCTTATCTTGATACTTTGAAAATTATCAAGTATGTGGTTATCGAGGAAGCTCAAAAGTAAGTAACACAAACCTGTGTGCTTAATCCAAAGTGATATTTCCGCGTCATTAAAGACATGATTACATCGTTAGATGGCAGAAACTTGCAGCAAATGAACTTTACTTCAAGTCTTTAGATTATAGTACAGTTGATTGCCGTAGGAAGATCCAGAATAACAGAATTGGAGATATTGGAGACAAAGCTAGATATATAGAACTCTTGTATCGTCAAGGAAGATCGTCGTACATCGAATTGAGGGTAGAAAGATAACATTGTTACTTTCAGAGCTCAATTGACGATTCAACTACACACAAAGGCTGAAACGATGGTCCAGCTGATTGTGGGGAAAGATCAACAGTAACATCAACAATAACATCATCGGGAAATACTGAAGAGAAGTTGGAATCTGGAACCTATCTTGCAAGATCACGATACATCGACTTGAGGCCAGAAAGAAAATGTTTTTACTTTCAGCTTTCAAGCGACGATTCAACTTGACTCAAAAATTGTATTGCTGCTCCGAAATCTTCCGTGCCGAGTCAATTACACAAACAAACTCTCGAGTGAAAATAACTGTTCAATGAGCTGTTCCAAACTGTAAATCCAAGTTCCCTGAATCAATTAAGAAAAAGTTATTGTCGAAATATATGATGAGAATAACCGTTAGATTTTAGCCGTTCCGAGCTGAGAACAATGCTTTTCTGAATCAATTACGCGAAAGTCATCGTCGAACTTCTCGATGAAAACAACTTTGAATTTTATCTACTCTGTGCTGAGAATCCTAATTTCCAGGATTTGATTAATTCAAATATTTACAATGGCTAAAACTTATTCTAACGGTGGGCAGGTGATGCGAAAGACTTCCATCCATTGCACATTACTCGAGCAGCACTTAAAGGCGGATTATAAAGGTTTGTAAATACTTTCTGTTGTGTCGAAAGCAGCCCAGCCGAGTTCCTCTTTGTTTTCATATTTTTATCAAAAATTTATATTCGTCGTCACAATCTTAATCCAATCGAGTCCAACCAGATGGCCTCAGCAAATTTTTAGGTTTTCAGCATAAAGTAAAAATAAAAGTTCAAATTTGCTACACCGGGAGAGTAAAAAATGTTTTGGAGTTTGAAAAGTTTCCAATATTCAAAAATTTGATTGATATTGGGTTTTTCACTCTAGGAGATCAAATTAGATTCATAGATTTTAATTATGATGTCAGCAGCTGTCATTTATCAAAATTGCATGTTCTTGATCTTTACCGAGGAAATCGAGAAATGATTTTTGGCCAATCACTGGCTTCTGAGAGAAGCAAGACACAGGGGCGGATCCAGCTCAAAGTTGAAGGAGGGGCAGCCTGAAAAGAGGGCGCCCAAAGGACGATGGAAAAAAGCGCGCCGAAGGCACGCGAAAATTTTTGGACTCCTGATTGAGAAAATTCATTAATTTTTGTACTAAATAACGTCTTGACTTGTACATTTGCCTTACATTTTGATAACAAAATTTGAATAGGGGTATCATAGGATAACGACGAAGGGCGCATTTCTAGGTAAAGAGGGGGCGTAAAGCTAAGTTTTCATCGTGAAGGGGGGGGCAATTGCCCCCAACTGCACCCCCTAAATCCGCCACTGGCAAGACATCCAAAATCATGAGTGAAATATAAATTCCTTTTCGATTTCTCCAACCTGGGTCGGAGAGGTTGTTTATATTTTATTACATATGGGACTCAAGAAATAGCACTTGCTTTCCACATGCTTGCTTTAGATGAGCGACTGAGAATTATGACGTCTTGTGTTAGTGTGGATTCAGTCTCATGATTTTGATAACTGTGTAATTTAGGTGAATATCTTTGACAGGCTGGCATGGTCGACCATAAAATGTTTTGTGGCAGGCAGATAGATATGTTGTATGTCTTTTGAACTGTCTGTATATCTTTCACTTGATGAATAGAATGACATAAGGGTTGCACAAAAGTCGATTCTTTCACGCAAAATGTCCATTGGCCATTTTTAAAATACCCCCATCCCCCTCCCCCAAAACGTCCAATTGAAAATCGATGTAATTCTTCCAATTACGAGGAAAATTTCACACCGTTGTTTTGCTGTATATCAAATGAGCCTAAGTGATTTTGAGGTCGTCAGCGACGTGCTATCCATGACTAGACTCAACACAACTGGCGTCAGAAAATGAATTCAATTCAACGGAAATGTCAACTCAACGGAAACAGTAGGGGATAAACACAGGCTACCTTCTGGCTCCTGACCTAAGTTTCGTATAAACAATACGGGTACACCACTGCGCCACAAATCTTTTAATATAACGAATATGTAATTTACCGACTCCTCAGAAAACTTATTTTCTTTCAGTATCATTTACAGAAATGCTGGATTGTAGTGCAATTGCTGTTTCAAAACAGTGACAGCAGGAACACCTGTTTTTTGCCGCAAAATTATGTCATAACCTTTTTGAGAGTTGTGTTGTTTGAAAGCTTTTGATGCCGCCTTTATCTTGCAAATATCAGAACTGAACTGCACAGAGCGGAATCCTTTATGGACGTTTTTATCACAGGAAAAGTTTTTTTTCATTTCGTTTTGATTTCGCCTTGGTTAAATGTTTATCAGCATGTTCAGATTTTGCACGAAAACAAACAATTTTACGTTCTCAAGATAAAAATTACAGGTGTTCGGTTTCTGTACCACGAAGGCAGAATAAGGCAATTCGTTTACTATCACGGAGAAAAATCGCCCATTTTCTGATATTGCTAGGTTTTTTTGCATTCGGGTTAGTGTTAAGTTCAAAGTTCTCTCGTCAGTTGCTACTTGGTAAGTAGAAAAAGGTGTGATAGCTACCCGAAAAAAGTAGTGCTGTTTGAAAAGTCACCAAAAAGTTATCATGATAAGGCCAATCTTCAAACTTCTTTCTTGGCCAATTAGATCAAATTACAAACAAATTCTCTAGGCATAAATGATCCTTTGATTAGTTTGAGAATTAGTGGACAGTACTGTTTGGGGCTGCCTTATTATGAAGCATATTGCAAAAAGCGCTGATGATTGCCGGGGTAATACCTTTTTAAATTTATTAATAAGCTTCTTGTTTGGTCATAAATGTCAGAATGAAATGCATACTATTACTGCAGACTTAGATGATGATGAGATCTCATCAGAATGGCACTTAGAGTGCGTTCACACGATGCCGGCACATTTTGAAAACGGTGAAAAATAAGACGGTAGCAAAATTTGGGCTAACCTTCACACGATACCGGCACAAGTTGAAAACGATAAAATATTCAACGGTAGCTAACTCGGTACAATCTCTCCAAGAAGTTGATGCCAAGGAAATGAACCTGCACCTTAAAGGGAACAGACATAGTTACATCTCGCAGCCGCTATAAATAGGCTAGAGAAACGCCCACAAATCCATTGTTTCTTTAGCCACACAATGAAACCGGATGTGACAAAATTATCGAGTACAACAGATTTTATTTTTGACCTGGCCCGGGCCAGCTTTTAACTATTTCGATTGCCTTTAAGAGCTGTTTAGCCTCATTTCGAAAGCGTTGAAAAATGTTCTGTTTTCATCATTTTCGAGTATTGACTAGTGTTGACACGATGCTATTTTTCAAATGTGCTGGTTAGAGTTACGTTTTCAAATTGTACGATTTTCAAAATCGACCGGCAAGAAGTTTGCTATCTTTGTGTGAATGAGAATCCAATCCGTTGCTTGTTTCACTGTTTTCAAGATGTTCCGGCTTCTTGTGAATGCAGTCTTAGTGCAGCTCAGAATGAGATTTTCCATTTTGTTATTTTATGCACTGAAAGGAAACATTTTATCGTTTTTGAATGTATCTGAATCATTAACAAGGAAGATCAAGACTAACATTTTATGATAGGCTTGATAATCAGATTTTGGCGATTTTTCAAACGAACCTACTTTGCTTACATTGTGAGTTCATCTTTCATTGGTCCGAAGCCAGTCTTGAATGGACGATTGCGCTAAAGATGCTGGCGAGGAACTTTTTACCAAGATGCATTGCGTGCTATAATCGATTCGTCACAACCTCGTTCCCAGGGTGTTCTTACGTCATACGCTGATCACGGAGCCGAATGAACACCCTGGTACACTTCGATCACATTTGCCCAAAAAATGGGCAAATGTGGAAGCCATTATGGATTTCATCGTTGGCTAGGCAACACCAAGCGAGGGAAAATGGCCGATGCTCTGGCGCTAATTCTGCTCAAGATTAATGGAGAAATTAAAAACAAACACTTTGAGTACGTTATTTGAACCTTTTCGAAGGTATTTAAACAATAATCTGGGGTTGGCAAGTGTGTTTAATGTGAAAATAAGCTCGGTTTGCTTTGAGCGAAAATGGGCCTAAGTTGCAAATTCGGGAAACTTTCACCGCAGCTTCCAAATTGAAATTGCTCGTTATTTTTCGAATTTCGAAAATAAGTTGCAAATGATGGTCGGAATAGGTAAAGAATGTGGTTTTACGTCGAATTTTGACATGGCGAGGTCGTTTACCCAGCGCAAAAAGGAGTTACGGCGCAAAATGGTGAACAGCCAATCAGATTGCTGAGCGGCCTCTTGTATTCCAGAGTAGAGGTAGAGCAACGAACTCACTCTGGGGACGAGATTGGATTCGTCAAAGATTTTTACTTCGAACGCAATACTTGGTAAAAGGTTCCTCGCCGCCATCTTTAGCGGAATCGTCTAATCGGCATTAGAATCGCTCTGTGGTGTACGTGCTTGCTATTGCTTCACAGCAGTACGTACAATTAGCTAAAACCTATAGAAAGATCATGTACCATTTGCTAAAACCTGTAATTCTCATGTAATCCTGATGGCAGGAATCCCAGGTGATGGCTTTTGGGTCAGCCTTTCGTTGAAGAAATTCGTAGGTTGTATAAAATGCTTGACAATTGTTCGATTTCGATAGCACCTTGGGTTGCTTTTCCCTTATTCATCAGCTATTGTTTACATATTGTCTATTTCGGTGCATGTGAGCACCAGTAATCCTCCCTTGATTCAAGAATTTCAATGCAATGAAAATGCACCTGTCAGATTTTTTGTAAACAGAATTGGCATGACATTCCTTAGAAATGATCAATTATTGCTTCAAGGCACGAAAATCTTAATTAAAAACCAAAACTTTTGGGTCGATAAATTTTCTATTAAAATGTTTATCAAGAATTTAGCTGCATAAATATGAAAATGTTCGAAAATTTGCGACGCTGAAATTTTTTTCTTTAGATAGAAGCTTAAGTCTAATACAAGCTGTGAAAACGATCAAGATGTTTCGGTCGAGAGAGTATTCACACATGTTGATGTTGGATAAATTAAATCCAAAAGTTTTAAGTTGACAAATTTCCTGTTGAAATATTTACAAAGAATTTATCTACCGAAATATAACAGTGGACGAAACTTTGTCAGGTCGAACATTTGAGATAAATGCCTTTCCGCATCTACCCAGAATTAGCCGTTGTAGGCATGATTTCTATAGTCTGGAACACAACATATCTTCATGAACAAGCGAATTTCTTTGCCTAGAGATAAGCCGATTTTTTATAGCTACAGGTTATTGCAGATTGCAAGCACACGAAATTAAGAATCAGAATTTAAACGGCATGATTTTTTAAACAATTCACCTTAAAATCCCCGCAGAGGACCCATTTGCAGACTTGACTGCTTAGATAAGGAATGTTTTTATTTTTGCATTAATTTTGCTTTGTTGATTTTAATGTTGTTATCATTTAAAAAAGCAGTGTTATCTTTTTGCTATGCTTTACATCAAAATTACGGCATGAAAGCTCATTCCATCCAAAAATTTCGATGTTTTTTCGGCGGAGAATTTATCCACCGAAGTTGCGATATTTCTACCGAAACTTTCTTCGCCGATGTTCATCTGCTGAATTCTTATCCAATGAAAGTTGCCTTCCCGCAGAGTTGTGTGTTGTTTAGTGGTCCTGAGACAGTAAAACCCCGCAAACAAGAACATAGCAAAACAAGTACCTGCACTGATTTTGTGAAAAAATACACCCAAAGATAAGAACCAAAACACCAATGTTCTTATGAAATCGTACACTTAATTAAGAAATTTCATCATATCAGTGCAAACAAACTTGCAACTATTGAGAACTGAACACCTCTAACAGTTTTCAGGAATATCCAAAATATTTTATCAAGCTGTATGATATAAACTACTTCATCAGCAACAAGATACCATACTCTCTAATATTTCGATTCAGTCATTCCACCCTCAATTTTATTAAACACATGCAGAATAGCTACATATTCATCATAGTAATTAGTGTCCTTGTGATCAGAACTACACCCTGAAAATGTCATAAGTACTTCATTTGTAAGAACCTAGTCGATATGTTTTTTAGAAAAGTATGTTCTTGTTTTGTTTGCAGGGTTTTACTGTACTGCCTTATGTGCAGAAAATCACGAGTTTTAATTCTATGCCGACTGGTTTTGGAAGTGCCACTCTTCATGTGAACTTCCTGATGCTTCTCTCCTCGAAGGAAGACATAGATTATCCTAAGTATCAGGCATACGTACGGTTGGTCTTCAGGAATAATCCGCTCTTCTTCAAGCAAACCAGACTTTGAAAATACTGATTTATGAAAATCGTCCCAAAGGCTTATTTTGAAGCCTCTGCTTACCAATTTTGTACTTGTTAAAGACTTCATGATCTCACTTATTCTTGGGTTGTAACATTAGGTTTCTTCGAGAGCAAATTCTTTATCGGAAATATATCTTCTTACAGACCAAAGCCTCATTAGATAATTCGCTGTGAAGACCATTCGATGAAAAAGTTTTTAAACCGAAAGCTTGGATTTGTTATGATTTTTCAATGAACAGCTTTCAGGGCGCCGATGTTATTGGTACCCTTCGGCCCTCTCAGTTTTTTGTAGTCTTATTATATGAACTTTATTGAGTTTTCTGGTTCCCTAGGTGTTTAATCGCGTGTCGAGTTGTACGGTATCACACCAAACCACACTGATGAAAGTTTCTCGAATTTTCTACCTTATTTGAAAACCAATGTCATTAATCTTGTTTGCATGCGATTAGTATTTCTGTAATTTCGCACTTTTATTCGCGATTTTTTCTTGCAATTATTTTTGTGATCCGTATCGAGAAAGCGATTGCACGTCAAATGAGCGCGTGTGGTGATCATCGAGACCTTCACGTTGGTTGTGTGGATCAAGGGTTGCTTCCACGTTAGATAAACGTGTTCAGATATCAATATATGGCTATGAATTATCATTTTAATGCTACGGATAAAGACTTGTTTGTGAATAATTTCACTCTGAGGAAGGAGAGCTCAGAATGTCTTTCTCTAATTACGCATGGAAACTTGGTGCGGAAAATGTCACATCAGTCTGTGAAATTACATAAATGGCTTGAAGTCGACTTTCGATGTAAGTGAGAGGGCAGAACTTTCTGGCTTTATTTGTTTATTTAGACGCTCAATTCTTTCTGTAACTTTCTCAACGAATTTTTTGCTTTCATATACCGCAAATTTTTCCGTCTGTTATTATGCATGGAAAGTTGGTGAGGAAAATGTCACGTCAGTCTGTAAAATTAGATAAATAGCTTGAAATCGACTTTCGATGTAAGTGAGAGGACAGAACTTTCTAGCTGTATTCTTTATCTAGAAGCTCAGTTCTTTCTGTAACTTCCTCAACGAACTTATTGCTTTTATAAACCGCAAAGTTTTCCGTCTGGAATTAGGCATGGAAAGTTGGTGAGGAAATGTCACATGGAAAATGTCTGTAAAATTACATAAATAGCTTGAAATTGACTTTCGATGTAAGTGCAAGGGCAGAACTTTCTGGTTTTATTCTTTTTTTAGAGGCTCAATTGTTTCTGTAACTTTCTCAACGAACTTGCTGCTTTCGTATGCCGTAAAGTTTTCCATCTGTTATCAGGCATGGAAAGTTGGTGAGGAAAATGTCATATCAGTCTGTAAAATTACATAAATAGCTTGAAATTGACTTTCGATGTGAGTGAGAGGACAGAACTTTCTGGCTTTATTTGTTTGTTTAGAGGCTCAATTCTTTCTATAACTTTCTCAACGAACTTTTTGCTTTCATATGCCGCAAAGTTTTCCATCTGTTATTATTCATGGAAAGCTGATGAGGAAAATGTCATATCAGTCTGTGAAATTACAAAAATGGCGTGAAGTTGATTTCAGCTGTGAATGAGAGCAGAATTTTGTCGCCTTATTTGTTTATTTGAATGTTTCATTCTTTATGTAACCTTCATATGCCGCAGGTGTAAGTTAAAATATCTCTCTCTAATTACGCATGGAAAATTAGCGAAGAAAAGGTCGTATCAGTTTGTCAGTTTACACAAATGGCTTGAAATAAATTTCCGAGTGATGAAAGGCAGAATTTTGAAGCCTTTTTGCTTATTTACATGCTCAGTTCTCGTTGCAACGAAAATACCTTTCTCTAATTACACATAGAAAATTTTGAAGCAGATGCCATTCAATCTGTCAAATTACACAAATTGTTAGAAATTTATTTCCTATGTGAGTGAGGACAGAATTTTGTACCATTATTTGTTTATCAAATTGCTGAATTCTCTCTGTGACGTTTTCGTTAAAACAATCATCCTTCTCTAAGTTTACGCTTGGAAAGTTAGTAAAAATGTTATATAAGTCTGTGAAATCGCATGAATATTTGAGGTAGATTTCGATGTGAACTTGGATAGAATTTTCTAGCTATATGTGTTTGATTTACACTCTTAGTTCTCTTGAGTAAAGTAAGCTAGAAAGTAACTTTCTCTAATTACGCATGGAAATCTACTGAGCAGGAAAAATGCCAGGCATATTCTGTGAAATTACTCAAACGGCTTCAAGTTGATTTCCGGTGTGAATGGAGGCAGAATTTTGCAGCCTTATTTCTTATCCATCACTTCGTGATGGAACCGAAAATAAAGTATTTACCTTTTAATTTTTCGAGAATTGACACAAGAAAAGCACGTATTAGGAGTATTGGCGTAGCTCATCATAAAATCTCATTCTAATTAACACCGAACACAACGAATAATCAAGCAATGAAAAAACGACGATGTCTAAATTTTTTTAGATCCAATAACCTTGACTAACGCTGATATCAATGATGAATTCTGAGGAGATTAACAGTGGAAAGTTACCTGGCTGTGTATGAAGTTAGGCCAAGATGGAGAGTTGTTTTTGTTCATTCCCTTTATTTCCTAAAGTACTCGCATTGTCACGTGGAACGCGAAGCGTGCAGAAAAGATCGTTTAAACTCACAGGGGGATACACTTATTGAAAAGGTTAGACAAATTCCTTCAAAAACAAAGATAAATTCATTTATTTGTTTTTTTTTCAAATGGCTAATCCTTTCTGTAACGTTTGCATTCCGTTAGAAAGCTGGAAAGTTAGAAAGGTGGAAAGCTACGGGTTTTCGAAGATCTGAACATTTTCCCGACGAAATGTTTGTTCCGTTGGCAATGACTTCAGTTTGGTGTTGTGGCTTTAATTCTAATTCTGTGTTGTTTTTCTTTTGCAGCTCGAGATTGTTGGGACTTCATGTGCAATGGCTGCAAACTGATGAAAGTGGAAAGAGACAAGAAACATAATAAATACAAAGGAAAGAAGAAATATTTTGTGTTGGATGAAGACCTCATGGGATTTCGTTATCGACCAAGTAAAAAGCCCAAGGGATACAAAGGTCATTATGCTTATTATCATACTTCTTCTTTACACACAATATCCCTTTAGGTACGATAAGAAAAAATAATGTAAATTACAATGTTTGATAAAAGTAAATACTGTTCTTCCAAGTAGGCGTGCTTGGTTTATCGTGTTTTTATTCTCGCTCAAAAGATATTTTTTCAAATCTCTTTTAAACTAATGAAGCAAGGATATTTCTCTTATGTCTATCGGAATATCATTCCAGGCCCTCAGGCCAGAGTAATGGAAACCGCTTTTGGTAGACTCAAAGTTTGATCGTGGAATATGGAGATCCGAAATTTTTCTTGTGCTGTAGGTAGAGAGCTCAGACCTCTGTTGGTATATTTTCCACAAGCTTTCTGGACAGAGCTTATGCAAAATTTTGTGCATCATTACTAATCTATCGTAGCGGATTAAACCTTCAAGGCGCAATGAACGCCAATTGCCGTTAGATACAGCAGCAGCAGAAATTGCTTCAATAAAGCTACCTTGGCCCCGTCATACGCGCTGGCCTCTTGTGGTTGGCAGGTGGACGCAAATTTGGGAATAGGGTAGCTCTGCAAGGTGAATAGGGCTGGTTCCAAAACTGAAGATATTCGTGATGGTATGCCCCAGGTTTCCTGGTGCCCTCTTTTGTTTCTTATTTATATTCATCCTCATAAAGGTCTGATACTGTAACTATAAAGGTCTATTTGGAGAACCTACTGTATTTTAATAGAATTACTATTCCGTCTTGGCGCTAATTAACTGTCTTCTTCAATTTTTAGTTTCGATAAATATGATAAAAGATGTTTTATGCGGCAAAAGTCTTCCGCTGGATGAGATCATCCCAAAGTATCATCGAGACTGCCAACTTGTTATTTTGTATGAAAGACAGAATATTTTGACGAAAATGCATCTAGTCACCTTCTCAATGGAAGCAGCAAATAAATGGGCATTTGGACTTCAAGCAATGTTAAAACGAAAAGGTATAACTCTTCTTGGCAAACCTCGTTCCCAGGCCCGACATTATCTTCCTGACATTGTCTTCAGTACTGACGTGGGAAGCTGGCCCTTGTAACCAGGTTGATTTTAGGCTGATTTTCGCATTGAATTGAATTTATTGCTTCAAACTGAGACTCATGAGAAGACAACTTCAAAACGCAGACTAATTTAAGCCAAGTCCACCGCGTTTACGGCACGACCAGTCAGATCGCTACTTTCTTAGTATGGTCAACCCACGGTGCCTATTCTTTGTGTTTGATTGGCTCATTAGTTCAATTCTGCACACGAATGGTACGGCCTGATACGTTTAGTTATCATTCTCCATGATGTTGAAGTATTTCTGAGATGAATATTATCAATTTTTCATTAGTTCAAAGTCTTTTCTAAGCCAAGCGACTTTTCTAAGCTAAGCGTCGTTCAAAGTGACGGTCGAAGCGATGTTCAACTTTTCTTTCGACGTTCCAAGGATAGAACACGTTTGATGTTTCTTCCGATTTGTCGTATGATTTTAGTCCCTGTTTATAATCTGTTTGGTCGTGAGTTCTTGTATGAGTGAAAATGGAAAGATTAGATTGATAACGTTGAGCGAATACATGAATTACGTCGTCAGTCTATGCCAAAAATCATACAGCATATGTTATAAGATCGATTTGAAAGATTGCAACTCCATAGACCTTTTAGCAAAGAGCCTGGATCGAGCGATATTTTTATACATTTTTATAAGCAAGGTTCAATTGAATGGCGTTATAGCTTCGATCGCAACTTTGCACATTCGAAAATTTGACAAAATGTAATGAAATATCGTTCGATCCACATTATTTTTCAGAATAGCCAAAAGGTCTATTGACTGGCTGACGGTTTTTACTCAATTTTTTGAGAATTCATTCATAATTTGATTATTATTCAGATTCTGACTTTGCCATCACTGACAATTTTTATTTGATTTCCTTTTTATAGGGTTACTGCTGTCAAAGCCGGATCCTTTGAGAGATGAGTATCCTTTTCTTGCAAAGAGCGCAGGTGATTGATTTCCGCCTTTTTTATCAACAAGCTGCTGAAACATGATAGCTGCTATTTGCAGCACTTCTGGTAGCCTGCGTGCAGGCTATACCCAACGAAAAGATATAGTCTGCGCAACACCGCTCAATATTGCGTATTGTATGAGTCAGCATTTCATTTCAATAACAGTTTCTATGGCCCATTCTACTTAGCGTCTATGTATGGTCTATCATAGGGTACTTAAAGGTCATCTGAAGCGAAAATTTTTATTGATGCAAATGAAGGGCCCTGTCGATTCATACGAAATCCTGTCGAAATTTTTTTGACACCTCATTTCGTTTTTATTTATCCAATGATTTTAAGTGTCAGTTGATGACGTCATTTTGTTTGCAAATTATTAGGATTCTATATGGAAAGAAGCTGTTTATGATCTTTGGAAAGTTACAGTTTTAGGAGACATCTCAGCTGAGCAGAATAAATGCAATAAACATTGTCTCATCAACTGATGTGACCTTTAGAGAGGCATTTCATTTGAAGGAAAGGTCGTTGACTTTATTTCCCTTTGGAAACGTGGTCAGCCTTGTATACTTTCTCGTACTTTTTGCAAACAAAATGACGTCGTCAGCCAATCGTACAAATTAGTGGATAACTCGAAGATGAAGCACAGTATCGAAAAAATGTTAATGACATTCTTCATCGTTCAACAGTGCCATTCATCTGCATCAATAAAATTTTCGCTTCAGATCACCTTTAAACTTTCAGAGCATTGTGTAGTTAATGTGATTATTTGCTTAGAGAACTAGCAATTGAGAGGCTGAAGATACCATTAAGACATCTTGAAATAAGCAGAAGTGAAGTTTTTTAGAAGCAGCTTTTCATTTTCTATCCGGGATCGATTTTTATTTTCCATCCAACATAGAGTTTCATTCATCTGACCTGGATAGATTTTCATTTTCTATCCTGGATAAATTTTCATTTTCATTGCGGGATAAATTTTATTTTCCATCCAGAATAGATAGATTTTGATTTTCTATCCTGGATAGATTTTCATGGATAGATTTCTACTCATCAATCCGTGACAGAGTTTTTTTATCCATTAGTCTGGTATGGATTTCATTTTTAATTCAGGTTGACTTTCATTTTCTATTGAGGATAAATTTCCCCCTCAATTATCCAGGATGAATTTAAATGTTTTATACAGGATAGAATTTTTCTGGGACTGATGTTTATTCTGTTGGACATTGCCCATCAATATCATCTTATTGATCGAAAATCTGGAGGCCTAGTCGCTCTTTGTATGTTGTCTTTTGTCGTCTTACATAAAACGCTAGCTCCTGATTGCAAGACAAATCTTGTTCATCTTTAATATATGCATTAATATTAGAATATCATGTATTGTTTCTATTGTGTTGATGTTGTCTTAACTAAAAAATTTAGATGGTTAAAGACAGCGTTTACAAAGTTTGATGTCGATCATAATGGCGCTTTGTCGTTGACCGAAGTCGAAAATTTGTTACGAAGTTTGAACATTGATATGGATTCAAAAATGCTCAAAATGCTTTTCAATGTGAGTACATTTTTATTTTAATACATACTAGAATGATTTGTCTCTTGATCATGCCTTGTTCGGAATCGTTTAGGGGAAGAAACTTTCGCGGGAAGAGAAGTTGAGAATTATACATTCCATTTTGGCCCATGGTTTATGTGGCATTGAAGTTTTATATGATCGGTTGCCACAGCTCGGGGAACAGGCATGTGGGATCGTAAATACCAGTGCATACAAACAATTCTCAATAAGAATGCTTAAATTCTAACCATTTCTGTCCAGGATAAAGATTGGATATTTGCAGATCCAAGTGGTTCTTTTTTCTTACTTCGATTGAATGCTCTGACGTCATGAGTGAGTTGCACTTCTAGGCCTATACTGTATTCTTCATATCTTAAAATATGAAGTTCGCGAACATTTATTTCTGCAAAAGTTTCCTAAAATATAGGTTCATATATTGATATAATCATATATTGATATGCCTCTTACCATTGTCTTGCATTTTTTGATAAATTACAAGGAAATTTCAATTAAAAGCCATTTCGAACTTTGATGCCAGCAAGCATAAGTATGTAAGATCACAGAAAATAAGTAAATAGTCGAGGAACATTTGAAACAGTATGAATTTGATAAAAAACCTAATTGGCAAAAGTTTGTCCCGCGAAATTTCCCAGGTTGGCCCATTTGCAAAAGTTAATTCCAAAATTTTCGCGTTCTTTCCAGCTCGCGAAAGTCTTTTCCCTTTTAATGTTTCATCCCTTAGGGGATACAGAAAATAAAGCTAGAAAAAAGGAAAAATTGAAGATTAAATTTTGCATCAAACTTCTAAATTTTCTCTTCGCATTCAAAGTTAGTTCCTAAAGAATATTTATGGATGGTGTTGAATGAATCTAGCTTGTTTCCGGACTAGGAAATTTTCAAGAAACTGTTTTAACAAAAGAAACTATTCACCCTAAGGATCAACAGAATTTGCCAGTTATCTTTCACGATTTTAATTAATGTTTTGAACATGGTGGCTCTTTTTTCATACTTAAAGAAATTTAAGATAAGGTTTTCTCCCATCTAACATACAGCAGACTTGGGTATCAAATCGTTCTTATTATCCGTATGTGTTGTTTTTAGTAGTCTTGTTTAAGTTCCAGTAGTTTTTCTTTCTTTCATCTATGTTAATTCCCTTGGGGTAGACATAGCCTTTTGCTCCCCGGGGGTATTTGTCCCAGTAGTATTGTAAAGTTTCTTGTAAGTAGTGTAGAACGTAATATATATTTGTAACATTTTATTGAATTATATAAAAAACTAAAGTTTTGAACAAAGAAGCCAAGAAAGAAAACTTTGAAATGTTTTGCAATTTCTTCCTTCCAGGAAGCGAACATTCAAGGAATTCAAGGCCACAAAGATGGTACACTTACAAAAGAAGAATTTGCAGATTTCTTCAAAAGAGTTTCAACGAGAGAAGAAATTGTAATGCTTTTGAGCAGGTAAGGCGTTTTCTTAGATTGATTCTAAATATGCTTAAAATGTTGGAACATTTAATCGTCATTCAAATGTTTTTGTTCATACCCATTTCTTGTCTAAAGAAATAGTGTCCCTGTTCCATTTTGTCAAAGTTGCTCTTCTGATGAAATGACATCTTCATGAATATCGACAAAGAAAGCTGCGACTACCAGGGTGGTTTTTCACTTTATTCGTGGCTGAGAATCTCTAGGCATTGTTGCGACGACCAAAATGCACTTTGTGTAGCCAGGTGCAGTAATTGGGGGGAAATGTTCGTTGCAAGGCTGCAGAACAGATAGCGTTGACTGGATACACGTGAATTTGTGACATTTAGCTAAGATCCTTGTTTTTGTAACTTGACAAAGCGTGTATTGATAGGAGTCTTTTAAAGTTTCCCAGAATCGTTTTTTCATAACCACGCTCAACAAACCGTCCTTTGTTCTGACATTTGCAGATAAAGGTGCCTAAGAATTTCCAGGAATGACGCTTTCAAAAAATCAGAAAATGTTGTATCACCAATGCAAAGGAAGTGGCGTTTACATTCATTGGTTTAGTATGTAATGTGCTCAAAGGACCCCAAGCAAGCAACTCCACAAATTTATTCCCGTCGTAAGAACTTTAAGTTTCTCCAACGAAGGAAGCTTAAACAACTTATAACACGAGTTGTGGTGTAGTGATATTCTTCTCAAGAAAACTTCTTGACCATTTCCTTCTGCACCTACCTGCACTCAAGGTGGGAAAGCTAGCCACTGCACTAGGTCTCATCTAATTTTTCATCAGTGAAACTATCAAACGTTTTCCTGACTCATTCTTGTAATTCTGTTGCTGTTCCAATTTCGGATTTCATACTAAGCAGATAATTACTGTCTTTTAGATATGCAGAGAATAAGACAAGCTTCACTGTTAGTGAGTTCAAGAAATTCTTATCCTCAAAGCAACATGTAAGTGGGTGAATAATAGTGGCTGATTTGAAGATTTTAAAACGATTAATTTCTTACTTTGTTTTAATCTAGACTTGTGCCTTTTTCTCCCTTGTTCCCTTGCGTTCTTTGATTTGGTGATATAACTTGGTCAACAGGAACTCATAATATTGCTGTGAAAAAGTTGGCCCAATTTACGCCCGCATAGCATAGGTTTCAAATCTTTGAAAAGCTGGGTGTAAAATTCAATGACTTATTTCTTTTAACTGAATGGCCTCCAAGAAACTTGAACTATTTTACAGTAAATCTGCCGTTGGACTTTTCTGAAGTCTTCAATATTTTCAGAATTACAGTGTTTTTCTTCTTTTTTAAGAATTCAAGGAAATTTTCGAAAAAAACTTTAAACTATCGTAATTTCTAAACCCGTTGACGAAAGATCAAATTATTTTCAAAATACCATAGTTTATCAATGTCTACGATATGGTATCAAGCAAAACTCTTTCTCTCTTCTGGTTTGTGATTTAGAAATTTGATGATGTCACATCATAAAATGAGCTGAAATTTAGAATAGGTTGCAATTTGGACAAATATTCAAGATTTCTGAAAAGTCCAACCGTAGAATCATAGAAAAGTGGCTAAAGTTTCTTTCAAGTCATTCAGTTTAAAGAAATGGGTCGCTGAATTTTACACCCGCCTGTTTTCGTAGTTTGAAAGATTTGGAACCTATGCTCGCCCACATAGAGTGATTCCGTATTCATAAATCAAATTTCTAGAATTTAGCTTTTAGCGAATCAGAAGGCGATTTTCAGGCAGTTGTTGATATTCAGACATGCAGAAAAGCTGTTGATGAGGTCTACAGTTCTCGCAGCTTCGATGGATCTATTTTATTCCTAAAGAGAAAGAATACTGTCTGAATGGTACGCACTTTGCGATTTGTTGGTCAAGACAACATTCGTTGCACTACAAGTTTACTTTTCAATGTTCAAGCTCTTTAGACCATATTTTAAAGCAATTTTGTTGAGTGTACGAGAACTCCTGCTTGTTGAGGCTATTTTGAAAAATTGGGCCTACTGTTTCACAGTAATATTATGAGTTCATTTTGACCAAGTGATATCATCAAGTCAATGAACGCAGGGAAACAAGGGACAAAAAGGTATAAGTTTAGTCCAATTACCTATAGTTTGATGATCAACTTTTGGTGATTTTCTAAAGGAGAGTAATTTTTACTGGGGCATCACGTGTTTCCAATGTTCAAGCTCTTTAGACCAGACTTTGAATCGATTGTACGAGAACTCCCGCTAGTTTAGGCCATTTTGAAAAATTGGGCCTACTGTTTCACAGTAATATTATGAGTTCATTTTGACCAAGTGATATCAGCAAAGCAGATAGCACAGGGAAACAAGGGACGGAAAAGCATAAGTCTAGGTTGCCGGTAAGGCAAGCCAGGTTGCCGGCAAGTGCCTTAGCGGAATTACATACATTTAGTATTTTGATGGGCCATATGGCCCCTACAAGCGTTGGTGGTTCTTTTTCTAAAAGGGTAGTTTGACGGACAGATAAATCTCTCTGCATCATAGGAAGTTTCGGGGCATGAAAGGGTTAAGTGTGCAGATTAAACCTGTGCTTCCTTTACTTTTTAATGCAAACAGTGCGTTTACAATTTTATCAGTACCTTGGGGCTTTTGTCAGGCATTTTGCAATCATTTTGCAACCAATAATTTTCATCAAATCGAATTTACGTATAGTTTGAGTGATCACAAAAACGAGAGGAGAATCTCTAAATACTCCACTTTCTCAGCTATCAACCAAACTTCGATTCATTCCGATCCGGCAGGTACTCTTGATGATATAAATTTTCAAAAGTGGGACCTTTCTTCTGGCTCGCCTTGTATCATTTGGGACTCAAAATTGATACGTCACAAAAAACTTCTCTTTTGGCAATATGTCAATAAGATATGTTATGAAATGTTAGTTGATCGAAAAAGGGTTTTGGTTTCGTTGTCTTTTCCCATGGGTGTAAAGAACGCAATCATCGCTAAAATAGACCATGGGTGCAAAGAACGCAATCATCGCTAAATTAGACCAGTTTCACAATTAAATTCAATTGAAGGTAAGAGATGTGATTCCTTGTGCAGCAAGAAGTCTACATCATATCATTATGTTGCAAAGACACGTTCACAACTATTTCATGCGTTGTTAAGAGCAATGCACGATTTTGAGATTTAGATCCACATGATATCGAGGCAAATGATGTTCGTGGAAGTATTTCAAAAGAATTAACGTCATTGTGAAAGTGGTCTATTGATTGGCTTTAGGAACAAATGAAGAGAGTTTTTCTGGATTTGGCAATGAAATCAAATTTCTACCAGTTTTAAACAATTTTCACTGTTTCGGGACCCTTGATCGAATCGAACATAAACAATTTATCCTTCTTTTAGTCATTAGATTTTCATCTTCATTGCTCCTGCAGATTGAAGACATTACGGATGAAATGTGCAAAGACATAATCAACAAATTTGAACCTGTTGAGGAATGTAAATCAGCAACAAGAATAGGGATGGATGGTACGTTTTTATACTTATTACATTCATTTTAGTATTGCTGTTGATTTGAATGCTAGGCATTCAACTGTGGCTTGGCAGTTAGTTATAGATACATACCATGTGCCAAAGAATTCTTTACATTCTTGACTTGAAGTAACAAGTCTGATAAAATTTCAGAGCGTACGTTCCGAATCTTTAAAAAGGTGGTTGTAAAATTTAATGATCTATTTCTTTAAAAGATTCAAAGAAACTTGGACTATTATGCTATGATTCTGCCGTTGGAATTTCGTGAAATCTTCGATATCTCTGGAATTAGAGTATTTTTTTTCTTTTTCGACAATTCAAGAAAAATGTTCAAAACAACTTAAAATTGTCGCAATGTCTAAACCGTTTGATGGAACATGAAAAGATTTCTAAGGAAAAATAGTTTATTGATGTCTACAATATGGTATCAAGCAAACATCTGTCCCTTTGTAGTTTCTAATTTAGAAAATTGATGACGACACATCTTCAGATCAGGTAAAATTTAAATGCGCTGTAATTTCAGAAATATTCAAAATTTCTGAAAAGTTGAACGGTAGAATTATTGATAGGTAGCTAAAGTTTCCTTCAGGCAATTCAGTCAGAAGTGGATCATAGAATCTTACACCCACCTTTTTACGCCGATTTAAAGATTTTGAACCTATGCTAAATTTTAGCAATCAACTGCATAACAAGACACTCCTTCGTTTCACAATTTCGATTCCAAACGATTTAGAATTTGAGATTTCAAATCAAGAGTTGAATAAAATTCGTATAGCATTCTCGAATTTGTAGTACTGCTGTTGCTTCGCTTAATCAAAGGCACAAACATACAGCTGTGTAATTGAAGCATCATGATATCTTTGTCCAACGAAATATGCCCGTTTCCTATGTACACACCCATGCATATCTGAACGTTCTGCAGGGTGTTTCAGAACAAATGCAACCCAACAACCCAACTTTGTTCGAGATTCTCCAAGCTATAATAATCTTTGAATTAATGTTAATGCATAAACTCTGAAAGAACAGTCCATTGTCAGAACAGAACAGTCTGCAATAATATCCAGCTTAGGAGCATCACCCTCTTATAAGAATACTATAAATTTTGTTGAGCCTCGATATTCTTAGGAGTTTTTGTTATATTCAGTATAAGAGTTTACAATGACAACTTACCTACGACACTAACTACGAAGCACCATACCACAACACTATAAGCAAAAATATCATGACTACCCCTTGGCATTTAACATAGAACACATAAGACCTAGGTACAACTAACTGTACGACGCAAGATTCTTTTGGCTAACACAAAAACGATTTTACAAGTGAACGAAAAAGAAAATAGTTAAGGAGAGAGGAGAATTTACGTGCAGGTTTTCATTACCACTTTATTCAAAACGTTTGGAGGCTTGGATTTTTTGTTTTGAGTCTGCATATATTCCTAAAATGTTATCATTTTTCAAATATGATATGGTTTAGGGGAACATAGCTGAAAATTGGAATAGAAAACCACCCTTTTTTAAAAAATGAGACATGTCAGTCATGCGATTCTCTGCTATGAATATCGCGGAACAGGCAACTGCTGAAAAATATGACACTAATATGCCAGCTGAGGCTGAGCAATATTCTTATGGTATTGTTAAAAACTGGATGATTCTGAGCCTGAATATCCTTATAAAAACAATGTTCTTATAAAAAAGAGTGTACTTGAATTATGCATCTTTTAATTCATGGTTTGGTAAGTATGGTCTATTTCAGATGCTGGAGAGTGACATGACATTTACAAAGACAAAAGTCTATCTTTGTGGGAACATATTTTATCAATCTTTATAAATGCATCTTGACGGGAATAGATTTTCCTTTTTGCTACCTCAGGGTAGGGTATCACCTCAAGTGCTTCTAGACCTGCAGTGCTTTCATAAAATCTATTTCGCAATTCTTTACGATGAAAATGGTGCCGATATATTTGCCCTTACGGCATGCTGCATTTGAAATTGGCCATACATGATGTCTCACAAAAATTGTTCGACGTTTGATTAAACATTTAAAAACAACGATATTCTGAATGGGCACACGGTCAAGTGACCCTTTGCCTGAGATTTTCAGTTAATTTTTGACATCACAATCTTGAAAATCCGCTAAAAATTAATAGAGTTAAAGGCCTTTGAAGTTCAAGTTTGTGCGAAAGCTGAAACCAGAGGCCCCAAGATGGCATTTTCGGTGAAATTCCCGTAGGCCATCGTTTCTGCTATTTCTCAATTGTTTCAGGGCGAACCAAATGGGATCTCAACAGGTTTTCAATAACCAAACTTTCACTCATATTGATGCTTTCAGGAAACAGATTCAGTCTCTCGTCGATTATGTTTTGAGCCACTGTTTTTGGATACTTGCAATGTTAAGCAAATTTTGACAAAGATGGCAAGGATTAAATTACTTTGGAAGTCCTATTTGGTTTGCTCTGATATCAACGAGAGGTATAACATTAGACAAGCTTCTTTTACCTCGTTCTTCGAGGTTTTTTGAATTACAAATAATCTGGGGGTCTCTGGTTTCAACTGTCGCATATGTTTTATCTTTGAAAGCTCGCAACTCAGTGAATTTTTAACCGATTTGCAAGATTCTGGTCTCTAAAATTATGTAAAAATCCTAGGGACAGCATTATCTTCCCATGAACCTTTTCATGTTATCATTATTTTCAATGTTTAATGAAACATCGAACAACTTTTTTTGGAGACACCTTGTATGTAAACAGATTTCATCTCAATACCCTCAAACAAGCCCAAATCCCTGAAGAAATTCGCTAGCAAGGCACCCTTAAGATAACCTAACAGACGAAATGTGGTGGGAATGACATTCTGAAGGGTACGAATTTGTGAACGAAACGATATTTGTTGGGCGAAAATAGACCATTTTACTTCTTAAAAGGAGGTTTGGATCGAGCGTCCAAATCTGGTAAATTTGTGAAGGAAAACAAAAGCATGACCCCCGTTCCCGATATGAACACTGCTAGCCGTGAAGCCGGGGTAGGAAGTTGCTGAACACTTTTTCTTAATATTTAATCAAACGTCGAATAATTTTTTTGAGACACCCTGTACTTATTAAATATCAACCAAGTCATGAATATTACCACCAACGCATCTAAACTGCATATTATTATAAAGCAGAAAGATTGTACTTTCACACGGTCTACATTACTACCAATAAAATGTTATCATCTTGAGATTCTGGATTTTTCGGTTGCGTTTTTCCTGAACGCCCTGTTTAGTCAATTAGTCATTGATATTTTTTTCCTTACAGGTCTCACCAATTATCTTCTGTCAGAAGAAGGATCCATTTTCGATCCAAAATGCAACTGGGTTTATCATGACATGCACCAACCATTATCACATTATTTCATTGCTTCATCACATAACACGTATGTTCAAGTTGCTTTTGTTCTAGTGCGTTGCCAGTGTAGTCTCTTGCGATAGACCTTTACCTCCTTTTACCTCCTTTTAACTGTTTTCCAAACGAAATTCTCATACATTTTGCACCTCGTTCCCAAGGGTATCTGTTGTTGTCAAGAGGAGGCTAGACCTCAACAGATACTCTTTGGGACTTGGGATTGGTTGCCAAATTTTGCCAGATTCTGAACGGAATGATTAGCAATCTCGTCCCCAGAGTGAGTTCGTTGCTCTACCTCCAGTTCGTTGCTGTTCATTCGGCGTCGTGATCAGCGTATGACATAAGAACACCCTGGGAACGAGGTTGAGGTTTTTAGTAACTATTGAGTTTTTAGTAACCATTCTAGAAATTTGATGTGTTTTGTGGTCTCTCATTGCTCAGAAGCAACCCAGTGTTAATCTTTACTTAGCGACATATTTTTAACAGGTCATTATTGCCTTGACTAGGCAAACACTTTGCTTCAGATTTAAAGGATGCGTCCGGGATTAGCATGATTAATACTAAGAAGCAAATCTACTAACTGCTGCCGCGAATTATGAATTTCTTGCCATATATTGACGTTAGTAACTGCTGCAAATTAGTTAAGCATTCTGCGAATATAGGCCAAACATTGTCGCTATTTTTCATCAAATCGCGATAAAGAAGTCAGCAGTGATTGAGAGGCAAGAAAAGATAGTGTGGCCACATTTTCGTGGAGTTTGACGTCAGGAAAGCACAGATTCTTTGCTTTTATGACGTCATTATACTCTGCGCTTGTTTGGATACGTGATTTCGTAGAGAAAAGACGAAAAATCGTGGGAAAAAGTACGATACGATGCACCATTCACAGCAATATAATCTTTTATTATATCGTTAATCATGCCAACGCCAGACTTATCCTTTACAGTCAGTAGCACTGCTGCGAAGTAAATTGGTTACCCAGTTACAAGCAAAGAAAAAGAAAATAATACAACACTTCAATTAACAGCCTCGTATTGGAAATTATTCAAAATTCTTTCATATGAAATTTTAGGGGCCAAATTAGGATTCAGCGCCCAAACTTTAGTCTAACCACAAATTTTCATGTTGCTACCGGTCGTAGTGTTGATTTTAAGGCGATGGAAAGTTAGAAAATCTAAAAGAGATTTGACAGTGAAAATGACTCTGGGTGTAAAGTTTCACCCCGAACGATTTTTGACGGTCGAATCCCTTATAGGTCTTTGAACTTTACATTATCATAAAATCAACGTCACATTTGGCAGCAGTTTAAAACCATCCAGACTAAAATTTGGATGCTAAATCCGAATCTGGGCTCGAACTTTTCATATGAACAATAGGAAGAAGTCTTGATAAATTTTGAAAACGAGGCTGCTTAATTGAAGTGGTGTTTCAAAAGTGATTGAATTATTGATGCTTCTAATCTTTGTTTGAGATATAAGATATGATTTTACTTGAAACAAAATCGTGTTGACTTACAGAAGGAACAGAGGATCAATGAAGTTTTAAAGTTTCAGATGTTATCTAAGGCTGATAAATCAGGGAATTTTTTATTTTTAGAAATATATCTTTTTAAAAGTAGATAGAAAGTAATCTCGTGTTTGTGAAGCTCATCGACTCACAAGAATCAAAAATAACGTTCCATAATTAAGTCTGCTATTTAAAACTAATAAATCGGTGAATTTTTAATTGTCAAAATTTTAAAAGAAGATAAGATATTTTCGTACTTGAAAAGCTCATTGACTCATTGAGAATCAACAATACCGTTAAATCATAAGTCTGTAAAACTGACAAATCGTTGAATTTGTAATTGTCAAAATTTAAAAAAATGGTAAGATGTATTCGTATTTGAAGAGCTCCTTGACTCATTGAGAATCAACACTACCGTTACATGATAAGTCTGTAAAACTGACAAATCGGTGAATTTGTAATCATCAGAAATATACATTTTTAAGTATATTTATCACGAGTAGAATACTACAGTTGGAGAATTAATTGCCCCCGTCTATATTCATTGAATTTTTCAAAAGGTGAAAAGGATTTGAGCATTTACTTGTTACTGACAGGTTTTTTGTTGATACCCGATTCCTGGAATCATTTTGTTACCGAAGAAAGTTTTAAAACCTTCGTCAATTCAACGATGTTTTTAACGTGTTGCCAAATATTCCCATATCTATTTATTCTTTTTACTTAGATATTTAATGGAAGATCAACTTCGTGGACAGTCAAGTGTTCAAGCATATATATCTGCATTGAAGAAGGGTTGTCGATGTGTCGAACGTAAGTTTCCTAATTTTCATCGATTAACGAAAATGATAGATTTTCAACTTGCGTGCGATCGATGCTCACATGGTAGCTTTTCAGAGCTTCATGACCGCCAATATTTATCCAAATCGCGAAAGCTAGAGCCCTATCGCCCTTTTCCGATCACTGAAAAAGAAACCTTGTATTAATTGGCCTAAGGAAATTTTAGTGGAAAAGTTCTTGCTGTTGAATTATACCTAATTTCATAGTTTAGAATATTAAAACCATTTATTGTAACTTTAGCAACCCTCTTCCGTCCAATCGTCGTCGAAAGACACAGCGGTAAAATTGCGATATCTTCATTTCATCGCCCTTTTCCGATCACGCAAGTTCACGCATGCATCTCGAACAGCACCACCGCAGAGGGCTCAAGAAAGCGCAATTTCCAGATGAAATGGGTTGCCATACAGATAGCAGTAGATGTTTAGCTCATGTTATCGTTTGGTAAGTAACATTTTGCCGCCTTATTCGTTCAATAACACCATAGTCGAATTTACTATAGAAAGTTACAGGTTTTTACAAGATAACTGGAAAAGCACAAAATTTTTATTGCCCTAAGGAGTACGGAGATATTTCATACGTTGGATCTGAAATTTCTATTAAATATATATTTTGGGGTCTTTGAATATCTAAGCTGGATTTGAAAAGCAGCAAATTATTCTTCGGCTGCTCTTTTGCCCATAAAAACATCAATTCTCTTTTACCCCCTCCCATTCTTCAATGCTCCCTGGAATTAATTCAGACCCTACCTCACGCACATCCAAAATCAATGGAACCCCCTAATGAGGTTTCTTCGTTTATTTCACCTTCCACCCCGTCCCTTCATTGAGAGAGAATCCATTCACTAGCAACCATTCACAGGATTCGAAGCATAAGCGTACGAGAAGAAAAGATCTAGGGGGCTGCCCGACGCAAAGCCCATCGTTTACTGGCATGTTTGCCTTACTAGGGCAAAATTTTGCACGAATGGGGCTGATTTTTGAAAATCTTTCCAGAGTTGGGGGGCTACCGTCCCCTTCCCCGCCTCGTACGCTTATGATGCGAAGCCAAACCTCGTGATCGGAAAAGGGCGATATGTAGCCTATCTGACTGCAGTTAGAAGTTTACCCCCGGCTGGGAAGCCGGAGATATCATGATCAAAATTTTTTTGTAAATATCCGTTTAGAGAGTTGGAGTAAAGGTTGAAATGTTTTGACTGCGGTTCTGATGAACAGCAGTAGAGGAACAAGGGAAAATATAATAACGACAAGGAAACGCGAATGGAAAAATGGCGACTACTTACGATTCCATCACACGTAGGCCTTTCTTAACTTCTCATATGGTTGGATTCACACACCAGAAAAAAGTAAACCATGTATGAACATGAAGCTCATGGCATCAGCAAAGTAGTTTTTCGCGCACTTCTTTAATTAGAAAACCCAGTCCCCTTGTAAACAAACATCGCGCGATTGTACACAAAAAGCGCTCACAGCAGCCTGTGATCGGAAAAGGGCGATGGGGCTCTATACTAAGAACTTTGGCATCCCAGCACTTGTTTCTGACATCTGGCTTCGAATAAACCGTTTTTTACGGTACCTAGCGTTATTGATTGGAGAGCATACATTAAAGTCCCGCCTTGTCCCGCCTTTGAGGAACTGCTTTATAAGAAACTCCGGCCTATTTTTCCTGAATAAAATACCTCTCTACAAGAACCAACCAGGCTGATTCATGCTCAGTTTCTTTTACAATGGTACAAAGTAATATCATTTGGCATTGAGAATGAAAATTTTAAACTAAAATTGTTGCGAATTCAAGAGACGTTCAGTGCCGGCTCAGATTATTGGTTTCCTGTACAAATGTGCATATTCAAAATTTTTTTTCTGAACGATTTTGACAGATTTTTGGAATATAAAAGTGTTTCTTATACCATGGTATACATACCATTGTTTTGAAGAATTATATTTTTACATAAGAAACAGATCAGGCCGGTTTTTTTAAACGAATTTCTTAAAGGCGGGACTTTACTTATGAGTCTCTATATGAGTAGGAAATATATCTGAGCTGCAGAAAGACATTATTTTGCAACCTTTTTGCGAGGAAAACATCACTTTGCTTCTTTAATAGTTAAGACTTTAATTGAATAGTCACTCGCTTCTATTTTCACGATGCCGGCACATTTTGAAAACGATGAAAAATGTGACGGTAGCAAAATTTGAGCTAGCGTTCACACGATACCGGCAAATTTGAAAACGGTAGGAAATTTGACGCTAAAACTCGTTGCAAGGCTGTGATGCCAATTAAGTGTACCTAAGCCCTAAGAATCGTTCAGTCTCGTTCCAAAAGCGTCTGAAAATGTTCTATTTTCATCAGTTTAAAGTGTTTACACGATGCCGTTTCCAAAATGTGCCGATTAGAGTTCCGTTTTCAAAATCTGCCGTTTTCAAAATCTGCCGGCAAAAAATGTGCCGTTTTCGTGTGAACAGGAGGCCTATCCGTCGACTTTTTCACCGTTTTCAAAATGTGCCGGCATCGTGTGAACGCAGTCTTAATCCATGTCAATGTATTTGTAGAACGATTTTTGCAAACAATGAATACATTTGTGTAGCCACGACAGAGCAGAAACTGCGTAAAATGGCGTCATCGAACAATATGAGAGTTGGAAGTGTATGAATGGATAGGCTTTTTGAAATGATAAATCAAGGGTTCAGGGTAGACTGACGACGTGATTCCTTGTATTCGTTCAACATTTATAATCTGATGTTTTAATTTCACTCATACAAAGGACTCACGACCAAACGGGTTCTAAACAGGGACTAAAATCTTACGAGAAATCAGAAGAAACTTAGAACATCTTCCATCCTAAGAACGTCGAAAGAACACTCGAACGTCCCTTCGAAGGTCACTTCGAGCATCGCTTCGCTTCGAGAAGTCGAACTTTGAACTAATGAGCCAATCAAACGCTACAAATAGGCACGTGGGTTGACCATATTAAGAAAGTAGCGATCTGATTGGTCGCGCCGTGAACGCGGCGGACTTGGCCTAATTAGTCCCTGTATTGAACCGTAAGGACATAAGTCCCTCAACTGGAGCGATAACAACAACAACAACGGCGACCGTAAGTTAGAGGGACTTATGTAATGTAGTCTAGGTTTAGGGCCCAAGAAGCAAAATATAAAGTGTTGCTTGATTTTGGGATCTGTGGCATGGAGCTTTAGGGGCGCAAAGTTACGAGTTTTCGTGCGTGCGTGCATAGTTTCTGTTCTGTCTATAGCCACTTGTAATATGCATTGTGTGGTATGAATTCTCTTCCGGCAGCAGTGCATAGAAATTTATTTCTACAACCCTGTTTCACCATAACTACTGAAACAGGTTAATTGACTGATATCGTACCGCCCATGCTTCATGCACATCAATCTAATTTCAGTTGACTGCTGGGATGGTGAAGACAACGAACCAATCATATATCATGGTTACACTTTCACTTCTAAGATTCTTTTTAAGGATGTTATTGCTGGCATCAAAGATCATGCATTTTGCGAATCACCGTAAGTCTTTTGGTATGTTGTCTTCATTCAGTTTTTTGACGTCAAAATATCAACATATTTAGAAAAGAAGGCAAGGGCCAATTAACCTAAGCATTTAAAATTCTTTAAAGATAATTCAGAAATATACTATGACTTCTGAAACGTTTTGATTTTCATCAACTTCAGTAACTGTTCTGACAACGACTTGGAGTCTTGTTAGAGCAGTTGCTAAAGAAGATAAAAATCAGAAATGTTTAAAAAGTCATAGCATATTTATTATCTTTAAATAGGGTACTAGATTAAGACTGATAAATTTTGGAACCTTTCAACCTTTTTAACCTTTCAAGGGTTATCTTCCGTGAGAGTACGTGCTAGCTAAGTTTTGAGGTTGTGGTAAGAACTAATAGTAGGAACTGAGTTCGAATTGTATCTGAGCTATATTTTAAATCTATGTTTTTGAGGCCTCAAGCCTTGCATTGTTGAATCGTTTTTGCATGGCGACCAATCCTTTTTTAATCCTGAAACTTTCACGCAGGTACCCCCTTATCTTATCCTTGGAAAACCATTGCACCATTGATCAGCAGAAAGTAATGGCGAAGCATCTCGTGGAAATTCTTGGAGGTAAGGTTTTCAAAGATTCTCCAAGAGTATTCTAGAAGTTCTAGAAGATACCTACCTTTTCATAAATCTTACCATCTTACTTCTCCCAACGTATATTTCAAATATCTGCAGTTTTTGCTGCCACTAAGAATGTAAAGCCGCAATAGACCTCTTAGCAATGTGAAGAAAGGCACTGAGGAGAGTGCGGCCAATTCTGACAGCCTTGGCAACAATAAGAAATCAGGGAGTCCCCTCAGCTTCCATGGTGGGAGTTTGGCATGCGTCTCGGCCGTATCTTCCTGCAAACTCTAGTTACTTTTTATTTATTTGCACCTTTCAAGAGTTGCATGATACTTGTTTGGCATGGTAATTGTTCCCTCTGGATTATTTAGGCGTGTTGCCTTCCTTCCGCCCATTTGTGAGTATATTTTGAGCCACTTCATTGCATGTGTTCGCTCAAAGTTTGGCCTGTTGATCGGTTGGGCTTAACCAAACTGAGCCGCTTCAAAGCCGAGGACACATACCTGCAGTAAAGTGGCTCAAAATACACTCTCCAATAGGTGAAAGAATGACCAGATGGCTAGATAATCCAGAGAGAAGACTTACCGGTCTAAACAACTATCGTTTGACTCTTGAATGGTGCAATAAATCGAAAACAACTCAAGTTTACAAGGAGGTGCAACCGAGCCGCAAAGAAGGGATTCCCTTGATTTCCAACTGTTGCCAAGGTTGTCAGAATGGGCCGCGCTCTCCTCAGTCGCTTTCTTTAAATAGCGAAAAGGTGCATTGTTCCATCACCACCATGCCTGCAGTGTAAGTTTTAAGCTCAATTCTTTTTGTAGATGCTTTGTATGATGAGCCAGTCGATGAATCACGTGCTTCCCTTCCATCGCCAGAGTCTCTCAAGCATAAGATTCTCATCAAGGTATATAATGAAGTTTCTTACACCAATTGTTATGAAAAATTTTTGATAGAATAGCTTGAACCACATTTTTTGGCTTTCCAAATGAACTTCTTTCTACAGCATTTCGCATTTTTCAACCTACGTTTTAGCTACGGAAAATATGGAATCTTATCTGTATTCTGTACCCGGTGTCCCAAAAAGGTTTTAGCGTGTGAGCAATTACTGCGAAGGAGCCTTTGTTAAAAATCTTTTACAGTTTATGGTATAGAGGAGGCCTTAACTTAGATTTTGCAACCTCGCATGTTCAAATCGGGTTTGTATTCGCATAGTAATTCACCTAAACAGGCAAAACATCTGAGCCAGCCTAAGACAGATCGTTGTATGCTTCTACAAAGCTACTACGAATTATGCTACTATTGTCTATGCGGCATTTGAAGGAAGTTTTGAGTCTGCTCGGCCTTTAAAATTCTATTCTTATAAATTTCCTGATCAAGTAAACTATTACATCGATGAGAGAAAATGTTAATAACTGATGCATGTACACTTTAACAGTTCACAGGACAACTTTGTAAGATTGAAGAGCAAAAGGAATAGGAACTGTGTCAAGCACTGTTTACTGGAGGATCTTTCTCATCCAACTTTCGTTAATCCTGTGATTGTTCAATCATATTGGGCTTTTGAATGAGTGAAGAGTAAATTTCATTTTCATAGCTCAATAAACTTCCAAAAATGACGTAATAAAGAGCTGCCCCAAAAGTTTTTACCAAACTACACATATATAATTATCTTCTTAATTATCAACTTCAATAATTATCTGTATTAGCATCATCAGAAAATTTTGTTCTTTAAATGAATTACTCTGCAAATAAAAACCCGATTTGGACATGCAAGGTACACTCATGGTATATTAATTTCAATCCGTAAAGGGCAAAAAGCTGTCACTTGAACAGGAGAAGGATGAAGGAGAATTGGGTGATGTTTCTGAAGATGATGAAGCAGCAGAAATGGTGATCCAGGGGGGACATGAAGAAGCGGATGGTATTCAACATGATATGTTATCGAAGAGAGCTGAAAAACAGAGGGAGAAGGAGAAGGTATTAAATGCATTCTAAACAACCCTAACAGATATGTTTGATGTTACTTGTGGTAAATGGGCTAAGCGAATGGTCTTGTCTATGAATACAGTTTAGTGTGACTTTTAAGAAACCACTTTACGAGAAGCTTAGGCCCTGAATTTAAGCTAGAAAAATAGGAGAACAATGCTTTAATCAAGGGAGCTGAATTTAGAATATGGGTTTCTTAAGGGTTGGACTGTACTTTTTCATCATCATTAAAGCAATTAAACACGAAAAAGATTACATTCTGCTGTGCTACCCAAAGCAGGAAAAGACATAAGGTCATCTGATCCTTACTTTTGATGAAATTTACAAAATCTAAAATAAACAACCGACTAACACCATTGTCTGGCTGTCTTTTTTTATTGCACTTGTCTAGGTTATGAAAAATAACAGGATCTTTATAGATTTGTTAAATCTCATTTTCTGCATAAGATGAACAAAGATTGCATTGATATTGTTGTATTTTTGTACATATTTGATGACCATCTAAAATTAGAAGTTTTGTCCTTTTGTGCAATGCTCAAATCAGTCAATTTTGCAAAGTGTTTCACGGTAAATTTAGGTTTCCCTCATGAAATCTAGTTAATTGGCAGTTGTTTTCTAATTGCTTTCAAGTAATGCTGTAAATAAAGCCTGAATATACATTTAACCGAATTTTTTGTTAAATCTCTAGAAAGTTATTGATTTATCAGATATTTGCTAAAAAGTATGGCTATTAACTACATATACTTGCGTAGGGGGTCCGATCTTTAAACAGGTTGCCTTTTTAAATAATGCCTGATACCACCCCTTTGTAAGTGATCAATTATTTTGTGATCAAGGTATTTACTCGAAAATTCTCCATTATCTTAAACTAAGGCCCGTTTTATAAGTCGTGCCGCGCCGCGCCGAACCAAGTGAATTTCGATCAATTTTGCCTGGTTCGGCACGGCGCGACGCTTATAAAACCAACCTGACACTTGGTTCGACTAATTCGAACCATACGCCAAAGGCCTCTCGACTGGGTCGACCCGGTGCGACTTATCAAACCAGTTCCAGTTGCGCCGTGCCGCATCATACTCACACGCGCATAAAAGAACTTTAATTATTTCAATGATGTCAATAGCATATGAAATTTAAAGGAAAATTTTCTTAAGTCAGTATTGTGCGCATTCGTCATTATGGTTCGGCACAGCACAGTACGGCAAAAGTTTTGTTCTTATAAAACAGAAGAGTCGCTCCAAGTCGAACATCAGTCGAACTCAAATTTCTATGGTTCGGCGCGGTGCGGCACGACTTATAAAACGGGCCTAAGCTGTCCATCTACGGCTTCAGCGATTCTAAGCACGAAAGCTTGGCTAGATTCCTGTAATCAAATTTTATAGTTGTACTTTACTTTAATCTAACGCACAATATTTATTCAAATCTAAGCATGAGAGGAGCAATGGATCGAGTCGACGTGCTAGTGTCTATCGAAGTTTGAGTCGTGGATCAAAATTTGGTGTAAGCAAATATTTAACAAACCTTAAATTCTAAATTTGATTCTAATAAGAATGAACCTATTTATTCATTTGAAAATGATTTAGTTCACAATAGACCATTTAGCTGCCATACAAAAGAGTCTGGATTGAATGGTATATTGATACATTTCGTAGAATTTTAGCCTGTGGACAGGTTTCAGGCTTCAGGCTTAAAAAATGATAAGAGAGGGAAGAAGAGAGCCTGTAGGAACAGACTACATTTTTGAATTCTATATACCTAATCTGCTGCACAAAAGACTATTGTTATTTGTCCTAAATTTCAATAAAGCGAGTGATGAAAACGATGTTGCTGATCAATCGTACCTGTTACTACTCAAATAGATCATTGTGGGACTTTAGAATGTCAGTTTCAAGGAAAAATGACAAAGCATGCCATATACCTCAAATCGGGTATATGGAATTCAAAAATGCAGTCCATTCCTACAGGCCCTTTCCCCCCACTTCCTCCTCCACAGCTCCCATAAAAGTCCTCCGCAGCCCCATATAAGGCCTGTTCACAGGTTAGTAGAATTTTCGAATGTACATAATAGTGATAGAGGCTCTGATGCCACTCTGTTGAACTTTGCGTATAAGAATGTATAAAATATCCCTCTATCCAGGCTGTTTTCCATAATAGCCATGGGTGGTTAGACGCCGTAGTTGTGCTTCGTTGCCGCCGCGTTTTGTTCTTTTGTGGAGGGAAAATTATTTACTGCTACTGTGACCTCTTCTGCGGAGGGGTATGAATACCCCCGCAGAAGCGCATATACTGAAAAATAAATGCAGTGTCTAACTACCCTTGGAATAGCTAAAACATCTACTGCTTAATTTCAAATTATTTAACTTGAGAATTTGAATTTCATAATCATTCAATTTCTAGATTAGCATGGTTAATTGTTATCATGATTTAATTTCACACTGATACTAAGTTGCTTTTGAAGCTTCCTTAACTTACATTTCAATTAAGAATATTGAACTTGATTTAAAAATTGATTTTAAATCATCAATGTACTTCAATACTGTAATTTGAGTTTAATCATAGGCCATAATGCACCGTGTTTGTAGCTTGGAAATTAAACTTGTTACCTCGATATTACCTTAGTTTTCTTCGTTGTTTTCCCTTTGGCCCAGGCCTAACCAGTGCTAGAAATCAAATTCAAATGGCTCCTGCGCATCTGAACTATTGGCTCCTACACAGCATTTATCCTCATTTCAAACTGTTTGAAACGAGGATGAACGCTGTGTAGGAACTAACTGTTCAGACGCGCAGGAGCCATTTGAATTTGATTCCTAGCACCAGGTTTGGCTTCAGCCGAAGAGAAAGCAGCAAAGTAAAACAGTAATATCGAGGTAATAAACTTTAAATTCTTAGCTACAAACACGGTGTATTATTTCCCATGGTTTAATCAACACAGAAGTTATGCCTATTTGCCAAACGGCATTTTCGATATATCATTGCGCTTGACTGAAACATTTTTATTCAAACGAAAAATATAGACAATGAAAACTATGACTCATTTCAAGTCATGTGATCATACTCTTGGGAAGTCATAGTATTATTCTACTTTTTGCACTCATGGCAAAACTTTGCATGGCACGAAATATGTTAAGAAAATCAAAAGAAGTTTTGTCAAGAGACGGGTTACATGACTTGAAACGAACCTTAGCCAATTTGGTCTATTATCAGACTAAGTTTTAAAGAGTGGACTTTCCAAAATGGATTTCATTAGATAGAATTTAAATCATGTAAATAAGGGTTCTTTTAAATTGTCATTTATTAATTTTGACTAAAAAGCTGCATAATGGCAAACCCCAACGAATATTTTGTTAATTGATCTCAGTATTTTCACTTTTTAGATTTAATGTCTCTTATCGTTTTTGGGTCAGTTAGTACGCTAGCGTTTTTTTGTGGAAAATATTTGAGAAAGGACGTTTCCACTCAGTGTAGCAGAGTACGTTTTGAGCACATTTCAGATCACTCAATTTATACAAGTCCCAGTTGATATGTTCATTAAAACGAATATTTCTCCATCGAACAAGATCTATCCTATTTAGCCTTTGCGATAGCGTGAGAAATATCAGCTCTTTAGCCTTGGCCTTAGCGTGAGAAGTCTCAGCTTGTGTTGAGTTCAACCTGAGCTAAGCTTCAAAACAGCTTTAAAAACGGAACACGGCCTCAAGTCAACCCTGCATCTCAGCCTGTGCCGATGTTGATGAAAAATTGCTATTCAAGCAGAAAATTCAGCTTGGGGCGTGCTGAAATCAAATGACAAAATTCCAGTGAAAATAAGCCGAATTTATATCACGTGACCTAATCTCTGCCCGTGTTTAGATTTCATGAAAACTTAATGCAAAATACGCGATTTTCACAACTCAACCCTTGTTGAATTCGACAGTGGACGAGATTTATCTGAAAAGGCTTCGTGAGCTTAGTTTCCAGATAACTTTTTTCACTATATCAAATGGAAATGTAAATTTTCTTGGCTTCTCTTGAACTGATGTTATCTGTGACCCTTGGTTCATGACCTTATGCTATTTTTTACTTGTAGAATTTGAAACTGGCAAAAGAGCTGTCAAGACTTGTTAATTATATTGCTTCAGTGAAGTTCCAGTCTTTTGACCAAGCACAAATCAAAAGTAAGTTGTTCATCACAAGTGGAAATCACCTAAGATATTTCAGTATCAGGTTATCTATTTCAAGTGCCAGATGAACGAGAACTGGATGCGCGGAGAAACCCATATAAGTAGAGTAAGGGTATCTTCTTCACAATAAGCTGTAACTATCCACTTCACCATCTTATCGTCTTGCAGACTCGTTTTCTTGATAATTCCTCCCTTGTGACGTTAAAGCAGTTACAGAGGTACTTGTGAAGAAGCGTACTTTTGTGGAACGTTGGAGTAGATATTTTGTAATTTAGTTTCAGTTTTATTTTATGGGAGGGCTCCTTGAAAACAATACCCGCATCGAAGGAATACCCTCTCCCTTAGTTGAATGTAGTATAGAATAAAGAATGGTATGAAATAAAGAAAGATGAATGAATTTCCTGTAATTTTCTATGGTTTATTTGAACAGTATATTTATTTCACATCCAACACTTGGTCAATCCAGTAAGGTAGCTGTTTGTACATAGAATCCCTGAGAAATTCTGGATGTAATTCTGGTATTTCATATACTTGCAGAAACTAAAGACTATCGGTGCATGCAGGATGGCAATGTAATTCTCCCCAACTTAAGTCAGCAGAATTGAACGACGGTGAACTGTAAGCATATCGTGTAATGCATATTTCAAGCATAGTTTGGAATCGTTGGTAAATTTTTGTCTGCCTCTCCTGGTTATGAAGCATCGTTATACGATTTGGTGACTTTGCTCGGCTCTTCCTTCCGACTGTAAAGTACGTCCACTTCGTATTTCAGGCAAATTCCACCATATGTCATCATTTGGAGAGTCAAAGTTCCTTGCGCTTGGTGAATCTGAAGCAAATTCTTTCGTGAAACACAACACAAAGTTTCTCAGTCGAACTTATCCTGGTGGAAGACGCGTTGACTCGAGCAATTATAATCCTCAAGATGCTTGGAATCTTGGCTGCCAGATAGGTATGTCATCTTGAGAGTCTTAAATCTCTCACCTTTCGTTATAACCCAATAAAATGCTACAATACATGCTAAACTACATACATGCTACAATACATGCTACGACCTAAACAACCAGGTGAGCCAGAAAACAGTTCCCACTTTTGAAAATTCATAGCATCAAGAGTACTTGCTACTTACTTGCTTAACAGATCTGAATGATTCAACTTTTTTCTCGCTGTCTTGCCTGCACGAGAAGTATAGGTAAATTCAACTTTATGAAAATTTCACGGTTGCAAAATGACTGAAAAAGGGCCTAAAACGTTGATCGAATTGTGAGACTCCTTACACAGAATATTTTGCAATGGGCGTTTCATCTCTCTCAAGAGTTATAGGACATCAATTTTCTAACAAATAGCCAAACTTTTGCAGTCCCATGTCAATAAGTGTTTTTGCAGTTTGCTGTTTTTGCAGATGATAACACCTTATACTCATGTGGACATGATCTACAAGAAATAGTGACCAATTTGGAGAATGATCTCAGTAAATTACTCGAATGGTTTAAAAACAATGCAATGGTTGCTAACCCTAAAAAATTCCAGCTAATGTTCCTTGGTTTGCAAGGGGAAAAAGGACTTCGTCTTAACATCGAGGAAAACAAAATACCTACAGCAGGTCACGTTAAACTTCTAGGAGTGGAAATTGACAGCAAATTAACGTTTAGCAAACACATTGAAACGTTCTGTTCCAAAGTCAACAAAAAGGTCAGTGCATTTGCTAGGCTGAAAAATTATTACTCTCGAGAGCAGGCATTAACAGTTTGTAATGCGGTAATTTTGTCGAACTTCAATTATTGCCCTTTGATATGGCTATTCTGCAATAAAGGTGCAAATAAAGAAATTGACCGCACTCATAAACGTGCGCTTCGGATCCTCTATGAAGACTACGAATCTTCATTTGAAACATTGCTCGCTCGAAGTGGCAGCAATAGCATGCATATAAAGAATTTGCAGAAACTGATGACAGAAATCTACAAGTCCATGAATCAACTGAACCCTTCAATTGTATGGGAATTTCATGAAAAGAAACCCATAATGTACAATCTAAGAATACAAAACTTGTGTAAGCTGCCAAGAATTAAGACACTTGGCTTTGGACTCGATTCACTGTCTTTTCGAGGTAGTTTCCTATGGAACACTCTTGATGACAGTATCAAACAAGTACCAACTCTGTCACATTTTAAAAAGAGGATCAAAGATTGGACAGCAGATAGATGCACCTGTAAAATATGTCGCTGATTATAAATACTATTTTCTCTATTTTTGTATATACTATGTTTTGTAAATAGTTGGTTTGAATTAGTGTCAGCTTGATACTACTGTAAATACCAACTTTAAATATTGATTTGAAATGAAATGAAATTTGAAATGAAAAAGTGTGCAGTGGATATCTCTCACCCATGAACAATTGCATTTCTTTGGTGATCTATGCGAGGAGTCCTTTATGATGTGATAAATATTTTTGGCCCTTTTTCAGTCATTTTGCAACCATTAAATTTTTTCAAAGTTGAATTTACCTATACTTCTAGTGCTCGTGAGACAGCGAAAAAAATCACAAAAATGCTTTAATTTTTTGGACCTTGACAACAAATTGAATCATTCAATTATGTGCATAAGAGTACTTAGGTGATAAAATAGAGATGACAGGACGATTGTCACGTACGTACTCTAGATGCTATGAATTTTCAAAAGTGTCAACTTTTTTCTGGCTCAGCCGGTACTTTACAAAGATTAATCTAAGATATTACCAGGACGAGTGCTAGACTTATGGCGATGAGTCCCTTGTATCCCTGCGGTAAACCTTGCTCAAGAGGGACTCATAATGAAACAGTGAAAAACTTAGCCCTATTTTCTTCTATCATCAAGGAATTATGATGGAGTCACGGCTTCGAATCTCAATCCCGTGGGAGTGTTTTCAATTCTTCAATCGAATCGAAAATCTTATCACGTTTACACTGTAACAATAGTAATTCACAAATCTCGCAATCGGATTGGTACTGTAGGAATCGCGAAGTTTGGGCCTAAATAGGCCCAGGCTTTTCAGAGTAATATTATGAGTCTCTGTTGACTGAAGTGCCATCATCATGTCAAAGAGCACAAGGAAACAAGAGACTCATCGTCATAAGTCTAGACGAGTGCGCAAGATACCGAGTGTCCTAAAATGATGTAGTATCTATTGATTGCTTAAATGTCCTTAACCAATGGACTGATTTTCAAATAGGCTAAATTGTATTCGAGGATGTTGGTTGTGGTTTTACGACAACTTTTTCATTTCGAAAGAAAGATCGATTGAGGCTGTTTTCCGCTAACTTTTATTCTTTGGTTGTTAACAGAAAGAGTCCGTGATAAATGAACTACGTTTAGGAAGACTTTAGAAGCTAACGTGATATCAAAAATTGCTGCTGATACATCTCAAGAATTATTGTCAGCAAGCCTATTCCATCAAAGCATGAATAAAGAAAGACGCCCAAAAACTGGCTTTTCATGCCTATCTTTTATATTATGTGTGATCCTTTTGCCCCTTCCATTTTCGTGGCTAGAAAAGAGAACATTTACATACAATGCCTGCCAAAAATCCTTGGAAAACTTAGGCCATTCTTGATAATTCCCATTTGTGACCATAGTGATTAGGTTTAAAGACCCCCGTCACCCCCGAAACAATGTTGATTTGGAAGGTCATTGTCCCAGAGTTCAAGCAAAGGCGTGAATCGTCCTGTCATCCCTATTTCATCATCACAGAACAACATTGTTCTGCGGGGGAGAGAAGGAAATCGCAAAACAAGTCAAAATTAGCAAAGGTGTTCCAACACGTTTGGCAGGTATTGTAGCTACGTGGCAAGTTTTTCTTCCAACTCATAACGAACGAAATTTTGGATGGATGGTGCCTTTATAATGTTAGTATTTTTGTTATATTCATTTCTTTTTATTTAGTTGCTTTGAACTACCAAACTGACGGGCAAATGATGGATATTTACAGAGGTAAATTCAAAGACAATGGAAACTGTGGTTACTTGCTGAAACCAAGCTTTATGAGACATGGTAAGTAAGCAGACTTAAGATTCATGATTAGTGATATGATTAATGTGAATGTACACCGTTGATTAGAAGTGGAACAGGTTTAAGATTCTTATAAAATTGTCGTCAAAACCTAGATCTAACACAATAGTCTTAGTTTCGCTGCTTGGCTAAAATGATACTGCTAAAGTCGATAGAGCAGAAACTGCGTAAAATGACGTCATCAACCAATCTGAGATGAGGAAGTGTTTGAATAGCTAATCTTTCATTTCCAAGACATAAGTCTAATATTCTATTTAGAGATGAATGGATACTGTAAATTCGCTTGGATGTTTGGAAATTTTCTATCATTGTCCTTACTTATCTTTCTTTTGCACCATCAGATCAACAAACACAATCTTCGCTGTTTTTCTCAAAAATACGACCTTTTATACGCCCCTCGTTTTTCTTAGCTGACTCGGTAAGGAAATACTGCAAATATCAATGAGTGTTTTTAATTCCATAGAAAATACGTCCTTTGACCCGAAATCTGATGCAGAAGTAGACGCAGACGTGCCAACGTTGGTTCGAATTGAGGTATGTCCTTTCTTGACTCTTTGAACTGAGGTACCTTTCCTCCGGATATTCTTTACAAAGTCTTGAGGCTTTATTATCGACTTAAATCTCTCAGAAATAAGATTTATTGCCAGGCCGTTGATTTGTCCTCTGTTGAAGCCATTACAGCATAGTTTGCTGGTATCGTTTATAACTAGATTATTATTATTATTATTATTATTATTATTATGTTCTTTTTATCACAGAAAAAAGTTCCTGGTAAGTTCGTCCCGAAAGCAAGCTAGAACAACTAGCCTCAGGTTTCGAGAACCTTTCTCAATGTTCTTGCAGTTCCTAACAATGCCGTTTTCTGTATCACTTCAGTCCTGATCTTGATTCCTATCTTCTCAATGTATTGCTCTGCTTCTTTTGTGACACATCCCAATGCACCAACTACAACTGGAATGACAGTTACTTTTCGAAGGCACCATAATCTTGCAATTTCTCTTTTTAGATCTTGATACTTTTCAATTTTCTCTTTTTCCTTCTGTTTTATCCTTGTATCTCCTGGTACAGCTATGTCAATGATTAAGCACTCTTTTTCTGGTTTCAGCACGACAACAATGTCTGGTCGCCTATGCTCAATTTCGTAATCTGTGTTTATGTTAAAGTCCCACAGTACCTTAATGCTTTCATTTTCAGTGACGCCTTCTGGCTTATGATTGTACCACTGTTCAGCCCTGGGTAGGTGATACTTCTTGCAAATCTCCCAGTGAACTATCCGTGCTACGTTGTCGTGGCGTCGCTTATATTCCTTCTGGGCTAATTTGCTACATTCACATATGATATGGCTCACTGTTTCCCCCTTCTCACCACACATTCTGCAACTCGGCGAATCTCTTGATTTGTCGATATGATGTTTAACGTAATTCGTACGTATTGCTTGTTCTTGTGCTGCCATAATTAGTGCTTCTGTTCCTTTCTTCAAGTCTCCATTTTTTAGCCACAACCATGATTTCTTCCTGTCTACTATCCCATCCGTATCTCTGAAAAACTGACCATGCATTACTTTTTCATGCCACTTGACTTCTCTTTCTTTTTTTCTTTGATCTTTATACTCTGATGGCTTAATGATGTCAGTATTCATTTCCTGTTGTTTATGCACTGCTTTTAATAATTGCTCTTGGCTGTTTTTAACATACCATCTAAGGCTATTTTCCTCTGACTGGATGGTTTCTAATACACTTTGCAATCCCCTTCCACCTCTCTGTCTTGCAACATACAATCTATCGACGTCACTTTTTGGATGTAATGCTCCGTTCATCGTCATAATTTTCCGTGTCTGTCTGTCTAGTTTCTCCAGTTCCGCTTTCGTCCACTTCACTATCCCAGCCCCATATCTCATCACAGCTACTGCCCAAATATTCATTGCTGAAATGGCATTCCTGCTGTTCAAGTTTGACTTCAATATAAGTTTAATCCTTCGCTTGTATTCCTTCGTGAATCTCTCTTTCATTTCTTTCTCCTTTATCCCATCTAGTTCTACTATACCCAAGTACTTGTAACCTTCTTCGCTGACGCCTTTCATCTTCTCTCCATCCGGTAGTTCAATTCCATCACAAGTTACAATCTTTCCACGCTTCATGATAATTACACCGCACTTTTCTATACCGAATCGCATGCCAATGTCACAACTAAATCTATGCACTGTATTTACAAGTGATTCTATGTCTCTTTCACTCTGTCCAAATAGCTTTAAGTCATCCATATATAGAAGGTGATTTAATTTTGGCTGATTCTTTCCCAAACTATATCCAGCTTTCATGTTTCTCAAAATTAGTGACATTGGTATGAGACAGATAACAAATAGGAGTGGCGAAAGGCTATCTCCTTGGAATATTCCACGTTTGACGTTGACATCCCCTAATATTTTATCTCCTGCGTTCAACTGTACCTTCCATTTCGTCATACTCTTTTCAAGGACGTTCACAATGTTATCAGCTGCCCCAACCAGTTGTAGACTCTTTAGTATCCACGAGTGTGGTATCATGTCATACGCCTTTTTATAATCCACGTACGCCATAGCTAGGTTGGTGTGTCTTCTTTTACAGTTCTTAAGTACCATTCTATCAATGAGTAGTTGATCCTTCGTTCCGCGTGTCTCTTTACGACAGCCTTTCTGTTCTGATGGTAACATATCATTAGTATCTACATGCTTGTACAGCTGCTCGGACAGCATACCCGTTAGCAATTTCCACATTAGTGGTAAGCATGAAATAGGTCTGAAGTTACTCGCAGCATTTCCCTTACTTCTGTCCTTCACACATAATACCGTTCTTCCATACGTCATCCATGCTGGAACGTCTCCACTTTCGACTACCGCATTTAGCTGGCAAGCAATTCTATCGTGTAATGATGACAAGTTTTTCAGCCAATAGCCTTGTACTCCGTCAGGCCCGGCTGCCTTCCAATTTGGTATTTTCCCCGTTTGCTTTCTTACATCCTGGGCAGTGATTTTAACATCATCTTGTTTATTGACTCCTTTTGATTCAGTTTCGATCTCTCGTAGCCATTCGGCATCATCGTTATGTTCTACTGGGTTGTCCCATATTTCACTCCAAAACGTTCTACTTTCGTCCGCATTTGGTACTGTATTCTCTTTAAGTACTTCACCATTCAATTCTACAAAAACTCGCTTTTGGTTCGATGAAAACATCCTGTTTATTCTAAACTGGTTTATCCGCTTTTCATATCTGTCTATCTTTGCTGCTTTCGCTGTTATTCTTTGCTTAAGCTCTTCCATAACAACCTTTACTCCTTTCTTCTTCACATGATGCTTTTTGAAGATCTGTTCTAGTTTCTTCATATTTTTTATTTGTCCTTTCGCATAACGATCTAATTTGCCAACAGTTCTCCTCAACTCATTAATATCCCGTTGGATCCTCCTTTTCCAAAATGGTTCTTGAGACACTTTATCCTTTCTCTGTTTCAATCCTAACCGATGGCTCACATAGACAGCTACAGCATTTATCAGATCGTTTGTTTCTGTTACATAATTTGCCATAATATATTTCAATACCTTATTCACATTGCTAGTGATCTCCCTGAGTTTTTTCCGATCTGCTTTTCTAAAAGAGACATTTGTGATCTTTTCCTTCTTTTTAAACAATTCACAGATAATCTTTATCATTTCCAGCTGTTCTTCCGTTAATTCCGAATCAGTCAATATATCAAATTCTAATGTTGCAATTTCTGTTTCACCCTGCGTTGGTTCATTTTCATCTTCCAGTTGTCCTGGTCTCTCTTCTTCGCTGGTTTCGACATTCTCTGTATTAATTCTTTGTTCTGACAAATTACTGTCTTGTTCCTCGCTTACTTGCACTTCTTCGTTATTTCTGTTCTCAACTTTCCTCCTGATTTCCTCTAGTTCAACTTTGCTAAAGTACTCATTTGTCTTGATTACCCTGACTTGATCTAGGAGCCTTTGCGCGGATACTTCAAACAAACCTCTGTCATCCCAATTTCTTTTCATCCTCTTCATGAAACCTCTCCTATCAGGTTCGCCTTCGTAGTAACATTCCATTACAACCTTGTTAAACGGCCTCCAGTTAATTCTTTCTCTTCTTCGATTGGCAGTAGCTGAATAACGACCGGGCCTGCGCTGCTCATCCACAGGGCACCTGCCGAACGAGGAACCTTCACCAATACAGGTTCCAGCCCCATTCACGTTGTTATCTGAAATATTTTCTTGATTCATTTTACACTCAAAAGAGGATTGTGTTTAAAGGTGCACTACCACCAGTATTTTTATCGAGACACCATCTCTAGGGGGGTTGCCAACCAAAGCTAAAGAGTCCCCCCTACCCATGAGACAGACTAGCCCCCGCCGGACGCCAACCCGGAACTTCAAGGTCTCGGGGAGAGCTAACAGGTACTACACCTTGCTCAAGGGTGACCTGGAGGTAGTTGTGGCAAAAGGTAACCTCATTATCCCACGTCGAAACTCCACAACCGGATGCAGTTTAAAGTCATACCCAGGACATATTATTATTATTATTATTATTATTATTATTATTATTATTATTATTATTATTATTATTATTATTATTATTATTATTATTATCATTATTATTATTATTATTATCATTATTATTATTATCAATTTCTTTACAGTTAGACAATAGTAAAAATAGCTAAAAGTAGTTAGCTAATTAATTCCAACCTAAAAATATTACAATACAAAGATTACATAAAAATGGTGGATAAAATATTTACAAACCAGAAGATTTGCTTAAACTGATATTTTACTGGATAAATTTGTGACTTATTCTAGTATAAATAGATGGTTTTCTACATAAAAACAGACCTCTAAGCTTGTTATAAGTCTTACCCGTTAAAAGTTCCTCACCCGTTAAAAGTTCCTCACCCGTTATAAGTCTGACAATGTTTTTTTCGAATGTATACACAGGCAGTACCATCTCGTCCCAAGGCCTTTTGTCATATTTGTTGGTCTCCGTCCAAATATGAAAAAGGGCCCTGGGGACGATGTTGACAGCAGTAGTAATTGAGAGTTTCATGCCTGCCAAGGACTTTAGGCAGGCATTGTATGTAAATGTTCTCTGTTACCTACGAGCCACAAATATGGGTGGGCAAAGTATCACACATAAGATAAAAGATAGGCACGAAGAGTAAGTTTTTGGGCGTTTTTCCTTCTTCACTCTTTGCTAGAAAAGGCTTGCTGACAATAATTCCTGAGATGTATCAGCAGCAATTTTTGATATAAGTTAGCTTTCTAAATGACTAAATGTAGTTCATTTATTACGGATTCTTTCTCGTAACAGTCAAAGAATAAAAGTTAGCGGAAAACAGCCGCAATCGATCTTTTTTCAGCATGAAAAAGTTGTCGTGAAACAACTTATCGAATCTTAAAGGACAAGTCCGGGCTTGGTATAATTGTTGATTATTCAAGAGATTACACTGTTGTGAATGGTGTGTAGTACTTTTTTCAATTTTTTCTCTTTCAATCTGCGAAACTACATATTTCATTCTGCCAAGAAGTGTGAAATGACAACATTTCTATGACATCACTTCATGTTGACCTGAACGAGGCTGCTGCCAAATGTGTTTGTATTATACCACTCACATTGCTAGCCTCCTTATCGCGCCCTCGCACACTCGTACAAAATACAAAATGGTGATGATATTTGTCCTAACCTACGAAGATTCATTAACCAATTTATGAAAGTTGGAGGCATCAAAACTTGGAAAGCATTCACGATTGGTGTTCAGCAGTTGATAAGGTTGCTTTTTAACAATAATTTTATCAACCCCGGACTTGTCCTTTAACAAGAAGACATATTCTCTTATTGAACTGCAAGTGAGTCAGTTTTTCATTCTCATAGATCATCAGTGGTCAACAACTTCCTAAACCAAAGAATTCGAACAATAAAGAAGTTATTGATCCATACGTACAGGTTGAGACATTTGGAGTCTCAAGCGATTCAAATGAAAAGCAACATACAACCAAGACTATCCATAATAATGGTACGTTCTATCATAGTCACGCTACCGGATGAGCCAGAAAAAAGTTCCCACTTTTACAAATTCGTAGCACTAAGGGTACATCACCAATTTTAATGATTCAAATTTCATTTAAAAGCTGAGATATCAACGTATTTTTATGACTTTTCTCTCTGGCGTACCAAATCTAGAAGTATAGGTAAATTCAACTTTATTAAAATTTCATTGTTGCAAAATGACTGAAAAAGGGCCTAAAACATCTATCAAATCGTAAGGACTCTATTCACACAGAACAATAGGCAATGGGCTTTTCACCACTCTCAAGAGTTACAAGACGAAGGTTTTCAAACAAATACTATGGATTTTCAATCCTATGGCAATAAATGTACCGATGATAGTTCTCCAGTGGCGGCTGGCAGCGGTACTAGCGGTACCAGTCTAGTACCATTTTATTTTAAAAGCTTGGAATTGTTATGTTTTTAATTTCTAATATTTCAACAATTCAAACCATGTGAATTCTCAACCATGATGAGACATTGCATTTTCTTCATTGTTCTGTGCGAGGAGTCTTTATGATTTGATCAGTGTTTTAGGCCCTTTTCCAGTCATTTTGCAAACATGAAATTCTTTAGAAGTTAAATTTGCCCATATTTCTAATGCTCGTAAGATAGCCAGAAAAAATAAAAAAATACGTTGATCTTTTGGCTTTTAACTAGAATTTAAACATTCAGATCTATGACGTACTCTTGATGCTATGAATGTTCATAAGTGGGAAATTTTTTCTGGCTCACTTGGTAGAGAGTTCTCTCTTGTGACTATGGTTTTATTTTGTCAAGTTGTGCAGTGACAGTAGACTGGTTGCAGTTCATGGTGCATTTTTACTCCTTACACATGTATATTTTATCCAAACCTGTTCACTCAATCCTGTTTGAGCGAGGTATTCAGTTCAATAGATGAGTAGGAAAAACAATTCAATTCATCGCATAAGTCAGAAAGAAGTTTTTGTAATTGCGAGTGAAAACTGGGACTAACTGTAATAAGTCTACAGTGACAGGCTTCGATAAGGAACAAAAAAGGAGCAAATATATACATGTTCATTTATAGAAAAACTCATATTTGGAAACTATGATGCCAAAACATTGAAGACACTCAACCACTATTTTTAAAAAGCACCAAGAACTGAAAAGCTAAAAACTATCATTGTACTAGGTGAGTCAATAAAGAGGCTCAGCGCTTGAAACAATGCTGCTCCCTGAATATCAAAGCAATGATATTGAAAACTGTCTTGTTTTATTCCCGATATTTCCAGTTAGGTTCAGTAATTTGCACCGCTTTAATCGGTCATTCCTTCTCCTCTTAATGGGAGATTTTCTGCGGAAAGCCCTTTTCGAAACCTGTGAAAATGAGTGAAAACCACAAGCAAGATATCCGTTCGTTCTCCTGCCTAGAATAATGACACTTGGATGTGTTCATGTATTTTTGTCATTTTGGGAGAATGGAATCCCCCTGAATAAGTTATTCATGCCAGGAGGAAGACTTTTGCCCCCAAGAGGATATCACGTGCTGAAGGGTGTTGAAGTCATCGCCATGAGGAAAGCAGATTACAGAAATTTGCTGTTAATTTTAGCACGTTTTTAAGGTTTCTCCTGGGGAATTTTCTTAGAAAATCCCTCTCAAAATCTGAACAGAGTGACCAATTTCAGCCAGCAAAATTTCTAGAATAATTGAAGATGTTAGCTATTCAACCAGATATTGCAAATTGTCATTGCTTCTGTACTTGGGAGCGGTTGCCGTTCAAACCCTGGGCCTTCTTTGACTCACCTGGTAAACATTTCATGGAGCCTCCATTCTTTGACAGTATTCACCACAATTGTATTTTTGGTTGAAGAGAAATTTTTCGTAATAAAAGTCTTACTAGGAGTTAAGAAGTTACCTACTAAAATGTATGCGTCATGATCATAGAAACAACTTCACAATTTTCCACCAAAAAAGAAATATTTACCTCGTAAACGTGACATCTTTTGTGAACAATTAGAAGTATTTTTTCTAAGGATTGACCCATGTTGCCTTCAAAAAGCAGGCTATAGTTTCTAAAAGTTTAGTTGTTTTTAATTGGTTTTCAGTAACTGTGTATTTGCCAGCTGTGAATAATGTTATGATGTGATGTGATATGATAAAAGATGGAAATTTGATCCAGAGAAGAAGTATCTAATCATTCAAAATCATTTTCGAAGAAACTCATTTCAGAAAATATACAGGAATAGGTTTTGCAGTAGGTATTTTGTTTGAATTCGAATTTTTATTGAGCAGGCTTTCTTTGTAGCAGGAAAGCAATGAATCGTGCTCCTAATACCGTACAATTCAATTTTTGCACAGGTGGTCCAGGAAGGTAGTCTTCTCTTCACCTTCAGAAATTTAGAGAAGCTTTTATGGGAGTTCCGCACAAGTGCTTATTCAATTTACCGACGAAATATTCAGGGCCTTCGTGTACTTTTAGGTTTTAATCCAGTCTGGAATGAGACTCTCCAGTTCTCAGTGAAAACCCCTCAACTCGTTGTAATGCGGTTCGCTGTTTATGATTCTGATCTTGGATCTGATGAGTTCCTTGCCCAGCATTCCATTCCACTCAGATGCATGCGTCAAGGTAAGCTCACATTTTGTCTTTCTTTTTCTGGGATGCTTGCCAAGAGCACCGGAAGCTCTTTGAAATCCAAAGGCCAAAGGTTTATGACCCAAAGAAATTCTACCCTGCATATTTATCACCTATGTTGAACCACTTAGGTATGGTGCAGTGCATTTTCAGCAGTCAATGTTATTCAAGGGTCTATGTTAAGATTTACATATATTGAAAAAAGAGCGGCCGTCAATACAATGAAATTGGAACTGTGCAATACAATGAGCAAAAATGCAAGGAGGCTGCAGGATTGAAAAATATGAATTCGAAAAACTCGTGAATAGGAAATTCTTCTGAAAGTTTTTAAAGAAATTATCAGAGCTATTGAGCCCATTGTTCTTATTGTGCTTCTCGACTAATTGCATACATCTTATTACAGGCTATCGCCATATACCACTGCTAACAAAACAAGGGAACCCAATACCAAAAGCAACATTATTTGTACGAATCACCATGAAAGAGATGTAGTTTCATCGCTATGTGTTGTGTCGTACTGGACTGAGGATCTTCTGTTGATCAGAAGCATGTAGACTTCAACGCATTATTGGTGAGGGACCTACTTCTCCTGCCCAATGACAAACATGCAGGTACGAGACTTCTTCATGTTTTAATTGTACCGTATATGCGTTTTACATCTACAATAGAAATTCATGATAAACTGATGCAGTACCGTTAAGTTAAACATATTTTGCCTTTAAACACATTTCACCGTTCCAAACTAACCTGTAAATTTGCCCGTTCAATGCATGTATTTTTCCATTAGAAGCTTGCAAGTGATCTAGTATGCCTCATAGCGAAAAGTTCCCACTCTTTAGCCTGTGTAGTTCCAGTTAGTGAAATAATGGTTACTTTAAAACCAAGACCCCTTGAAAACCAAGGGGTCTGTGTGGTATTGCAGTTCATTCTGTTTTTGTTACTTTAGAACTTTTTATTGTTATGAGTTTATGGTTAGGCCCTTCAGTTTCAAGAGTTTTGCTTTTTTTATCTGATAGATTTCACCATTTTTTATTGAAATAGTTGCGAGAATTTTTAGTATTGAATTTACAGTTACATTTATTGCAACTAAACGGAGCATGAAGGAAGTAAACCAGCAAATCTGTTTTCAGAAGTAAACATAAAGCTTGAAGGCTGACATTGTTACACCCCATTCTCCCATTGATCTCTTTGACATAGCTTGTCTCTTTTAATATTTATTGACTTTTACAGTCTTGCAAGAATCTCCCTAGATCTTCTACCAAACCCCAATTTTCTTCAAATGTGCAACGTGTTGTTGCTGAACTTCAGCCGTATAATGCAGACAGTAACGAGCTTGCAAAATGTTAGCATATCTGACTTTGATTCCCTCGTATGTTATGTCCCTATTGCAGGTTTTGGTGTGTTGTTCGAGACTTCTTCTAGATCTTTTGTTTCAAAAGTCTTGCCTTCCGTTCGTTATGGATCCCAACGTTACGATTCATCCCATCCCAAATTGACATTTTCAACAGAAATCCTTTTCCCAAAACAAACTTACTTTTAGTTGCTGCGTTGCTTTTGAATACCATCCAAAGGAAGTCCTAATGTTGAGACAACAGGCCGTCCCAGTTCAGCAAGTAGAGTTAGACCTGTCAGTTAGTACGTCAGCTTTATATTACCCTTCAAAACACAGACGATATCCTGGGGACAAGAGGGGAGGAATAAACATAATCGTAGAAGAGAATGAAAAAATTATTTTCTTTGTTATAAAAGCTCAGGGGTGGTGCCAGGGGAGGGCTAGGGGGGCTACAGCCCCCCGTTGGAGGCATCTGGCCCCCTGTCGGAGAAAATTTTGGGTTCTCATCGGAGGAAATTTGGCAAAATAACGCTCGAAAACACCATTTTTAGTCATTTAGCCCCCCTGTCGGAAGCTCCAGCCCCTCTTTCGGAAAATTTCAGGCACCACCCCTGAAAAAGCTGTCTGTTTTTCGTAACAATTAAGTCCAGATATATATATTTATATATAAATACCAATATGACTTGTATCCATTTGTACTGAAGTACTGTCTGCATATGAACCATCGACCTCCCTCCCCGTGCCGTCCTCAAGTTTGTTATAGCTTCTTTGTAGCCGAAGTATATGAGCAACTTTAAGTACGTGCCTTGCTGGTAGCCACCTTGGTCTCTAACGCATGCAACCTGTGTCAAGTGGCACACCTAAGTATACGATACTACATGCGTCACTATGCTATAAATATATATGTCTGCTTAGAAGAAACGCTATCAATAAATGATGTCTTAACATGATTTAATCTTAGGAGATATGTAAATATGTAATTCGAAATACGAAGATGTAATGATGGAATTAATCGTTTTTATTTCCCGTAATAATTGGATACGATTTATTTACTTTGAACTAATTTTATTACGTACTGTGCTTATTTATTTACATTTGGTGTTGTTATGCAGTTGGTCTTAGAATTTCGTTCTTTGCATTCAACCTCACATAATTACGCACGAACACACACGAGCATCGTAATTTGAAGGGTATTCGAATATTATCTTGCACTGGTAATGAGTATGTTGATAATACAAGGTTCTTGTTTGTCAAATCAGTTTATTCCGTCTTTTACCTGCATTTTGCTGTTTCCAAATTGAAAGGAAACGAGCCTCGGGGTTAAATCGACCATCTTTCCTTCTTATCAAGGGTGTTAGAACACGGATGCTTTGATTGATGGGTCAACCAAAATCGGGACGACAGCCATGATATGAACGAGGGTGTTAGGACAACAATGTTTTTGATTGATGTTTTGTTTTCCTTGTTTTGATCCTTGTGTCTTGTTTTATTGTCTTTTTTCTGCTATGTTTCGTGTTCAACTGATGTGTGCAACTGAACGTGAGTGTAGACCCAACCGATCTCAAGTTGTTCGATTATAACTCCCTACGTTAAGTTGCACACATCAGTGGCACATCAGTTGAAGACGAAACAGAGCAGAAAACAAGCTAAGACAACAAGGACACAAGAATCAAAACAAGGTAACTAAATAGCCCTAATGACAACGACAGATCATTTTTAACAATAGAGTTTCAAATAGTTTCACATTTAAAACCAACATTAATGTTACCAAAACTGCAGCCCTGTTTCAAAACTGTCCCTTATGAGCATCACATAGCCGTCTGTGTATATTATTGGTTACCCCCCCCCCCCAGCAGACCTGGAGAATGAGGCTGACGAATAAATGGGAGGCATGAGAATGATTGAAACAAGAGAGGGGTGGAAGAAACGAAGAGAATTGTAAATGAACTAGACATCAAAGTGACAGTTTGTTTTAGACCCTTTATTTTTGCTCTTTTTGAGCAATCCTCAGCTTCCTGCTGCAAATCTTTATGTATTTGAAAGCAACTGTCCGTTTTAACAGCAGCATACCTTTAATTCCAGAAGATTGCTTAACTGTCCAACTCAAGTAGCAGAGTTTCTTGAATCAAAAGAACTAAGCCTACCCTACACTTTCTTGACACGGTTTCTTAATCTTATGAGAAATGTTACAAGCAGAGAAAATATTCTTCAAAGTGGCTGAAATTTCCAAATGTTTCAAATGTTGGAAAAGTTTGATTCCCAACAAGTTTCAAAAAAGTCTTTTGAAAACCTTCTATCCTCCCACCTTCAAACATCTTGAACCCCCCCCCCCCCCTCCACCCGAAGTACGATCAGAGGAGAGAAATAACCAAGTAGTTGAGGATTTGCAAGTCGACGAAATCATGTGATCAACAAGAAAGAGAAAGATTCGAAGAAGAATGGTTCTCATAGCAACGCATACGTGATATGACATTTTCAGCCAATCAGCTTTGAGATGGCGTGATGCCATGCTTGTAAGTTGCTGAAAATTTTAAACCGCCGGCTTGGTTCTTCTGCTTCGCTTTCCCGCTCCTCGACATTTTGCAAAGGCATCAGTCTCCAGAATTACCTTGAATAACGATGGAACAATCACAGAAAAGACCAAGAGAAATGTTTGAAGAACATTTGGTGCGAAGATCAATCGATTATCTAACACCACAAGTAAGTTCTTTCTTTCTCAGAAGTCTCTTTCTTCTAAATTGTTGTCGAACTCCATATTCGAGAGTCGTTTGCTTGCTTGCGAATTACAGTTCCAATTTTCGATAGAATGTTTATCTTTTTACCTTCCTTTTTCTGCAAAGTCAGCCAGAAACTTGCAGCAGCAATAACTTAGTTTGGTGCAAAACTTCTTTGCTTGGAAAGAGAACTAGCTAACTGCAAATATGACTCATGACAGCACCAGCTCGCTTTCTCTAGGAGGCCTAATGGAGTTGTTACGCCAGAGCCTTCTCCGAGATGATTTGATAGCCTGGCAAAGTCCAGAAATGTCACGGCTCCAAGGAAGAAGGTTGTGCTTCTTAATGCCACATTTGAGGAAGGCTGGATCATTTTTCTAAGAAAGCGAAGAAGGCTTTGGGTAATTTTTGGCAACGGCACCGCTGATTTTAGGGATAGCCTATGAACAAACAACAATCCAAAGAGCTCGAAACAAATTTGCGCATTTGACATCCGGCGGAATGTTTGACCTTTTTTCTGGACTCTGGACATGCAAGTTTAGATAGTCTAGCTTTGAAAATCTTAGAAAATCATACCAAAATTGCATTTGAACAGCCAACGGCCGTTATTCATAATTCATGATTGGTACAATCAATTCAAATAACAGTGCAGCGTGTAGTGACGTATCAATAGCAAAACGATCGACAATACTTATCAAAATTTACTTTACCGCCATGCCGTTGCCCCTGTTAGTGTGGATCGTAGGGGGTTAGTGAAAACCGTAGACTCGCTACTTTCAGCATGGGGATATTTCGTTTTTTATGCGCACGCACACTCGCTCTGAATCTGAGGCTTTCAAAATTATACATTTCATGCTTGATACATCGAGCGGGTTTTTCGAAATAACTGCCAAGTCGCAGGTTGCCATATCCTGAAGGGTTAGCGAAAAGTTTTAAACTTGTTACGATCAAAAAACATCTGATCAAGGCAAATACTTATTTCTTTACTTGATTTTCAAGTAATATGTTATAGTGCATTTCAAATTTCTGTTTTGTTGGCTGATTTCTCACAAAAATTAAGAAGTCCATGTCGATAGGATCAGAATATCTTTTCAGCGACCTTTCGCGCTCTTACTTTCGCGCCAAAACGTCTCCTGTTCATTTGGAGATTTACGATTTTGTGTTTGCATTCCACTGCAACTACTGTGCGATACCTCCACTACCAACAAAGTGAGCCATATGCCTCAAATCTAGTGGAAGGAAAATGCTCGTTGACTGTGAGAGAACTTCCGCCAATTAGTGTTCGCGCCAAATTTTGAAATCAGCTGATCACAAGGTTACGAGATTTAGATCTGGCAGCTTTTGTCCAATCTTGAGTTCGGTAAATTACCACAAAAATCATGACAAAACAAATACAGCTTTTGAAACCTATTTATTGTTTCCTTTTGGTACTGTGTCTGGCACCTGAAGTTTTGCCTGGAAAGATACACAGGTCGAAAAAAGGCTGTTTAATCTGTGGTAGGAAGACTGACAAAGATAGGCCATTCTTGGACATTCCAAATGATTTCGAAGAAAAACAAAAAATATGTTCAGCATTTCACCTGAAGGAAATTGAGAATGGACAAATATGCAGTGCTTGCAGTCGAGCTGTTAGGCGATATACAACTCTTGGACAGAAAGCCCCCATGGTGAGTACTGTTCCTTGACTTGCACATGTACATGAATAATGTGTGGCAGTCTTCTCACAACAAAAAAGCATTAGAGGAAATATTGTAGAAATATTGTTTGAAAAAATGGAATTCAATATTAATGGAAACTCAACCGCAAAGAACGTAACTACAATACTATATCAAAACTAAAATTCAACAATACAGCAGCTACAATTAAACTTTTCATCATGGACGATAAAACAGGAAAGCTGGTCACACAGCTGCACATTAACAATTTGGAGTTCTTACAGGGCTGTTGGGGGGGGGGATTTTTTGTCATGGCATCTCATCGCTCTCTTTGGAGACTTTTCACCCCTTGCATACCAATTTTCTTATATTTCTATTTTGTTCATGCATATCTGCATGTGTCCTACCCCCCCCCCCTTCCACTGTAAAATACTTTCTATATCTAGCTACAATTATCGCAGTATGCATGCACTGTAAAATCATCTGGTTCTTTGAATCTCCAAACAAAAATTACTGTATTCTATACCTCCACATTTACAAGCATTTACTGTTAATTTCACTGAATATGCTTTTCCTTCTTCCCAAAGTGTACCAAAAACATGGGGAAACATAAGCAGGGAAGGAAGCCAAAGGAATTGAAACTTGCTGGTTGCTGTACCCCAGAAACACAGGCTTTTCCAGTGGAAGCTTTGATGACAACTTGCTCTGGAGCTGCTGGTCCTGCTTTGGTAGGATCATCAACTACAGAGTCACAGTCAGAGGAGCTATCTGCTACAAGTAATGAAACTCAAGATGGAGATGCACTTTTGCCACCTGGGATGTTCAACAATATCCTGCAGCAATCATCTTTTGGTCTTCTGCAATCTGAACTGCAGCTGCTCAAGCATCATATTTACCGAGAATTCCACCAGTCTACACCAACATATGATCCAGCAAAATTTAGACAAATGTGCACAGAATGTGGAGCAACAACCATTTACGACGTGATCCAGAGTCTCATGTCATCAACTAGAAGGAATGAGAAAAGGAAGTCAGACATTGAAAAATTGGCAATCAATGTTATCTACATTTTGTGCTATGGCCTCAGCCAAAAATGCAACTTTATGCAAAAAGATTTTAGCCTTTTTTTAATGTCAGAGAATACAAACAGAGCAGCATTTGACACTGCCAGGAGACTAGGGGTTACAACCACAGCTGCGACTGGTAGGACTTTTGAGGCTAATGCCATTGCTGCCTATGAGAAGGAAATTGATGAAGTCATTGATAATGCAATAAAGGAGCGATTTCTCATTATTGCCATTATAGATGACTACACCAGTATTCATAGTCATAGGCGGCAAGATAGTGAGAACACATCAAATGCGAAATGTATGTGTACAATTGTTATTCGCATTTTCCCAAACATTCCTGCTATACCTCTAAATCAGCATCATCATCATCTTGACCCTGACATTATCTCTCCTCTTGATTTAGCCAGAGACCTGACAAGTTGTAAGTATATGTCTTCTCTCTCCAATACATATGCATCTGCCATGTCTGATGCTATCAGATCTGAATTTTTCAATCCTTCTACAGCTCGTCACAGGCTTGAAACACACCAATACAAAGATTCAGATAATGTTCGCCACATGAGAAAACTTGACAACTTGTACTTGGTTGAGTTCCAGGAATGCAAATTGAAGAGTGTTGGTGACTACCAAAAGGCCCTTGAACTTCTCTTCAGATCAAAGGTAAGTGAATATGCATCTGCCTTTGCCCTCTTTATTTTAGGTGACTGGCCAACTCAGTTCTATCTTAGACAGATTGCTTACTCAAGGCTTGGCCAGCACACTGATTCAACTAAAGTTACAGCAAGACAGCACCATGAGCAGTTTTCTGATTCAGATCATACTTATTCATTGAATTCTCCAGCACAAGCATCAACAAGGCAAGTAAAACAAATTTCTTCTATTTCAAATGATATTTCTCTGGCTCTTTCAGTCATACCAATGTTAGGTGCATTGCACATATCTTTGAATGCACAGGAAAATGTGATTAGAATGTACCATCCCCTGATGAAGTTTTTGTATGAGAATATTTTTCCGAAGAGTAAACTTGCAGATAAACCAAAACCCTGGAGAGCAACATTGCTTCTTGAACTCATCTATGGTGGCTGGACTCTTGTGCGCACAGCAGTAGTAACATCATTTGCAAAGTGCAGAGACCCTGAGTATGGTGCTTTATTGAATCTATTTGACAACTACATCCCTCTTGTGCTATCTATATACTCTGTTGTGTTCAAGTCTAATAAATACTTTGAGTACTTCCTTTCAGTTTACAGAGTATGGGTCATGTTCTATTGTTTTAGAAGAAGGCATTATGACAAATCACCTCTGATCTGGCTTTCTAACATATTATATTGGCAAAAACACCGTCCAGATATCTTCAGGATCCTACGGGAGAACATCACTTTGTTTGATGAATATGGTGTTGAGAATGTGCATTCCATTGTTAGGGCCCAGACAAAGTCCCACTTTACATCAAACCAGCTAGCAAAACAGGCGAAAGCAATTTTTGCATCTAAAGGTAAGCAGCATAATTTCAGAAGTGCATTTACACCACCAAAGTATTATTCATTTACCACCAATCAACTCATGTCTTTGAAAACTAAGGTGGCATCAATACTGACCTCAATCTTTGTAAAGAAAGCCAGCCGATTAACAGAAGGTAAGTTGGGAATAGATAATAACCTTTGGAATGCAGAAAAAATACCTGGCCCATGTCTTCCTTTAGGTTTCCATTCTAAGCTACCACCAAAGCCAGAAACATATTGTGACCTCCCTGGATGCATTGTTAAGACTGATGATGGAACACAAGTCATCAGGTTTGATTCATGTTGGCATGCATTCCATGAGACTTGTCTCCTAGATTCAGTTCAGTGCCCCCTGTGTTTGCATTTCCTAAGAGCAGAAATAATAAGATTAGGAACTATTGCTAGGAAAGGGGTATTCCATAATGAAGAGGTCACAGAAGAAGATGGCTTTCAAGACAGTGAAGAAGAGCAACTTACCATCCCTGAAATAACAGAATTGGAGGTAAAGGTTCGTGTTGATGCCATGGCTAAAGAAATTTTAGCACTTCATCCTCCCTCTCTTTCAATAAAGGCATTTTCAACAACTGCAACATCATCCGTTCCTTCAGCATACAAAGGGCCACACTGTGGAACTTGTGGACATCAAGTGAAGGGTCACAGAAGGATAAGTGCTGTGGAGAAATCATGCCAAGATTGCCCAACAAATGTTTGTTCAAAAGCAGGTAAAAGTGCACAGTGTAAGTGTAACTATCATTTTGGGGCACTGATTCCTTTAGCTGCACCAATTTTGGAGAATTCAACCATTGATACACATGGTGGTACAAAAAGGTTTCTATTTTCTTTGCAGGTATCACAGCAGGCACTAGCAATGTCATTTTGGAGCAATGCATGTACTGTGATCAGTCTCTACACAGGTTTGGCATTTTTAAATTCTGAGCTGGAGATTCCATCAACAGAAGTTAATGAAAAGATTGCTTCAATGTACAAAGCTACCATTGTCCTTGGCAACACCGTATACCAAAACATTCTCAGTCCTCCTGATGACCAGGCTGACCTATCAGTAAATGATATCCTGTCCCAGATAAGTATCCCCATTAGAGATCCTGGAACATTCAATGGTATCATGGTTGCTGGAGAAGGTGAGGCACACTTCAACAGGGTGATAATAGATGCTTGCCAAAAACCAGGCTTGAAATGTCTGCTCTTTATTTTAAATCCCAATCATTCTCTTGTTATCTGCATTGATGATACCAAGATAGGTGTCTTTGACAGTCATCAGTTTTCTTCTAGAAATGGTGCTTGCATTATTTTTGGACCAGTTTGCAAGTTGTCAAGTTTCTTGGAACATGTTCATATGACTTTGAGACTTGGCTATGGTATCACAGTTGAGGGAGCAAACTACTCTTTTATTAAATTAGATGTATAAATTTCCAACAACAGCAGTAAGTCCACTATGATTTTTACTTAGCAATACCAGGTGTGCTGAAAGAACTATCCAAATCATACTAAATTGTACACTGGGCAAATTTTGAATAATTATGACTTAATTTTTGTCACAACACCTTAATCAGATTCCATGATTTCATCCAATTTGTTTGTTTCTTATTTTAGAACAAATTGCAGGCTTTTTAAACTTTTTGTTTTCAAAAACACTGACAATGATAAAAAATGTCAAATCAAATTGTCTAAAGACTTGACTTTAATCTCACCTGGTTGTGTGGTGAAAACTATTAACCTCGATTCATGTTCTTATCTATATTGTATGAGTATCAGAATTGTGTGACTTTGAAAACTGTTTAAATTCTATCAGATTTCATCTTTGCAGAAGCATCACTTTGCAATTTTATTCATGGGAGAGGTCAAGGTAAGTGCCTTGCTTTTTAAATTTTACTAAGTTCAAGTTGGTGAAAGTTTTACATTTTCTTAGATATATATACAGTACTGCATGAGAATATCAGAATTGTGTGACTTTGAAAACTGTTTAAATTCTATCAGATTTCATCTTTGCAGATGTATCATTTTGCAATTTTATTCATGGGAGAGGTCAAGGTAAGTGCCTTGCTTTTTAAATTTTACTAAGTTAGAGTTGGTGAAAGTTTTACATTTTCTTAGATATATATACTGTATGAGAATATCAAAATTATGTGACTTTGAAAACTGTTTAAATTCTATCAGATTTCATCTTTGATGTAGAGTATCATTTTGCAATGTTATTCATCGGAGAGGTCAAGGTAAGAGCCTTGCTTTTAAATCTTACTGAGCTCAAGTTGGTGAAAGTTTTACATATCTTTATCCTCTTTTACTACTTTGGCATTTTCTGTGTGCTAACATTGTGTTTAGGTTGCTAAGTAACAAGATGAAATATTGTAACAATGACATGAATTCCTTGTTGATTGACACATTGTTCTGTCAACTATTGCATAAAGGGGGGATGTTTTCTTTTGAAACATTTGTCTTCTTGATGTTTACACCGTTTATATTTCAATAACTCCATGGACTGACCAATTTCATTCACTTGATATTTGCTTTGTATCATTTAGACCATAGTAATGTTTATACAATTATCACATTTGTAATTCTTATGATGATGATTATGATGATGATGATGATGATAATGAGGTATATACAGTAGCAATGTTTTCCTCCAAGAATATATAGACATGTTGCTAGCATAAAAAATTGGCACCACAAGGAGAGATGTTTGAAACATCCTGTGAAACTTTACTATTGGAAGTCAGGGTTATAGCAACATGTCTCATGACTTGATAATACGTGTGAATACATTTGTATTCTTTGCATTTGCTTGATGTGTTCCATTAATCAAGGCATATACTACTTGTCTCTGGCAAGTATCTCAAAACCTCCTATTTGTTGCCATCTTAGACCTTTTATTAGTTTCTTTACTGTTTATCACATAATAAGAAAATATGCCTCCATAACACATGTAAGATGATAAGCAGAGAGGATTCTACTGCACAGATGGATACTGCCATTTGCTTGTTCTCCCCTCATAACAATATTGGTCAGCAGCTATGTTTGATAGCTGACAGGATTGCTTGTCAGACACTTTTCACATGTCAGTCTCCTACAATTTTGTTGCACTGTTCATACTTTTTGATTCAATAGGATACTGTATCAGGAGCTCTTTTTGTAGACCCCACATTTATTGCTATTGGGACAGCAATTCAAGGTAAAGGATGGTACTTCCATCTGTATGCCTAGTAAAAATTGAATCTCCTTATCATCTTCCATTATGCAGTTCCTGCTTTGTTATAATTCATTCCTCATTCCTTATCTGTTTGCATTCTGTCATAAAAACTTTGATTCTTCAATAAATGGCATGCACCATGTTTGCATCCATCAATCTAAAAGAAGGATGCTTCTTCAATGCAGGCGTATTTTCATAGCAACTTGTCAGGTAAAGAATTCTAGCACCAAATAGATTTTAGCATTTTGAATGGTGGCTATTTGTATCTCACTGCATCAGTGAATGGTGTATGCCATCTATCTGAATGTTCTTTTTGTATGGCACTGCCAGGGACAGAGAAATAAATTTTAAAATGATTCATTTTGTTTGAAACACATTTGTGATGAATTCTAAATGTCCCACATTTTACCTTTTCAAAGTTCACCAAAAGAGACATGGAATAGTTTAAAACATTAGATAATTCTTAAATAACAATGCATTTTACAACGGCCTTCCCCTGTCACAAACTGATGAATTTACTGTGAGAATCTGATTTCTGCCAAATTTTATGGCCCTACTCACAGTGTGCAATTGACGTTTGAAATTAATTTATGCAGCTGGCCATTGTTGTAATGTGTTTCACACATCGTTGAATTGAGAATTAGAATAATTATAATGACTCCTGCAGCTATAGCAAGTTTATTCCTTTGCTTTGTAGACCCTATGCTCTAAGCATTGCAAACAACTGTTATTATGTTATGTTGAAAATTTGTTACAGTAAGTTATATGTTTTAGATATTTAGTATGCATCTCAAATCTCATAATGACGATGCAGATAACTAGTGTTGAATTAGTTTAGTCCATTATGCCTGAAAGTAATATTTGTACGTATTCTTATCTTTATCTTAGATACTCTGAGGCATCATGTATCTATTAATGTTGTTTTGGAAAAAATCATGTAAATTTCCAGGTAACTCTAAGTCATTGAAAATAAAAGAAATTGTGTAAAGTTGAATATTTCCTAACTTCATGAAAGGTACTAAGTAAAAAGCACTTTAAATACCTGTCTAATACCTCCTTCCGAGTGCAATATAAAAAATGGAACTTGAACTTTTAAATGTGTAAAAGTTGAGTAGTCTTCTTGGAATATGTTCCGATGGAATTCCTTGATTGTTGTTTCTTTAGCTTGTGTAGTGTAACTACCAACTGTATTATTGTGTCCTCAGTGTACACACAGCTGAAAAGAAAGGTGATATTTTCTTTGTTTCAAGTCTGTTTCTTTTATTATTGTCCGCAGCAAGGTCAGTCGCTCAAGACCGCCAGTCGAGTCTGCCTCAGGACGATGACTTTAGAATGAAGAACTCGATGTGTCGTTGAAGAAAGACACCTTGAAAACAATAAATTCTGGAACATGACATATAGCTCTTTTGGATAATGCGCTTGTTCATGACAAACATATTTCACACTAAAATCGACCCAAATCGTCCCTCAAACAGTTGAGAATATGTGTTTAAAGCAAAAAACAGTGCATATACCGACACTGGCACACTGTTACTGAAGCTATTGCCAGTACATTAGCAAAGTTTGGTGATGTGGCACGGTGCCGATTTGGAGAAATAAACACATGAAAATTGGCGATTTTAGCTGACAAGTGTTGAACCATTTTAGACTTCACTTCGATAAATAACGATTTGCCTGCCTTGTCGACCACTTACGAACATAAGCTTTTGGATATTCCATGGCAAGAAGCAGTTCTATCAACAAAAACAAATGCCAGACTTCCAGCTGGAGTATTTCGATGGAAAAACGATATGGCAGGAATGGCTCCTTCTGCTGCTTGGCTAACATGGTCCTAGAGTAGTGTCCACAAAACCTGAAATAACTTTCCAACGCAAAAAACAGTGAAAAACCCACCTGATAGGCGATGTTTCTGACATCCTTGGGAAGAACTCCTGGAAAGATCTTGATGTGGCACGGTGCAGTTTTTGAGAAATTTACTCTTTTGCCAATCGGAAGTTGCATGTGAATTAGGCTATTATTCCGTGACCACAAGAAGTCTTCAAATAATGATTTTTAATGCGAAAATTTGGTCGATCGCGATTTCTCCATCTTGTCTAGCCTTTCCAACATCCGAATTCATGCATCGATTTATGCGCGTGCGCACGTGCTCACGCTGGAATGCAAAAGCCGCTGTCCAATCCATTTAGGCCCGCTGCCTCGCGAAATTTGAAACCAAGCTGTGAGGCTGATGAATTTGCGCGGTCAGCGGTTTCTGAGACGAATTTTCACCATGCTGCTACTTTCTCCAAGTCTTATTCCGTGGTATATCAGCACTGAGGAAAATAATTACCTCTGCGGGGGCGTAAACTACGAAGAGGACGCCCCCGCCGAGCAAGTCTACCTACTTCATGCCTGAAGGCACCTATAATTTACCAAATAATCCAAAAGCAAATTGATTTTTCACAACAACTCGAAGATCTCTGGCTTGCAGATACTGGTTTCTGTTATCGGTTCATGACCACGGTACGCGTTTGGTCGATGCGGTTTTATGGTCTGCCACAAGGACGCACATTAGGGGGGTGTGGGGGGGGGGGTGGCCCCCCCCTAATATTTTCAGAGTCGGTCCAAAATTTTTGTCATAAACGAAAAGTCGGTCCATGACGAAGCTTGGATCTATCTTGGATAGTTCGAGTCCAGTTTGGTCCGACTTCTAAATGTTTTAGGCAGAGGTCGGTCCATGACGACGGTTGCAAATTTTACAAGCAATGCTTGACAGTGATCGGCAGAGTCGTTCTAAGCCAAAGTAGAAGACGGCATTTTGAAAAATTTTCCGAGACATACTATTGCAGAAGTGCCCAGTCTACGATTGGGCAAAGCAATCATTGGATTGTGAGACTTCTAAGACAAAGCAAAGGTATTTTGCCCAAACATTGGTCTAAATGTACAGTAGAAAGCTGTTGGAAATGTTCAAAGTTTCCAGTCTGGCACTGGGGTGTCGATAATGGCAGGGCCACTGAGGGGAGCAGTGTGCAGTTTGCCCCCAGGGTCTATGGGGCCTCATATTTGAAGATGTCTTAACATTCTAACTGTAGGAAATTTTCTGAAATGCATTTTAGGCCGTTTTAAGCTAATCTAAAGAGCGTGATTGCAAAAATTTTCTGCTCGCTTCGCTCGCATGGGGCTTCATTTCGCAGCTTTGGTCCTGGGCCTCCAAAATTTCTCGGTGGGCCTGGTGTCGGTGGTGGTAATTGTATGGCGTTGGAAATTGGACACCACCGCCTGGCCTGACAGGAGAAACTTTCACCGTAAAAGCAAAACAGGCAAAGTCGAATCAAAAAGCTTTGAGAAAATAAGTGTGAGTGGCTGCTCTTTCACTCTTACAGCGATTTTTGCTTTGTTTGCGATTGATTTTCCTTGCGAAAAAATTCTGCTTTTCTAAATGTTGTTTACTTGAAATCTATCCTGAAGATGCCAATTTATGAAGAAACCTGTCACAAAATGCCAAAAATTCTTTTTAGAAGTGTTTAGAAGTGACAAACATGGGATCAGGAGAGGCGTTCTAAGCCAAAGTAGAGGGCGTGTCCTCAAAAAAATTTCCTGGGGGCCTTGCCCCCAGACCCCCTCCTTATCACACTCTCAGTTAATCTGTACTGCTTGTATCAAAGTTCCTCAAGAGTACGAACAGCCTGCATACATCCATTCGGTCCAAAAAAATTTAGTCGGTCCAAAACATACTGACACCCCCCAAGCAAAATTTGAATGTGCGCCCCTGGTCTGCCATCTCAAATACATAATCCATCAAGGAAAATGTGATATTTTTTGATGTAAGGAGAACATAATTTAGTCTTGTTTTGAATCAAAGTTCTCTGACAAAGCAACTGTTGTGTTTGAAGAAGGTTTGAGATAAAATCCAAAATCTGCTTGCTAACAGCATAACATTTCTGCTAGAAGGAGCTTCATCACTTTGGCAAATCAATTTCTTCAATTTCTTGAAAACTTTATAATGACAATTTGCTTTCAGTCACAAGGACTTTCAGTGTGTCATATGGACGCCCAGAGATGATTTCCATTTGAAGGTGTTGTGGCGCAGTGGTGTAATCCTCTGACTTTGCAGTCAGAACAGTCAGGCGGAGTGGGTTCGATATCCGGTAGGACCCCACCGCTTGAGCGTCATAACAAAGGATTAGGTCTGCTCTATTTCTGCGATCCCAGCACTTGGCGCTGAAAAACGCAATTTCACCTTTACTTTCACTTGAACTTCCTGACGTAACTTTGGACTGAAAGCTACAAGGCCTATCCTTGGCTCAAAAGAAGAGATACAAAGTAATAAGCCAACGAAGCGCTTTCTCAACGGCCATCCATTCAGTGCTCTTCCAGGAAACCAGTTTGGATGACCTAAAAAAAATTCATGATGAACTTTTATCAATGTTTACTTTTTCCGGAAGAATTTCGAAATGACTTTTGAAAGTTGGCTGTCATTGTCAAGAATGTTATGTTATAAAAAGTAGAAACCAGTCTCAAAATAGATTCTTTTGTTTGTTGATTCCAAGTAGCATTTTCGTCATAAAATCCTAGCAAAATGCCAAAAACAATTATTGCATCTGTTTATCCCTGTTTTACTTTTAAACTTGTAGCTTGCCTACTGACCTGTCTTAAACTTTGATGTCACTTGAAATAAAGGATTGCGCTAAAGATGGCGGCGAGGAATTTTTTACCGAGATGCATTGCGTTCGAATTGCAAATCTTTACAGATTCTATAGGAATTCGATCAAAGAACGCAGTGCATCTCGATAAAAAATTCCTCGCCGCCATCTTTAGCGCAATCGTCTATTGCCCGCAAATAACAACAAATGAACCGTTTTGTAATGAATAATTTTGCGTAATCGCAAATCTCACGTGAATGTGACACCCCCAATGCAGTGTGAGACAGGCTTCAGTCTCTTTTCTCTTACCTATTTTGATTCATCCTGATTATTTATAGGCCCAAGTACCTGTGATCATACAGCAAAGCCTAACATTTGATTCAATCGATGGTCAAAACTTTCCTTTCAAACTCTGGTTCATAATTAACAATCAACAATTTGGCGACGTATTGCATTGGAGTCAAGATGGAACGGCCATCGTATTCCCAGATGAACGATTGTTCCTCCAAAAGATCCTGAAACGAAAGGAAGGCAAGATATTCAAGACTGAGAGCCTGAAGAGCTTCGTGAGGCAGTTGAACCTCTATGGGTTCAGAAAGGTGATGTCGGATCGATACGATGGTATTGGGAGGACAAAGTTTGGGTCAATGTTTGATCATGAATATTTTCTCAGAGGACGACCTGATTTACTAGGTGAGTGGATAAGCTTTTTAAAGTCTTCTTGTTACACACAACTTGAATAATTGTATTGAAGAGCTAAGGGATAACAAAAAAATGTCACAGCCTTTTTGTTAGACGCGATCCATACATTTCGTCAGAGGTTTCAAGCTGTGTACAGTATCTCTCGAAAAGTTTTGTCCTTTTGCAAATTAGTTTTTGTGTAAAGGTAGAGTTCGAAGTTAGCAAATTTTTGGGTAGCTATGGGCTAGAATTGAACGTTTCAAGTTGAAGGATATTTTTAGCAAATGACATCTGTCTCCCTAGAAACCCCGCACACTTGCTATCGAAATCCTTTCCTTTCCTGAGAAATCCCATAAATCCTCTAGAAATACTTTTTTCTCCTATGTAACCTTTTCAAGAAAGTGATCCACTCCTCACTTTTTATTTCCTTGCCGGAAAATTCTTGAACTGATATAGTCAGTGGCGGAAGTTTGGGGGGTTTGGGGAGGTTTGGGGGCCAAGAATCAAGAATCTGATAGAGATCCTTTTCGGATGGTAAAATCACCTTGCTCTACCTATCTTATGAAGCTTTGTAATTTTCATGATACTTTGTAGCAGCCTCTAAGCACTTTGTTTATCATTGCTTGCAGAATATGTGAAGAGACGATGTAACGTCAAACTTCAGAAAGAACCTGACACTACCCCTGGCTTGGGCCTCAATTCAACACTACAAGAGAGAAACAGAGCGTATGGCTTGCAGTCAACTATCGATTATGGAGACAGAGCCCCTAAGAGACGTCTCTTCGTCTCCCCAGTGGGTAAAGAGAATCAATTTGTCGAATGCCCCCTTGATGATGAACAAAGAATCCACACACCCCTCTCCCCTCCTAGTGGTCATATCGGTTACCACTCCCTCTACCAGAATTATCCCATTACCAGTCAGATGCTTCAGAATACGGAAAGTGGCACCCTCACTGCCTTGGAAGAAGCGGCAACCCTAAAGAGAAGCATACCCGGAGTAGCAACAAGCATTCCAAGTTCTTCAGTTGTGACCATTCCTAGAAGTGCCATGCTGCCAACCCCAAGTAACAGCAGGCTCAAAGACACAGAGCTGAAGTTTGACGGAGGTAGAATTAGTTTAGCAGATAGTTTAGCTTACATCTTATCACCTAATACTCCCTCAGAAATCTCCCAAGTAACGGCTGCATACCTGACCACGCCGAGTACCCTTGCGGATCAAGGAACGAATTTTGTGTCCCCAAATGCTGTAAATATCTACTCAGCTACTGGCCCAAGTCCACTATCAGCTCTTTGTGCGACGCTGTTTTCCCCATTACATGACAACAAAGGTGGAATACATAAAGCAACTCAGACATCAGGAGAGCCAAAATCGTTGTCGTTGCTTGCAGACGAAGCCAAGAGAATGAACACATCATTCCAAGCGCTCGAAGCAATCATCAAAGATGACGCGTCAGATTGTATTGAGATAAGTGGAAGCGTGGGGGATGAGGCTGCTCCTTTAGGACATTTTCAAGCTCAGGACGGTGTAAAAGCAATGAGCACATCATTCCAAGGGCTCGAACCGATTATCAAAGATGATGGATCAGATTGCATTGAGCTGAATACAAGCATGGAAGATGAGACTATCCAGGTAGGGGTTATTGAGGACCACGGCAAAACTCCAGAGATTCAGACAGCTGCACTCATGAGGCATTCTCTGTTTGTTGGAGAGCAAGAAGTAAGCGATAAAGTGATCGACCATGTTAGGAATTTGCCTGACCCGTTTCAGTCGACAAATGAGGAGAATGTGGCCGCAAAAGAAGCAGCCTCCAGCGGAAATGGGACGAGCGTTCTTGAAGAAAGAGCACCGATTGTTCAGACAGCCGTCATGTTTAGCCCCAAAGGCCATCATGTAGACAATAAAGGAGCAGATAATCTTGTCGGTGTGGCTGTCTCCACTCAAAACGGTGAGCAGTTCCTGGCTATGAAGGAGGAAGCACCTTGCAGTATTGCCGAAGAAGTTGGAATTAATAAAGATGTTTTGTCAAAAGAACAGAACACAGCTCCAAGCGAAGAAGTTGATGAGCAGAATTCAATTGTGTCTGGTGTGTGAAATTGAGATGTTGCATGAAAATTGAAGAAATGCCGTTCTGAAGTGCAAGTGACAGTATATGTGAGTAGATTTATGACTTCTTATCTGTGTTTACTAGATTTATGTAGTGCTATGGTTCTTTCATTCCACTTTCTGACCATCAACCGCAGAGGCGCTGGAAAGAAGACGAAGGGGCGGGGGCAGTGCCAGTCGAAAATGGCACTGCAAAAATTGGTGAACTGACACACTCTCCCAGTCACCTTCCACCATTTCTTGAGAAAATTCTTATCCTACCAACATGTTGTATACTCATCAACTCTTCCTACTTGTTTTGAAAGAACTCCGAAAACCATCTTTTGACAGATGTGGAGGGCACTTGCAGAAGCTCAATAGCTCAAATTTTCCGATGTTGCGGATATACGAGAAAGGTTTTTTGAATAGGGCACTGCCTGCCCCCATGCTGCCCTTGTACCATCTGGGCGACGGGGGCAGCTGCCACCACTGCCCCCGTCCTTCCAGCGCCCTTGATCAGCCGCGCACCATCCCATCCCCAAAAATGCAGTGAACTGCAGAAGTAGCCTCTAGCAGTTTCTCGTTCTCTTTCTCTTGCTCCTTGCTGAAGGTGTCCTGACAAAATCCTAAGACAACAATTAAAATTATGTCGTTTCTCTTTTCCAACCAAGATTTTTTTCTGCCTGAGAAGAGCCAAGGCATCAGAACGCGAGCCTAATTTGGGCAGCGTCATGGAACACTCTTCGTGTTCATGTTGCTTACATTAGCGAAGTCCCAGCTTGAAGTCTGCCGTGTGGAAACTTTTGAAAATGCCCTTTTTTAAATTAACTTAACTGTACTATAAAAGATCCGTTTTTGGTGACGAACGACATTACTTATCAAAGTGTTGTTGTTTTCACACGCTTCGAAGTAATGTTTCATCATGATTGCAACGAACATTTTCTTATTTCCTAACAAAGTAGAGCCTTCGCTATTAAAGAAACTCTCCGATGTTGTCCCATTGCCCCAAACCGCTGAAAGCTGTCCGAAAACTGTGTCTCCGAAATATTTTGCCGAAACTTTTCGGCCTGAAAAATTTTTTCGTTTATGTAGACTAGAAACGCTGAAAGGAACAAGATCGTCAAAATGTAAAGCACATATTGCGAGAATTTCGAGTTTTAAAACAATCACCGAAATGGTTGGTGAAGGTGATGGATTTCGTTATCCAACGCTTTCATAATTTGTTAACCTTGATGGAATGGAATTGGCTACTTTACAGTAGGATTTTCTCGTCGTATTGAGAGAATTCTTCAGTTGTTAGGATGATAAACTTCGTCAAAGTCTTATTTATCATCATAGTGAAAAGAAACCAAACGTTTGAGGCTGCTAAGGTTGCCATCGCTTTCCCTCACTTGATCTTTTTAGCTTTTTAGGCCCTTCGACGGTTGTATTTCATAAAGAAAGGAGCTTGGTTCAAGTCTATTATAGTTAGAGCGTTTTATGAAAATGGATTTAATTCTGGTCTTGGAAAACGTATAAGAAATTATTGTTCAAGTTAGGGACGATTATGAACACTTACGTATGCCTTGAAATTTAAATTTTATTTAGTAGACTGTATTATTAGTCTTCAAAATCTACGCTTCTTTGTTGAAGTCTTGCACGTGTTTGCAAGTTTAACTTGCATTAGAACTCTTAAGATTTGAAAGCGTCCATTCCCCCCCCCCCCCATATCCCCCTCCGTGACATATTTGGCACCAATGATACACCTGCTCATATTTTACGCCTTCTGCATGAGAGATGATTAGGAAATTCCAAGCTTGGTTTGAGATTTGGCCGAGTAACGGAACCACACTTTCCCACAGAAAGCCCATGCAAACTTGTCAGATAAAATTACGAATGCCAGCGGCCTGAACGAATCACTCGCGGTGATTTTTAGGTCACAAAACGTTATTTTCAATTTTATTTTTAACAGTCAAGAGAATTCTTCTGCCACGATGATTGATTAATATATGCCCCATCCCAAGGAAACTGCCTCTTGTTACTATTACAGTAGAGCACAGTCTGTACTCTTGGCCCAACTCAGTTCGGGCAGAATACATTCATGAATGTTTAGTTATGAGAAACCGTCTCTGCGGAAGAGATATTACCCTTGCAAGCGAAAATATCTAGAGTAAAGGAATCATAATGCACTTATCATGGTTTAGAAGAGATTTATGAATTTGCCACTTTTTGAGCGCGATAACCAGAAAGGAAATCATTTTGTAAATTTCATCTACTTTGGGTAGTAACGGGAGAGGTCAGAAAGTTGTTGAGAAGTTTTAAAGCCTCTGGCTCTGAGACCATTTATCAGATTCTTATAAACAGATGATACCTTTGTTACCAACATATAAATCTAAGAAAATTTAGTTTAACAACATCAGTCGCACCGTTCTCAAATTGTAAGCGAGTAGAGCGTGTCTGAAAAATTTTTTCGACCTTTGATTAAATACTAAAAGATGACGATTTGGTGAATGTGCACTTGGTCAAGTCAAGTCACCCTTTTCCTGATATTTTTAAGTAATTTTTGAATTTTTAAGAGTTAAATGATCTTGCAAATACATTGAGAATGTATGTAGTTACAAGCGTTTGAAGTCCAAGCTTATGTGAAGGCTGAAACCGGAGGTATCTAATTGGCATTTTTGGTAACAGTCCCATAATTGCTTCGAGGAAAATCAAACAGGATTGAACAAGTTTTCGATAACCTAACTTTCAAGCGTATGGATGCTTTCAGGAAAAAGATTCAATCTCTCGTCGATAATGTTTTGAACTACTGTTTTTGTCTACATGCAATGTTAACCAAATTTTGACAATTATCATAAGGATAAATTACTTAAGAAACACCATTTGGTTTGTTCTAATATCAACGAGCTTGATAACCCTCCTTTACCTTGATCTTCGAGCTTTTTGCATTACAGGAAATCTGGGGATCTTTGGTTTCAACTGTCGCATATGTTTTATCTTTGAAAGCTCGCAACTCAGTGAATTTTTAACCGATTTGCAAGATTCTGGTCGATTCTGGTCTCTAAAATTATGTAAAAATCCTATGGACAGCATTATCTTCCCATGAACCTTTTCATGTTATCATTATTTTCAATATTCAATGAAACATCGAACAAGTTTTTTTAGACACCTTGTATGTCAACAAATTTCATCTCAATACCCTCAAACAAGCCTAAATCCCTGAAGAAATTCGCTAGCAAGGCAGCCTTAAGATAACCTAATAGACGAAATGTGGTGGGAATGACATTCTCAAGTGTACGAATTTGTGAACGAAACGATATTTGTTGGGCGAAAATAGACCATTTTACTTCTAAAAAAGAGGTTTGGATCGAGCGTCCAAATATGGTAAATTTGTGAAGGAAAACAAAAGCATGACCCCCGTTCTCGATATGAACACTGCTAGCCGTGAAGCCGTGGTAGGAAGTTGCTGAACACTTTTCAGAGACTTCATTATCGACAACTTTGCGAATAGTGCATTAGTAATGGCCCAGCTTACACAGAGGCAAATGTTATTGTTCTTTTTGTTTTGTTTTGCGTTACTTTCATTCATTGTTAGCTGACCTTTGTTTCAATTGAATGACAACGGTTGAAAACGGCAGACTTCAATTTGCAAATCACGAAGTGAAACCTCTGCATGCTCGCACTTTTCAGCTGTAGCTGTTACACTATAAAATCAGTTAACAGTGACAAAAATAACGAGAAGTAAGGCCAGAAGGCAAATAAAGCCTCCCTGTGTAGAAACTGAAACATTCCTAGCTCACTTTGAGCAAAGCCATCGTTTATTAACGGTCTGAAGTGTTCCAAAATCCAAGGCTATTTTTTGCCACTGCTAGCATCGTTATACCGAGTATGGGGTCATGCTTTTGTTTTCCTTCACAAATTTACCAGATTTGGACGCTCGATCCAAACCTCTTTTTAAGAAATAAAAAGTTCTATTGCATGTTTGGTCAAGGATTTTACTATTGTTTTCAAGGATATGAAGATGAAGCATTTTGATAAAATCGCTTCTAATTTGAGAAAAATGGGACCTATATTCACAAACTAGATTTTTTTATGTGACTTGATATCAGTGGCGTAACGCACGGTAGTTGGGGTTAGAGCAACTCCTAAGGGCCCCCGAGCTTTAGGGGCCCCCAAGGGGCCTCTTACGCGATTTTTAGATTTCCAGGTTTTGAAGAAACAACGTGTTGTTGATTTGCACTGAATGCCTTTTCGGGCTCCTTCAAAGAGACCCAAAGACTCTAATGAATTGAACACCGCATTGCAAACTTTTCAAAGATGCCCTGCTATCTTCTAGCGAATATGGACGTTTTAGAAGATGACTTGTCCAAAACTCCATTTCTGTACGATACCCAAGCGATAACTTTCGAATATTTCCATGGGAAGCATGTCGTCAACCACAATTCTTTTTTCTGAATTCGATGGTGAGGTGCTACGAAACATGCGTTTTCCGATATTCTAAAGAGCATGGTTCAAAAAATTTTTCGACATTGGACATACAGACATACTCCAAATGTAGCTCGCGTAGTAGCTAGTATTCACTTTTAGCCACCATCCCTAATGTTTTTCTTGTGCAAACGTGCCTTCATAAAAAACTCCCATAGACGCCGGTTATGAAGGTTTTGATGTGCTGGACTCAACTTGATTTTGCCTATTAAAACAACACTTTTGATGTTGGAAATTTGGAAAACTTTCGTTGAATTTGTTGAACTATCTGCCGCCTCAGGGGGCCCCTGCGTAGCTAAATTACTAAGGGCCCCGAGCTGCTCCGTTACGCCACTGCTTGATATGTAAGCTACACAGGTCCTACGATTAGTTAAAGAAATCTAATAAATGGTCGGAGAGCTGCAGGCTTTGAAGCCGCTGCCCATCTGCCAACTCTCTAAGTATTCTATTCTGTTCAATTGCCATTGTAAATTTTATGATTAGTTATATTTGAGCATTGATTAAAGGTAGTTATATTTGAGCATTGACTCTATTTGCGAATGTTTTCATGTTAAAGAACAAGAAGAAATTTTTGTTCCATTCTTTATCAGCCTCAACAATCAACAAGTCTACAACTTTTTAAAAATTTTTTCCATTAAGAGGCTCGCTCCATGAAAAGCAGCAACTTTTTCCACTTTATATTCGTATCTATTAGGTTTTGCTGTGCTTTTGCTCTGCTTTGAAGTTAGTTCTAGGGAAGCTTGTAGGAGGGAATAGAAGTCCTGTCAAGCTATAGCCCTTTTTAGGCCTAAAGATTGAGTAACTGTATCTTTTGTTCCCTCCAAGAAACAATATCTTACATTGAGTTTTCTTTAATTCTGTTGGTAATTGTCCAGCTCATTGCAGTTACTCGGTAGCTGAACTAAAACAAAGTTTGATTGCCTCCTTGAGGCCTTCTTCAAGCGTGTCGTAAACTGCTTCAAAGAAAAATTGTTAACAACTTCAGAACCAAAAACCGGTTTTAGGGAAGTAAATATAACAATCCATAATCATTTTTCTTATCGGTAAAATCGACGGTCTTATCTCGGCTAGCGATGAAACTGTCTTTACAGTCAACCACATCACTTGATAGCGACCGAAGTTCATTGCTAGATAACAGAAGTCTACTAGCGTCTTTCAATGAAAAACTGACGTGAAAAGTATGAATAAACGAGCCGGTAGCTATTCGTCGCTACTGAGGTCTTAAGGCTTCGCACTAGACAAGACAGAGCATTGTGCTCGCGTTAAAGGTCTCATGCAAATTACGCCGTGTCTAGCCAGTGAATCAGGTTCAATGAACACCTAGCTAACGAACCAACAAGCCTTTAATTCATCTGCATTCGGCAATGTATTTCCGTACCCAAAACCCATCTGCCTAATCATGCTTATACACCAAGTTACACAAACGTTGATCAAACATTTCTCAAAAATGAGGTAATGTGATTAAAATGTTTAATTCTCAAGCAAAGTTCTGCTAGCAGAAAATTTTCAGCAAGTTAGAATTTTGTTTGGATTTGAATTATTTTGCATTTTATCAAGAGTTTCGGAGTTAATGACACAGAATTTATTGCAAAGCAGTTGAAGGAATCCCAAGGGACTAGATGACCTTCCTGGTGTTTAGGATCTAAAGATCATGCTTTCATACCAATGGATTGCCCTTCTTGTTTTACAATTACTACAAGTCGCAGGTATGGTCAAAGATCATTTTTATGTTTTCATTTAATTCTGTTTTATTCCATGTTTAGGTTTTGAGTTAAATTGATTTATTAATGCTTCTGACCTTGGAAAAATATAGAGAAGATTTATGGAATTTCTTGAGAAATTTGATTTTTAGTCTTTGAAACTTTACCATCATGTCTTGAAGATTTGAACTTTCTTCTACTCGAACTATTCACATTAATGAGACCACAATGTAGGAAGATTAAGTTCATACCTTGCCAATTTATTTTGTATCTTGAATTTGACAACGCCTAATATACTATTGTTTTCTATTGCTATAAATAGGAAGTGCTTTTCAGTTCGATATCCAGTTCGACATTAAGAAGTTTGTAGCTGATCGTGAAACATGCCATTATGCTACTGTTTGTTCTTTCTTGGATTGTTTAAACTACGTATGAAGAAACAAGGAAACCCCATATGATTTCAATACCACGGCCTCAATTAAAGCTATCATGCTAAAAACAGCAAGGGACCCAGAATGGATCCCTGTTGCATTTTGATGTCCTAGCTGTCAATGAAGAGCTTTTCTACTTTAACAGACACCTTTTTTCAAGACGGATATGAAAAGATGAAAACACCTTTTTCTACCTTTATTCCATTTGCAGAATAGTGGTTTTCCAATCTATAGATTATTTCTAAAATTGTTCTATCTACCTCGACAGGCAGCAAAAATACGATATCACCTTCATACGTATGGCCTTTGCGATTTATTTATAACAAGACAGTTCCAGTAGTTCCACCATTGGCTGTGCATGGCCAAGTACAGAGAGATGATTCGGGTCTGCAGTTTGATGGCAAAACAGCTTGGCTTGATGCTGGAGAATTACCAGGTACGTTGAATTCAGTTTTGCTCTCTGCCAATAGAATCAGGAGTGGCGTCAGAAATCTTCCAACAGGGGGCTGTAGCTTCCAAAAGGGACGCTGAAATGGCTAAAAAATGCAGCTTTAGTAGCTACATCATGTTGCCAAGTTTCCTCCGACAGGGGAGCTAGGTGCTTCCGACAGGGGGGGGGGGCTGTAGCCTCCTCTAATCCTCCCCTGGCGCCACCACTGAATAGAATGTGTTGCTAAAAAGTTTGGAAAGGTACTTTTAACGTTGATCCTTCGTGGCTCAAACATTGGTGTGATTTATTGATTGACTGCTTAATTCTATTTGTCTTAGAAAATCATTTTTCTAGCGTATTCGACCAACGTAACAACGTCTAAACTTTGATCTATTGAGTGATGCTGTATGAAAAGTATTTTATTGTGTATTGTCAGAAGAATGAATTTTGCATCTTTATGTATTGGCCATGGGGTAGTCATTGTCTTTCGCTACTCATGGTGTCATTCCCGTTGTGTAAGATATGTATTGAAAGTGTTTTACATGAATAGAAAAGGTAATGAGTCAGGTTCCAGAGTAGGATGCTTTCACTTTGTCGGAAGCAACTGTTTCAGAGCTTCTCACTGCCGACTCGTCAAGGAGGCTCGTCAACTGTCAATATACTGCCATTCTCAAAATTGTATGATGTCATAGATCATAGGATCATTCACACACTCGTAAATATGACACTACAGACACATTCCTTTTTCTCACATAAAGTGCCGAAACTATGTCTCCTACTTGCTACATGAACATTTAATCACTACCATGTAACAAATCCCAGTTTTTCATCTTCAAGTTTTCGTAGCCGCATGACAAGACATATGTAGCTGTCAAAAGTGCACCTGATATAAAACCTGTTAAAATCAAGGGCAATGAGTGGACGCCTGAATCGTATTCTTCGTCGTCTTGTGAATTTTGTTGATATCTTTTTCAGGTAGCTGCATCTCACAGCCACAAACTTGCACAAACGGACTATCGATAGCTTTGAGGGTGAAGTTACTTGACTCAAATACAACGGCTTCATCTCCTCAATTTCTTGTCGATTCTGGTGGATTTAATGGAGAAGGTGTATCTCTTTATATGAAAGAAGGCCAAATATACGGCGAAGTTGCTGATAAGAAGCGTTTCTGGAGGGTGAGCTTTTTTCGGTTCATGGAGTGAAAAAATTAACTCGATGTTACAATACTGCGAAAACTTTTATATAAGAGAATGGGTAGTTAGACACTGCAGTTATGCTTCATTGCCACTTTGTTTTTTCGAACAGGGTGAAACTTTTTGCTACTGCAAAGGAGCTAGCATAAGAGACGGAGGAAGAAAGAAATGAAACGATTCTTCAATTTCAAAGTCTCAAAGCCTCCTCCGCAGAAACATATGAATTTTCCGCCGCATCAGCATATACACTGCAAAATAACTGTTGTGTCTACCCATGATAAGAGCTGCCACTTCTTGAGTTTAGCCTTGCAAAAGTTGTGAATTCTTGGGAGTAATTCTTAAAGATAATATTTACAAGAAGCCATATGAAATATTCGCTGTGTACATCTAGCTCTTAGAGCGTCTTCCTTTCTAGTTTTGATGCAGTTGTCAAGTTCAGTTGTCCAAACTTTGACCAAAAAGACTCTCAATAGATGTTGGTTGCCAATCTCGTCCCCAGAGTGAGTTCGTTGCTCTACCTCTACTCTGGGATACAAGAGGCCGTTCGGCAATCTGATTGGCTGTTCGCCATTTTGGGCCGTAACTCCGATTTGCGCTGGGTAAACGACCTCGGCATGTCAAAATTCAGCTTAAAACCTATTCCGACCATAATTTGCAACTTATTTCCGAAATTCGAAGAATAACGAGCCATTTCGTTTTTGAAGCTGCGGTGAAAGTTTCCCGAGTTTGTAACTTAGGCCCATTTTCATTCCAAACAAACTGAGCTTACTTTCTGGCCTATTTAGAAATTGGTCACGCTGAGGGGTGAAAATTGAAACTGTTTTGCCGGATTTTTCGACCTCAATTTTTGAAAGATACACATTTAGGCCTCCTCATTTCAGTTTAAGTTTAACAATTTGTCCATTTTTTGCTTGTTGGCAAGTATTTTTTTAATGTGATGTCTATCTTTGCTGCATGCTCGACTAAAAATAGAATCTTCTATAATTTTGAATTAGGTGACTTAAAATGTGCTGTTTTTCTTTCACGATAGCCTCTAAAGTTATTATAACTGACAACAAAATTTTGTCAGAGTTTGCAATTCCGCGCAGGATTGGGAATAAAAAATCTTGATTATTGTCCGTCCGACAGAAAAAGGAGAGATTTAATTTTTTCCAAGACAAATAGTAGTGATAAAATCACGGAATTTTGTTGCAGCTATCTCCAAACTAGCTAATTTGTTTGCAGGAATCACTTTTACACGAAGATAAGTATCTAAGGCCCTTAATTTTGACTATAGAGTTTGTCCGTCCGACAGATGTTGATGTGTACTTTTCACAGAACTCCTCGATTATGCAACGGTGCATACAGCAACGCAGCGCCAATCAAATTAATGAAGCACGATAACAAAGACAATGTTACATTCGAATGCTGTCGTAAGAATGGCGTCAGCATTGCGTGATCACGTTTCCATGGAAATTCGTTTGACACAGGCCTAGTCTAATTAGCATGCGATCATAGAGATGCCGCCGAGAAAGTTTGTGGATAAAAAAAACGCACAATATTGTCGCAAATATCGTGATAAGAACAAGGAAAAATACAGGAAAGATGACAGGGAACGAAAGGTACTTCAACGGATGCGAATGAAATTGGTTAATCCAATAAAATACAAAGCTAAGCAAGAGCAGGATCGTATAAGAAAAAGATTAGAAAGAATTCGTAAGAGGAAAGCTGCCAATGAAGAACAAGAACAGGACCATAATATCGACATACACACAGGAGAATTGGACACTTCGTTTACGCATAAAGCAATAAAGAATCGAAGTTTAAGCAAAGCCCAGCAAGCCCTACCAAAAAGTCCAAGGAAAAGAAATGAAATAATTGGGTCATTAGTAAACAAATTCCATCTTCGAGTTGCCTTTGCACCGAAAAAAGCAGGAAGAAAACGAACTGATCTTACTGAAGAGGAGAGAAAATGGCTAATTGAGTTCCTTGATAGGTCTGATATGACCTACACCACTCCGGGAAGGCGAGATAATGTCTACATTGGGAAAGAAAATGGTGAGAAGCAATATGTGCAGAAACGATACCTTCTCTGGTCATTGAAAGATATTGTCGAAACAGCAAACAACAACCTTCTGAATGTAGGTATGATGGATACTTTTGAAGATCACTTTGGAAAGAAGATCTCTTTCAGCCAACTGTACAATTTCATCAGAAGCCACAAGGAATATGTATACAACAAGAACATTCCCTTGAGCTCCTGTCTTTGTGAAATCTGTGAAAACATATGTCTTCTGGTAAATGGCATCAATAAGATGATAAAGGACAAGGATCTCATCCTTCCAGGCAATCCTCATGACCTAGTTGAGAAATTTTGTTGCAATACAGAGAGCAAAGAATGTATGTTGAGTACTTGCCCAAATTGTGCTGAGATTGGCCTGTCCACTGATGCACTTTTTCTTGATGATGGCATATCTTCAGAGGAAAATTCTTCAGACGACGGCAGTGGTGATGGATGCATTTCATATTTTGAGTGGCAACGTGGTAGATCAAATAAGGTTGCAAAAGTCAAGATCCAGAATGGAAAAAGCAGTGCCTTAGATCTCTTTAGAGAGCCGTTAAGAACACTCAAAGAGCATATATATACTAAACGGGCACAAGTTGGAAGCTTGGAGGAGATAAAAAACAGCCTCTCGGTCAAAGATGCACTGATTCAAGTCGACTACAGCGAGAACTATGAAAACGTCCAACAAGGGGAAGTTCAAAGCGCATACTTTGGCCATACAAGCTTCAGCATTTTTACAGCTTGCTGCTACTTTCGTTCAACAACGTCAGGTGAAACCGAGAAAGAGTGCATCACAGTCACAAGTGAGGCGTCCGACCATTCCCGAATCGCAGCAATGACCTGCATTGCAAAAGTCATCGATCACATTCAACAGAAATTTCCGGATAACTCCTTTGAAAATATTCACATTTGGAGTGATGGATGTGCCTCCCAGTTCCGTTCCCGTTATGTTTTTATGCTGCTCACTTATTTCAAGAAAGACAAAAATATAACCTGGCACTACAATGAGCGACATCATGGCAAGGGTCCTATGGACGGGATTGGTGGCTCTCTAAAGAATATAGTATTTCGTGCGGTTAAATCTGGGAAAGTAGTGATAAACACCCCTGAAGAATTCGCACAATATGCAGATAAAGCTATTGCTGGCATTTCATCACTGTACCTTCCAGAGTCTGATGTAATTGAAGAGCCAGAGGTTGTGCAATCAGCACCAGCCATACAAGGAACTTTGAAGATCCATAAAGTAGAACGGAGGTTTAACAAGGCAGGCATTTGCCAACTTAGATTTCATACCCTCACTCAAGACGTAGCACCTTTCTACACCCATTGGTACAGACGTGAAACAGACTCACAAGTATGTGGTCATGAAGATGGTGACAGTGACGACAACACTTGCTCCCACTGCCACACAAAGTATGCAGACGATGGCTCAGATTGGCTGCAGTGTCCATTGTGCACCCAATGGTTCCATGAAGTTTGCTTCTATCTTTGACAATACACTGTATGATGAGTGACACTGGCTCTTGTGTTCAAACTGTTGTTTAATAAAGTCATTTCCCTTGACGTTTTAGAACCAGTGCAGCTTGATTGTACTTTGAAAGCAACTTTACGGCATCAAGGAATTGTTCACAATACGTTTTGAAAATTAACTAAGCATTATTTTGTTGCAAAAATTTTTCAAAAAACCTGTCGGACGGACTCTCAGTGTGTTGTTTCATTCACAATAGACGTCGATAAGGTGTCCCAATGTTAGAAATTGGACATTACTATATCATGACTAGGTAGAGGGTGCGCATCAAAAATAGATTTATGCGTATTGTGGCACCAAACTCTACATCCTGAAAATCTGTCGGACGGACACTATAAAGAAATAATGTTTATCTCGTACCTTGGCCAATAATAACATCAACGAGTATGTGGAACCTACGCAGACCATTGTTGTTATCATTCTAGAAGTGCTCATGTCTGTGCTTTCAGAAGTTCGAATTTGAAGTACATTTTTGTCCATCCGACATGTCCATCCGACAGGGTTACTCACAACGTTTATTATCCTTTCTAGATTAACAAGTTGCTTTTTTTTCAAGAGTTACATGTGTTACGTTGTCAGCAATAGACAATACCATAGAACTTTTGCAGTCTTTTGTGAGTCATGTTCAATGCTGAGATACAATTATAGTTGAAGTAACCTTTTTGCATGTATGCGTTTTCTATCTAGTCCATCCGACATGTCGATGTTCTTTGTTATTGTAAAGACAATATTGGCTTTGGAAACAAATCAGTGTCTTCTTTTCATTGCCCTTTGGATGCTTTTTTTCATGAAAGGTCACACATTGGTCTTACATCAAAGCTAAGAATTTGGTAGGCTTTCAAAGTATCTAATGTCCATCCGACAGAATTTTGAATTAAAAAATAGGCCCTTCACATTAAATACACTCGCCGACCCCAGACTATTGTTTAAATACCTGCAAAAAAGGTCGAATAAGGTCCCAAAAGTGTTTGTTTTCAATTTCTCCATTCATCTTTTGCAGAATTAGCGCCAGAGCAACGGCCATTTTCCGTCGATTGGCGTTGCCTAGCCAATGGTGAAATCCATAATGGCTTCCACATTTGCCCATTTTTTGGGCAAATGTGATCGAAGTGTACCAGGGTATTCATTCGGCTTCGTGATCAGCGTATGACGTAAGAACACCCTGGGAACGAGGTTGGTTGGTTGCAGTGTCCTGGTTTTACTTTATTGCTTGGTAATAATCTAAGACTGCGTTCACACGATGCCGGCACATTTTGAAAACGGTGAAAAATTCGACGGATAGGCCTCCCGTTCACACGAAAACGGCACATTTTTTGCCGGCAGATTTTGAAAACGGTAGATTTTGAAAACGGAACCGTAACCGGCATAAATTTGAAACAGCATCGTTTAAACACTCAACAAAGATGAAAACAGAACATTTTTCGACACTTTTGGATCGAGAAAGGTCTATTCTTAGGGTGTAGGTACTATTCTTTGGCATCAGATCCTGCAACGAGTTTTTATCGTCAAATTTCCTACCGTTTTCAAATTGTGCCGGCATCGTGTGAACGCTAGCTCAAATTTTGCTACCGTCACTTTTTTCATCGTTTTCAAAATCTGCCGGCATCGTGTGAACGCAGTCTAAGAGCCATTAGATCAGATCTTTTAGATGTTTTAACAAATAGACAGAGTTTTAGATTTTCACAGACCCTGGAAATGTTCCCTGGTTCAATCTGACAACTCAACCACTCAACGTTTTAAAGAAATTCTACCAAAAGAATCAAACTGTGAAAAATTAGTACGAGCTTGGCAGTAATTGCATATGTTGCTGCCTGTTCACAAAGAATAATGGCTGTTGTTTTAAAAGTGCCAAGGATCCATTGTTTTTGGTTGATACTTCGGTTCAAAGTGATTTGCAATTATGTACAAAAGGAATCTACGCCCAATTAGTCAATTTGCAGATATGAATAAAGCAGATGCAAAAGATAGCCTGAATCTTAGATCGCTAACTGACTTTTCTTGCATGCAAAAAGGGGTAAGAAATCAATAGATATCAAGGATGGAAGTTGCAGATTGATCAGGGTTTATCTTTACTGTCATAATGTTTCTGACAATATTTCGATTTTCAAATCATTTTCTTTACCTCAGGTTTCGTCAGAACTAGACTCACAGAAATGGCATTTTGTTTTACTCACATGGTCGGTTCAAGATGGACTCATATTGTTCATAGACGGACCAAGGAAAGCACAGAATTCTCAGTCAATGTCATTTCAGCTCAAACCAGTTGCTACGAGCAAGCATATTATTCTTGGGAGATGTAATGCTGAAATGGGGGCAACTTTCGCAGCATTTTCGTCCGATATGGTCGCTCTGTTTGACAGTGTTACCCCCGATGGAAAGGTGTATCTGTCCTACTCCTTTTCAGGTACGAATTTAGATGATTAAAATTTCTGTCACTTTCCTTGCCATTTTTCTCGCTTTCTATGAAGTTTTTCCATTGTAATGACGAGGGTGAAGTTTGTAAAACCATGGATGCAGTTCGATTAAAGATTAGGCGATTTGAAGCCTAAACAACATGAGATTTCAACATTGAAATTTCAAGCCTTCAATGCAGCCGACCATGATGTTTTGCTCTCCACTTCATTTTCGTTTGATTCAATGCACTGAGAGGCCTGAAATCTATTTTTCAGAAAGGCAAATCGCTTTGGCCTGTGGATTTCTGAGTCTATTGTCTTATTGCTTTCTGAATGGGAATCTTAATTATGGACTACTGTATTTTCTGGGAACGTCTTATAATTCTCTTGCAGTGTATCACCATTTAATCTTTATTTTATAATTAATGATATTCTGCTAGCATTTGTTAAATTTTGAAACCTAGATAGTTAAAGAAACAATCCTCTGCCTTAGTTATTGTGCTGTTCATAGAAAAAACATATTTACAATTGTATATTCTTTTTAATGCTCAAGTGTTTTTTCTGTCAGATCGTAAGTGTTGATTTGCTGTTAACCCTATCAAGCCTAGGGGGGGGGGGCTGAATCAGCCCCCATAGCGGTTTTTTGTCTGTAGATTTTACCAAGTGCACTTACAACACTGAAACTTTCTGACTTTTAGTTTTTATCCTTGTTACGATGTAAAATTAATTTTTTGAAAAAATTAAATTCATTACAGGGGGTAAACGCGACCAGTTTTCAAGAGATGTATGTGTAAAATTTCGAATAATTCCTTATAAAATCTACAGCTAATGTGATAAAATGATGAACAGATGGGAATACACACTACTTTTGATGCTCTATCCAATGAAGTAGCTAATTTTTAATTTGGACGTATGGTTTTGCGGATTTTGCCACTACGCATGCGCGCATTCTTTGCATTGCTGTGTGATGACGTCATCACTTTTTGTTAAGTTTTCTTCACAGAGCAAATACCATTTAGACATAAAATACAGTGAAATTGGACTGATGTCCTTAATGCTTTTTGTTTTCTCACAATCAATGATTGAAAATTTTTAGTACTGAACCCTATTGACTTTGAAAATTGAATATTGTGACGTCATGGAAAGGTCACGTGATATATCTAAAAATAGATTTCATTTTTGGGTTCATCATAAGTTGTTCTATACACATGCAAAGTTTCAAGGCTTTAGGTTGTCCAGAACAGAAGTAAATTAGGGGGGGCCGAATCAGCCCCCCCCCCCTCGGCTTCCTAGAGCATCAAATACCCTAGGCCTGATAGGGTTAAATTGATTCATTTTACTCTTTTTCGTAGCACCAAGTACGCGAGGAAATATACGATATGTGAATGCAAAGTTTATTAACACCGCTGACTTCGATCTGACGATATTCCCTGATCGAGGCGAGCACCAGAAGACTGGCTATCAGCTTGAGGCTCATTCCTCCACACTTCTAGAGTATGTCCTTCGTGAAGGTCAGCTGCCCATTGGAATGAACTTCAGATTACAAAACAAAAAGAACGGAGAGCAACTTAGATTTAATGGGAAATATGATTTACATGTGATTTCATCAGATGATAAACAAGTTGTCAAAGAATATAGAATTCAGCAAGGTAATTTTGTCATGAATTTCGTTTTTATTTATTTCAAGTATTGCTTTGCTTTTTCTGGTTTCAAGGCACTATGCCTTATCCCGTAAGTCATTCTCGCTCCAGGATTACCTTATTTTCTAACGTTTCAAGCTTTCAATTTCCATGTTTTTTCACTCTCATTCTCCACCGTTGAGACAAAAAACGTTTAACCATTTTGCTGGGTGCGCAATAAAAGCTACGTGGACTATATTCAAAGCTAACGTGTCATTCTATCAGTCAAAGGCTAACTTAGATGTGACAACTTTGTTTTGGTAAAAGCACTCATTTTTTAGACCAAAACATTTAACAGAATACTAGTAAGGGGATACATGGGAACGAGAATTCCACGTTCGATTCTGATCCATTATTTACTTGCTGTTGACATTTGTAATTCTATTTCTACAACAAACAATTGCATTAAGTTCATCTTTCAATTGTATTTAAATCACGGACTCGTATATATATTGAGCGTTTTAAAACAAACTGGAGCAGTGCTGAAGAGCTTACCATCAAAGATAAAAGTCACTTGCTGTGTGTTAAATGCTATCTTGATTGCAGATCGGAAACTTTTAAAATATTGACACATGATTTCCAAGTATATTTTTTGAGTTCCAAACAAAGACAAAATGAAGAGATATCATTTGTAAATATCTACCAGGTGAGTGAAACAATGTTTACGCATTTGTTGTGTTAGTTAGAGGAGACAGAGAAAACACGTCTGTCTTTCAAGCCAATAACAATAACATGTTTACTCAATGAGCTAATGTCTGATTTTATACGACACGTTAAACGCATGCATTGTAAGGTCCCTTGGGTATGAAACTATAATTGGAAAGTATAACACAACAACGGGCTGTGGAATGAGAAGTTTGCGGCCGATACTAATAAATGAACTGATAATCTATCAGTCTCAGGACAACTTAGATATGAAAATTTTGTTTGATAAGATCACCCATCTCTTAGACCCAGAAATCGGGAAAATGCAGGAAATGGGTTTGTATGGGGACCAAGATTCTACATTCCATTCTGGTCCATGATTTACTTACTATTGAAAGAAAAATTCATTTATGAAACTAACAATGGCATTTAATATGAATTGCAATGCCTAATAAATCTCTGACCAGAACGGAACGTGAAGGTGAAGGTGAAGTTGCGTTTTTAGCGCCAAGCGCTGGGATCGCAGAAATAGAGCAGATCTAATCGAGTCCGCGACCCCTTGTCATGACGCTCAAGTGGTGGGGTCCTACCGGGTATCGAACCCATTCCGCCTGACTGTTCTGGCTGGAATGTCAGAGGATTATACCACGGCGCCACAACACCTTCAACGTGGAATTCTCGATTCTCGTACAAGCCCCTTCCAGACATTTTGCTAATTTTGGGTGTCGTAAAGGTGAGTGATTCTAATAACCAAACAAATTTTTCTCATCCAAGTGGAGCTTTGACTGAATGATTAACATTTCAGTTTTGAATATCGGCCATGCGCTTTTTATTCCCAAGCCGGCCAAGAGCTCAAACTTTTTTGTGAGTCACCTGGTAGATAGACCTTGTAGATAGATAATTAAGTCTCTTCTTCTTTCACAATTCTATTCTATCCTTATTACTCTACAACACTTGATTAATTCCTGTAGATGCAACGATAAAGACAGCTTTGAGTACAAGTGCAGTTAGTATCAATTATCAAATCATGCCAGCTGAAATCAATATTGAGCAGCAAGTTGCAGGAACCGGTGCACAACCAACAAATATCGCTTCTGGATCGCAACAGACAAATGCTGCATCGGTATCGCAGCCAACGAATGTTGCATCAGGTTTGCAGCAAACAAGTACTGCGCCAACTTCGCAGCAGCCAACTGCTACATTGGGAGCGCTGGAGACAAATGTCGCGTCAGGATCGCAGCAGACAAGTGTTTCACCAGGATCGCAGCAGATATCGGGTGGAAAACAAACAACTGATGAACAAAATGCTTTGATTGATAACCCTGAAAATCCGTTGGACGAAGAGAACAGTGGCAACAAGACAGCCCCAAGCGTTGCTGTATTGAAACCGATTCTTGACCAACAAGGTGGACGTGTAACTACGTCAAATGCAACGAATACTACCAGCCTTGCTACTGGAAATAATGCAAATCCTCCTGTTGAAATCACCAGCACTATAGCTCCGACAGTACCCCCGCCTCCACAGTTCTCGACGCCTAAACCAACCAGCAATAAAACTGAAACAAATGTTACGCAAACAGGGGGTAAGATGGTGGTATCTAATCAAGGTAATGGTACTTCGATTCCAAGTCCAGAAATACCAGATGATGATGCAAAATTGAGTGGTTTAGATTTGAATTTGAATTTCAGTGCCAACGCGACTGGTGAAGGAGGTACGGATCAAGATCTTGAAGAAATGTTAGGGGGTATACGGGTAAATATGACGAGTACGGGCAACACAACTAGTACCATGAATGCAACAAGCATAAGCACGACAACATCCGCGATAACGCCCACTGCGACACCCGCGATAACGTCCACGAGAACTCCCACGACAACGCCCACGAAAACGGTCATGAACACAAATGCAAGCGCAACGACGAACGCAAACACGACCACTGCAATAGCAGCTAATAATAAAACAAGTTCCTCAAATGCTACTGAAACACGCGTGCCAGTTACTGCAGAAGAAAAAGTTACAAGCACGGTTACTCCCAATGTAACGAAGGAAGAGAAATTAACCACGACAGCGAAGCCAACTGAAGCTAAAAAAGTCACTCAGTTAATTCTCACTTCTGCGAATACCTCATCTATGAATGAGACGAACACGCAGAACATTTCAAAGCCCGTTGAGCCCAGCAAGGTTTCTGGGAATGTATTAGAGAAGTATGTGCCGACAAACCCAAAGTCTGGAGATGCAAAGAAACCAGTCATTGCGACCATCAACTCTCAGAATCCTTGGCTGGTAATAGCAAAGCAGACACAAGGCCAACAAAAGCCTATTCTATGGCAAAACGGCCAGGGAATACACAAAGCAATTTACGGGACTGTAGACCAAGAGAATAAAGAAGACGGAATAGCTCCGGTTAATTACAATGCTGGGACTAAAGTTGAGAATTTACCAGTTTGGCAACAAGTAAATGGACAGCCAGATATTAATGACTGGTTTACGACGAAAGATAAATTCAAAAACAATCAAGGTGTCGTAAGTTCTTCACCTTTTAAATTTGCGAATCCTAAGACGCAACAAGAAGTGAACTCTTATTATGCACAGAATAGATTCAATGACGATAAGCAAAAACAACGACGGCTATCGTAATTAGGAGGCTTGAAACGCTCCTCGTCTACTTTGTGTATTATAGTACACAAGTCTGACTATTGCCCTCGACACACCAAGGTGTTGTATGTACAGTGGATTACTAGAGGAAAACCGAAAAAAGTTGATGACAAACCGTGACCTGACAAGACTGGTTGAGGACAGTGGACTTGGCAGACAAAGATGATTTGGGGATTCTTGAAACGACCCAACTGATTGATACTGGCTGAGCCAAATAAAGTTAACACGTTTAGGAGGGGTGAGGGGGCTGTGAAGTGAAGAATACGTGGCAGATGTTCAAAACCGAAATGTTAATCAATCAGTCAAAGGCAAATTTAGATGTGAAAATTTTGTTTGATAAAATCACTCACCTCTTAAGCCGGTTTTCCACTAGGCGGATATTTCCGCGCGCAGCAGAGCGGCTGTTGTTTCTAAAACAATGCACGCGTGGAAAAAGATTTTCAATTTCCACTGGAGTAAAAATGTGCGAAGACGCACATAACGATAGGCCTAAACATTGAAGTCATGTGTCAGAACTTTCGAGCGATTTGATTGGTTGGCGCCATAGGACGTGGCGGAAATGTTCAAGTCAATCCGACTTTCAAATACGCGCGTGCGACTAGTAGTGACCATTGTTAGAAATAAACAATGCAAATACGCCTTAAAAATCCGCCTAGTGGAAAACCGGCTTTAGATCCAAAGATGAGGAAAATGCTGGCAAGGGATTTGGTATGAGAACGGGAGTTCAACGGTCAATCCTGGTTCATCATCCATTCAAAATTAAAACTGAAATTCAATTTCCGAAACTGTAGATTGTGTTGAATCCAAATTTTGATCACAATTAAATCATGTACCGAGATCGAACATGGAATTCCCTTTCTCGTACAAACCCAATACCAGTATATTCGCAATTTCTGGCTCAAAAAGATGGGTAATTTACCAAGCAAATTTTTCACAGCTAAAGGACACTGCAAACCTTATCTTATAGCATGGCCGATGCAAAATGTAACGGGGCAATTACATTTTGAGCTTTATTTTGAGGACGAAATCTGAATTTATGCAAGGTGAGAAATGCTTGAAAGGATTGTATATAAACTTATGTAAAATTTTCTTGTCAGTTACTCGCAAGAACGATTCATCAGTCATATCTCTTCGCCTGCAAAGTTAATGATTTTCGTTGACGAAGACTCGTAAAGACAAGAATTCATCTACTTATGATTTCATCGGTGGTACTATACAACATCTTTTGTTCATTGATACGGGGCAGATACATTTTTTATGGAAAGTGTGACGGGGCAGTTCTTTTTGCAATAATTATATACAGTCATACAGGGTGAGAAGATTTTTTTGCAAGAATTTCTCTTTTCCATCGGCCATGTTATATTATAAATTTTGCACTGTCCCTAATTTAGCTAGCTGTTGACTGATTGATCACATTTCAGTTTTGAATATTGGCCAAATAATTTTTATTCCACAGCCCTCCAAACATTTTAACTATCTTTGTACTGTCCTAAGACGCTCATTTAAATTGTACGAGTCGTGCACATTATCATCGCCAAATGTACTGTCCTAAGACGCTCATTTAACTTGTACGAGTCGTGCTCGTGGCCGACATCTTCATCGCCAAATGCACTGTCCTATGACGCTCATTTAAATGGCACGAGTCATGCCCGTGGCCGACATCTTGAGGGTGTGTAAGCTAACTCTAACTGTCTACTCTAATCTGCACGTGCTACCTAATTATATCTAAAATATGATAATTATGCTTAAACATTACAATCTTGACTCACCGGGCAGAAGCTGGGGGAAAGTTTTCTGGCATGGACTAGGAGAACCTAAGCTTCTCAAGACGAAATTTATCTTGCGACGAGCTTTAACCACCTTACCTGACTAAAATTTCTGAAATTTGAGGCCAGTATTCTTGTCGTCGAAAAATATGTTTTCTTTAGTGAAAAAGTCAAAGACACAAACAGTTGTAATCAGGATGTACACGGTTCTCAGGGACTTTTATAAATTGCACTCTGAAGTCTACCCTGGGTACCAGAGCCTCAAAAGATAAATAAAATAGAATAAAAGAAGAAAGGAAAATTTCTTTTCTCATCTTCCTTTCTTCTGTTATTTTTTTTGAGGCTCTGGTACCCAGGGTATCTGAAGTTAAAATAGGGCACTTTGGACTTGTTGGAATTACACAATGTCCTGAGCTCTATGTTTGCTACGTTTATGAAAAAAGCTTCAACAACACCTTTTAGTTCGCTCTAGCTTGTCAGGTGGTCAGGAAAACGTGTTTATAATCGTCAGTTATCGACTAGTACAAGGACAGTAGTTACTAAGCATGCACGATAGTGAAGAGCTCAGTAGTTTAAACTTTTGGTAATTAGAAGGACGTTAGTTCAGAATTTCAATGTGAAGAGAATTCTGATGATAACCATTATGGCACAAATGAGTACAAAGCAACTTGTAAATATGAAAGATATTGCAATGATCAATAATTATTAGTAGTAATGCTTAGCAAAAAGACGATAGTATCATGCACTTCTACAAGTGAATGCCATATTCATTCCACAAATTCTCTCAACGTTCATGCCTTACTAGTTTGATAGAATAGATCTCTACAAAACATCTAAATCTGAAAGTAACTGCGTTCAAATAAACTCTTATTTGGGTTCTCTATGATGTTGTTGGCCCTTGGAAGCAGGTTGATGATCTACTACAAACTCTTTATCACAGCTTACAAGAGGAAGACTGGTCACACGCAAATGAATCAGATGGAGCCATGTTTGATTTAAACATCTGCAAGAAGCAATATTTTTTTAAACCGATTTCTCTCCTACTTATGCTGGTAATGAAGTAACCAAATGTTTGGATTTCATTCATGAAGAAATGAGATATCGTTTAATTTGCAAATACATCACTATGATTGCAGCTCGTTTCGTTCTGTAAGCGAAATTTTAATTATTCAGTAAGCTCAAACCATACCGGGTGAGCCAGAGAAAAGTTCCCACTTTTGAAACTTCATAACACCAAGGCTACTCCATGGATTTGAATCATACAAATTGTAATTAAAAGTCGAAAGATCAAAGTATTTTTGTGATTTTTCTCGCTGTCCTACCAGCACTACAAATATGGGTAAATTCAACTTTACAAAAATTTCATTGTTGATTGATTACTGAAAAATGGCCCAAAACATCGATCAATTCATAAATGACCTCTCGTACAGAATAATGAAGGAAATGCAACTTCTCATGGGTGAGAGATATCCTCTAGGCATTAATTTCCTTGGCATTGAAAATCTTTCATATTTGTTTGAAAATCGATGTCTTATAACTCTTGAAGGAGGTGAAATGCCCATGGCCTATTGTTCGATTTGAATAGAATCCTTTCGATTTGATCAATGTTTTAAGCCCTTTTTCCGTGATTTTGCAACCATGAAATTTTTATAAAGTTGAATTTACCAATATTTGTAGTGCTGGTAGGACAGCGAAAAAAATCACAAAAATACTTTGATCTTTCGACTTTTAATTACAATTTGTATGATTCAAATCCGTGTAGTAGTCTTGGTGTTATGAATTTTCAAAAGTGGGAACTTTTCTCTGGCTCACCCGGTATTTGTTTTTGCGATGAGCTACAAAGGGATTTTACGTATCAGGATTTTCTCGTTCTTTTGTTATTCATAAAAATTGTTGTGCTTGGTAGGTTATTTTAGTAAGGAGAAGACGAACAACAAGAAACATCAATACTTGGTTTCTGCATGGAACTTTAGAGCAAACGGGCAAGTTTCTGCAGGAAATTTAAAGGAACAGACATCTCAGTTGCCATCTTGGGAAATTATTGGAGCAATCTGTTCCCTAAACATTTTCTCCATTAAAACTTTTGCGAAAATTTCAAAATTCTTTGCAGTATTCGAACAGTTGCAAACAAAGAGATTGATGCACTGTGGTGTTTGAATTGCGACCGAATTTCGAGAAAATTTCAATTGCGAAGTTGTTTCACATAGAAATTCCGGCTTTCAATCTCACGGGCAACGGAATAATTTCTGCAAATTTATTGCGTTTGACTTTGATCTAGGGTGGCTTTGGGGGTACCAGAAACTGCAAACTCGCACCTAGCAAAACCCAATAACAAGGAAGAAAAACAGCCAAAACCTGAAACTGCACTTCTAAAACAAAAATCGTCAACCTTCATTGTAATTCTCGATTATTTTCAACATTTTCGTTTTCAAGGATTCTGTGCATCGTTTTAAGCATTCAAAAGTTGGATTTTTGATCTCAGAAACCAGCAACCCGTTACATGTCTCAACGTTAGACCTTTAAATTCGTTAAGTCATTCACCCACAGGTTTGATTTGAGTACACTCATATCTTCTCTTTGAAACTTTAAAACCAATTTTCGCATGCAAATCGAGTGGATAGAGTGCGTTGTTCATCCCATAGTTGCTGTGGTCATCCTCATCCAAGCTTTCAAAACAACTCTAAATTTTTCGACAAATCTGAAAGTTTCCAGAGCTCAGTTACAGGTTTCCAAGGCGATGCAGTTTCTTGTAAAAAATGTAAGCAAAGATGGTTTGATTTTTAAAGGTGTTGTTCTTACAATGGTTATATTCAAGAAAGAATAGGAAGAGGAATTCCTTGAAATGCAGCAACAATGGACACTTTCTCGACAAGCTTTGTTTGTTTTTGAATTGATAACTCGTCCCTAACTCGTTTTACAAGGAGAAAGATGTGCAGTAACTGTTTCAAATAACACTGGTCATAACCCTTGTCTGAAACCATAGTCTATTGAAAAAGATCTCTTTTTCAATAGACTATGCTGAAACAGATTATCTGGAGCAGATTATCTTCTTTATCTTCCCTCAAAACATATGCTCAAAACACGTCAGATGCGATAATGATGGTTCAATATTCTTTTTCAAGCAAAAGAGCCAAAAAATGTTTTGAAGTCCAAGTAATCATTTATCTCAATCCAATATACTCTTTTTTGTGGAATCCTTTAAGAAGGTTTGTTACCTTCTGTACTTGCCGCTTATATTTTTTGATCAATCAAAATAACGAAAACACTAGGAAGTTAAGCGCTCGCTTCGCTCGCGCTTCAACATTCCTAGCTCCTGCGGAGAGCTTTCTTCTAGACTTGCTCCAAGTCTATTCCTTCCCGCCAAGAAAACGTTCCATTTACGGTAGTTCATGGCTCAGCCATTCCACCATTCCATGTGAAAAAGAGTGAGGGACATAATTGTACAATTTGCAGCCATATGAATTATTAATGAGATAGATCTTTTTGTTTTAATGACGTAGGTGGACATTGTCCTGTCCGCTGGCGGCATTCTTATTCAGCATCGCAATAGGACAAATGGTTTCTGGTGCAGAAAGTTGTAACCAGATAAATTTCATTATTTCTAATTCAATTGGTTAGATAACTATATTTGCTTAGGGGCCGCAAACATATCGATTTTTTCCCCAACAATGTCGTTTGGACGTTTTTGGGGGGAGGGGTTTTGCTCAAGACGTTTTCAAATTGAGACGTTATATCGAAAAAAGGTCTGATAAAAAAATCATAACCTGTAAAATCTGAACGTTGTCTTTGTTGACTGTCTCTCATTGTCAAAATAAGCCTTCTAATATGCTCGGATCTTAAACTCTTTCATTTTAAAAGTTGGCCTACAAAAAAGACACTCAGACCATATAACATAAAGATCTTTTTAAATTCAACTCAACAATGTTACGAAATCAACTTGTAATTGAACTCAGCAATAGTACGATATCAGCTGAATCCTTATCCTGGTGGCTAAGGTACGGCAACGTCGACATTTATGACTTTCACAATTATGTAAAAAGGACTTCCCGTCAATAGTATGCAGGAAAAATCCCTCAAATTAGGTTCTATAGGAATTACATCTATCTATGTAGTTTCGCAAGAAATGTCAAAGGCTTGTAAGAAAACATTTCAGTTACTTTGTATGACGATCCTTTCCAGGTTCACTTTTACTGATGATGTTATTTCACTATTCATTATCAGACACAAAGGAACACAATGGCTAACAAAAGTTACTTTCAAAGGTAGTTCGTTCCCTTGATAATTTGTTTTATCCAAACAAGACAAAGTTATTCACATTAAATTTGGGGACAACGGCTTTAAGGAAACAGGAAGCAAAAAAAAAAAAACAGAAATGGTACAATAACGTAGAATCATAGTTGGTAGAACTAAAGGCCAGTTTCCAGTCCAGAGAAATTTTCTGAGCAGGTAGAAATTTTGTTTGCAACAGAAAATGTGGATTTGTGATTGAATAAAGTGAGAGTATATGCGAGTAAGTGTATTTCTCACTTTTTGCAGCTTATTTTGCTGCTGTTAGCATTGTTCTTAGCAATGAAATTTGATATGAGCGCAGGGTCAATCTCCACACTAAGCACTGCAAAATCCAGGCCTATAACATGCACAAATTTCGCTTATATCGATATTTAGGTCATGGACGTTTTCTAGGGGGGTAGGGGGGTCTAAACGAAAACGTCCAAACGACGTTGTTGGGGAGAAAAACTATATGTTTGTCACCCCTTATTGTCTTTGTCTTTCAATAATTGTAAGCATCCTGCATTATTGTATAGAAGAGATAGAAAACATACCCCCGCATTTGCTGTTGTCTGGAAAAGTGGGAGTTGGGTAATGGGAGTGGGGAGTAGTTAATGGGGAGCGAGTAATGAGGAAGAGGTAACAGGAGTTAGCATTAGCTTACTCTTGAAAGTTCTCAATTTAAAAGTATCATGCACCGAAATTTTGAGGAGAAATTTTGTCTCTATGTCAAAAAATTAGGGTAAAGGGGATGAAGGCCTGTATGGTTTTTAAGTACTTTTTGCAAGAAACTATTTGTGTGGCTTCTTAACTTTGGGACTAACTCTATGCAGTAAAGTTGTTCCTTGTGATTCCTCACGCTCGAATACCAATGTTAGCAGCGCAGCCCTCAAAGAATGGTCATGAATCTAAAAAATCAATTTCAGGAAGTTAAGAGCCATAACATGGCACTAATGTTGGCCCAATCTTATGGAATATTACTGTAACACAAATCTAAATTCAGAGTGTTCACTTTGAAGCAGTATGTGTTTCATTGGAAAATGTCGACTTCTATTTCCTAATGTTCGCTATTTACTCCCCACTCCCCCACACCCCACTCCCCATTCCCAACTCCCACATTTCTTGATAGGTCATAGCGATTTTTTGTTGTCGAACAGCTTCGTATGCATTTCAGATATTGTTTTGTCTAAAAACTGGAGTACTTAAACTTTGAAGTGAAAAAATTCAGAGACTTAGCTCCCATTACTCAGTCTCTGTTTCCCATTCCTTACTCCCTACTTTCCACTCCCCACTCCCATTGTCCAAGTTCCACTTTTCCAGACAACCCGCATTTTTTGCATCGGGAATGTTGGCATGTTGGCATTGCCTTGGTGGAATATTGGCATGGCGGATCCAGGAGCAACCGAAAAGGGCAGAGTACATCGGATTGACGGAATATACTTGGGGCAAGTCTAGCTTTGTTATGACATCTGATAATTCACCTTGAATGTATAGTAATCCTTATGAACATCAGCAATACCAGGCCTTCGCATATTATCATACTTTCATATCTTGAAAGAATTCTTATGAATGTTCTTCATTTGTTCTGAAGAAACTGTTCAATTTGACAAAAGATCTATTCTGGTTAAGAAGTGGGTTCACGTATTTCTTTGATTGGAAACTAAGAAATTGGGCCAGTACTGAGAGTTGCTCAACATTCAGATTTTGAGTACTCAGAGTTTCTTAGAGTTTCTTAAAGGTTACATAACAGTGTTATGTTCACTCTCTGTGCCCTCCTGAACATTTCAAAACAATGTTTATTGAAGCTTTTCCAATGTGTACACATCACTCAAGTAATAGAATGAAAATGTGTCAAGGAGTTCCTTTATGAAAACAAACAGTTTCTTAACCCTATTTTAACCGGGTGAAAAAAAGTGATTTTCTACCGGGGGGGGGGGGAGGGGCGTTTTTCGCCCCCTAATTATCTTCAAAACTATAATAGCTATGACAATGAAACTTGCACTGTGTCATAATTGAACAAAGGAGAATCCAAAAAAAGCATTAACTAATTTCTAATCACGTGATTGGTTGCTAGGCAACCAAAAATAGGGCAGATTTTGACAAAATTGAGCTATTAGGGAAAAAAACTAGATTTACATTAAATAACTGGCTAAAATAGGCTAAAACTTACTTTAATACTTACTTGATAGCCATAGTTTGAGATTTCATTCAGTTTTATATGAATATTTGTGGTTCCTAATTAATTAACTAAATAAATAACGGTAATTCGATTCAATGCAAAATTGTTTCCTCAATAATAATGCTTAAACATCATCAATTTCGCATAATGTGGGTGAAATCAAATAGTTTTATCAACATTTCAAGTCATTACATGATTTTTCATATAAGAATTGCTAATTCATTAGAAATATGACGTCATAAAAATTTATGACGTCATATAAATTATAAATTGCTGACGTCAGCAAATACAGATAAATTATATATCAAATGAAAGAACTCATCGAGACAAATCGAATGGTATATATATTGACGAGTTTCGACACAAAATGAAGAAACTAGAGCAGTTTTCACGATTTTCTTTGTGACCACTCTCCAAATATGGGCATCTGGTGGTCACGTGGTCTAACAATAGGCATTGAAATTTTTATTTTCTGACTGCCAGTTAAATTTTAGGAAAAGTCAAGGAGTTTCAGTGCCATAGCTATCATCGTTTTGGAGCTATTAAAGAATGTTTGGGAGGGGGCGAAAAAGGTCCCCCGGTTAAAATAGGGTTAAGTGTTATTTCCCAGTACTGAAGCTTCTTAATTTTTTGGCGATGTGAGAGTACAAAAAATCCTTTTAGAGTACATTTGTAGAAAAATTGGTGGATCACGGCAATATTCGGGATCGTCTTTTCAACTTCACAATAGCAAAAGAAGGTACCGAGTAGAGCGCTTTCTCATTCGGCGGGGGTGACAGGGGCGTAGGAAGCATCTCAAACTGGGGGCACGACACTTCGAGGACACTTTTCCGTAAGGAGGAGGCATTTCCTAAAAGTAAAAACGGCACTTCTTTGTTTATAGCAAAATTTAAGGGGTCACGTGGCCCCAGTTCCCCCTCGGTTCCAACGTCTATCTGTGAGACTTTTTTCTGGGACCTGCGTGTTCATTCTTGGCTGTCAAGGTTCCTCACGAGGTTGAGAGGCGTTTGGGGAGGTTAGCCTCGATCCGATTGACCATCAACAAAAACCAATGACATGGAAGCAAAAGACACGATTTTTAACTTTCAGCGTTTTCGTTTTGCCCATTGCTGAAAGGATGATTGACTTGATACAAGTCTTCGTTTTGTTTCTCTTCGTGATGTCGTGGCGGGAAGCTCGTACCGCGCCGAAGGCGCCACGAGCGCGCAGTTTCTTCCCTTCCTTGTGACCCTTCATTTTACGGTCTGAGATATTCTGAGATTAAAACTGAGACTTGCAGCAAGTCAAAAAGGATTACTGAAAGTCTATTTTTACACCAAGAGGCTATCTTTATCTTTGATTAAGTAAATAAATGATAATAGTTTAGAATCTAATTAGGAAGAGGTAATTTCCGATCTGAATAGTGTATTGTTGCCCCCCACCTACCCTGGGTACCAGAGCCAAAATTTCCTTTCATTTAAATTTTGAGGCTTTGGTACCCAGGGTACCCCGCACCGAAGCGGGGCTTTGTAGTACTCCGTGCGTAAAGAATATATATGGCGAGACCATCTCAATGCGTCGAAAAAAACCTGTTTTTTTGTCGTTTCTGGTTAAACCGGTTTTTGACCTCCGATTGGAAAAGAGGCTGTGATCACCGAAATTGACAAAATGGCGGATGCGGATCACTGCCACTAGCCGATAAGGATAGAGTTGTCAAGCGCAGAAAAGATAAGAAGTCAAAGGGAGCAATATTGATGTAGATTCGCGTTTGATCTACTTCACTTGAGCCCAAATTGCCTCCATATTTATAGACTCATGACGTAAGTCCCTCTAACTTTCGCTTGTTGTTGTTATTGTTTTCGCTTCAGTTGAAGCGACAAGTCTGCAGGGCGGAGAGCGAAACAAGAGAATTTTGGAATGAGTCTACCCATGGGCCGAAGGAGACTACTGTGGTAGCCTAAAGATGCTTAAATTGCCTCATTAAGAATTATATTTATTCATACTTACGATGCTGTGGCTGTCTCTTTCTTCTTCATTGTCTTTAACCCAAATATGTGAAATATATGTACAGCAGCAGCACGACTATGGCCTATATGGCCGCCATATTGCATTGATTCTACGCATGCGCATGTTGTGCTGGGGCGAATCGTACGAGGAAAGAGACTAGTTGCAGCGGTATATCAGTTAGTCAACTAGAAATAATTTTCATTAGTGAGTGCTGCGTACTGGTCGTTGGCTTTGCGCTGTGGTAAAAATTGTTGTTGCTGGATCGATTATCCGCCATGCTGGAAAGACGAAAAACGAACAAGGAGGATTAACTGGAGTCCTGAGCCCTAACTGGGCACAGGGCCTCCATGTAGCAAATTAAGTCTTAAGATTCCATAATATGAAATCCAAATTTCTTGTCAGGCTTTCAGCCCTAACGAAATTTGTGAATCTATTACTCTACCAGGGGAGTGAGAATGAGGCTGACTCTGCATAAAAGGTTGCGTCTAGGGTATAGCCCCAGAAAATTCCTTGTTAACTACGCCCTTGAGACGGTGGAAAAATGAGGGGACGACACTGTTTTGATTTGTGAAGCTGAATCAATAAGGCTGTGTTAAAGAAAATTTCGTGTGTTTTGAGTGCTCAGAGTTTAAATTTCTGAAAGGTTTAATAACAATCTCGATGTTCACTATACCCCTCCTTCGTGAAAGCAAAGTTTTTTGAAAGCGTACAGGTGAAAATAAGGCAAAAGTATGTCAAGGATTTCCTTTTGACTAAGCATGCATTATTTGCAAGGAACTGGAAACTTTAACTTGAATGTTTTTGAACAACTTCGTAAATTTTGTCGCAAAAATTACCCGGCGGGAGCACTTCCATCCCGTAAATGAAACTTACATAACTGGACAGTTCAACAGGCTTTACACAGGTCGCTTCGTCAGTTTGCAAACTGGAATGCAAACGATGTTTACGAATATGGGGAAAGCCCACGGGCAACAACCAACATCAAAGTCAAAATTGTACGCGATGCGAAATTCAAGGATTGAAGGATAGTTCAAGGATTTTATAAGTGTCGAATGTAATGTTTCAAATTTGTAAATTTCTTCACAATCATTGCTTTACTGTCTTGAATTTTATATGTCTGCATGTCTGAAATTTATTCCATGTTGATTTTGATGATAACTGTGGTCCCCGATCGCAGCTCCTTCTTGATACTTCAGAGTCAGATACTTCACCGCTAAACTTTGTATAAAGACGACAGTTCCCTATTTTTCATGGCATTACAACTGTAAACATGGTCTGCACTTACCTAAATTATGTTCCCCCCACTATTTAAAACTGTTTGCTATGCGAAAAGCAGTAAAAACTCGATGCCATTTCAATCTTTTCGTATGCGTTGCAACGGGATGTGGAGAATTCAATACATGCAGGTATTTCCCCAGGCAGGCATTATTTGTTACGCAAACTGAACAATGGGATAAGTCTAGAAAGAGACTAGACTGACGACGTGATTCCTTGTATTCGTTCAACATTTATAATCTGATGTTTTAATTTCACTCATACGAAGGACTCACGACCAAACGGATTCTAAGCAGGGACTAAAATCTTACGAACAATCGAACGCCTCCTTTCCAAATTGCGCCTCGTAAACAAGTTAAAGTTTTAAAGACGGGGGGAAGGTAACATCGACTCTGATTTGTTATGTTGGCAGGACGTCTCCTGGGAGTGGGCAACATGGTGCAATCACGAAGGTAGAACATGGGGTTGATTCCAAAGCGACTGTTCTCTCCTTTTCTGTCACACATTGTTTTGCAAACCTCTTTCTTTTCCGTCGCCTTGGGACTCAAAGAAGATATTCCATAGCTCGTGCAAGCACAAAAGATTTGTATGAAGAAAGATTGATTTGCACTGTCAGTCTCGAAAGGCTGCCGACTTGTTTTCACACAAGGTGCTTTCAAGCAGTTCATTGAATCTTTCCAATCGTATCGACTGACCAACTTTTTTTGCGTTTGTTGTCGAGTACATGTTTTTTTTGTAAGAAACTGGTTTATAAGAAACTAGTACTAGAATTTCAAGAAACTCTAGTACTATGTCTTATAAGTACTAAGAAACTTTTCAAAGTTGAAAGCATGGATATTATAGCAAATAGATCGCCGAACCTTTATTCTTGAGCAATATTATCTAACCATTTGTGTTTTCAACATAAAAGAACACTGTTTATTCCTTTATGATGTTTTAAAAAAATGTCAAGAAACATATTTACCGCAGTGCTAGCGACTACATTGATAATTCATGCATTCAAAAGTAAGAAACCAATTAAGAAACTTTTAGTACTAAAATGGACAAAATTTCATGTGAAATGAAGAAACTTTTAGTACTATGGCCTGATCCAAGTTTCTTATAAAAAACGTGTAGGTTACCAAACTTTAGAATTTCATTGTGGAAAAACTGGCCAAGCTTTTGACTTAAAATTTGGTATGTGTGTCCGTGAGCATGTTCTGTGTTTGGTGAAAAGTTTGATTCTGAAGCTAGTAAAATATTTTGAAATGAGCTTTCTCAAAAACCGTAAAGGCAAACCCTTTTGTTAAATATGTCTTTCGATTGCCAAGAGTATGAGCAATCCCATACTTTTTACAGAATTTCGATAGCCCGATTGGTTGCAGAGCAATTAAAAAGTTTCTAGAGAGGATCATTTCTGAAAACCGACTTTCGGTGCTCATCAGAGCAGCGTGTTGCAGAGTCATCTTAAATCAAGCCTCCACGGCTTCGATGGCACGATCCTTCATTTTGCAAACAAAGCCCACGAAAGCAGTGAAAATATTTACAAAAGATGCTGACTAAATCAATGTTATTTCTTTGCTGAACCCCCCGACACATTCAACTCAGGCCCAGTATTCTTTCGCTCCAAACAGTAGCATTTTCCTAATCAGCCAATCAAACACTAAGAATTGACACGTGGTCTTACCTTATTAAGAAAGTAATGATCTGATTGGACGCGCCGTAAACACGGCGGACTTGGCCTAATTAGTCCCTATTCTGAAGCGTAAGGACATAAGTCCCTCAACTGAAGCGATAACAACAACAACAACAAGCGTAAGTTAGAGGGACTTATGTAATGCAGTCTAGAAAGAGACAACCACTCTCTTTCCTCTCCTCGCTTTCGCTTGGGGGGATTCCCAATCCCTTCTCGTTTTCGCGTTTGGGGCTTCCAGAAACCCATATCGAGGCACAGCGGAGAATCAATGCAATATGGCGGTGGCGGCCATAGTCGTGCTGTGCATATATTTCACATATTCGGGTAAAGACAACGAAGAAGAAAGAGACAACCACAGCATCGTAAGTATGAATAAATATAATTCTTAATGAGGCAATTTAAGCATCTTTAGGCTACCACAGTAGTCTCCTTCGGCCCATGGGTCTACCATATTTAGGCGAAGTCAACACCACAACGCATGCAAATAGGCCTTGCACTTGGCCTACCACACTCCAGGTATTTATTTTAAAGAAATCAACAACTTTATTTTCTTCGGGACCCGATACTGACCCGATCCGTGCACCCTTAAAGAACCACCTACAGGCTGGGGGCGGGGCATTTAGTATTTACTATTGCTAGTTTAAGATATTTGATATCTCAGGCGGGGGTCAGTGTCAGGGGTCTAAAACAATGGGTTAGGAAAGTTCTAGAAACGTTGACCTATTTTCCATAATTTTGTAAGAGCTTCAGACTTCCTTCATTAGCTCAAATATTTTGTAGAATAATGCTTCCAACATAACTAAATTTTGTCAACAAAGACCTTTCATCTTCAGTCTAAATTCAAGAAAGACATTGCAATTAATTCTTTTCTTTATACCATTTCATGGGGAATTTTCCTTTGAGCTCTCTACACAAACGTTTTAACTCTAGTAGAGGGCCTACAATTAAGTTGTTTTTATGGAAAATACGAATTCAAGGGGCCGAAAAAGAAAGCGAGATGAAAGTTTACAAGTCAGAGATGCCGAATGTAAGTTTACTTTGCTTGAGTATTTTTGCCATTAACTTAAGAAACTATTTATCTTGACAAAGAAGCTCCTCATTTTATTTGATATTTGCTTGTGTCCTCATTATTCGAAAGGTACGTGAGTAAAGACAAAAAGCTTCAAAAAATATTCTTTTGAAATGTTTAACTCGGGCTACTCACTCAATATTTGATGATTTTGAAAGCGAGTTTCAGAACTGGCCCAAATAGTTAGTTGTTACTGAAGGATACGTGTATTTTTCCCACATTTATCAAGTTTGAATTTTCCATATGTTCAAGGTTTTGCAATATTGTTCAATAGTTTTCAGTTTCTTGTACCAGTATACTTTGCAATCTATGTCTCATCCCATTTCTCATCCCGGACATGCAGGAATAGTCCCGGGATCGGAAAAGTGTATCGATTTTCACTGGGTAGGGGACGTATCTGGGTGGTAAGGGTATTTCTAAAATTGTGTAATGGATCTTTTGCATGAAAGACCCAATTTGTTGACGGCCTGCCAGAAAGTGTACCATTGGGCGGTGGTGCCAAAAGAATTTTTCAGGTTTCTCAACATAGAATTTTTCGGGTTGCCTTCATGCGAGTCATTATCTGGTTCACATATGCAGTCAACGTCAAAAGATTAGGGAGAGGATGTTACCTGAGGGGCATCTTGCTCCTGAAAATCTTGTACATTTTTGACAGAAATCCTTTGTTTTGTAGAAAAACCCATCAATAATGAGAAAAGTCCTTGTGTTCTGAAAAATGTTCTAGGCTTCTTCAAAGGAATGAAGTGCCTCTCGATTTTGCCAGGACATGTTTGTGTTCATTTCTTTTAGTTTTCATTTGCTAGAAATCTATTCAGGAAAGTTCTCCTGCTTTCTTGCCTTTTCACTCATTGTGCACCACTTTGGTACAAAAGAAATTGTGTGATGAAAAGTATTTACATTACCCTGGGTACCAGAGCCTCAAAAGTTAAATGAAAGGAAATTTGTATAATTTTTTGGCTCTGGTACCCAGGGTATATTTACATCTACTTCCGGGGTCTTGAAGTTGGGATCTGGGGTCTTGGAGTCAGGGGTCCTGGTGTCTTGGGGTCCAGCAAATAGAGCATGCCATCCGTTGGGTTTTAATGAGCTTTTAGTAGTGCACTGATACACCTTTTGTCTGATTTCCAATTGGGTCGCTTGAGGTTTTGCGCTTCTTTTGACTCTTCGTCTCGACCATGATTGCTTTCTTTGAACTTCTTTGAAATTTCAACAAAGCGAATCCACTCCCGTGCAAGTCGGAAGACCGAGCCTCAGCGCTTATTGCAGAGCATGGGCTGTTGGGTTGCTTGCGGCGTGATGAGAGGATTCCTGATGAAGACCAGATGTTAAAACAGATAAATGATCAAGCTGCAGGTGATTTCGTCTCGAATAGTTACGCTTTGTGAAGAAATTCAAATGAAGTGAAAAAGTTCTTCCATTCAAATGCATCACTCACATTGAGCATCACTGGCATCGTCATCACATCATGAAGTGTTGTGGGTTCACCGTCGAGGGATTAGGCCTTGTTGTCTTGGTGCTTCTAATGTACTTGGCGCCGTGCCTGGTTGGCAGTGACATGGATGCGAACGAGAGAGACAAAATGAGGAGAAAAGAATATGCAAGATCATTGGAGATTCTTTCTGAACTAGAAAAACAGTATTCGGAGTTGAATCTGTCGAGGCTATCAGCCGATAAGGTATGAGACTGGATTTGAACCTGCATAACCTGAATCCTCTCCCCCCCCCCCTAAAAATTCTTCCAAACATTTCCCCGATATTCTTCGTTTCACGGAGGTGGTAGCAAGGATATGAAGATTGTTATGGAGCTCCTTACAAACTTGTAAGGAACTTTCAGAACCCAATATTTAATCATGTTTCAGCAAAATTCATCAATAATGGCTCAAATATTTAGTGTCCCTTTGCTTTACTAGTGTCTAGGAATATCTTCCTGTCTTGGGTTTCCAACTGGAACCAACTCTCAGGGCCGATACCAGCTATGCCTGCGTAGGGGGGCGAAAAACCAAAATTTTCCGACGAAAAAACCATCAACAACAACAGCAACAACAACAGTTGTACCGATCTAACTCCGCGGTAACTAAAATTTGGCCACATTTCGCAATTCAACATTGAAATCAACACAATTAGTTAATATCAATAAAAAATATGCCATAAATTCAATAATTTCTGTTGGAATTTATGTTTTTACACTAAAAAATTCACGTTTTTCTCCATTATTTCTTCTCAAAATCCTCCAAAACTAGTTAAATGGAACACAAAAATTCCGACAAGAGAGCAAAATTTTCCGACAAATGGTCTGCTGAGGGGGCGCTCCGCCCCCCAGCCCCCCCATTGGCTTTGGCCCTGCCAACTCTCATGATTTGGATTATCTGTTTATTTTTGGACCAATTGATTCAAACCTGCTTCTATATTCTAACTGGTTGATATGAATTAGGACTACCCACAGTCTGCCTCAACCTGTTACGACAAAATATTGGAATTTTGGTGGGATGGGAATTTCCAGAAGAGCCTGATTTTTAATTGAAAAAGAGCCAAACTTTCTTCTAAATACCAGGAGCAGACTGAGAAAGAAGGAAGTGTTGGGAATAAACTGAATCCTCATGAACACCACAATATTAGCCAACTACAACACACAAAAACTAAGATTAAGAGGCTCTTGAATAAACGAACAAAATTTATAGAAACTCGAAGTTTAGCCAATTATCAAAAGGACCTCTTCTTAAGTGATCTAGCATCAATAGATTGGGACGCAGCTTTTGAAGCTGCCGCTGGTGACCCTAACATCATGGCGAGCTCTTTTCATGATCTTTTCAGCTCGATTCTTGAGGTCCATGCTCCATTAAAACGTAGGAAAGTTTCGAGTAACAACACACCCTGGATTTCACCTTTAATAAAAAATTTGATGAGAGAGCGTGACCAAGCAAAGAAAAGAGCCGAAAAAGATCACAACGTATGGCCTAGGTATAAGAAACTGAGGAATAAGGTAACAAGTGAGCTACGAAACAGTGTGCAAGATTACTATCACAACTTAATCGAAGAAAACTCAGGTAATCCAAAGGCGATGTGGAAGACGATAAATAAAGTGTTAAACAAATGTAAAACTTCTGCTCCCTTAAATTCAGTCACACTGAACGGTCGAAAGTATGTTCGTCCAGATGAAATAGCTGAAGCCTTCAATGAGCATTTTGTGACCATTGGGCCTAAGCTTGCAAGCAAAATTGAGGCACCTACAGATGCCGACCCAATGGCTTACGTGCGAAATGTGGTGAAAGACAAACGTCTCCCGAAATTCTTGTTCAAACATGTTGAAGTATCTTATGTCAAGCAAGAGATAAACAAAATGAAGACCTCAAAATCGCCAGGTCCAGATAAAATACCTATTAAAATACTAAAAGACGCTGTAGAGATTGTAAGCGGGCCTTTGACAAAAATATTCAATAGATCCCTCGACACTGGCGTTTTTCCAGATCTTTGGAAACTGGCAAGAGTGGCACCAATATTTAAGGCAGGTCAAAAATCAGAGTTGACAAATTACAGACCAATCTCTGTTGTTTCGATACTGTCAAGATTGCTGGAAAAGATGGCCCATGATCAACTCTTTTCCCATATGAAAGATTGTGGTCTTCTTTCAGACAACCAATTCGCCTTCCGAAAATTACATAACACGCAAACATCGATAATGAACATAACAGAGACTTGGTTCAGGAACATCAACGAGCAAAAAACGAATTTAAGCGTATTTTTAGATCTAAAAAAAGCCTTTGATACCGTTGACCATGATGTTCTGTTGTCGAAGCTATCAGCCTATGGAGTCACCGATCTTGCACACGGTTGGTTCACTTCATACCTTGCCGGGAGAGAGCAGTATTGTTATGTAGAAGGTAAATCGTCAAACAAGCGTTTAGTACAGTGTGGAATACCACAGGGGTCGTGTTTGGGTCCCTTACTTTTCATCATTTATATGAACGATTTTGAAAAATGTTTGAGAAAGTCTAAACCAAATATGTACGCGGATGACACGAGCATTTCTTATGCCTCCAATGAGATCAACGAGCTTTTTAATGAGATAAAGGGCGAACTTGATCTTGTTTCATCCTGGATGAGGCAAAACAAACTTAGCCTAAATGCTGAAAAAAGCGAATTTATGTTGATAGGGCATCCAAAACAACTGAACAAAGCCAAAGATTTCCCTGACCTCGAAGTAGAAGATCAAAAATTATGCAGAGCTCAAAAAACAAAATATCTTGGTGTCATGATAGACGAAAGTATGAATTGGGAAGAACAACTCAAAATCATAAAGCGAAAGATAAGAAACGGATTAGGGGCGATGTTTAAACTCAAAAACATCCTCTCCCAGAAACAATTGGCAACTGTTTATCGAGCATTAATTGAAAGCCATCTGAGATATTGCAGTGTCATTTGGGGATGTCTGTCAAACACAAAACTGGAATCCCTACAGAGGCTGCAAAACAGGGCACGCAGACTAATTGAATGCGCAAGGCACAAAGATGGCTGGGTATGCGATTGGCTCGATGTACGCAATCTAATAAAATATGACCAGCTAATTACTACATACAAGATAAAAAATGGACTCTGCCCAGAGAACCTCAAAAATAAATTCACTCCTAGGTCGAATATTTCAAAATATAACACAAGAAAAATTGATGATTTCGAAATTCCTCGGCTTCGTCTTGAGTACTGCAAAAAGTCTTTTGGATACCAGGGAGCAAGTGCCTGGAACGAGATCCCAAAGCAAATACGAGACTCTGCCTCATTGAGCTCCTTCAAAGTAAGACTGAGGGAGTTCTTGAGGTAGAGGGACACAAACACAACCCCTTGGAAGAGCAGCTTTATTTTTTCATGATATTATCAACATTTATATTTACTTTGTTATGCTGATAGGGTATTGTGTATAAATAAGAATAAAATAAAAAAAAAGATACCAAATGGCCAGGTCTATAACGCGGACCTCGCGGACCACGCGGACCACGCGGACCTCGCGGACCACGCGGACCTCGCGGACCAAGGCCACGCTGGGAAAAGGTCCGCCAAACAAGGTCCACGTTTTAGGATTTTGCATAGGGGCAAATCCTAAAGCGCGGACCTCGCGGACCTCGCGGACCTAAATGATTTCTATCCTAAATCCGTCAATAAATTCAATGATGGATGCGCGATAAGGTTCGATTATTTCCAATGTCGCAGTTCTCGACATAGCTTTGCATTTCCAACTTTATGTGTGCATATTTTTTCGATTAAAAACACTTTATTGTAAAATGAATCGACAAACCCCACAGCACATATTAGAAGCGACAAATACACAATGTGAACATTTTTCTCAATCAATAAACTGTTTTCAGGGAAAAACGAAGCATAATTATTGTTTAGATCTGAAAAGTCCGCGAAATAGAAGGCTCGCGATCAGGGAGCTAAACACGGGAGAGGAATCGCGCATTGAGTTGCATTCTGCGATGTGATATGCGCCTCCTTCGCAGCGGATCGCGCACTTCGCAGTGAAACCAAGATGGAAACTGAAGTTTGGACGGATATGTGCATCGCGTTTTTGGATTGAATTTCTACAACAGTGGTAAGCATTTTAGGCTAGTTTAGACATTCATGTGACTTTTAAATGTTTTATCTTTGGATAGCGAGAATCGTTTAGCCATTAGAAAGCATGAATTAGCTGCAGCGGCTAAGTTTCTTCAGCGGTAGCTTAGGCCACTTCAACCTCTTTGTCACGCTCCAAGCACGCACTCGTAAAAATTTCACTCTGCCCTACCCCGCCCAACTTTGAGCAATCGAAGATGCTTTTGGATGACTATTGGCAATAAATCAAGCGAAAAAATTTTCTGAGATAGTATGAGACTCGCGAGATATTTTAGTTTTCTTTCGGGGTACTTGCACCGGTTCTGCTTTAGGCCCATTCTCGCGCTTCAACGACTTTCAGAGACGGCCACCGATTCGAAACTTTCGCAATTTCGAGTTATTTCGATCAATCGAATGGGAGTCGAACGGTTTATGAAATAGTGAGGAAAGTTGAAATCCTGTGAAACCTTAAATGAATATATTTCAAATCCATCTGTGTCTTCTTCTTGGTCGTTCTCCACAGCAAAGATTCCGTTGCTAGGCAAGCCTAATTATAATTGCTCCGTTGCTACGTCAATGGAAACGAGGTCGCATATCACATCGCAGACAGCGCCAGCAGGCGTTTCCTTGGCCTGCTCGCGATATAGAAGGTCCGCGCTTTAGGATTTTGCATAGGGGCAAATCCTAAAGCGCGTATCTCACGGACCTCAATCAGTTTCACCCGTTAACGACTTCCATTACCGACTCTTTCAAGCTGAATATTCCATCTTCCATGAGGGAAAAGAAGAGAATATTCAATAAGAATCCTGTTGATACTCATTCAAAAGAGTTCCATTTTCACTTTTATAAGAACTTCATCCTACTAATGGCACTAAATTTGAGTCATGATAAAAAGTGGCAGAATAACGCGATAAATAACAGTATCTAACTTCCTTACTTTTCGGTTGAAATAAACACTCGAAATACACGTTTATCAGACAGGTAGTATATGAATCATAGCACACAAGTTTCTACAAGTCTACCACCTACAATCCCCTACGATACAACAAATGGATTGAAAAAAGGTTATTTGTCAGTACCACCGGCTTATTAGTTCATCGTCGAAAAAGATCATTGTCGAAAAATGATAACGAGGTCTAGCTGACGAGGTGACAATCCAACATGTGTCATCAAAAATGCATTGTATTGCTCAACAAGGTTTGCGCACTCTCAAAGGACAACTTCTTCCAACTGAAAAAACCCTATTCTTCTAGAAAGTCGCCTGAGACACGCAGTGGCTTTTTATGTCCGAAGTTTGGGACAGAGAAACCGAAGTCTGGGACAAAACAAAATGTATAGTTACTTTCTCTACTAACAACTTTTTTCTGCTTTAATTACATCCCTACTCTTTATCAGCTGTCTTCAAACACCACAATCGCCAAATCCCTTTGTTTTCCATGATCTGATCTAAAACACCACACAAGTGGAACACAAATGAACACAAATGAACACAAGTGGAACACAAGTGGAACACAAATGAACACAAATGAACACAAGTGGAACACAAATGAACACAAGTGGAACACAAGTGAACACAAGTAGAACACAAATGAACACACGTAGAACACAATTGAACACAAGTGGAACACAAGTGAACACAAGTAGAACACAAATGAACACACGTAGAACACAATTGAACACAAATAGAACATTGATGTTGGTGTAAAAAACCAGGAAAATTTCTTCAAATTTCAAGAATTCATACCAAAATTTCTACGCTTCTCCAAAAAGAATTCTCAGAGAAATGTTTTCTCAGCAGAAAAGGCAGGGAAGTACGAGGGGCATTTTGCTCATTCAATAAAGCGTGCGACATTTTCAGTACAAAAGGACTTTACGATTTTTCATGGATTTTGCTTGATAACAAAAGGAACTTATCAAAAAGGCTTACGGGATTACAGAGGCGGCGCCAGCCGCCGCGAAGTGGGGGGGTAGGGATATATGGGGGTGTGGGGGCGAAGCCCCCGGAAAATTTTTTGGGGCCACGCCCCTTAAGACTTTGGGAAACGCCCATTTTGAAGATAGAAATACGCCCTTTTGAATATAGAGATACACCCTTTTTTGGATAAAAAACGACAGATGAAATCATTTTTGTATACGAGAAACCTTAATACAGGGTTTTGAATTGTATTACAACTGGCATCACAACTTGTCAAAGTTTAAATGAGTCATGTAATAATGTGAAATGACAAAGACAAAATTAGAATGACAAAGAAAGAAAAAGATTTCAAAACAATAAGTTCATTTTTTAGAGTAAGAAAGCCAGATTAAAAGCTGAAGGCAGACCTACCCCTACCCTAAGATTTTTATGAGGTTTTTGGACGAATCTCAATTACCATGTTTTCAAAAAAGTGGGGGGTATTTACCCCCCCAAACCCCCCCGTGGCTCCGCCACTGCGGGATTATTTGGGCGTGAGAGAGTATTTGTGTTAATCGTAAATTGAGTCTAAATTCACGTCTCTTTCTGTTATCCATCAGAAGCGCTGTGCAACTATCTCAAGTGGCGCCAGGGCCGCATTTAAGTCTGTTGGGGCCCTGGGCCTAAAACTGATTGGGGCCCCTTAAAATATAAATAAGAATTTGTGTGTCACGTGCATAGTACTCGGCACTCAGTTAGCATGAAGTTTATGGATAAGGGCGGGCATTCAGTCACCAAATAAGTTAATATCAACGAAATAGTTTGATACGGCAAAACTCGAAAAATTGAATTCACCGATACAAGAAAATGTAAATCTTGATACAATCCCAATAAAACTATCCTTGTCCAAATTGGCAAAGTTCATAGGTTTTTCAAACTTTTGCTCGGGGCCCCCTAACTTAAAGATTTTTAGGGGGCCCCTGGGCCCGGGCCCAGTTGGCCCATGGGTAAATGCGTCACTGAGTGGCGCTATCTCAAGTTTGCCTAAATTGAGTAAAACTGGACCGGGGAACCGTCCTTGCTAAGATTTCTTTCATTTGAAATGATTGAAAAGATCTTAAGCCCATTCTTCGCACTTGAATAGCCAAGTTAGACATCCAAATATATTTTGTTTCGTTGAAAGACCAAGGCTGCGTTTACACGGGGCCGCTCTAATACTTGGCCGGCCGAATATTTGGCCTTTTAGCTGTACCGTGCAAATATTTGGTCGGTATGAATTCGCGTTTACATGAGGCCGGCCATCTTTTATGGGCATGCGCACATTGTCTAATTACTAACATTATGTCTCCAGTTTCTCTGAGGACCATATTCCATTCGCCTCCTTTTCAAAGCATTCCATCCTCAATTGTGGTACCGTGCAAATTTTTGTTCGCTTAGAGTGTTTACACGAGGCCGCTCGCAAATTTGACCGGCTCAGTTCGCAAGAAGGCCACTTCCCTGGGTGACCGAGTGAAGGTCGGCTAAGCGTCCAAATATTCGGCCGGTTAGGCAGGTCTCGTGTAAACGGGAAGGCTTAGTGGCCAAATATTTGGCCGGCCAAACATTCGGCCGGCCCCGTGCAAACGCAGCCCAAATTATTCGTAAACAATGTATTGTAAAATGAAAAATCTTTGCATTCCCCCGGTAGAAAGAAGCTACACAACGTTGTTAATCGTTCACTTCCCTAGTAACCAGTTCAGTTTGGTATTTCGACCTTGCAGCAAAAGAATACAAGGAAAGGCATTCATTCATTCCCCTCTCTCGCTCTCAAATAATCTCGTACGCCTTTTTGGTAAACTCCGTTTGTTATCAAGCAAAATCCATGAAAAATCGTAAAGTCCTTTTGTACTGAAAATGTCGCACGCTTTATTGAATGAGCAAAATGCCCCTCGTACTTCCCTGCCTTTTCTGCTGAGAAAACATTTCTCTGAGAATTCTTTTTGGAGAAGCGTAGCAATTTTGGTATGAATTCTTGAAATTTGAAGAAATATTCCTGGTTGTTTACACCAACATCAGTGTTCTATTTGTGTTCAATTGTGTTCTACTTGTGTTCATTTGTGTTCCACTTGTGTTCATTTGTGTTCCACTTGTGTTCATTTGTGTTCCACCTGTGTTCATTTGTGTTCATTTGTGTTCATTTGTGTTCCACTTGTGTGGTGTTTTAGATCAGATCGTTTTGATATCGTTTTCCATGCAATGGGAGATTACATATTGTTGACTTTCAAAGAGCTTCAAATGGAAACCGCGCTAATTACAGAGGCGAGGCTGACAACTAAATTATTGGCTATTTATCGAAGTTGTTACCATGGATACACCTTACGAGTGAAACAGAGGTCCAGGAGGTCCGCGCTTTAGGATTTGCCAGCAGGAGGGAAAATTGTCGTGGATTGTTGACGCATGCGTCTTGGGCTAAAAATCTCGTGCTCAGAAGCGCGCCTTGTTCACAGGAAAAGAAGCAAGCTGCGAGGTGTGAGCTGAAAATGTGGGAACTTATTATGCTTTTCACACAAATTGAGAGCAAAACTGAATTGATCCAGTAATTATGATGAATGCCATGTCATTTCGCCAAGAATCTGTAACTTACTGCACGAATGAAAGGACAGCAGGAGCAGATGATCGCCAGAAAGAAGTGGCATGTTTGCTAGGCCAGTCGTCGTGACGAAGTTGAAGAAACACAAGACGAAAAGCAGTTGTCAATAATGTAAATGCGAAAGGAACAATAAGGTAAGAAATTCCAAGATTTGATGCGTTTAATAAAGTATTTCATGAAATGCTACTGACAACAAACTGACTTCAAGTTTCAATCAAGAAAAATAAATTGGCTGCCAATTTTGGCCTAAAATTGCCCTCAAAGGCCCTTCTTTTACCAAGAAACTGCACTATGCTGCCGAAAATAATTTTTCCTGGCTGGAAACTGAATAGCCTAGAGAGCATTTTGCACTGTGGGCATATTTGAGAAAATATTTATATGTTGACAAAACAATCATAGGCGTGAGGAACTTTGACAATAAAATGGCTGCATATTTTAGCCTCAAATTGCCGTCAAAGACCCCCTTTTTACCAAAAAACTGTACTATGCCGCGGAAAAAAATTTTTCTTACTTGAAACTGCATAGTCTGGAGAACATTTTTGCACTATGGGTATATTTGGGAAAATATTTATATGTTGACAGAATAATCATAGAAGTGAGTAACTTTGCACCATAAATTGGCTACATATTCTGGCCTAAGATTGCCCTCAAAGGCCCCATTTTTACCGAAAAACTGCACTATGCCGCGGAAAAAATTTTTTCTTACTTGAAACTGCATAGTCTGGAGAACCTTTTTGCACTATGGGTATATTTGGGAAAATATTTATATGTTGAGCAAACAATAATAGAAATGAGGAACTTTGCACCATAAATTGGCTACATATTCTGGCCTAAGATTGCCCTCAAAGGCCCCATTTTTACCGAAAAACTGTACTATGCCGCGGAAAAAATTTTTTCTTACTTGAAACTGCATAGTCTGGAGAGCCTTTTTGCACTATGGGTATATTTGGGAAAATATTTATATGTTGACAGAATAATCATAGAAGTGAGGAACTTTGCACCATAAATTGGCTACATATTTTGGCCTAAAATTGCCCTCAAAGGCCCCCTTTTTACCAAAAAACTGCACTATGCCGCGGAAAAAAATTTTTCTTACTTGAAACTGCATAGTCTGGAGAACATTTTTGCACTATGGGTATATTTGGGAAAATATTTATATGTTGACAAAACAATCATAGAAGTGAGTAACTTTGCACCATAAATTGGCTACATATTTTGGCCTAAAATTGCCCTCAAAGGCCCCATTTTTACCGAAAAACTGCACTATGCCGCGGAAAAAAATTTTTCTTACTTGAAACTGCATAGTCTGGAGAACATTTTTGCACTATGGGTATATTTGGGAAAATATTTATATGTTGACAAAACAATCATAGAAGTGAGTAACTTTGCACCATAAATTGGCTACATATTTTGGCCTAAAATTGCCCTCAAAGGCCCCATTTTTACCGAAAAACTGCACTATGCCGCGGAAAAAAATTTTTCTTACATGAAACTGCATAGTCTGGAGAACCTTTTTGCACTATGGGTATATTTGGGAAAATATTTATATGTTGACAGAATAATCATAGAAGTGAGTAACTTTGCACCATAAATTGGCTACATATTCTGGCCTAAGATTGCCCTCAAAGGCCCCATTTTTACCGAAAAACTGCACTATGCCGCGGAAAAAAATTTTTCTTACTTGAAACTGCATAGTCTGGAGAACCTTTTTGCACAATGGGTATATTTGGGAAAATATTTATATGTTGAGCAAACAATAATAGAAATGAGGAACTTTGCACCATAAATTGGCTACATATTTTGGCCTGAAATTGCCCTCAAAGGCCCCATTTTTACCGAAAAACTGCACTATGCCGCGGAAAAAATTTTTCTTACTTGAAACTGCATAGTCTGGAGAACCTTTTTGCACTATGGGTATATTTGGGAAAATATTTATATGTTGAGCAAACAATAATAGAAATGAGGAACTTTGCACCATAAATTGGCTACATATTCTGGCCTAAGATTGCCCTCAAAGGCCCCATTTTTACCGAAAAACTGCACTATGCCGCGGAAAAAAATTTTTCTTACTTGAAACTGCATAGTCTGGAGAACCTTTTTGCACTATGGGTATATTTGGGAAAATATTTATATGTTGAGCAAACAATAATAGAAATGAGGAACTTTGCACCATAAATTGGCTACATATTCTGGCCTAAGATTGCCCTCAAAGGCCCCATTTTTACCGAAAAACTGCACTATGCCGCGGAAAAAAATTTTTCTTACTTGAAACTGCATAGTCTGGAGAACCTTTTTGCACTATGGGTATATTTGGGAAAATATTTATATGTTGAGCAAACAATAATAGAAATGAGGAACTTTGCACCATAAATTGGCTACATATTTTGGCCTAAGATTGCCCTCAAAGGCCCCATTTTTACCGAAAAACTGCACTATGCCGCGGAAAAAAATTTTTCTTACTTGAAACTGCATAGTCTGGAGAACCTTTTTGCACTATGGGTATATTTGGGAAAATATTTATATGTTGAGCAAACAATAATAGAAATGAGGAACATTGCACCATAAATTGGCTACATATTTTGGCCTGAAATTGCCCTGAAAGACCCCCATTTTACTAAAAAACTACATTATGCTGCGGAAAAATTTTTTCCTGGCTGGAAACTGCATAGTTTGGAGAACATTTTTGCACTATGGGTATATTTGGGAAAATATTTATATGTTGACCAAACAATAATAGAAATGAGGAACATTGCACCATAAAATGGCCACATATTTTGGCCTAAAATTGCCCTCAAAGGCCCCCTTTTTACCGAAAAACTGCACTATGCCGCGGAAAAAAATTTTTCTTACTTGAAACTGCATAGTCTGGAGAACCTTTTGCACTATGGGTATATTTGGGAAAATATTTACGTGTTGACCAAACAATAATAGAAATGAGGAACTTTGCACCATAAATTGGCTACATATTCTGGCCTAAGATTGCCCTCAAAGGCCCCATTTTTACCGAAAAACTGCACTATGCCGCGGAAAAAAATTTTTCTTACTTGAAACTGCATAGTCTGGAGAACATTTTTGCACTATGGGTATATTTGGGAAAATATTTATATGTTGAGCAAACAATAATAGAAATGAGGAACATTGCACCATAAAATGGCTACATATTCTGGCCTAAGATTGCCCTCAAAGGCCCCATTTTTACCGAAAAACTGCACTATGCCGCGGAAAAAAATTTTTCTTACTTGAAACTGCATAGTCTGGAGAACATTTTTGCACTATGGGTATATTTGGGAAAATATTTATATGTTGAGCAAACAATAATAGAAATGAGGAACTTTGCACCATAAATTGGCTACATATTCTGGCCTAAGATTGCCCTCAAAGGCCCCATTTTTACCGAAAAACTGCACTATGCCGCGGAAAAAAATTTTTCTTACTTGAAACTGCATAGTCTGGAGAACCTTTTGCACTATGGGTATATTTGGGAAAATATTTACGTGTTGACCAAACAATAATAGAAATGAGGAACTTTGCACCATAAATTGGCTACATATTCTGGCCTAAGATTGCCCTCAAAGGCCCCATTTTTACCGAAAAACTGCACTATGCCGCGGAAAAAAATTTTTCTTACTTGAAACTGCATAGTCTGGAGAACATTTTTGCACTATGGGTATATTTGGGAAAATATTTATATGTTGAGCAAACAATAATAGAAATGAGGAACTTTGCACCATAAATTGGCTACATATTCTGGCCTAAGATTGCCCTCAAAGGCCCCATTTTTACCGAAAAACTGCACTATGCCGCGGAAAAAAATTTTTCTTACTTGAAACTGCATAGTCTGGAGAACATTTTTGCAGTATGGGTATATTTGGGAAAATATTTATATGTTGACAAAACAATCATAGAAGTGAGTAACTTTGCACCATAAATTGGCTACATATTCTGGCCTAAGATTGCCCTCAAAGGCCCCCTTTTTACCGAAAAACTGCACTATGCCGCGGAAAAAAATTTTTCTTACTTGAAACTGCATAGTCTGGAGAACATTTTTGCACTATGGGTATATTTGGGAAAATATTTATATGTTGAGCAAACAATAATAGAAATGAGGAACTTTGCACCATAAATTGGCTACATATTCTGGCCTAAGATTGCCCTCAAAGGCCCCATTTTTACCGAAAAACTGCACTATGCCGCGGAAAAAAATTTTTCTTACTTGAAACTGCATAGTCTGGAGAACATTTTTGCACTATGGGTATATTTGGGAAAATATTTATATGTTGAGCAAACAATAATAGAAATGAGGAACTTTGCACCATAAATTGGCTACATATTCTGGCCTAAGATTGCCCTCAAAGGCCCCATTTTTACCGAAAAACTGCACTATGCCGCGGAAAAAAATTTTTCTTACTTGAAACTGCATAGTCTGGAGAACATTTTTGCACTATGGGTATATTTGGGAAAATATTTATATGTTGAGCAAACAATAATAGAAATGAGGAACTTTGCACCATAAATTGGCTACATATTCTGGCCTAAGATTGCCCTCAAAGGCCCCATTTTTACCGAAAAACTGCACTATGCCGCGGAAAAAAATTTTTCTTACTTGAAACTGCATAGTCTGGAGAACATTTTTGCACTATGGGTATATTTGGGAAAATATTTATATGTTGACAAAACAATCATAGAAGTGAGTAACTTTGCACCATAAATTGGCTACATATTTTGGCCTAAAATTGCCCTCAAAGGCCCCATTTTTACCGAAAAACTGCACTATGCCGCGGAAAAAAATTTTTCTTACATGAAACTGCATAGTCTGGAGAACCTTTTTGCACTATGGGTATATTTGGGAAAATATTTATATGTTGAGCAAACAATAATAGAAATGAGGAACTTTGCACCATAAATTGGCTACATATTCTGGCCTAAGATTGCCCTCAAAGGCCCCATTTTTACCGAAAAACTGCACTATGCCGCGGAAAAAAATTTTTCTTACTTGAAACTGCATAGTCTGGAGAACATTTTTGCACTATGGGTATATTTGGGAAAATATTTATATGTTGACAAAACAATCATAGAAGTGAGTAACTTTGCACCATAAACTGGTTGCATATTTTGGCCTAAGATTGCCCTGAAAGACTCCCATTTTACTAAAAAACTACACTATGCCGCGGAAAAATTTTTTCCTGGCTGGAAACTGCATAGTTTGGAGAACATTTTTGCACTATGGGTATATTTGGGAAAATGTTTATATGTTGACAGAAGAATCATAGAAGTGAGGAACTTTGCACCATAAACTGGTTGCATATTTTGTCCTAAGATTGCCCTCAAAGGCCTTCTTTTCACCAAAAAACTGCACTATGCCGTGGAAATATTTTTTCCTGGCTGGAAACTGCATAGTTTGGAGAACCTTTTTGCACTATGGGTATATTTGGGAAAATATTTATATGTTGACGAAACAATCATAGAAGTGAGTAGCTTTGCACCATAAACTGGTTGCATATTTTGGCCTCAAATTGCCATCAAAGACCCCCTTTTTACCGAAAAACTGCACTATGCCGTGGAAAAATTTTTCCTAGCTGGAAGCTATATTGATTGGAGGACATTATGAAACCATTCATATATTTGGGAAAATATTTGTATGTTAGCAATGCAGCATTAGAAAATATGGTATATTTTGCAATGAAATTATCACTAATTGATGAATACACACATTACAATTCCCAGATTGAATTGGAGGGAAAAAAGTTGATAATAGTGGTTGATTGATTTGAATTTGACTATGATCATTAGCTTCTGAATTTGATAAGCTTTCAGTTCACACTTGCATTTTGCTTGTTATCATTTTCAGTTTTTTAAAAATATATATTTATATTCATATAAATCCTTCTCTTTTTCATAGCTACTGCAGAACAAGACTTTCACGAAGGTTAAAAAGTTTGCAAGAAGCAATGACCACTACATATGATTATGGAATGAATGATTTCAGCCCATTTCAACTTGCCACAAGATTGCAACACCAAGATCGCAACGAAGTGTATCATAAGGAAAAAAGACATTGAAGCATGTGATTAATTGCTATCAAAAATCACATCTTGCGATTCTCGATCATAAAACAAGTTTATCATTTTCTGCATTTTGACAGTAGACAATCATGAACTTCATGTCCAAATGCATTTTTGCACTCATTTTTATGATGAAAGGTTATTTTTATAATTGATGTTTTGTGTGATGCTACATGCAGTACATGACTGGATAGGTTTGCAATGTTACAGGCAAGTAACAAGCAAAGTAGATGAAAGTTTTGAAGAGTTTCTCAGAGCCTTTATTTGTAAAATTCTGATCTGATGAGCTATCTGAAATCCTTGCAGATTGATTTGTTTATATTTGTCAACTGCATTCTAAGAAGTTGTTGAGAGCAGTTTTGGACATTTTCGTAATTAGAATGCAGTGTAAAACTGCTGATTTGGTTTTATCAGGCTACCTTACAAAAATGGTCTACTAAGTGAGTCAGAGTCAAAAAGTGGGGTATTTAACATGCCATACTTTGGTGAAAAACAAGTCAAATTGAGTTTGTTGAAGTTTGCAAATGAAAGTTAGATTAGCTGTATAAATTTAGTTCGTTGAATACATCATTTCTTTTCACACTCATTTGCAATTTTGTGATGTAGATATTTTGGTGACAAGGTGCCCCTTTTATGGAATGTTATTCCTCTAGCAATGGCAGTTGAATCAAAACCGGGAAAATAATAGTATTCCTTCTGCGTTCTAAATCCATTCCTTCTTTTGATTTTTAGCAGAAAAACGAGGTTCATCATTTTTTTTAAGTTCACATGTGAATAAACTTGAATCCAAATGGAGCCCTTGATAAGGAACATTATGAAACATGATTTTACTAAACTGACTTGCTATCCATTCAAACATGTGATTTTGCGTGAAAGATAGCTTATTCAATATAGTTTTTTCGTTGAAAAAATCTCATCGAGGCAAAGTGAGGATTTTTGGATATTTTCTGTTTTTCTGGATGTTTTTCTACCCCCTAGATTTATTCATGTTCGAATGGAATCGCCACATTTATCAGACATGATTTTGAGCTGGCATGAGAAAGTTTCCTGACGAAAAACGGATTTTTTCCCAAACATGTGATTATGCCTAAAAGATAGCTTATTCAATATAGCTTTCTTGTTGAAAAAATCTCATCGAGGCAAAGTGAGGATTTTTGGATATTTTCTGTTTTTCTGGATGTTTTTCTACCCCCTAGATTTATTCATGTTCGAATGGAATCGCCACATTTATCAGACATGATTTTGAGCTGGCATGAGAATGTTTCCTGACGAAAAACGGATTTTTTCCCAAACATGTGATTATGCCTAAAAGATAGCTTATTCAATATAGTTTTCTTGTTGAAAAAATCTCATCGAGGCAAAGTGGGGATTTTTTGATATTTTCTGTTTTTCTGGATGTGTTTCTACCCCCTAGATTTATTCATGTTCGAATGGAATCGCCACATTTATCAGACATGATTTTGAGCTGGCATGAGAATGTTTCCTGACGAAAAACGGATTTTTTCCCAAACATGTGATTATGCCTAAAAGATAGCTTATTCAATATAGTTTTCTTGTTGAAAAAATCTCATCGAGGCAAAGTGGGGATTTTTGGATATTTTCTGTTTTGTTGGACGTGTTTCTAGTGTATAATTTCGTTGTTTGCGAAGAGAATCCGCTGCAGTTTATCATACATATGGTTCATGTTACAAATGTCAACTTGTGCAGAAAAGACAGCTAAACTAATGCTTTTTTCATACCTGCAAAAGCTCAGTGAGGCAAAGTTGGGATAATGCGATTTTCCACTTTTGCTCCGAGGAGTTATTTTCTTCCCAGATTGTTGTTTTCAAATTTCTGCCAAAAATTCGTTCTGCTCGTGCGGGTTATTTGCGCATGCGCAGACAATTTTCCCTCCTGTTGGATTTGCCCCTATGCAAAATCCTAAAGCGCGAACCTTCTATTTCGCGGACTTTTCAGATATAAACAATAATTGTACTTCGTTTTTCCCTGAAAACAGTTCATTGATTGAGAAAAATGTTCACATTGTGTATTTGTCGCTTCTAATATGTGCTGTGGGGTTTGTCGATTCATTTTACAATGAAGTGTTTTTGTTCGAAAAATATGCACAACTGCTACATTGGAAATAATCGAACTTTATCGCGCATCCATCATTGAATTTATTGACGGATTTAGGATAGAAATCATTTAGGTCCGCGAGGTCCGCGCTTTAGGATTTGCCCCTATGCAAAATCCTAAAACGCGGACCTTGTTTGGCGGACCTTTTCCCAGCGTGGCCTTGGTCCGCGAGGTCCGCATGGTCCGCGAGGTCCGCGTTGATACCAAATACAATGTAAGAATACAATTATTATATCTTTGAACATGTAATAATCCCCTACGATAAACCTGTAGATAAAAAGGACAAGGGGGATGAGGTGGGTGGGAAATGAATCAGCATAGATGCCAGGCCATGAAAACTGAATTATGTCTAAAACCCTTGGGTGTAGCCGGGTGTTTGGAAAACTAAGACCCCAAAAACGAAGACCTAAGACCTCAAAAACTAAGACCTCGAAAACTAAGACCTTGAAAACTAAAACCCCGAAAACTAGAGTTTCTTAGAATTTTTGCCATCTTAATACTGATTTCTTATACCAGCACGTGTAAGAGAGGACGTTTCCAAGGATGCCTTCCAAAATGTGCATATTCTCATTTTGGAAAACGCGCTGGTGCAGTTTTAACAAACTAAAACGGAGCAATGTGAACAGGCAGCAGAAGCAGAAGCAAAGTGAACAGAAGATGAAATCGAAAACTAAGTTTCTCCAGAACAAAAATCACGAAAACTAAGACCTCGAAAACTAAGACCTCGAAAACGAAGACCTCGAAACCTAAGACCTCGAAAACTAAGACCTCGAAAACTAAGACCTCGAAAACGAAGACCTCGAAACCTAAGACCTCGAAAACTAAGACCTCGAAAACTAAGACCTCAAAAACTAAGACCTCAAAAACGATTCCGCACATACTTTAGAGTCTGTTAAATGGCGTGCCCTACGTGCCCTACGTGCCCTCGTTCCTTCGATGTTGGCGTGCCCTCGTGCCCTCGTGCCCAAATTTTCGGCGTTCCCTCGTGCCATCGATGTTAGCGTGCCCTCGTGCCCAAATTTTCGGCGTGCCCTCGTGCCTTCCATGTTGGTGTGCCCTCGTGCCCTCGTGCCCGCGTGCCCGCGTGCCCAAATTTTCAGCGTGCCCTCGTGCCTTCTATGTTGGCGTGCCCTCGTGCCCTCGTGCCCAAATTTCTGGCGTGCCCTCGTGCCATCGATGTTGGCGTGCCCTCGTGCCCGCGTGCCCAAATTCTTGGCGTGCCCTCGTGCCTTCGATGCTGATGTGCCCTCGCGCCTAAATTTTCGGCGTGCCCTCGTGCCTTCGATGTTGATGTTCAGGACACTCTTGAGGGATGTGACCCTTGAAATGTTTCTTGATAGTTTGAAACTTAGTGATCCTTTTTTCTAAATTTCACCCGAGAAACCTGAGCAGAGAATTTGAAGTGAAAAATTTAAAACATGGATAAAGTTTTGTAGAGACAAACATCTACGGAACTTAACAACAAGCACACGTGACGGTATCTAATTAATGATAGGGGCATTAACGGCTAGGCTGCACCAAATAAAGGAGATAATTTAGGATAACACGTGGTAAAGTGGACTATTTTGGAAGTTTTTTAAGGATACGCAGAAGAGACTGCAGCTGAGGGCAAACCTTTCAACTTTGTTTTGAAATTATGTCCTTGGGTAAGTTTATCCAGCAAAAATGTTTTTGAAATCTTTTTCCACTGTCTTACAAAAGAGGTTTCTCTGGAGACCACTTCGCTTAGTTCATTTTACCCCGACACGGGGTAGGCCTACAGTGAACTACTGAGCAAACTTTTCAATAAAACCAATCAAATACCAGGGGAACCTGGAATCGTTATTCACTTTGCGACTGTAAGCAGTCCTTTGCATGTCTAAACCAAAAATCGAATAAAATTAAAAAGTGAAATGGTGGCCTATGTTGAGAAGAATCTTTGCAGAATCAATATATTTACCAAAAACTATTTTTGGGTACAAATTTGAGTCACATACTGAATACAAATCGATCGATAATCATGGGAATACACTTAAGAAAATGTTATATTGCATATAGATACCATATCACCACGGAGAGAAACACTTTTTTCGAGGTCGTTCACTTTACCCCGAAACTTCTCCCTGAGGTAAAACCAAAACTACAACAAAATCTTACGCAGTTATCAAGCTCATGGTTATGACCGTATCTATCTTTCCTGTATCGATAGATATCCTTGTTTCATCAAATCAAACAGGATTCTTGGATCTGTAACTGCATTTGTAAATGAAGGTCAAGCCTCGAAAGTACCCCCGTAGTTCACTTTACCCCGTCTTACCCTAATCATCACAGAAAAAAATTGAAAATTGCGAGCACTTAAAATGCAGGGTACGTGGTGCAGTCGTCAAAATAAATGAAAAGTCGTCAAGTTCATATCAGATGTTATCCATCGTTTTAAAGCAACACAGGCACGAGGGCACGCCGAAAATTTGGGCACGCGGGCACGAGGGCACGAGGGCACGCCAACATCGAAGGCACTTATTATTATTATTAATTCTTTCATTTAAAGTTGGCTAAATGTTATAGCTAAATTGCTAATTAAGGCCAACTATTTACAAAAACAAAGAAAACAAAAAAAAAAATACATGTAAGATTAAAGTGAAGATATAATTTACAATAAAAAGCCTAAATTTGGATAAAACACTTTGCATAATCTGCAGTGGCAGGCATGGCATTTATGGGCTTTGATAACCCTTTTGAAAACTTGAAGGGAATCCGAGTTTTTCAGCTCTGCTGGTAGTGTCTCCCATACCTTTTTCCCCATAAATCTGACTGTATCGATTCCAAGGCAGGTTGTTTTCGCCTTTGGTAGTCGCAGTTTATCAGAACACCTTAAGTTGTAAGGCATTTCTTTTTCCTCAAAAATTTGCTTCATAAAGCTGGGATTTAGATTATATTTTGTTTTGTAGATCTCTACCATGAGCAACTGCAGGTTCCTCTGATGAACGGTTACCGAATTATCCATTTCTAACAGTTTTTCAAAAGTAGAAACATTGTCCTTGTATGCGATTGTTAAGGCCCTTTCATGTATCCTATTTATCTTATTATTCAAATTTCTATCGTGAAACATCCATATCAGCGAGCAATAGCTAAACTGGGACATGACGAATGTTTTCATCAACGGTTTTAGTTTCTCGGGCTCCATGTAGATTGGAATGCGCGCAAGAGCATGAAGCTTTTGACTAGCTTTTTTACATAGCGTTTTGACATGGTTTTTAAAACTTAATTTCTTATCAAGAGTAATGCCCAATAACTTCTCTTCGCCGCTTTCTTCAATCTGGGCTTCTCCAACGTGAATATTAGCTCTTTCGTTACTAGCCCCAAAAAGAATGAAGTGACATTTATCTTCATTTAACTTCATATAGTTTTCTGGAAACCATGCTGTTAGTCGGTTTGCATCTTGCTCTAGTCTTGTTATCACATTTCTAACCTCATAATCGCATGAGTACAAGGTAGTATCGTCTGCATAGTTACATATCTCGGTTCCGTTCTTTAGAAGAAATATATCGTTGATATATATATTAAATAAAAGGGGCCCTAACACCGAACCTTGTGGCACACCTAAGTTAGTATTTTTCCACGTGCTAAAGGAACCATTAATTTTGACCCTTTGCCTTCTATTCGAAAGATAGCTGTGAATAAGCGCGAGGGCACTTCTACTAAAACCATATGCATGCAATTTTGCTATTAGTAGCTCGTGATTTAGACAGTCGAATGCTTTGGAGAGATCCATTAATAGTGCACCAGCAAAGCCTCCGTTATCCATGGTTATCTTGCAGGTTTCTAGGAATTTTAGAAGTGCATGTTGCGTATTATAGCCCTTCCGAAAACCACACAGTAGAGAAGACAGAAAGCACTCGACAAAAGGCATTACTTGCTCATACATGAGCCGCTCAAAGATCTTAGAGACTGATGACAGAACAGTAATCGGTCTAAAATTTTTCTTGCTAAAAGCATCATTTTTTTTGAAAAGTGAGGAAATATCCCCAGCTTTCAGTTCGCTAGGAAAATCGCTTTCAGAAATACATGAGTTGTAAGTGCTAACCAAGTGTGGCAACAGCAAATCAGAATTTTCTTTCAGAACTCTAGCTGGAATACTTTCAATTGGAGATGCTTTTTTATGATCTAATCTTTCTATCTGAGTCATTATCTCCTCTGGCGAGCAAGGCCGAAATTCAAATGTTTCAGAAGGATGAAAGCTCTCTGTTATCCTCTTAATACTTGGGTGTAAACTGTACTTAATAATAGCGAGCTCAACAGGATCGTCGATACCATTGGCTGATACCACGTTTGATCCTGTTTCCTCTATACCCAGTGAACTCGTTATATTTGCGAAATAATCATTGAATATCTCTGCAACAGCTTTATCTTTGGAGACACACTCGTCATTTTCAAGCAGAGTCACACTTGAAGTAGTTTTTACTTTACCAGAAAAGAGAGGCTTTACTGTCTTCCAGAATTTTCGATTGTCGTTAAGACTTTTAAGATCAATATTTTTATAATATTCTCGCTTGGCCTCACGGAGGAGTTTCACGCATAAATTTCTTTGTTTTTTGAAAGCTGTCTTATTTTCGTCTGTTCTGTCTTTGTTATATCTATTGCGGAGATGAGTTCGATTCATAATGGCTTTTCTGAGTGCTTTCGTCATAAAGGGTCCTTCATTGGCTCTAACAGATTTCTGTTTCACCGGAGCATGCTTATTCAATACACTTGAGACTATTGCATCAAAGATATCATAGCTAATCAAAGCCTGTTGGCTTTGTCTAATTAGTCTATCTTTGAGATCTTTCCTAAAGCTGTCAATATCAAACTTACGGTAGTCCCGATAATTGATTATTTTAGGGCCCCTTTTTATGAAACCACCCTTTACAACAGTTGCAATCATGCAATGAAAGTCCGATAGCCCTGTTTCAATCGATACTGTATTTTGAAAATTAGAGATTCTGTTGGTGAGAATCAAATCAATTGTCCTAGGTCTATCGGACTTAAAGCATGTTGGTGTCTTAACGATGTTTTTAAGGTTATAGGATTCCATGAAATTGCTAATATTCTCGTCGTTCTCTTCCGTATTAAAGTCTCCCATCAAGATGAAACTTTCGAATTTTGTACTGAAGTGATCTAACGAGTTTCCTAATTCCTGGAAAAAATATCTTTCTCCTTGATTAGGAGGACGGTATATATTCGCAAGAAGCCATTTTTTATTTTTGATATTTATTTCAACAAAACCACATTCTATATCGTCAGGAAGCTGATACTCCTTCAGCTCTCTAGCTGGAATTCCATTTCTTACATATACAAGGATTCCGCCCCCATGTCTATTTCTATCATAACGAAAGGGAGGATGAAAGCCATCCAATAAGAATTGACTGGTGGGAAAAGTATCGTCAAGTTTCGTTTCCGCAATGCCCAGTATGTCTATGTTGTTTGATATGATGACTTCTAAAAAGTCAAATTTATTTCTTATAGAATTTATGTTCAAATAGGCAATGATTATACCGTTGTGGTTTTTTATTCTTAGATCTTTTAAAATGGTAATTGGTTCCCCTTTCTCGCTACCATTAGCAATTTCATCGATTACTAAGTATCCATCAATTTCAATCGCAATTTTTTCATTATTTTCTACAACTTTAGAAGCAGTAGGTTTATTCTTGCTAGGAGCCTGTTCAAGTCAGCATTTTTCTATGGCTTCACGGAGATTTCCTGCCAAAATCGCATCGCCATATCGATTCAGGTGCAGTCTACTTTTATTAAGATGTTGGGCTTTATCAATATTATCATTATTTATGAAACCAATGTTTCTGGAGTTGCAAATCTCCCTCAGTTTTTCATTCACTAAGCATGCCTTTTCATTGAGGTCGTCGTTATCACCTCTTGGGCAGATTCCAGAGACGATGATGGAACTGTTGTCCTTCTTCATTGAAAGGGCCACTTTCGTAATATTTTGTGCGATTGTCTCTGCAGTCATTTTAGAACGGAGGTCGTTTGTTCCGCAGTGCAGGATGTGAAGATTCGCATTTTCTTCCACGACCGGTTTTGTGTAGTGAACCATATCACTCGTTTTTGCCCCCGAGATGGAACGCACGATAACATTTTGCCTCAAGGCTGCTCTAAGTTTCCAACTATGAATATTTTTCACCATTGAGTCTCCAATAATAATAACTTTCTTTCGTCGGTCTTGAGGACCTTCCTTTGGACTGGAACTCTCTTCGCTGGTTTTCCCTGAGGCTCTTCCTTTCTGGGATATGAAATCTTCATATGCCGAGGCGACTTGTGCTTCTGCTACTTCTTCTTCGCTTTCTTTCCTTGAAGGCAGTTCCTTCGTTGCATTTCCCTCGTTGTTTTCCTTTTGCTTATTGTCAGTATTACCGATGTGCGTTTTGTTGTTTTTACGCTGTCTTTTGTTTGGACGCTTCTTCTTTTGTGATACTTTATTGTTTTCAGCAGGGATGCTCTTTTGTGAGGCTGTGTCACTTTCAATAGCGATGCTCTCAAACACAATGTTCTTATTGTTCACTGCATTGTCTTCAATTTTGGCTTGGCCATAAAGGGGCTGAGTTGTCCCTGGAGTTTGGAGCTTGAGTTTATTGTTTTCGATTTTCAGTTCACAATTTTCGATTAACAATTTCTCATTTTTGTCTCGTTCGATAGCTAAGGCATCGTGTAAGCGTCTAATATCATCTGTTAACCTGTCAGCAATGTCCAGAAATCTAAAAAACTCTGACATTTGGGCGCCGTTGTCGGGTTCGATGGGTGACGAATTGTCATGGCGGGTATCACCAAAGCCAAGGCTCAAGCTGTCCGATGAGGATGAGCATCCATTAGCGGGATCACCACAATTTTTGGAATCTCCGTCTGTAAACTTTTCCAAGTCATAAATGAAATATGATTCCTCTTCGTTAGCTGTTAAGTCTATATATACTGCACCACTTTCGACGAGAAATTCCAGATGCTTTCGAACAACATCCTGATTTAGGCCATGCTTTGCTGCAGCCACTTTCACAATATTTTCAGAATATGGACGACGTCTGTCGATTTTCCGGATTTTATTAATTGCTTCGTAGATTGCTTTTTCAAGAGTGCTTTTATCCATAGCTCATACGTGGTTGAAATTCGTAGCTGAAAGAAGTACAGCCTTGAGAACTAGCAGCAACCGATCGCAGCCTGATCGCAGACCATTCCTGCAAAGGCAAAGAACGTGGGCACGCCGAAATTTGCCTTAGCAATAGCTCGAGCATAGCACGAGGGCACGCCGAAATTTTGGGCACGAGGGCACGAGGAGATTGAAGGGCACGCAGGGCACGCAGGGCACGCGATTCAACAGACTCATGTTGATTATTATTATTATTATTATCAATTTCTTTTTCGTTGGTTAAAATAACAGATAGCTAAAAATATTTAGCTAATTAATTCCAACGCTAAAAATGTATGTTACAAGTTTCGATAAAATATTTAAAAATTTAAACTATTTACAATCCATCAAGGTATACAATAAAAAAAAAATCTCTAAAAACATTATAAAAAGCCCAAGTTCGGAATAAAAGTGCGACACAGCTTGCAGGGACAATTTTCTCCCTTCCAATGTTTAATATTTGCTTTAAACTGAGCAAGGGATTCAGAGTTTCGTACTGTTTGCGGTAATATTTGCCATAGTTGTGGACCTTTAAATTGGACGCTTTCTGTGCCATTTCCGACCGATCTCACCCTAGGTTGAACGAATTCGTTGCTGTTACGCAAATTTTAATGACTTTCGTTTTCAAAGAAAATTTCCCGCATAAAAGAAGGATTCAGGTCATTTCTGGTTTTATACATCTCAGTCATAAGTAATTGAAGGTTCTTTGTATGAATAGTAACGGCACAGTCCTTCTCTAATAGTTCACTATAGGTAGATTCGGCATCCAAGCCCTTTCCTGTATTTTGTTAATTTTTTTGTTCAGCTGCCTGCTGTGAAACATCCAGATTAAAGGACAGTATTGAAATTGACTGGTAATAAAAGCCCTCATGAGAGTTCTTAATTTTCTCTGATCCATGTATGGTGATATGCGAGCAAGTGCATAAAGTTTATTGCTAGCCTTTTGGCACAGTTTGGAAACATGATTATCGAAGGAAAGTTTGCTATCAATTTGAACTCCGAGTAGCTTCTCTTCAGAGCTATTTACAACGTCAGCACTTCCAATCCTCACAGTAACAGGATCGTCACATCTCTGCCCAAGAACCAACAAATGGCATTTATCTGCATTTAATTTCATAAAGTTGTCGGAAAACCATTCTAAAGCTATACTACAATCATTTTCAAGCCTATCAACTATATTGTCAAGGTTCTTATTGCAGGTATAGATTGTAGTATCGTCTGCATAATTACATATATCCGAGTTTTGAATAAAGAGCAAAAGATCATTAATGAAGATGTTGAATAACAGAGGCCCTAAGACTGACCCCTGTGGAACATCACGTGCAACGCTTTTCCAAGAACTGAATGACCCATTTACTTTAACTCTTTGTTGTCTATTTGTGAGGTAATTATTAATTAGTGCTAATGCTTCGCGAGAGAAGCCATAGGCGTGCAATTTTGCGATCAATAGATTATGTTTAATACAATCAAAAGCCTTGGAGAGATCCATTGATACAGCCCCTGCCTTACCACCGTCATCAAGGCTAAGATATGTCTTGGGTCAGTTTATCGAGCAGAAATATTTTTCAGATCCTTTTACTGGGGACAGGGATGACAGAATTTTTAATGACAGAGATAACAGAATATCTTTAAAATATGAAGATAAACCCCTAGTCACCACCCTGGTCACTTGAAGTGATTCATGGGGGTATTATGTGATTGTTGAGCTCAGGAATTGGGTTCAAGTTTCAATTTAAATTCTGGACTCTGATAATGTACAGATTTAGGGTAAACAAAAACAGCAATAGTCTTGTGGATCTGTACTGAAAAGTGAAACAAGTGTTTAAAACCTCAAGTATATCTGGAATTGGGTATCAAAATCTCACCTTAAAATTCCTTTTAGGTATTCTAATAGAGAAATTTGAATCGAACGATAGTTTAATCCAATTCGTGGAATGTTTGGATTTGCGCAAATGTGTAAGAACAGTTAATTTTCTAGTCTCCTGTCAATGAAACCTTCCAAGTCGAAATTCAGTCGTTTGTGAAACAAAATGTTCCCTTGAGTTGTATAGATATGCCCAGTTCTGACATAGATAGGCTCACTTCATACGTCAAGGCGCTTGTGCCGAGGTGGACTTGCCTAAAGTCGTCATACAAGAAGGAAAGTGACGACTTGTCGCGAACAGTTGCTCATTAATTATTCATAAGATCTGTGTGACCTGACTTAATCCGATGTTTGTAATAGGACCTGACCGCAAGAAACTTGAAAACAAGGGGGTCAGTTGTATCTGTCTACATAGGTGCGCTGTTTTGGAAATGGTGGCGCCAATATGTTCGTTTTGACATACAGCCATTCATGTTTCAAAGTTGGTTTGCCCCCGTCAGTTTCCTTCAGGAAAAAGCACTATCGTGTCTGCTATTGGTCAAAAATTATGATCTAAGGTGCCGTCTGCCGTACCAAAAACCGTCTGGCCATCCAGCTGTGTTATCCAGCTGTGAACTGTTCGCGACAAGTCGTCTCTTCATTTCTTCCAGGACGACTTGGGCAAGTCCAGTGCCGAGGCAAATTGCATTGTTAAGGTCTGTCTTGATTAACAATCATTTACCGTGCTCGATGTTTTGACCATGGTTTAAACTATTTTGGGGTCTTAGTTTTCGAGGTCTTAGTTTTCGAGGTCTTAGGTCTTCGTTTTCAGGGTCTTAGTTTTCCAAACACCCGGGTGTAGCCCTATTTATGTGAAATACCTATAACCCCAAATAAGGCTTAGGCAAACTAGATGCATTGCAATGAGGCCATATAAGGCACAAGGAAATGTACGAACTCCAATATACTGAGGGAGTGCCACATACCATAGTAGGAGGCAGGAATATTAGAAGATTTATCAATTACTGGAATATTTTCATCTGACACTGGTCAAATCAAATCATCAAAGATTCCAGATGACGTAAATCCAAAATTAAAATCAAGGGCATTGGCTGGTGTATATTCATATCATTCATACAAGAAGCAGATTTGCCTGTGATCTACCTGGAGAAAATCATGGGGATGTGCGTGCCTTCAAGAAATAATTTATGGCCCTGCCCTGGATAATACCATCTCTCATTTTTAGTTAATTTTTCATGTCAAATCTGACCTTTCCTGGAAAAACAGGTTCAATGGGCATCCCCATACTACAGCGATTTACCCAGGAATTCAAAAGGGGGGCCAATGACATTTTCCCTTCATACAATTTACTAAAGACCTGATGATAAAAACAATGATTCATTTCAAAAAATCTATGAAAAGGGGGAAGTGGGGAATGTCCTGCTGTACTGGAATAAATACAAAAATTCTATTTCAGCCAAAAATGAGACCCTGCTAGTGGGACCCTGCTAGTGGGCACATCGCTGGGTGCTAATGTATTCAGTAGAGCCCTCTTGTGGTTTCTTCCAGCTGATCACATATTTTCCCAATCTATCTGTAAAGCATATTTTTACTTCAAATTTTAATGGATTTCATTTCTACTAAAAGATAGTATTTTGTGTTAACATTCTTTTTCAGACTGCTGGATTACATTACTTTTTTCTCAGAAAAGAGATGCATCTGTTATTGAAAAATTAACATAGCCGCCAAATCTTTGCTTTTGTCCGAAGTTCCCAAGGGGCGCTGACTCATATCGCATTTTCTGCGAGAATTGACCAATCAGATGCCGTCATTTCATTACTTCCGCGTTTCGCAGCTAGATTTAGGCCATTTTGGGTACCCCCCAATAAAAAAACATTGCACGCTCGAGTAAATCGAATTTTTTTAAAATTTCAACGGGAAAAGGATGCTAATACATAGGATCACAAGTGTTCATGTGGTTTCCTCGCAGTGGCTTGAAATGAATGATTGGTGGCAGTTTTAGAGGCAAGCATCAGTTTCTTTAGTCATTTTCATACAATTTCCAGTATGAAATCAATAGGAAGATTGTCGATTACGACTGAAGTTGGATGGAGCAAAGTATCGAAACAACTGCCAAATTTAATTCCTGCGCTTGGGATGGAGTGTGAATGAGACCAAATTAACGGAATTACGAACAATTCACAAGGAAGACGACGGCGGCATTGCACCAGGAGCGGTAAAGATCACTATGAAGCAGGTTTTCTTTCTATCTACTTTGCAGATGTTGTCTTGCTGTCAGCACATTTCAAATTTTAAATTCTTCTCGAGGTTGATTTCGACAACGATAAATGCTCATTGCTTGCAAGCAATGCTATATCATTGCTTTACAAGAAGCCCGCTAATAGCCAACTTTGTGCCTGTGTGAAGTTGCAAATTCAATTTTGTAAAAAGTTAGAAAATCTATAAAAAAAACTTTAAACCCGGGGAGAGCTGGGGTCAAACGTAACTCTAAGTCCACAGACAAGTTTGTTGTAAAAGTTAATATAGTTTTCACATCTTTTTTATAAGGAACTGAATATTTGGCTCAATACTGAAAGTATCGAAAGTTTCTTATAAGATTATCAAATTTTGAGCACATTTCAAAACAAAAAATTTTGAAGCCTTTTCAAAGAGACCTTTCTCAAGTACCTTTCAAGCAATATGATACACGAAATAAGTGAAAATAAACGTAAAAATAACGTCTAAAACAGCATTGCAAAGGACCTTGTTTTGAAATTCACGAGGACACAGGAAAGGGAACACGAAGAATATGATAATCTTGAGAGACTCGTAATACTGACGTAAATTCTTAGATATTCGTAGTTTCTAATCAAAGGTACGTGCACTGGAGTTTCTTAATACTTGGCGGTCTGATGGCTGAGTTTCTTAAAAGCAAGTTTTTACGAAAAGAATTCGTGTAAAGGCAACTGTTAGCAATATTATTGTCTGGGAAATTCATTTTGTTTTTGAACTCCAAAAAACCTTTTGACAAGCAGGCCCCAAGCAGGCAAACTTTTGAAATTTGTTGGCAAATTTTTTGTATATTCTCTCTTGTCGAGACATATCAGACAGTCAATGCAAATATGTTCGTAGCGTCTTTTCTTTCGATGTGAATGATTTGCAACAATTGGGGATGTTGCCAAGTCCAGTCGAGCTTTCAACGAACATTGCATTTGAATGAGATTTCCCCATTTTTGAAGTAACATTTAAAGGGAATCGACATGGTTAAAAGCTGGCCCGGGCCAGGTCAAAATTATAATCTATTGTACTCGACAGCTTCGACGCATCCGGTTTCATTGTGTAGCTAAAGAAACACTGGATTTGTGGACGTTTCTCTGGCCTATTTATAGCGACTATGAGATATACCTATGTCTATTCCCTTTAAAACGGTACTAAATTATCTTACCGACAAAAATATGACAACACTATCGCCTTTAATTATTTCTTTACCCTCCATTTCCTGTTGAGTTTGGATCAGAGTGGGGCACAAGTTGCCATATGGCATATGGGAATGAAGCAAGGACTATGGAGGGGCATGGGTCAGAAATTCGCATGGCAAGGTGAAATAAAGCGCAGATCTCGAAAATTTCAGAAGAAATATGCAAATTGTTGATAATTTTGCTAAAAAACTAATTTTTGGGGGGACGGCGAGCAAGATGCCGCTACCTGTTTGAAAAAACATCGAATTCCAGGATTCAGATCGCCGTAATTTTTTAATCTTGAGTGATGGCACGGAGACTACATGAACACTTGTGGTCCTATGTATTAGCATCCTTTTCCAGTTAAAATTTTAAAAAAAATCGATTTACTCGAGCGTGCAATGTTTTTTTATTGGGGGGTACCCAAAATGGTCTTAATCTAGCTGCGAAACGCGGAAGTAATGAAATGACGGCATCTGATTGGTCAATTCTCGCAGAAAATGCAATATGAGTCAGCGCCCCTTGGGAACTTCGGACAAAAGAAAAGATTTGGCGGCTATGTTTTGACAAATCAGGACTCTGAAATTTTGTTCATTCAGCAGCACAATTTTTTCAGAACGTTAATGTTTTATCAAAGGATGATCATTTCTTATCAATTGCCAATTCTTCAAGCACAAGATTAAAATTTTCTAACTTTTTTAAACTCAGGTTGGTGAAGAATCTGAAATTGAATTGCCAGATGGAAAACTGTATGTTTCAAAGGCACTCAGTCTCAAGCCTCCAATATTTGAATTCAAAGATTTCTTGAGTAGTGAAGAATGTGACCATTTGATTGAGCTGGCTCAGAAAAATGGACTTGAAACAAGCAGAACCCTTGATGATGATGAAGAATCAGTCATTAAAAGATTATTGGGTTTACAAAAGTTTGATGATTGGGATAAAGATGAAAATGGAACAATTGAAGTTTCTGAAGTATGTATTCCAACGCATGATTGAATATTTTTTTCCTTATTTATCAGTGTTTACTCATGACTGTGGTGCTATTTGCTGGGTGCAAATAACTGATTAAATAATCTCGTCATACAATTTTAAAGCAGTTCACAAAATACCAGGTCACTCAAAAAAGTTTATGCGCCTTTGGCGGCCTGTGAAATAGAAAGGATGAGACCCATATTCAAAAATGATATCTGTCTATCAGTCAAAGGTTAACTTAGATGAGAAAATTTTGCTTGGTAGAATTAAATCACTCATCATTTAGACCCACAGAAAATGCTGGCAAGAGGCATGTGTGGGAACAAGGCAGGGCCTCTTTTAAGGAATCGTAACTTGGGGGCAAGTTTCAAAACGGGGACCTCATTTTTGATACAAGAAATATTTCTCTTTATGAACTCCTTAGCAAAGCATGTATTTCTTACAAGACATTAATTGTGCTAGGAGGCTCCTCACCACTGTTTTGCCGTTCATCTTTTTGTTCAGGATGGGGAGAGGATTTATGGAAGGCCCAGGGTCAGGAAAACATGGGCCTTTTGTAAAGTGAGTTTTGAAAGGTACGCCAAAGGCGCGTCCATCTAGGGGGGTCCTGGGGCATGCTCCCCTGGGAAAATTTTAAAATCTTGGATGCTAGAATCGCACTGGTAGCCATTTTTCTCCTCTAACCCAGTTATCAAATCAAACTGGCCAAGAAAGGCATTTCTTGAATAGAAACATGGACCAGCGAACTGGGTGAGCCAGAAGTGATTCCCCACATCTGATAATTCATAGCACCAAGAGTGTCTGATGAATCGATATTTGCTTGATAGCCGAGAGTCGAGAAATTGAAACATTTCTGTAAGCTTCTGCTATTCTATGAGAAGATAAGCAAATGCGACTTCACAAAAACGTTGCAAAAGGGCCTGAAAAGGGGCCTAAGAGCAGCAAAAAGAAAAAAGGGACCATATACTAGGGGGGCAAAACACTGTGAAAAGCTGTAACTGGGGGGGCAGGCAAGGGGGACTGCGGGGGCTTTTGCCCCCCTAGTTTGTATGTTAAAAGAGGCCCTGGAACAAGGGTTCCACATTCCATTGTGGTCCATAACTCATATGGTATTGAAATTAAAATTCTATTTCTGAAACTGACTCTGTAAACTTCAATGATACATAAATTATGGACCAGAATGAAATGTGGAATTTTTGATTCCCATACAAACCCCTTACATGCATTTCTCTAATTAGTGGGTCTTAAAGATTTGTGATTTTACAAAACAAAATTTTCTCATCTAATTTACCTTTGACTGATAGATTAACATTTCAGTTTTGAATATCAGCCACATACTTTTTATTTCATAGCCCACCAAACACATAAAATTTTTTTTGACCCAAATGGCATATAGTACTCAAAATAATCAGAAAATGACCAAATATTTACAAAATTGTTAAATAATCAGAGTTTGATGAAGTAATGGTAAAGATAATAAATCTAATCACCTAATAATTCAAAAATAAGTAAATAATTATCATGGGGTATTCACAAAATAGTCAACAATTAAGTATTTCATGATAATCATGACATAGTCACAAAATTGATCTCTTGTGGTTATGAATCTCCTGCCACTTTTGGTAGTGAAGTTTTTGCCCCCTTTCTGAAACTCCATCATTTTCCATTGACTTCATTTTACTTTGCTGTTTGGTAGTGCTAAAACTACCTTATGACCCAGGGGGGGGGGGTACTATATATATTTTGGGTACGGGGATGTGCCATCGGGAAGGGTATCAATTTTCATGATTTTGGTATAAGGAACGGTATCGATTTTCATGATTTTGGTATAAGAAACGGTATCGACTTTCACGATTTTGGTATAAGAAACGGTATCGATTTTCGTAATTTTCGCAATTGGTATTTGGTAGGGTATCCATTTTCAGAGAATTGGTATAAATTCGGGTATATATTTTTGAAAAATTTGTATAAAGTCGGGTATACATTTTGGTAAAATTGGTATAAGGAACGGGTATGTTTTTGAATCCTTGATGGCACGTCCCCATCCAAAATCTGGTCAAGTACCCCCTGGGTCTTAAGAGCCCCCCATTAAAAAGACATTTCCATATATAGCTCCAGTATGAAAATAGCTTCTGGTCACTGAGGTTAACATTAATGAAAAATCATTAGCCAACCTCAAACAAAGACAATTGTTTTTTATTTTGAGATTACAATTTGTAGCAAAGATAAGGATGGGAAACATCTTTCTCAGAGATTAGACAATCAAAGAATTGCAGTTAAGTGTTTGTGTCAAAATGATATCATGAAATCCTATTAGTATGTGAAATGCAGGTTATCATTAAATGTTTTGGATATAAGGAGATTGTTTGAATGATATTTTCTCCCCTTCAGAAAACTTGATAATTTACTTTTTTTGACTTATGTTTAGGTGGTTGTTGTCAGGGACGCCGGAGCAAAGGTAGGGCAAGGGGGTCATGGGCGAACACAAGGGCACTCCAGACTGAAGGCAAACAAAGTGAGCCAAAAATTTGGGGGTCCAGAAGTCCTCCCTAAAAAGTTTTTGGGGCCATGGCCCTTAGATTGGTTCAAAATACCGTCAAGAATGTTTTAACTAATATGAATGATGTTCTTTCTTAGATATTTGGGTATTACTAAAATGCAAGCGACAATGATTATTTGACTTCAGGGTTAAGTTCATGATTTTCATACCATGGTACTTAGCGTTGTTAAAGAAATACGTAGTTTCATTAAAAGGGCACTCTTGCCCCCTCTCCCCTCTTACAAGAGGGCAGGAGGGCACTTGCCCCCTGCGCCCCCTCTCCAGTGTTCCTGTTTGTTGTTTGTATTTTGCTTAGTATGCTCAGACTGAAGTATTGCATATTTTCCCTCAAAGGTGAAATGGATGCTCGAGCAAGTTTTTGCTTTTGACCAGGATGAACCAGATGTGGCAGCTCTGTAAGAATTTACTAAATTCTATTCCCTAAGTAGCATGGTTGTCTTAATGATAACAACATATTTTAACAGAAATTAAACACAAAATATCTCAATGAAATATTGTTCCGGAAAATTTTTTCTGAGGAAAAGTTTTGATGGCTTTTTCACAAAATTTGAGGAGTTTTCAGAGAAGTTCTGATGACCATGAAAAAGATCTGTTAGTAATTTACTTCACATGAATTGTAACGAAAATGATACAATTTTACGAATTTGGCAATTTTCAATTGATTGCACTTTGTTTCACTCATTCACTCATTATCTCTTTCGGAGCATTTCTTTACCATGCTGAATGGTTTTTTGCCAGACAATGTGTTATGACAGGGTCATTCCATGTGAAACCAACAAATTTTAGATCAAAATTTACCCTCATGTTTTCTGATTTTGCTAAAATTTGGGGAAGATTTTGAGTTTGATGAGAAGGTTCCAAAAATCAAATTTTTTGTCAATCGGTGTTATAGTTTCAAAGATACGGACGTTTGAATATTTTAGCATTTTGCGCGCTTCAGCGGCCCCCCAAAAGCTTACACGGACATAACTTGCTTCATATTTATCCTATGGAGACCAGTGAGGGCTCATTTTGAAGCTCTCTTTGAGATCCTTCCGGAAATGCAGCTTATGTGCTGGGAGGGTCACTTTCCTACACAGTATGGTCTCACAAGGAAAATTTTTTTCAGAATGGCCCTGTGAATTAGTACCTCTCCCCCCTCTCAAAATTTTTATGCCAGTCAATACTCCATTATGCTGGCTATCATGGGTAAAAAATTCAGAGTGGGTCCTCAAAGGGTTTAGGAGTTCTAAAGCATTTTCCTTGATGAGGCAACTTTCAGTATGAAACTTTACCAGTACTGATATATTTGAATGACCATTTCAACTTGCAAGCAAACAAACAGGCTACTTACTACTTTGTAACTAATTGTTCTTATGCTGAATATAACATGTCCACTTGAAATAAATAAATTATCTGTTTCTTTTTAATTGATTTAGAGGGCTTGCATTCTTTGAAAGGCTGTTGTTCCAGATAAACTACTTTTGGTTTCTCAATCGGGAAGTCTGCAACATTTTATGACTAATGCATGGTAAACTTTCACAAATCAGAACAGAGAAGTCTTGTAGGCACGGCAATACTTCCAAAGAGTTAGATTAAAGTAGAATAGAAGGTTGGAACTTGAAGTGTCCAATTACATGGCAAGAACAGGAAAGCAATGTCGAGGACACAGGGTGCTTGTTGGAACCCCTAGAAGCCCTAGGAACCCCAAGTCCATAACTAGGCAAAACCCTTAGTGACAACATTACTCAGCAAGTCAAGGCATTTTATGGAAATGATGACATCTTTAAGCCATATCCCCGGCAAGAAGCACCGTGTTTCAATGGTTGTTATGGTCAAAGAGCAAAATGTAAAAAAGATCTGTTGTTTGAAACTTAAAAGAATTCTATCAAAAGTTAAAGGAGCTAATTGATTTGAAAATGTGTTTTCTAAATTTCCTCACTCTGTCCATAAAAGTTTCATTTTGCTGGTGAAAGAAGTTAACGCATACTGTTTGCAACTGTGCAATTGACCAAGATGTTAAATTTATCTTGGACAGATCCAACTCACACAAGGCTCAAAGAACTTTTTTGGAAATTTAACCCATAACTATTTGTTGGCCCTTTTTCTGTGTAATCCAGCACACCCAGACTGTACCATGGGTAGCACTGGTAACCAGGGTAAACCAGACTGCTTCTCTGTGCACAGTTTGAAATCAAATTCAGCAACTATCTTTGAGGATCTCTCAATTGATGAAATCCCATACGCACAAGTTATGAACTTTTGTTGACACAGCTAATTTAGAAACAGTTGCCAAAACAATTTGTCAATTGTCAACAGTTGGACATAGGAAACAAAGGAGTTTGGGTGAAATTTCTTGACCCTGCAAACCCTGCAAGTTTTTTCACATTTCCATGATATTCTGTACTTACAATGCCACAGAGAGTTGTTTAAGGTCACTTTATTAAATGTCACAAGAAACGGGGTGTCTGGAAAACTAAGACCCTTAAATGAAGACCTAAGACCTCGAAAGCTAAGACCTCAAAAACTAAGACCTCTGCTAAAATTGGTGATAAGATGAAACAAAATAAACCCTAGTTTTTGGGGTCTTAGTTTTTAGGTCTTAGGTTTCGTGATTTTTCTTCTAAAGAACCTTAGTATTCAATTTCATTTTTGTAAGAATATAGACATCTTTGATGGTATCTCTGGAAAAGTCCCTCTTACACATCCTTTCTATATAAGAAAATGGTATAAGAAATCATTGCTAAGAGTTTCTTAGAGTTTTCCCCATCTTACCACTGATTTCTTATACCAGTTTCTTACATGGAAAGGATCTGTAAGAGCCGTCCAAAGATGCCATCCAAAATGTACATATTCTTACACAATTGAAATCTAAAACTAAGGTTCCCGAGAAGAAAAATCACAAAACCCAAGACCTCCAAAACTAAGACCCCAGAATCTAGAGTTTCTTGGAATTTTCGCCATCTTAGCACTGATTTTAGAGGAGGTCTTTGCTTTCAAGGTCTTACTTTTCAAGGTCTCAGTTTTCAAGGTCTTAGTTTTTGTGATTTTTGTTCTTGAGAACCTTTGTTTTTGATTTCACTTTTGTAAGAAAATGCACGGATGGCATCTTTGAAAACGTCTGCTAAAAATCAGTGCTACGATGGGGAAAATTGTAAGAAACGCTAATGTTTGGGGTCTTAGTTTTCGAGGTCTTAGTTTATGAGGTCTTAGGTCTTAAGTCTTCGCTTTCAGGGTCTTAGTTATCGAAACACCGAAGAAAAACGCAGTACACTTTCGGAGATTAATGACTGATCTAAGTCTTGCAAATAGGGACATTTACTGATTTCAAGAAGGCATTTACATCTTGTATTGCATATGCAATGTGTGAACAATTAGTTACAGAATGGCTCTTTACTTATGAGTTGAAATGGTCATTCAAATATATCAGTACTGGTAAAGTGTCATACTGAAAGTTGCCTCATCAAGGAAAATGCTTTAGAACTCCTAAACCCTTTGAGGACCCACTCTGCATTTTTTACCCATGATAGCCAGCATAATGGAGTATTGACTGGCATAAAAATTTTGAGAGGGGGGAGAGGTACCAATTCACAGGGCCATTCTGAAAAAAATTTTCCTTGTGAGACCATACTATGTAGGAAAGTGACCCTCCCATCACATAAGCTGCATTTCCGGAAGGATCTCAAAGAGAGCTTCAAAATGAGCCCTCACTGGTCTCCATAGGATAAATATGAAGCAAGTTATGTCCGTGTAAGCTTTTGGGGGGCCGCTGAAGCGCGCAAAATGCTAAAATATTCAAACGTCCGTATCTTTGAAACTATGACCCCGATTGACAAAAAATTTGATTTTTGGAACCTTCTCATCAAACTCAAAATCTTCCCCAAATTTGAGCAAAATCTATGATGTCAAGGGATTTTCACTTGTTGACTTCACATGGAATGACCCGACAGTGAAATTTTTATGCTTGAATTATTTCAGACATTTATCTTTTCTAACGTTTGAAGTGGTTTGAAGTATCCGAAAATATTACCGGGTGACCCAAAAAAAACTTCACGAGGTAGATCGCACATATTTTCTTTAAAACAAATGTTATGGGACAAACGAAATATCATCATGTAGCTGAAAGGATCCGCTATCTTTCGACATGTTGCTTGGTCAGTTTAAGATATGCGTACTGTCCGAAAAAACAGTTTCAAAAATATGGAAATTCATTCATTTCTCGGACCATTCTCTCGCTTTCCAGTCTATTTTTTGGAGAGTTTGGAAAAATGCTGAATTCGAAATTTGCTTTGGAGCATGAAATTTGAATGAGGAACAGAGGTCAATCATTTTGCAAACAAACAATTTCCCCAGACGACTTTTAATCCATCGCTATGTCGAGTTTTCCCGAAATGTTGACTGGAAAATGATGGCGATTATTTCACTCAAAATGAGGAATCCTGGATTCGAAATTTTCATTGAATCTGGTTTTCGGATGGTAGTCACTGCTTGAAATGACCATGCAGCATCTCAAAAGATAGCTAAGCCTTTCAACTAAACTGTGACAGAAAGCATCTAGCAATAGCTCTTGATTTCAAGGAGCTACTAATGATCTAGCTCGTGAAGTTTTTTTTGAGTCACCCGGTAGTAACCCAGATTTTTGTGTTTAATTTGTACAACAGTCTTTAGATTTGCACATTCCTGATAAAGAAACTCAGAAACGTTTAGAATTGAATTGCGAGAATTTACATGTTGCCAAAGGAATTTTTCGTACTATGCCCCGATCCAAGTTTCTCTTAAAAAGCGTGATGTCGTGAGGCCGGAAAGTAAGAATCACCATCCATGGAAGGAATTTATCAGACCAAGTTCTGGACCTTGTTTGCTTTAAATTTGTCTGTTAACGGGCCTTTTTTTTGAAAATCTTGCATTTCATCTTCCACTTTCCAGGCTCTATCGCATGGATATGGACCAGGATAATAATGGTATGTGTTTCTAAGTTTCTCAATCTGTTAACAGATAAGGAAAGTCTATTAATAAAGGGGTTGTGAAAGTCTATAAATAGAAGGTTTGTGATAACTTATCAAGCAATGACTATTTCCTTCCTACATTATGTATCTACGTTATCAAGATGTCCAAAACCATAGATTTGCAGATTGGTTTACACCTGTTCTTTCTAAGTAACCATCTTCTTAACTTCCATTTAGATCTTCACATTTCAGCACCCAACGTTATAGTGAAATTTTTAAACTGTACGAGAAAACTGGTAAATTGTCGAGTGTCAAAACTAACTGTTTCTCCGATCTTTTTTGTGACTACTCCATACTGTGAACCTGAATTTGCCGTTAAAAGCTCATTTATGGATAAAAGTATTACACGACTTTGGCTATTCATTCGTATTTACTTTATTGACTTATGCATCCAGGCAGGGCCGTCGGGAGACGGGCTGGACCCCAGAGGTGACTGCGGAAGGGACCCCGGTGCCATGCTTTAGATGGAAACAAAGCACTATACACTGTTAAAACATATTTTTCTGATGGCAAATTTGGTTTTCTCGTGTGTAAAGACTAAGCTGAGAACGCCAGTGGGCCCGCAGATCTAGAAGTCCAGAAGCGTCCCTCAAAAAATTGTTTCCGGGCCCCTACAGACCCCGGGGCCCCTGTTAACTACCCTAGCTACCCCCTTTCTCGACGGTCCTGTATCTACGTAAAAGGAGAGCAATTAAAAAACGTTTGGTATTTGAATGTGAAGATTTAAATAAAACTGAACAAATACCTATTTAGATCAAACAGGTGTAACTTAATCAAGAAATCTATGGTTTCGGACAATACAGTTTTTCTGAATTCCCAAGAGGCGCCCCGGGGGATAACTACCATATATGAAGGTACGGGATGTGCCATTTTTTGGGATGCCTTTTTTCGAGCAGAAAATAAATTTTGGGGTATCATTTTTGGTAAAATCACAAGTAGCCATAAATTTTGGGGTGTCATTTTAGAAAAGTAACTCTTTAGGGTATTGATTTTGATCAAATTTCACTAACCTGGTTAAAATTTTGGATGGATGTCACAATTTTAGAGTATACATTTTCAATGGCCTGTAAATTTTGGGGTATCTTTTTCGCAAAAATTTATGAATTTTAGGATGCGATTTCAGACGTCAAATGGCACACCCCCGTCACCCGCCTATTAAAGCTATCCCCCCCTCCCCGGGAGAAGCGCTATGGGAATCTACATCAAAGTCAATATTTTCTTGCTACAAAGGCGGCTTTCTGAATATTAGAGAAAGTATTGACGCACCTACAAGCCTGTGTGCAATAAATCAATATTTTTCGCATACAAAACCTTGATTACATCTTTGGATACGAAGGTCCCGACTAATGCATTGTTTGTAATGCTCAAAATATTCGGTATTTGATTGTCCACACTTTCTTGCTCAACTTGACGAAAAGCCCAAATCTATCAAAGGCAGAAATACATCGAAAGCCAAAATTTGGATATTTTCAGATATTTTCTCACGGAATTTCGGACTTTTTTGCAGAAGTTTTTAACGACTAAAAACGAAAAATGTTTAGTTTACTTTCGCTTATTTCATACCAAAGATGCCTTTCATTTGTAGATCGTGCTTCTTTTTTTGGGATGCTTGGTCAGAAATGTTCCCAAATGGTTAATGTTGAAGATGATGAGAATGATTACTAAGATGGATCTAGTTTCAGAAAACATGATATTTCTTCGTTAATGAATACTTTCATCACATTTCTCTTCGATGCAGAGCGTTTCTTGAGTAAGCAAGATATTACGTATTCAAACAGTGGAAATGTTTGCTGTGATTTTCTTTGCTGCAAAATTTTCGGGCACTAGTTTTTTCGGACTGCAACAACTTCCGGACATTTGAATTCTTAGACATATAAAGTTTATTATTTATTGAAATTTTCAGCTTTTGATGTAGGCTGCGGTTTTTACTGCCCATCATTTATTAGCCTCGTGATGGTTGACCCAGCAGAACCTAATCTGTCCATTCTATCAAGTGGCTTCCAGATAACAGGAAGCGTTTTGAAGACATCGTAACTATTTACATCGTACAAAACTGTAACCTATGACGACACCATTTTGCCAAAGAACGATCCAAAAGTCTCCTCACGCTAGATTTAAAAGGGTAACGAAAGCGTAAGCGTAACTTTTCGTCTAATTTGCCATTCTGTTTGAATTGCTTATATTTCTTATCTCTATTTCTTGTTTTAGGTTTCGTCTCGAAAGAAGAGTTTTCAAAATTTGATCTTAACAATACAGCAGAGCGCTTCATAAAATTTATCATTAAAATCAAAGAGGAGAGACCTTCAACAAAGGGCCGATTTAGTGAACAAACTTTCTTAAAGAATGATGTTGACCCTTTGTTAATGGAATTGCGACAACGGTAAGTGGTCATTGACAGCGTAAATATGAAAATTTGCACCAGAGGACTCTGTCTGATTGCTTGGCGTAAAAAAGTTGAACTTGCCAGAGTGATGCTACGGCTGGTCATGGCTGACAAGAACTCGAAAGCTTCACCACGCGGTTAGGCCCAAAGGATTATGAGGATACCCATCATGTCATGCTGTTAACCTAGATTTATTACATAAATCCTCTCATTTTTTAGCAACTTCGTCCATTTCATTTATTTCTTGACACACCAATACGAAATTATAAGAGAGTGAAACAAGGTAATTTCCTGTACTGGTTGGGGAAGCTATTAAAAGTAAATAAAACAAGCTGAGGTACACCGAAACCAGGCTAGATTCCCTGTTGATATGCATTGAGTTTACCAATTGAGAAATCCAAAAAAGACCGGCGATAATCGGCGATGCTCTAGGACAATGATTGGCGATGAATTTCGACTTAATGAAAACCAGGCTTTAGAAAGCCGTCGTTCGTGCCATGGCAATTGCACTAAATCGTAAATTTTCACTAAAAACATTTTTTGCGTTGTGAGTCCTGGATTAGATGATAAAAGAGCTAAATATCAAGCAAACTGAGTGGATGGATAAACTTTTGCGAATTAGGTTTTTCATAAATGTTTACAATGTCTCAAATGTTGCTTGATTCTTCAGTGACTGTTGCAAATAGCCCGTAAATGTGCTCGTAGTTTCATAATTCGAAATGGTTGAAATTATAGAAGACGAATATCAATCATTGATCACATAGATATTTGATTTTATATCTCAGGAAACTTCGTGGAAATAGACTTTGACGAATTTGACATTTTTGGACATTTCGTGAGAACAACCTTAGGAAATTTCGCGGAATGAACTTTATCAAATTTCGGCCAAAAACGCGAAAAACGCGAAAGAAGCGCAAGGTTCTTCTTTTAAAGTAGCTCTAAAAGGCAGAAATTCCTACAAGCTCTAGATCGCTAAAAGACGTTGCTGTATCTATTAAATCAGTTTGAACATTAACAAAAGGTGCACCAAAAAAATTTCAAGATTTGTAACATCATATTGTGGTGATGTTTTAAGAAGTTCTATTTTTGGTTCACCGGGTATTTCTGAGTAACTCTCTGAGTGCTATTTGAATAAGAATTTGAACGTATGAAGCACAGAAAGCCTTAGAATACAGACCTTTGTATTGTATATAGCATGCTGCAGCTAAAGAATACCAGTTAACCATTCATTAGCCACCAAGAAGAGTTCCTTCAGATGCTGCTATTAGTTATTATTTATCGCAAGGCTGAGACAACTCATAAGGTGTACTTATTTAATTTTGTCTAGAGATATCAGGATCCGGCCCGTGGGGGGGGGGACGGGGGGTACTCTCATACTTGACCTGACGGGATGTGCCGCTCAACAGGGTGTCCTTTTACGGCAAAAATTATGCAACAGGGTGCCCTTCTCTGATAAAAATTATTCGACAAGGGTACTATGATTGATAAGAAAATTTTGCGACAGGGTATCACGTGGAAGGACATTTTTTTGAGTTCTCTTGAAACAATTGATAATGTATACTTTTAGCAAAATTTTATGCGGCAGGGTATACTTTTGGGTATTTTTTATGCGACAGGGTACAGGGTGTGGAGAGATCTGCCACACACCCCCGTCACTTCCTTAGTCAAGTACCCCCCGGGCCTGGGGGGATTCTGGATTCCGTCCAGTAATGATATAACACTGTGTTTTTGATAGATGGCTTGCCATTTTTTGCGATTGATCTTTGTGGTTGAAAGCCACTTCTCAAGCTTCCTTTCACTGTCAGCTGACTTAACGCGTCTCTCACTTTTATATGTATATGTTTGATTTTTATTTACTTCATTATTGCAGTTTTTCCTCTTCTAGGCTGTCATGGATAACGGGATTGCCACTTGATCTGGTAGAAAACAGTGAAGCTTTGCAGGTGCGTAAAAACTCAGATGATCAGGCAAGGTGTCCAAAAAGTTCTGCCCCGATTATATGGCTTCAGTGGAGGGATTGCAACTCCTGCTTTTATATTACTTCTACAGTTTTTAGAGCAACTGCACATCCCTTAATTTCAAGCGTTTATCTCAGAAAGATGAACACCTTTTGTGTACGGAAGCTCAAAGGCACACTGTCATGACTGTGACTGACTAGTTGTGATCGTCAAATCACTGACAAAAAGAGCTGGTCTTTGAATAATTACCAAATCTTTATGCAGTTGGATCACACTTTGTTTCGAGAATGAAGGGAGTCAAATCGTTATTTCCTTCATGAATTTCAGTATGCAGCGAAACTATTGAAGCATGCCTAAATATTGTCTTTCGTATGTTCTAATTCATCCAATCAGCGAGGCGACAGTTTAATCGATGTGAATAAAGATACAAAAACAAAACAAAAGTATAGGACATCCGGTAATGTTTTCTAATGCCTCCAGCCTATGAAAAATCTCTCAGCAAAAGTTAAAGGCTAGAAGCAGTTAAAGGCTCGAACTTGTCTTATTTTCATAGGTCGTAAAGTATGTACCAGGTGGTCATTACAACTGTCATCTGGATAGTGAAGAGATCATGCGAGAGTCAAGGAAATGCTGCCATATACTCAGTGACCAAGATGATATTTCTGAGGAATGTCAGCTGTGTAGGTGAGAATTCCCGTTTCATTTTCTTTTTAAATAGAAGGGTCAAATACATCTGACGTTATTTCTACCCACTTCAAGTCAGTGGCCATAGGAAATGATCGTTTATCCGCTGAACCAGTTTCCTCCGCATCGTTTTTCATGGCTACGCAGTGTTTAACTTGTATTAAAAGATAGTATTTTCAAGAAGACAATAATGGGATATGAAATGGGTGTAAACAGTTAGCTAAAATCGTCTTTTGCTAGGAAGGAACTAGACTGATGACGATGAGTCCCTTATATCCCTGCGGTAAACCTTGCTCAAGAGGGACTCATCATGAAACAGTGAAAAACTTGGCCCTGTGGTCTTCAATCATCAATGGAATTATGATGGAATCACGGCTTCGAATCTCAGTCCCGTGGGAGTGTTTTCAATTCTTCAATCGAATCGAAAATTCTATCACCTTTACACCCTCACTATAGCAATTCACAAATCTCACAATCTGATTGGTGCTGAAGAAATCACTCAGTTTGGGCCTAAATAGGGCCATGTTTTTCATAGTAATACTATGAGTCTCTCTTGACCGAAGCGCCATCATCAAGTCAAAGAGCACATGGAAACAAGAGACTCATCGTCATAAGTCTAGGAAGGAACCAACTCCTGAGGTTCTCAACGAAACAGAAGCTAAGAAGTTTTGAAGTCTTGTTTAGCAGCTGATGTTCAGAATTGCCGACATCCAATGTGAACCCGACTTTAGTATTTATCAGTCGAAAGTGTTTGTACTTAGTTTTTGTATCTATATTTGAATGTATATTTAGACTTAGTTTTAATTACCTGTCTCTATGTTATGGCCATGGGGTAGTCATGGTCTTCTGCTCCTCATGGCATCGTTCTTGTAGTGTAGTACAGTAGTTTGTAAGTGCTGTTTTAGGTAATATCGTTATTGTAAATTTTTATATTGGATAGAAAAAAAAAAAATTTTCAGAATTAAATTTTAAAATTTTCCTGAATTATATCAGCTACCCCGTTCTGACTTAATGAGAACTCTTATCGAGAAGGCTCCTTAAGAAAATTTCAAACGGCCTAAATGATAATCAAATTTCTTAAGTTTTCTTGCTTCAAGGCTATTATTTAAACACTTTTTGGTACGTGTTATTCTCTTGGGAGGATGGAATCACCTTGAATAAATTTGTATACTTGTGGGAGGCTGTCTTATTCTCTCAACAGGATGACTAGACTTATGCCTTTTCGTCCCTTGTTTCCCTGCGTTCTTGACTTGCTGATATCACTTGGTCAATAGGGACTCATGTTAATACGCGTACATAATGGGCCCCCTTTTGCAAAATGGCCTAAACAGGTGGGAGTTCTCGTACGCTCAACGACATTGCTTCAAAATCTGGTTTAATGAGCTCGAACATTGAAAAGGAAACTTTTAGTACAAAGAATGATGTTGTGTCGACCTATAAATCGCAAAATGCCTACCTTTCAGACAGTAATCTTCCTCTGCAGAAGCAAAGTAGATCCATCGAAGCTGCGAGAACTCCAGGCTTCTTCAACCGTTTTTTAAGAGCAACAACAACATTATTCTGAATAGCGGCCCCTGATTGGTTAAAAACTGAATTCTAGCGATTTGATCGGTGAATACGGAACCACCCTACGCGGGCCTAAAGTTGGCCCACTATTTCAGAGTAATGTTATTAGTCCCTCTTGACCAAGGAACGCAGGGAAACAAGGGACGAAAAGGCATCAGTCTAGCTGTCTTATTCTCTCAACAGGATGACACTTGCTAAGACGTTTTCCATTGACAGCTGTAAAGCAAAAGAGCGTCAGGAAAATTTTGATTTAAGACCGTTTTCAGGGTTTTTCGAAGGGATCCTAGCGAGAATCCCCTATGAGATCGGAACTGATTTAAGTCAGGAAAGATTCTAAAATTAGTTGAGCAAATCGACTATTTAATAGATAAAAATAGAAATGATATGAAATGAAAGTTAGTACGCTATATAATATTTCATCTTTCAATTTTAGGTACATGACAATATTATATTTCTTAAATGACGTCCAAGAAGGAGGCGAGACAGCATTTCCTTTGGCTGGGAATAAAAGTGTCAATCTAAAGGTGATTACAAATTTAGAATATTTTTTCTGCACTTTTTATACCTTCTGCTTCGGTGTTTTGGCAAAACCGCAACTATCTCTCGCAGTATTTTTTAGTATTGTGCAGGATGCACTAGAAAGTAAAGATGCTTGATAAATCTTCGTACCTATCGGGTGAGCCAGAAAAGGTTCCCAATTTTGAAAATTCATACGACCTAGAGTACTTCACAAATTTGAATGGTTAAAATTCTAGTTTAAAAAGCCAAAGGATTGAAAAATTTTTGGGAGTTATCTCGCTGTCTTACCGGCACTAGAAGTTTCGGTAAATTCAACTGTTTAAAAATTTCGTGGTTGCAAAATGACTGGAGAAGGGCCTAAAACATTGATCACATTGTAAGGACTCGCTTTACACAGAATTATACGCAACTGGGGTTTCTCTTCTCTCAAGTGTTAATAAGACATCAGTGTTCAAACAAATACTAAAGATTTTCAGTTCCATGGCAATAAATGTGTAGTGGATATCTCTCACTCTCGAGAAATTGCATTATCTTTACACATTTTTTTATAAGAAAGTAGGATAAGGCCATTTTGTCAATGAGGTCGCTAATACTGCTGCTGATATGTACCTTGACATTTAAAACATTATTTAGAATAAGCAGTGCTCTGTCATGATGAAAACACGAACGGTTAGTTATCATTGCTCAAGAATAAAGGTTCAACGATATATTTGCTATAATATCCATGCTTTTAACTTTTAAAAGTTTCTTTATGCTTGTCAGATATAGTACTAGAGTCTCTTAAAATTTCTGCCATCTTAGTACTAGTTTTTCACAAACCAGTTTCTCATAAAAAATAGTGTATTATCCTGCTCGAGGAGTCCATTATGATCTGATCAATATTTTAGGCCCTTTTCAGTCATTTTGCAACCATGAAATTTTTTTCTGGTTGAATTTGCCTCTATTTTTAGTACTCATGAGACAGCGAGAAGAATCAGAAAATACTTCGATCTTTCGGCTTTTGAATAGAATTCGAATCATTCAAATCTGATCAGTACTTTGGTCCTATGAATTTTCAATAGTTGGCCTAAATCAGCTCTAAGTTGCTAGAAATCCTGACAAGCCCACTCAAAACGAATTGTTGCTACTACTTCTTTGTTTACGAGTCGTTCAGGTGTTTTTGGCCGTTATCAGGCATTTTGCAAACGACGGATTGTTGCAACTTCGAATTTATCTATATTTTCAGAAAGAACAAGAAAGCATAAAGATTCTTCGGTCGTTTTCCAATGAACCGAACTCGATCAATACTATTTTTTCAGACGTCTTAGCTTTTCTGGCGCACCAAGGTGGTTTCTTTACTGACCGCTTCAAGCAAATATTATATTACATCTTTTAAATAATTACTTCCGTCATAAAAGAATGAGTTAGGAAGAATACTGAATTCTTTGTTTTTGTCAAAATTTTCTTCCTGTCAACTATAGTTTGAAGCGAACTATGCCGTAGTTTAGTTTGATCTTTTCTAACTTCTCAGGATCTTTTTGATCATTTTCAGAGGGTAAACCTCATGCTTCATTATTTTAACTTAAAGGGGCAGGATCACGTAACCGTAAACAAACCTGCTATGTATATAATCTATATTGTTGCCCACACGTGGCCATTGTGTTCTGCACAGATTTTGGTGGATGGTTTGAATCCACAAGAAAGGTACTTCTAAAAATCCACCAATATCTCTGCAATCGTATAACATATGAGTGCTTCGCTTATACGAAGCTCAAGAGTCCATTTTCAAAATAACGCCTTCATTTCGAGAAAATAATGGAAAATCTCTGTGATATGGCCTATCAAAAATACTACAAAATCGTCATTTCGAAAGGAGTTTGTTTACAATACGTGACACGGCCCCTTTAATGTTACTGGAAATTTTTATGTTGCAAAAGAAATCACAAACGACGTTGAAACTGGAGTATTGAATAGGCTAAGGCTGGAGCCTCACCTTAGGCAGCGGTCATTTTTAATCCTGGATATCAGAGTGGATGATAATTTCATGCAAGTAGAGAACATTTTAACTTTGACTTTTAACTTTTATGTTTTTATTGTATATTGCTATTTTCTGTTGTAGTTAGGTTTGACAGGCCCTTGATTGATAACAGGGCATTGTAAGCTGAACAAGCTTAACCTGTATAAATATGATATTATTATTATTATAAATATGATATTATTATTATTGTACTCATTCACAGTGTTGTTGTAATTTACTGGTTTGCGTCCTACCAGCAGGCTACTTCCCGTAGCTTTAGCAGGTAGGCTTGTACTGTTCAACTAATCTTTTCTTGATGTTATCTCCTGTTCTTCTACTTTGTGTCCAAAACTTTCCTCAGTATTCTTGCTGATCCCAGAAGGCAGGTTCTTTGCACTACGTCCAAGTGAACATCGCACTTCAGCTGCTCTAGGTAACTTTTGAATCTTTTGGTCACTGAGCCTAACGCTCCGATGATAATTGGAATGATAAAAACTTTGTTGACTTCACCTTTATATACTTTGAATATCTCGTACTTCAGATCACCGTAAGCATCTTTCTTTTCCATTTCTTTTTTCTCAATTCTGGTATCGAAGGGACATGCCACGTCTATTATATAACATGTTTTTGACTTTTTCTCAATGACAACTATATCTGGCCTGTTATGTTCGATTTTAGACTCAGTCTGCATGGAGAAATCCCATAGAAGTTTAACTGCTTCATTTTCTAGTACAGCAATTGTGTTATCTACAAAGTGTTCATAGTTCTTTGATCCGCAAGAAAATCCAAACTTGTGACACAGATGCCAATGTATCACGGCAGCCACCTTATCATGACGCCATTTCTTGTACTCATTTTGTGCCAGCTTTTTACACTCCGAGAGAATGTGGCTTATAGTTTCATCCCTCTCCCCGCACAGCCGACACATTGCAGATCCTTGTCTTTTATCTATCATAACCGATACCCAGTTTGTTCTGAGTGCTTGATCTTGGGCTGCCATGAGCATTCCTTCTGTTTCCTTTTTTAGGTATCCATTGGCCAGCCACTCCCAACTTTCTTTTTCATCTTTAACGTCTTTTGTCTCTTTGAAGTAAGCAGAATGCAACGGTTTTTCCCTAAACCTTTCTTTTCTATTCTCAATGATCATTCTTTTCTTTTCCTTAGGGCTTTGTCTCTCTTTGATGATATTTTCCTTGCAAACTTCTTTCAGTAGTTGATCTTGTTTCGTGTTTATATAATATCCAAGACTATTTTCTTCAATAGTGATACAATCCTCTATACTAATTAGGCCCCGACCCCCTTCTTTCCTCTTCCAATACAATCTATCGACATCTGCTTGCGGATGCATGCACCGATACACAGTCAGCAGCTTTCGTGTTTTCCTGTCCATTTCTCGTAAGTCTTCCTTTGTCCAGCTGACAATTCCTGCACTATATCGCACTGTTGCAACTGCCCATGAATTTATTGACTCGATTGTATTCTTTCCATTAAGACTTGCCTTTAAGACCTTTCTCACCCTTCTGAAGTATTCTTTTTTTGTCGTTTGCTTCATTTCCTTATTCTTGGTATCATCACTTTGAAGAATGCCGAGATATTTATATTCCTTATTATTATTATTATTATTATTATTATTATTATTATTATTATTATTATTATTATTATTATTATTATTATTATTATTATTAAAGCGAACTAAACCATCTTTCAAAGCCAAACAGAAAATAAAATATAAAAACAAACACTGTTGGATTACGTAAACGTTTCGATTAAAATCTTCATCAGTAACTATTATTATTATTATTATCATTATTATTATTAATGAGCATCGTGAGCATTATTATTATTATTGTGGATCGTGAGCATCGCAGGGTTTTTTCGGGAAAACTTTTCGTTTCGTTTAGAAGGGCCAAAAACTTTAAAGATATCTTGGTTCGGGCAAAATTACAACCGGAAAATGAGGAGCTGGTGGAAAAAGGTACACATAAGTGCAATGGTAGAAGGTGCCAAATATGCCCGATGATGCAAGAGGGGTCCATGTTTTATAATGCAGATGATTCTCGGTTTTTTAGGAACTTTTCAGGGGCGTATGACTGCAACTCGGTGAATGTGGTCTACTTGCTGCAATGCACATGTTGCAATAAAAAGTATGTAGGCAGTACGAAGACTAAATTTCGCCAGAGATTTAACGTCTATAAATCGTATTTTCGGACATACAAACAAAAGCGTCTAAGTGGTAATCTTCATACGGGTAAGCCTGTCCCACAGGCAAGCTTTTTCTCTCACTTTTTTGAACAAGATCATCGGGGTGAATTTTCTGTAAAAATAAGCATCATCGATGGTGCAGGTGACGTGTATTCGCTTCGCAGAAAGGAGCTTTTTTGGCAATATAAATTGGGTGTATTTTCCCCTAAGGGCCTAAATGAAAGGGTGGCAGATATCGAGTTGGATTTGTTTGCTTGTGGGAGCGCTTAATCCTTCTACCTTTGCACTTATATCCCGAGGGAGTGGGAGGAGATGCTGGCCGGTTAACTTCGTGCATTTTGCACGTGGTGTTGGGGTGGAATTCCCCATCGGGCTATTCGGGATTTAGCAAATTAAGCAAATCCTTGGAGGGTTACTGGCTGGCGTCTCTTTTTCTGTTCCCTTGGAAATTAGGATTCTGCTACGGAGGACACTCTCAATCCCATGTGGGTAAAGAAACCAAAAAGATAGGCTGTATTATTATTATTGTAACTCTATGGTTTGGAAGGTGTAGTATTTTATTCTTGTTTTTATCTTAGGCCCCGTTTACACGGGATCGGATCCAAATGGTATCGGATCCATTTGGATCCGATCCACTTTTTGAGGGGCGTTTACACGGGATCGGATCCAGAACTGTTGGCGTTTACACGGGATCGGATCCATTTCGATTTTATGAACACTTAGCAGCGCTCTAGTAAACCTTTTCTCTTATTTTGATCAGATCCCTTGAAATTTTGCACTCTTTAATAGACTCTGTCTCATCTTTGATTCCCCTCTTTGAAATGTCAACAAAGGATTTTCAGTTTAATCGTGTCATTTCCTATCCGTACCAGTTTGGATCCGATCCCACCCGTTTACACGAGACCTTTTTGGGATCGGATCCAAACGGGATCACTTTCGAAAGTGATCCCATTTGGGTACGGATAGCAGATCCAAATGGGTTCGGATCCGTCGAGTCCCGTGTAAACGCAAGGCCTATCCGTTACAATTTGGGTACGGATCCATTTGGATCCGATCTCGTGTAAACGGGGCCTTAAGGCCTGCCTGGTTCGCGCTGGGTCTTTTGGGTCTGTTGGGGTCGTGCGGGGGGACCCGAGAGACAGAGACTTAAACTCCAGTTCTTTGTCTTTCGGGTTTTTTTGCGCTGCCTTGGTGGCCCGGGGGACCCAGTGTGAATCAGGCCTAGGTTTCTGTTAATTTTGTTTACGTTGTAATGTATTTTATGTTCATAATTTGAGTTGTATCAAGGGTATTCTAATTTTGATTTTATGGAAATTTTATGTTAATTTTAATTTTGTTTACAACGTATAAAACCTGGCTTGTCCCCAATTGTAAGTAAACTGACGAAGATTTCAAATCGAAACGTTTTTAGCAAAATTGCAGTTGTGTTTCTTTATTTTAATTTTCTGTTATTTTTAGATGGTGCTTTTTGTTTCTTTATTATTATTATTATTATTATTATTATTATTATTATTATTATTATTATTCATACCCTATCTTTAGCATAGAAATTGTTTTCATACCCCACCATCTTTCAGCAAAATGGTTTAGCACCCCATCCAGAAGTCTTTGTGGACAAAATATAGATGCATGGACGGATGCTAAGTTGTCCCAGGCGGTTTTCATACGGTTCAAGTGATTCATCATTTCCAGTTGTCTGTTAACTTTTTCTTTCAAAATTTGATCAATGAGTTCAATCAAAATTTTTTCAAGCAAAATAGTTGTGTACCTCATAAAAACTACTGTTAATATTTTCATATGCCACAAAATAATGGAAAAAGGTTTCATGCCTTCTACCAAAACTCCTTCTCCTCGGTACTCAGGATTAGGAATGACGGCTCGCTTTGCAACCCATTACGAAGGGTTACGGAATCGATCGTTGATTCGCTATCAAAGCCGACGATTGCAGCTATCGTTTATTGTTGTTGTTTTCTCTCTTACCTTTCCAGGTGTGGGACGAGGACCGTGACGGCATGTGCAACCTTGCACGAAATTGTCAAAAGTCGAAAGTTGTTGTTAAGCCGGAAAAAGGTAAGGCGATTTTATGGTATAATCACCACGTAAGAAAGAAGTCTGGTTGGCTAGGCCAAGTTGATTTTCGAAGTTTTCATGGTGGTTGTAATGTTTTCAAAGGACAGAAATGGATTGCGAATAACTGGATTAATGCAGCCCCCTTCAAAATTCAGGACCTAAGGTTTTGGGCATGGTCAAAATTTCAAGGAGAAACTGGTGATGCTGTGGAGGGAGAAGGTAATAATGAAGAGGCTGCTGAGGAGGAGCAGCCGGTTGAGGCAGATAAACCTGCAGAAGAAGATATTTTGAAGCAAAATAGTTCGGAGCAAGATGGTATCAGTTCAGAAGAGAGGTCAGAAACGGAGGAGAAATCTTCAGAGCAGGAAGCGACAGAGGAGTCAGATACTAAAAGTAAAGTAGAACACAATGAGCTTTAAACTGAATAGAATTTTTCGCTATTCTACAAATGAGTTGTAGTGGATTGATATTTCTTACTGTGAAATGTGTCAGATTTTCGAAAAATCTATAAAGATATCGTTGGATTTTTAATAAAATAGCTGAAAGGTCTGCCAGTCCAAGCGCTTTATTCTCGCCGTACTAAGGCGTTAGCAAAAACAGGGGATAAAAAAATGTTTTCCTTCCTGCGACCGGACAGGTGATCATGCCTAAATTTCCTGCAATGAAGAGAACTTGAAAACAGCTAGCTTACGCGTAGACCCTCGGGTCAACTCGTAGGCTAGAAAATAGCCACCTTTCTTAAACAATTGTCAGGAACCAAAGATCGCTGTGCAATAATGTGTAAAAACTGTACAAGTTATGTGAACTTTTTGGAGCGATGGTGCTGGAGCCCCATTTAACAAACCATTTGTGATCTCTGAGAAATCCAGTTCTTGGTGATTGTATTTCCTGTAAACAAGAGGAGTATTCTTCAGACCATGGCACCAATGGCCCCAGAAATTTTTCAGGTTTCCAGAAAGGGTGAAAAGAAGGAAGAAAAAGAGATAAATGACGGAAAGAAGCTAATTGGAATGGTAATTGTACGTCAAAGTCCCACGGTTTGCCTTTATTGACAGCCGTTATTTTGTAAATTCAGGCTGTTACAAGACCAAGCAATTTCATACAAAAGATGCTGTTTATAAAACTGGCAGTGGTCAGCTGAAAAATGGAAAAGATTTGACAAACATGGATCATTCACTATTGTCATTAAAGACTGATAATCAATCTTCAAATTTTCTGTCCACTTTCATTACGCATCGTGACCTTTCAAAAATTGGATACTTCTTTGGAATTATTCTCCCAGACACATTTTTCAAGACTTGTTTTGGTCCCAGAAATTGAATTTTTTACCACCCCTGAAAGTTTGGTTTTTGAAGCTTCATGTTTCATTGTTCTTGATAATTGCATCATACGATAAGAGCATAGATAGAAATCAGCCTGTTTGTGGTTCTTATCTTTGGGTGTCTTTTTTTCAAAAAAATTAGTCTGCTGGTTCTCATTTTCTCCATGTTCTTGTTTGCAAGGTTTACTGTATCGCGTAGGATGCGTTCTTTGCTTTTAACTTATTCAGAAACTTTGTTGTTCGATTACGAATAGCGTTGATACAGTAAGGCCCCACATTTAAGAAACCGCATTTTTCACATCTTATTTTATAACGTTTCTTATACCAGTGATCCATATCATTTTTAGGCTCAAGTTTCGTAAGTTTCTGATCTCTTTTTTTGGAAAGTCCTTGAAATAGAATTTGCAAGAGATTGGGGTTGTTTGTAGATATTTTAACCATATTTCTATTTTTTCAATGATTGTCTAGAACATCAATTAAACTTTAGGTCTGCTAAATCTGTATCTTAGAAGCAACGTCTTATTAATACTGCATGAATTGGAATGCTCCCAGACAATCAGATCAGGGCCTAGTGTCAATCAAAAAGAAAGAACCTTTAAGAAACGAAGAGGAAGAATTGCGACGATAATCATGTTAGTGTATTTCATTCCAAGTGACAAATCCATTAAATATATTTCAACAAATCCATGTTAGACAAATCCATGTTAGATAAATCATGTTAGACAAATCCATGTGAAAATTAGAAAAGACTAGGCCATAATTGTTGTTGACGTTTCGAAGCAAACTTGCTTCATCATCAGAATACCAAGTTTCCAAAAGCACGAGGCTATATTTATATCCATAAAGACAATAAACTACCAAAAATGCATTTTTACAAATCCTACGTGAAAAATAAATAATGAGGCACGCCCAGAGGACAATACCTAAAACAGAGCTAAGGGAATAGAAGATTGCTGAGAGTTAAGTGACGGGCGATCACGCAAAATTAATAAACTTTCATGAGTGAGCAAATCAAAATCATTGTTAGCTCTGTCCAAAACTGCTCATGTGGTTTCTTCTTAGACTTTCATGTGGTTTCTTAAAAGAACCTTTAGTTTGGGTATGAGCCTCGAGTTTCTTATAAGTAGGGGACTAATAATTTTCAGTAGCCTGAAAGTTTCTTTCATGTGGTTTCTTAAATGCGGGGGCATACTCTATTTGTACTTAGGCTCTGAGTTAATTTTTTTTCGAAAGACTGTCTCAAATTAGATGTTATGTGAAAATGCCCCATCCACATTGAGCATCGAGAGCAGGTTAGGAGCTGCGTTAACGTAGGTTCAGTAGTTAATTTCGAACGGATTGCTTGACTGTCAGTAATGCTGAAATTTGAAATTGAAATATAAGAATGTTGGCCAGATGGCACTAGTTCTTGAATATAAAGCTGTAGTGGTTTGCCGAGGGGCATTTCACTCCCAAGAAATCTTGTACACCTTTGGCAAAAATCCTTTGTGCTCAAGAAAAATCCATCAAAGATCCGTGCAAGTTCTTTTGTTCTGAACAAATCTCATAAGCTTTTTCGAATGAGTTAAATTCTCCTCGTAGTTTGTAGGATGTCCCAAGCTCGATAAAAAAGGCATCATAGCTATTCTAATATGGTCATCCCCAGAAAATTCAATTTTCAGGGCCCTGCTATTTTCTATAGATATAGTTATATCAGCAAGCAGTACTCAAACACATTCCGAGAAGTGTAACACAAGAAACAAGTAAAATATAGGACAAAGATGCTAAAGGACTTAACGTTAGGTGATATGAGCGAGGGGTGTATCTTCCAAACAAAGGTATGAGATTTTTTTAAAAGCGATAGGATTTTTGTAGCCTGCGTCACAGGATTTTTACGGAGTTTTTACGGATTTTTCTCGAAAGTGAAAGGATTTTTGTTAAGGTGTACCGAATTTTTACAGAGTGATAGACCCCTCGGATCTCATCTCAGAGCTGAGTTTCTCGTTAGCAGTGCCTAGACTGATGCCTTTTCGTCCCTTGTTTCCCTGCGTTCCTTGGTCAAGAGGGACATTACTCTTAAAGGTCTATATCACCATTTTCGATAAGTTGTAATATGGACGTCCTCTGACAGCTGAATTCGATAACATCACTCAAATAGCAATATTTTGCCTACAAGTGCCCCTAAAAGCCCCCCAAAGTTGCGAATTTGCGGAAATTTTTCAAAATTACCGCGCAGAGAAAAGAAGACTGGTAACGAGCGCTGCAACGTCACGGCAGGAAGGCATGAAAGAATCACAGCACAGGCCTTCATTGAAAACACTACTACAAGGTTGCATCTTGTTTCTTCCCGCAAAACTGTTTTTTCAGCCATGCCTGAGAGATGTATGGTTTATGGTTGCAGCAATTACCTATGACAAAGAGTTGGGTATTTCAGTGCAGCCAGTTGGCTTCTTCGGAGATGACAAGCCTGAAGCGAAGGAACGAAGGAAGAAGTGACGGAACTTACACAGAGATGAGAGAGAGAAGGCAAAATGCGAGGGGTAATTCACTTATTGGAAAGGCGTACGAGATTTTTTCAGAACAAAAGGATTCATACGGATTTTTGATGGATTTTTCTTGAAAACAAAAGGACTTTTGCCAAAGGTGTACGAGATTTTTTGGAGTGAAATGCCCCTCGGCAAAATGAACCGAAAAGAAGCGTCATTTGCGCGAAGCATTTCTTTTTCATACAAGAAGAGATCGATACAGTGTGCCTCTGTTCCCGGGATGGAGTTATCATACAGAAGAAGTTTGACATCAGATGACATCGGGGTTTAAAGCTAGCCTAAAAGTCGCGCTAAAGGTACAGGATAATCACATAGGCCAGGTGAAAGCTTTCCCTTCAATACAAGAACCGTTTCCCTAAAGACTATATCTGGCGTTACGCAGAGAAGAGAGAATTCTCCGGGGTAACATTGAAAGCTGAAGGAAACAATAATCATGTATGAATAGCTCAAAGAATCTTCTTTCGAATGGTGTCAAATGTTAATATATCTTACACTAAAATTTGCGGTTATTATGGGCGTGCAGTCAGCAGGTCATGATCTTGTGCGATCTGGCTTTCGATCATGAGAATTCCCAAGGACAAGAGTGTTGACGATTTATCAATGAAAATTTTTATAGGAATTACAACTCATACATTGAGTTTAGTGATGTCTTATCATCTGCAGAAGTGCTTTTGAGGAGGGCAAAGGGAACGTTGGGAAGCGTTGAGGAACTCTGTGCCGTTTCGTAGAGGCATAAATTTTGGCTTGTTCTTGGAGAACCCGTTGTGAATCTTAGTAGTTGGCGGCGAACTCAGCATTGCCGCTGCAAACTGAGGTAAGAGCCTTCATATTAAAATCAGTTGTGGGTTTCTTGTCATTTTAGCATGCTTTAGTCATTTGTTTAGCCATTCCTCGTCGGCAACAGTGTCATCTTGACATAGATCTTTTATGTGCAAGGCTGGGTCTAGGCACAATGTGAAGTTTGCCGTACTACGGTCATTGCTCACTGTTGCTGCTTCGTCTTTTTCTTCAGCAACATATTCTTCGACGTTGTAGCAGAATACCACGCATCTTTTGATTTCCAAGATGATTCAGACAATGTTCGCGACATTTTTGAAGATCTAGTTCGTTTGTTCCCACGGTTTATCCACACGCTTCAAAATTCCTCAATAAAGCATGGGATACTTGCGCGTGGCGTGGTTCCTGTTGTTACGTCACAAACACTCGACCCAGTCTCTTTCTTTGCGCGGTAATTTATCAGACCACCCCATCTTTCAGGGGCTTTTAGGGGCACTTCTTGTCAAAATATCACGATTTGAGTGATGGTATCGGATTCAGCGATGATAGAATGTCCATATTACAAATTTTCAGAAATGGTGATATTAGACCTTTAAAAAGTGGTCCCACTTTAGGCCCGCGTAGGGTGGTTCCGTATTCACCAATCAAATCGCTAGAATTCAGTTTTCAACCAATCAGGGGCCGCTATTCAGAATGCTGTTGTTGTTGCTCTTAAAGAACGGTTGATGAAGCCTGGACTTCTCGCAGCTTCGATGGATATATTTTGTTTCTACAGAGGAAGATTACTGCCAGAAAGGTATGCATTTTGCGATTTTTAGGTCAATACAACATCATTCTTTGTACTAAAAGTTTCCTTTTCAATGTTCGAGCTCATTAAACCAGATTTTGAAGCGATTTTGTTGAGTGTAGGAGAACTCCCACCTATTTAGGCCATTTTGCAAAAGGGGGCCCATTATGAGACCCTATTTTTATTCTGTGTCCCTATTGACCAAGTGATATCAGCAAATCAAAGAACGCAGGGAAACAAGGGACGAAAAGGCATAAGTCTAAGCAGTGCCCTATTATGGCAAGCGAAAGTCACCAAAATCAGATAAACCCAGTTTTTCTCAGAAAAACCGGGTTTATCTGCAGAAAAACCGAGTTTATCTGAGAAAAACTTGGTTTTTCTCCAGAAAAACCGAGTTTTTCAGAAAAACTGAGTTTCTCTGCCAGATAAACTTGGCTTTTCTGAAAAACTAAGTTTTTCTGCAGAAAAACCGGGTTTTTCAGAAAAACCAAGTTTTTCTGCTAAAATGTCACTATTTCGGAGAAACCGAGTTTTTCTCCGATCCTTTCCGATGAACCGACCGACCAGACCGAACTTAACCGATGACTTTCTCAGAAAAACCGAGCTTTTCAGAAAAACCGAGTTTTTCAGAAAAACCAAGTTTTTCAGAAAAACCGAGTTTTTCGGGAACACATGATTTTGCTCAGATAATCAAAGTACAAAGGGGACCTTGAATCAGCGTTGATTGAGATCGTTCAGCCATCGACTGAATAAACGCAATGATGCGATATAAAATGTGACAAAGAGGAAGTATTCAAATCCTCGCAAACAATAAGTGCCACATGTATCCATGATGGAGAGGTTCCCGTTCCTGATTTGTTCCGCATTTATTTTGCCCAGTGATATTTTGCCAGAAATTTGCTCTACTTCTCATGGAACGACGAGTTTCTTATGAGAGAAAAACTTATACCCGATTGATAGAAAGTTTTTAGCTGCAATGCTGCACTGCATGAATTGAAGTAGTACATAAATAAAAGTTTCTTAGTATTTTCATGGCTTTAGGTTGTACAATTTCATAATGTTTTCATAGAATGAGCCTAAAATATGAATGTAGGGGCTTCTGATATGAGTCTGATATTTACAAAACGGGTTTCGTACAGTAAACTATGTCTGTGCATTTTGCTGTACAGTCAGTCGGTGAACACAGTTCATTTCATTCGCAGTCTATTGTATTCGCCATTGGCATTCGAAGCTGATCTCTTCAAATACATGTCTTCATCGAAATCGGCAAAACTTTGTATTCTCGGGGAAGCATCCCGAGAGTTCGGAATGCCCCTTTTAAAAACTCGGTTTTTTGAGATGATAAGATACTTCCGAAAAACGAAACTCATTCTCGTTCATCGGAAGAACCGAGTGTAACTTAGAGCGGCCAATTTTCTGACGCGAAAGTCACCAGAATTAGAAAAACCGAGTTTTTCTGAAAAACTTGGTTTTTCTGGAGAAAAACTTGGTTTTTCTGAGAAACTTGGTTTTTCTGCCTGATAAACTTAGTTTTTCAGCAGAAAAACCGAGTTTTTCAGCAGAAAAACCGAGTTTTTCAGCAGAAAAACCGAGTTTTTCAGCAGAAAAACCGAGTTTTTCAGCAGAAAAACTGAGTTTTTCAGAAAAACCCGGTTTTTCTGGCAGAAAAACTCGGTTTTTCTGAGAAAAACCGGGTTTATCTGATTTTGGTGACTTTCGCTTGCCATATTATGGCGAAATACGTGCATTCATTGAAGTTGGAGGCAATAAAATCAAAATATTCGAGGGGGCTGGAAACTAGACTAGTTCGCGCCACAGTGGTTCGCGCCAATTTTGTTATTCTTTTTGAGATGAGTCTCGTATTGAGACCGAGTTCGGACGATTCTCATATTCTCATATTCTCACAACATGGCTGCCACGGAAGCGCGTAAAGAAACGAAAAGAAGTACAAGATTCTCAGAAGATGATCAAGACCCTAAGCAAAAGAGGATCAAAAGAAATTTTATGAACGAAACTTTGTTAACGGAGACATTCAAGAGTAGAGCTGCTGAATGTGTTATAGAGGTAAGGTTGGGGCTCTCACAGGTAAAAAGGCCATGTAATCCTACGCTTATGAAATAACACGAGATAAGAAATCCAATGAGTTATTTCACAGCCTAGGGCATTTCATGTACCTTGTGGTGCCATGTGAATGCAATTCCACGTTGAATTTCAAACCTCGTGTAATGAAACATGTCATTTCAATTGTGAAATCCTATGTGGTATTTCTGAGCGTCACACACGAAGGAAGTTACAAGGCGACAAGTAATCCTACTCTCTGTGAAATATCCAACTATATGAAATCCGGTAAGTCATTTCACATCATAAGATATTTCAAGTACCATGTAATACCCCCACAGCTGTTACGACCGGGAAGTCAAGTCCATTTAGGCCCGTCTTGCTACCTCGCGCTATACATTCTAATGTAACTTGCGTTATGTACAAGCTATGTATAAACCGAAAACAGATTCAGATTCAGCGTTAAATTTTCTACAAATATCATTTCAAATGTTTGTTTCTAACATAACACGGAATTTATAAAAATTTTTTTAAATCGTTCTTACCAGATTTTGGCGAAGCGCGACAACAGAATCTGCAAAGTGATAACAGACCGCACTGCCTGTAGTCGACCAGAGAGGACGCAAATGGAAGGCTAATTGCATGATAATAATTCAGAAACTGTAATATAATGGTTTTTCTTGAGAAAAATGTTAAAAAATCTTCAAAACATTCATCAGAAAGGCCTACCTTTGATAACGTCGAAGTTGTTCAAGGGAATTCCCCTCCATTCCGGTTTCCCTGCTGTAAGGAACAATAGGCGCTGCGCGTGGATGCTGCACAGCGGCAGCCAAGCTGAAGAATTTCGCTGCAACTGGTCACCGAAAAGTTGCTGGGGATCTTGTCAGAGGAGGTTTAAGGAAAGAATTAAACGTTAAATACAAAGATAATTGAATAAAGAACACACTTATCTATGGCTCCGCAAATTCCAAAAAGGCCGTTGGCCTTTCCGCACATGTTGAACTTTTGAAAACGCATTCTGCATTGCTTAGCAACTGCGGACACGAGGGAGCCAGTGATATTCGAGCAGCCTCGTTCTTAAACTAATTTATGCTGAAAAAATGAAATAATTATCTTATTTCGTTTGGAATCCCCAACATAAAGTTTGAGGACCGTTTTCGGCCTAATCAAAAAAAATTTCAAAAACACTACTCGGATTTAATTTTTTATTTCATAAAAGAAAAGAACGAAGAAAAATGCAATTAAACAGGTAAATTAACTGATGTTTTATCTATTCAATGATACTAAACTCCACTGACTTATCGACTTCTGAATGCTTGAAATAAATTTTCAAAAAACTCGAAAATTTGCAAAATCGAGGCGTGCGGTCTGTTGTCGCGGAAATTTGGGCAGACTTGACTTCCACAAAAACAATGTTGCGTAACAGCTGTGCCCCAGGTTGTGCAGTTCCATGTGGTATTTCAGACCCAATGACATTGGCAATGTAACGAAACATGTCATTTCATGTGTGAAATCGAATGTTGCATTTTTGATCATGTAATCACACACAGAGTTACAAGACGAAAAGTAATCCTATGCTTTGTGAAATACAAAGAGATATGAAAATTCCATGGATTTGTAATGCCCTAGGAAGTGTAATTATTCTGATTACATAAAAATTTATTCTGATTACATAAACTTTAAGAAAGCTCGAAACCGTGTGCAGAGTTTAATCAAAAGAAAGAAAAAATCTTTTATCACTGACAAACTTAATGAGAATATAGGAAAACCCAAAGAACTATGGAAGTGTTTAAAATCCCTGGGACTATCGTCAGGAAAAGATTCATCTTCTAAAATTTGTCTGAACAACAAAGGTAGTCCATGTTTTGATGATAAAACAAATGCTGAAACGTTTAAGGCTTTCTTTTCAAATTTAGCCTCCAACCTAGTTAAAAAACTCCAACGGACTCCTCACAAGCTAGACGAGGTCCGTAAGTACTACCAACACCTTAACCTTACCGAGCCATTCTCACTTGCCCCCACTTCTCTTGATAATGTTCTGAAGCTCTTAGAAGAAATAAACCCTTCAAAAGCGACAGGGTTGGATAATATTGCAGGGAAATTTCTCAAAGATGGTGCAACTGTTTTAGCAAGGCCAATAACCGAATTGTGCAATCTCTCAATCCTTCTATCTACTTTTCCCGATGGTTGCAAACAAGCAAAACTGAAACCACTTTTTAAAAAAGGATCAAAGGGCGATCCCAAAAACTACCGACCTATTTCTTTGCTTCCGCAACTCTCTAAAATTGTTGAAAAGATTATCCATGGACAAGTACAAAAGTACCTTGATGATAATAATATTCTATATAGATACCAATCTGGCTTTCGCGCACATCACTCAACTGATACTTGCCTCTCCTACCTGAATAATAAGATTCTCCAAGGATTTGAAACTGGTATGTTCACAGGTATGATTTTGATTGACTTACAAAAAGCATTTGACACAATTGACCACGAAATTTTCTTGGATAAACTAGCATGTCTTGGTTTTAGTGACTCTGCCATTTTATGGTTTAAATCTTACCTTCAGGACCGATCATTCTCAGTCAACATTGGGAAGGAATACTCAGACCCTGGAAATTTGTCTTGTGGAGTCCCTCAGGGGTCAATTCTCGGTCCACTCATTTTCCTCCTTTACGTGAATGACATGGCGCGGGCTGTTGACTGCGACTTGCTTCTGTACGCGGATGATTCTTGCCTGATCTTTAGAGACACAGATGTCGAGCGTATTGAAAACAACTTAAATAGAAACTTTAACTCTCTCTGCAATTGGTTTGTTGAAAATAAGCTAAGTATACACTTTGGTGAGGATAAAACCAAATCCATTCTTTTTGCACGGAAAAAATACAAAAACCTAAAAAAGATGAATATTAGGAGGGGTGATATAGAGATCAAACAACACTCAGTGGTCACATATCTCGGATCTGTTTTGGATGAGAATCTCTCTGGGGAGTCAATGGCGACCAAAATGCTTGGAAAAATAAATGGCAAGCTTAAATTCCTGTACAGAAAACGAAATTTTCTGGATTCCTCCCTTCGTAGGTTGCTCCTAAATGCTCTAATTCAACCTCATTTTGATTATGCTTGTAGCTCATGGTACCCAATGTTAAATAAGAGGCTGTCCAAAAAAATCCAGGTGGCTCAAAACAAATGCATCCGATTTTATCTTAATTTAAAAAACACAGCACACGTTGGGGCCACAGAATTCAAATCTATAAACTGGCTCCCCACTAAGCACAGAGTAGAACAAAATATCTGTGTTAATATAATGAAATTTTTCAACGGAACTGCCCCAGCTTATGCTGACGAAATATTCCATCCAGCCGACCAAAGTCGAATAACGCGAAGGTCTAAGTTTAGATTAAACGTTCCTTTTTGTAAGAGTAGCACAGGCCAAAAATGTCTTTCTTACCAGGGGCCAAAAATATGGAACAGTCTCGCATCAGAATTGAAATCTACCAACAATGTCAACACATTTAAACATAAGATCAAAGAAAATTTTTTCAAAGATATACAAAGGAAGGAAGATGATGTATATGTGTATTATTAACACCTCACACACTCTTTTACTACTGACTTGGTTCAAATAAAAATATTTCAACATCTACTAGAATTTTCTTTTCCTCCATTAAAATTTTCTTTCATTGACACCTTTGGAGGGACCATTATGGAATCAAGGTCGCACTGACCTTTTAATGCTATCCCTGCCATTTTACCTAAGGGTGTTTTTAATTTAGATAGCTGTATATATTTTAATATCACACGCCTGTTATTAGATTTTTCTTTTCTTTTTAAATAGATTTATTGTATTAATATTTGATAGTTTTTGTTATTTTGGCGAAAATGTACATACATACATACATACATAATTCTAGCCTGATTCAATATCTTGCTGATTTATTGACTATTATATAACAAGGGCAGATTTTGTAATACAATAGCATCAGTCGCTTTGGTTCACACCTCAATTCAAAGCGATTAGTGAATGCAGACAAAGAAATTCTCTCAAGCAGAAATTGAAAACAAACAAAGCCTCAAAATTGCCCTGAAACCAGTACGCCGAACTCTCGTTTGGTGCGGGCGATGGGAGGTTTTTACAGGCCAGGTCGGAAACTCGGGTGACTCGGGCAACTCGGGCAAAAATTTTCATTGCAGAAACCATGTCTGATAGTATTATTTCGACCTTTCTCGGGCACAGAAGACACAAAAATCCTTTGCTGTTCAAAATAGGACACTTTTTAAAGTTTACCCGAGTCGCCCGAGTTTTCGTTCTGGACCTATAAGCAAAGCGAAAAGTCGGGCGACTCGGGCGAAAGGCAAAAGAGCCATCAGGCAAGTCAATTGTTGAGCCGAGCTGACTATATCGAAATACATGCGTATTATTTTTTGTTCATTTCAGAAAACATTGTAAAAGTTTAGTTAGTTGAAAAGAGATTAATTGTGTTTTGTTGTTAATGTTGTGCTTTTTATCTGAAATTCTCTTCAAGGCCTGGAAATTAATTTGTAAAAATGTCATCGTGGTGAATCATTTGCTAGTAAAGATGCAAAAAAAGTAAAGTTTTCATCTGTTGCCGTTTTCCTTTTCGTCTCAAATCGTCCCTTAAAACTTACGTTTTACGATGTTACCGATAGGCGTTATCTTAAAACTGAAGCGTGTTGTTTGTGCGAATTTCCCGAAATAAACAGCCAGAGCCAACCATTGATCTGCGACTGAAAGACTGCCCATCCGAGTCGCCCAACTTTTTGTTTTTGATCATAGGTCCAGAACGAAAACTCGGGCGACTCAGGTGAATTATAAAATAGTGTCTTACTTTGAATTGCAAAGGATATTTATGTCTTCTATGTCCAATAGTCCAATAGGGTCGAAATAAAACAGCCAACCATTGATCTACGAGTGAAAGACCGCCCATTCCGAGTCGCCCGACTTTTCGTTTTGCTTACAGGTCCAGAACGAAAACTCGGGCGACTCGGGTAATCTTAGATATCAAAGTATTGATTCTTCTTTGAGCTGATGACAAACACAGTAGCTATCTACTTGCGTTTGTAAAAGTTTCTTCTGTTGGGGATTGTTTGGATTGACTTTCCTGATGGCTCCTTTGCCTTTCGCCCGAGTCGCCCAACTTTTCGTTTTGCTTATAGGTCCAGAACGAAAACTCGGGCGACTCGGGTAAACTTTAAAAAGTGTCCTGTTTTGAACAGCAAAGGATTTTTGTGTCTTCTGTGCCCGAGGAAGGTCGAAATAATACTATCAGACATGGTTTTTGCAATGAAAATTTTCGCCCGAGTTGCCCGAGTCGCCCGAGCCGCCCGAGTTTCCGACCTGGCCGGTTTTTACGTGAAGTTATGTGCTTAAAAAGAAAGAAGAAGGGTAAATCTAAAGTTCTGTCTCGCGGATTTTGTTTATTGGATTCAGGAGCTGAGGAGTGACTGCGTAAGTCTGAGCAATAAATATGCAAAAATTGTAATACCCTCTGCTCGGTTTCTGAATCAAATAAACAAAATCCGCGAGACAGAACTTTAGATTTACCCTTCTTCTTTTGTTATGAGCAGATACCTTCTCTTAAAAACCTCCCTTTGGCCGCACCAAAGGAGAGTTTGCCATACTGGTTTCAGGGCAACTTTGCAGCTTCGTTTGTTTTCAATTTCTGCTTGAGAGAATTTCTTTTGTCTGCATTCGCTAATCGCTTTGAATTGAGGTGTGAACCAAAGCGACTGATGCTATTGTATTACAAAATCTGCCCTTGTTCTATTATATACTATACTATACTATACTATACTATACTATACTATACTATACTATACTATACTATACTATACTATACTATACTATACTATACTATACTATACTATACTATACTATACTATACTATACTACCATATTATACTATATTAATTACAGCACTAATTACTCTGTAGGTATATAGGCTTTCAGCCTTTAAACAGTTCCATGATAAAAGACTAGACTTTACCATGATTGTATTTATACGAAAAACGAAATTAGTGACCTGGTAAACAGCCATTTAGTACTTTCCCCCCCCCCACCAAAAAAGCATGCTAATAATCATTTGATTGTTGAGATAATTTTTGCAATAAAACATTCTAATGAAACTATATATATATGAATACTTTCTTTGTAGATCTGGCAGAGCTTTGAAACAGGGTAAGATTTACATTATTTTTAATCTGGATGTGAATTGTGCTATGAATTTTAAATGATGAAACTGAAACAATCCAGTTTCAGAATCTTACCACAATTTCCTGTCAAGGGCTAAAGGCTCTGCTGTTTGTTTTGTTTGTTCCATTATTTGAGTATCTCTCATAAATAATCCAGTAACCCAGATTGGAAAGTTTGCAGAATGCGCGGGGGACCTCTCCTACATCCAAATTGCTTGCGTGGCTGCATTTGTGTGACTAAACTAGTTTAGTAGCTATCATTAACTAATTCCCACGCTTCATTGCTTCAATGCAAGCCTGAATCACATTAAGAAACAATGGGAACGGCTGCTAAAAACTTTGTTTTGAAATGTTCACAAGATCACAGACAGCGAAAGATACTCTGGCACTGTTGGATACCAAGCTCCTTGTTTGATTCAACAGGGAAATACTTCAAATTTTGGCCTATGGCTCTACCCTTGCATACCTAGGCTGACTTCCAGCGAGGGCTTTCTCGTGGAAGCCTGCATGGTAATCAAATTCCCAATTAAAATGCCATAGCCATTTACACATCAATAATTTCCAAACAACAAAATCTTGAAAACTGTCTGGTAATTCAGGAAAACGGAAGTTTTGTGAAGACCCAGATAAATGCTTGTTTGTTGACCAGTACAATGTCAATTGTCATGAAATCGATTGTCATTGAGCTCTAGATAGCATGAAAACATAAGAACAAAGCCCTGAATTGTTTTACGTCATAATACCAAGTGGTGGAAAATTTTGCTGACGCAGCTTTAGTAATCTTTCAAACAGGCTTTCTTTCCTGCAGCAGACTACAAACCCACACGGAATCGCTATCGCGGTTCCGCGTGGGCAACAATAGATCTGTTATTTTCTTTTGTAGTTTAATGAAAATTTTGCGGCTGGAACCACGGCTGAAATTTAAAATGCATGGCTGAGAAATCGGCCATGCAAGGCAAACTTTTAAGTCTGGCCAGTAATAAAGATCTGTGGTAGAACCAAACTGGAATGCAGTCCCAACCCAGTCCAAAAAGTTGCCATAGATGGATACAACAAGAATTCCATAATGATAATCACATCGCACCTGACATGTCAAAAGAAATTTCTGAATTATACCGGTTGAGTCAAAAAAAGAACGCCCAGCGTTTGAATGGCTACTGCTTCCTAAATGTATAACCAATGATATGTTGCAATATTTGATTAAATAGCTAACATGTTAAATTATTTTTAGAAATTTTCCTGACTAAAATCGGTCACCCCGATCAGATTCTGTAGGCAATTTTCCAAAATAAGTCCATTGGAGAAACCTTAAAAGACGTGCTAAAATTAAGTCCCCAATATGTTTACCTCACAGTGATGACTATCAGCACGCTTTAGCATGTGCTTTCATTTTGGCGGGTTGAAAAGTCTTCCCCCTAGTGTGAATAACTTATTCAAGGGGATTCCATTCTCCCATGAGTTCAAAATACATGAGCACATCCAAGAGTCATTATTGCTAGGAAGGAGAACAAAGGGAAACTTTGCTTGCTGTTTTCGCTTGTTTTTGCAGGTTTTTGGATGGGAATCTTAATATTTTCTGGGAACGTCTTATAATTCTCTGTTTGTTGCTGTATATCACCATTTAATTTTAATTTTATAATTAATAATATTCCGCGAGCATTTGTTAAATTTTGAAACCTTGATAGTTAAAGAAACAATCCTCTGCCTGAGTTATTGTGCTGTTCATAGAAAAAACATATTTGCAATTGTATATTCTTTTTAATGCTCCAGTGTTTTTTCTGTCAGATCGTAAGTGTTGATTTGCTGTTAAATTGATTCATTTTACTCTTTTTCGTAGCACCAAGTACGCGAGGAAATATACGATATGTGAATGCAAAGTTTATTGACACCGCTGACTTCGATCTGTCGATATTCCCTGATAGAGGCGAGCACCAGAAGACTGGCTATCAGCTTGAGGCTAATTCCTCCACACTTCTAGAGTATGTCCTTCGTGAAGGTCAGCTGCCCATTGGAATGAACTTCAGATTACAAAACAAAAAGAACGGAGAGCAACTTAGATTTAATGGGAAATATGATTTACATGTGATTTCATCAGATGATAAACAAGTTGTCAAAGAATATAGAATTCAGCAAGGTAATTTTGTCATGAATTTCGTTTTTATTTATTTCAAGTATTGCTTTGCTTTTTCTGGTTTCAAGGCACTATGCCTTATCCCGTAAGTCATTCTCGCTCCAGGATTACCTTATTTTCTAACGTTTCAAGCTTTCAATTTCCATGTTTTTTCACTCTCATTCTCCACCGTTGAGACAAGAAAGTTTAACCATTTTGCTGGATGCGCAATGAAAACTACGTGGTCTATGTTTGAAACTAACGTTACATTCTATCAGTCAAAGGCTAACTTAGATTTGACAACTTTGTTTTGGTAAAAGCATTCATTTTTTAGACCAAAACATTTAACAGAATACTAGTAAGGGGATACATGGGAACGAGAATTCCACGTTCGATTCTGATCCATTATTTACTTGCTGTTGACATTTGTAATTCTATTTCTACAACAAACAATTGCATTAAGTTCATCTTTCAATTGTATTTAAATCACGGACTCGTATATATATTGAGCGTTTTAAAACAAACTGGAGCAGTGCTGAAGAGCTTACCATCAAAGATAAAAGTCACTTGCTGTGTGTTAAATGCTATCTTGATTGCTGATCGGAAACTTTTAAAATATTGACACATGATTTCCAAGTATATTTTTTGAGTTCCAAACAAAGACAAAATGAAGAGATATCATTTGTAAAATATCTACCAGGTGAGTGAAACAATGTTTACGCATTTGTTGTGTTAGTTAGAGGAGACAGAGAAAACACGTCTGTCTTTCAAGCCAATAACAATAACATGTTTACTCAATGAGCTAATGTCTGATTTTATACGACACGTTAAACGCATGCATTGTAAGGTCCCTTGGGTATGAAACTATAATTGGAAAGTATAACACAACAACGGGCTGTGGAATGAGAAGTTTGCGGCCGATACTAATAAATGAACTGATAATCTATCAGTCTCAGGACAACTTAGATATGAAAACTTTGTTTGATAAGATCACCCATCTCTTAGACCCAGAAATCGGGAAAATGCAGGAAATGGGTTTGTATGGGGACCAAGATTCTACATTCCATTCTGGTCCATGATTTACTTACTATTGAAAGAAAAATTCATTTATGAAACTAACAATGGCATTTAATATGAATTGCAATGCCTAATAAATCTCTGACCAGAACGGAACGTGAAGGTGAAGGTGAAGTTGCGTTTTTAGCGCCAAGCGCTGGGATCGCAGAAATAGAGCAGATCTAATCGAGTCCGCGACCCCTTGTCATGACGCTCAAGTGGTGGGGTCCTACCGGGTATCGAACCCATTCCTCCTGACTGTTCTGGCTGGAATGTCAGAGGATTATACCACGGCGCCACAACACCTTCAACGTGGAATCCTCGATTCTCGTACAAGCCCCTTCCAGACATTTTGCTAATTTTGGGTGTCGTAAAGGTGAGTGATTCTAATAACCAAACAAATTTTTCTCATCCAAGTGGAGCTTTGACTGAATGATTAACATTTCAGTTTTGAATATCGGCCATGCGCTTTTTATTCCCAAGCCGGCCAAGAGCTCAAAACTTTTTTGTGAGTCACCTGGTAGGTAGACCTTGTAGATAGATAGATAATTAAGTCTCTTCTTCTTTCACAATTCTATTATATCCTTATTACTCTACAACACTTGATTAATTCCTGTAGATGCAACGATAAAGACAGCTTTGAGTACAAGTGCAGTTAGTATCAATTATCAAATCATGCCAGCTGAAATCAATATTGAGCAGCAAGTTGCAGGAACCGGTGCACAACCAACAAATATCGCTTCTGGATCGCAACAGACAAATGCTGCATCGGTATCGCAGCCAACGAATGTTGCATCAGGTTTGCAGCAAACAAGTACTGCGCCAACTTCGCAGCAGCCAACTGCTACATTGGGAGCGCTGGAGGCAAATGTCGCATCAGGATCGCAGCAGACAAGTGTTTCACCAGGATCGCAGCAGATATCGGGTGGAAAACAAACAACTGATGAACAAAATGCTTTGATTGATAACCCTGAAAATCCGTTGGACGAAGAGAACAGTGGCAACAAGACAGCCCCAAGCGTTGCTGTATTGAAACCGATTCTTGACCAACAAGGTGGACGTGTAACTACGTCAAATGCAACGAATACTACCAGCCTTGCTACTGGAAATAATACAAATCCTCCTGTTGAAATCACCAGCACTATAGCTCCGACAGTACCCCCGCCTCCACAGTTCTCGACGCCTAAACCAACCAGCAATAAAACTGAAACAAATGTTACGCAAACAGGGGGTAAGATGGTGGTATCTAATCAAGGTAATGGTACTTCGATTCCAAGTCCAGAAATACCAGATGATGATGCAAAATTGAGTGGTTTAGATTTGAATTTGAATTTCAGTGCCAACGCGACTGGTGAAGGAGGTACGGATCAAGATCTTGAAGAAATGTTAGGGGGTATACGGGTAAATATGACGAGTACGGGCAACACAACTAGTACCATGAATGCAACAAGCATAAGCACGACAACATCCGCGATAACGCCCACTACGACACCCGCGATAACGTCCACGAGAACTCCCACGACAACGCCCACGAAAACGGTCATGAACACAAATGCAAGCGCAACGACGAACGCAAACACGACCACTGCAATAGCAGCTAATAATAAAACAAGTTCCTCAAATGCTACTGAAACACGCGTGCCAGTTACTGCAGAAGAAAAAGTTACAAGCACGGTTACTCCCAATGTAACGAAGGAAGAGAAATTAACCACGACAGCGAAGCCAACTGAAGCTAAAAAAGTCACTCAGTTAATTCTCACTTCTGCGAATACCTCATCTATGAATGAGACGAACACGCAGAACATTTCAAAGCCCGTTGAGCCCAGCAAGGTTTCTGGGAATGTATTAGAGAAGTATGTGCCGACAAACCCAAAGTCTGGAGATGCAAAGAAACCAGTCATTGCGACCATCAACTCTCAGAATCCTTGGCTGGTAATAGCAAAGCAGACACAAGGCCAACAAAGGCCTATTCTATGGCAAAACGGCCAGGGAATACACAAAGCAATTTACGGGACTGTAGACCAAGAGAATAAAGAAGACGGAATAGCTCCGGTTAATTACAATGCTGGGACTAAAGTTGAGAATTTACCAGTTTGGCAACAAGTAAATGGACAGCCAGATATTAATGACTGGTTTACGACGAAAGATAAATTCAAAAACAATCAAGGTGTCGTAAGTTCTTCACCTTTTAAATTTGCGAATCCTAAGACGCAACAAGAAGTGAACTCTTATTATGCACAGAATAGATTCAATGACGATAAGCAAAAACAACGACGGTTATCGTAATTAGGAGGCTTGAAACGCTCCTCGTCTACTTTGTGTATTATAGTACACAAGTCTGACTATTGCCCTCGACACACCAAGGTGTTGTATGTACAGTGGATTGCTAGAGGAAAGCCGAAAAAAGTTGATGACAAACCGTGACCTGACAAGACTGATTGAGGACAGCGGACTTGGCAGAGAAAGATGATTTGGGGATTCTTGAAACGACCCAACTGATTGATACTGGCTGAGCCAAATAAAGTTAACACGTTTAGGAGGGGTGAGGGGGCTGTGAAGTGAAGAATACGTGGCAGATGTTCAAAACCGAAATGTTAATCAATCAGTCAAAGGCAAATTTAGATGTGAAAATTTTGTTTGATAAAATCACTCACCTCTTAAGCCGGTTTTCCACTAGGCGGATATTTCCGCGCGCAGCAGAGCGGCTGTTGTTTCTAAAACAATGCACGCGTGGAAAAAGATTTTCAATTTCCACTGGAGTAAAAATGTGCGAAGACGCACATAACGATAGGCCTAAACATTGAAGTCATGTGTCAGAGCTTTCGAGCGATTTGATTGGTTGGCGCCATAGGACGTGGCGGAAATGTTCAAGTCAATCCGACTTTCAAATACGCGCGTGCGACTAGTAGTGACCATTGTTAGAAATAAACAATGCAAATACAACAGCCACTCCGCTGCGCGCGGAAAAATCCGCCTAGTGGAAAACCGGCTTTAGATCCAAAGATGAGGAAAATGCTGGCAAGGGATTTGGTATGAGAACGGGAGTTCAACGGTCAATCCTGGTTCATCATCCATTCAAAATTGAAACTGAAATTCAATTTCCGAAACTGTAGATTGTGTTGAATCCAAATTTTGATCACAATTAAATCATGTACCGAGATCGAACATGGAATTCCCTTTCTCGTACAAACCCAATACCAGTATATTCGCAATTTCTGGCTCAAAAAGATGGGTAATTTACCAAGCAAATTTTTCACAGCTAAAGGACACTGCAAACCTTATCTTATAGCATGGCCGATGCAAAATGTAACGGGGCAATTACATTTTGAGCTTTATTTTGAGGACGAAATCTGAATTTATGCAAGGTGAGAAATGCTTGAAAGGATTGTATATAAACTTATGTAAAATTTTCTTGTCAGTTACTCGCAAGAACGATTCATCAGTCATATCTCTGCGCCTGCAAAGTTAATGATTTTCGTTGACGAAGACTCGTAAAGACAAGAATTCATTTACTTATGATTTCATCGGTGGTACTATACAACATCTTTTGTTCATTGATACGGGGCAGATACATTTTTTATGGAAAGGGTGACGGGGCAGTTCTTTTTGCAATAATTATATACAGTCATACAGGGTGAGAAGATTTTTTTGCAAGAATTTCTCTTTTCCATCGGCCATGTTATATTATAAATTTTGCACTGTCCCTAATTTAGCTAGCTGTTGACTGATTGATCACATTTCAGTTTTGAATATTGGCCAAATAATTTTTATTCCACAGCCCTCCAAACATTTTAACTATCTTTGTACTGTCCTAAGACGCTCATTTAATTGTACGAGTCGTGCACATTATCATCGCCAAATGTACTGTCCTAAGACGCTCATTTAACTTGTACGAGTCGTGCTCGTGGCCGACATCTTCATCGCCAAATGCACTGTCCTAAGACGCTCATTTAAATGGTACGAGTCATGCCCGTGGCCGACATCTTGAGGGTGTGTAAGCTAACTCTAACTGTCTACTCTAATCTGCACGTGCTACCTAATTATATCTAAAATATGATAATTATGCTTAAACATTACAATCTTGACTCACCGGGCAGAAGCTGGGGGAAAGTTTTCTGGCATGGACTAGGAGAACCTAAGCTTCTCAAGACGAAATTTATCTTGCGACGAGCTTTAACCACCTTACCTGACTAAAATTTCTGAAATTTGAGGCCTTTATTCTTGTCGTCGAAAAATATGTTTTCTTTAGTGAAAAAGTCAAAGACACAGACAGTTGTAATCAGGATGTACACGGTTCTCAGGGACTTTTATAAATTGCACTCTGAAGTCTACCCTGGGTACCAGAGCCTCAAAAGATAGATAAAATAGAATAAAAGAAGAAAGGAAAATTTCTTTTCTCATCTTCCTTTCTTCTGTTATTTTTTTTGAGGCTCTGGTACCCAGGGTATCTGAAGTTAAAATAGGGCACTTTGGACTTGTTGGAATTACACAATGTCCTGAGCTCTATGTTTGCTACGTTTATGAAAAAAGCTTCAACAACACCTTTTAGTTCGCTCTAGCTTGTCAGGTGGTCAGGAACACGTGTTTATAATCGTCAGTTATCGACTAGTACAACGACAGTAGTTACTAAGCATGCACGATAGTGAAGAGCTCAGTAGTTTAAACTTTTGGTAATTAGAAGGACGTTAGTTCAGAATTTTCAATGTGATAGAGAATTCTGATGATAACCATTATGGCACAAATGAGTACAAAGCAACTTGTAAATATGAAAGATATCGCAATGATCATTAATTATTAGTATTAATGCTTAGCAAAAAGACGATAGTATCATGCACTTCTACAAGTGAATGCCATATTCATCCCACAAATTCTCTCAACGTTCATGCCTCACTAGTTTGATAGAATAGATCTCTACAAAACATCTAAATCTGAAAGTAACTGCGTTCAAATAAACTCTTATTTGGGTTTTCTATGATGTTGTTGGGCCTTGGAAGCAGGTTGATGATCTACTACAAACTCTTTATCACAGCTTACAAGAGGAAGACTGGTCACACGCAAATGAATCAGATGGAGCCATGTTTGATTTAAACATCTGCAAGAAGCAATATTTTTTTAAACCGATTTCTCTCCTACTTATGCTGGTAATGAAGTAACCAAATGTTTGGATTTCATTCATGAAGAAATGAGATATCGTTTAATTTGCAAATACATCACTATGATTGCAGCTCGTTTCGTTCTGTAAGCGAAATTTTAATTATTCAGTAAGCGCAAACCATATTTGTTTTTGCGATGAGCTACAAAGGGATTTTACGTATCAGGATTTTCTCGTTCATTTGTTATTCATAAAAATTGTTGTGCTTGGTAGGTTATTTTAGTAAGGAGAAGACGAACAACAAGAAACATCAATACTTGGTTTCTGCATGGAACTTTAGAGCAAACGGGCAAGTTGCTGCAGGAAATTTAAAGGAACAGACATCTCAGTTGCCATCTTGGGAAATTATTGGAGCAATCTGTTCCCTAAACATTTTCTCCATCAAAACTTTTGCGAAAATTTCAAAATTCTTTGCAGTATTCGAGCAGTTGCAAACAAAGAGATTGATGCACTGTGGTGTTTGAATTGCGACCGAATTTCGAGAAAATTTCAATTCCGAAGTTGTTTCACATAGAAATTCCGGCTTTCAATCTCACGGGCAACGGAATAATTTCTGCAAATTTATTGCGTTTGACTTTGATCTAGGGTGGCTTTGGGGGTACCAGAAACTGCAAACTCGCACCTAGCAAAACCCAGTAACAAGGAAGAAAAACAGCCAAAACCTGAAACTGCACTTCTAAAACAAAAATCGTCAATCTTCATTGTAATTCTCGATTATTTTCAACATTTTCGTTTTCAAGGATTCTGTGCATCGTTTTAAGCATTCAAAAGTTGGATTTTTGATCTCAGAAACCAGCAACCCGTTACACGTCTCAACGTTAGACGTTTAAATTCGTTAAGTCATTCACCCACAGGTTTGATTTGAGTACACTCATATCTTCTCTTTGAAACTTTAAAACCAATTTTCGCATGCAAATCGAGTGCATTGTTCATCCCATAGTTGCAGTGGTCATCCTCATCCATCCAAGCTTTCAAAACACCTCTAAATTTTTCGACGAATCTAAAAGTTTCCAGAGCTCAGTTACAGGTTTCCAAGGCGATACAGTTTCTTGTAAAAAATGTAAGCAAAGATGGTTTTGATTTTAAAGGTGTTGTTCTTACAATGGTTATATTCAAGAAAGAATAGGAAGAGGAATTCCTTGAAATGCAGCAACAATGGACACTTTCTCGACAAGCTTTGTTTGTTTTTGAATTGATAACTCGTCCCTAACTCGTTTTACAAGGAGAAAGATGTGCAGTAACTGTTTCAAACAACACTGGTCATAACCCTTGTCTGAAACCATAGCCTATTGAAAAAGATCTCTTTTTCAATAGACTATGCTGAAACAGATTATCTGGAGCAGATTATCTTCTTTATCTTCCCTCAAAACACGTCAGATGCGATAATGATGGTTCAATGTTCTTTTTCGAGCAAAAGAGCCAAAAAATGTTTTGAAGTCCAAATAATCATTTATCTCAATCTAATATACTCTTTTTTGTGGAATTCTTTAAGAAGGTTTGTTACCTTCTGTACTTGCCGCTTATATTTTTTGATCAATCAAAATAACGAAAACATAGAGACAATTGCAGAGCATGGGCTTTGGGTTGCTTGCGGCGTGATGAGAGGATTCCTGATGAAGACCAGATGTTAAAACAGATAAATGATTAAGCTGCAGGTGATTTCGTCTCGAATAATGACGCTTTGTGAAGAAATTCAAATGAAGTAAAAAAGTTCTTCCATTCAAATGCATCACTCACATTGAGCATCACTGGCATCGTCATCACATCATGAAGTGTTGTGGGTTCACCGTCGAGGGCTTAGGCCTTGTTGTCTTGGTGCTTCTGATGTGCTTGGCGCCGTGCCTGGTTGGCAGTGACATGGATGCGAATGAGAGAGACAAAATGAGGAGAAAAGAATATGCAAGACCATTGGAGATTCTTTCTGAACTAGAAAAACGGTATTCGGAGTTGAATCTGTCGAGGCTATCAGCTGATAAGGTATGAGACTGGATTTGAACCTGCATAACCTGAATCCTTTTCACGGAGGTGGTAGCAAGGATATGAAGATTGTTATGGAGCTCCTTTTACAAACTTGTAAGGAACTTTCAGAACCCAATATTTAATCATGTTTTGGCGAAATTCAACAATAATGGCTCAAATATTTAGTGTCCCTTTGCTTTACTAGTGTCTGATGGTATCTTCCTGTCTTGGGTTTCCAACTGTCACTGGAACCAAGTCTCATGATATGGATCATCTGTTTATTTTTGGACCAATTGATTCAAACCTGCTTCTATATTCTAACTGGTTGATATGAATGGATTTTAAAGATTAGGACTACCCACAGTCTACCCACAACCTGTTACGACAAAATATTGGAATTTTGGTGGGAATTTCCAGAAGAGCCTGATTTTTAATTGAAAAAGAGCCAAACTTTCTTGATTTTCAAAAAGTTTTATAACATTCTTGGACTTCACATTTCTTTTTGTATTTCAGAAAGTCTAGTTTGCAACTTTGAAAAGTTAACAGTCTCAAACATTTTTTGAGTGATGGCTCTTCCCTGATAATTTTGTCTGACTTGACAGCAAATAAGACAAAATTTGGGGGCAGGTGAAAGAGCATAATTTTTCAATAACAGGTGCATCTCTTTTCTGATAAAAAAGTAATATGTAATCCAGCAGTCTGAAAAAGAATGTTAACACAAAATACTATCTTTTAGTAGAAATGAAATCCATTAAAATTTGAAGTAAAAATATGCTTTACAGATAGATTGGGAAAATATGTGATCAGCTGGAAGAAACCACAAGAGGGCTCTACTGAATACATTAGCACCCAGCGATGTGCCCACTAGCAGGGTCCCACTAGCAGGGTCTCATTTTTAGCTGAAATAGAATTTTTGTATTTATTCCAGTACAGCAGGACATTCCCCACTTCCCCCTTTTCATAGATTTTTTGAAATGAATCATTGTTTTTATCATCAGGTCTTTAGTAAATTGTATGAAGGGAAAATGTCATTGGCCCCCCTTTTGAATTCCTGGGTAAATCACTGTGGTATGGGGATGCCCATTGAACCTGTTTTTCCAGGAAAGGTCAGATTTAACATGAAAAATTAACCAACAACGAGAGATGGGTATTATCCAGGACAAGTATTATGTTTTCAAATATTTATTCCAGGGGAGGGCCATAAATTATTTCTTGAAGGCACATCCCCATGATTTTCTCCAGGAAGATCACAGGCAAATCTGCTTCTTGTATGAATAATATGAATATACACCAGCCAATGCCCTTGATTTTAATTTTGGATTTACGTCATCTGGATCTTTTATGATTTGATTTGACCAGTGTCAGATGAAAATATTCCAGTAATTGATAAATCAGGACTCTGAAATTTTGTTCATTCAGCAGCACAATTTTTTCAGAACGTTAATGTTTTATCAAAGGATGATCATTTCTTATCAATTGCCAATTCTTCAAGCACAAGATTAAAATTTTCTAACTTTTTCAAACTCAGGTTGGTGAAGAATCTGAAATTGAATTGCCCGATGGAAAACTGTATGTTTCAAAGGCACTCAGTCTCAAGCCTCCAATATTTGAATTCAAAGATTTCTTGAGTAGTGAAGAATGTGACCATTTGATTGAGCTGGCTCAGAAAAATGGACTTGAAACAAGCAGAACCCTTGATGATGATGAAGAATCAGACATTAAAAGATTATTGGGTTTACAAAAGTTTGATGATTGGGATAAAGATGAAAATGGAACAATTGAAGTCTCTGAAGTATGTATTCCAACGCATGATTGAATATTTTTGTCCTTATCTAGCAGTGTTTACTCATGACTGTGGTGCTATTTGCAGGGTGCAAATAACTGATTAAATAATCTCATACAATTTGAAAGCAGTTCACAAAATACCAGGTGACTCAAAAAAGTTTACGCGCCTTTGGCGGCCTGTGAAATAGAAAGGATGAGACCCATATTCAAAAATGATATCTGTCTATCAGTCAAAGGCTAACATAGATGAGAAAATTTTGCTGGGTAGAATTAAATCACTCATCATTTAGACCCACAGAAAATGCTGGCAAGAGGCATGTGTGGGAACAAGGGTTCCACATTCCATTGTGGTCCATAATTCATATGCTATTGAAATTAAAATTCTATTTCTGATACTGACTCTGTAAACTTCAATGATACATAAATTATGGACCAGAATGGAATGTGGAATTTTTGATTCCCATACAAACCCCTTACATGCATTTTTCTAATTATTGGGTCTTAAAGATTTGTGATTTTAAACAAAATTTTCTCATCTAATTTAGCCTTTGACTGATAGATGAACATTTCAGTTTTGAATATCAGCCACATACTTAAAATAATCAGAAAATGACCAAATATTTACAAAATTGTTAAATAATCAGAGTTTGTTGAAGTAATGATAAAGATGATAAATCTAATCACCTAATAATTCAAAAATAAGTAAATAATTATCATGGGGTATTCACAAAATAGTCACAATTAAGTATTTCATGATAATCATGAAATAGTCACAAAATTGATCTCTTGTGGTTATGAATCTCCTGCCACTTTTGGTAGTGAAGTTTTTGCCCCTTTCTGAAACTCCATCATTTTCCATTGACTTCATTTTACTTTGCTGTTTGGGAGTGCTAAAACTACCTTATGAGCCCCCCATTAAAAAGACACTTCCATATATAGCTCCAGTATGAAAATAGCTTCTGGTCACTGAGGTTAACATGAAAAATCATTAGCCAACCTCAAACAAAGGCAACTGTTGTTTATTTTGAGATTACAATTTGTGGCAAAGGTAAAGATGGGAAACATCTTTCTCAGAGATTAGGCAATCAAAGAATTGCAGTTAAGTGTGTATGTCGAAATGATTTCATGAAATCCTATAGTATGTGAAATGCAGGTTATCATTAAATGTTTTGGATATAAGGAGATTGTTTGAATGATATTTTCTCCCCTTCAGAAAACTTGATAATTTACTTTTTCTGACTTATGTTTAAGTGGTTGTTGTCAGGGATGCCGGAGCGAAGGTAGGGAAGGGGGTCAAGGGCAAACACAAGGGCACTCCAGACTGAAGGCAAACAAAGTGAGCCAAAAATTTGGGGGTCCAGAAGTCCTCCCTAAAAAATTTTTGGGACCACAACCAAAGCTTGACGATTGGTTCAAAATACCGTCAAGAATGTTTTAACTAATATGAATGATGTTCTTTCTTAGATATTTGGGTATTACTAAAATGCAAGCGACAATGATTATTTGGCTTCAGGGTTAAGTTCATGATTTTCATACGATGGTACTTAGCGTTGTTAAAGAAATACGTAGTTTCATTAAAAGGGCACTCTTGCCCCCTTGCCCCTCTTACAAAAGGGCAGGAGGGCAATTGCCCCCTGCACCCCCTCTCCGGTGTTCCTAGTTGTTGTTTGTATTTTGCCTAGTATGCTCAGACTGAAGTATTACATATTTTCCCTCAAAGGTGAAATGGATGCTTGAGCAAATTTTTGATTTTGACCAGGATGAACCAGATGTGGCAGCTCTGTAAGATTTTACTAAATTCTATTCCCTAAGTAGCATGGTTGTCTTAATGATAACAACATATTTTAACAGAAATTAAACACAAAATATCTCAATGAAATATTGTTCAGAAAAATTTTTTCTGCGAAAAAGTTTTGATGGCGTTTTCACGAAATTTGAGGAGTTTTCAGAGAAGTTCTGATGACCATGAAAAAGATCTGTTAATAATTTACTTCACATGAATTGTAACGAAAATGATACAATTTTACGAATTTGGCAATTTTCAATTGATTGCACTTTGTTTCACTCATTCACTCATTATCTCTTTCGGAGCATTTCTTTACCATGCTGAATGTTTTTTTGCCAGACGATGTGTTATGGCACTGAAATTTTTATGCTTGAATTATTTCAGACATTTATCTTTTCTAACGTTTGAAGTATCCGAAAATATTACCGGGTGACCCAAAAAAACTTCACGAGGTAGATTGCACATATTTTCTTTAAAGCAAATGTTATGGAGACAAACAAGATATCATCATGTAGCTGAAAGGCTCCGCTATCTTTCGGCATGTTTCTTGGTCAGTTTAAGATATGCGTACTGTCCGAAAAAAACAGTTTCAAAAATATGGAAATTCATTCATTTCTCGGACCATTCTCTCGCTTTCCAGTCCATTTTTTTGGAAAGTTTGGAAAAAAGCTGAATTCGAAATTTGCTTTGGAGCATGAAATTTGAATGGGGAACAGAGGTCAATAATTTTGCAAACAAAAAATTTCCCCAGACGACTGCTAATCCATCGCTATATCGAGTTTTCCCGAAATGTTGACTGGAAAATGATGGCGATTATTTCACTCAAAATGAGGAATCCTGGATTCGAAATTTTCATTGAATCTGGTTTTTCGGATGGTAGTCACTGCTTGAAATGAGCATGCAGCATTTCAAAAGATAGCTAAGCCTTTCAACTAAACTGTGACAGAAAGCATCTAGCAATAGCTCTTGATTTCAAGGAGCTAGTAATGATATAGCTCGTGAAGTTTTTTTTGGGTCACCCGGTACAACAGTCTTTAGATTTGCACATTCCTGATGGAAGAAACAGGTTTACAAGAAACTGATTTTAAGATGGCCACAAGTTTTAGAACCCTAGTGCTATGGCTGGGTGATAGTAAGAAACTTTCAAGAATTAGATTCAAAGAAACTCAGAAACGTTTAGAACTGAAATGCGAGAATTTACATGTTGCCAAAGGAATTTTTCGTACTATGCCCCGATCCAAGTTTCTCTTAAAAAGCGTGATGTCGTGAGGCCGGAATGTAAGGATCACCATCCGTGGAAGGAATTTATCAGACCAAGTTCTGGACCTTGTTTGCTTTAAATTTGTCTGTTAACGGGCCTTTTTTTTGAAAATCTTGCATTTCATCTTCCACTTTCCAGGCTCTATCGCATGGATATGGACCAGGATAATAATGGTATGTGTTTCTAAGTTTCTCAATCTGTTAACAGATAAGGAAAGTCTATTAATATAGGGGTTGTGAAAGTCTATGAATGGAAGGTTTGTGATAACTTATCAAGCAATGACTATTTCCTTCTTACATTATGTATCTACGTTATCAAGATGTCCAAAACCATAGATTTGTAGATTAGTTTACGCCTGTTTTTTCTAAGTAACCATCTTCTTAACTTCCATTTAGATTTTCACATTTCAGTACCCAACGTTATAAAATAACGAAGTGAAATTTTTAAACTGTACAAGAAGACTGGTAAATTGTCGAGTGTGAAAACTAACTGTTTCTCCGATCTTTTTTGTGACTACTCCATACTGTGAACCTGAATTAGCCGTTAAAAGCTCATTTATTGCTAAAAGTATTACGCGACTTTGGCTATTCATTCGTATTCACTTTATTAACTTATGCATCCAGGCAGGGCCGTTGGGAGACGGGCTGAACCACAAGGGTGACTGCCCCGAGGGGTACTTGACTTGTGGATGGACGGGGGTCTGCCGCCCGGTTTTCAGAAAGCTACCCTCCTCTAATTACCGACAGTTGCCGTCATGCCCACTTTTATGATGAATTTTGACATTTTTGACGTTTTTTTGCCAATTTCTGGAAAACCCACCCATGTTAAAGGAAACTCTGCCGAAAAAGGGACCCAAAAATTTAGGACCCAAAGAAAAAGGGAAACAAGAGAATTTAGGACCCAAAAAGCCACCCATATGGGCGGCACATACCCGTACCCTCAACATGTTATGTTACCCCCCGGGGTGACTGTGGAAGGGACCCCGGCGCCATGCTTTAGATGGAAACACCGTGTTATACACTGTTGAAAACATAGTTTTCAGATGAAAAATTTGGTTTTCTCGTGTATAAAGACTAAGCTGAGAATGGCAGTGGGCCCGCAGGTCTAGCAGCGTCCCTCAAGGAATATTTCCAGGCCCCTACAGATGTCGGGCCCCTGGTAACTACCCTGGCTACCCCCTTTCTCGACGGTCTTGCATCTACGTAAAAGGAGAGCAATTAAGAAACGTTTGGTATTTGAATGTGAAGATTTAAATAAAACTGAACAAATACCTATTAGATCAAACAGGTGTAACTTAATCAAGAAATCTATGGTTTCGGACAATATCTTCCTAAATTATGTAGATACCTTGGTCTTACAGTCAATATTCATTAACTTATCACATCGGTTCCAGAAGCCGATTTTCCTGATAAAAAATAGGAAACATACAGTTTTTCTCAATTGAAGAGGCGCTTTAGGTATCTACTTTAAAATCAATATTTTCTTGCTACAAAGGCGGTTTTCTGAATATTAGAGAAAGTATTGACGCACCTACAAGCCTGTGTGCAATAAATCAATATTTTTCGCAAACAAACAAGGAAATTTAGTCCTTTTGAATGCAAACCTTGATTACATCTTTGGATACGAAGGTTTCGACGAATGCATTGTTAGTAATGCTCAAAGATTCGGTATTTGATTGTCCACACTCTCTTGCTCACGTTGACGAAAAGCCCAAATCTATCAAAGGCAGAAATACTTCGAAAGCCAAAATATGGATATTTTCAGATATTTTCTCACGGAATTTCGGACTTTTTTGCAGAAGTTTTTAACGACTAAAAACGAAAAATGTTTAGTTTACTTTCGCTTATTTCATACCAAAGATGCCTTTCATTTATAGATTGTGCTTCGTTTTAGGGGTGCTTGGTCAGAAATGTTCCCAAATGATTAATGTCGAAAATGATGAAAATGATTGCTAAGACGGATTTAGTTTCAGAAAACATGATATTTCTTCGTTAATTAATACTTTCATCACATTCCTTTTCAATGCAAAGCGTTTCGTAAGTAAGCACGACATTACGTCTTCAAACAGTGGAAATGTTTTGCTGTGATTTTCTATGCTGCAAAATTTTCAGGCGCCAGATTTTTCGGACTTCAACAACTTTCGGACATACAAATTTTTATTGTTATAATTGAATATTTTGTAGCTTTCAATGTACGTTGAGGTTTTTACTACCCATCATTTATTAGCCTCTTGACGGTTGACCCAGCAGACGCTAATCTGTCCATTCCATCAAGTGGCTCCCAGTGATTATTTTACATCTTACAAAACTGTAACCTGTGACGACACAATTTTGCTAAAGAACGATCCAGAAGTCTCCTAACGCTAGATTTAAAAGGGAACGAAACGTAACTATACGTCCAATGTGCCATTCGGCTTGAATTGCTTATATTCCTTATCACTACTTCTGGTTTTAGGTTTCGTCTCGAAAGAAGAGTTTTCAAAATTTGATCTCAACAATACAGCAGAGCGCTTCATCAAATTTATCAATAAAATCAAAGAGGAGAGACCTTCAACAAAGGGCCGATTTAGTGAACAAACTTTCTTAAAGAATGATGTTGACCCTTTGTTATTAGAACTGCGACAACGGTAAGTGGTCATTGACAGCGTAAACATGAAAATTTGCACCAAAGGACTCTGTCTGATTGCTGCGAATAAAAAGTTTATGAATTTGCCAAAATGATGCTACGGCTGGTCATGGCTGACAAGAACTCGAAAGCTGCACCACGCGGTTAGGCCCAAAGGATTATAAGGATGCCCATCATGCCATGCTTTTAACCTAGATTTATCACATAAATCCTCTCATTTTTAGCAATTTCGTCCATTTCATTTGTCTATTGACACACCAATACGAAGTTATTAGAGAGTGAAACAAGGTAATTTCTAGTACTGGTTGGTGGAGCTTTCAAAAGTACGTGAATCAAGCTGAGGGTACACCGAAACCAGGCTAGTTAACTCATTCCCTGTACATATGCATTCGGGCCCGGGGAGATTCCGGATTCCGTCGAGTAATGATCTAACTCTGAGTTTTTGATCGATAACATGCCTTTTTTGCAATTGATCTTTGTGGTTGAAAGCCACTTCTCGAGCTTCCCTTCACTGTCAGCTGACTTTACGCGTCTCTCTCCTTTATATGTCAGTTTTTCCTCTTCTAGGCTGTCATGGATAACGGGATTGCCACTTGATCTGGTAGAAAACAGTGAAGACTTGCAGGTGCGTATAAAAAACTCAGATGATCAGGCAAGGTGTCCCAAAAAGTTCTGCCCCGATTATATGGCTTCTGTGGAGGAATCGCAGTTTGATTTTTATATTCTACATTTCTTAGCTTGATTGGAGATACCTCGATTTCAAACGCTTATCTCAGAAAGATGGACACCTTTTGTGTACGCAGGCTCAAAGGCACACTTTGATGACTGTGACTGACTAGTTGTGATCGTCAAATCACTGACAAAATGACCTGGTCTTTGAATAATTACCAAATCTTTATGTTGTTAGATCATACTTTGTTTCGAGAATAAAGGGAGTCAAATCGTTATTTCCTTCATTAATTTCAGTATACAGCGAAACTATTGAAGCATGCCTAAATATTGTCTTTCGTATGTTCTAATTCATCCAATCAGCGAGGCGACAGTTTAATCGATGTGAATAAAGATACAAAAACAAAACAAAAGTATAGGACATCCGGTAATGTTTTCTTAATGCTTCCAGCCTATGAAAAATCTCTCAGCAAAAGTTAAAGGCTAGAAGCAGTTAAAGGCTCGAACTTGTCTTATTTTTATAGGTCGTAAAGTATGTACCCGGTGGTCATTACAACTGTCATCTGGATAGTGAAGAGATCATGCGAGAATCTAGGAAATGCTGCCATATTCTCAGTGGCCAAGATGATATTTCTGAGGAATGTCAGTTGTGTAGGTGAGAATTCCCGTTTCATTTTCTTTTTAAATCGAAGGGTCAAATACATCTGACGTTATTTCTACCCACTTCAAGTCAGTGGCCATACACATAGGAAATGATCGTTTATCCGCTGAGCCAATTTCCTCCGCATCGTTTTTCATGATACGCAGTGTTTAACTTGTATTAAAATATAGTGTTCTCAAGAAGACAATCGTGGGATATGAAATGGGTGTAAACAGTTAGCTAAAATTGTCTTTTGCTAGGAAGGAACCAACTCCTGAAATCCTCAACAAAAGAGAAGGGAAGAAGTTTTGAAGTCTTGTTTAGCAGCTCACGTGTTGAATTAGATATTGAAATGTTATCAGCTACCTCGTTCTGCTTTTATGAGAACTCTTCTCGAGAAGGCTCCTTGAAAAAGAACTTAAAACGGTCTAAATGATAATCAAATTTCTTAAGTATTCTTGCTTCAAGGCAATGACTTGAACACGTTTTGGTACGTATTATCCTCTTGGGAGGATGGAATCGCCCGGGATAAATTTGTTAACTTGTGGGACACTGTTTCATTCTGTCAACAGGATGACACTGCTAATACGTGTTCAAGTGACTGCTTTAAAGCAAATAAACATCAGGGAAATTCTGATTATGATTTTAGACCGTTTTCAGGGTTTTTCAAAGGGACTCTATCGGAACGAAGCGACTGATTTTTGTCAGGAAAGGTTCTAAAATTAGTTGAGAAAATCGGCTGTTTAACAGATATAGAATAGAAATAATATGAAATTAAAGTTAGTACGCCATGTAATATTTCAACTTCAATTTTAGGTACATGACAATATTATATTTCTTAAATGACGTCCCAGAAGGAGGCGAGACTGCATTTCCTTTGGCTGGGAATAAAAGTGTGAATCTAAAGGTGATTACAATTTTAGAATATTACTTCTGTATTTTAGATACTTTTTGCTTTGGTGTTTAGGCAAAACCGCCACTAACTCTTGTAATATTTTTTAGTATTGTACCGGATGCATTAAAGAGTAATGATGTTTGACCAATCTTCGTACTAGAGTACTGCATGAATTTAAATCAATCAAGCTTTGACTGAGAGCAGAAAGACTGCAGTGTCTGTATGATTTTCTCGCATTTTTTGAACGGAGTAAAGACAGCGTAGACTGCCAAATTTTACTTTACAAAAATCGTTTGTTTCGAAATGACTGAAAAGGCATCACCGCGGAATGCATAGTGGGCCTAAATTAGCTGTAAGTAGCTAGAACTGCTGAAAAGCCCACTCAAACAAATTGCTACTGCTACTTCCTTGTTTACGAGTTGATCAGGTGCTTTTGGCCCTTTATAAGGCATTTTGCAAACAAAGCGGATTTTTGCAACTTCGAATTTACCTATATTTTCAGTTCTCTTAAAAACAGAAGAAAGCATAAAGATGCTTCGATCGTTTACCAACAAAACTCGATTAATTCAAATAAATCCGATCCTTTAAATATTACCATTTTTCAGACTTCTGAACTTTTCTGGCGCACCCGGGTTGTTTCTGTACGGACTGCTTCAAGCAGATATTGTATTACATCTTTTAAATAATGACTTCCATCATAAAAGAATGAGTTAGGAAGAAAATTAAGTCCTTTGTTTTTGTTAAAATTTTCTTCTTTTGAACTACAGGTCGAAGCGAACTTTATCCTAACTTAACTTTAGCTTTTCTACCTTCTCAAGATTTTTTTGACCATTTTCAGAGGGTAAATTTCATGCTTCATTATATTAATTTTATGTTACTGAAAATTTTGTGTGATGCAAAAGTAATCACACGCGACGTTAAAACTGGAGTACTTGAAAAGGCTAAGGTTGGAGCCTCATTTTAGGAAGCTGTTATTTTTAGTCCTAGATTTCAGGGCAGAGGATAATTTTGGACAAGTAGAGAAATATCATACTCCATCTTTAACATAGAAAAAGTTTTCATACCCCACCATGTTTCAGCAAAATGGTTTAGTACCCCATCCAGAAGTCTTTGTGCATAAATCATAGATACATGGACAGACACCAAGTTGTCCCAGGCGACTTTCATACGGTTCAGGTGATTCATCGTTTCCAGGTGTCCGTTAGCTTTTCTTTCAATCTTTGATCAATGAGTTCATTCAGAACTTTTTCAAGCAAAATAGTTTTGTACCCCATAAAACCTGCTCTTAATATTTTCGTGTCCCCACAAAATAATGGAAAAAGGCTTCATACCCCTACCAAAAATCCTCATCCCCGGTACGCAGGATTAAAAATGACGGCTCCCTCAGCATCCCATTATGAAGGGTCACGCAAGCGATTATTGACCAGCTAACAAGCCGACCACTGTAGCTGTTGTTTATTGTTGTTGTTTTCTCTCTTACCTTTACAGTTATGGAACGAGGACCGTGATGGCATGTGCAACCTTGCTCGAAATTGTCAAAAGTCGAAAGTTGTTGTTAAGCCGGAAAAAGGTAAGGCGATTTTATGGTATAATCACCACGTAAGAAAGAAGTCTGGTTGGCTGGGCCAAGTTGATTTTCGAAGTTATCATGGTGGTTGTAATGTTTTCAAAGGACAGAAATGGATTGCGAATAACTGGATTAATGCAGCCCCCTTCAAAACTCAGGACCTAAGGTTTTGGGCATGGTCAAAATTTCAAGGAGAAACTGGTGATGCTGTGGAGGGAGAAGGTAATAATGAAGAGGCTGCTGAGGAGGAGCAGCCGGTTGAGGCAGATAAACCTGCAGAAGAAGATATTTTGAAGCAAAATAGTTCGGAGCAAGATGGTATCAGTTCAGAAGAGAGGTCAGAAACGGAGGAGAAATCTTCAGACCAGGAAGCGACAGATGAATCAGATACTAAAAGAAAAATAGAACACAATGAGCTTTAAACTGAATATACTTTTTCGCTATTCTACAAATAAGTCTTAGTGGATTGATATTGCTAACTGTGAAATGTGTCAGATTTTCGAAAAATCTACAAAGATATCGTTGGATTTTTAATAGAATAGCTGAAAGGTCAATGCCAGTCCAAGCGCTTTATTCTCGCCGTAATAAGGCGTTAGCAAAAACAGGGGATGAAAAAATGTTTTCCTTCCTGCGACCGGACAGGTGATCATGCCTAAATTTCCTGCAATGAAGAGAAGTTGAAAACAGCTAGCCTACGCGTAGACCCTCGGGTCAACTCGTAGGCTAGAAAACAGCCACCTTTCTTAAAAAGATGCCAGGAACCAAAGATGGCTGTGCAATTATGTGTAAAAGCTGTACAAGTTATGTGAACTTTTTGGAGCGATGTGCTTGAACCCCATTTAACAAACCATTTGTGATCTCTGAGAAATCCAGTTCTAGGTGATTGTATTTCCTGTAAACAAGAGGAGTAAAATCTTACTTGCGATACACCAGGTAAGTTTTGCTTGACTTGTAAGTTTCTCTTTATTATTACAAATGGGAAACGGAGCGACACAAAAAAGAATTTATTGTGACAAATTTCCTGCAGGATATTATAAAATGAAAATTTCCTGCAACCACCCGGTCGCATTGTCAGGTGGGTTTTCATCCTCTGAGCATAAGGCAGAATAGGGAATGGGGGGGGGGGGGGAAGCATGAGGGTTGTTAGATGCATTCATGTCTATACTTCTGTTTTAAGAAAATTAAGCTTCTTAATATTTTTTAACTTAGCAAGTTGGGATTCTGTCTAGTTTTATTTTAGGAGTAATATATAGCTTATAGTAATATGTGGGTGCTGTTGGTAACAGTGAATGAGTTAGGGTAATATATTTTGGTATTTACTAGAAATTTGGTACAGTTTGGATAGTAGTATATTTCAGAGTTGAAGGAATTTTAAGTAGATTTGTCAAGTACAGTAAAATTAGACTTATGCTTTTTCGTCTCTTGTTTCCCTGCGTTCTTTGATTTACTGGTATGACTTGGTCAATAGGGACGCATAATATTACTCTTAGAAAGTAGGATCACTGCCCGGGTTGAGTGGCTCCGTATTCACCAATCAAATTGCTAGAATTTGTGTTTTCAACCAATAAGGAAGCGCTCTTTATACAGTTGTTGTTGTTGCATACAAAAAACTACTGAAATGGCCTAGAGTTCTCGTAGTTTCGATGGATCTATTTTGCTTGTACAGACGAAGATTGATACTTGAAAGATATACGTTTTGTGATCAGTAGGCCAAGAAAACATCATTCTTTGCTCTAAAAGTTTGCTTTTTTTAAGTCCAAGCTCTTTAGCCCACTTTTTAAGAGAGTATTACAAGTCCCTGTTGACCAAGTGATATCAGCAAATCGAAGACGCGACGAAACAAAGGACGAAGATGCATAATTCTACAGTAAAATCGCGCAAACGGGAACATGATCTTCTGGAATGGGGTGACAATGCTCTTTTGAATGTGGTGCTTTTCCTGTAATCAGGTTGAGGCTCCTTCTCAAACGCATATGACTATGACTATGGTTACCACAAAGTTATGCAACCTGTGTCTTATGAACTTAGGGGAGGCATTACTTCATCATGGATGTTGGAGGAAATAATCGTTTGTAGACAAAGCGAATCACAGAATAGACTGAACAAACGACTTACTTACCCTTGCAATGCTTTGAGATCTTTGAATTAAAGAAGCTGAATGTTTCTGTCAGCTAATGTGATAAGATGTTTATTATTATTATTATTATTATTATTATCAATTTATTCATCGTTGGATAATAAAATACATTAGCTAAAATAAAAAATAGCTAATTAATTCCAACGTAAAAAGATGTATATACAGTATTAGATAAAAAAGTAATAGATAAAAGTAGTTACAAGTCATCAATATATACATTTAAAACGGATATCTAAAAGCAATCGTCATAAATAACCCAAGTTTGGAATGAAAGTGCGGCATAATTTGCAGGGACAATTTTCTCCGTACCAATTTTTAATCTCTTTTTTAAATCGACAACGGGTTTCCGAATTTCGAATGGTTGGTGGCAACGTTTGCCACAGTTGCGGACCTTTAAATCGGATGCTTTCTGTCCCGTTGCTGACGGATCTCACTCTGGGTTGAGTAAATTCGTTATTATTTCGCAAATTGTAATGAGTTGTATTTTCACGGAAGATTTCCTGCATGAATGAAGGGTTTAGCCCATTTTTAGTTTTGTACATCTCAGTCATAAGCATTTGCAAGTTCTTTGTATGAATAGTAACTGCACAGTCCTTCTGTAATAACTCACTAAAAGTAGATTCAGTGTCCTTGTAAGTAATTCTTAGAGCCCTTTCCTGTATTTTGTTGATTTTCTGGTTAAGTTGCCTGCTGTGAAACATCCAGATTAAAGGACAGTATTGAAACTGACTTGTAATAAATGCCCTCATCAAGTTTCTTAGTTTTTTCTGATCCATATACGGGGATATGCGGGCTAGTGCATAAAGTTTATTGCTGGCTTTTTGGCAAAGCTTCGACACGTGATGGTCAAAGGAGAGTTTACTATCAATATGGATTCCGAGCAATTTCTCTTCAGAACTATTAACAACATCAGTATTTCCAATCTTAACTGTAACTGGATCGTCACATCTCTGCCCAAGAACCAGAAGATGGCATTTATCTGCGTTTAATTTCATAAAGTTGTCAGCAAACCATTTTAAAGCCACATTACAGTCATTTTCAAGCGTATGAGTTATGTTATTAAGGCTCCTATCGCAAGAATAGATAGTAGTGTCATCTGCATAATTGCATATATCTGAGTTTTGAATAAAAAGTAAAAGGTCATTAATGTATATGTTAAACAACAGAGGTCCTAAAACTGACCCCTGAGGAACACCACGTGCTAGGTCTTTCCAAGAACTGAAGGAACCATTTACCTTAACTCGCTGTTGTCTGTTTGTGAGGTAATCGTTAATGAGTGCTAATGCTTCTTGAGAAAAACCGTAAGCATGTAATTTTGCAATCAAGAGATCATGTCTAATACAATCAAACGCCTTGGAGAGATCCATCAATACGGCCCCTGCCTTACCACCCTCATCAAGGCTAATTTTGAACTTTTCTAAGAGCCTTACCAGAGCATGTTGTGCACTGTAACCTTGTCGAAAACCACATAGAAGTGAAGATAAAAAAGGTGTAATACAAACAACTATCTGTTTATCCATTATTCTTTCAAACAGCTTAGAGACCGTTGGCAGAACGGCACTCAGATATCAGGCTCTCAAAGTTAGCTTTTTCGTGCCTCTTTCTCTTTGTCAAAGTTTGCAGGAGTGGAAAAAATAGCAGACCATGGCACCAATGGCCCCAGAAATTTTTCGGGTTTCCAGAAAGGGTGAAAAGAAGGAAGAAAAAGAGATAAATGACGGAAAGAAGCCAATTGGAATGTTAATTGTACGTCAAAGTCCAACGGTTTGCCTTTATTGACAACCGTTATTTTGTAAATTCAGGCTGTTACAAGACCAAGCAATTTCATACAAAAGATGCTGTTTATAAAACTGGCAGTGGTCAGCTGAAAAATGGAAAAGATTTGATGAACAAGGATCACTCACGGTTGTCATTAAAGACTGATAGTCAGTTTTCAAATTTTCTGTCCACTTTCATTCCGCATCGTGACCTTTCAAAAATTGGATACTTCTTTGGAATGATTCTCCCAGACACATTTTTCAAGACTTGTTTTGGTCCCAGAAATTGAATTTTTTTACTACCCCTGAAAGCTTGGTTTTTCATTGTTCTTGATAATTGTATCACATGATAAGAGCATAGATAGAAATCAGCCTGTTTTTGGTTCTTATCTTTGGGTGTCTTTTTTTCAACAAACCAGTCTGCTGGTTCTCATTTTCTCCATGTTCTTGTTTGCAAGGTTTACTGTATCGCGTAGGATGCGTTCTTTGCTTTTAACTTATTCAGAAACTTTGTTGTTCGATTACGAATAGCGTTGATACAGTAAGGCCCCACATTTAAGAAACCACATTTTTCACATCTTAGTTTATAACATTTCTTATACCAGTGATCCATATCATTTTTAGGCTCAAGTTTCGTAAGTTTCTGATCTCTTTCTTGGAAAGTCGTTGAAATAGAATTTGCAAGAAATCGGGGTTGTTTGTAGATATTTTAACCATATTTCTATTTTTTCAATGATTGTCTAGAACATCAATTAAACTTTAGGTCTGTTAAATCTGTATCTTAGAAGCAAGTCTTATTAATACCACATGAATTGGAATGCTCCCAGACAATCAGATCAGGGCCTAGTGTCAATCAAAAAGCAAGAAACTTTAGTTTGGGTATGAGCCTCGAGTTTCTTATAAGTAGGGGACTAATAATTTTCAATAGCCTGAAAGTTTCTTTCACGTGGTTCCTTAAATGCGGGGCATACTGTATTTATACTTAGGCTCTGAGTTAATTTTTTTTCGACTGTTTCAAATTAGATGTTATGTGAAAATGCCCCATCCACATTGAGCATCCAGAGCAGGTTAGGAGCTGCGTTAACGTTGGTTCAGTAGTTAATTTCGAACGGATTGCTTGACTGTCAGTAATGCTGAAAGTTGAAATTGAAATATAAGAATGTTGGCCAGATGGCAATTGTTCTTGAATATAAAGCTGTAGTGGTTTGCCGAGGGGCATTTCGCTCCCAAGAAATCTTGTACACCTTTGGCAAAAATCCTTTGTGTTCAAGAAAAATCCATCAAAGATCGGTGCAAGTTCTTTTGTTCTGAACAAATCTCATACGCTTTTTCGAATGATTTAAAGTCTCCTCATAGTTTGTAGGATGTCCCAAATTCGATAAAAAAGTCATCATAGCTAGGCCAATATGGTTATCATAGCATACAATGGGCCCTGCTATTTTCTAGAGATATAGCTATATCAGCACGCAGTACTCAAACACATTCCGAGAAGTGTAACACAAGAAACAAGTAAAATATAGAGGGGTGTATCTTCCAAACAAAGGTACGAGATTTTTTTAAAGTGATAGGATTTTTGTAGCCTGCGTCACAGGATTTTTGCGGAGTTTTCACGGATTTTCTCGAAAGTGAAAGGATTTTTGTTAAGTTGTACCGGATTTTTACAGAGTGATAGACCCCTCGGATCTCAGAGCTGAGTTTCTCGTTAGCGGTGCCCTCTCAAAAAATACGTGCATTCATCGAAGCTGGAGGCAATAACATCAAAATATTCGAGGGGGCTGGAAACTAGATTAGTTCGCGCCCCAGTGGTTCGCGCCAATTTTCTTATTCTTTTTGAGATGAGTCTCGTATTGAGACCGAGTTCACACGATAAGCATTCTCACAACATGGCTTCCACGGAAGCCCGTAAAGGAACGAAAAGAAGCACAAGATTCGCAGAATATGATCAAGACCCAAAGGAAAAGAGGATCAAAAGAAATTTTATGAACAAAGCTTTGTTAACGGAGACATTCAAGAGTAGAGCTGCTGAATTTTATAGGTAAAGTTGGGGCTACAAGCATGAAAAAGCTGCTCTCTAGACCAGGCTACTTGAATTTTTGGGCCTCTTCTCTTTCCTGTCTCTTCTTGATAATGCTTAAACTTTGGACCTAAAACTGAGGTACGTTATTTTTCATCAACCCACTTTTTTGTTTACTTCGGACTTCCACTTCATTTCCTCGTTGACTAGCTTAGCTACAATAACTTCGATCACTGGCTGGCCAGTCTGCAGAGTATGGCTTGTGCACACCGGAGATATTTTCCTCCCAACACTTTTGCACACCAGGTAGATTTAGGTGTGGCAATGTAGATGGGAGTGGTCAGGGTGTGGTCCTATTGAATTACCATTGCCTATGAATTCAAGATAGACCAGATCCCGAGCGAGCAAATTTTAGAAATCAAGACACAGACATGACCAATAAACGGGGGACATTAAGGGAGGGGGTCTGGGGGCAAAGCCCTCAGGAAATTTTTGAGGACATGCCCTCTACTTTTGCTCTGAACACCTGTGCCAATCCCATGTTTGCTCGTTTTGTACTCCAAATTTTTGAATATTTCAAGCAGTAGAAATATTGGTCTACTTGCAAATAGATTTTGCAGACGAAAGTATTCATCAATTTGAGTCTCTAGAATATCATTGAAATGTGGAAATGTACAATAACTTTCCCAAATTTTAACCACAATGGTTTGGTGTACACCAGCACACAAGAAATTTGTGGTGATGCACACCTGCACACCGGCAATTTTGCTCTTGCACACCGGAGATCTCGTCGAAAAGTGCCATACTCTGCAGACTGGATCACTGGAACAGAAGGAATTGCACCCATTGATTATTTTACTGATCTTTTGCTGGTTGACTATTATAAACTATAGTATACTATTATAGTATACTATACTATACTATACTATACTATACTATACTATACTATACTATACTATACTATACTATACTATACTAATTACAGCACTAATTACTGTAAGTATATCGGCTTTGAGCCCAGTTTGCAGAGTATGGCACTTTTCGATGAGATCTCCGGTGTGCAAGAAGAAATTTCTTTTGTTCTCTATTGTCTATTTTGAATAGTCTATTTAATATCTCCGGTGTGCAAGTGCCATACTCTGCACACGAGCTTTGAGCCTTTAAACAGGTCCATGATAAAAAACTAGATTTTGCCATTGTTTTATACGAAAAATGAAATTAGTAACCTGGTAACTAGCCATTAGTACTTTTGCCCCCCCCCCCTCCCGGCCAAAAAACTATGGTAATAATCATTGGATTGTTGAGATGGTTTTTGCAATGAAACATGTTAATGAAACTCTATACATAAATACTTTCTTTGTAGATCTGGCAGAGCTTTGAAACAGGGTAAGATTTACATCCTTTTTAATCTGGATTTTTGAATTATCTGCAATGACTTTTAAATGATGAAACTGAATCAACCCAGTTCCAGACTCTTACCACAATTTCCTGTCAAGGGCTAAAGGCTCTGCTGTTTTGTTTGTTTGATTGTTTGATTATCTCACATAAACAATCTAGTAACCCAGATTGAAAAGTTTGCAGAATGCGCGGGGACCTCTCCTACATCCAAATTGCTTGCGTGGCTGCATTTGTATAACTAAACAATAGTTCTATTGTTTACTTTTGTTGTTCTACGAAAATTTCACGGCTGGAACCGCAGCTGAAATTTAAGGTTACGGTAAACGTTTGTGACACGAAATTTGGTTTTCGCTCCCTAGAAGCCGAACTATTGACGGAATCTACGTAAACTATACATCATTCGATGCACAAGAAAGTGGGGATTTCAACCATATCAAAATTGTTGGCAAATACTGTAAAATGATATTTTCCAGGCAAATTTATTGCTTGAAAGAGTGTACCACCTTCAAAAGCTATTTTGTACCCTTGCGTTTGAGGTAATAGAATCTGACTTACATCAAGAGGAAGTGCAGATCCTAAGCTTTTAAAGTGTGTCTGGAATTTTTCAAATTCCTTCTTCTTTTGAGACCATATGCTGTCAAAATTAGCAAATGATTTTTCTGCCCTCCCACAGTTGTATTTGGTTATAAAAGACGGACCAGGACACATACAAAAAATTTGGGACACACTTTGCAAGCTCCAAGCCTGTCCTGGCCATGTGCAAATTTTCGAGGCATTCAATTGGCTCAAAGGGTACAAAATAGCTTTTTCGTACCTGTACCTCATGGATTTGTGAGTCCTGAGAAAAAAGGATCTTCTGTTGGTAAAGTACACAAGGGGACCATATAAACCACACTAATCCGGATCAAGCCATTTGGGCTTAAAAATCAGTTAGAGTCCTCAAATAATTACCCGATAAATACAAGCATACAAGAACGCGCAATGCTATTTCACACAAACCACAAGGACTTAGGGATTATCGGCTTAACAGGTCAAGCATTTAGGTATGGATTTTGAAGACCACAAACAAAAAATTTGATTAAGAAATTGTGGAAGCCTTCGTTTACATGAAATTTCTTCCATTTTCAAAACTTCTGTTGGCTTCAAGCAAGGTATCGTTGTGTGCCTTGAAAGTTCGGCTAACAGAATATGAAAAAATCGAAAAATGGATATTTTCACCCAGAAAACGTTTACCGTAACCTTAACCCTATTACTAGCGGGGGGGGGCACAAAGTGCCCGCGGCACAGATTATTTGATGCGGTGTGGTCAGTTCGAAAGATACAGAGCTGAAACTTGGTCGCTTTTCCTTAAATTTAATATACCAATTAGAAATTTAAAAAATTTTTCAAAATGGTAGACACTGATCACGTGACCAACGTTTTTTCAACATGTGGTCAGCAATAGAATAAAAGAAGTGACTCTTACTTTTTCCAGAATGATCACAGATCATTGAGAATACTACCATTCGATAGATCTTGATGAGAGCTTTCAGGTGATATATAGTTTTATTCATTTTTGATGATGTCAGCAATTTTAAACTTAATGACATCATTAATGTTTATGACATTATATAAATAATAACAAATGTATTAGAAAAATTTTAATGACCAAAATTGGTTCTCTTTATTACTATACATTGTTTTAAGGCATTTCAGAGTATTTGCATTGGCAATTAGAGGTTTAAATTAACCAATGACAAACTGGTGTATATAAATGATGAGTAAATGATATAAATAATGAACTTGAATAGATATTATACCGCAGATTTTTACTTATTGATGCTTTGTGATACATTCTAGTCCATTTGAAAAGGTATAGTCAAATAGAAACTTAAATATTGTCAATATTGCCAACAGCAAGCAAATACTGCAATTTTCCTCAATTATGACGTCACTGTGACGTCATAGATGTAATCGAAAATAAAAAAAGTAGCCTATTGTGTAGATTTTGTTACTGTACACCATTGTACCAAGTTTCACTCTCATATCTGCAATATTGGCGACTTTACGGAGGGGGGCACTTTGTGCCCCCCCCGGTACTACAAGGGTCCAAAAAGCCTGGTATTAATAGGGTTAAAGTGCGTGGCAGAGAAATTGGCCATGCAAGGCAAACTTTTCAGTCTGCCCAGTAACAAAGATCTGTGGCAGAATCAAACTGGAATGCAGTCCCAACCCAGTCTAGAAAGTTGCCATAGATGGATACACCAAATATTCCATAATGATAATCACATTGCACCTGGCATGTTGAAAGAAATTTCTGAATAACAGAAAAGGTAGAAGAATAATCACATTTATGTATGACAATTATTTGTCATTTCTAGACTCTGGTGAAATTGAAATAATCCAAGACCCATTCCAATGCTGTGTAATTCCAAATTTCATTGATGATGAAGATTATCTGAAGGAGCTGAAGGCAGATTTGATGGCCCTTGATTTCAATGAAAAATCAAATGATCTGTACAAGTTCCAACAGGTAGGATTGAAACACCTTCCATTTCAAGTCTTTCTATATAGTTATTAACCAGGGCTCAAAAAATTTTCTTTGTCCTTTCTGTCCTTCCATTCTTTCTTTCTGCTTCTTTTCCGTTTTCCCGTCTTCCTTCCTAGGAAATTTGAGCATTTCAGCTACCTTCCTTGGCTACCACGCTACTTCGTTTTTTGAGCCCTGTTATTAACATACAATATGTTCATACAATACTGTCGGACATCTTATCTATTTCTACACAAGAATCTGAACCAGATCATATTTTTTACATATTTTAAAGAACTTTCAAATGTGCACAATAGTGATAGAAGCTTCAACACTACTAAATTATTCAGGATATTGCTTGATCCAGGCCATTTGTAGGAAAGCTAAAAGGTCTATAGATGTCACTATAATCATTTTCCTTTCAGCCTTCTCCTTCTTGATTTTTTTTAAAGATTTCGTTATACAGGTCTTCTTGTTACATATTTTACTGTATTGTAATGTTGGTAAAAATGTGATGTGCTGTGCTGTGATGTGATGTGATGTGATGTGATGTGATGTGATGTGATGTGATGTGATGTGATGTGATGTGATGTGATGTGATGTGATGTGATGTGATGTGATGTGATGTGATGTATCGTAATGTAATGTAATGCAATGTAATGTAATATAATGTAATGCAATTTCAGGTCAAATTGTTGGAAACAGATTTGCTTTGCTGTAGCAAGTATTAGTTACAAATTGAACACACTACAAATAAAGATTAGGTCCAATAAGCTATAGGTAAAACAAAACTGTAGGAGATTGTATTCAAAGTTTATTGATTCAGGTGGAGCGCTCTGATAGGTGAAATGATGGAGAGAAAGCTCCCTCCTTCAAAATACAGAGGGTTTCAGGACCCTGACTGTTTACAAGTGATTCTTTAAATCTAGATTTGGAAAGATTTAGAGAACTTTGAAGGTAATTTCTCAGACTTTTTACAGCAGTTTTCAATGTTAACATTGCCTCTTCATTATTTTACCATTCAGAGTGATGATTTGAAAACATCCCAAGCCGCATCCATTCAAACTATGAGGTTTGTGAGTTGAACATTTTTTGTTTATTGAATATTCTCTTCAAGTAGCTAATGCGGAATGAAAAAATATACGTATGCATGGCTCTGATGAAGGCTTTAAGCCAAAACACGAAAAAACAAAATGTTTCTCCTGTTGACGGTGTAGGATCTTAGATCTGAATGACTTCAGATTTCTCCATAATTTCATTGAGCTTGAATGGCTCAGTGGAATTATCGGAGAGTCTGTTGACACGAAGATCGCGGGTACGATTGCGGGCAGGAAAATATCTTTAATTCTCCAATTGTGGTAGCCCACTCATGATAAATATACTCTTCAAGTAGATTTATATACTGAATGGTTCTTAGTTTGTTTCTTCAGAAAGGTATGAAAACCAATGAATTGTGTCCAAAATGATATGTACTGAATTTTTTCCAAAATTCAAGCCCTAGGTGATATCATAGCTTTGTCAAGGAGAAAGAGTAAATTTAAATGTTGCTGGTGCAAGACAAAAATTTTAGCTTGATTGGGATATCTCATGATTGGTCAATTTACTTCAGAATTACATTAGGTAGCTTGTAGAAGGATGATTTACAAATATTCAAAGCCATTTTCAAAATATTGCAATATGTAGAATACCAATTGATCTTTTGCAGGAAGGCCTATTAAAAGCTATGCACCTTCAGTAATATAATCAAATTTTGGTCATTTTTGGATGTAATGAAACTCAATCAGTATAAACTATGTTTTGATAAAGTTTTAATGCATTTTCTCCAATTGCAGATCCATCTTATACTGTGATTTGTTATCATGGCTTCAGGATGTGACTGGATTATCATTGAATGAAACAATGGACATGTCATGTGCCAAATATTCCTATACTGGTAACTTTCCTCTTCCCTTCTGTATCTATTTGGTACACCACTTTTTACAGCTTCTTGGCTATAAATTTGTTGGTTATATATTTGTCCATGCTGTTTTTTCTTTCCTTGAACTCACTGTTATTGTATCATGATACACAAAGCCCATGAAGGCACCCATGTGGTATGTAATACTTAGGCTGTAAATCTCCATACTACCCTGAAATTTCGTACAGCTTGTTATTACATCATAAATGGACACTTCAAGAAAAGACTAACAGTTTAATTGTGACATTTGAAAAGTTAGCGATTGCTTGGATGGTATGAACTGCTGTATGGTAAATTCTTTATTAACCAAATAGACCTTTTAGCTATTCTGAAAAAGAACCTCAATCGAACGACGTTTGCTTACATTTTGAAGAATTTTCGAATGTGCACAATAGCGATAGAAGCCCTAACGCCACTCGATCGAACTTCGCGTATAAAAATGTATAAAAATATCGCTCGATCCAGACTCTTTTGTAGAATAGCTAAAAGGTCTATTGCTTGGACAGTACCAAAATTCAAGATGCCCTTGATATTTTACACAGCTGTACGAAAGACAGCGGATATTTCAAACTTCTGTACTGCCTTTGCTTTCAGTTGATGAAAATTGAGTATGAGCTATTACCAATATTCACATATATTTTTTTCTAATAGATACATTACTTTGTCATGATGATGAACTAGAAGGAAGGCGAATAGCATTTATATTCTATCTTGTTCCACCTTGGGAAGAAAAAGATGGAGGTAGGCTTGGATAATTCCAAACTTGAATGCACATTTTCAGTGACTGCAGTTATGTCAGATGTTTTAGTTCTTCTAATATGATAAATGTGCTGGTATGTTTGTCAATTTATCGTAATTTTTGATACTTCAACAATAGTCGCAGTGCTTCAACTATGAATATTTCATGGATTTAGTTCTCAAATGGAACAAGAACTTTTTATCGCCGCAATATTTCCCATTGTAAATATTAAAGACAGGAATTCCAGGTCCAAACCATAAACACTGCAGTGTATGTTGGCTCATGCTGGAGCAATGGTATTTAACGTCAAACAGACAGGTGATAAAACTATGACCTTATTATTTGGAAAATCTTATCTGTCATGAGACTTTTGTATGTACATTATTAAGCTTAAATTATTCCCTTAAGCTGTTGTTTTTTCTAGGTACGTTGGATCTGTTTGCTGTAGATGGTAAGTTTTTCCAGTTTGTTTTCTCTACATGATAAACGGTATTTGCCTTGAGTAAACACATGCTAGCCATAATTGTTTATGGCAATGACCACGTTATGCTGGAAGAGTTTCAACATATGGTTTCAAAATGCATTTCAGCTATATAAGCCAAGCTTAGTAATTGTAAGATAAAGTAATTGAATGACGAGCTTTAGTATTTTCCTTTATTAAATACATGCGAGCTAAAATAAAGGCAATGACCACTTAAAGCTGGAAGAGTCGCGAAATGCATTGTAACTATGCAAGCCAAAATTGTACGATAAAGTAATTGAAAGACGACCTTTTGTCCTGTAATTTCTCAGTTGTTCCCATTCATTCCAGTTATTGTGTCATTCAGAGATGGCGCCAGGGAAGAAATGCTGGGGGAACAAAGACTGTTAGAGTGCCGACAGCGAGCGAAGCGAGCAAAATTTTTACGGACCACACTTTTAAGATTGGCTTAAAATGTTACTACACTCTCTAAAAACATAACAAGCAAGTTACGGAAGTGCTGACAGTGCACAGAAATTTTCAAAAATTCAAATGCCGACGGGGGGCTCTATGAATTTGTAGGGGGCTCCTGCCCCCTCCCCAAAGCACCCCCGGTCGCACCATCCCTGGTGTCATTGTAGTAAATTGCTAGAAACACGAATCAGCAGAAATGTTTGTTGTTTCTTTGCACCTAAAATGTTTGGCTTGAGGAAAGTGCATTTTTTGTCAGTAGCTCATAGCTCAATCGTTACATTTTCCTTTAAGAGGATGGCCATCCAAGTGAAATAAAGAAGGTGCTAACACCGTGCTGGAATACACTTATTTTCTTTGAAGTTACGCCTATTTCCTTTCATCAGGTAAAGTTTTTCTTTTTACTACATAAGGTAGAATAAACACTACTTGCATATATTCTAAGGCCCCGTTTACACGGGATCAGATCCAAATGGAATCGGATCCATTTGGATCCGATCCACTTTTTGAGGGGCGTTTACACGGGATCGGATCCAGAACTGTTGGTGTTTACACGGGATCGGATCCAATTGGATGTTATGAACTTTTAGCAGCGCTTTAGTAAACCTTTTCTCTTATATTAACCAGATCCTTTGAAATCTTGCACTCTAATAGACTTTGTCTCATCTCTGACTCCCCTCTTTGAAATGTCAACAAAGGATTTTCAGTTTAATCGCGTCACTTCCTATCCGCACCAGTTTGGATCCGATCCCACCCGTTTACACGAGACCTTTTTGGGATCGGATCCAAACGGGATCACCTTCGAAAGTGATCCCGTTTGGGTACGGATAGCAGATCCAAATGGGTTCGGATCCGTTGAGTCCCGTGTAAACGCAAGGCCTATCCGTTACACTTTGGGTACGGATCCATTTGGATCCGATCTCGTGTAAACGGGGCCTAAGGCTGTTACGGGCAATCTGGTTGAGAATGTTGGAGTTGTTACTAGATATCCATATGAAGTTGAAGTAAGTTGGCATGGCGTATTTGCATAGTAAGTTTGCACAATACAGTTTGAGAAAAAATGCGCTAAGTTGTGAAGAAATCTTCCTGAAAGGTTCAGATTTGCGAAGGAAATAAAAGTCCTCATCAGTAGGCAAACGAGAGATTGAGGTTGAAGGTTATAGAAAGGAGATGCAACGACAGGAAAGAAAAAGAAGGAGTGGAAAGGAATTTCAGTGACATTGGAGAAACTTGGAGACATTGGAGAAAGGAAGGGAATGACTACTTCCACATCCACACCAGCAATTTAGGCAGGATATTTCGAGACACTGACGCAGCTTGTCAGGAACCCAGAATGATTTCCAGTACTGGTGCAGTTAAAAATGATCGTTAACTCAAATCTGTTTGTGAGCATTTCTTTAGCTCAAAGTAACTTCGTTTCTCTCTCTTAAAGGTTTCAGAAGTTTTGAATAAAGACAAATGCAGATTGTCGGTTAGTGGTTGGTTTCACGGAGAGACTGTGCCAAGGCCTTTAGTGAAACCAGAACTAAAGAAAACTCATCAAATCGCCAAAAAAGCTGAGGTGGGGTTGTTGTATTGTATTCTTTTGGTACGAAGGCCTCGTAAGAACCTTCTTGTACTCTTGTACTGTGTCCTTTTTGATAAGATTTTGTGATATGAAATTCCATTTCAATAATATTTCACCGTCATTTTCAGTATCATCTTCATGAGTTCCAGAGGATTTGAGAGCTTGCTTGTCTTTAAATTTACTTTGTTCATTTTATTCTAATTTTCTGTTTGATACTTTTTGCTTTGTGAACGAAGTGTTTTAATTCGTGTTGATTGAAATCGCAGGTGCACAAAAAATACTATCCACCTTTGACAGGCCATGCTTAATCATGCGCAAAGTCAATTTTGACGATGGATCTTTAGTCTTTAGTCAATATTTGATTTAAGTAAATATTAGAAGATTTTTTGAACATTTGATTGTTTTTTTAAGCAATTTAGGTTGCGTCAGGCCCATTTTTATGAAATCGCTTATAACGTGAGAAGGTGGCCAAAAAGATCGAAGAAATTGGGATCTGAATTTGGGATTCCGGCCACATATTAACTCAACAAGCTTCGAAATCAGCTTAGTGTACGATCTTCCATGGCTTGTTAAAAGTGGATGGTTTTCGGCCACCCCTGGTACAGATTATTTTCTGGCAACGTAGACATTTCACGTGTTGATAAGGTATGCTGTCGTATGCTATTTTCAGGATGAAATTCTTCTGAAGTGGATCAACCCAATGTATCTTAACAGTGAAATTGTCGAATCAATTCAAGATCAGCTTGAGGAAAATTCTGAAATTCAGTTAGATGAATTTCTGTTGGTAGGTGAAATATACTTTTGGTTTAATTTTACCTTTATTCTTCGAGATACGCGTCTCTAGAGAATCGTCGCTAGAGAATCCAAAAATTGATGAAACGCCTTCCTTCAGTAACCCAAGGCTGTCTTGAACTTTACAATAAGGGCTCTATTTGAATATTACACCACCAATATTTTTGATGAACCATTAATGAATGTGTATATCAATTGAAACATCTCTCTAAACAGCCAATTATGTACATTGTTTCGTTATTTAACTTGTCTTGCAAACTGTCTCAATTACTATTGAAAGCTTTATTAAGCCTTCGGAAAGTTTATTCAGTTCCGAAAACTCCAGAGGGGGGCTTATTCACAAAGTCAAATGACAGGGACCTATATGATAGCTTTTCAGTTCTTTTATCCCATATTTTGTGGATTAAACACACAATTTTACAAGTCAAACACACAACTGTGACACATTCTCCATCCCAAACACTATTGAAACTAGCATGCAAGCTTGTCTAGTGAAATGTATGGAAATCGTTGGTAATTTCTTGAATGTGATATATTTTGGGGGTCTTAAATAGAGAGAGGTGCTTATTCCCAATTTCGGCTTAGCGGGAAAGGGCTTATTAGAGAGGGAGGGCTTAATTGAGAGGGGAGCATTTCCGGTAGATGTTCCTTAAATCTGATTATCTTGCATGTATTCTCTTGAGTGTCTGAAATCTTTTGCCTATGGAAACCCACCGTGGAAAGTTATGAAATTTATATTTAGATAGATATCTAGCAAGGATATGAGAAACTTTAAGTTGTACTATTTTCTGCCAAAATCATCATGAAACTGCTGATAATTGTAGCACCGCTCAGCGAACTTTCACACGCGGGTCGCTTAATAATTTTCCTTTGCTTCTTCACGAGGAAGAAAAATATGATTCATTGGTTGAAGAGTTGAGGAGTTCGCAGATCAACTGGAAAACAAGGGGTCCTGCTAACAAAAGGTAAAACCATGATTTCCTTGCGAAGATCTTATCAAATTTTTTAAGGGCGGTATGATACAATGCTTTCTTTTTCCGTAGAAAGCTTCTTTGGCCCATGGTTCTTTGCTTTTTCCTTTTGGTTTCTTCTCCTTTAATAATTTTATACATGATGATGTGGTAAATGGAATGAAGAGTACGTAGCTGATGTTGAAAAGTAAAATGTTTATTATTGTTATCATTGCGATTTTACACAGCACTAAATACTGGAATAAAACACTATCAAGCTCTGTCTCAGAGCCTAAGATAGTGAGTGGTCCATCTAAGTGTCTTCCTTGCTTCTGTTCAGTCAATTCCTGGAGTGTCCAGCACTTTCCTGACTATTCTTGCAGATCCCAGTAAACATGTTTTCTGGATGGTTTCAAGTCCATTTCTGTAATCAAACTTTTCTAGGTCCTTCTGGAGTCTTTCTGTCACCGAGCCTAATGCACCAATTATAACAGCTAATATGATGACTTTCTTCACATCCCCTCTCCAGACTTTTAGAATTTCATATTTAAGATCTGTATAGGCATCAACTTTTTCCTTTTCCTTCTTCTGTATTCTCATATCAAATGGACACACAACGTCTATTAGATAACACTGCTTTTCTTTTTTGTCAAAAATAGTTATGTCAGGCCTGTTGTGCTCAATTTTCTGTTCCGTCTGGATACTGAAGTACCAAAGAATTTTCACTTCATCATTCTCAAGGACACTATTATCTTTACTAACAAAATGCTGGTAACTTTTTTCCCCACATTGAAATTTGTACTTCTTGGACAGGTGCCAGTGTATTGCTATTATTATTATTATCATTATCATTATTATTTATTAACACTTTATATTTACAATGTTGGTATATAAATGATATAAAATAGCTACACAAGTATAAAACAAATATTTACAAGCATAGGTAATAAAAGCCAACTTCAAATTACTAAAAACAGAATGGATAAAAATGAACCTTCGATTTTGGTCCATAATTTACTTCTCATTGAAGTATTTATTCTATTTCTGAACCAGCCCCTATTAGTTTTGAATCATGTTCTTTTGTTTCTTATTATGGATATGGATTACTGGGGAAAAACCAAAGCATTGTGACTTGTTTCTCCTCTACGAGTTTGTAAAGCTCAAATTGTTTGATCAGCAGTTTGCCTTAACTTTGTTCTTTTGTGGTCTGTTGTGTGTATTGAAAATTAACTTGAGTTGCGAGTGCCATCAATAATGAGGAAGCGGTGACTTTATGTCTTTTTCACCATGGATGATAAGACAGAGCAGAAACTGCGTAAAATGACGTCATCAAACAATCTGAGATAAGGAAATATTTGGATAGATAGGCTTTTTGAAACAATAAATCAAGAGTTTAATGCCCAAGGAACAAAATATCAAGTGTTGCCGAATTTTGGAATCTGTTGCAGGGAGCTAGGGGGACTCAAAGTTACGAGTTTTCACGCATGCGTGCGCAGTTTCTACTCTGTCAGATGGTAATTGTAAGTAAACATATTGTAATTTTTAAATCTTCATCGGAAAAAGAAGTCAATAATTTACCGTAAACGTCACCAATGAAAGCAGCAATGTCGAAAGCTGTTTTGGTCGTCTTCTTTCTTCATTCTTCACAAAGCAAGGATATGAATTTCGAATCTCAATGGTCGAAACTGAGCTTTATTGTTTTGGAGACGAGATCGCTTTTGCCGAGGAAACTAATGTGTCCCCCCGTGCAGTGGGTTAAAGCTCGTGCGCCCGTCAGAGCTTCAAATCCAAAACGCTACTGGGCATTAGCTTTAACCCACTGCAACGGGGACACATACGTTTCCTCAGACAAAGCATATCTCATCTCCCCAATAATTTGGTTGCAACAGACAGGGCAGAAACTGCATAAAATGACGTCATGGAGTCATCTGAGGCGAGGAATTGCTTGGATAGTGAAACGACGAATAAATAGTTTGAAGCACAAGGAAGAAAATATCAAGTGTTGCCTAAGACTGCGTTCACACGATGCCGGCACATTTTGAAAACGATGAAAAATGTGACGGTAGCAAAATTTGAGCTAGCGCTCACACGATGCCGGAACAATTTGAAAACGGTCGGAAATTTGCCGGTAAGAAGCTCGTTGCAAGACTTTGATGCCAATTAAGTGAACCTAAATCCTAAGAATCGTTCAGTCTCGTTCCAAAAGCGTCTGAAAATGTTCTATTTTCATCATTTTAAAGTGTTTACACGATGCCGTTTCCAAAATGTGCCGATTAGAGTTCCGTTTTCAAAATCTGCCGTTTTCAAAATCTGCCGGCAAAAAATGTGCCTTTTTCGTGTGAACAGGAGGCCTATCCGTCGAATTTTTCACCGTTTTCAAAATGTGCCGGCATCGTGTGAACGCAGTCTAATTTCGGGATCTGTTTCAGGGAGCTACGGGGCTCAAAGTTACGAGCTTTTTCGCTCATGCATGCGCAGTTTCTTCTCTGTCGTTGCTACATCAGTTTCAAAGATACCAATTGAAAGTATTTTAAATCTAATTATGCTTCTATTTCCTTCCAAAGGCGATACGAAACAGTTGAGGAAGAAGAAAACATTCCAGTGAATCTCAAATCTTTCATGGAACTTATGCATTCAGAACCGATGTTTAAACTACTAACAAAATTAACAGGCTTAAATTTTGCGGAACTTGATTCAAATAGTGATGATGAAAAAGCTGGACCATCTTCACAGACCATTGAAAGTGGTAATAAATCGAACCCAACATGTTGTAGTGAATTACGTCACTGGTCGCATGGGTGCTATACGCTGATACATGATAATGATCCAAGCTTGGCTGAATTTGCCTTGGATGCCATGTTCTTCCTTGATTGTGATGGTACGTAGCCTTTGAAAAGACCCATAAAATTTTTTGCACTTTAAAGGGAGTACAAAGACCAGCATGCTTTGCACAAAGTCAACGACTTGCTCTTCACAGCTTCCGGAATAACTGACAATACGAAAATCACAAAAACAAAAACAAACCATCGCAGAGGCTGCTGGCATGTTCATTTAGATCCGTTTTTACTCCTAAAAACGGAGCTATTTTTCCTCCCCGTTCACACTGCTCCGTTTTCAGATAAAAATGGATATCTTTCAACAAGTGTTCACACTTGTTCTCAAAAATGCACCTGATTGTCTTTTTTGAATCACAAGACTAGCAAGGCTTGTTGTTGTTAGCGTAATAGAATTCCTTGTTTTTGGTGTTACAGATATGCGTTTTTGTTCAGCTCCGTTTTCATTCAGCTCCGTTTTTGCCAGTGAATTCATTTAGCTCCGTTTTTGGGGTGGATTAATGTGAACGCAAAGCCAAAAACGGAGCTAAACATGCAACAACCGATTAGTGTGAACGGGGCCTAAGTAAGAACTTTGGGACACTTTTAAGGGTATAGCCTTGCAATTTTATCAAAAAATGATTGGCACCAAAATCACCAATTCTCAAAGGGTGTAGCTTTGGAATCGTACAAGAAATCGATTGGTCCGAAAATCATGAATTCTTCGAGCCTATATATAGCCTTGGAATTTACCAAATATCAGTTGGTCCAAGAATCACAAAGTTTCAAAGGGTATGGCCTACCAAAATTAGATTGGTTTAAAAATTACAAATTTTCAAAGGACATAACCTTGGAATTTTACCAAAAGTCAATTACCGTAAACGCTCCATTAAGCCCCGGGGGGACTTATTTAATTTGGACGCTCCAGAGGGGAGCTTAATAGAGAGTGTGGCTTATTAGAGAGGGGAGCTTATTCACAAAATCAAATGACAAGGACATATTTGGAAGCTTTTCAGTTGTTTCACCCCATATTTTGCAGCATCAGCATTCAATTGTACGGGTAAGATAGATAAATTTGACACAGTTTTTCTCCTAAACCATATCAAAATTGAAATGCAAGCTTGTTTAGCTAAATAAGTGGACATTACTTGGTAAATTCTGGAATTTGATGTAAGTGAAGAGGGGCTTAATTTTAAAATTTTGGCCCAGAGGGCAGTGGCTTATTAGAGAGGGGGTCTTACTAGAGAGGGGGCTTGATAGAAATAGAGAGGGGGGCTTAATAGAGCTTTTATGGTAGGTCAAAAGTCAGAAATTTCAAAGCGTTTTAACCTTGAAATTTCATTAAAATTCTAATGGTCCAAAAATTACAAATTTTCGAATGGCCTTTGAATTTTACCAAAAATCGATCAGTGCTAATCAGAAATTTAAAAAGGAATAGCCATGGAATGTTACCAAAAATCAATTGATCCAAAAATGAAAAATTTTCAAAGGGTATAACCTTGGAATTTTAGCAAGATTCGATTGGTTGGAAGGTATAGCCCTAGAATTTTACCAAAAATAGATTGGTTCAGAAAAAAATACAAATTTTCAAGGCTTTTTGAAGTTGAAGCAAAGATCTACTGGTTCAAAAATCAGAAACTTTTTAAGGGTGCAGTCTTTCAATGTTGCCAAAACTCGCTTGGTCCAAAAATAAAAATTTCGAAGGTTCTAATCTTCGAATTTTGCCTGATTTTTATCGGTCGAAAAATCATGAATTAGCAAAGGGTATTGGCTTGGAATTTTATCAAAAGTCGATTGGTGCAGAAATCACGAATTTGGAAAGTGCCTTGGAAAGGTATCAATGGGTCCAAAATTACACGATTCAGATACCCCCTGCGTCGAGAAGTTTATTGGTAAGAAATTTCAGATTTTCAATGGGCTAACTGGGGCCTTGAAAAAAGGCCAAAAGTCCCCGGATAGACTAATCATTAATTCTGAAGAAGAAACAATACTTGAAAAGTGGTGGTACTTCCAAGGGAATCGTAGTTATGTAGCTGTTAGTTCTAAAACAGATATGTAATGATAAAACCAAAAATGGGATTTTTTTGGAAAAAGTCATGGAAGAGTTGGTCTCCCTATAGTATTCCCTTGGGAACTGATGGTATTCCCATGGGCAATAGATGTATTCCCAAGGGAATTGCAGGTTTCTAGCGTCCGTGCAAAAAGGACTCTCAAAAACAGCACATTGCAATAAAGCAGTTACCTCATCATCATACTACCACACAAAGGTTCTATATAAACAAGCATTCGTTCATTTAGTCTTTCATACAGTATTCCCTTGGGAATTTCCAGTTTTCCCTAGGGAATTCAAGGTAATCCCAAGGGAATTGCAGATTTCTTTCGGAATTTCATTCGGGCAAAAAAGAGGGACTCTCAAAAACACAAATTGCAATAAAGCAGATATCTCATCATCATAATATCAACAGACTTTCTATAAAGACAAACATTCCATCATTTGCCAGAAAAACCATTATGTTGCCAAAATACTAATTATATGGCTTTGCAATTTGGCCACTCATCGATTCCTCAATAGATAAATCACAAATGTTCCAAGCCTATAGTTTTGGGAAAAGGCGAAATAACGATGGATCTAGTAATCATCATTTTTTATTTTTGGCCGGCCTTTTTCATGGTCTATATGCTTCGAAAATTTGTGATTTCTGGAGCCATCGATTTTCAGGCCTTTTCATAGGCTGGGTTCGAAGAATTCAGAAATCACAAATTTTCGAAGCCTATAACCTATGAAAAGGGCTGAAAATCGATGGGTCCAAGAATCACAAATTTTCAAAGACCATAGACCATGAAAAAGGCCAAAAATAGATGTGTCCACAAAGAACAAATTTTCGAAGCCTATAGCCCATGAAACAGGCCAAAAATCGATGGGTCCAGAAATTACAAACTTTCAAAGCCTATAGCCTTCGAGGAAGTCTGAAAATCGATAGATCTAGAAATCACAAATTTTCAATACCTATAGTCCTTGATAAAGGCCAAAAATCGATGGGTCCACAAATCACAAATTTTCGAAGCCTATAGCCTGTGAAAAGGGCTGAAAATCGATGGGTTCAGAAATGACAAACTTTCAAAGCCTGTAGACCATGGAAAAAGGCAAAAAATAAATGGATCCACACATGACAAGTTTGCTATTCCTATAACCTATGAAAAGGGCTGAAAATCGATGGGTCCAAAAATCACAAATTTTCACAAAGACCATAGACCATGAAAAAGGCCAAAATAGATGGCTTCACAAATCACACATTTTCAAAGCCTATAAACCATGAAAAAGGCCAAATATCGATGGGTCCACAAATAACAAATTTTCGAAGCCTATAGCCTATGAAAAGAGCTGAAAATCGATGGGTCCAGAAATTACAAACTTTCAAAGCCTATAGCCTTCGATAAAGTCTGAAAATTGATGGATCTAGAAATCACAAATTTTCAATACCTATAGTCCATGAAAAAGGCAAAAAATCGATGGGTCCCCAGATCACAAATTTTCAAAGCCCATTGACCATGAAAAAATCGATGGGTCCACAAATAACAAATTTTCGAAGCCTATAGCCTTCGAAAAAGTCACAAAATCGATGGGTCCAGAAATCACAAACTTTCAAAGCCTATAGCCTTCGAAAAAGTCACAAAATCGATGGGTCCAGAAATCACAAACTTTCAAAGCCTATAGCCTTCGAAAAAGTCACAAAATCGATGGGTTCAGAAATCACAAATTTTCAAAGGTTATAGACCATGAAAAAGGCCAAAAATCGATGGGTCCAAAAATCACATTTTCGAAGCCTATAGCCCATGAAACAGGCCAAAACTCGATGGGCCTATAAATCACAAATTTTCAAAGGCCATAGACCATGAAAAGGGTCAAAAATCGATGGATCCACTGATCACAAATTTTCGAAGCCTATAGCCTATGAAAGTCTGAAAATCGATTGGTTCAGGAATAACAAATTTTTAAAGCCTATAGACCATGGAAAAGGCCAAAAATCGATGGGTCCACAAATAACAAATTTTCGAAGCCTATAGCCTATGAAAAATTCTGAAAATCGATGGGTATAGAAATCACAATTTTTCGAAACCTATAACCACTGAAAAGGGCTGAAAATCGATGCGTTCAGAAATCCGAAATTTTCAAAGAAATGAAAAAGGCTAAAAATTGGTGGGTCCAGATATCACAAATTTCAAACAGCATAGCCTGGGAAAAAGTCAGGAAACTGATGGGTTCAGGAATCACAAATTTCAAAGCCTATAGTTTTGGAAAACGCCTGAAAATTAATGGGCCAAGAAACTCATCACTTTGCCTTTCTATTAGATTAAATATTTTATTGTAAACTTCTACTGACCGTTTTTGAAAATCTGAAGGAAAATGCTTTTTAAAATGGCTCAGTTGCTTAATGTGGCTTAATCCGTCCAATGACAGACACGTACGAAATGGAGGAATAAAATTGTCGGCGTTTAAATTTCAGGTTGGGATTCTTCAGCAGGAGGTTTCACTTCATATATAGCGAGTGGGGAAGATGAAGAGGTAAGTGAACAACGAACCATGAGAATTTTCACGAAACTTGCATCAAATGTCCGACTATTTAGTTTTCAATCCAATGAAAATTTTGAGATGACGCATTGAATTTCTCAAAGAGTACGCATGCTGTAACTATCATAGACATCTAGTTGCAATGTTAAACTTCAAAGTTTCTTTTTGCATTTTACATCAATGCCCAACGTTTTTTTCCAGTGCTAACAGTTTGACCTACAGCGGAATGATAGATGACGGAATCATGGTTTGAAATAACTTATCATTAGGTTTCTTGTTAAGAAACAAATTTGCACTGTTGCCCAAGAACTGTTTCAAGGCTTGTATCACTCAAAACTAGATTTACGGGGCGCCGAATCCTCAACTAGAGTTCAAATTCACATTTCAGAGTTCCCTCCTCATCATGGTCAACGTTTCTGTTTCTCTAACAGCAGAATCGTTTTTAGTTTAACAACCAGCAATGCATTGTGGCCTGATGGCTAACTCGTTAAGAAAGTAGCATTCCTAGAGGAGTTATTGTCGGACAATTGTTTCGTCGCTTATGATGTTTTTATTCGTTTTCAGCTACTTACTGTTTGCCCAACTTCAAATTGCCTAGCTTTGGTTTATCGTGACAAGGAGACTGTGCGATTTGTCAAGCATATAAATGCCTCATGTAAAGATGTTGTGAACATGGACAGTAATACCCAAGAACCCTCAGGATTTTATGATATATCTTTTGTTTATTACGAATGATACTTCTTTTTTAGTCGTAGAATTCAGACTTTTATATTACGCATCTTTCAGAGCGTGGATCTCTTTTTTGCTCGTTCAGAATGTATGGCCATGGGCCTGTGGGAAGGGGAGGGCACTTTACCCGTAAAATGGGAGTGTGCCTCTGGATTCTTACATTTAAGGAATTCTTACCCTGTGCGGGAACAATTTGTTTCAATAAGGTACCCAATCTGAAGCAACTTGGCAAAGAAACTATAAAAAGTTACACTTCCCCTGTCAAAGTCTTGCATGAGAGCATTAATAGTGAAACGAGGAACCCGTTTTTGGGAAAAAAATATTAGATTGCATTTTAGTGAAAACGATGCCATATTTGGGAGCAAAATGGTTAAAACTGGTATTTACCCTGTTCAACAGCACATACCCGAGACAAAAATTAGTGCAGGCTTGCCTATTTTTGGAAAGATCAGGTATTTTTCAGAGAGATTACTTTCTACCAATAAGTAAAGATTACAGGCTCACGATTTTCGTCATCCATGGATCCAAGTTACTTATTGGGTAATGAAGCCCAAACAAGAACCTATGTAATAAGTCGAGTTCTCTGCAAAATCTGAATTGCATTCTTCGACATCATTAAAATCTTTAATTTTTGAAGTCAAGTACCTTGTTGTTATCTTCAAAACCTGCCTATTTTACAATTCGGCTCCTGATATCTACTGTGACTTGATATCAACAATCTAAATATCAGGTCACAGGTCTAAACCTTTGGGACACATGCGGGACAAAGGAAGCAACAGTATTTGCTCACCGAAAATAACCATTGTCATACTAAACAACAGACTGTCAAACTATCTCTCCATGGCTTCTACTCTTGTCTTCAACTCTGTGACAATTCGCTTCATTCTTGACGGATCATTGAAAAAGTTTGTAAACAATGTTCTTTCCAGTGCTTTCAATGAATCTGAGGCCAACAGCTACGAAAGGAAGAAAAATTCTTCAACTCTCTCGTAGAACAACGCTGGAAACTGATACCACGTTACATTATACCGGGTGAGCCAGAAAATCTTTAAAACTTCATAGCACCAAGATTACTTTACAGATTTGAATGATTCAAATTCCAGATAAAAGCTGAAAGATCAAATAATTTTTGTGATTTTCTCGTTGTCTCATCAGCACTAGAAGTATCGGTAAACTGAACTTTATAAAAAAATCATGATTGCAAAATGACCGAAAAAGGGCCTAAAATATTGATCGAATTGTAAAGACTCTCTTTACACAGAATAATGCGCAACTGGCGTTTCACCTCTCTCAAGAGTTAATAAGACATCAATGTTCAAACCAATACTATAGACTTTCAGTCCCATGGCAATAACGGATCTCCCTCACCCCTGAGAAATTGCATTTTCTTTGTTGTCCCGCATGAGGAGTCCATTATGACTTGATCGATGTTTTAGGCCCTTTTTCAGTCATCTTGCAACCATGAAATTTTTTCAGGTTAAATTTGCCGCTATTTCTGGTACTCATGAGACAGGGAGAAAAATCACAAAAAGACTTTGATCTTTCAGCTTTTGAATAGAATTTAAATCATTCAAATATGTGAAGTACTTTTGACGCTATGAATTTTCAAAAGTGGAAACTTTTTGCTGGCTCGCCCGGTAGTCCAAACTAGAGGCCGGGGGGGGGGGGGGGAGGGGTGGGTCAAGAAGAAGCGACGGTCGTGGAAAATTTCCCGAAGCCTATTCTTCAGGGTTTCTGAGTAACAAATAATGGATCTCGTTCGGTCCAGAAGGAGCTCCTTGAAGTATTAAATCTGTACAAAGTCGCTGATTTGTGTATCGCATGAGTCAAAACCAGTGTCGGTGTTAGAAAATCACGAAAATTCGGAACAGTTATTGCCCTATGGACGGTTTCAAAAAGCAAAACTTTGAATTTTCAATTGCTGTCTGGTTTTGCAACATATTACGAAATCGTAAAGAGCTGCAAGCAGATCGATCTTCTTTCGTTAATTCAAATTCTCTAAAATGCTTGATTATGCCAAAAATTAATCTCGTGATCAATTACGAATCCAACGTCCATGTGGATTTGTAGAATTAAGAATCCTGGGCCAAATTTTCGATATTTTCTACAGCCGTGGCTCAAAATCTTGGTTTTTAAGCTTTACCTTCGAAGTTTTTGGCTAATTTGGTGTAATTGTTAGCAGTATTAGAAGCAATTTGGCATTTGATATTACTAAAAAGAGGCACTTTTTAAAGTATGTAACAAAATCAGAGTTTGCAAGTTTTGCAGATTCTTCGATCGTCGAACATTTTTTCTGATATATATCAGTAAATATTCCGATACTCAAATTCTAGAAAACAACGGTAAGGTAAAACAGTGATTAACAAACCTTTTTCTTTTTATCGATTTCTGATATTGCACTTTTCACAGATTTTTCAACTGTAGCCAATACGTCGTCGATCTTTGATACTTTTTCTGACATTTCCTGAGGAGAATTAAAATAAGGTTATAAAGCTAATGAAATGAAACAAGGGAATTTAAAAGTCTTTTGAAAAACTAGAAGTTGAAAGCCCATGCCAAACAACAAGACATTGTTTGCCAGACAGTCAAGGTTTGCTTGCTACGGACATAGTAGAAACTGCGCACGCATGCGTGAAAACTCGCAACTTTGAGCCCCCTTGGCTCCCAGCAACAGATCCCAAAATTAGGCAACACTTGATACTTTCTTCCTAGGGCCTTGAAGTCTTGATTTATCATTTCAAAAAGCTTATCTGGCAAAACACTTTCTTATCTCAGAGTGGTCGATGATGGCAGTTTCTGCTCTGTCCTTGCCAAGCAATATTTTCTCCTTTAGCCACATCGCAAAACAGTGCTTTGCAAACATGATAAGCTGAACTTGTCCGGCAAGTTTCTGAAACAGTCCAAAAAACGTATGACGTTTGTTACAGACAAAGAATGTCTGTGGCTCAGCCATACATATACGGATAAAAGATTTACTTGATTGGCCAGCAGTTTTCAAATGTTTACAAAACAATGTATCCTCATTTTGCTAGGAGTTAATAGTGTGTTTGTGTTGTAAGATTAACAGGAAAACCTAATGTAGATCGTCGTTTTCCAGGGGGTATCATAATCAGTGATTCAATAAGCAATAGATAAATGCAATGTCCATAACCTTTCAAATCAATCAAAAACTCTGAAAGCTTTACCCCGTGAAAAATTCGCAGTTCTCAATGAATAATGTTGGGCTATATGGCCCTTCCGGGGGTGAAAGGGTTAAAATCTATGAGCATCATTGTATGCTTTGTGTGTACTAATGTTCTCAAATAGATCCACTCTCATCTCTCTATGCGTAAATCTATGAACAGAATTTTTGACAGAATGGCTAGCCTTGCTTATTGGTTTTAGGTTGCCCATATTTTGCAAAAAGATAGCAAAGCATTGTTTCCCCTCGAGATCATGTAATGAATTATCTTAGTTAAGCTATGCCTTACTTCAATAAACCTTTTTGCTATTCTAAAACCGAGGCTGGATGGAATGGAAATGGTTATAAATTTTTCCATCATCATTGCACAAATTCAAAACATCTTGAAATGCAAAAAAATTTCGCTCGATTCGGATTCTTTTTAGTATAGCTAAAAGAAGTTCATTGGGAGTTTTTCCTTTTGCCGATAAAATAGACCTTTTTACTTGTTAGATAAAGAGTTTTGTATCGAGCATCCAAGTCTGGTAAAGTTTGAGAAGGGAAACGAAACTCAACCGCCGTTCTCATTGCTAGCTGTGGTATAGTTGCTTCAGTTCTCAGAACACTTTTCAGAGCGCTCATCAACGGCAATTTTATTCTCACTCTTAATGAGTCACAAATACCACAGTATTTACACCGGCAAGTTTTATTTATCAAAGCACTGACGTACCTCTCCAAAGACGTCGCTCTGCGACTCTCTTTCAACGCCAAGAATCATAGATGTGCAGTCGTTAAGTTCTCTTCTCCTGAGAAAAATTTAGTTATCATTTCATCTATAATTTGACAAAAAAATACATTTCTAATTTGTAGGGAATGTTTTGACTGATCAATGATCATCATTGATCATACAACGGGTGAGCCAGAAAAAAGTTCCACTTTTGAAAATTCATAGCACCATAAGAGTAATTCGCAGATTTTAATGATTCAAAGTATAGTTAGAAGCCGAAAGATCGAAAAAATTTCATGGTTGGAAAATGACTGAAAAAGGGCCTAAATCAGCGACCAAATCGTAATGATCTTCCTCGCACAGAACAACACGAAATGGGCGTTTCACCTGCCTCAAGAGTTATAAGACAAATTTTTTCAAACAGATGCTTAAGATTTTCAATCCTATGGCAATAAATGTGCAGAGGATATCTCTCACCAATAAGAAATAGAATTTTCTTTATCGTTTTGAGCGATGAGTCCTTTATATGATTTGATCAACGTTTTGGACCCTTTTTCAGTCATTTTGCTACCGTGAAATTTTTTAAGTTGAATTTACCTACATTCTCAGTGCTCGAAAGACAGCGAGAACAATACCAAGAATACTTTGATCTTTCGGCTTTGAACTAGAAATTGAATTTTCAAAAGTGGGAACTTCTTTCTATCTCAGCCGGTATTAATGAAAGTATCTGAATTAACACAAAATAAAACGAAAATAAAGGAAAAAAGAGGCAATTTTATCATGAGCTTTACCAATTTTACAGAGCCTCCTTTGAAATCTTTTGCAAGCTTTCTTGAGCTCTTAGCAGCAGTTATTTGATAGTAACGGAAATGGGAATTGCCCTGTATTAGCATTTCTAGGGATTTTTGTCTAAATTATCGGTTGATTTAGATCACGAAACCCCCGAAAGAGCATTACAAGCGACTAGACTGATGATGATGGGTCCCTGTATCCATGCGGTAAACCTTGCTCAACAGGGACTCATATTGAAACAGTAAAGAACCTGGCCCTATCTCCTGCATTCGATCGATCGAATCAGGATCGAACAATAGAGGATTACGCTAAAGATTGCAGCGAGGAATTTTCTACCGAGATGCATTGCGTTAGAATTACATATCTTTAACTGCGTTATAGGAATTCGATTAAAGAACGCAATGAATCTCGGTAAAAAATCCCTCGCCGCCATCTTTAGCGGAATCGTCTATTGTCGTAGCTCTGTTCAACGGTCACTCCTCGGAAAGAAAATGTGACAAACACCACGTTAAGATCACGTTTCATCAAAGACATTTGGCATAGATCTGAAGAAGGAAGTTCACTTTACCTCGTGAGTGCAAAATAAGTCTTTCAACGTTATATTTTCCATGTTTGTAAGACCAAAACAAACCAGAGAAATCTTTAACTACCTGCCGCAGCAACTTCGTTCAAAATCTAGCCAACGGCATCAACCGAATCGAAATTTCGAAAGTACTGTTCTTTGCTAAATCTCGCAATCTGATTGGTACTTTAGAAATTGCAAAGTTTGGGCCTAAATAGGGCCAGGTTTTTAAGAGTAATATTATGAGTCTCTGTTGACTGAAGTGCCATCATCAAGTCAAACAGCACAGGGAAGCAAGAGACTCATAGTCATGAGTCTAACAAGCGATCACAAACGATCTGATATCTAGTTTCACGTTTAAACTGGTTGAGTATAAATACTTCTACCGGGTGACCCAAAAAAAACTTCACGAGCTAGATCGCACATATTTCCTTGAAAGCAAATTTAATGAAGAAAAACAGGGTATCAGCATGTAGCTAAAAGTCTCCGCTATCTTTTGAGATGTTGCTGGGTCAGTTTAAGATATGCGTACTGTCCGTAAAAACAATTTCAAAAATATGGAAATTCATTCATTTCTCGGACCATTCCCTCGCTTTCCAGTCCATTTTTTGGAAAGTGCGAAGAAACCTGAATTCCAAATTTGCTTTGGAGCATGAAATTCGGATGAAGAACCAGGCAGGTCGGAACAAATTTCCTATTGGGGGGCTAAAAGGAGGTGCGAGCGAAGGGAGAAAAATGGGGGTCCGGGGGCTTGGCCCCGGGAAAATTTTTCATGACCACGCCCTTTAGATCGCTGGAAAACGCCCCATTTTTGGAAAATGTGCCATTGACGGAAGCAAAGGATCACGACTAATAAGAGTCTTTTCCTGAAAATGTTGAAATTTTCGACTTGTATGACATCAAAAGATATTGCATTTTTGATAGATTCTGTTAGATTCCTCCAATACATACAAGTTTGAGTCTTCATTGCTACGATCTTGGCTTTACACCCTTTTTCACTTTCAAAATCAACGAACTTCAGCAAATTAGCCCCCCCCCCCCCGCTTCCGATGGGCCTGAAGAACAGAGGTCAATCATGTAGCAAAAAAAAAATTTCCCCAGACGACTTCTAATCCATCGCTATGTCGAGTTTTCACACAATGTTGACTTGAAAATGACAGCGATTATTTCACCCGAAATGAGCAATCCTGGATTCGAAATTTTCTTTGAATTTGGCTTTTTGGATGGTAATAATTGCTTAAAACGACCATGCAGCATCTCAGAAGATAGCCAAGCCTTTCAACTAAACTGTGATAGAAAGCATTTGGCAATAGCTGTTAATTGCAAGGAGCCAGCTATGATCTAGCTCGTGAAGTTTTTTTGGGTCACCCGGTATAACTTCTTTACCGTTTCTGATGGTTACCATGCTATTAAGCAGAACTATGCTAAAGTGCTGAACGCACGCAAACAACTGGAATGCAAACTTACACATTATCAAGTAGCGCAACATCATTGCATTCATCTGATCCAGAAACATGCTCATGCTTTCTCACACTAATCATGAAATCATCAAAATTTTGTTTCAACATGCCACAAGTGACAAAGTGTCTCTTTGAACCTTCGTTTTCATCTTTATCTAAAATGAAAGAAGATTTTAACGAAAGTGTTTTCAGCAACAATTTGTAGTAATTAATACAAACAGTTATAAAAACTGTTAAATCTCGTCGATTAGTTTACAAATGGAGAGACTTCCTCCTTCAATAACTCCCTGCATACTGTTATCTGCTCTCATTTCTTCTTCATCGTTTAGTTTTAGCTTAACTACATCTTATGTCACTTCTAGTTGTACAAGGTGTTGTGGCGCAGTGGTATAATCCTCTGACTTTGAAGCCAGAACAGTCAGGTGGAGTGGGTTCAATACCCGGTAGGACACCACCACTTGAGCGTAATGACCAGGGGTAGCGGACTCGATTAGATCTGCTCTATTTCTGCGATCCCAGCGCTTCACCTGCACCTTCATAGTTTTTAGTCGAGATGTTCGCGTTTGAGGATAAAAGTATGAACTAAAGCTGAATTGAACTCTTGCAACTGGAATGCAGCAAGCCAAAATTCTGCTACTCTTTGTGACAAGCTGCGATTTAATGGAAAGCAGGCCAGGCACACACATGCTTAGAGAAACCCGTTTGGAAGCAACTTGTCTCATGGAGGCCACTGCAGAAGCTATAGTATTAAGTTCCAGGAGAACTAAGAAATTAAAAAAAAAAAACAAATCAGATTCTTGTTTTAATACGGTTTCATTGCACTCCTATCGGTGAGTAACTCCCAACAATCAGTAGTTTGATGCTCCCTTCCTCACCTTGTTGGCTTATTTCCTATATTTATTGAGTTTTTTCCTTTTTGAGTTGTACTTTTGGTATTTTCTCCGGAAACTGAAACCTTCCTGGAAAATTTCTTTGCGTCTTCGCGTATGTTTTCCAGAGCTGAGATGAAACTTCACCGTATTAAGTTATTAGCCAAACACTAAACATACGATAAGAATGAGAAGTAACTACTTACCAAAAGTCTTGAAAAGATTTTGCATGAAGAAGTCACGTGAGTCAATGGTTTCCCTTGCAGGTTTTTCCTCTGTGTGCGGCAGCATAAGAGACTATTATCATGTTAAAGAAGATTCTGATGATACTGAATTAGCTACACGCTTTTCCACACATGACTACGGTTAATAAGAACCTGCATTTACAATGGCCAAAACTTAGTAAGAAATCTGGCATTACACGTTAGTACAACAACATGACATAAAAAAGCTAAATACTAACATGCAGGGCTTTAAGGGGGCTGGGCCTCGTAATGGTAAACAAATGTATCTTTAAAATCTATCTTGTTGCCCATACGTGACCACTATGTTCTGCACAGATTTTGGTGGATGGGGTGAATCCAAAATAAGGTTACTTCCAAAAATCCACCAAAATCCCTGCAAATCGTACAACATATGAGTGTTTCGTTTGCTTCCCTACAAAATTCAAGACTCTGTCTTCACAATAGCTTCTTCATTTTGAGAAAATTCATGGAAAATCTGTGTGCTATGATCGATCAAAAATACCGCCAAAGTTTCGTTTCGAAAGTTTGTTTACATTACGTGACCTAGCCCCTTGAAGTGTCACGCTTGCCACTTCAAAAGATTTTTTCGTGTTGCAATAAGGCCCGGGTTAAACGTCGCACTTCTCATGTGCCGAACCTAATTGCTGAATTAAGTACATGAGAAGCATGACGTTTAACTTGATCTGGTTCGACAGATTCAATTTGGCACGGCAAGCTGCATTTGGCGCGACTTGTTTTCGTCGAACTTCACGGCAGAAGCGCGACTTTAAGTTAAACATCGAGCTTTTCATGTGCCGAACCAAAAGCATAAATCATCTTCAATTGACTGTTGCTCCAAAACGAGGCCAAGCATGCACACAAGAGACAAAAAGAGCGCCAAACTCAGATCTCAACTGATTTTGATTAAGCACGGCACAACTGGGCTCGACGTTTAACTCAATGTCGTGCTTTTGCCGTGCCAACGTCGAACTTAATTATATTAGGTTCGGCACATGGGAAGTGCGACGTTTAACCCGGGACTAAGTTGTGGGTCAAATTAGTTAGTGCCTGGACTACGTTCTTAATAAAGTTGTTTTAAGTACCAAGAATTATGTCTGCAAAATTTTTAGAAATTTGATTGTTATTTTGTCTAAAAAGTAAGAAACCAAACATCTTATACCAAAGCATCTTAAACAAAGAAGTCTTGTAGTAGTACAGACTCATTCAAGTTGCTACTTAGCTTACTTCTATGACACGCGAAAATCATGAAAACCTCAACATCCTAGTTGATCACTGATAAACCAGGATTATCATTTTCAAAGTGATAACCTTCGTTGATCAAAGGGACCTTCAATCATTTGATAATGAGAACAAGGAATGAGTGGATAACAAATTGATTAGTGCATAAATCTTTATTCTCTCATATTATTATTTGTGTTGATATCTTTATCTCTCATGAACATAAATCAAAGGATACAAGCCTCTTTTCCAGGGCATTCTGATCACGTGCTAAAATGCTCTTGGCTGTTGACAATAAATTATACGTATCTCGATGGCAGTTTGCTTCCACTTCATAAAGCATTGACAGGAGTTCGTAACGAGAGTTTTGTAGAAGCAGCTGATCAATCACCTATGATGCAAAGCATTGTCAACTTCAGAAATCGAATTTATTTTTACAATTTATTACCTGACTGGAGTTTCAAAAACGAGGCAATGCAGAATCCCGTCACTCCTATTGGGTAATCACACATTTCCCGCGGGTTTCCCGTGGCCTTGTATATTACGATACAAGGACGCGTTTTTGCCGCCGCAGCAATTGCTTTAGGCTTGTGAGATTTACAGTAAACTCAAACGACAATGACTGTAACAAAATATGTTTGATGAAATGATGCGAGTCAAGATTAGAAGCTATCAGGTAATAAAACTCAAACTAACCGGTTTTGTCGTTGTACACGAAAATATAAATCACTCGGTCTTAATGCATAGACCTCGCAAGCTCGGTCTGTACTTTTAAGACCTCGGGCTTTACATTTTCCTCTACAACACAAAACTGGTTAGTATGCGCATAGCCTAACAAATCATAGACCAGAATCGAACATGGAGTCTCGTTCCTTTTCAACCCCAAACCACCATTGTCCTAATTTCTGCGTCTTACAGGTGAAAGATTTTTCCATACAAAATTTTCACATCTAGTTGCCTTCGACAGAGATTAATATTTCAGTTTTGAAAATATTGGTCACGTACATTTTTATTTCCACTGCCTACGAAACATTTAACTTTGTTTTGATTTACCTGATACTTCAATAACCTTTTATTAAAGTCTTACAAGAAGAAGTGTGCAGGATGAGTCAAAATAAAGTTTACGCGTTTGGTGGACTATGGAATAAAAAGTATGTGACCGATATTCAAGACTGAAATGCTAATCCATTAGTCAAAGGCTAACTTAGATGTGAAAGTTTTGTTTCGTAAAATTACTCATCATTTCGACACAGCAGTAAGTAAAATGCTGGTCAGGAGCATTTGTTAGAACAAGGATTCCACATATCATTCTGGTCCATAACTCACTTGCTATTGAAATTAAACTTCTATTTTTGAAACTGACAAATGTGAACTTCAATGGCACATAAATTATGGACCACAATGGAACATGGAATTTTCGATTCCCGTAAAAACTCCTTACAGACACTTTCCTAAGTTGTTGAGTCTTAAAGATGAGTGATCTTATCAAACAAAATTTTCTCAACTAAGTTATATACCATTTGACTGATAGATTAACATTTGAGTTTTGAATATCGGTCACATACTTTTTATTCCAAAGCCCGCCAAACGCATAAACATTTTTTTAACTCACTCGGTATATCACAGCAGAAACTGACAAGATTCTTTCGTGGGAACCGGCTTTATCTGTTCACAACATGACATGCAAATATCTACGCATGCGGACGGAGGCTAAGCTTTTAAATCACTTGCAATGAAATCCATGGCGGCATGACGGAATAACCAGACCCAGGACCAATAGGACCGGACCCTAACGGACCAGACCCTTATGAATGCCAATTCCTTTCCGTCGTGAGTTTCTAATGACGGTACAGAAGTTTCGTTTCGAAAATGAAGACAAGGCCAATACAATCATCGCTGAAAAGAAATAACTAAACTCTGGATACCACATTACCTGCAAGAATGCACAATCTGCTACATAGATCATCTAATCAACAGACAAACTTCCAGTTGCAAGGAACGAAGACCCAAGAAGATAAAGGCATGATCAACTCTAGCAAGGCCCTGTAACTCACTTCAATTTCCTAAGGACAAGATTCTCATTGACATTCAGAACAAAATTTAGATAACATACAATGCCAAAATCTAATACAAAACAAAACTACCACAGCCAACTGTCTTAGCTTTCTTCATTTTAGGATGATACATTGTTAAACCTCAGGGGGCTTTCTAGGAACCAAGAAATAGGCTCTAGTGTGTAAAAAAGCAAGTAGCCCATTATCAATGTACCCAATCAGTCATGTGGAAACATGGAAATGAATGAGTATTCTACCGGGGTCCGGTCAATTAGGGTCCGGTCCTACTGGTCCTGGGTCTGGTTTTTCCGTTATGCCATCCATGGCTTGTTCGAAATAAATGCTGGTTTCATAAGCCGCTTAAATCAATAAACATCTGTATGCGCTGAAAATGAAGCGATAACCTAATAAGTAATTAGCTTAGAACTGAAGATCTGGTACGAAACAAAATCAACGGCTTAGCGGAAAGAGTAACAAAGTAAATAGAATAAAAAGAAGTAGGATTTTCTTGCCGCATCTTGCTTAGATGTGAAGTAATCCTGTCTCGCAATCTTCAGGTCAAAATTTCCACTCAAAACTTTGGTAGTTTGCAGTTCACTCATCTCTTCGATCAGTGGGATTAGCTTGTCGTCGAAAATCTTCTTTACTTCACGGCTTTTTTCTTCGCATTTCCTCTGAAGATCAGCAATTTTCGATCTGAAATGAGATAATCAAATTAATCGAATGCAAACAGATGTATTTTGCAAGTATGCTACAGCTATTTTTTTTTGTGGTAAGCTAAGGCTGTGTTCACATTAAAAGCTTGTTTTTGCCTGCATGTTTTTGCTTCCGTAAACGCGCCTTTTTTTGCCTTCAGACTGATGTGTCCCTTGCATCCCATATAGCAGATTGTTTTTCTACTTCTGAAATGAAAAGTTCAAAATCCATCTCGCTTTCAGGCGCGTGTCAATAATCTGCTTGCTAACCAACAAGCTTTTTTGCATGAGCAAGCTTCTTTCCACATGCAAATAATTTGCATTCCGAACACTCTAAGGGACAAGTATGGCGGAAATCTGCACGAGCGTTTAAGCGCTTACAAAAGATTGTGCAATGTGAATGCAGCCTAAGACACAAAATTGTGATGAAATAAATACAAATTTGCTCTTGTGCCGAATGTCCCAGGAAAAAACTTACAGATTTGATTGGGTCCAGCAATATGAATTTAACTTTAATCAATTGTTATCACAATCAAAATGTTTTTCAACAGTTAAATTGAACAAAGATACCTCATTTGTTGGACCTGGTGCTTTGGCTAAGAGCAGATACATTTATCTCGAAAGATCATATTTACATCCAACTACAACGGAGAGCTTTGGCGTTTTGGGCCAAGCAATTCTTGAGACCCCGTTTACACGATGCCGGTAGAATTCGAAAACGGCATAAGAAAGTGCCATTTTCACCTCCCATTTACACGATGCCGGCAGAATTTCCAAATTCTGCTGGCAGAATTTTGTTTCGGTTAGCAAAACGGCAAAGTTTGTAATTCAGCCGCTTTCAAATGCTGCCGGAATCGTGCAAACGCACATTGCCGGTAGAACTTTATGCCGCTTTCGTCACGAGGCTAATATTTCTAATTATCCCTATTGTCCTTATTGTCGTAGTTGTTTTTTTTTTTTTTTCTATATTCATCTAAAATTTTACAATACATTTTACATCTACATCCTACTATACTTTCTAATTACTATACAAACTATACAAACACTACAGGGACAGGACCACAAGGAGCAAAGGACAATGACTACCCTGTGGCCATGTTGTCGTAGTTGTTTTATCTATCTTGATTGATTATTGACTTCAGTTGTCATTGTTTATGGAATAAGCATAAAATTCTACCAGCATCGTGCAAATGGGAGGCCAAAACAGCACTTTTTCATGTCGTTTTCAAATTCTACTGGCATCGTGTAAACGGGGTCTGAAGCACAATGAAAGTAAAAATTAAACATTATAGAAAACCCAGTGGGTGACAAAGGGGGGGGGGGACTTCTGGTTATCTCCTGAAAATTACCCTCATCATCTCCCCGATAACCAAAGATATTTAACGATAAGTGGTTGTTTACCTCAATATTTCAGCATCCAAAGAAGGTGGTTCGATTGATAATTTAGATATGATGTCTTCTGTTTTATAGAGTGATGCTTGGATACGGCGTAGGTTGCAATGACTTTCGAACCTGACTGTCTGATTGTCTGTGTATCTACAAACAGACACAATATATGACAATGATTGAATCCTAGGGAGGGACTTCCATTGATATGTTACGGCGGGAGGTCGGACACAGCATATTTTGGAAAAACCTAAAAGTGCACTAACATTAGGGTATTTTAGACTCTAAATTTACTCATTCCTTCATGCTACATAAAAAACGAGATAGATGTTGCGTAGCTTTTTCGGAAACTGCGATGGAATACCGTAAAAGCTCAATTAAGCCCCCGGGGGGCTTACTTAACTTTAGACCTTCCAGAGGGGGCTTGATAAAGAGGTTGGATTATTAGATAGGGGGGTTTATTCACAAAATCAAGTGACAAGAACATATTTAGTTGTTTTCAGTTCTTTTATCCCATATTTTGCTGAATCAACATACAATTTTACGGCTCAAATACATAAATTCAACACAATTTTCATCCCAAACCATATCAAAATTAACATGCAAAGTTGTGTCGCTAAGTAAATGGAAATATTTGGTAAATTCTAGAGGTTTGCATAAGTGGGGGGGAGCTTAATTGAGAGGGGGGCTTAATAGAGCTTTTACGGTATTTGGTGAAAAACTCAGCCCAGCAATCTACTTGAGAAATTTTCTCATCAGCAATCCCAAAAATATACCGATTATGCACCAAATGGTTTACCCAAAGGTATAACAGACAACCTTTCGCAAGCGCAAAGAGTGTCCGACCCCTAGTCATCTACTAATAGGAAGTGCCCCCCTGTGCATTGAATACAATAACATTTAGCATAGAAAACATTCCTGTATTTCTAACAAATAAAGGTCACCATACTACAATAAACAAGGCTATTTATTCTTGGTTGCACACAGTCAGTCAGTGCCAACAATGTACGACGGGGCAAGGCAAGATTAAAATGTTGCTTGAAGAGCATGGCTTAGAATCAGGTCTTGAACCTGGCATTTATACCCTTTAAGCAATTCAAACAAAGATTTTATCATTTTCAAATATAACTGAACCACTGACGAATGAAATCAAAAAAGAAATTTTATGATATGTTGATGATTGATCTTTGCTGAGTTTTGAAATGGGAGTACTTTCTTTTGGGACACACAGTAGAATTTATATTAGGCTCTTTTAGCAGCAAGACGAAAACGTCTTTGAAAACGAAGCTTCTTTCTTGTGTTTTTTTAGAGCATTCTAATTTTCCGGCCTTTTCCCTCTTAGAAAGCTGCTAAAAGAAAGACAACTTCCCTAAGAATAGTTTGCATTCTCGCATTTCCATCATTTGTGAATATTCTCACATTCCATTTTGCTTCCCTTCTCGACGTCCTATTTTTGCAGTGCGGCCTTCAAAAGCATACTTTTCAGGTTGTCAGTTTCAGGAAAAAACGCACAGTAAGTCTCTTGAGACTCGCAAAAGTTTTGAAGTTGATTTCACTTTGTAATTTACATCCTCAAGCGAAAGAATTATGCTGGCGCCTTCTTGACCCGCGTTTTCTTGCTAAAACAGCACATTGTACGTATGAGGTGAAGGCGAAATTCCGGTTTTTAGCACCAAGTGCTGGGTGGGATCACGGAAGTAGCTAAGCACTAATCGAGTCCACGACCCTTTGCCATCACGCTCAAGTGGTGGGCTCTACCGGGTATCGAGCCTTTTCCGCCTGACTGTTTTGGCTGCAAAGTCAGAGGATTACACCACTGCACCATAACACCTTCAACTCCTTAAATTCAGATACGAATTTCTAGCGTGTATAAATATCAGAAATATTTCCAGCGTCAGCTTCACACGGCTTCTGAATACTTAAAGGATAACGACTAGATATTCATTAGCACAAGGGAGATGACCTCTACACACTCTCACTTTTTTGCTATCTTTAATTACTAATCCCCAGGGATGTTTCAGTATCGGGTTATTCAAGCTCCGAAAGAAACGTGAGCGACAAAGATTTTCTCAGATGAAGTTAATGATAATATGATGTATCTATACTCGAATGAATTATGAATCAACTATTCGTCAAGCTAAACAGCAAGGCTTCGGAGCAAAAGGACCGCTTACTAATTTACACAGTATGGTGCAAGGCAAAAGTCTGTTTCAGGAAATAATCACGAATATAGATGCAAAACAACGAGACCGCTAAAGAGTTAGTGCAAGAAGCAGGGGATACTCTTATAGACACTCGTAGACGTGGCCCTTGCCCTTGATCTTTTGCCACTGTATAGACTCTACTCTAATATGAGAGTTTAAAGGATCTTGGAGGTAGAAATGGAACAAATTACAATATTATCTACATTTCAACTCGTTTGAAAATGTGATGTCATCCAATTACTAAAGGTTAATCCACAAAGCGACGGAGCTTTGTTCACCATTTTAACCTTTTCCATCTGTTAATTTAGAAATAGACCCTTTTGCTATTTGGGGAAAGGGACTGCGGAGAGCGCGGCCCATTCCGGCAGCCTTGGCAACGGTAGGAATTGAGGAATCCCCTCCGCTCAGATGATAAACGTTTGGCTTGCGTCTCGATCGCATCTCCCTGCAAACTCGAGTTACTTGCGATTAATTTGTATCTTTCAAGAGTTGCATGATACTTGATGCATGATACTTTCCTCAAGTTTGAAGGAAAGGTAACCGATCCGCAAGGAGGTGACTCCCCTTATTTCCTGCTTGCTAAGGCTGTCAGAATGGGCCACGCTCTCCATAGTCCCTTTTTCCAAACTGCGAAAAGTTCAATTATGATGATTTCAATTTTGTCAAAACTTTCCTGGAAGTCTTTTGAAAATGCTGTGGTACCATTTACCAAATGTTGCTGGTTTCTTGAAAGACTTTAGCGAGGCCCACTTGAGGATCAAGTTCCCGTGTTTCCTAGCTACTTTTGTATTTGTTCCCTTGCTCGCTATTATACAAATTGAAACCTCGGCCAACATGTCCCCCTGGCACAAAACTTTCCACCAATTCATTCCATTGCCTCCAGATTATTTCATTAATTCTCCCTTGTTCACGGTGGGCTAGAGGCAGATATTCGAGAATGTTGAAGCTCTCTTAATCAATAGTTGCTATGCAGTTATAGAAAGGTGAATGATTGGCCCATCGTATGCTTTTAAAGACAAATGACGGAGATATAAGGCGACTTAAATCAGGGGCCTGGGCAATCTAAATATAGTCTATTGTATTCCATTGTATTTGTTGATCTCGAGAGATTATCAAAACAATTGGACAATTGATGGCAGGCGCCCATCTTTTGTTCTATTTTAAACTAGACGATATATATCCGTCATTTGTCTTTAACATTTTCATCTATCTTGTGTTGCCACAGAGTTATGGATATGTTAATATGAGGAAACTGAACAAAAAAATTTTGAAAAGGATACACCCAGCAACATTTTAATGGGAATAAATGTTTTTGGCGAGAAAAAATAAATCAACTCACATTGACTGTAGTCTTCTCATTTCTTTACATTTTGATTGTAGCACCTCTTCAGATTCACCTAAAAGAAACGCCATTGACTCTTGAGTGTTTCCAAATAAAATTGTATGGAAATAATTACTTATCAGTTCTCTAGATAGTTTCATCTGAATGCGGTTAAAACGAGATAATTTTTTTGGCAGTTATCGCATTTTGAGATCTTTTCTAGGTCAATAGAGCTCTCCACAAGCCTATAGCTATTCAAAACATAATCTTCCCTTCTCGTTTCTTAGTTATTCATTAGATATTCCCTTCTCGTTTAAATTCATTTTCTAAATTCAGATTTTACATGTCGTTTTCCTACACTTCTCTCCTTTGGCACCTTACGTTATCTCTTTCTATCGTCATGTTATCTCTTATCTCCCCAATCGCGTCCCGTATTGTGCATCTCAAAATTTAAATCGTGCTCAAATTCCAGTGAGTTCAACAAATATTGCTGGATATTTTGTTGGTAAAAATTGTAGATGTGAATACCAACAAGGGCAGCTTTTGTAACAGAATAACATCATTTGCTTTTATTAACACCAGAATCAAAAGCGATTAGCGATTGCAGGCAATCGAAATTCTTTTAACCAGTAAATCAAAATAAACATGGCAGCAAAATGTGCTCTGAAACCAGTCAGGGCAACTCGTCGCCTTGTACACATGAAAGAAAGCGTTTAAAAGAAGTTATGAGTTTGATGAATGACAAGTCTAAATTGCCTGAAGGCTTTTTGTCTATTTGATTGAGGAACTGACAGGCAATTGTTTTATTCAAGCCCTAATCATGCGAGAATTGCAATGACTTCTGCTTGGCTTCTGAATCAAATAAACAAAATCGGCTACGTAGATATTTAAATCTATATCTCTCCTTTCGATATGAACTCAGTGCTTCTTGAAACCACTTTTTGCGTGCTCTAGGCGATGATTTTCCTGTTAGCTACAAGGAGCATTTTGCATCTTTGTTTGTTTTCAATTACTGGTTGACGGAATTTCGTTTGTGTACAATAACTAATCACTTCGAATTACAGTGCCAATGAAATGCACCTGATGCCAATGTGTTACAGAATGTCCTTGCTGTGCACATCCATGCAAGAATATGCACTTTCCCGATATCAGTAATCACAAGGCTACTAACATTATGCCATACTTTATAACAAAGATAAAGAACAAATTAAGGAGTAGGACAGACGTCATACCTCGTATCAAAAGTGATTCTGGCTTGCTGACTTCCAAGATTTCGTAACGAAGCTTATCTTTCGATCCCGCCATATCTGCTATTCCCTGTGGAAAAAACAAAGTTGGGACTTTGATGAGCTATGCAATGAATTTGGCAAATCTCTCCTAAACTTGCAAATTTTTACTGCATTGTGTCCTTAAAGACCAAAAGATTGTCCAGATTTAAAACTAAGAATTTGCTCGTGAAGCAGAATCTTTGGGGGCAATGAAGATCAAGAACCGTTGTCATTGTTGAAGCTTGCAAGAATGCGAGTTGGTGTAAGAGCGGGCTGGTTTGCAGCATCAACTTGAGCACTACTCTCAAATACACGCTTATAGTCGTTTAGAGCGTTACGGTTAAGGTGGCTCTGCTTTTAAGGCGGCTCACTACCGAAAGATTTCAAAATCATGAAACAGTGAAGGGTGGTTAAATACCAAGTAAAAATAAGTTCAAAACACTGGGGTGGCTCGCTTCTGACATAAATTTCAAACTGCCATAAACTTAGTGTCCTATCGCCCATGGTTTATTAGAACATGTTAATCATTGAGAAGAATATTTGCCAATACTATTTCCTTGATATCCCAGGAGCATTGGCCTTTCCAACGGGAATTGGTTTTCTTGCAAAGAGATGTAGGAGGACTTTCCCATGGGGAAGGTCGATACATCATAGCTAATTTCTTGTATAGAGAACTTTTAATATACTGAAGAATAAATGGAAATTTGGTTGAGAGGTTTATTGGTTATGCTAGGTCCTTAAGGTGATTATACAAATCCTGCACGGCCAAGCTGAAAAAGTGTTAAAAAGCAAAGGCTATTGAATTGCAAATTGATAAAACCTTCTGCTAAGGGTTAATGAGCTACATTCCGACAAATCGTAGCAATAGAAACAAAATTTGAATTCTGTAGAATCGACAGATTGGTCAATCGGATTGTTTCATAACTCAATCAAAATCGACGGGCCATTGTTAATTTTAGATGCATTTTTATATTCGAGGATTTCAAAAGCTCCGTTGATGTTGAGACCAGCACACTAAGGAAGTCTGCAAACGATAGCAAGACACGCGCTTGACGAACAATGGAATCAATTAACTACACGGCTCCAAACAAAGTAAGCTTGGACAGACAGCTGATTTACTTAACCGAATCTAAACTTATCCATAACTTCTCGAAAATAAAATTGGCAAAGTAAAGTATAAGTTTAAAATCTTTACAAAGGTTTGTGTAAAATTCTATGACCAATTTCCTTGAACTGAATGTCTTCGAAGAAACTTCAGCTATCTCGTTGTAAGTCTACCAGTGGAACTTTCTGAAAACTTCAATAGTTTCAGATTTAGGATGTGCTCCCAGCGGCGGGGCAAGACAAAAATTAGTGGGGTGGTAAAAGCTACAAAATTTTCAGCCAAGGGGGACAGAGCAGAAACTGCGTAAAATGACGTCATCGAGCAATCTGAAATAAGGAAGTGTTAGCATAGATAAGCTTTTTGAAATAATAAATCAAGAGTTTAAGGCCCAGTAGACTTGCTCCAGGTCTATTCCGTGGTATATCAGCACTGAGGAAAATAATTACCTTTGCGGGGACGTAAACTACGAAGTGGACGCTAGGAAGGAAAAACGAAGTCCTCTTCGTAGTTTACGCCCCCGAAGAGGTAATTTTTTTCCTCAGTGCTGATATACCACGGAATAGACTTGGAGCAAGTCTAAAGGCCCAAGGAACAAGCTATGAAGTGTTGCCGAATTTTGGGATCTGTCGCAAGGAGCCAGGGGGACTCAAAGTTGCAAGTTTTCCAGACATTCTAATTGAATTTTTCAATTACAATTTTTGCCAATTTTAAAAGTGGGGGGGGGGGGAGTTGTGCCACTGTGCTGTTTCTTCTTTTTCAAGAATTTCAAGAAAAGTTTCGAAATTCACAAACCACTTGCCGTTGCAAAATAACCTAAACTTTCCTAGTTTTCTTTTCGGAATTACAAAGCCCTCCTCAAATATCACATTGATAAGCATAACCTCCTCCAGCTCACAGCCGCCGAGCCCTGACTTTTTCTGGACTCTCAACAATTGACGATTGCAGACAAAATAAATTCTCCCGACCATAAATTGGAAACAAATGAAGCCGTAAAATTTTCCCGAAAACAGTTGGACAAACTGCCGCCTTGCGCATGCGAAAGGCGGTTTTCAATAGAAGATATGAGTTTGAAATATAACGAATGAAGAAGGATAAATTCAAAGATCTGGCTGAAATTTTTCGTTGTTACAAAATGTACAGGGTGTCTCCAAAAGCATGTACGTCATTTGATGGCTACTGTGGAGGAGCCTCTAATGCAGCTTTCCCATTTTTCAAATTTTTTAATTGACGAGATTTCAACTTAGAGTTTGGCACCAAGTTTGAGTAAATCTGACCAAGTGGTTGCTGATTTATTGAGAAAGACATTTACAATCAGTGGCTGTTTCAAAACAAGAGGATTTTTTCTCCGCAAGAGGATTTTTTACCTTATAACTTGAATTTTAGCATCACGTGGGTTTAAAGGCGCAGGGTCAAACCGTAAACAAACCTGTTATCCCTAGCATCTATATTGTTGCCTACACGGGGCCATTGTGTTCTGCACAGATCCTGGTAGAATGGGTGAATCCACACTAAAGTTACTTCTAAAAATCCATCAATATCTCTGCAATCGTACAACATGTGAGAGTTTAGTTTGTTTCTCTATGAAGTAGAAGAGTCCATCTTCAAAATAATACTTTCATTTTGAGAAAGTAGTGGAAAATCACTGTGCTATGGCCTATCAAAAATACTGCAAAATCGTCGTTTCGAAAGAAGTTTGTTTACATTACGTGACCCTGCCCCTTTAAGCTTTACAGTTATGTCAGGAAACACATTTGGGAGTAATTAAAGACCACATGAATTAAGAAAATTAACAAAACAGCCTGCTGAACACAACATTGTTGGTTTAAAACAATTTTGTCACTTTCGAGAAGCAAACTAATTGATGGACGCATTTCATTGCCTGCAGTAAATGTGTTGCACATCACCGTTTCTAGCAGCCCTAGATATGTTCAATATTCTTGGCTATCACAAAATTCAATTCATTATTATCTGCTTCAACCTGGCTAGGTATGTTTTTTCAATCAATTTCTGTGATTTTAACATAATGGAGAATAACGAATCCTCTGATTTTGAGGCAGCAAATAATTTTGTAGCCTGCGTGCATACTTTACTTGCCATTGTGAATGAGAGCCAATCGCACTGGAAAATAAAGTCTGCACGCCGGCTAAAAATTTTGACGTTCTTGCTCCATAAATCAGCAAATACTTATCAGATTTACTCAAACTCGATGTCAACCAAGTCAACCTTTAAGTTGAAGTTTCTTCTATCAAAAATCTTGAAAACGGAAAAATTGAGTCTATGGTTGCCCCGCAGCGGCCACTCAAACAGCGCGCATGTCTTTAGGACACCCTGCAAAGTCAGATGCTTCATTAAAACTGAAGCAATAGTTATCTACACATACCTCAAAAAATTGTCTCTTAGTGTAGGCAGTAAGTGAGCTTGTGAATTCTTCTTCTGCTTGAAAATAATCTCGTGGAGAAACTCGAGATGGAAAGGATTCTAAGAAAAACAAAAAAGATAAACATAGGAATCGCAAGGTAAGGCAAGTTAGCAGTACAGTTATTTCCTCCTTACGGCTACAAATATATGGTTTGTTGCCGTTGTATCAATATCAACAGGATGGCTCCAGGCTGTTCATCAAGCACTTCCCAATTTTTTCATATTTCAACTTCGACAGCGTTCACACGATCGTGCAAAGGCATTCTACTGTTGCTGGGCCTAAGAGTTGAATATGTTTTATAGCATCATCAATGGTAACATAAGATAGTGAAAAATCATCTTTGTTGATGAACGAATTTATTGAATTGCCTGTTTTCGGGTAAGATAAATGAAAAATTGTCCTGTATTTGTTGGAGTGTTTCTTTGGGACCAAGCCAATAGGTGAAACCTGGAAATTTGGGAAGGGCACTTCATCAAAGGGTCCAGCTGTTCTCCCTAAGGATACCTCTTTGGCAAGATTTTCAGAAACAATTTGTGGATTTATGTTGGCTGTGGCAAGATTTTTTGCTCGTCTAGAAATCCTGGGGCCTTCATAGCCAATACGAGCTCCCTCCCTAAGTTCTGTGCACCCACTCGTACTCCTTCTATATGTTTACATACGTAGATATGAGGTAGTTATCCATGCTGGAAGAGAGACATTGAGAATTGGTTTTGTGCCTTAGATTTTATTAGACCCATGCAGAAACGCATGGTCAAAAAAACTGCTATTCGTTTCTTCATGGCCCCAAAAATCTAAGGTTTCAAAATAGTATCTTCCTTCTTAATGTTTACATACCTAGATAACAACTAGTTATCCATAGTGGAAGAGTGAAATTGAGAATTGGTTTTCTCACTTAGATTTTATTAGACCCACGCAGAAACGCATGGTCAAAAACTGCTATTCGTTTCTGCATGGCCCTATAAATCTAAGGTTCCCTAATCGTTTATTCCTTCTATATGTTTACATACGTAGATATGAGGTAGTTAGCCATAGTGGAAGAGTGAACTTGAGAATTGGTTTTGTCACTTAGATTTTATTAGACCCATGCAGAAACTCATGGTCAAAAAACTGCTATTCGTTTCTGCATGGCCCTATAAATCTAAGGTTCCCTAATCGTTTATTCCTTCTATATGTTTACATACGTAGATATGAGGTAGTTAGCCATAGTGGAAGAGTGAACTTGAGAATTCGCTTTGTCACTTAGATTTTATTAGACCCATGCAGAAACGCATGGTCAAAGAACCGTTATGCCTTTCTGCATGGCCCTAAAAATCTAGGGTTCCAAAATAGTTACTTCCTTCTAAATATTTGCATACATAGATATGAGGTAGTTATCCATAGTGGAAGAGTGAACTTGAGAATTCACTTTGTCACTTAGATTTTATTAGACCCATGCAGAAACGCATGGTCAAAAAAACAGCTATTCGTTTCTGCATGGCCCTAAAAATCTAAGGTTCCCTAATAGTTTATTCCTTCTATATGTTTACATACGTAGATATGAGGTAGTTATCCATGCTGGAAGAGAGAGATTGAGAATTGGTTTTGTCACTTAGATTTTATTAGACCCATGCAGAAACGCATGGTCAAAAACCGTTATGCGTTTCTGCATGACCGTAAAAATCTAGGGTTCCCTAATAGTTTATTCCTTCTATATGTTTACATACGTAGATATGAGGTAGTTATCCATGCTGGAAGAGAGACATTGAGAATTTGTTTTGTGCCTTAGATTTTATTAGACCCATGCAGAAACGCATTGTCAAAAAAACCGCCATTTGTCTCTGCATGGCCCTAAAAATCTAAGGTTCCAAAATAGTATCTTCCTTCTTAATGTTTACATACCTAGATAACAGCTAGTTATCCATAGTGGAAGAGTGAACTTGAGAATTCGCTTTGTCACTTAGATTTTATTAGACCCATGCAGACCCATGTTTGCATGGCCCGAAAAATCTAAGGTCCCAAAATAGTTTCTTCTAAATGTTTACATACGTAGATAACAGCTAGGTAAACATTTAGAAGGAAGTAACTATTTTGGAAGCCTAGATTTTTAGGGCCATGCAGAAAGGCATAAAGGTTCTTTGACCATGCGTTTCTGCAAGGGTCTAATAAAATCTAAGTGACAAAGTGAATTCTCAAGTTCACTCTTCCACTATGGATAACTACCTCATATCTATGTATGCAAATATTTAGAAGGAAGTAACTATTTTGGAACCCTAGAGTTTTAGGGCCACGCAGAAAGGCATAACGGTTCTTTGACCATGCGTTTCTGCATGAGTCTAATAAAATCTAAGTGACAAAACCAATTCTCAATCTCTCTCTTCCAGCATGGATAACTACCTTATATCTACGTATGTAAACATATAGAAGGAATAAACTATTAGGGAACCTTAGATTGCTAGGGCCATGCAGAAACGAATAGCAGTTTTTTGACCATGCGTTTCTGCATGGGTCTAATAAAATGTAAGTGACAAAACGAATTCTCAATTTCACTCTTCCAGCATGGATAACTAGGTGTGTTATCTACGTATATTAGCATTTAGAAGGAATAAACTATTAGGGAACCCTAGATTTTTACGGTCATGCAGAAACGCATAACGGTTCTTTGACCATGCGTTTCTGCATGGGTCTAATAAAATCTAAGTGACAAAACCAATTCTCAATCTCTCTCTTCCAGCATGGATAACTACCTTATATCTTCGTATGTAAACATATAGAAGGAATAAACTATTAGGGAACCTTAGATTGCTAGGGCCATGCAGAAACGAATAGCAGTTTTTTGACCATGCGTTTCTGCATGGATCTAATAAAATGTAAGTGACAAAACCAATTCTCAATTTCACTCTTCCCCTATGGATAACTAGGTGCTACCTACGTACGTAAGCATTTAGAAGGAATAAACTATTAGGGAACCTTAGATTTTTATGGTCATGCAGAAACGTTTGGAAAGTTTACGAACGTAAATATGAAATTGTTATCAAGGCCTCCGACGAGACCTGAAATGTGGAGGGGCCAAAATTTGAGATTAAAATATACCATAACCCAATATAATAAGCTGCCCTCCCAGGGACAGATCTAGAGGGAAAAGTGACTGAGGTTTGCGAGCGTGAAGCGCGAGTAAAATCACGGGGGGGGGGTTTCGGCTAAATTTCGGTTAGGGGGGTGCCGCCCACAGTTTCAAAATGTAACCGTTGGCTAGACCAATTTTTGTGAAAATGATACCCTTGGCTAGACTAATTTTTCCTTCAGAAGTGCTCTGAATTGGCACTTTCTAGGCAAAACTTGCCAAGTTTTCGCACCCCCTCGACCGAAATTCCAAAGAAGTTGGGTTTTTTAACAAAACTACCGAATTTTGACATCTCTTTGACCAAAATTCCCGAAAAGCATACCCTTGCCTAGACTGAACTCGACTAAAATTGCCGAAAAGTACACCCTTGGCTAGACTAGAAGTCCGAAAAAGTATACCCTCGCGGGCGGCACATCCCAAGATACCTTTACTATGGAACCCCTCCCCCCCTCCGTGAGTAAAATCCTCCCGTAGGGGTCCGAACGTAGGGGTCTGGGGGTTGCATCTCCTGAAAGAATTTTTTTTGACTACGCCTTTCAGCTCATTGAAAAATCTCAATTTTAAATTAAAGCTGGCAGAATCGAGAAGCTGCCTACTAGATTCATACCCAAAAGGTACGAGGTGTTTGCATTCTGCATTGACTATCTGCGTCCTGGTCCAGTTTCTATAGCTTTGACTTTCTTATATATTCATGGTGATTTGAAAGGTGTATATTTTGATATAACTGAAAATTGTCTGTGATTCTGTACAATAGTGAGGCTGTAACCATGTTAGTTTCCGACATGAAATTTCACTTATCAACAGAACAGGGATTGAATCGAATAGATGCTAGGAATTCAATTTATTTAATTTAGATGAGCATAGGGTTTTAAAGAGAATTCAGACGATTATCAACAAATTTTGGAATTGCATATTTTGCAAAAAGTGGAGGGGCCATGCCCCCCCGGCCCCCCCCCGCCGTTTGAGGCCCTGGTTATCCATACTGAAAGAGAGAGATTGAAAATAGATTTTGTCACTTAGAGTTTATTAGGCCCATGCAGAAACGCATGGTCAAAAACCACCATGCGTTTCTGCGTGACCCTAAAAATCTAAGGTTTCTAAATTGTTTGTTCCTAGAAAATGTTTACATTCGTAGGTATGAGGTAGTTATCCATACTGGAAGACGAAGATTGAAAATGCTAAGACTTGGAAAGACGTTTAAAAATTGAAAGCTTGATCCAGTACTGACAGTTTATTAGAATTTGTCGTATTTATTACCAAAGACATCGCACCATTTCGTTAAAGGGAGGGCAGATTTACATGGGAGATAAGTTATAAAAGTTCCCCACCTTTTTTGCTCATGAATTGATTTCTGCCTCCGAAAACCTGTATGGATTCTCCGTCAGGATATAAACATTCTATATGCCAATAAAAATATGTTTGTGACGTGTGGTACTAGTATGCAAATTAACCGATAATACTGTTAAGTACCAAATGTAGCGTAGATGTAAAAACACGACGTTTCGAGCGTATACTCGTTATCAAGTCAAAGTTGACTTGATAACGATTATACGCTCGAAACGTCGTGTTTTTACATCTACGCTACATTTGGTACTTAAATCTTTAATTTGCAGTATTATCGGTTAATTCTATATGCCAATACCTAGAGACCTTGGGAGTATCTTAGTTTCTTTGTGATTGAAGTGTTCACTTACCCATGTCGTTAATTTGATATTGTGTTGACTGTGAAACGCTTAGTGCTTCACAGTGATCTAATGCACCAAAGCGCATCAATAATGTGGTGACGCACTATAGTGCACCAGATGGATGACGCAGTTGATAATTGATCCAATTAGCAGTCCGCTTTGTTGCGAAACGCTATGTGCACCAGGCCATGCAGAGACGCATGCCATGCAGAAACGCATATTACACCGGCACATTTTGAAAACAGTGAAAATTGTGACGGATAGGCCTCCCGTCCCGTTCACACGAAAACGGCACATTTTTTGCCAGCAGATTTTGAAAACAGTAGATTTTGACAACAGAACTCTAACCGGCACATTTTGGAAACGGCATCATGTGAACACTCGAAAATGATGAAAACAGAACATTTTTCGACGCTTTTGGAACAAAACCGATCAATTCTTAGGATTTAGGTACATGGTCATACTTGTACTCACAGCGTTCTTAAACCCCTCTTCAACATAGTCATGAATTTCAAAAACACCAGCAATTTACAAAACCCTAAATCCGAAACCTTGAACCCGAAACCCTAAACCCGAGACCTAAACCCGAAACCCGAAACCCGGAAAAAAGTCCGACCGGGCCCAAACATTTTGAAAGCACATGTGACAGAGCTCTTCAGTTCAAGGCAAGAACTATGGCTGAGAAAGTCTGCCAATGTCAAGGAAGAGAATCTTATGGCATTTCAAGGTAGGTAAAGAAGCTAAATTTTAACCTAATCTAATTTACTAGTGTCCCATCACTCATGGTTACAGCAAAACGAAACAGCAACGGTAATAAAAAAATGTATAACGTATAATGTATATTTTTTGTAAACAGTTGGTTTGAATTAGTATTTTTAAAAATTACTATTGTAATTACCTACTTTAAATATGGATTAAATAAAAAAAAACCAATTAAATAAAAAATCTTTGCACGGTTATTTTCATCAGAGGCCTATGTATGCTTTGGTTCCTTTAACTAGTTTCCGACAACCTGTTCCGCAAAGACTCTCAGTTTACAGCAAACATTAGGTCAAACAATTCATCAAATTCAAGTCGGAAAAATGTCGCATTCTGTAACAGTCCTGTAACAGTGACACGACACGACATCAATTCCCTTGACCCGAATCAGGTTTCATGTATCAAAATCCTTGGTGAGAAAATCTGAATAAAACGGAGAAGCGGTTAAGTTCTCCCTTGAACTGAACATGAAACATTCCTTAGCAAGCGGCTCTGGGCCGTGAGGAGATGGCTTTCCAGTAACTACTCTCTGAACAAAATAAAAGGGATATGTACTCGCAGTGGTCAGTTTCTACTCTAAGTGCAAAAGTTTGCTTTTTCTTGACCTTCTATAACACCTTAAAAACATAAGTATGCGAACGCTAACAGAATTTATTCCAAGCAAAAGGGAAAGAGGCTACTTCGAAGGAAGTTCTCCTGTATGCAGTTCTTCTAAACATGTATTGCTATTTGTTTGCGACTGTGTAGAAAAATTGCATAAAGGCACACAAATTCATCGACTAGTCCAAACCTGTTAAGAAGCATGACACCAGGACGGTTGGCTTGCCTTATACAGTAAAGTCCCGCCTTTAAGAAACTACGTTAGAAGAAACTCAGGCCCGATTTTGCCAAATAAAATACCTGTCTACAAGAAACTATCCAGGCTGATTCATGTTCAGTTTCTTTTACAATGGTACATAGTAATATTCTATGGCATATATTTGAATATGGCTCCAATAAGTCTCAGTTCTCTAGAAATAAGAATGAAAGTTTTAAACCCAAATTATTATAATTTCAAGAAACTTTCAGTTCTGACCCAAAATATCAGCTTCTTGTTCCACTGCGCGTATTTAAAAAACGTTTTCCTAACAATTTTCACAGCTGTTTGGAATACAAAAGTGTTTCTTATACCATAGTATACACACCCTGTTTTGAGGAAATATATTCTAACATAAGAATCCAATCAGGCTGTTTTTGTAAAATGAGTTTCTTAAAGGCGGGGCTTTACTGCATGCTAAAAAGTCATTTTAGAAACAAGATGGATCGTCTGTGAAAAAAAAGATTCTTTAAGATTTTGGATAGTCCCGACTGCTTTAGTTTTTTCCTACAGGAAAAAATGAGACAAATCCTACGCCTTGAAAATTATTTTGTTTGTGCCTCGATTGGTTACGAATATACTCACTTCCCGGGGGTGCATTACATATGTTTTGGGTACGGGGACGTGCCATCGGGAGGGTATCAATTTTCCCTATATTGGCGTAAGGAACGGTATCGATTTCACAATTTTGGTATCAGGAACGGTACCAATTTTCGAGATTTTGTTATGAAGTATAAGGTCGGGTATAGTTTTTTGAAAAATTGGTATAAAGTAACGTACACATTGTGGAAAATTGGTATAAAGTCGGATATTTTTTCGAAAAATTAGTTTAAGGAACGGATATGTTTTTGAAGCCTCGATGGCTCGTCCTCGACCAAAATGTGGTCAAGTGCACCCTCGGGGTTCACTTAGCTTTTTGCTTCCGTTCTGTTTTTCAGGCGGCCTTGAAAAGTAGTTAACCGAATCGCAGTTAACCGAATCGCAGAAATGAATCGCAGTTAACCGACTCATTCGCTGTTGTTTTTCGTCGTTTTGCGGTGTTTCTACCTACAAACTCAATCGTTATCCGTCATCGCAAGCATCTGCGGATCCGACGAGCGACGTTCATATCGTGGCCTTTCCTTTTTCGATTTACTTGAAAAGTACACTTGTCAGTTTCAAAACAGTTGCACAGACTCTCTTTCTCTCTCAAGAAAACATTGAATTTAATTTTACTGTGCATCTGATTTCCTCGAACAAATGAATTATGCAGCCGTTGTTTTGATTCACAGCTTCTTACGTAAACAAACTCATGGCTTAGCCAACCGTGATAATTAGGGCTCAGACTGCCGTTTTGTGTCACTTGGACTTGTTTTGATCATACTCTTGGACTGTTGTCTTTGAAAATGAATTTATCTAAATTAAACTCTTGGACTTGTCATCTTTAAACTCGATGAATTGGAAAGAAATGCTGAAAATAATAGATCAAATGTTATTCTATTTGTCGTTGTTCTTGCCCTCCCAAAATAAACTTAGTGTTGGATTTATAGGCCTGAAAATGGGTTTTACAAACAAGAGATTAGGCAAGCTTATAATATAACGAAATATGCACATGCCGACAGTGGCGAAGAAAGAGATATTTTTCCATGCCGAGGACTTAGCGTTACACTTTCCACAAGAAGTATTATAAGACAAACAAAGACGTACCACAAGCTTGAGTAGAGCTATCCCTGTGGATTGACAATGCAAGCTCAACTTGCTGATTTAGAAGCTCGAGGTTCTTTGCTACCTATAAAAGATTTTACAAAATGTATTGACAAGGAGATAGTAACTGCTCAGGGGTGCTTAAGCCCAGGCGGGACAATCAGCATGTCCACATATGTGGGTTAGTCCAGAAAATCTTCAGATAAGCCAAAAGTATCAGTTCTGCTTCATTGCAACCCAAAAAATATCACCTCATTTTATACTTAGAAACCTGTACATGAACATAAAATGTCTTGAAACAATTCAAATAGAGGTCAGGATTGCCTCTAGCGAACCCAGAAATATCATTTAAACAATGTTTGATGCCAAAAATATCATGAAGATAATTGCAGTTATATTTGGAGCCAAAAGATATCACTTTTGGCTATATTCTAACCCTGAAATATCATTTAAACAATGTTTGATGCCAAAAATATCATGAAGATAATTGCAGTTATATTTGGAGCCAAAAGATATCACTTTTGGCTATATTCTAACCCTGAAATATCATTTAAACAATGTTTGATGAAAAAAATATCATGAAGATAATTGCAGTTATATTTGGAGCCAAAAGATATCACTTTTGGCTATATTCTAACCCTGAAATATCATTTAAACAATGTTTGATGCCAAAAATATCATGAAGATAATTGCAGTTATATTTGGACCAAAAGATATCACTTTTGGCTATATTCTAACCCTGAAATATCATTTAAACAATGTTTGATGCCAAAAATATCATGAAGATAATTGCAGTTATATTTGGAGCCAAAAGATATCACTTTTGGCTATATTCTAACCCTGAAATATCATTTAAACAATGTTTCATGCCAAAAATATCATGAAGATAATTGCAGTTATATTTGGAGCCAAAAGATATCACTTTTGGCTATATTCTAACCCTGAAATATCATTTAAACAATATTTGATGACAAAAATATCATGAAGATAATTGCAGTTATATTTGGACCAAAAGATATCACTTTTGGCTATATTCTAACCCTGAAATATCATTTAAACAATGTTTGATGCCAAAAATATCATGAGCATAATTGCAGTTATATTTGGACCAAAAGATATCACTTTTGGCTATATTCTAACCCTGAAATATCATTTAAACAATGTTTGATGCCAAAAATATCATGAACATAATTGCAGTTATATTTGGACCAAAAGATATCACTTTTGGCTATATTCTAACCCTGAAATATCATTTAAACAATGTTTGATGCCAAAAATATTATGAACATAATTGCAGTTATATTTGGACCAAAAGATATCACTTTTGGCTATATTCTAACCCTGAAATATCATTTAAACAATATTTGATGCCAAAAATATCATGAACATAATTGCAGTTATATTTGGACCAAAAGATATCACTTTTGGCTATATTCTAACCCTGAAATATCATTTAAACAATGTTTGATGCCAAAAATATCATGAAGATAATTGCAGTTATATTTGGACCAAAAGATATCACTTTTGGCTATATTCTAACCCTGAAATATCATTTAAACAATGTTTGATGCCAAAAATATTATGAACATAATTGCAGTTATATTTGGACCAAAAGATATCACTTTTGGCTATATTCTAACCCTGAAATATCATTTAAACAATGTTTGATGCCAAAAATATCATGAACATAATTGCAGTTATATTTGGACCAAAAGATATCACTTTTGGCTATATTCTAACCCTGAAATATCATTTAAACAATGTTTGATGCCAAAAATATCATGAACATAATTGCAGTTATATTTGGACCAAAAGATATCACTTTTGGCTATATTCTAACCCTGAAATATCATTTAAACAATGTTTGATGCCAAAAATATCATGAACATAATTGCAGTTATATTTGGACCAAAAGATATCACTTTTGGCTATATTCTAACCCAGAAATATCATTTAAACAATGTTTGATGCCAAAAATATCATGAACATAATTGCAGTTATATTTGGACCAAAAGATATCACTTTTGGCTATATTCTAACCCAGAAATATCATTTAAACAATGTTTGATGCCAAAAATATCATGAACATAATTGCAGTTATATTTGGACCAAAAGATATCACTTTTGGCTATATTCTAACCCTGAAATATCATTTAAACAATGTTTGATGCCAAAAATATCATGAACATAATTGCAGTTATATTTGGACCAAAAGATATCACTTTTGGCTATATTCTAACCCAGAAATATCATTTAAACAATGTTTGATGCCAAAAATATCATGAACATAATTGCAGTTATATTTGGACCAAAAGATATCACTTTTGGCTATATTCTAACCCTGAAATATCATTTAAACAATATTTGATGCCAAAAATATCATGAACATAATTGCAGTTATATTTGGACCAAAAGATATCACTTTTGGCTATATTCTAACCCTGAAATATCATTTAAACAATGTTTGATGCCAAAAATATTATGAACATAATTGCAGTTATATTTGGACCAAAAGATATCACTTTTGGCTATATTCTAACCCTGAAATATCATTTAAACAATGTTTGATGCCAAAAATATCATGAACATAATTGCAGTTATATTTGGACCAAAAGATATCACTTTTGGCTATATTCTAACCCAGAAATATCATTTAAACAATGTTTGATGCCAAAAATATCATGAACATAATTGCAGTTATATTTGGACCAAAAGATATCACTTTTGGCTATATTCTAACCCTGAAATATCATTTAAACAATGTTTGATGCCAAAAATATCATGAACATAATTGCAGTTATATTTGGACCAAAAGATATCACTTTTGGCTATATTCTAACCCTGAAATATCATTTAAACAATGTTTGATGCCAAAAATATTATGAACACAATTGCAGTTATATTTGAACCAAAAGATATCACTTTTGGCTATATTCTAACCCTGAAATATCATTTAAACAATGTTTGATGCCAAAAATATCATGAACATAATTGCAGTTATATTTGGACCAAAAGATATCACTTTTGGCTATATTCTAACCCAGAAATATCATTTAAACAATGTTTGATGCCAAAAATATCATGAACATAATTGCAGTTATATTTGGACCAAAAGATATCACTTTTGGCTATATTCTAACCCTGAAATATCATTTAAACAATGTTTGATGCCAAAAATATCATGAACATAATTGCAGTTATATTTGGACCAAAAGATATCACTTTTGGCTATATTCTAACCCAGAAATATCATTTAAACAATGTTTGATGCCAAAAATATCATGAACATAATTGCAGTTATATTTGGACCAAAAGATATCACTTTTGGCTATATTCTAACCCAGAAATATCATTTAAACAATGTTTGATGCCAAAAATATCATGAACATAATTGCAGTTATATTTGGACCAAAAGATATCACTTTTGGCTATATTCTAACCCTGAAATATCATTTAAACAATATTTGATGCCAAAAATATCATGAACATAATTGCAGTTATATTTGGACCAAAAGATATCACTTTTGGCTATATTCTAACCCTGAAATATCATTTAAACAATGTTTGATGCCAAAAATATTATGAACATAATTGCAGTTATATTTGGACCAAAAGATATCACTTTTGGCTATATTCTAACCCTGAAATATCATTTAAACAATATTTGATGCCAAAAATATCATGAACATAATTGCAGTTATATTTGGACCAAAAGATATCACTTTTGGCTATATTCTAACCCTGAAATATCATTTAAACAATGTTTGATGCCAAAAATATCATGAACATAATTGCAGTTATATTTGGACCAAAAGATATCACTTTTGGCTATATTCTAACCCTGAAATATCATTTAAACAATGTTTGATGCCAAAAATATCATGAACATAATTGCAGTTATATTTGGACCAAAAGATATCACTTTTGGCTATATTCTAACCCAGAAATATCATTTAAACAATGTTTGATGCCAAAAATATCATGAACATAATTGCAGATATATTTGGACCAAAAGATATCACTTTTGGCTATATTCTAACCCAGAAATATCATTTAAACAATGTTTGAGGCCAAAAATATCATGAACATAATTGCAGTTATATTTGGACCAAAAGATATCACTTTTGGCTATATTCTAACCCTGAAATATCATTTAAACAATGTTTAATGCCAAAAATATCATGAACATAATTGCAGTTATATTTGGACCAAAAGATATCACTTTTGGCTATATTCTAACCCAGAAATATCATTTAAACAATGTTTGATGCCAAAAATATCATGAACATAATTGCAGTTATATTTGGACCAAAAGATATCACTTTTGGCTATATTCTAACCCTGAAATATCATTTAAACAATGTTTGATGCCAAAAATATCATGAACATAATTGCAGTTATATTTGGACCAAAAGATATCACTTTTGGCTATATTCTAACCCTGAAATATCATTTAAACAATGTTTGATGCCAAAAATATCATGAACATAATTGCAGTTATATTTGGACCAAAAGATATCACTTTTGGCTATATTCTAACCCTGAAATATCATTTAAACAATGTTTGATGCCAAAAATATCATGAACATAATTGCAGTTATATTTGGACCAAAAGATATCACTTTTGGCTATATTCTAACCCTGAAATATCATTTAAACAATGTTTGATGCCAAAAATATCATGAACATAATTGCAGTTATATTTGGAGCCAAAAGATATCACTTTTGGCTATATTCTAACCCTGAAATATCATTTAAACAATGTTTGATGCCAAAAATATCATGAACATAATTGTAGTTATATTTGGACCAAAAGATATCACTTTTGGCTATATTCTAACCCTGAAATATCATTTAAACAATGTTTGATGCCAAAAATATCATGAACATAATTGCAGTTATATTTGGACCAAAAGATATCACTTTTGGCTATATTCTAACCCAGAAATATCATTTAAACAATGTTTGATGCCAAAAATATCATGAACATAATTGCAGTTATATTTGGAGCCAAAAGATATCACTTTTGGCTATATTCTGACCCTGAAATATCATTTAAACAATGTTTGATGCCAAAAATATCATGAACATAATTGTAGTTATATTTGGAGCCAAAAGATATCACTTTTGGCTATATTCTAACCCTGAAATATCATTTAAACAATGTTTGATGCCAAAAATGTCATGAACGTAATTGCAGTTATATTTGGAGCCAAAAGATATCACTTTTGGCTATATTCTAACCCTGAAATATCATTTAAACAATGTTTGATGCCAAAAATATCATGAACATAATTGCAGTTATATTTGGACCAAAAGATATCACTTTTGGCTATATTCTAACCCAGAAATATCATTTAAACAATGTTTGATGCCAAAAATATCATGAACATAATTGCAGTTATATTTGGACCAAAAGATATCACTTTTGGCTATATTCTAACCCTGAAATATCATTTAAACAATGTTTGATGCCAAAAATATCATGAACATAATTGCAGTTATATTTGGACCAAAAGATATCACTTTTGGCTATATTCTAACCCAGAAATATCATTTAAACAATGTTTGATGCCAAAAATATCATGAACATAATTGCAGTTATATTTGGACCAAAAGATATCACTTTTGGCTATATTCTAACCCTGAAATATCATTTAAACAATGTTTGATGCCAAAAATATCATGAACATAATTGCAGTTATATTTGGACCAAAAGATATCACTTTTGGCTATATTCTAACCCTGAAATATCATTTAAACAATGTTTGATGCCAAAAATATCATGAACATAATTGCAGTTATATTTGGACCAAAAGATATCACTTTTGGCTATATTCTAACCCTGAAATATCATTTAAACAATGTTTGATGCCAAAAATATCATGAACATAATTGCAGTTATATTTGGACCAAAAGATATCACTTTTGGCTATATTCTAACCCAGAAATATCATTTAAACAATGTTTGATGCCAAAAATATCATGAACATAATTGCAGTTATATTTGGACCAAAAGATATCACTTTTGGCTATATTCTAACCCTGAAATATCATTTAAACAATGTTTGATGCCAAAAATATCATGAACATAATTGCAGTTATATTTGGACCAAAAGATATCACTTTTGGCTATATTCTAACCCAGAAATATCATTTAAACAATGTTTGATGCCAAAAATATTATGAACATAATTGCAGTTATATTTGGACCAAAAGATATCACTTTTGGCTATATTCTAACCCTGAAATATCGGACTTACCGAAGGCAACCTACATTTTGAATAATCAAAAGATAAAAACGAGGATAGGTTAAAAAACGAAACAAAGAACACTACACCCTGTCTCAAACTAGATATCAGGTGAAAAATGTCCGTGAATAACAGCAGACGAGATGTTTTCTGTAGCTGTAAAATCTAAACGGAGTGATCAATTTCATCAAGAAACAATTCTATAAAAATAATTGAAACTGCTAGCTATTGCCTTTAAATTCAGGAATCAGTAGCTCTTCAAGCTCTGAGCCATTTTTTGACTCATCTGGAGTATTTCTTAATGTGATGTTTACACTTTGTACCAAATGTAAATTTTACATACCCGTTCATTTTCAGCATCAGCATGGTTAGTGTTTTGAAGGTAGCTATTGTTAACTTCTTGTAGACTGGCGTCTACTTTGTGGACTTTCTCCAATAACGAATCATTCAGCATGCTAAAATATATAATCAAAGCTCTTATTCAAGTCATGTACAGTGGTAGTAGAGTCCCAAGAGGGTACTCCCTAACTTTCAATACAGGGGAGGGGTTCAATATTGGAGAGGGGTTATGGACCCCAAATATTGACCATAATGTTTTGGAGACCCCATAAATTGCTATCTATTCCTGGGGCCCCTATGCGGAATGACATTTATTGAATAGGCCATTATAATGAATAGCACCAAATCGCACGATTCTTCCTCTCTTCAGATTTGTGGACCTCAGATATTGAATTTTGTCTATGCTGTTATTCACAGACCCCAAATATTGAGTTTACACAAGATTTTGGATGCCAAATATTGGCATGGACTGAAAGTTAATGAGTACCCCCATGGGAGTAGAGTGTCATTACTAAATGTTTTCAGCTATATTTTAAGGGGAAAACTTTGAATACCTCATTATTCCACTACTTCTAAGCAATTACCCTGTGCAAATTCTTCTAAAAGGTGGTAGATAGACCATAATATTAATTCTTTTTGTAGGAGACTGCCAAACATCTTACATGCATACAATTCCTGCAAGAATTTGATTCAAGAACTGCAAATGGACACATACAAATCAAAATAGTAGGCCCAAGATATAATGCAAAAATGTCCATATCATATCGCGGATGAGATTATTCTGTTCTTTAAACCCTCCTCAAACTTTCCTGCTCATAAAATTTGAAACATGACTGATCTGTAAAGATACAACATTGGTTAGCTGTTATAGACAGCCAGCCTTTAATGACACAGAAATAATTTTGCTCATGATAAGTGGGTATTGCTCCAAAATAGTCCTTGTATCTAAGGTACTCCTCAAAAACTAGATGGACAAAATGTTTCAGGTTTAATGTCAAAGATGTAAGAATCTGAAGTTCTTGTCAATCAAATAGAAGTTATATCAGCACCTATGCAGTATATACTTCTTAAAGATTTCATCACTATGCTTCAGTTGACCAAATAAAACCATTCCTTAAATGGGAATTAAGCTGAAGGAAAAGGGGAATCTTCAAATCAGTGAATGATTTCCCATTTGAATGGATTTTGTGTAGAATTACCATAGCTGGTTCTTTTGTTTCAACAGCTGTTTCAGTCTCCTTGTTGCCAATTTCTTCTTCTCTTTGAACATTTCAATTTCATACCTATTGGATTTCATATAGATAGATCTTACATATAAGGAACATGCCCTGTGTCAATTGATGTCAAAATATCTCACAAGTTATTCATACAAATCTTTTAAGTGCAGATAAGAATTCTTAAAGTTGTTTGAAAGAATGCAAGAATTTTTGAACAAGAATATTTTTGGGACTGTTAAAAAATCTCAAGCAGGAAAATGGTGTTAACGTGCTCTAACTATGTGCCTGCAGTGTTCCTGTTCACCCTGATCACAATTCAAAGTCTTATGCTTCAAGCAATTAGCCATCATTTCTCTGTAGTTATAAAAACAGTAAGATGCAGCAATAGTTGTAATGATATCTTTCTTGCAAATAACTCACGATGGAAAAAACTTTCTGCAGGAGATGGCAGCACAGGCCTTGAACACATTAACATGACAAGCTTCTTGAGGTTTTGAAAGACAGCAAACTTTCTTGAACAATAATTTTAAGGCATTAAAGGGATGTCAATGTATGCAAGGCCTGCACAGCAGTTGCTATAATACAATCCTAGCATAGTAGCTGATGATGGTAAAGACTCTCTGCAACTGTTAAATGTTGTTTGGAAAATGACATGCTGACCCTATTGTTTTGATGGATTGTTTTTCAGCTTTATTGTGGAGGATGGATGTTGGGGCTCACAATGTCATGTGCATCACTGCTATAATCTTCATATAGGTAGGTAGGTATTTATATTCAACATGGCTAGCCTGCAAAAGTCCGAGAGACCTATTTTCAGTGGGGGCCATGGATGTTTTACCATTAGTCAGCCACAGCTACCCACCACAGCTACAGATTGCCCTCACATGGCTCTGCTTGACCCAGGCTAGAGCTATGGACAGCGACTAAACTGTGCAGCATGAAATTTGAACCTACAACTGTTCTGACTTTTGGTTTATGAGTCAGACGCCTTAACCACTCGGCCATGTGCTCACTACCATGTCACTGAAGTAAATCATAACTGCACATGTGATCTGGAGCCATTTTTGAGGGATTCGTGGCTCACAAATTAAGCTGTGTATGTCTCCCAAAAAATAACACCAATTCTTTTGTTCATACTGAATGCAAGAAATTGAGATAGCAAATTAACATCATATTTTGTTACCTCATAGCCTCTTCTTTTGTTGTATGACTTGCATTGTCCATCTCAACATTGGCATACCCTCAAGACAGTACTGTTTCTTCTGATGGTACCTGATGAAGATTGATATGTTTTAGCCATTTCATAAAAAGCTGCAACAATATATTTTTGGCATATGATTTACACCAACATCATAATTCTATTGGAAGCATTTTAGAAGCTTTTAAAAATAGCAGTATATGTAGAGTGCAGGCCTTTCCATTTGCCACATGTGGTGGGACTCACACACACAGGCACATGCACAGATTGAGGGATGGGTGCAGTTTTGAGGATATCGCTTTCATAGCCACCCTGATATGACATTGGAAACATTACTTCAAGAGCCATTCCCATGTGCTAGTGCTCTGTTTTTCTATCAATGACATCAGTTCCTAGTTTTAAAGGATCATGCAAGGAAGATGACACTGAAGTATGCATTACCACTGAAGAAATATGCATTTCCGCTATTCCCTTTGATAGCAGAAATCACTTGCTCTGTTTTGCACGCATTGAAGTTCTCTTTCCATCACCCCAGCCATAAGCACAATCAGTCAACAAATTTGCCCAGTGCAGAAGGTTTCTAAGTTTAGGAGTGCAGAAGTTTCAAACTTTGGTTGATTGACACTGGAATCTTCTAAATTTTCACAGATATTCCATGGTCAGTGTTACCAAACTGCACCTCTTTCTAAACATCAATAGAGAAATACCAAATAATGCAGAACAACAATTAGGCAGCAGTTAGTTGTATCAAAAATATGTCTGTCATTTCAGAACTGACTACCTCTACAGGATTCTAAGGGCTTGTTCATATGGAGGTGAGCCAGCCCCCTTACCGGGCTAGAGCTCTTCGCCAAGATCTTACCTCATCTCAAATTTCAATAATTTGATTTCTGTTCATATGAGTAGGCGGGCTGGCCCACTAAGCAAGATCTCACTGGTGTAGTGGCAAGATCTAGGTAGGTGGGATGAAAATGTTCCCATATGAACACTGCATCCCAGCTACCAAGACCAAAATGTTGCAACTGCTCATGTGCTGCGTCTCTAAAAAATGAGCATGTCTCATTTCTGACAAGTGTCAAATTTCTGTCTCAACTAGCGGGCTGGAATTTCTCCATATGAACACAAGATGAAAACTGTATTGTCTACCGGGCCAGCCATAGTTCAATGCAAAATTGCCTACTAGGCCAGGCAATTTGGTACAAAATTTTTCTTACAAAAGTTAAATTTGGGTGATGGGGCAAGAAATTCCAGACCATCTTCTTTGACAATTAAAACTTTTGACAGGTGACAATTTGGCCAGCGTGGGATGGAAATTTTTGTCACAAACTTTAGTTGTCAAAAAGCCTTAAATTTCTATTTGAGTGCTTATAGGTGCGCTGGTGCTGATTATAATGGCATTGATTATAATGACAGGAATGGTATTGATTTCCACAAACCAATCTTTGGTTGGTATTTTGTGATGCAGGTTTATACTTTTTCAAAAACTTGGTAAACGGGGCTAGTTTGCACTTTAGCGGACACACTTTCAGCATTTCTCTGTGTTCGAGTTTTGTACCAGCTTTTTTGATAGAAAAATGCGTCAGTACTAAGATCAAAGTATATCTACTGAATTAGCGGGGGCTTGGGGGCGGCAGCCCCCACATAGTGGTAACCAAAAGACTATTCTGATGTGAGTTTCTGCTGCGGATCTGTGCCATATTTAGGTCATTTTGACGCTCTCAGGCAAGGGCGAATTAGTTGAATCACGTTCAAATTCTGCATTATCCAATCGGATGATATAGGATTTCTATCACTATTGTTTGCAACGATGAAATTCAATTCAATCTCTCTTTTCCTTGAATGAAACTTTAGTTGGTGCTGTGTGTTTCTTTCCTTGTGTCCGCCAAAGTGCATTTGTCCCGTAAACGGTTCAGGTATGACTTTTTGGAACATTGATATAAAGTTGGGTATACTTTTCCCAAAAATTTGTATGAGGAACCGGTACGTTTTTAAAGCCTCGATGGCGCGTCGCCTCCTGGTGTGGTCAAGTGAACATGATGGCATCCCATTGGAGTTTTTGATCACGGCCGTCCCATTCACAGACTTGCGTTCACTACGAAACCTTCGATTTGGCCTATTCAGCACGCACTGTAATGGCTTCGCTGGAAAATCTCTTTCACGTTAATTCGCTTCCTCGTTATATTATAGCTAGTATTTCGTTAAATCTTATCTCAGAAGAAAGAGCAAGCCTTGTTCCATCGATTTGCTCTAATATTTGTTTTTTCTTGAGTTTTAAACGTATCAAAATCGAGCAACAAAAGTTATTGCGTTGAGCACAATGTGAAAAGTATGCAGCAGAATGGGATTTTGTTCAGGTTAACCCCGAGTTTCCTGCAACATTTTTGGAAACTGTTTTATCACAATTTTCTTCAAGAGACTTCATATTTTCAAATTATCAATGATAGCAATTAATTTCGCGTTTTATTGTTCGCTTTTTTTGCGATTTTCTTGAAAAATCCCAGCTTTTTTAAACAAAACATCAAATTTCACCTACTTGTCAAAAATATCTGATCAACTATCATGGTTAAATATGTGATTTGATTATTCAGCTATTTGTGAGTGAAATTTGTTTCAATCTTTGTGCTCCACGAAACTCGGGGTTTGCGATTTTGTGACGACATACTGTCAAGAACTGATTCCATGTCCAATACGCAAGATTGACTTGATCGCGAATGTGAAATGCAAAACAAAACTATCCTTTACAGAGAGATATCCTAACTCAAACTGGATTTTATTATAAAATGCTCCACAGGGATAGTTGAACTTACAAAGAGGTAAGCAAAGAATGATTTTAAAGGCATGTTTCTTTCGAAATAAACACTTTTCTTTGACAAACACCAAATTTTCGACGTTTTGCAACAATTATATCGGTTTTTCAAATGAACTGTTGGAATTTTATTCAGCTATCATTTATATTAACCTAAGGTAACTCTTTTGACATCAGATAAGCATCTTTTTCATTTCATAACATTTTTCTGAAAGACGGGGCACTGCAATTTGTGACGAGGGATAACAGCGAAAATTCTTTGATCGGTGCCGCGACTCCACAGCAAAAAAGTGCATTTTCGGGAATGAAGGAGGGCTAATAAAAACTAGTCTAACACGAAGAAAAATAAGATATTTCAAATATTTTTGCACAGGTGTATGAGGAATATATTGCTCTACTTGAAATTGTACATTTTTGAAAAAAATCAAAGACGGGGGTTTCTGTGGCATCAGCTTTCTCAAACTTATCGTAAATTTTCGACACTTTCCAACAATTATATCACTTTTCAAATGATATGTTAGAATTTTATTCAGCTATCATTTATGTTAACCTAAGGTAACTCTTTTGACATCATATAAGCATCTTTTTCGTTTTATAACTTTTTTCTGAAAGACGGGGCACTGCAATTTGTGACGATGGGTGCGAATCTTCGTGCCCTGTCCAGCAGCACATTGTCCTGATAAGAATAGTTGAGTGCCCCATTCGGGGTTTGCTACTCAGTTACCATTAAACCGAGCTTGATACGTTGTGCGTGATACAATGTATTTTATGTGTGATGATTTCTCTATAAAACAACACATGGTAAATTTCGCTGAACGCCAGGTAGATGCCACATACTTCGTTGAGTTCCAAAGAGAAAAAGTCGCAAGGGAAGAAATTTGCTAAGGATGGAAAAAGCTACTTCAAATTGTGATGAATCTCATCGTGTTCAAGAATTGCTTCGAAGTCGATGGCAAAGTTAAACTTGATTGTGCGGTAGCTAGGACATCGATCTTTACAGACTTGGTCTCCGGTATTCAAGTGATGTCGGCTCCTTTGTACAGGTTCCTTCGCTTGTTTTTGCGGGGCTTCGCCCTTCAGATAGCATTAACCCTCACAAGTAGAATGATGGTCACGCATCGCACCTGTCGCACTGTAGCCCTTTAACGTGGACGTCATGTCGCACTGCAGCCCTTGAACAAGACGCCATGTTGTTCCACATCTTTAATTTTTTGCGATCATTTTCTCCGTGCTGCTTAGTCTTGCAAGTTCTTTGTTCTTCTTTTTTGAATCTCTTCATTCGTCATCGGCGCGTGTCTTGTCTAGCGGTTATGAATTTTGATTATGTCGGTGACATAGTCTTCAAAAATGGACTTCATTTCCTTTGCTAGATCTTTATGTCCATTAATTGCCCTTGTAGTTCACATAGCGCTCGTCGTCTTTGCACGTAGGTAGTGCCATTGGTCCACAGTCCCCCCAGGAAATGACTCTTGTCACACGGGTAATAGTACCCTTCCAGTGTTTCAGGTGCTAGGTCCCTTTGCGATCATCGGTTCTAGGTAGTTCACATAGCGTTCGTCGGCTTTGCACGTAGGTAGTGCCATTGGTCCACGGTCCCCCAGGAAATGACTTTTGTCGCATGGGTAATAGTACCCTTCCAGTGTTTCAGTTCCAGTATCATGTCCAGTGTCCTCCTATTTTCACTATGCTGAAAATTCTGGCAACAAGGGTGAAAGACTAATCAAATATTGAATAGTGGTCAGTGTTTGCGGAAGAAAATTATCGTTGTTTTCTCATATTTGTCTTTGTATCTGATTAAATTGTTTGTTTAGCAATAAAATGAATATATTATAAGCAATAACTGGTCAAGGCGTCGTTCATTTTTCAATTTTTAGAGATGATAGCATTTTCAGATTTCATAATTCGATGTCGTTTCGCCGAACAAGTGAACTCTTTCTGTCCACTTATGCTCTTAAAAGAATATCATTCCTTTATTATTCATCTTGGAATCTGGTATCACTAGAAAGAACATTTTATGCCGATTCAGAATATGTATAGGTTTAACAAAATCGCTTTACGAAAACAAAAAATAATGCGCTATGTTGTGGGGTAGTGCAACATGAATTTTGGCTGATTTTCGTCAGAATCGAAAGTTTTCGTCGCGTTTCTCTTTATTTATGCTCATAAAATTTTATTCCTTTATTATTCATCTTGGAATCTGGTATCACTAGAAAGAAGATTTTATGCCGATTCAGAATATGTATAGGTTTAACAAAATCGCTCAACGAAAACAAAAAATAATGCGCTATGTTGTGGGGTAGTGCAACATGAATTTTTGCTGATTTTCATCAGAATCGAAAGTTTTCGTCGCGTTTCTCTTTATTTATGCTCATAAGATTTTATTCCTTTATTATTCATCTTTGAATCTGGTATCACTAGAAAGAACATTTTATGCCGATTCAGAATATGTATAGGTGTCTTGCAATGATTAGTATATTTTATAAATAAAAAGGGTTTTGGGCATTGGACTGAAAAATCGAAGAAACCAATACAAAGCAGAGCGTAGTGAACGGTGTGACAGCCGTGTGATGTTTTGTTTTCTTCCTTAACTCCAACAGCTCGAGGGCACAGGCAAGCAAATTTTCAAAAACTTTAAACTTTATACCTTTAACTTCATCTGTCAAATAAAATGATTGCTTAACACTCTTCGCTTAACTCTGAAAACCTCTGAAAACTTCAACTTTCTGCCTGATGTGTTGCTGTGCCGCCATCTTGTTGCTCTTTGAATTCGCGCCAAATGATTCGTGGTCAATTAATCAATATGATCGTTGTTGGTGCTGTGCTGTGCTTTCAGGTTCCTTTTGTATTTTAGATCAATGGACCTTTGGCGGCTGCGGGTTTTGACCTTGAATTGTGTAGCCACTGACCATAACAGCCCTTGACCGCACTTTATATTAGGCGGGAAGCCTTGAAAACTCGATGTTGCATGTCTAGAGCCTGTAAGATCCTGTAAGATCTAGAGATGTCTAGATCCTGTAACGAAGATCATGGCGGCACACGCTGGGCTGTCTGAGCTTGACTTTGTTGTTATCGTGGCATATTTTGTTGGCGTTATTGCAGTTGGAATATGGGTAAGTTTTACTTATTTCATTTCTCATTTTCTGTGAATGAAAAGTCTTCGTGGAATTGTATAAACTTTGCTTCAAGTAATCTGCAAAATAGGGTCCAAGGCCTAGCAGACGTACAGAGTCCAACATAACATCCTTATGGCGATTGCCCACAACTGAAGAATTGTTTTGATAGAACTTATCTGCAATCTGACGAAGTAAGTCATCCATCAGGGAATTCAAAAGAGGTATGTAATTGTCCATAACTTCACAGAGAAAAGATCGGTGAATTTAAATGAACGAATGTCAACTCTTCGTGCACACGGGTCACACGCACACAGTTTGAGTGTAAGATTTCCTCAGTTCACATTCACATACTCGTTGTCATCTTTGAATTATGGCACTCGTATCGCTTTTGAATTACACAATACTACATATGTGAAAACTGATTCCCTGAATTTACTTCCCGCTTCCCTTCCTGATCTGCATTCCTGGTACGGCATGACCTGCTTACATAACTTCCTCCCCACGTGCAGGAAGGATTGTGTTGTCCCTCCGTTGTCGAGGTATTCTGCAAAGGGCAACATAAAATGTGGAATAAAATGCATTGCAAAATAGACAACATCTCCTCGGGTTCGATTTCCCGATTTCTCAAGTCAGGAGACCAAATACTTTTGGGAAGTCTTAGAATTATTCTGCTGTTCTCGACCTGGACTCATAAGCACATGTTTTCATGGCATGAAATTGAAGCTGAAGACACGTTTTTCACTGGATTGATGATTGGACTTGAATGGGGCGTAAGCAACACGCCCGATTAGCCAATTAAGTCCACGTACTACTTACTTCTTGCATCATTTTGAAGTATAAAGATATAGGCAATTTTGGTTTGTGAATTGTGATTTCGAAAATTCGAAAATGAACTCGAAAATTCGAGTTTATCAAGACTTTTAATAATAATAGTCTGTTGTAAAATTCTTTTACAAATTGAAATGCCAATGCTGGAGCCTGGAAATACGAAGTTTGAAAAGATTGTATCAGTAAATGTCTTATAGGCGGCATATTAGAATACCCAAATACTTCAGGTTAATGGACTGGCCAAAAATTTGCAAAGTGTTTTATATATTGTCATATGTCATGTGTAGTGTATTGTGTGGCCAAAGACGATGTAATCTATTATTTGTACGCAGTAGCATGTCTGGTAGGTGGCTTCCTTTCATATGCTGATTGAATCAGTTTTGATAAAAACTCATCTATAATGTAAGAACAAAACAGGTCATGATCCTCTCAAAATATCTTTTTGCTACCCGCTACCCTCTGCTATCATTCCTAAATCTTTCTTCCATGAGACGTCTGAGATGTGAGCAATGTCTTATGAAAATTACTCGTTCGTAGTTTTGTGGTTGATATTACCAGCTACCTCTTTTACAAAGACTTTCTCCCCCCGGGGGGGACATAACATGTTGACGATACGGGTATGCGCCGCCCATATGGATGGGGTTTTGGGCCCAAAATTCTCTAAACATGGGTCCTTTTTCTCGCAGATTTTCCATAAACATGGGTGGATGTGGCCGAAAATTCACCAAAAACTGTGAAAACGGGTAGTTTTTCTTCGAACTTTATCATAAAAGTGGGTCTAAAGGCAAGTTCTGGTAATTAGAAGAGGGTACTTTTCTGAAGACCGGGCGGCAGACCCCCATCAATCCATAAGTCATTTACCTTCCCCCGAGCTCGCTCTCCCTTTTATAGTATCACCGAAACTCGCTTATCAAATCTACCATAAAGTTATCTGTTTGATCTGCTTTGTATCCAAACATATTTTTAAATGATTAAGGATTTTAATTTGTGACACTTTAAAAAAGGTTGGAAAATTACATGCTGAAAAGCGTTATTTGAAGCCATACCTTTCACTCAAGACGGCTGATCTTGCCTAATGAGCAAATATTTCATCGTTATCAATGAAAGTCTGGTTTCCTTTCTGTCATTTGTGTCATACACTAAGTTTTATCATACACCAAGGTAGTGATCTGACCACCAACAGTTATGAAGTATAATTCAAGAACAAAGCAGCCCTAAAACTGTTGTCTACTGCCTTGCCAAATAAAATTTCAAGACCTGGTGGAACCCCATGTATTTTGGGTACGGGGACGTGCCATCGGGAAAGGTATCGATTTTCACCATGTCTGTGTAAAGAATGGTAGCTATCAAATCGATTTTTATGATTTTAGTGTGAGGAACGATATCGATGTTCACGATTTGAGTATATAGAAAACGAATAAATTTGCCGTTTTCGCGAAATTGGTGTAAGATCGGTATAAAAATTGGTGTAAGACCCCTCCGGTCGCCTCCGGTCCCTCCCACTTTAAAAACTGCTCCGCTGTCTCTGATTATGTAATATTGTGTAAGAGCTTCAACGGCTTATTGGCAATGACCTTCTTGTCCTCTGGGCAATTCAAATTTCTCACCTATGATAAGGATAAGAACTACTATAAATCGCAGTTTAACCATGGGATATGAGATCAACGAATTTTACCCAGATAAGAATCGAGCCTTTAAGGCTTCGCAGTAGCCGCAAGTAAAGTCTACACGCAGGCTAGCTTCGCGGTTTCCTTGGATCAGAAAGGGACCGGAAGAAAGCCTACATTCTGGACCATGGTGTGGAACACAGCCTAGAGAGCCTACCAGAATATTGCTTCCATAAAATTAGCCTTTCAGCGTCCAAAACGGTCTATGTCGAAACTATGGTCGAAATGACATGTCATTTCATTTCACTTATGTGATTCTAGGGCCTTGGCTCCAACGCATGTTGTTCGAGCCTGTTTCAAGTACCTCCTTCTTCAACTATCACGTCGGCTCCCACCCTCAGTTACCCCCCTCCCCCAGTTAATGTCAGAACTGATCAATTAGTCAATGAATACCCAATGCAGGCGAACATTATTTGCAGCCGTTGCCATTATCTTCTCTACTATCCCCGAACAACAACAATTGTCATGTTTTGTAAACAATACGCTCTATGCTTTTGACGTCTGTTTTGACAGCGGGGACCTGTTTTGACAATTTGAACTAGTAATCAAGACAGAAGAACTTTCATATACCATGAATAGGCCACCTGATGTTAATCATATTTTGTTCTTGCACTTCATTAACGGGTTTGTTTTTGCAAAAAGCAAAAGTTCTAAAAATACCCAATCAAATTCGATGTCGCACACGCGGTGTCAAAAAAGGATCGTCAAAGAATGTCAAAAACAATGCTTCGTCTGAGTTTTCATTTGTCTATTTACTGAGAAGCTTATTTACCATTGTACATTCCCTTTAAAGACCCTTTGTTTACCATCAGGCTGTACACGCGACGTTTAAAGGGAGTACAAAGACCAGCATGCTTTGCGCTAAGCCAACGACTTGCTCTCCACAGCTTCCAGGATAACTGACTGTACGAAATTGACCACTTTAATGAACAGCCTCGTCTTGGAGATTATTCAAAATTCGTTCATATGAAATTTTAGACGCCAAATTCGGATTTAGCACCCAAACTTTAGTCTAACCCTAAGTTTTCATGTTGCTAGCGGTTGTAGTGTTAATTTTATGGCGATGTAAAGTTTGAAAATCTATAAAGGATTTGACAGTGAAAATGACTCGGGGTGTAAAGTTTCACCCCGAACGACTTTTTACGGTCAAATGCCTTATAAATCTCTGAACTTTACATTGTCATAAAATCAACATCACAATAGTTAGCAGTTTAAAAACATGTAATTAGACTAAAGTTTGGGTGCTAAATCCGAATCTGGGCTCGAAATTTTCATATTAACAATAGGAAGAGACTTTGACAAATTTCCAAAACGAAGCTGCTTAATTAAAGTGGTGTATTCACAAAAACAAAAACAAATGGTTGCAAAGGCTGCTGGCCTTTGTACTCCCTTTAAAAGGCATACAAAGACCAGCATGCTTTGCGCGAAGTCAATGACTTGCTCTGTACAGCTTCCAGAATAACTGACTGTAGGAAATTCACCAAAACTAAAACAGACGATGGCAAAAGCTGCTTGGCTTTGTACTCCCTTTAAGAAAAAAACACGAACATAAGCTAAGCAATGCCGGTGGTAAGTGTTAACGGTTCTCTTGTTAGGCTTGAAGTAGGAAACGGAAGCACTCTGCTTTCCTTTGGGAGTTTTTGGGAGACAAGTTTTCTTCTCTGTGTCGATTATAACTTGACTTTTCTCTTCTTATGGAAGGAGTGATCTAAAAGCAAACACATTTCTGTTAGGCCCTTCACGCAAATTTTCATTTTATATCGAAATTAACGTCGACCGTCTTTGGTAGGCCGTAGGCCCTTTTATGCTCAGATCAAAGATGAACCACAAGGGCAACAAGAAAAAAGCTGCCTTACTCCGCTAGAGCCAATGACACTGATTTCTGCACAAGAACCCCCAGCTAACAATGATCTGTTGCGACCCCAGAGTGGAAATTCGTATGATCTGAAAGTCGCATTTGGCCCTAGGTTCTTTTTCGTATTCTCTTTATACAGCGCGCAAACGATGGTAGATAGCAATAGGTGTTTAAATTGCACCAAAATTTTGTCTTAATCGATGAAGATCTGAGTTCTTGCTCTGCCTCCCCTCATCGGGAAAGTATGGCTGTGTCAATGGCTCCAATCGATAGTTTTGGAGCCATGTTGTTCCTTTCTGGTTATTTCATTTTGTTGCAAAATAAGAAGCTTTTGCCAGTTGTAGTCATGTTTAAAATACAATTGATGTTTTTCTTTTAGTCTCTCTTCAAATCAAATCGTTCGACTGTTACTGGTTACTTCTTAGCAGGAAGATTTATGACATTTCTACCAGTAAGTGATTTACTTTTTGACAGATCTATCTGCATTTATCAACACTTTGAAGGTCCAGTTTTGTTAACGATTACAAGACTTCAGCCACGATAGACCTTTTAGCTATTCTCCAAAAGAGCCTGGGTCGAGCGTAATTTTTATACATTTTTATTCAAGGCGTTCGATCGAGTGGCGTTAGAGCATGAGCAATAATGAAACATGTTTGTAGCTTGGAAATTAAAGTTGTTTCCTTGATATAACCATAGTTTTCATCGTTCTTTTCCCTTTGGCCCTAGCCTAACCAGTGCCAGAAATGAAATTCAAATGGCTCCTGCGCGTTTGAGCTGTTAGCTCATACAAAGCGTTCATCCTCTTTTCAAACTGCCTCTAAAAATAGACTTTTTAGCTATTCTAAAAAAGAATCTGGATCGAACGATATTTCATTACCTTTTGTAGAATTTTCGAATGTGCACAAAAATGATAGAACCTCTAATAGAAATGTACAAAAATATCGCTCGATCCAGACTCTTTTGTAGAATAGCTAAAGGGTCTATTGTATTGAAAGAGGATTGAACTGAGGACGAGGGTGAACGCTGTGTAGGAACTAACTGTTCAGACGCGCAGTAGCCACCTGAATTTGATTCCTAGCACTGCTTAGGCTTCAGTCGAAGAGAAAGCAACAAAGTAATCTAGTAATATCAAGGTAATAAATTTGATTTCTCAGCTACAAACACGGTTTATTATTGCCTAAAGTTAGAGCTTCTGTCACTATTGTGAACGTTCGAAAATTCTTCAAAATCAATCAAAACATCGTTCAATTCGGATTCTTTCTAAGAACAGCAAAAAGGTCTATTGGTATAGAGAACTCAAAGGAACGTTCACATCATCCCCGTGCTCTGTTGATAATTACTTTATTTGATATTTCCTTGCGCTAAGTCAATATATCTCTGTAGCTTTGCTTTACCTTCTTATATTTGTATATTTGTCCCCTTTCAGTAACCCCAAGAAATGAATTAACACTTATGAGGGGCTCCACGTGTGCTTCTGCCCTCTGACAAAAGCTCTAATAAATGTCTTTCGTCTGCCTACAGCACGGGGGGGGGGGGGTTTCTCGGCTAAATTTCGGGTAGATGTGTTGTGTGCCGCTCACAGTTCCAAAATGGTACCGTTGGCTAGACCAATTTTTTTGAAAATGATACCCATGCCTATGCTAAGTTCTACATCAAAAGTGCCATGAGTTGGCATTCTCTAGACAAAATTTGCCAAATTTTCGCATACTCTTGACTAGAAAAAAATTTTCGGTTTCTTTACAGGAATTACCAAAGTCTGACTTTTGTTTGAATTAAATTGCCAAAAGCATGGCCTTGCCCAAACAAAAATTATCAAAAAGGATACCTTTGGCCAGAGCAGAAGTCCAAAAAGTATACAATTGCGGGCAGCGCATCCCCAGGTACTTTTTCTATGAAATAACCCCCCACCCCCGTCGCTTACAGAAAGGCTCTTTTGGAACGAAAACCCTTGCCGTTCCTGACTGTGAACATTTATGCTGTTGCCTTGCCTGTTCTTTATGCTCCATTATAAAATTTAGGCGTCTTCCTCCTTTACGTCATTCCCCTCTTTCTCTTAAAGGGAGTACAAAGACCAGCATGCTTTGCACAAAGTCAGCGACTTGCTCTCCACAGCTTCCAGAATAACTGACTGTACGAAATTCACAAAAACAAAAACAAACGATCGCAAAGGATGCTGGTCTTTGTTCTCCCTTTAAAGACCCATTGTCTTGCTTGTCATGCTACGCACCATAGATAATCTATGGATGCACATAAGGACCATGGTTGATGATGGGTTTTTTGCCGCCAAAAGAGTCCCATTTTCGGCTTCAATGTCACGTGGTTAACGGTTAATCTTGTTAAAGTTTTGTTTCATTTCATAGGTTGGTATGTCAATGTTTGCCAGCAACATCGGTAGCGAGCATTTAGTTGGTTTGGCTGGATCTGGAGCTGCATCTGGCATTGGTGTTGGTGCTTTCAATTTCAATGTGAGTTCAGTTTGACTCTGGTTTAGCCGTATCATTTGTTTTACTAAATTCACCAAGGCGTGTCCGAGGTCCCATTGCACATGCTTTGCCTTTAGTTGCACAGTACAGCTTGTAGCTAGCTGTTCTATAAACGAGACCTTATCGAGCGTGATTCTCATCTATAGGTCAACCAACCAAGATATTTTCCCGGGGGGAGGGGTACATAATATGCTACGGGTATGTGGTACATAATATGCTACGGGTATGTGGTAAATAATATGCTACGGGTATGTGGTACATAATATGCTACGGTTATGTGCCTGCCGCCCATATAAGTGAGTATTTTGGCTCCAAATTCTCAAAACAAGGGTGACCTTTTTGGTAGATTTTCCTTAAGCGTTGGTGGCTTTGGCAGAAATTGGCAAAACCAGTAAAATATGGATTAGTTTTCTTTTAAAATTCATCACAAAACTGGATCTCAAGGCAACTTTTGGTAATTAGAAGAGGGTATCTTTCTGAAAAGCAGACGCCCATCCATTCGCAAGTCTTGTACCCCCCCCCCCCGGAGATATTCTGCTCATGCTAATTAATGTTACAATTTATGATGGCAACTCTTTGCAAATATTTATGCTTCCCTTATCCCTCCCTTATATCGACTATTCTTTTTTTCCTAAGCAGTAACAGTTAACTTATTATGATCTATTTTTTAGTCGCTCATCCTCCTGCAGCTCCTTGGTTTTGTATTTCTTCCAGTGTACATTGCAAGTGGGGTAGGTTGTACTTAAAATGTTTCTATCATCCTATATGGTTGGAAAAATTTCTTATCTATTCTAAATTTACAAAAGGCAATCAGTTTAAATGTTAACTGGACGCCGTTATTTGGTTGGTGCTAAATACAGTAATAGACCTTCTCACAGAGGTCTGGGACGGAGTGCTAGTTTTCTGGAAAATGGTGGATATGCTGTTAGAGGGAATCTTATTTTTGATGCAAACGCTAAGGTGCAAGAAAAGTCGAATTTTTTCTTTAAGGTGCAGAAATAGCGGATCGCTGTGTTTTGAATGAATATAGGCCTGGACTCTTTCATGATAAAATCAGCTAAAGATGAATGAAAATAGCGAGAAGCAAAGCCGAAATGCGAAAAAAATATATATATATTTTTTTATATATCCATCTTAAAACCTAACTCAACAATTTGAATACAACTAATGTACCATCCATAGCCAAAAAATACACATGGTCACCGAGTTCTGGCTATGAATGGTACTTACAATTTTCAACTTGTTACAATTCCAAGGATAAAGAATAGGATAAAATAAATAAATGAAGAAGTAAACTGAACAAAAGAGTCAACAAGTGTATCTCAAGATAAATGCCAGGAGTTTCTACGGAAACTAAGGATATAATAATTGAAAGATTAATTTCAAAAATAATTCCTGCAGACTTCTCCAGCATCTATCCTGAGACAGACATCTTAGAAAGAAAAGTAAAAAGAAAAATAAAAGCTGCTGCTGTTTAGGATAATATATCCCTAATCAAAACGGCCCGTATCTTTGATGTAGGATATTGTAGACTCGAGAATAATGCTATTTTCTATCACACTACAACGGGGGCTTCCATATAGAAGAAGATTACATTGGGATCTATCATCGAGACGAGTGAGATCGATTCCTGAGATGTCAGAGAGCTGGCCAAACATATTGCCTGCATAACATATTGAAAAAATATTGCCTGAGGGCAAACGGAATCGTTCCTAGCTCCTGTGTTGTTCCAATGTCCAAAGGAACTTATGTATGTGTATCTACTGATTACGGGTTCGTGCCTTTTGCTTATCTTTCTCGAACTTTACTAGATTTGGACTTTTGATGTAGGCATTTTTGATGGCAAGTAAAACGGCTATCAGTCGAGAGAATTTGGCTTGTGTTTATATGGGCAGGAAAAATGTCTTGCCTTGACGCGGTTGCTGCTATTTGGTGTCTAGTGCTGACCCCGAAGGGTGGGGGTTCTCGGCTCGCTAAATTTCGGGTAGGGGTGTGCCGCCCATAGTTTCAAAATGTTGCCGTTCGGTTAACCAATTTTTATGAAAATTACACCCTTGGCTAGACTAATTTTACCATCAAAAGTGCCCTGAGTTGGTGTTATCGAGACTAAACTTGCCAAATTTTCGCATTCCTTGGACCAAAATTTCTAAAGGATTGAATTTTTTACAGGAATTGCTGAATTTTGACATTTCATTGACCAAATTTTCCAAAAAGCATGCCCTTGCCTAGACTAAATTCGACCAAAAACTGCTATAAGGCATACCTTTGCCTAGATAGACTAAATTCGACTAAAATTGCCAAAAAGTATACCCTTGGCTAGACAAAGAGATCCGAAAAAGTATACCCTTGCGGGTGGCACATCCCCAGGTACCTTCAATATGGAAGAGCCCCCCTGTGTTACTGACTGCGGAGCAGTGTTGAATCGTAATTTCATCTTTTTTGGGTTTGGGAGATGAGACAGGATAAACCGAGGAAAGAGACGCGCCCTCCCCATGCTAGGACTTAAAGCACCTGGATAGTAATGTTCTGGGGTTGGAGCTCTGAATAGGTTTCCTTGTGTTGTGTTGTATTTTGTTTATCTTGCATTTATATAGGGGCATGTGTGTGAAGAAATGAGAATTTTAAAATTTTTAGTTGATAAAACCCACAACAACCAACATCGCAGTTGGCCCATCCAGAATGATAGTCGTTGCTACTTAAAGTCAAGGTCAGCCAGCTAAGCCATGTTCTTTTTTAAAGCTAAGATAATCACTAACAGGAGAAAAGTGAAATCTTTGTAAGACTATCCAAAAACCATGCTAAGACTAATAATTAGGTCTAATTTCAGTTCCTAACTAACCAGAAACAGGTGGAAATATTCCAAAACTTTTCTGTAAGAAAATTAAGTGGTATTATGAAAATTTAGCTTTGTTTTGGTAACCAATCTGTGTTATGCAGCCTTGAAAAGAAATTTGCGGTCGAGGAATTTAGAGGTTCTGAAGTTTTGCACGCTTTTGTTTCATACCAGAGTGCCTGTAAAATTTTTCGCCTCTTAAAAAGTCCGCCATAAGCAAAGTATCTTAACTGATCAAAACTGATAACTATTTTCGTACGATTTTTGCTAATACCGGAGTGCCTGAACTTGCCGAAACTGAAAGCAGTATACTTCTTTGAAAAGTAACTGAGAAAGTTTGCAATAGTATTTACAGCCTTTTAGCGTATGTTGATGTCATATTTTGGCAAGAAAACAATTTTGTTAAGGCATTTTCCATGATTAGACCTGTTTCCCCTTCAACACACTCTTAACCAATGAAGATAATTGACCATAAGTGTCCCGGGGGGGGGGGGTACATAACATGTTGAGGGTACGGGTATGTGCCGCCCATATGGGGTGGGTTTTTGGGCCCCAAATTCTCTAAACAAGGGTCTATTTTTCGGCACATTTTCCATAAACAAGGGTGGGTTATCCAGAAATTGGCGAAAAATAGCAAAAATGGGTGGTTTTCCGCCAAAATTCATCATAAAAGTGGGTATGACCGTAAGTTTCGGTAATTAGAAGAGGGTACCTTTCTGAAAACCGGGCGGCAGACCCCCTTCCATCCACAAGTCATGTACCCCCCCCCCCGGGCATAAGTGTACGAGTCGGTGGCTGGGGCGGTAGCCCCTCCACGTTAGAAAATCTTCGAAAATCACTTCCAATCGGATATTTCATATACAGATATTTCAGCAGGGTGCAGCTGTTTCTGGTCATAAGCAAGAAATATTCTGAAAATTCAGATCGTCGTTCCAACTTCTACAGAATCTGCTTAGTCCTTTAGCTACAAGATCATCAAATGCATTCATCACGTTCGCTGTGTAGAACCATTTTATATGTTGTATCCCATATTATCCAATCATCGTTACGTCTCCCTAACTTCCCGTGTGTGTGAAGCAAACCTCCTTTACCTTGTGGTTGAAGGTGAAAAACGCAGCCCTAGAAATTACATCGTCATGTCGTGCGACCCTGTACGATTCGCGAGCAATTATATCTTTGATGATGATCGAAGGTCAAAGTGGGGATATAATCATCACGGCGCTACTGTAATCCGAATTAGTGTTTGTGCTTGAAGGGATATTAGAGATCGCCGGCCCCGGTCCCCTGCCCTCGGCTCCCTGCCCTCGGCTCCCTGCCCTCGGCTCCCTGCCCTCGGCTCCCACAGTTACAGGTATTTTTGTTCCATGGGTTTTGGGAAACTTGGAAGTTCATGTTAGATTAATTATCGTCGTTGAGAATCAGAACTGTCAGGCCTACCTTTGTGTGTTCTTTGTTTTTCCATCCTCTCCTTTGTCGTGTCGATCTCTGTCGCCATATAACAAAAGGCACTGGGGACGAGGTTGGATTATTCGGTACTCGAGAGAACAAACAGTTATGATTCTAAAACAACCCAACCTCTCAAGGCACTGGGGACGAGGTTGTAAACAACCTAACAACACCTTCCACGCTTCCCAATACCCATGTTTTGACAGTAAGTCCGGTTGATAGCAGGAAGACTGAAGTATTTTCGTCTGCTTTCTCGAATTTTTATGAGTAAAGTCATCCATCTTTTATAAGAAGAAGTAAAAAAAGAGGGAATTATCAACCTTTAGTCGGCACATTTATGAATAGTACAGGGTGTCTCAAAAAAAATTGTTCGACGTTTGATTAAATATTAAAAAATAAGGACAACATGAACAGGCTCATGAAAAGATAACCTTGTTCCTAAGATTATGAAATAATTTTAGAGACTAAAATCGTGCAAATCGGTTGAAAATTCACTGAGTTAAGAGCTCTCGAAGGTCGGAAATATGCCATAGCTGAAACCAGAGACCCCCCACATTACTTGTTTTGCAAAAACCTCGAAGACGGAGGTAAGAGAAGCTTATCCACTATCCAATGTCATACCACTCGTTGATATCAGAGCAAACCAAATAGGACTTCTAAAGTAAATTATTTCTTGCGATCATCCTGAAAATTTCCTAACATTGCGTAAGTCCAAAAACAATGGTTCAAAACAAAATCGGCGAGAGTCGGAATCTGTTTCCTCAAAGCATCCATATGCTTGACAGTTAGGTCATCAAAAACCTGTTTGAATCCCATTTGGTTCGCCCTGAAACAATTGAGAAATAACAGAAACGACGGCCTATGGGACTTTTACCAAAAATGCCATTTTGAGGCCTCTGGTTTCAGCTTTCTTACAAACTTGAACTTCAAAAGCTTGTAATCCCATGAATTTTTAGCGGATTTGCAAGATTCTTGTGTCAAAAATTAATTTAAAATCTCAGGAAAAGGGTGACTTGACCAAGAGTCCATTCAGCGTATCGTTATTTTTTAGTATTTAATCAAAAGTCGAACAATTTTTTTGAGACACCCTGTAGCGGAGTGAAATTAAAGATGGTTTTGATGGAGTTGGCCATTCATCAGGCTGCTTCCTTGCTTGGAGAAAAGGAATGTTCAGAATTCATCGAACAACATTTTCAAACATTTCGTTTTCACGAGCAACAATGTCTTAATGCTAAAACAGCCAAAAATTTGCCTCGAAACACTAGATAAAGACCAAAGAGAGAATTTTACTGTAGCTTGCATTTTCAAAAGATTTTTAACCTTAGCAAATCCTGCTTATTCGGAAGATTTAACGAGCTCTTGCCACAAAATTCATTTACATCAAATTCAAAATCACATTGGATTGTTTCTATAAGCTTCGTCAAAACTTAGCGATTTTTAACTGATACATTGCATTTTTGGTCAGTAATTAATTAATAACTTGATGAATAAATGATGAAAAATCTCTTGAAAACTGTTTTTTGGGATAACATTATATCGATGTGCCAGTGTTGAATTATGGATGTATATCGGATTCCTTGCACCAACTTTTGCCAACTTCATCCCCCCGGGGGGGATACGTGACTTTCGGATGGACGGGGGTCTGCCGCCCTGTTTTCAAAAAGGTACCCTCTTCTAATTACCGAAAGTTACCGTCAAACCGACTTTTATGATGAATTTTGGCGGAAAACCACCCATTTTTTGCTATTTTTCACCAATTTCTGGATAACCCACCCTTGTTTATGGAAAATCTGCCGAAAAAGGGACCCTTGTTTAGAGAATTTGGGGCCCAAAAACCCACCCATATGGGCGGCACATACCCGTACCTTCAACATGTTATGTACCCCCCCCCCCCGGGACTTCATCCATTCAAATAAGCTGATTTGAGAATTCTATGCTGAGTGAACCATTGAAAGAAATAACGGTTTCAAACTGATCATCCAACATTTATTTCAAGCTTCGTCTGTTTGCTTGGCTTCCTGTCCTTGACATTTGGAGAACCAAAGAATTTACATGGACTTATTGCGTTGAGTCCTAGTAATCGCTACCACCCACCAACGTCTCGCTCATACCAGTATGAGCAAGGGTGTTAGGACACGGATGTTTTGATTGATTATTTATTTTCCTTGTTTTGATCCTTGTGTCTTGTTTTCTTGTCTTGATTTCTGCTTTGTTTCGTCTTCAACTGTACTACAACTGACGTGCGCAGCTGAACGTGAGTTTAGGCCCATGCTCTCTCCATATAACTCCCTTGTATTCCTGTTTCTTAGGGCGCCTTCGCAAAAGATAACTTCTGCGAAGGTGCACTGAGACACAGAAATACAAGGGAGTTAACTTCGAACAACTTGAGAGCAGTTGGGCCAAACCACGCTCAGTTGTACACATCAGTTGAAGAAGAACAGAAAACAAAACAAAAAACAAGACACAATGATCAAAACAAGGTAAATAGATAATCAATCAAAACATCCGTATCCTAACACCCTTGGTATGAGAGAGGGGTGGCTGGTTGGTAGCGATTACTAGGACCCAAAGTAATAGTCTAGAATTTACATAGATGAATTCCAAAAATTTGTTTCTATTCCATTAAATATTTACAAAGATGCAACTAATTACGACAACTACAAACAACGCTACAATACTACAGAGACAATGCCACAGGGAGCAAAATAATACGTCCAAACTGCACCCATTACATGAAAAAATTTAAAAGAACTGAAAACTACAGGAACTGCATTACAAATTAAGAAAGTTTCAAATGCAAACAGAAAACGAAAGTACAATTGAAGAATAGTTTGCAACCAACCAACTACAGTAATTGCAAGTTAAGGTATAAGTTTCGAACGATGCACCAAATTTCTGATTAAATTTCGGATAATATTTCGGTAAAAAGTCTTAACGGCTAAGCAAAATTCTTTCGGGTGCATATTTTCTTTCATTTTGTCTAAACGTAAAAAAAAATTGATATTATAACTCTGAACTCTGTCTCTCAATAACTATTTAAGTTCCCATTCCCCATTCTAGGATCTCCCCCCTCCCAAATTGATATTTTCTCTTTTCTCGCTCTAAGCCTCTATGACTCCTGCCTAAGTTTTGATAAATTCCCCGGCAAAAGTTTAGACAGTTTTGATTTTATATCTGGCTACACCCGTTTTCCTTTTCAGGTTTGCACTCTTCCACAATACATCCATAAACGTTTCGGGGGTCAAAGAATTAGAGTATTTTTGTCCTTGCTGTCGCTTCTGCTGTACATCTTCACCAAAATTAGTGTGAGTATGGTAAAATTTCTTCATATTTACTACAGTTGAGTAAAAGATGTTTTTAAGTCTGTAGCGTGTAATTTACATATAAATTACAAAACTATTGAGCAGAGGATAGAGGGACAGTCTGATGAATCTTGCAAGTACTCGGGTGAGTGGCCGAGTGGCGTCTACAGTCTTCGTCAGGTGACTGAAGTTAAGCTTGGTCGAGTGAGGTCAAATTCCGGATGGGTGACCTCGTAGGCCTGACCTCACAACTCACCTCGTCGTCCTTCGGAAGGGACGTAAAACTAGGGGTCCCATGCCTGGATGCGGCATGCACAGTGGGCCTAAAATAGCTTTCAGTAACGAGAAATCCTGACGAGCCCACTTGAATTGCAAACAAACAAAACTAGTACCCCAGTTCAAGGAAAATACTTCTTTTGGGTATATGCTGTTATTTTTCTTTTGTAAAGTTAAAGAGACAGATTGAAATCATAAGTTCATAGAAAACTTTGAATATTGTCAAAGAATTGACCAGCAGATATGACGTGTTTTGAAACTGGAGTCACAAGAAATTGATACAAAAAATAAAGAAATTGAACAGTTTATGTGCCGTTTAAACGTCAGATGTTTTTGATTGATTAACTGCTAATAGGCATGAAAAGAGACAACGAGACAACAGGTTGGTTCTCCTTAAAAATACTCTAGTAACTGCTCACGAAACTCACGAAAGGACATACAAACTTTCTATACATGTATCAGGGCATGAAAGCCCACATGACCATGCGACCGGGCGGTCGCAGGAAACTTTCATTTCATGATGTCCTGCAGGAAATTTGTCTCAATAAGCTCTTTCTGTTTCGCTCGATTTCCCATTTATAAAATTAAAAAAATATTTTGCAAAGTCAGCAAAATTTACCTGATATCTCGCGTCATGTGTAAAATTTCTTTCATATCGTATGCAGGAATTACAATTACCAAGAACTGGATTCCCTCATGCTTCTCAGAAATCAATGGGGTTCCAGATCCATCGCTCAGAACGTCATACAACATGTGCAGCTTTACACATTATTGCATAGCTATCTTCCTTTTCTGATTTAAGACAGCTGACTGTTTTCAAGTTCTCTTAATTGCAGGTATTTAAGCATGATTACTTAGCCGGTCGCAGGAAGGAATATATTTTTTCATGCCCTTACATCTATTTTCTTCATCTTAGGTAAATATGTATTCTGGCGCATTATTTATCCAGCAATCAGTAGGATGGGATCTTTACGTATCAATCTTCTTCTTGCTTGGGATGACTGCATTATGCACAGTGTCAGGTATGCTCGAAAAACGTAGGTTGGTATTCATTCTAGATCATATCAAGGCTATGTTCACACTGCTCCGTTTTCGTTTCTATCCGTTTCTGTTGATGAAAACGCTGCCCGTTCACATTGCTCCGTTTTCAAATGAATACGCTATGAAAACGATAGGCGTTCACACTGCTCTAGCAAAACGGTGTTGTTAATCCCCTTTTCAAAACAAAGCCCTTTGTTAATAGCTGTCAAGAAAGCGTCAATTACGAGTTTGAATGCCATTGTAATCATCAGCCTATGTATGTGTCAAGGTATGTGAAGCGTTTTCAGATGTCTCCTTTTTTGGCGTTCATACTGAAAACGGATCGTTTTCCAAAACGCCCGTTTACAAATTTATGGGTTTTCATTAGCGTTTTCGAAAAGTTCCGTTTTCACAGCGGAGCAATGTGAACGCAAAGCCAAAACGGGGCCCAAGACCTGGAAAGTAAAGGTTGAAGGAACTGCAAGATAGTTTTTCCTACCCATTTTCAATGTTTAACTTAGATTCTTACATCGTACTCTCTGCGATATATCAAGATTAAGTAGCCACTATAGGGTGTCTCAAAACTCGTTCGACGTTTGATTAAATATTGAATAATAACGATTACATGAACAGGCTCATGAGAAGATGACCCTGTCCCTAAGATTATGCAATAATTTTAGAGACCAGAATGTTGCAAATCGGTTGAAAATTTACTGAGTTGCGAGCTTCCAAAGATAAGAAATATGCAATAGCTGAAACCAGAGACCCCCGGATTGCTTGTAATGCAAAAAACTCGAAGACCGAGGTAAAAGAAGCTTATCCAATGACATACGTCTCGTTGATATCAGACCAAACCAAATAGGACTTCTAAAGTAATTTAATCCTCGCAATCATTGTTAGGATTTGCTTAACATTGCAAGTATCCAAAAACAGTGGTTGAAAATATAAAAGACGAGAGACCGAACCTTTTTCCTGAAAGCATCCATATGCTTGAAAGTAAGGTTGTGGTAGACTTGTTCAGATCCCATTTGGTTCGCCCTGAAGCAATTGAGAAATAACAGAAAAGATGGTCTATGGGATTTTTACCAAGAAACGTTATTTCGAGGCCTCTGGTTTCAACTTTCGCACAAACTTTTACTTGTAACTCCATGAATTTTTAGCGGATTCGCAAGATTCTTGTGTCAAAAATTAATTTAAAATCTCAGGAAAAGGGTTACGTGACCAAGTGTCCATTCAGCTTATCGTTATTTTTTAGCATTTAATCAAACATCGAATAATTTTTTGAGACACCCCGTAGGCTACAGACATACAATGGTCACATCTTAGAAAGGCCTAAAATATGCCTAATGTTTGTAGTCAAGACACAGGGTTCTCAAATTTCAGTGCTGGCATTCAAGTTGCAGTATCTTCATTAGCAGAAGCGTATCAGGAAGAGTGCAGAGTTTTAGCTATCAAGTCTTTAAGACTCTATCGAGACGTCAAAAGAAAGTTTAAAAAAGCAAAGTTTGAATTTGATAAGTCGTTCAGTCTTGAGCTGCCAGACCACATCCTGTGGCCAAACTCAACTGGTTGAGAATTTCCACATTTTATCATCTTTAAGCACATCATTTAGCTATGCAATAATCCTTTTACCTATGCTGAAAAAGAATCTGAATTGAACGAAATTTTGATACTTTTTGTAGAATTTTTGAATGTGGACAACAGTGAAAGAAGCTCTAATATCACTCAATCGAACCTCTCGGATAAACTTGTGTAAAAATTTTGCTCGATCTAGACTCTTTGTAGAATAGCTAAAAATTCTATAATCTAACTATCAACTTTTTCTGCTACGTTTTTATAAAGTAAAATATAAAAGAAAAATTAAATAAGGTGACATTGATTCGTTTCATCATTTTCTGACAGGAGGCTTAGCAGCTGTAATCTACCTCGATACATTGATGACTTTTGTCATGGTTGGAGGAGCCACCGTTATGACAGTCATGGGTAATTAGCCTTTTAATCAAGTTTGATGTAAGGTTTTTAGAATTGAGGTCCAAACATGGTTTTTTGCCGTGTCGAATAGAACTGCATTAATAACGGCACAATTTGCCGTGTTTGAAAATTTCATTTAAGTATCACCTTTTGCGGTGTCGAATTAAAAGCAAAGTGGCTGAAAAAGTCATTTTTTTCAAAATATGCAAGCTCAATGGCTGATCACACGTACAAGCTGCTGACCGTGGCTTACGATTGATTGATTGATTACTCTCAGCAGAAATACGATGTTTAGATCAATTCATGATTCTCCCGTTTGATACAACAGAGCTGGTGAACTCTTGCCGTTTTATTTATTTCAAAAGGCTGGCGATTTAAGCATCGTTTTTATGTTGAAATTCATTGAAACGAAGAAGTTTTAGCGTTACCTAATGTGTCCCAATATTATTATCTCGATATTCTGGGAAAAGTGTTTTTTCAAACGGGGATTCTTTTATTGACTCACCCACAAGAAACTCAACGTATTGTAGTGAGGGGGCCCTCGAATATTCTAACGCATGACTTACCAAGATCTTTCATTTCCTCAGATAGAACATCTCGTTGAAAGTGCTTGCAAATCAGATTTCCCTGTCTGTCTCTCATATAACAGTCATTTCTTTTTCTGTTCTGCGCCCTTGCCGTCTATCAGTCCAATACAGCGCCTTGAAGAAGGCTAGTTATCAAGGCATAATGGTCATCGAAATGCTGTTCGTTTTGATTTGTGTTCGTGTTCACTTTTGTATCTATTTATCTCCGTAGTATATAAGAAAAAGTTCGATTCAGATTGTCAGTGACACTCAGATGATAGCATTATCTTGAAAGGCCTATGTCTATCATCAGATAATTAATGATATTTAAGTCTATCAATCCAATACAGCGCCTTGAAGAAGGCTAGTTATCAAAGCATAATGGTCATCGAAATGCTGTTCGTTTTGATTTGTGTTCGTGTTCACTTTTGTATCTATTTATCTCCGTAGTATATTAGAAAAAGTTCGATTCAGATTGTCAGTGACACTCAGATGATAGCATTATCTTGAAAGGCCTATGTCTATCATCAGATAATTGATGATATTTAAGTCTATCAATCCAATACAGCGCCTTGAAGAAGGCTAGTTATCAAAGCATAATGGTCATCGAAATGCTGTTCGTTTTGATTTGTGTTCGTGTTCACTTTGTATCTATTTATCTCCGTAGTATATTAGAAAAAGTTCGATTCAGATTGTCAGTCACACTCAGATGATAGCATTATCTTGAAAGGCCTTAGTGTGCTAAAAAACATCTCTTTTTGCAGGGGCGTCGTGGCACCTGTCTATCAGGGGGGGCCAAGGCCCCGAAATTTCCGAAAAATAATGTTTCATTTTCGCCCTTTTTCCTTTTACAAGACGTGCGCAATAAATGACGGGAAAAAAGTAGCATTTATTGGTGATATGTTCAGATTGGGTCCATATCAACCACCATGAAAAGGACAATCTTCCTGGAGGCCCAGTGGTCAGGCCAGTCCGGACGAAAGTCATATTGGGGATGCTGATACCAAATGCGAGCGAAGCGAGCAAGAATGGGGGTCCGGGGGCTCGCCCCCGGAAAAATTTTTGCGACCACACCCTTCAGATCGTTGGAAAGTGCCCCTTTTTGTAAAGAAGTCGCCATTGAAAGGAGCGGTAGAACTTGACTAACGGAAGGCTATCCTGGGAAATATTCAAAATAGAACTTAAAAATTACTTGGAATTAGATTGGTTTTTACTGCAGCTGAATGAAATGTAAGGAAGACAGCTTGATAACTCTGATAAATTTGGGATATCTTCATTTCGGTAAAGATTCTTTTCCATAAGCTTGACTAGAGACTTTTTCAGTGAAAAAGGAGCGAATTTGTGGCTGAAGCGAGAACATCCTATGCAAAATGCGTAACCCATGGTTTCTGTTTTTGCTGGAAATGAGTAAGGCCTGGTTCAGACGTCGAACTTTTCATGCGCCGAACTTAATGCAGCGAATTAAGTTCATGAAAAGTACGACGTCTGAATCAAATTGGTTCTGTACTTATCATTAAGGTCGACCTAATCATTAATTTCGACCGATCCGGTCGTACTTAATGCAATAAGTACGGTTTCAATTCAAACGTCGAACTTTTCATGCGCCGAACTAAATGCATAAATTATGCTAATGTAGCACCTATTATCCACCTTGACGCAGGCTATTGTTTCCAGTTCTCCCTTCGACAATGCTCGAAAAAATGTGTGCAAAATTCTTGGAAGTTTATTGTTGGATTTGTAAATGGCGTCGTCGTCTGATACGTCTGACAGAAATGTTGTTGAATCTTTGTACAACTTGCCTTAAACTAACGAAGTATTCCTGGATCAGTTGTCCAACAATGGTTTGCAATAAATGTTCCTTTTCGAAAACGGTGAGGAGCCTGACGGTTGGGTCACTCGAAAATCAGTTGGCTACTGCAGACTTTGCTACGACGAAAGGCAAACAGCAACATCCCATCGGAAGAGCCAAGGTCACCAACTCCTCCACAAACATCAAGAAAAAGCTACTTACCCGTTCCTCTATCTAACTTTATACTTTTAATTCTCATTGTTGGTAACTCAATGCATCTCTTTTTCCCTTGAATTTAAACTTAGCAGATATTCCGTCGCTTAGGCCTAACAATGTTTGCATCAACCGAACTTTGAGTAGGCCCTCACTCAGAGATAGAAGCCAAGGCGGGTATGTCCTGTCTCCTCTCCTTTTTTAGTAAAATCAGGAGAGGTTATAATTCAACAAATAACGAATTTCAAACTATTTTGGGACAATATGAAGCCAGCCAAACATTTACCAAAATTTTATTTGGCGCCTTCAAGCCTGATTCGAAACTCCGCGGGGCAAAAATTGTTTTCCATCTCTCCAGCTTTTCTTGCTCACGAAAAATGTTCTGGAAACTTTTTTACATAGTTTTGTTTTTAAACAGAAAACATAAATCTCGGTGATGAAGGTGGTGAAATTGAGGGTGACACTGATCATGAAGCTGCAGAACAATAAGTTCGGCACATGAAAAATGCGACGTCTGAATCAAACGGGGATTAACTGTATTTGGGTCGACCTTAATTGGCATTAAGTTCGGCGCATGAAAAGTTCGACGTCTGAACCAGGCCTAATAACTATCAATCGTGAAAAACTCTCCATGTTTCAAAGGCTAAGGTAACGTAGTGTTTTATCAATTCAACTTTTCTAGTGCTATCTTCAAATATATGTCTCCCGAGACAATGAGCTTTTATCGTACAAGATCTTCGTAATTTTTTCGAGGCTCTGGTACACAGTGTATACGCTGCTAAGAACGGACTGATATCTGGAAAATGTCTATGAAATAGCAACAAAAAGAGCAAATGTTATGGGAAGAACTGAAAGCGATGCAAAGAAATCTAAACTGATCAAAGGTACTTAGCGCAAGCCCAAAGTCAGTGATTTTCCGACGAAACCTTTAAATTTCCGAAAAATCCGACGATCTGAATTCTAGGGTGGGCCATGGCCCCCCTGTCCCCCCGGCCACGACGCCCCTGTCTTTTTGCTTATTTCTCGTTCGTTTTTCATCCGCACTATTAGTATCTTTTTAATACATATATGAATATAAAATTATAATATAGATGTATTTAAATGTAACTATGTACATATAGTTATATTTGCATCTCAAACTGAAGCTTGAAGCTTTGCTCTTAATGATGGCATTGAGCCTTAATAACGGAAATAAAATTCGGCGTCAGTTAAAGTTAGTTTTTCATATTTTGCAGGCTTTTCAAAAGTTGGTGGCTACTCAGGCTTACGAAATAAATACATGAATGCAATGGCTGATGAGGTTATTAAAGGCAACTACACCTGCGGAGGAGTGCCTCGATCTGATGCTTTTCTAATGCTGAGAGATGCAAAGAGTTCTGATCTACCATGGCCAGGGTTTATCTTCGGTCAGACGCCTGCAACTATTTGGTATTGGTGTGCCGATCAGGTATGAAAACATAGGTTCTTTTAATCTTAGGGAGCTGTCATAAAGTATGGAACAAAGGGGGGGCGGAAGGGATTTGAAAGGGTCAGGAAAACTATTGGATGGAAACTGTTGGGCTAGCAAAATATTTTAAGTGAAAAGCATGGGCCATGAAGGTATTTGCTTACCATATTTTATGATTGTTTTAAAGACTTCCAGCATCATTTCTGCTGCTCTCTTGATCATTGGCATTGTTCTCCATTTCAATTCTAATACAGTGTTACCTTCAAGCTCTTCCTGACCTTCTTAAAACGTTATACCGGAAGTCGCATAAAGACAGTGTTTAGAGAATGATGCACAAGAAGAAAATTGAACTGTACAGTAGGTTTCTAAATTTCGAAACCGTCGGGTCATCAAATTATTTTTGCAGACATTCAGGGGCTACGTAAACAGTTCTTATTTCTTCCATTGGGCTACATAATTTTACGGCAAATGTTGAAATCCCTTCCACTTCCTTCTGTTTCATTCTTTATGACAGCTCCCCTATTTTGAAACACTTTGACCATGATAGAGATAACGGATGTCGCAAAAAGGACTCCTCTTTGCTAAATGATCAGCATCTTCAACCATGCTGTAAAAGTACTAATGATCAGCAGATCAATTTCTCTTGGTATATTAAGCTTCTAGTTTGGTCATAAATATCTTAATACCATGGTGTCCAGGCACGATTAAGATTTTGCTCAAAGAGGCAGAGGAGCCACATAAGGTTATTCGACTTGGTCCACAGAATAAGGTTGTTCGACTTGTACTTTTATACCCTGCCTTTGATCAATGAAAACAAAAATACATGAATTTATTAACGGTACAATAGGAAACTCTTTTGAAGTCAAGGGCGGCGCCACGGGGTGGACTGGGGTGGACATGTCCACCCCACTTTCCTCAGGTCGGTATTCATTCCTAAGCAAAAACGATGTCAAAAACATTAGGTATACCTTCTGGCAATAAATTTTACCTCTTGTCCACCCCACTTTTTTAAAGCTGGCGCCGCCCCTGTTTGAAGTAGCATCGTTAAGTTTCTTAAGGGAATAATGTAGCACGCTCTCCAGGGAAGCGTGCTTGGTAGTCAAATATAAAAAGCTCTTCAAGGCATGGAGAATCACTGGTCGATAGCAAGTACTTTTACGAAAGATAGGATCCCTCTCACCCATCCCCTTCCTGTTTGAAGTGAGACTCAGGCTACATTTGTTGGGGATATGAATAGGCTAAGTTGTGCGCCTCGAGGAATCCCCCAAAAAGGGCTCAAGATCGCATGCGTAGTAGCAATTTATGTCAATGACGCAATATGCAAATAAGCTTGACGGTTGAGAACAGGAGAAGAAAACAATAGCAAAGTTGTGCATGACAGTGTGAGCCCCACCGTTGATTCGCTTTCAACAAAGCTGAATCAAATCACAATCGGTCAAAACAATAGGGTCCGCACTTCATCTCCCCAACAAACATGTATCGAATGATCATACGAGCGACAGGAGTAATGTGTTTTCGGTGCTACTTTATTTGGCACATCTATGTAAAATTTTGCTAGACTGACCTCACTACTACCTGTGTATCGTAGTTTAGTTAATAAAATGAAATGAATTTGAAAATAATTTATCATATTTAGACATATTTGGATAATTTTCAAAAGAGATCAAAAAAGAAATTCTATAAAGGATTCATAATCGAATTTGATGATCTTAGAAACAGGAGTACTCTTTTTGTGTAGTTAACCATATTTCATGTATTTTCTGTCGTCAGAACTGAAAGGTCTATCATTACAATATAGAGCACTAAATGACTGCAGACAGTATGTTAAAAGCTTATTTCGTAGGAATCCTTGTGCTAAATATGGAATTATTGGCAAGGTTGAAAAACCTGCAATCGATTCGTGATGTACGCATAGAGAGTTAAACGTAGCACTAACAACAAGATAAATATGTATATGTTAACAATAACGGATTAATAGAGGAAGAAAACGCTGATGTAAGACAGGAATAAGGGATAAAACGAATAAACAGAAAATGGAGACAGATCGAACGTTAGAATAAAGAAGAGTCAATGGGATCAATAAACATGTTTAATTGGAAAGAAAGAGAACAATTTAAAGCACAGTTTGTCCTTACTCCATACGGCGATAGGTAGCAAAACTATAAATATAAATAGCTTTAAATTAAAAACAAGGAATTTAGATTGCTTGACAAACAGGTTTTCTGGCAGAAAGCTCATTGCAAACATAATCTACAACTCATCTAATTGCCTTTATTTTATTTTCTGCCAAACAGGTGATCGTTCAAAGATCTCTCGCAGCCAAAAGCTTATCACACGCACAAGGAGGTGTCCTGTTGGCTGCCTATGTCAAGATATTGCCATTCTTTATCATTGTTTTACCAGGCATGATCAGTAGGGTACTTTATCCAAGTACGTGAAATTATTCCTTAAATTTGCTGTTGTTTTATTTTGTTTTTAGAAATCGACGTTTGTTTTGCAGATGCATTGTTAGAATCACTTTTTGTAAAGAATTGTGGCCATAGTTTGTCCTGTTATTTTGCAATGATTTAAATCTCGCCAAGAAATATCTTTAAATTTATTTTGTGCATCTAGAGCTTATAGCTTTATTGCCTTGTAGATGAAGTTGCATGCGTTGATCCAGAGAAATGCTTTCAAATTTGCGGAAGTAGAGCTGGCTGCACAAATATTGCATATCCTAAATTAGTTCTTGGAATCATGCCATCAGGTAAGTCACTTTGCTTTCCTTCTATTGGGTGTGTCAGAAATAAAGATCATTCCAGCATCTAAATCAATGAAGGAAAACTGGTACAGTTTTCAAAATACTTATATCTTTTTTATATTCAAGTAAAAATTTTACAAACATATCACTAATTACAATACCTACAAACTACGTTACAATACTATAGAGACGATGCCACTGGGAGCGAAACCCTGCGGACATTCTAAAAGTCTTCTAAAATTCTTAAAATCTACATAGAACTACATATAACTATTACAGAAAAAAGGAATTATAAAAATACAAACCGAAAATAACGATACAAGCGAAGGTAGCCTGCAACCAAATAAAGTAATTACATGGGTGGATTACAGAAGGGCTAACGATTTAGTGGCAATGAAATGCTTTTCTGGAATATGATTCAGCAAGTCTGTAGAAGTAACAACCTGCAAAATGCTGCAAATTTTACAATGGAGGAAAGTCCTGTTTTTAAGGCACTGATTTTAAACCCAGGCCTGATTTTAAACCCAGGCCTGATTTTGCTGAATAAAATACCTCTCTACAAGAAGCTAACCAAGCTGATTCATGCTCAGTTTCTTGTACAATGGTACACAGTAATATTATATGGCGTATAGTTGAATATGTCTCCAGTATGTCTCAGTTCTCTAGGAGTAATTTTATAAAACTCAAAAGAATTGTAGCTGAACCCACAGGGGAAACAAACAACATCATGAGATCTGTGTATGAGTCAACAGAAAATCTGAAAACCTAAATTGTAATAATGTCAATAAACTTTCAGTACTGGCTCAAATTCTTAGTTTTTTTTATTCAATTGTGGATTTAACAATTTTAATAGATGTTTGGAATACAAGTTCTTATAACATGCTATGCACACCCTGCTTTTGAATGCCGGACTCCTCATTTTGAGTAAAATAATTGCCATCATTATTCAGTCAACATTTTGTGAAAACTCGACGCAGCGATGGAGTTGAAGTCGTCTGGGGAAATTTTTTGTTTGCAAAATGACTAACCTCTATGCCTCATTCAAAATGCATGCTCCAAAGCCAATTTTTGACATCTTCCAAAACATGTACTGGAAAGGAGGGAATAATCCGAGCAATGAATGAATTACCATATATCTAAAATTATTTTATTCGGGCGGTAGGCATAACTTACACTACTAAACAACATCTCAAAAGATGGCTTCGCCTTTCAGCCATGTGCTGATACCTTATTTGTGTTCATAACATCTGCTTTCAAGGAACTGTGTGCGATCTACCTCTTGAAGTTTTTTTGGGTCACCCGGTAATTCAACAGGGTGACAGGGCGAGTTATTACCCTTTTTCTAAAGTTTCGAAGTCTATCCTTATTCTGGCTATACCAGATTTTTATCTTTTTTTTTAATTAATCTTGAAAATAATGACATCTATCGATGGATTTAAAAAAGATTTTTCCATTATTTATACATTACAATTTTAATACACAATGAATGAACATTCATAAAAAACGCTACTAATAATAATTGTTTGGCTGGTCTAAAAAAGGTCAAATTCACCTTATTGTCCCCTCGCAGGTCGAATATAATGTGAAATATGAAAATAAGATCAAAGGAAAAAAAGAAAAGAAAGAAAAAGAAAACTGTCCTTTAACCTACTCTTGAATAAAAATTCGCCAGATTAAATTCGTCCGGATAGTGTCCAGTAATTGTTCTGTTGCTTCTCGTGCCTCGCACACAGATCAGCACATCTCTCGTTATAGCAAATGACAAGCGATTTTTATCTCTTGCAGGACTACGAGGCATGATGATGGCAGTTATGATGGCTGCATTGATGAGTGACTTGACTTCAATTTTCAACAGTGCAGCTACTTTGTTTACGATAGATATTTGGAAAAGGTTTAGAGGAAATGCTAGCACTAGAGAGCTCATGATTGTGGGCAGGTGAGTAGAAAAGGAAATCCAAGCTTCTAAATTGTTTTCACGTCACTAACAGGACTATAAATCACCACACATTCCGAATCATATATAAGGGAGCAGTCATAAAGTATCTGCTATATGGGGGTGGATGATATTTGGATGGGCCATGAAAAATTCTGCCATGACTTTTTGGGGCTATGAAAAATAATCAGATGTATTTTATGGGGCCATAAAAGTTTTATCATAAAATGTTATTTCTAAAGTTTGGCAATGGCTGCAAATGCTGCAAAATTTTTTTCTGTTACTTTTCCCCATTTGACACTTACTTTTCTGTTCATTTCATTTCTTCTCCTTCTCTTGTTTAGTTCAGTGGCTAACCAGTGCTTCATTATTAAGTTATATTTCTGAAATTACAGTAGCTACCGGGTAAAATCATCGAGCCTACATTTGAAAAGCTAAATTATTTTATGGGGTCATGAAAAATATCCTAGTTCTTGCTATTGGGCCATAAATAAGTGAATAGGAATCCAGGATTGGGCCATTAATTTTTTTGCTAGATTTTTGGAAAATCATCCATCCCCATATAGCAGATACTTTATGACTGCTCCCTAACCAGGGCCGACAGAAGCAATGACTGCACATGGGGCAATGAAACAAGATTTTCCGACGTCAAATTAGACTGATTGCATATTCGTAGTTATCGCTATTGATAGACTGATGGACGCTCAAACTACGACTTATGGACTTTGATACTAAAATTTGGGATGAAGTTTTCCCCGATCGATTTCATAACAAAAATTTGAAACCATAGCAACACTGTACGAACACCAGGCAATGGTGGATGGGCCTAAGTTGCCGGCTCGAACCTCCAATGTTAAAACAACTCAGAATTCAAGTTTACAGTGATATTAGCCATGAACAAAAGCCACAAGTATCCATACGAATGTTTCCTCAATCCAAGAATCAACAAACCTTTCACTGTGAATCAGGAGTTCCTCAGTTTTAAGGCCAATTAGCTTTCATGAACTTCACTGCAGCTTTGAGAATCTCCAACTGTAGAGGGTCACTTGCCTCGCTTCCGAGACTACACTGCAGCCTCGTTCCAAAGGGCACACGCAAACGTGTGCATCTCCGTCTCAAAAATTTGTATTAAATTCCATAAGGCCCAGATTGAGCAAAAATGGAAATGTTGTTGTTGTTGTTATTGTTGTTGTTGTTGCTATTTTGCGATATCTGGGACTATGTCGTGAGGCTAACGTCAAATCATCAAAAACAACACCAGCAGCAGCAGCAAAAGTTGCAAGACCATTCGTTGCACTCATACTTGACACGATAGAGCTGATTTTTCAATGACCAAAATTAGTCTTAGCAAAGGGCTCGAATATTCGCACAGCTTTGAAATAAAATGTGTCAAATGCTATTGTCTAATTCTTTTAACTGAAAAGATCGAAAAGGGAACTTCAGGTCGTTCCCCATAATTCTAGAAAGAGAATTTTCGATACCATCATTGTTTTTGGAATTAAAGCATTTTAAGCGTCAAGAAAGGGTGTACCAGAGAAGGTATTGGAAGCTTTTACAATAGATTTTAAACTGAAAGAGGAACATCAAAGTGTGCAATGAAAGAAATACTCCGTTCTTGAAGATCTACAAGAGTAACAAAAAAAAGTCTGTTGCTGTTTTGGTTAACGATTTCGCTTTTTGATGACGTCACAACTTCAAACCTAGCAGAACTTTTATTAGAAACGCTTTAATGTCTTATTTCCACACAACGGCATTTTGCGAGCGAGGAAAACTTTTATTGCTTGAATTAAAAGGTAAGTTATATACTGCTGAGCAACCTTTTCGTTCGAAAAAATCAACTCGCTCGCAAAATGCTGCTGCGTAGAAATAAGGCTAAACTCTGAAAAAATTATAATATAAAAAATTCTCTTTCTTGAATAATGGCAAACGACTTAGGTAAAGTTCTCTCCGATATATTCAATTGAAAGAATTAGACAATGACATTTTACACATTTAATTTTCAAAGTTTTGCAAAGTTTCGAGCCCTGTGTGCTGTCTTATTTGATAATTCAACCTTGCAACCCAGCAAATTTCAAAATAAGAACCCAAAATATTACATTATTGAATATTTCCTCCCAGAATTTATCTTAGCACATTAATGAATTCAAATTCGATGCATCATTTCTTCAACAAAATTGTTTACAAGTTGACCTAGCTGGCAGAGAGTTTCGTCATTCTAGATGAGTAAGTCTTTTCTCCTTTATTTTAGGGTATTTGTATTGGTGATGTGCGGTATTGGAGTATGTTGGGTTCCAATATTAACAGAACTTCAAGGAGGACAGCTTTTTATCTACATAATAGCAATAAGTGCATATTTAGCTCCCCCAGTGGCTGCTGTTTATCTGATTGCAGTTCTGTGGAAACGAAGCAATGAAAAGGTAACGCTTTAAATCTATTGACAGACGGGCTCTCCAGCAAAATAAGCTTCCATCTTTTCCCGAAAAGTTGACCATCAGTCTATTATTTACGCCTCTTTATGTACTACTGGTAAAGCCTGGTTTCCATATGATCGTAACAGTCGGCAACGCTTCGGCGACGTGTCCCCGATCAGTCGGCGACATATGGAAACGATCAATGTTAAGCCTGGTTTCCATATGATCGTAACAGTCGGTGACGCTTCGGCGACGTGTCCCCGATCAGTCGGCGACATATGGAAACGATCACTGTTATGATCATATGGAAACCACGCTTTAAACTCATCTCAACTCTTTCGATGCGTCCCCATACCGTCCCCGTCAGATCGGCGACGTCGTTCAGAAAATGTTCCCATTTAACGCAGCCGTCCCCGATGTGTCCCCGAGCCTGTCTCGGCGACACGTCGCCGACTGTTACGATCATATGGAAACCAGGCTTAAGAGAAAGATCAGTGATTTCTTTATAAAATACTGAAAACCTAAAAAGCGTGCCTTTGGGAATGTACCACTCCCAGATTTCTTTTATTCATAGCCAAGTTTTAGTTTAAGTCTGTTTAATAACAGGAAACATATATAATCTTCTGTTTGCGTTTCAAGTAAATTCGTGCATACCAAGGTTTTATTATATCGCCTGCCTCGTACATCTTTAGTGTCACATGTAATTCAAATATTGGTGAAAAATTTTCGCGGTCGCTCTTCCCTTTTTATACAAAATAAGAAAGCCACATTAATGATCCATCAATTTAAACAGGAATTTAGACCATTGCAGTTGAGGCATTCTTATTCGAACAGTCTTAAAATGAGTGTAGCATTATAAACATATATGTTGTCCCAATTATCGTTATTGTTTCCGCAGCAATACCTCATTTATCGCTCAAAATAGGATTCATGTTATTACGGCCTAATACCATGGGTGTCGGGAAAAATAGAAGTAAATATTAGATTAATTATAGTTGTAAAGAATAAGAACTGTCAGGCCTACCTTTGTGTGTTCTCTGTTCTTCCATCTTCTTCGTTACCCGTCGATTTTGCATTTTCAATAAGCTCTCATTTCACTTTCCTCGTCGTCTTCAACATGGCCTAGATTTGTTTTCAACAGCACAAGCACAGCCTCATTTCGACCTATGTGAGCTCCTCCTATGGGAGAGTGCGGAGCCACAGCGGAGCGAACACTCTCCCCATTGAAGGAGCTCACAAGACCGAAATGAGGCTGTGCTTGTGCTGTTGAAAACAAGATTTTGGCCAGGCAGCCATGATGAGGATATGAGAGCTTATTGAAAATGCAAAATCGACGGGATAACGAAGAAGATGGAAGAATAGAGAACACACAAAGGTAGGCCTGACAGTTCTTATTCTTTACAACTATAATTAATCTAATATTTACTTCTATTTTTCCTGACACCCATGCTAATACTTAAAAAACGAGCAGTTTCCACTTATATATTTATAAATATATGAAAATATATAAATGAAAATATATATATGAAAATATATATATATATATATATATATTTTCTGGCTCATCCATAATTTTTTTTCTATGTTCCAATAAAAATTTACAATGTATGTTACAAGCTACACTACACTACCTACAAAAATACTCTACAATATAAGCTACACTACACTACTTTCGGAAATGACTCCACAATATTACTATAACGATACCCCGAGGAGCAAAAGACAATGTCTACCCCGAGGCCATTAAACATAAATATTTATATAGCGGGTTAGAAAACAAGACAAGATAATTACGTGAACAAAGAGAACAACAAAGAGAACTACATGCAATCTACTCATAAGTTTTTTGATGAACGGGAGAGGGTGGTGGAATGTAGCGAGGTTTGCAATTATCTCAAATCGACCAGTTTTATGGATATACTGTAAGGTTAATTTTAATATATATCTATTAACGTCATTAAAAAGACCTTTATCGCCATACAATAAAAGCTCGGTAAGAAACTTGTTTGAAGGATCAATATATCCATATGGTCGCAATAGTGAAAAAACTCCAGCGAGAAGATCTCGTCGTTCTTCGTCAAAGGAAGGGCAATGCAACAAAAAGTGTTCAGTATCCTCGACACCATCATTTGTGGGGCACATTGGATTTATTATATCCCTAAAATTGTGCTTGAATTTGTGAAAGTTCAGTGCGCTAAGACCAACCCTTAGTTGAGTAATTTAGGATAGTCCTTTAGGGTCATGAATGCCAAAAACGGATTTTGCAGGAGAGCGTATTTTGGATAGCAACTTTGACTTAAAAACAGCAACAGATGGTGCAGTTCTAACTTCTGGATCAAATTTATTCCATTCGGATAAGCAGTGTGGATAGAAGGCAGACTGAAATTTTTCTGTCCTTGCCCCAATTCGCCCAACGACATCCTGATTGCGAAGAGAGTACTGCGACTGTTGAAACGGCGGAATTGGATTTATTGTATATGCAGGTGTTAAATCATTCATAAACTTGTAGAACAAGGTGAGACGTCTACTCCACCTTCGAAGATTTAGTGATTCCCAGCCCAACTCCGTGTATAATTTCTCTCGTGATGTTCCTCTCCATGTTCTTGTCACAGCTAGTGCAGCTCATCCATAATTCATAATTATCGGAGAGTCTATTGGCACGAAGGTCGCGGGTTCGATTCCGCTGTGACCAGATAAGCCGGATCTCACCTGAAGGCGAGCTTGCTAGCTATCGGACCAACCCACCTCATATAAACTGGCCGTTAGAGGAGTTATACATCTACTCATATGACAAGCTGTATGTATTGCTTCTGCTCTTTCAGGGTACATTTTGGGCACTGATGATTGGTTTCTTATGTGGCATCACAAGAATGATCTTAGACTTTGTTTATCGCAAGCCAAAATGCGGTGAAATCGATCAAAGACCAAGCATAATCAAAAACTTTCATTTCATGTATTTCGCACTACTTATATTCGTCATTACATCCATTGCTTGCATCATCATCAGTTTGTTTACAGAGCCACCTGACCCAGAAATGGTAGGTAGAATCAGTGAAACTTTGTGTTTTCGTTGTTGGCCAGATATGAGCAGAATTTTAAAGACATGCCTCCGCAACAAGGACAGAATTTGTAACACAATAGCAACAGTTGCTTTAATTTACACCTCAATTCACAGCAATTAGTGACCGCAGATAAAGGAAATTTCCCCACCCAGTACATCAAACCGAAGACTTCCACAAAAGTCCCCCCGAAACCCGTCAGGCAAACTCGCGCCTTAAGAGATGTTACGTGAAATCCAAGGTTCTGTCTCGCGGATTGTGTTTATTTTAATTGTTTCATTTAAGCCCTATAAACCTGAGAATGAAACGCTTTTAAGTCGCCTTCTGAATCAAATAAATGAAATCCGCGAGACAGAACTTTTGATAATTTGCCCTTCTTCTTTCGTTATAACCACAAAACTTCTGTTAAAAACCACCATTCGCTTGCACAAGGCGCGAGTTCGCCTCATTGGTCTCCGGGCAACTTTTGCAGCCGTGTTTGTTTTGATTTACTGGTTGAGATAATTTCCTTTGTCTTTAATCACTAATCGCTTTGAATTCAGGATTCAATTGAAGCAACTAATGCTATTGCATTACAAAATCTGCCCTCGTTTGCTTCCGCTGTCATGAGCAAGGAGGCCGGATTTCGAAAAGCCCTCTCTCCCAGAAACTTATTCGCTACCCTGGAACCAATCGGTCTGTCGAAATCTGTCAAAAGTATGACATAAGCGATGTTCTTAGCAATCGCAAGATGTATTAAGCGCAATTGTTGCCTTTTTCATTAAGATATTTCATAGGTTTCAGTTCTGCTGATGTGAAACTTCTTTGTCATTGAAACTGTATATTCACAGAGACACATACCAAATTTGAAGATAGAAGTTTGACTAGATATTGCGGAATAAATTTTAAAATTTTTAGTAGCTTACTCGTCAAAAAACTCTAGAAAAACTGGTCAATCGATTATCAAGAGGCAAATGCATGCGTTATAAGTAGCAATGCGAAGACAATAATCAAATGTCTTAGTCGAGTCTTGCTCGTAGGCCACGGCCGGAAACCTTCAAAGCCTCATTTCAAGGACCAATCAGGTGGCAAATATGCGAAGAAAACAGAAGAAATGTGTGAAGATTTTTCTGAATTTTACTTGCCTTCATGCGCGAACATTCATCGACAATTTAATAGCCCTTTTGTTTACAATCTACCTCCTACAAGACATGCAGACGTTTGCCTCGGCTCAAAACTAGCCCCGAAAGGTCTACTGCACTTAAACATTACCTGTTAAAGGACAAGTCCGTGGATGGTATAATTGTTGCTTATTCAAGAGATTACACTGTTGTGAATGGTGTGTAGTACTTTGTTCCAATTGTCTTCTCTTTTAATCTGCAAACGCTGACGTGAACGAGGCTGCCAAATGTGTTGATATTATATTGACATTACACCCACATTGCTAGCCTCGTTATCGTGCATTCGCGCACTCGTACAAAACACACAATGGCAACGATATTTGGCCTAACTTACGAAGATTAATCGTCCAATTGATGAAAGTTCAAGGCATGAAAGCTTGGAAAGAACTGATGACTGGTTTTCAACAGTCGGCAAGGTTGTTTTTTAACAATAATTTTATCAATCCCGGACTTGTCCTCTTAACAAGCTGACACTTAAAGTTAATACTTACAGGATCTTAAAATCTTTACCATGTTTACCAGGATCTTAAGATCTTTACCATGTTTCCATACCATAGATCATAAGAACAACATTTTGGACCCGAAATGACCCAACAATTCGATCAGATGAAATCAAAGAAGAGCTGCAGATGCGACAAATTGATGCGGAGGATCAAAAGAAACGCGACGAGAAGGAGCCTTCACCAAATGTAACAGACAGTACTATGTGGATAAAAGACTCAGAAGAAATTGACATAAAAGTATCTGGTATGTGTTTTGCATGTTGCTTACTCAAAGAGCATTTCATCTTGTATCACTAAGGCCTGATACAAGAAGGCTCCTTCTCGTCGCATGTACCTTTTCTAAGAACTGCGTGTGGCCAAAAATGCTTCTCTTATAGAGGAGCTAAACTTTGGAATGATCTAACTAGAGAACGTAAGATGGCAAATACTTTCACCCAATTCAAATCGTCACTGAAAAATGACAAATCCTGAGCACTGTCTCACATCTCCTTTTACTTTACTTTTGTATACAAATGTTTATCTTGAAATTGTAATTTTTATAGCTTATTTTCTTTTGTAACAGGGCAGTTTGTAAATCAACTTCACTTTTTGTATTGAATACTTACCCTGTATAAATATTATAAAATGAAATGAAAAATGAAATGAACTAAGGCCTGATTTCCATTAGGCGGAATATTCCGCTCGCAGCGACCTTTTCCAGCAATCTGATTGGCTTGCGGAAAAGCGACGTCGCTCAAAAGTAGAAACCCATTCAACTTTCGAGCGGAATCGTACTTGCAAACAAAGGAAGATTTTTGCGAGAGTAATTTTCCGCCTAGTGGAAAGTAGGCTTAATAACCATTTTCTTCCACAGATTGATTTCGTTGCTGTACCTCTACTCTGAGATACATGGACCCATTCTGCAATTTGATTGGTTATTCGAAAACAATAGATAACCTACGTTATTTCTCAAGAACTTCCTAATTGTTCGAGAAATGACAATTTAATCTTGTTGCTTTGCTGTTTGGAAACGCGGTTGTGTAATTAGCCTAACCGCGCCAACCATTAATCCATAGTGGCTGCTTATCGGTACAATTATTTGACAGACTATAGAAATGTGTAGCAGGGTGGTCATTAAGCTTCGTAATTAGCACATGACGAAAGAATACCCTTGGAGCTACTAGCAACAGCTTCGATTCTTTTCGTTTATCCTGTTTACCATAGCAACATACTTTATTTCCTTCTTTCCTCCTTTCTTCCTTTGCGGATCCTGCCACCCGGGTACCAGATTGTCTGCTTTTTAATGACAGCACGCGTTGCCATTGATTGACAATTATTGCAGACAAAGGGATTTTACGGTCGATGATTTAAGCCTTGAGTGCAGACAAAACAGATTACAAAATATGTAGCTTACTCACTTCTTGTGCATAAGAAAAGTATTTAGAGAAGACAACGTGTTGACAAAGTTAAAACAGTGACCGATTTTTCAAGAAAAGACTAAATCATAGTGAGTAATTAGTTCTTGGAAGCTTTTAATCGAACAGTCGTGCAAAAATTAGGATTTTGTCCAGCCAGGAAGAATCGATATGAAGCATTTCATATCATTTCAATCAAATTCTCACACAGCATATTCCGTGACCTTAAAAACTCATTTTGATCCTTTTTGAAGCATGGGTAGTTAGACATAGCCTGTGCACAGACCCATCGTCCAAAGGAGGAAAGGGTCTGTGCAACTACGAGCCAAAGCTTGCCGAACTTTCTCGTAATTTATTCTGGCGGCCTAGTAATGAGTCACTGAAAAGTACTGATTCTTCTTCCCGAGTGGCATCCTTTTCTATGGCTTTTATATCCTTGTTTTCGAATTTTTCTTGCAAAGTGTTTTTCCAGTGTTTTAAACTCAGAGGACAGATTAATAAAGATAAGCGCATATTTTGACAAGCTCTTTTGAATTCGTCCGCAGGGATTAATCACCCCTCCCTTGATTACCCTTGTGTGTTATTTTGATTTCCCTGTTATTTACCGCTGTGTGTTTCCTGCAGTTGCATAATTACATGATCTTTTGTGATACTGCATGAATTAAATTCCAGAAATCTAGAACGATCTGCAAGCTTTGGCTCGTAGTTGCACAGACCCTTTCCTTTCCTCCATTGGACAAAGGGTCTGTGCACAGGCTAAGTTAGACACTGCCGGTGTGCTGTGCTGTGGAGCTGTGCTGTGGAGGGATAATTTCTATGGTTCTGCGGACCTCCGTAGAAGTAATGTTACCAACGAACTTTCAAAATGGCGTCAGGCACACAGTTTGACTCCTCATTGAGCTCAATATAATGCAGGAAGGGACACAGAAAAATACACTTACAAGCAGGAAGTCATTCTTTCTTATCTTGAAGTCAATGTAAGTACACCTGCAGTGTCTAACCACCCATTTTTGAAATAAGGAAATTATTTGGAACATCATTGTATGTGTAATTAAATCTGTTAACGTAAGTTTTTAGAGAATTTACAATGTAACAACCGGTGAATCAAGATCTATTTTGGTTTCGCTTAAACTTCCGCTTCCTGTTCTTCAGGTTAGGCCCCATTTACACTATACCGTTTTCAAATGAAAACGGGAACTCATGCCGTTTTGGCTTTCCTTCCGTTTACACTAAAACGGTTTCGTAACCGGCATCAAAAGAAGACGATTTTGAAAACGGTACGATGAAAGCGGCATGAAACGTTTCAGTGTAAACGCTTGAAAACGGAACGATGTCGTTACGGATTCACAGAGAGACAAGGGAATAATTTGCCTCCCTTTCAATCAGTAACGAAATCGTTAAAGACGATTTTGAAAACGGCATGATTTGAAAACGGCATGAAACGTTTCAGTGTAAACGCTCGAAAACGGAACGATTTCGTTACTGATTGAAAGGGAGGAAAATTATTCCTTTGTCTCTCTTTGAATCCGTAACAGTATCGTTCCGTTTTCGAGCGTTTACATTGAAACGTTTCATGCCGTTTTCAAAATCGTCTTCATTTGATGCCGGTTACGAAAACGTTTTAGTGTAAGCGGAAGGCCAAAATGTTATGATTTCGTACCGTTTTCATTTGAAAACGGTATAGTGTAAACGGGACCTCAGACCTTGTGTGCCAAAACAAGTAGGAAAGTAACTATATTTGACTTCAAGAAAGCAAGGCTATATAATGCTTTTATAATGTCAAGCTAAGCTAATGCCCGTTAATTTGGATGTTCTGTGGGAAAACCGCAAACAGGGAGATAAGCAAAATCCACAAACGTGCTCTACGCATACTCTTCAATTACCACCATCATTCGAAGAACTTTTACAAAGAAACAATAAGCAGATAGTCCATATAAAAGACTTCCATAAGCTAATGATTTAGGTCTATAAGTATTTAAATCGCCAAAATCCAGCATTCATGTGGGATCTGTTTATAAGAAAGGAAGTGCATGACACAGCCACTATTTACAGTACATTTTCCCTATTTCTTTTGTAAGTCTGTTTCACATTTGATGTTAAGCACATAAAAGGTCCATGACCAATGATATCGTTAACTCAACCCTGACCTGACAGCATGCGTTTGCCATCTCGCGCCTATTATGCTGGCCTGACATCCAATGTGGAACAGATTCCAGTATGTGTTAGTATCATTATCTAGTCTTAATTTATTAAATTTTTTATCTATGTCTTTCTGTTAATGGCCACAGGACAGTCATTGTCTCTTGCTCTTTGTGGTCCCGTCCCTGTAGTGTGGTATTATTGTAGAGTAATTAGAAAGTATAGTGGAACGTAGATGTAGCATATAGTGTAATTTTTTATATTGATGTATAAAAAAAGTGACTTGTGACATCAGAGCAAAAGATCTATTACAACTAACTTAAGCTAGAGCTGTTCTAACGGCTTAAATTCAATTGTCTTTAGAGGCAGTATTCGTTGGAACGCTATATCTGCTGAGATCAAGTCCAGACAATCTGTAGCCTTGTTCAAAGTTGAGATCAATGCATGGAATGGAGAAAATAGCAATTTGAAATATCTGTAATTGGCTGAAACTGTACATACCGTAATTTTGTAATTGGTTGGTTTGATTTAGACTTCGTTCACACGATCACACGATCCCGTTCACACGAAAACGGCACATTTTTGCCGGCAGATTTTGAAAACGGTGAAAAATTCGACGGATAGGCCTCCCTTTCACACGAAAACGGCATATTTTTTGCCGGCAGATTTTGAAAACGGTAGATCTTGAAAACGGAACTCTAACCGACACATTTTGGGAACGGCATCGGGTAAACACCTGTAAATTATGAAAACAGAACATTTTTAGACACTTTTGGAACGAGACTGATCGACTCATAAGGTGTAGGTAAGCTTCTTTGTCATCAAAGTGTTGCAACGAGTTTTTGCCGTCTAAATTCCTACCGTTTTCAAATTGTTCCGGTATCGTGTGAACGCTAGCTCAAATTTTTCAGCCGTCACATTTTTCACCGTTTTCAAAATGTGCCGGCATCGTGTGAACGCAGTCTTAGTTGCCCTATTCTTACAGTAAACTATGTTCTTGTATCCAGCTTTCTTTTAAAATAAATTCTTCAGTATTATTATTGATTTGCGCTGCGGAGCAGCATGCAAATCTTTAAAATGCCCTGAAAGCAAACTCGGCCTATAGCGCGGATGGCTGAACATTGGTAATGCTTAACAATAGATAAACAATGGGTAAACTGCAAAGTGCTGGCTTACGTTCAAAGGACGCAAAACAGACACAGCCGACGCAAAAGGCACGGTCTCATTTGCGTGCGCACATCTCCAACGTTCAGAATAAACATTTTCTTTGTTTTGTAAGAAGTTTGCTTGCAGTTCGGTTGATGAAGCAAACTTCAAGCTTTCCAGGATCATCGAACTCGAAAGGACTTACTGTCATTGTGGAAGCACCCAAGGGCAGAAAGCCAAGCGAAGTAGAAGCGAACGAATTTGAGTGACAGTTAATGCTGAAATTTCAACTGTTAAGTTTGATACGTTTTGGAAGGACGGCAGCAGCATCTCCACAAAGTTGCTGTGTCCGTTTAAAGAACTGGTGAAGGAAAATGTTGATTTCTAACCGTGCAAAAGTTGAAATTTTGTTTTGGCCTACAAGTACACTCACCTTCGTACGCTCCTACCGCAAGGAAATGCAAGATCATGGCCGGGTCGCTCCTCTCCAGAAAATCGAAGAAAATCGATCTGTTAGGCCCTGCACTGCAACTACGCGAGTCAAAGCAGAACTGCTGCAAAACAACATTCCAGTTTGATTGTTTGTCAAAGCGCTGGACCATTGTTCGACAATGTCAGTTGAATTGGTATTGAAATCAACTGACGCAGCTTAAAAGGCGGACTGTGAATGATGATAGGACACCCAGATAAGGGATTTCATGCCCAAAGCATTTACGTTCAAACTTCAAATATAAGCAGACATCAAGGTCGCAAATCTTAAGATAATAATATCTCTTGTTATCGTTTATTTGTATGCCTATTTTTGATCGGCGTCCCAGAATAACTATCTGGTAAGCTTTGATTCTACCTAATGTTCTAAAGCCCAATTATTTGCATTTCAGCTGATTTACCAAATCCACCAGCACCAATCTGGAAGCGAGCTTTGATGTTCTTCTGCGGTATGTCAAACAATTCTGCTGAATTGAAGAAAACAACAGAGGAGCAGAGAGAACATCTACAACAAATCATCTCATTAAAGCAAGACCCAAGGGCAAGACTGTTCCTTCTAGTCAATTTGGTGCTCATTTGCGTCGTTGCAGTCTTCCTATTCGTCTTTTTCTCTGTCCCCGACGGGGGACCAACAACCCCTGCGATACCTTATGGCAAGATGTACATAGGAAACACCACATTATGAAAGGGATAGACAAGGTAATTACTCTAGCTTGCTCTCAAAGAAAACCATTGGAAATAATGTATTTTTAATGAATTGTTATGGTTATGATCTACAGTAACACCCGTGTATAAGAATCTGGTGCATTAAGAGCTTAGAGACAGTAGTTTTGGTCTAGGACGAGCACGTTGTCTTGGGCGCATGCTTTGTTGCTAGACAGCATGCGTACTAGATCAACGTGCTGGTTGCCGACCAATGCTCCCTGTACAAGAACCAAGGCTGACTAGGTAAACTTTAGGTTCGAACACCCGGCTGTTTACTGTATTCAGTTCATTTTGTAATTCATATTATTGTCCTTTGCTTGACTGACCAACAGAGATTACAGTGGATCAAAAGGTTCCGCGTTTTTCAGCCATCTCTTAGTTTCAGTGATACACATTCACCCCTTTGTTCAGTTGACAGTAGATAATTTGCTAAAATTACCATAATGTAGTTTATTTCATAATGTAGCTCTTTCTCTAGCACAGTTTATTCGCAATAGTGTTTCCAGATGTCAACAGATGCTAAACATTCGGAAATAGTTGAAGAAAACACAGCCTGTGTAGCAGGGGGGGGGGGGGGGTCGCTCTTCCATAGTAAAGGTATCTGGGGATGTGCCGCCCGCAAGGGTATATTTTTTGAAACTTTCTAGTCTAGCCAAGGGTATACTTTTGCCAATTTCAGTGCATTTAATCTAGGCAAGGGTATGGTTTTTGGCCATTTAGTCGATTTTGGCCTGGGCAAAGGTATGCTTTTTGGCAATTTCGATCAAAGAATGTCAAACTTCGGTAACTCCTGTAAAGAAACTCAAATTTTTTTCAAATTTTGTTCCAGAGAATGAAAAAATTTGGCAAGCTTTGTCTGGAAAATGCCAGCTCATGGCACTTTTGATGTAGAAATTGGTCTAGCCAAGGGTGTCAATTTCACAAAAATTGGTCTAGCGAACGGTGCTATTTTGAAACTATGGGCGGCACACCCCTACCCGAAATCTAGCCAAGAACCCCCCCCCCCGTGCTGTGTAGCAATGTTCTAAGTTGTCTGGAAAGAAAATCGAAGAAAGCCAGACATAGCTGGATACTTGGAAGCATGACTTGCATATGCAGCAATTTGTTGTTTGTACCCTTGGGGTTTTGTTTTGACAGTACTACTAGTTTTGTTGTTCTGTATTGTTTTCTATTGTGACACTGACAATTAACTATATTTTTTAGTGATCTGGTTAACTTGATTCAAGTCCTGTTGTTTAGTTTTGTTCGAACCTTAACTGCTAACCAAGTACATAAGAAAAGGATTACGAATGGGAATCTGAGCGCAAGTCTAGTCTGGTCATCAAAACAGACACAACAAACACATCGTAGTAAAACATCATCCATTTTTGTTTCGAAAAACAGCTTGTCATTGTTAGGATTTTTCTGTCGATAACTATTAAAGAAACTTATAGTTAAAGATCCAAATGTTATCCGTCGATCGAAAACAATCCATTTAGTGTCAAGAAAGCACAATACGTTCGATTTTATTGGCTTCACTCCACTGACCATTAGAGAATAGACATAGCTATATCTCGTAGCCGTTATAAATAGGCAAGAGAACCGCCCACAAATCCATTGTTTCTTTAGCTACACAATGAAACCGGATGCGTCTAAGTTAAATAGATTATATTTTTGACATGGCCCGGCCATGATCATGTGGAACCCGGTAGAACCATATTTTGGTAACTGATCTACGTCAACAAAAATACTGATATCTGATAAGCTTGTACATGGTCACATGAGGCTCGAGCAAATTTAATATGCTTAGATTCCCTTCAAGCTGCAGCCTCCCTTTCACGACCTCCAAGTAAACACAGAAGGAGAATTGCAATTACCAATGCCAATTGCATAGAAGAAACATTTTCTGCTATACTGAAAATTTTAGCGACCTAATCAGAGCTTCCCTTTCAGGATCCCCAAGTAAACAAAATATAAGGAGAAATGCGAATTCCCATGGCAATTGTTTAAAAAAACATTGTTTGGACACCCTGTATATTTTAGCGTCCTTAATGTAGGTCCACGATTTGATGCTTAGATAGATATGAGTTGTTGAACGGTTATAGTTTTTCTGTTGAACGCATAACCATATATAATCAATTTTTCAACCTCACACAATGATTCTCTCTTTATTCGCATTCTGTTTGCCTAGTGGGAATTTCTTTTGTGCAATTTTAAGATTTTGCAAAAATTTAGACGAACACTAGCAAAAACTAAAAGCAGTGTTACCTTGAATTTGAGTCTTCAATACCAACTATGATTGACTTAGATGATGTTACAATAAATTACCATTACTTAGGTATTAAAACTTAAACAGAATTCTTTTGCTTGGTTCTCAAAACAGTAGCCTGAATTTTAATATTGATAATTTATAACGCTTTGTTTCCACTGGGCGTTAAATCGCATCAATTCAACGTGTTAAATTCTGTAAAATCATCGCATCGCTAAAGTGCTGTTTACATGGAGGATGGCTAGCCCTCTTTGCCGAGATCTCACCTTGGAGGTCTATTCCTTTATAGAATTCTTTTTCGTTTACACGAGAGGAGAGCTAGCTCACCTTGGCGAGATCTCGCTATTCAGTACCCGAGATCTCGCCTAGGAGGGCTGGGAATTTCCCATGTAAACGCAAACAAGCGGGCTAGCCCTCTTAGGCGGGCTGGAAAACATCGTTATACGCATGCGTTGTCCTCCAGCCCTCCTAAGCGGGCTGGAAAATTCCCATGTAAACACAAGGTGAAATCCAGTTCTCGTGTAAACAGCGCCTAAACTGGATTTTGAAGTAAAAAAGTTTTCATTCCAAGACTGAATGTTAAAGCGCAATAAACTGCATCAAATTCTTCGCGTTAAATTATAAAGTGCGTTTCCATTAGAATTAGAAAATAAACGCGATTTAACGCGCACAAATTACGCGATTTAACGCCTAGTTGAAACCAAGCTTAACTGGATCATGTATATTCTCATCCAAGGAGTGCTTCATAGCTGAGTCATTTCACATACTTGGCAATTTGTCCAGATTTCTGATTCACTGCAATGCAATCTAACGTTTGATTTGTTTTAAACAAAATATCTACGATCAATCTCTTTGGTGTCAATAGTACATTTACTAGTGCAACCAATTTGAATCTAATACAGTAGTGTCCCAAATATAAGAAACATCAATTTAAGAAACACCAGACCTTGATTTTCATAATAATATCCCCTTTTATGAGAAATTGGTGCAGGTCTGAAAAAGATTTGTTTCTTATTCAAAAAACTATGTATACATTAGAAATTTGAAAAACATGACAAATTCAAACTCGAGACATGACAAACTCGAAATGTCAGGGAACTCAGAAACACCGAAACTGATCTTTCGATACCTTTACGAAAATCTAACAATGGGCAGAGGGCTATATCTTTTCGTGGACCTAAGCTTTGGAATAGCCTTGAACTTGATGTTAAACAGGCACAATCTCTCGCCACCTTTAAGAGAAGAATCAAATCGTAAACTGGTAACGTTTGTGCCACGGCCCCCTGAAAAGCAGTTCTCATGGACTGACGGGGCTACCGTGCCTAAATAAATAAAAATGAATGAATGAAAAAAAAATTCAGCTTTGCAGTTGAATCAGCCTGTACCTATTCAAATGAAAACAAGAGATTTTCATGCAAATGAAGCAAAAATCACATTCCTTGAATAAATGTAACCTTTCTTGGCAGTGAAGATTTACAAATAGAAAAGAAAATATTATGTTTTGCATGACAATCATAAAAACTATGTCTGATTAGTTCATTGATAGTACATGATTTTTCTAATAAGAAACTTAAGAAACTTTACCCTGATCGGGAGTTTATATCTCATTTTATAAGAAGCATATCAGACCTCACATTGAAAATGTTGTTTCTTATATGCGGGACACTACTGTATTGCTGGGTGTAGGACTCTTGAAATAAAGATTCCAGTTCAGTTTACGGTAGGACTTTGTCCCTGAACGCCTGTCACTTCTGCTAACGACTGTAATCCTGACCTTGTCCCTGAACGCCTGTCACTTCTGCTAACAACTGTAATCCTGACCTTGTCCCTGAACGCCTGTCCCTTCTGCTAAGAACTGTAATCCTGGCAAGACAGACTTAGCGCACTATGGTCTACTTTCAGGTCGTTTTCATTTGAATCCAACATTGATAGATGCCGGCGACTCGTGATAAAAATTCCACTTCATTTTGCGACAGCAAGCGTTTGTCCTTAGACGCCTGTGTCTTCTTTTAACAACTGTAGCTCTTGCGAGACAGATTGAGCACATTCAAATACACCATCGTTCACTCTTAATTCATAAGCCTTGCTTTTTACGGGCTCTGGCTCTGGTGACAACCTTTTAGAAGCTCCATGTCTATTGAAAAGTTTTCCTGCCTTGGAGCCACTAGTGCCACTTTGCGAAGCATCAGATATTGAATGTTTGCAACTATGCATTGCATCATTTGATGGGTCTGCCAAAAGCGGCCACGAGTTCTCCGGTAAAATTAAACGTTTCGAGTAAGGAGCCGCGTGTATGTCTGTGTGCTCTGGTGAGCCTGCAGCCGAACTTACAAAGCTACGTTGACGATTTGGCGTACACAGGGCGCTGTCACTGGTGCCATTCTTTGACTTGAAGACACTCTCCTCGGTTAACCTGCGGGCTCTGTTGTTAGATTGTTTTCGCGCAACTGCCTTCCTTAGATTTCTGTCAAATAAGCAATAGACAACAGGCGCAACTATTCCGTCAATCATCGTCAGGAATTTCATGGCGTAGCCTAACCTCTTTTCCGTTGGAGAATCTTCAAAATTATCAGGGTAGCATTTCGGGCATAGTTTTCTAAGTAAATAATACATAAACGAAGGCCCCCAGCATATTATATAGCAAATTGTTATGATGAACGCAACTTTAACCGCGGCCAACTCTTTGGTTAATATAACACGTAACGTTCGCCTATTGGTAATCTGTTCAGGACTTAATTGTTGCGACCGTCGTCTTTCTCGATTTCTGAGGAATTGGCGACTTTTACGACAGATGACGGAATAAACTGCCGTTATTGTTACGAATGGTAAAGCAGTGTTACCTAGCAGCATCAAAATAGTCCAGTCCCGACTTGGGTTGTAATGACATTTCTTATGATCACTTGCAAATGGAATTAAGCATAATATCAAGACGTATATCCACGAACCGATAATGGCTTTCTTAGCACTCGATGTTGTTGCACGTACACGATACTTGAATGGTGCGATTATCGCAAGGAATCTATCTAAAGATATCAGTAAGACAGCAATACATGACACGTAATTCGTGAATAAGTATGAAAATAGAAACGTATCACAGACGATTGTTTTCGCGAGTTTATTTGTTATATCCCATCTCTTTATTGTGTATAGTGGCATGACTACAATTCCTTGGATCATATGCGCCACTAGAAGGCTTGCAATAAGAGTCGCTGCAGTGCGGCGCTGTTGGCAAGTTGAAAACATCAAATAAAGGCAGCCAATATTGAGAAAAGTAACAGAGACAGATAATATGATAAGGCATGTTACCACAGCAACATCAACCATGATCGTATTTATTCGTAAAAATAAAGATCAGATTGTGCAGAACGGAGACAGCAACTGTTGATGATCCACAGCAGCTTTTGAAGACTCAAAATTGTGCCTTGCCTTTCTTTGCGGTAGCAACAGATATTATCTTCCAATACGCTTACGCCGAGTTTCACCTCTGATTCTGTGCTATTTTTCATCAACCTCGAGTCGAGCCGCTGATGTCTTGCTCTTTATAATAAACCTCGATTCAATGCAAGTTCGATCAAAATTTCTGCGAGCATCATGCATATAGTCTGGCTGATCGCTACATGATTTGTTCGTCTTTAATTTCTGCACCTTGGAAGTTCTGATATGTAATGAACCTCGCAGTGCACCAGCTCGAAATCTGCAGCGTTTTCCTCTACAACGAAAAACCATGGATTACAAATGGAGAAGTTATCGTCGCTGAAGTTGAAGGTGCAGTTGCGGATTTTAGCGTCAAGCGCTGGGATCGCAGCAATAAAGCAGACCTTATCGAGTCCGCGACCCCTTGTCATGACGCTCAAGTGGCGGGATCCTATACTGGGTACGGAACCCTATCCGCCTGACTGTTCCGGCTGCTAAGTCAGAGGATTTCACCACTACGCGACAACACTTTCATCCAATTGTTAATCATACGAGATGTATCAAACAAATGAGAAAATTTTCAGTGTTTACCATATAGTGAAACTCATATTAGGTGAGTAGAAACAAGTTAAAACGTTCGGGGGCTGTTCAATAAAGTATGTTGATGATATGCTAAACTGGAATTTTAATCTATGAGTCAAAGGCGTAAAAATTTTACTTGGTAAAATCACTCATCTTTTAGACGCAGAAGTAAGAAAATGCTGGTAAAGGGTTTGTGTATGGGAACAAAAATTCCGTATTCGATTCTGGTCCATCATTTACTTGTCTTTTCTATTTCTGAAAATGACAATTGTATAAAATTCAAATTTCAGTGGCATATAAATCATGGACCAGAATAGAGCGTGAAACTCTCGTCCTATAAAAACCCTTTGCCAGTATTTCCCTACTTCGAGATCCAATACATGAGTGATTTTTGCAAACAAAATTTTCTCACATAAGTTAGACTTTGACTGGTAGCTAGATTAAATTTTTTGAATATGGGTCACATCTTTTCATTTCGCAGCCTACCAAATTTGTTAACTTTTTTGACTCGCCAAATTCATACCTAAACAGTGGCGGCGCCAGCTCTGAAAATCCAAAAGAAGTGGGGGGCTGGGATTTTGACGCAATTCTTCAATCTAAAGGTATACCCAACAAATTTTATGCCATTTTTCTTGGACAATTGTTGCTGACTCTTGGGATTTGGGGGGGGGGCAATTCCCCCAGTCCTCCTCGTGCCGCTACCACTGCTCACGAATACAAACAAATTCATTGGACTGTTATCTGTCAGAATATCAAAGAGATTTCGAGAAATAAAGGGCATTAGAAATATAAGTGAGTCTAGGGTCTAAACATTTAATGTTTCATAAATTGTGTGGGCACAAATTTTAACGTTTCTCATCGGAGCGACACAACCTCTCGATGTTGTATTGTACTGGATACTGTCTGTACAAAAATCTGCTGAAAGTCATGCCAAATTTACATGAAAGAGACGGCACTTGTGAACTTTGTGAACTGACGCCATAGACGTAGGAACCAGGGGGGGGGGCACTGGGTGCACGTGCCTCCCAGATTTTGCAATAAACAAAGAAATGCCCTTTTTATTTTTAGATATTGCCCCCTTTTCTTAAGGAGCCTCGAAGTGTCGTGCCCCCAACTTTGAGATGCTTCCTACGTCCCCGACTGATGCCAATTCACATGAAAAAAAAACAGAGCGAAAGTAGAGGCTAATGCATTTAGTCTATCTTCAGACCGTTTTATTGGTTTAATACCTTGTTATTAAAGGAATCGACATAGTTAAAAGCTAGGCCAGGCAAGGTTAAAAATATAATCTATTGAATTTGATAAGTTACTCACGCGAGGCTTCGTTGTGGAGCCAAAGAAACAATGAATATCTTGGCGTTTCCTATAGCATATTTATAGCGACTTCGAAATATAGCTATGTCTATTCCCTTTAATGATGGTATGGTGAGCACTAAAAGGATTCTAACTTTATTCAAAATATTTTGCAAAAGTAAAGAAAGATTGAGAAGGTAAAAACTTAAATATTTGATGATAATTCGTTTGATTTTAAGTGCGTGGCAGAAAGTGAGGTCAAACTAATTGAGAGCTTTATGAAGGCAGTGCATCTAAAGAAAGGAAGCCCGGATTGTTATGACTGAACCATGGCCTAAAAACTGACAAACTGTCTCCTGCTATTGCCCTAATTTCCTAACCAGCTGCATTGCGGACTGCCGTAATTAAGAGAACTAAAATGTATATATATATATATCATGCTATGAAAACAAATTTAAAAAATTAACTTTACAATGAAGAATTAGCTAGACAGTTAAGTTTTTATTACTTAATGGTGCCTTATTCGATTTGAAGTACGTGCATGTAGTTTTCAGATATTTTGGGATTGTTAAAGGGTCTGTTGCATCCAGCATGCCTTGCACGTATCGTCTCTTGGTTTGCCTTTGCTGTCACCATTTTCATGGCCCATGAAAATGGCGACAAACTAAGGCCAACCAAGAGACAACACGTGCAAGGAATGCTGGATGAAACATACCCTTCAAGTAATTGAGAAAAGGCTGTCACAACAGGCCCCGTTCACACTAATCCGTTTTTGCATGGAAATGGATATGTTTAGGTCCGTTTATGGCTTTGCTTTAACATTTATCCGCCCCAAAAACGGAGCAAAATGAACAGGCTGACAAAAACGGAGCTGAATGAAAACGGAGCTAAACAAAAACGCATATCTGTAATGTGAACACCAAAAACGGAGGAATTTGAATACGCTAACAACAACAAACCTTTCTAGTCTTGTTTACAACAAAAAAAACAATCAGGTGCGTTTTTGACAACAAGTGTGAACACGTGTTGAAAGACATCCGTTTTTATTTGAAAACGGAGCACTGTAAACGGGGAGAAAAAATAGCTCCGTTTTTAGGAGTAAAAATGGATCTAAATGAAAACGGATTAGGCCCGTTTTATAAGTCGTGCCGCGCCGCGCCGAACCATAGAAATTTGAGTTCGACTGAGGTTCGACTTGGAGCGCCTCTTCTGTTTTATAAGAACAAAACTTTTGTCGTGCTGTGCCGTGACGAACCATGATGATGAATGCGCATAATACTGACTTTGGAAAATTTTCTTTTTAAATTAATGCATTTTGAATACTTTCGTTCATTAATTGAAATTCGATGTGGCTCGACTGAAATTGGCTTTATAAGTCGCACCGGGTCGACCTATTCGAGAGGCCTTTGGCGTATGGTTCGACTCAGTCGAACCAAGTGTCAGGTTAGTTTTATAAGAGTCGCGCCGTGCCGAACCAGGCAAAATTGATCGAAATTCACTCGGTTCGGCACGGCGCGGCGCGACTTTTAAAACGGGCCTTAGTGTGAACGTGCCCTCATTTGACTATGCAGATAATCAAACAATATTTATCACAGCTGAATAAGGCTTATTTCCAGTAACCATCTTATATGACGACTTGGGCAAGTCCAGTAGCCATTTGGCGTAAAATACTTATCCTGGAAGATGGACTTACAACTTCCTTTGATTTACCAAATATCAGTGAGAAGTTTTAATGATGATTATGCAAAACATCAAAACAATAGTGTGATGAAAGCTTGCCGAAAAAAAGCCATGTTTTGAGATAGTCATAAGACTACAAGAAATGACATATTGTACGGTTCCTCTAAACCGTGGAACGACCTACCTAACGACTAATAACGACCTATCAACTAATAACGAGTTATCAATTTGCAGTATGTCCAAATAGGTGTATCAACCAGACCACCATGAGTACGGAATTGACTGATCAGTGGATCTACGAGACAGAGGACCCTGCGAACTTCTGTTTCTGTGGAAAACAAAGTAAGAAACAAGAAAGCAAACGGGCATTCTCTTTTTACCAGCCCGGTGGTTAAGAAAAAAACTTCACTTTTAATTCCTAACAGAAACTTCCATACTTGTTCATGATTCATTTAAGATACTGAGTGGAAGTTATAATGACAGCTGTATGCGTCACTTGTGACATGTTCCGGGGCGGCACTTTTGTCATTTGTTTTCCCATTTTTGGATGGTCCTGTGCATTGCTGCATGAAGCTTGAAAAAGGCTCTCCAACATCAAACCTGTTCGGATTTTTTCTGTACCTGCCTAGCCGTCCCCAATTATTTCGTGATAAATGCCTGAAACTAAAAAACAACGGAATGAAATGACCTTCATTCTCTGTCTCTCTTTATGTCAGGTGTTTTCCCTGATATTTGGAAATTAGCGAGAGTCACCCCAATTCACAAGTCGGGTTCAAAAACTGATGTAAACAACTACAGGCCCATCTCTGTAATCTCAGTGTTTTCAAGGATGCTAGAAAGGTTAACCCACGATCAGCTGTTTGAGTTTCTCAAAATCAATAAGAGTATTACATGCAACCAAGCAGCTTTTCGCAAGTTATACTCCACGATAACATCACTAATAAGCAGCACAGACTTCTGGCACGAAAACATAGATCGGAGCAATGTCAATCTAACCATTTTTCTCGATCTCAAGAAAGCCTTTGATACGGTCGATCACGACATATTACTCAAAAAATTACGTGCATATGGAATAAGAGGCAAAACTGGGCATTGGTTTGAACCCTACCTAAATAATAGAAAACAGTTCTGCTCTCTAAACGGTCAGCATTCAAAAGCCAGGGACGTAACCTGTGGTATTCCCCGAGGTTCTTGTTTAGGCCCTCTTCTTTTCATCATTTATCTGAATGACTTAGAAAAGTGTCTTAAATTCTCCCGGGCTAGTATTCATGCTGACGATACCAGTGTAACGATTGCATCGGATGATGTAGCGAAACTAATTGAGGACGCACATCAAGAGCTTTCCAACCTCTCTGAATGGATGAGGGCGAATAAACTTAGCCCGAATCCGAAAAAAACTGAATTCATGATCATAGGGCATCCGCTTAAAACCAAAAATCTAGAACTGCCAGAAGTGCTAAAACTAAATAACTCTGACATAAAAAGAGTCAATACGACGAAATCCCTTGGAGTGATAGTCGATGAAAAGCTAAATTGGGATGAACAGTTTAAGCGCATCAAAGGCAAAATGAGTGGAGGACTTGCAGCTCTAAAAAAATTGAAAAATGTCGTTCCGCAATCCCAACTGTGTAATGTATACTGTGCATTAATTGAGAGTCACCTGCGTTATGCTGATGTTATCTGGGGTAGTCTGTCAAAGACAAAACTAGCTGCCCTTCAACGCCTTCAAGACCGGGCCTGTTCAATTATATCCAATGCAAGAATAAAAGATAACTGGTCATCTTCCTGGTTGAACGTAGAAAATCTTTTCCGTTACGATCGAACCGTCATGACCTACAAGATTGTGAACAGACTATGCCCTGAAAGCCTATGGAATAAATATCATCCGAGATCTTCTTATTCGACCTACAATACGAGGCACTGTAAAGATCTCCAGATCCCTAGATATAGGACTGAATTTGCCAAAAAAGGCTTTCATTACGCAGTTCTCGCATCATGGAATGATACACCTGCCGAAATTCGTGAGCTACCGACATTAGATCGCTTTAAAAAACAATTGAAAGCGCATCCAAAGAGCTAGACTTTCAAACACAACTCCCTTTGATAGGACTGTAGATTTTTATTCTTAGATTTTTTATGATTGTAAATAGATGTATTTTTCTTTGCTGAAGGGTTTTTTGTGTGTAAATAATATCAAATGAAAAATGTTATGTTATGTTATATTATGTTATGTTATGTTATGTTATATTATGTTATGTTATGTTATATTATGTTATGTTATGTTATATTATGTTATGTTATGTTATATTATGTTATGTTATGTTATGTTATGTTATGTTATATTATGTTATGTTATGTTATGTTATGTTATGTTATATTATGTTATGTTATGTTATATTATGTTATGTTATGTTATGTTATGTTATATTATGTTATGTTATATTATGTTATGTTATATTATGTTATGTTATGTTATATTATGTTATGTTATATTATGTTATGTTATATTATGTTATGTTATGTTATATTATGTTATGTTATGTTATGTTATGTTATGTTATATTATGTTATGTTATGTTATATTATGTTATGTTATGTTATGTTATGTTATGTTATGTTATGTTCTGTTATGTTACGTTATGTTACGTTATGTTATGTTATGTTACGTTATGTTACGTTATGTTATGTTATGTTACGTTATGTTACGTTATGTTATGTTACGTTACGTTATGTTATGTTACGTTATGTTACGTTATGTTACGTTATGTTATGCTACGCTATGTTACGCTGCGTTGCTATTCTATTGCTATTGCTTATGGTAAACTATTATTTAAGTACGTAATAGGAAGCCAAGGAATGTTGCCTGTACCCGATCCCGTAAATGTTAATGCTGTTGTGTCGGGAAAACAGGAGCAAGAAACAGGGAACCATCCTTTTCATCTTTTTACTCACACGTTTGCATGAAAAAGGAATACAGAGCAAAGAGAAAGACGAGGTGAACAGCAGATGAAACCCATTTGCTCTTGTTCCTTACTTTGTTTTCCACAAGGTCATTATTTTAGTCGATAGGTCGTTCCACGGTTTTACAGGAATCCCCAATGGGTGTATCAACCGGATCATCTATGGAATGGACTGATCAATGGATCTGAATGATAATGGACCATTGCGAACTGCGCATACTTTTTATAAGAAACTGGTTATAAGAAACTCAGCTTTCAGATCGCTAAGATATTAAGAAACTCCAGTAAAGGGAATCAAATTAGTTAAGAAGCTTTCTATTTTAATGAAAGAATCAAAGCATGGCATGGTATCTATATTCAATTGTTTCCAGAATAAAAGTGAACATGAAGATCGTCATGAAACTCGTATGAAACTCGTGATAGACTCTGATTCGAAATTCGAACGCAGTGCATCTTGGTAAAAAGTTCCCTGCCGCCTTCATTAGCGTAATCATCTACTGACATCCCATTCTCAGCAGTTGCATCCCATGCTATCAAAATATTTAACTTCACGAGGTATTAAAAATAAACGTTCACAGATGCTTTTAGTGCTATCTATAAGTTGTTCAGCACAACATTGATTATTTAGGGCAACAATTCGCCTCGTTTAATTAAGTTGAAACAAAGCAAAGATGCAGGCCTTCTAACTACTAATTAGTAAATCATACGACAAGATCAATTATCACTGCTCTTTTCAAAGTTTCATTTCGTAGCCCCTCCCAATTTTTCACAAAAAATTTCCTCAAAATATTCAATCAAGGAGCACCTTTCCATGACTCACAGAGTGATGAAAATTCACAACGATCGTTTAAATGTTCATCCCTGGATTAAGCGAAATTCCCTTGGCTTTAGACTTCAGAATCCATAAATCTAAAGGAGCCTCCTTTGAGTTTCTTTGACTCAGGAAAAGGATTTAAGTCCACCTAATTTGACCTAACTGTATCCTTCAACTCATGGTAATAGCTATAGTGAGCATAAGCATCAATTTTTGCTGTTGATGAACATTCGCAAGAGCAAATTCAAACATCCTAAAATACCTCATTTTCACAATAAAAATATTAGCAATCTCCGAAAAGAAGCAAGCATGTGTAAAAATGTAATTTTGTGAATCAAAATCTAAAATGTATTAGCTGACAGGACATGACTAACTAACAAAAACATCCAACGTAAATCTAAAAAAAACGAAAAATGACATGACATAAGTCTTCCTGGTACAGTCTTGAATAATCACATGATTTTGGAAAGCAATTTCACAATAGTTCTGTCAAACTAATATCCCCATCCATATGAGCACATGCTTGATCTAAACCAGGTTAAATTTCAACCAATCTAATGAGTTCTTTGTTGGATTGACCAACAGGAGTGTAGCATTTGATAACCTGGCTTAGTTCAACCTAGTTTAATTTGACAGTATGATAGGTTACCATTTTGAGACAAGAGAGAATTTCGATACATTTCGATTTACATTTGAATCCACACTGCCATTAAAATTCTCTCAACAAAACATACTATCCTCTATAAACTTTTATGGACCAATAGAATTTTCAGACCCATCCTCGATTTGGTTGACTTTCGACTTTAAGGATACAGAATCATGAATGAAAATTCCCTTGCTGTTCGTATTTTCTGACTGTTTCTAATTCTTTATAACGGTTGATCTGATGCTATTGTCATGAATGGGCCCTTGTTGCTCCACGCTCTACTTACCTATTCTGCCCGCTCAGAAGTACTAAAGGACTGGGAGAGTAAAAAAAAGAGCACGTTTGGTGAGCTGCGAAATGAAAAGTATGCGACCGATATTCTTAAATGAAGTGTTAATTTATCAGTCAAGGGCAAATTTAGAAATGTAGTTTTGTTTGATAAGATTCCTCACCATTGAGACCGAATAATTAGAAAAGTGTTGGAAAGGGCTTTGCATTGGAAAGAAAATTTCATGTTTGATTCTGGCAACACAACTACAAATTACAATTAGAAATACAATCTAAATTTCAATGGCAAGGATTTTGTGTTTGATTGGGTGCTGTGTCTTCGTCCCTGCAAGGTCTACCGTTTTCAGAATTTGGTAGGTTTGGAATCACCAATCAAATTTCAGCTTGAATATCGGCAGCGTACATTTTATCGCACAGCCTACTTCACCCAGTAAAAGAGATCACGAGAAAAAATACCAACATTCCCCAAAGTTCTGCATGGAAATTTAGGGGAAACGGACATTTCCATTTCCCTCTTTGAAAATTGTGGGGACGATAAATTCAACTTTGAAGCGTGATGTATTCATCACCAACTCAGTTGAATGTGTAAACAACAGCTACAGCTGTAGCATATGGCAAGCTGTGTCAAGCAATTCAATTCAGCTGGATAAAAAATTGTAATAAAGTTCAATTAAGATTAAGAGATTGGTTTGAGCGTTTCTTTTGTTATAAGGTTAAATCAAGGACGCCATAAATTATCTTCAAAATTAGCAATTTCTAGGCAAAACCAGTTACCTTATTGTTGGATTTTGCCACTTTAAAACCGAGAAAAATTAACGCTATGATTTTAAACTTCATAACCATGAAAAAGCACGTTTTACCGCGTGCACTGTGAGAAGGTATCCAGCTCATACAAGTTATTGAAAGCATGTACTCGACTTATTTTGCAGCTGGACAAAGTAATCTTTAGTCAAAATCTTAAATGCTGAGTTACGTAATTTTGGTCAATAGAAACATTGAGAGAAACATTCTCACAATGTAGGTTTTGGGATCTCTATCAAAACTAAATCACAGATATTCAAAGTCGGCTTTGTGGACGGTCATTCGTGGTCGATAAAATGTGAACCAATTTGGAACAACTCTTGCATGCCAAATTTGTAGAAAATTTCTACCTATGCAATTCATCACGCAATTTCATTCCTGTATAGCTCTACTCTATACCGATAAAACTTGCTTTCCATTAATCTTGCAGCTCCCAATTTTTGCAGCCTTTTGAAATTGAATACTGAAGGTGTTGTGGCGCAGTGGTGTAATCTTCTGATTTTGAAGCCAGAACAGTCAGGCGGAGTGGGTTCAAGACGCGGCAGGGCCTCACCACTTGAGCGTCATAACAAGAGGTCGCGGACTCGATTAGCGCTTGGCTACTTCTGCGATCCCAACGCTTGGCGCTAAAAAACGCAACTTCGCCTTGGGGGCGCCTTGTGTTAGCAAAACTTACTGAAAATTTCTACCTTTTTCACGTTCATAACGCGGGAAATATCTTATTTAGTCCCCCCCTCTAAAATGAAGCTCGATTGTCACCAATCTTGCAGCCCTGAATTTTTGTAGCCTGGCGAATCTTTTTGGGACACCTTGTCTTTGCAAAGCTTGCTTAAAGAATTCCACCTGCGCAGTTCATCAAGCAGTATCGTATCACTTCCTTACCACACTTAATATCTCTGTAGCTTTACTTTCTAACAGCCAAGTTCAATTTCACAAATCTTGCAGCTCCCAGTCTTTTCTTGGCAGATCCTCCGACCCTTAGTTCCAAATGTTTTCCTCCAAAACGACTCTTAAAGATGCGTCTCCAGACGACACTAAGGAACATAATAGTACAACCTGTACATTTGATGCCGAAGATGCGAAACTTCACACGCAAAACAAGAATCTAATTGTCAGGTTTGAATCAAAATCCTCCCTTTTCCTTTCGTTAAAATTCGTTCTATTCAACATAGCAGTTGTGCTGACAAATTTAATCAACTTTAATTGAATGTTGTCGCAAGAATTCTTTGAAAAATCTAGGCAATTTAGTTTATAATTTTCGTATTTCCAATATCAAAAATTCTCTAGAATCTATCGAAAAATGCGTTTTTGAATTTTAAAAAATTCACCTAGACAATTAGCAGCAATATTTCCCTGACATTCAATTAACATTTACGAGTACCCTATTACAGTAAGGCCCAGCATTTCTCTTGAGTCTCACACAAAAAAATGAATTTATCATTGATGCTTGGAAGTATCAGCTGTTGATAGTTGGCAGTATCTTTGATGGCTGGAAGTATAACTTTTAGGCCCAAACTTGTTTCATTTACTTTTGATAGCTGAAAGTATCAATTAATAGGCCAGGCCCATCTGCACTATCAGTAGTTCGAAGTTCGTTGGTTGGAAGCAGCGAGCGCCGGAAGTAGGGAGTTTACGAAACCACGACGGCAACGGCGACTGCAACGCAAAGTTGCTTTTGTTTCAAAATTTTAGATTCAAAAGATTCCTTGCTTTTCGTTCGAATTTGCTTCCCATGAGAGACTCTGAAGTTGTCCTCTTCAATTGCATAACTTGGAAACCGCACTTCTGGCGTTCTGTTACTGTTCCGAACTTCTGTACTGCAGATCTATGCCTGCGAAGTAAAACTCAGTGGTTTTAAATGTTGCCTTCAAAGTAAAAATATCGTTTTCAGGCATCTCTGAGTTATAGGGGGCCTTATTTTGGCCTTTTGGATGATATATTAAAGGTAGCATAGGGAAACAAGACTTGCTTTGCGGAATTTCAGATGACGTTCTGGCTGGCGTTGCCGTCCTGGTTTCGTAAACTCTCTAGTATCTGAGCCGCGACGTAAACTTGCCCAGCTATAAGTTTATCCGATACGATGCTCGAACGTGCTTGTGTTTTATCCTTCTTTCCTCGCCAAATTTAAAACAAATCGGGGGAGAAAGTTGGAAATCTTAAATTTCTTTAGTACTATTGGGGTGCAAAGTATTAGGTTAGGACAACTGATGCAAAATGGTGCCAGAAAGCCAATACTCATTGATCTCATACAAGCAAACAGTTTTCTCCCCAACCGACTCACTTCTCTTCAGGGAATCAGTAGAGTCTGCACGCAGGCTAGGTTTGGCGCGAAAACATTCGTAATTTCTTTGTCCGTTTACCAAAATCAAAAGTTGACAGTTTTTGTTGTTTACACTGACAGAACAGAAACTGCGCATGCATGCACGAAAACTCGTAACTTTGAGCCCCCTAGCTCCCTGTGTAGCAGGACTACAAGTATGTTCCTTAAGCCTCGCTATCACTCAAATGTAGTTTCGTTATCATGTGCTCTTTCTATTGTATTCTAATTGTATTCTATTGTATTCTAATTTGTCTATTGTATTCTAATGTGCATAGTCAAATTCTTTAGTCAGTCAATCAGCTTGTATCATATCGTCACACAACACCATTGCTTTCTGGGTCCGTGTCTGCGCACGTTAACTGCACCTCGATCCCGAAAACATGATGCTTCCAACCATTGACACTGAGAATTAACCCCAGCTGTTACTTCTCATCGTCAATGATAAATGAAAGAAGTTAAGGCCTAAAAATGATGCTTCAAACCATGAAAGGAAATACAGCGAGCAATCTGAGATAAGGAAGTGCTTGGAAAGAAAGACTTTTTGAAACGATGAATCAAGAGTTTAAGGCCCAATGAACAAAATATCAATGGTTGCGGGATTTTGGGATCTGTTGCAGGTGTAACAGGGATCGACGTTATAAATTAAACTTTATCGTATTTTTTGTTGTTGTAAATTTGCACCAAATACTTTATTGATCAACAAGATCTAAAGGGTAGAGAAGTAAGCAATGAATAATATGCTAAAGAAACCTTCATCTCCCAACTTTCTCTTCCAATTTTTTTTTATATACATATTCCATTAAAAATTTACAATACATGATTACTACTATACCTATACCTAACGCTACCCTACTACGGAGACGATACCCCAAGGAGCAAAACATTTTGTCTACCCAGGGGTCATAACATAAAGAAAAAGACACAGAGCTACAACTACAAGTTAAGGATTCTTGCAACCAAATAATTGCCAGTGGCGATGCGAATTTGTTTTCTTTACATGGTTGGAAGTCTCAGCTATTGATAGTTGGCAGTATCTTTGATGACTGGAAGTATCATTTTTAGGCTCCAACTTGTCTCTTTTACTTTTAATAGTTGAAAGTATCAATTAATAGGCCTCCAATCTTCCAATTTGTTTTTGGCAACGAAAGAAAGAAAAACACAAGCACATTTGAGCCCCACATTGGAAGCGGCTCAGATACTGAGATACTTCCAACCAAGCTTTCAGCTGGGCTAGGTTCAAGTCACGGTTCCGATACTTCAAATCAAGTTTATTGCAGGATACTTCCAGCCACTGACAGTGCAAATGGGCCTGGCCTATTAATTGATACTTCCAACTATTAAAAGTAAAAGAGACAAGTTGGAGCCTAAAAATGATACTTTCATTCATCAAAGATACTGCCAACTATCAATAGCTGATACTTCCAACCATGTAAAGAAAACAAATTCACACCGCCACTCGTGCGAACAGTCTTGAATTGTTTTGATTGAGAATCAGAGAAGTATTACTATGTTCAACCAGAGTCTTGGGTTCAACTGTTTGATATGGTCCTATTTGGAAAACGTCTATGGTATTTCGAGCTCATGTTAATGCTTGTTTTCAACTTGTTTCAACGCACGAAAGTTGATTTACCATGTCATCGCCCTTTGAATTTTCTTATTTGTACCAGAGAACAAATAACTCTTAGGCCTGATAGTTATCCTAGCATTTTACAGGAGACAGGAGAGGCAATGAAAATACCGTGTGAATAACGTGTTTTGAGCGATAGTATTTCACTAAATATAAAGTTCTCAGCTTCTCGTGACTTGACATAAAGTTTCAAGTCTTCCGTTACATAATATCGCAGCTTCCTCAAAAAAGTGAAAACCTAAATAAGTAGCATTGGTTCAACAATTTTAATTTTTCAACAAGTCCTTATGATTTCTGAGTATGATCCAAAACCAGGTAGGTTGTCAAAGCAAAAACTACGTCAACTTCAAAGTAATTTCAAGACTTCAAACTATGCCTAAGGTTAATTTGGCCTTTCATACATACACACAAGAAGAAATCTTCATGACTGCTATACATAACCAAATTCTGATGATACTTCAAAAAGTTTAACTAATTGTTTGGGTCACCGGTGGATGGACGTAAAATGTTTCAAATTAACCAAACTGTATAACGCGACAGATCAAGGGTGTTAGGACACGGATGTTTTAATTGATTATTTATTTACCTTGTTTTGACCCCTGTGCCTTGTTTGTTGTCTTATTTTCTGTTCTGTTTCGTCTTCAACTGAGCGTTGTCGGCCCAACCGCTCTCAAGTTGTTCGAATGCAGCTCCCTTGTATTTCTGTGTCTTAGTGCGCCTTCGCACAAGATAGGTTTTAAAACCGAAAAACCAATGTGGCTTTTCGGTTTTAAAACCTATCTTGTGCGAAGGCGCACTAAGACACAGAAATACAGAGCAGTATTCGAACAACTTGAGAGCGGTTGGGCCGAATCGCGCTCAGTTGAAGACGAAACGGAACAGAAAACAAGACAACAAACAAGGCACAGGGAGCAAAACAAGGTAAATAAATAATCAATCAAAACATCCGTGTCCTAACACCCTTGGACAGATGTTCATACCAAATAAGGAGCTACGCTGGCAGGACAAATTGTTGAGACAAACATATGCAAATCATTATCTTTAGCGATCAAAATTTCATAACTTCATTTGAGAGGGCATTCTATTAATTAGGCTATACTGTCTATAAGAGACTTCGCTTAGAATTTCATTTGAAAACAATAATCAATCTTTTGTTCGGTCTAAATTCAGTCCTGCAGACTTTCATTTACAAATTTGTGTGATCTTAAAGGGGCAGGGTCACGTAAACTTCTTTCTAAACGACAATTTTGCAGTATTTTTGATAGGCCATATCACAGTGATTTTCCACTCCTTTTCTCAAAATGAAAGGGGACTATTGTACTTCGTAGAGAAACAACCGAAACTCTCACATGTTGTACGATTGCAGAGATATTGGTGGATTTTTAGAAGCAACTTTAGTGTGGATTCACCCCATCCACCATTATCTGTGCAGAACACAATGTCCACGTGTGGGCAACAATATAAATTCTAGAGATAACAGGTTTGTTTACGGTTACTTTACCCGGTCCCTTTAAGGTAAACATTAATTTTGAACTTGTTATGAAATTGAGCGATGTGTGAATGAAGGTCGTTGAAGCCCTCTATTAAGTTATCATAAGGGCTGTGGATATTCTGACACATTTGGCGGGCTCAGGAATAAAAGGCATACGCGGCCATTATTAAAAACTGAAATGTTTCTCTATCAGTCAAAGGATAAGGCCCAAGTTACACCATACCGTTTTACTATATGAGCGGAGTGACATTCGTATCGGATAGGGGTTTTGACTTACACTACGACGCACCAATCCGATACACAACGATCCCATTAACGGAGTGAAAATCACTCCACTCTGGAGGTGATACGAGAATCACTCAGGAGTCGTTGTAGTGTAATCGCACGAATCTGATGTACTCCGCTTCGAAACAATGAAATTTCATATTAGCTAACAATAAACTTTGGCACCAGATTGCAAAAGCACCTTGCAGTGTAGACAAGAACCGTGGAGGAACATGGTGTAGGAGCAAGTGAAGAGTCGTAGTGTAACTGCTACCCAAAATATAACTACGGAGCGAAAGTCACTCCGATAGCAATCCGATATAGTGTAACTCTAGCCTAAAAGTTTGCTTGTTAAAAAATCACTCATTATGATTCAAATCCAGAAATTAGGAAAGTGCTGGTAAGGAAATTTTATGGGCAATAGAATGCCATGTTTGATTCTGATCCACGAATTACTTCCCATTAAACTTAAATTCAGTATAACCGTCAGTTCAGAAATAGAACTTAACAAAAGTTATAATTTGCACAGAACAGTCAATCAATCGATCAATCAATCAATCGATATCAATCAATCATTCATTATTTACAGAAAGCTTCTAACTAAAATTATTACAGCAATATCACTGCTAATTTAGGCCTTGTAAGATGGAAATAAGAACCGATGAATTTGGTCCGCTCAAGGAAAGTTATCAAGTGTGCCAAAAAAAACTTCGAAAAGATTTACTCACTCCTGACGACTAAAGTCTTCTTAGAATGAATTTGATATAGCTACAGTTCATTACAATAGTAGTTGGATGACTTAAAGTTTGATGTATTACTAGTCAGTCCAGGTTACGTGGTTACGACGATAGTCATTCCCAAAGTTCAATTTGTAACCATTCTAAAACCAACCATTCTGTGAAGTGTGAAGAGGTAGGTACGTTTCTTTGGCATTAAAATCTTGCAATTAAATCTTTAACGTCATATTTCCTACCGTTTTCAATTTGCTCCAGCATCGTGTAAACATTGCATCAAATTTTGCTACCGTCACAATTTTCAACATTTTCAAAATGTGCTGGCATCGTGTGAACGCAATCTTAGCCTAACTGTCCTATCAGTTCTGTTCTTTGCAGTGTTGATCAATCGTTCTGTTAGGGAGACGAGATGCACTTTGTTCGAGGAAACTAATGTGTCCCCCGTGCAGTTGGTTAAAGCTCATGCGCCAGTCAGAGCTTCAACCCCAAAACGCTTGTGTGCATGAGCCTTGACCCACCGCACGGGGGACCATAAGTTTCCTCGGACAAAGCATATCTCGTATCCCCAATAAGTTACAACTTAGGTTACATTTGGTTTTCAGACAGTCTGGAATTTGATCAAGCCCGATAAGGACACTGGGCGAAAATGCTCTTTGAGAGCAAAAAGCCTCACAAACTCTGAAAGTTCAAGGATTCCGAGGTCACTTCCCCAAAGCAACAAGAGAAAGGATTGCCAACCACAGAATTTTATCAACACTTCGTAAGACGATGGGATGGTGATGGCCTAATATTTCCACAGGGAAACCAGCATTCTCCTTTCTGTTTATTGCTTTTTATATTTTTTGCACCGCAGTGTCAAAGGAGCTACGCAGCGTCCAAAAGATAAAATGCAATAAACAGAAAGGAGAACACTGGTTTCCCTGTGATATGACATTTCAATGTTAACTCTTAAGATTCTCAGATGGTTTCACGGATGAAATAACGTGATAGAGAGCGATAAGATCAGTTAACCGATGATCCTTCTGGGAGATCACTGTGCTCAATCATCGGAAGAATGCATTCAAAAGTGATGTCATTATAAACGCACTTTTCGCAAGAAATTCAATCCGCTGACAAATACTGGGAATAAGTTAACGAGAAATCATTTACTTTTAGTTAGGAGATCCTGATAATATTTCTACTTCAATTTCACTTCTTTTCTTTATCATAATACTGGAAAGGTATCTGAGTAAGTCATAAGTTGTGCGCCGAACATTGGAAAGGTTTAAAAATTTGATGATTGAACTGGTCATGCCGCGTCTTTTGATGATTTTTGTATTTTGGACAAAGCCAACAACAATTTTGATTTGCTGATACACGAGAGTCTTCTAATCTCGAGGGACCGCCCGACACTCAATCAACATAACTCTTCTATACCGTTGTATCTTTTTTAATCTCCCTGGACTTTCCTTTAGTTCAATTTCAATAGACTTTCCTTATTTAGATATCGTATGATTGATAATTTATTATGCATTTTCTCTAGAATAATTATCACTATAAAAAACCTCACACGTGTAACTTTGATTTAGCTGAAGATGAGACAAGCTCGTCTCGAAACGTCCTGAACATGTCTTAATTAATTAATTTTTTGCTAATGGATTTGTCAACTGGAAATGTCGATTTAACTACGTTTGTCTTTTCTGAAATGACTCTCAAAATGATGTTCGTCGTGGTCCTAATGTTACGGTTTAAAAACTTAATCTTGAAATGCTAAAGAAATCATGAGCTATAGGATTCCCAATGTGTAGCCGTTAGAAATTCATATCAGTAGCAAGCCACCTTAACTTATTGTTATTTTTGTGTTTTCAACTAATTTCACTTGGTGTACATCCATCTTTCACCGTTACGTAATTTTGAAGTTTTCGGTAGTGAGCCACCTTAAGTGCAGATCCACTATTGAAAACTTCATAATTATGAAACAGTGAAAGGTGGCTGAAAACCAAGCAAAAATAAGTCAAAAACACAAAAAGGAACGATAAGTCAAGGTGGCTCGCTACAGATATAAATTTCAAACTGTTACACACTGGGTGTCTTATCGCTCATGATGAAATCTTGGAAATTATTATGGAACTCATGACAAACTCTGATGAAACTGTGCACTCAAAACCTGATAATCTTAAGAACCTTTAAGTACTGGTGCAAATGCTTCGTTTCTTGGAAAAGATATGTGTAGTCCTTGAATAAATCATAATCGTACGCAACGAGGGTGCAACGAGATAATCTAAATGTTCTAAAATGCAAAAGACCTTACGAACGCCCCCCCCCCCCATTATACACGTTTTTTTATAAGAAACTAGGATCAGGCCATAGTATCTTAATTTAACATGAAATTTTGTCCATTTTAGTACTAAAAGTTTCTTAATTGGTTTCTTATTTTTTGAATGCATGAATTGTCAATGTGGTCGCTAACACTGCTGCAGATATGTTTCTTGATATTTAAAACATCATATAGGAATAAACAGTGTTCTGTTATGTTGAAAACACAAATGGTTAGATAATATTGCCCAATGATAAAGGTTCGACGATCCATTTGCTGTAAAATTCATGCTTTTAACATTGAAAAGTTTCTTAGTACTTCTCAGACATAGTACTAGAGTTTCTTAAAATTTTGGCCATCTTAGTACTAGTTTCTTACAAACCAGTTTCTTATAAAAAAAACGTGTACCGCACTTCAGTGTTGGGAGATTCTGACCTGTTAACAGGAGGTTAACAGCCACCGTGAAAATGTAAATTATAATAACTAAAGCAATCTGAATTTAGAAAATTACCAGCAAAGCCGCTGAAGCTTCAAAACTCTTTTGAGTAGAATTTCACGGTTGGGCGATGTCATATTGTTTAAAAGCACCGGAGCGTGACATAGCTATGGTTGTTTGAAACTATTTGTCAAACATCGAATCTTATCGCTTGCAGACCTTTGCCATGAGGCGAAATGCTATACAAATCAATAAGCCTGACTCTAAAATTTCAATCTAAGAAGCAACAGAACTTATGAGGAAATTTTCAGTTTCAGATAGCAAAAATTGTCCTTGATGAAATTTGAACGCGGAAGCTATTATATGATGATACGATTGCAGGCATGTTTCCAAGAAACCATGGCTTGTGTTTCAGACAGGCAATCGATAGAAATTTGCAACTTAGTGTTGGCTAAATCAGTGTTGGTTATCCATCGAGCGTCAGCCGTCATGGACTCAACGTTTAGTGGCATTGTTTAGTGGGGGTAGTTCAGCAGGGTTATCTCGGCATGGAACAGCGTAGCGTATGAAATTAACTAAATTTTTACCTCTAAACTGCTGCACTAAATTCTATTGGGTTCGGTTAGGCATTTATACATGAAGCATAAGTAAGTCTGCAAGCTCCGCAGACTTTGTAAACAGAGTGAAAAAGATAGAAAAACTTACAGTGGATGCATGAGATGAGCGGCGCCACACACCTCCACGTCATTCCAACGTCTTTTCACCAATGATAACGGGGCAAATTTCGAAGACCTTTTTAAGAAATGAAAATTAATATTACATGAATATTTAATATGTTAAAATGATCAAGTGAAACTCATTACTTATTAAAGTTTGTCACGTGAAGTGTCCTGTCGTTTCCGGGTAAAAATGAAGGAATATACAATGTTTAATTTTGATACGAAACTAAAAAAACTGGACTAAATTTTTAAACTTCCTCATAAAATGTGTAAATAAAGCAGGCAGAAGAAGATCCTCGAAAAGTGATGGCTAACTGATTCATTGTGCAGGTCACAAAGGGCTTGGAAATTTGAAATCAGTTACATGTCATGAAATTATCACGTCCCTTTTAAGTTTAAATATTCTTTCTTTGTTTGTAGTGTTAGGTGTAGTTTTATGTCTTCTTTTTACTTCTTATGTAAATGGCCATCGTTTACACTTAGTTGTTGATCTAAGTGGTCCAGTCTTAGTATTCCGGGTGTCTCAAAAAAATTGTTCGACGTTTGATTAAACATTATAAAGATAACGATAACATAAACAGACTCATGGGAAGATACCCCTGTCCCTAAGATTATGAAATAATTTTAGAGACCAGAATCTTGGAAATCGGTTGAAAATTCACTGAGTTGCGAGCTTTCAAAGAGCAAAAATATGCGATAGCTGAAACGAGAGACCCCCAGATTACGTGCAATGCAAAATGCCTCGAAGACGAGGTAAAAGAAGCTTGTCTAATGTCATTCCTCTCGTTGATATCAGAGCAAAGCAAATAGGACTTCCAAAGTAATCTAATCCTTGTGATCATTGTCAAAATTTGCTTAATATTGCATATGCCCAAGAACATTGGCTCAAAGCATAATCAGCGAGAGACTGAATCGGTCTCCTCAAAGCATCCACATGCTTGAACGTTAGGTTATCGAAGACCTGTTCAAACCCCATTTGGTTCACCCTGAAATGATTGAGCAATAGCAGAAACGATGGTTGATGAGATATTTACCAAAAATGCCATTTCGAGGCCTCTGGTTTCAGTATTCGCATAAACTTGAATTTCAAAGCCTTGTTACTCCATGAATTTTTAGCGGATTAGCAAAATCCTCGTGTCAATAATTAATTTAAAATCTCAGGAACAGGGTCACCGGACCATGTGCCCATTCAGCGTATCGTTTTTTTTTAGTGTTGAATGAAACGACGAACAAGTTTTGAGACACCCTGTAGTACAGCAGAAACCCGCATAAAAGAACCTTGGTTTTGCTTGGGCAGCCTGAATAGGTTCTTGATTAAATGGTTGCTATTTCAAATTTGAGCCTGCAAGGTTCTTAAAAGGCTACAGTACACACCTTGCATACATTAGCACTGTTTTCAGCACAAGAATACTGAAGACTTTTTGAGAATTCCTTGAGAATTCTTGAGAACATTTTTAGGTTAGAATTATTGTTAAAAATCTGATAGACTTCTGTACCACAAAAGAATTCTGATCAGAAAATCAAGAATTCTTGAAATTTCTGAAGAATTCTGAAGACATGAAACCTGTTATATGAGGACCTCCTCCAGTGTCAGCCTCTTAGAGGTTCTTATTTAGGGGGTTTAAAATATCAAATTTCCAGCCTCAATGTTCTGATAAAAGTAGGTTCTTTTTTGCGGGTTTTTACTGTAGTGTAAGCAGTATCTATCGTAAATTTTTGGCAGGAAGTACAAAAAAGGACTAATGCCCAAATGTTAAAATCTCCGCTACGTCCCGGGGGTGGGGGGCCGGGGTTTCAATTGATTAGTGCATTAAGCAGATTCGTCCTTATTTTAGATGCGGAATACAGTTGCTGCAAGGAAGTCAGTGCGGTATACGGTTTTGTATTGTAGATAACCGTTATAACAAAAAAAAGCCTTCGCATAGCTGTAAAGTAAGGTCATCGCAAATTGTCGATTCACAAATTACCCTCAGATTCCTGCTTCATTTACAAGAAATAGCTTTCCTGAAAAGAATATCGTAATGAAGAAGATTGATGGTTGCGGTTTATGACAGAAAATAGCTCGCAGTCAAGAGCGCAAATTTTGGCGGTTTTGAGGTATTGAGGTACCTTGAGGTACCCTAAAAACGACTCCCCCCGAAAATTCGTAACTTTGAATGCCCCTCCCTACTGCCAACAGACGCTGAGAAAAGGCAACAATTAATAGTTTCTTGGATTGGCATTAAAGTTTTGATTTATCGTTTCAAAAGGATCATGTGGTCAAGCATTTCGTTAAGTCAGCATGCACGATGACGTCATTTTACGTCGCTTCTGCTCTGAGAGCCTGATGCAGATGTCACGGTCCTTTCCACAATCCACGGGGGGGGGGGGGTCTTCCATAGTAAAGGTACCTGGGGATGTGCCGCCCGCAAGGGTATACTTTTTCAAACTTTCTACTCTAGTCAAGGGTATACTTTTTGCCAATTTCAGTCCATTTAGCCTGGGCAAGGGTATGCTTTATGTCAATATTGTTCGATTTTGGTCTGGGCAAGGGTATGCTTTTTGGAAATTACGGTCAAAGAAATGTCCAACTTCGGTAATTCCTGTAAAGAACCCATTTTTTTCAAATTTTGGTCCAGAGAATGCAAAGATTTGGCAAGTTTTGTCTAGAAAATGCCAAATCAATCCACTTTTAATGTAGAAATTAGTCTAGACAAGGGTATCATTTTCACAAAAATTGTTCTAGCCAACGGTACCATAACTGTGGGCGGCACACCCTTACCCGAAATTTAGCCAAGAGCCCCCCCCCGTGCCACAGTCTAAATTTAGATTCAAATCAACGTCATTCATATTCTATCTACATGAAAAATTAAAATCAAAGTGAAACTGTTTCTCCACCCATGCATAGAGCGTAGGCTGTAACAAACAACAAAAATTCTTGCAACCTGCAACGCCCAAACAATTTTGAAAATACCGGTTTCTAAATGGTATATCACACGTCAGAAGGAAACAGAAAACCTGACTTAGAAAGAGCAACTTATTTCACTGCCGGAACAGTTCCTGCGAAGGAGCCTTGTATCAAAATCTTTCATTTTCAGCGACCTTGCATGTCAAAATCGGGTTTGCATTCGCAGAGTAATTCACGTAACGCGCAGAATTTTTGTGGCAGCCTCACACAGATGGTTATTGAATTATGCAGTTAGTATCTGTGTGTAATTTGCAAAAAGTTTTTAGGGCAGCTCAACAATACATTATTTTGTAAAAGCTTGTTTGAGCAATGAAAGTGAAATCTACTCTTCACTAGTTCAAAACCTCAAATAATTCGTTATTATGACTGAATAATCACAACTGAAATGAAGCTTGGGTGAGAAGATTACTTCAGCCGTAGAAGACACAACTTGACATCTTTCGTTCAGGCTGTTGTGCTGGGTTAGACATGATATTGTGCTCCTTGTGGTATCGTATAGAATGTTTTGTAGTTAATGCTAAGTAAACTGTAGGTAGTGCATGAGTATTATGGACACGATTTGGGTGTTGATCGTGTCCACAATACCTGGTCTAAATGATCCTAAATAAAAGAATAGTTTGATAGATCAAGAAAATTTCAAGAATAAGAATATTAATGGTTGATTTGACTCACAACTACCCATGAGTGTTGTGGACACGATTTGGGTGTTGATCGTGCCCACAATACCTAGCAGGCCGCGTCGACCTGGGAACTAGTTCTCAGGTCATAATTTTCAGGATTTTCAGAGCATGGTACGGTTTGAACTTTATGCCCATTTCAAATTGTCGAGAGCAAGCCATCGGCTCCAAATTAAGAAAGAGAAGATAAACAGTGAATTGAAGACTAGAAAGGTAACGAAATACATTTATTCATTTAGGATCATTTAGACCAGGTATTTTGTACACGATCAACACCCAAATCGTGTCCATAACACTCATGCACTACCTACAGTATACTTAACATTACATAAAAACACTCTACACGATACCACGACGAGAAAACTATCATGTCTAACCCAACACAAAATACAAAGTCCAACAACTACTTGTCGCAGAAAGCTCACAAAGAGGAAGCTTGATGGCTACTTGACGGATGGCAGAAATCTAAATAAATTCAATTAAATCGATCAGTTTCATGGATAAATGCAGAGGTGATTTAAGTATATTTCTATCAAGTCCATCAGGAATATCTGTAGCATCTCACTGCACAAGGATTCCAATGCATCCTTTGGTGCACGCGGTACACATTTTGGATGCAGCACGTGGATGGAAAACGCATGCGAGCACAAGGCGAGGTGAAAAACACTAACAAATTTACCGTAAGCTCAATTTACACGTACTCGCCATTATTCATTATTCATTGCCTGAATCAATGATGAAAATTGTTATGATGCTTAGAATTTTAAAATCAAAACCTGACGTAAATGTACTAAGAAGGATTTTGGTGTTACTATTAATAGCTGGCTTCGTCATGGAGTTACTTCCAGCGTCTCGCTTTTCTGCACAGGTACAACTTAGGAGAGCACTTTCCTGTGTGGTTTGCGCCTTTAACTTTCTCTTCTGTGGAGGCTCACTTAAACACAGGAGTACAAGGGGGCTAGATTTGAATAACCAAGTCCAAAGAAAAAACAATTGGGCTATGTTCAATCGAAGGCACGAGTTGAGACAAAACAAAGAAGAAAACAAGCATCAAGGCAAGGTAAATACATGTTGTGGCTCTTTCAGTAGAATTTGTTTGTAGCGCAATTTCAAATGAAACCAACTGAATTTCGGGGGGGGGGGGGTGAGTGGCCAAGTGGCTTATACAGTCTTCATCTGGTGACAAAAGTTAAGCTCGGTCGAGTGAGATCAAACTCCGGATGGGTGACCTCGGAGGCCTGACCTCACAACTCACCTCGTCTTCCTTCGGAAGGGACATTAAACTAGGGGTCCCATGCCTGTGCGGCATGCACAGTGGGCCTAAATTAGCTTTCAGTAGCTAGAAATCCTGACAAGCCCACGCAAAAAAATTGAAAACATACAAAAACAAAACAAGATAGCTAATTTCACCCAAGTAAATTTTAAAATCTTTTTGAGCACACTATCAATGGCTCTTGAAAAGAGGATTGTTATTTTTTACTTATCCGTTATGTTAAAGATTGAAAAATGGACGACTTGTATCATATCTTTTCATCAATGACAAATTTCACATTAACGAACGACCTAAGTGGGCCGTTCGTTACACAACACTACACAAGGATTACTTTACAACATTACAAGGACCATACCACGGGGAGCGAAAGCCAATGACTACCCCATGGTCATCGATGTAAAGAACATGAAAGTGGATTTCACTAAATACGCAGATACAAAAAGCTACAAATAAACGATCAAATACTTATACATATTACAGCATGTTTTACACTGGAGGGGCTTGCATAGACGATAACCTGAACAATAGAAACGAGAGAAGACCAGCGACAACAACTACCGCCTACCTTTTTCCCACTCCAGAGCCCCCATCGCTGCATAAGCGTACGAAGAGGAGGGCAGGGGGCGGCAGCCCCCTACAGTTGGAAAAATTTTCAAAAATTAGCCCCACTCGGGCAAAATTCTGCCCATAGTCGGGCAAAAATGTTGGTGAACAATGGACTTTGTGTCGGGCAGACCCCCCTGGATTTTTCTTCTCGTACGCTTACGCTCCAGGTGCAGCGCGCAAGTCAGGGTTCCCACTTCACAATCGTAGATTTGAAGGTTGGAATCATGTATGGAGAATTGCCATTCACAATATATGTGCCTTAAGCCTTATTTCCACCCAACGGCATTTGCGAGCGAGCGGAATTTTACACAATAAAAGGTTTCACATATCACTTGATTAAAATAAAGAACATCATTAAAATTCAAAAGGATATAAATCACCAGGTAAAAGCTGATGCGGTGAAACGATTATGGACATGAAGGGGTCACCTTACTGGTGCAGTAGATTTGTCGCGAAAGTACAGTATCTGTAGATCTGTAGCATGCTGTTTAGACCCCTACATTTAGATCCCCTCCTTCAGTAGCCCATTTGAAGCGATTCAATTCTTGTACTATTTGTCGTTGGGTCGAACGCTTGCTACTCAGCTTCTGAACCAAATGAATCAAATGCCATAGGCAGGGGTTTAGTTATATCCTCCTTCTTTCTATGTATGCTTACGCTTCCTATTTAAATTTAGAGCAACTTTTGAAGGTTTGTATGTTTTGACGCTGATCTCTCTGAATTGCGGTATCAATTAAAAGCAACTCATTCCATTGTGTTACAAACTCTGGTGGCCTTGTTCTACCAAATTTACCTTAGCCGATGACCCAAAGAATTAGGGATAATGATTAGCAAATGCATAAAAGAGATTTCCATAGCCCAATAGCCGGCCTGTAAATGCAAACCAAAGCAAGCTGCAAAAGATGCTTATAAATGTTTGAAATGTTGATGGCTAAATAACTCATTGTGCATGTTAGGGGGGACTATAAAGGCTCTTTTATCTTCGTCGTAATATCTTTACACACAAGATCTTTTCAGCTATGCTATGAGTTATTGATACAAAAAATCCCTCTCGTTGCCACTAGAAATTATGAAAATCACCATTTGCACGAAAATTACTCTGTAAACCAAAGAAAGCGTTGGTGAGTTATTGTTGATGATGATGATTAATTTTGCTACAGAGGTTTCTGCGATCATCATTTTTCAAAATCTCATTTTTCTGTAAATACAGCTGATAATGTTTATTACTTAGTATGTTGTACTCATTGCCGTAAAATTAAAAAAAAGAACTTGTAGTCTGAAAGTTCTTCAGAAAGTTTTCACGTTGGTGATTACTTTTTTTGGACAACCAGCTGTAAAAGAAAGCATCTTAGCCTGACAAAGAATCCTGTGGTTGTTCCTGTTCAAATTCTGTTTTACCCAATGTATTTTTAGCTTGTTCAAAAAATCTTCTTGTTACATGCAGTGCAATTGCATTGTGGTAAGCAAGTCAATAAATCAAAATATATCGGGTGAGCCAGAAAAAAGTTCCTACTTTTGACAATTCGTAGCACCACAAGTATTTCACCAATTTAAATGATTTGAACTCTAGTTAGAAGCCGAAAGATTGCAGTATTTTTGCGATTTTTCTCGCTGTCTTACCAACACTAGAAGTATTGGTGAATTCAACTTTTAAAAAATTTTAAGGTTGCAACATGGGTGAAAAAGGGCCTAAAACACTGATCAAACCGTAACGACTCTCCTTACACAGAGCAGTACGGAGTGGGTGCACACTTCGATGCGAACTGAAATAAGCACAACTTTAGAGCATAGCCCGTTATCGCATGGGCGGATCCAGACCGAAGTTGAAGGGGGGGCAACTTGGAGAGGGGGCGCCAAAAACACAGTGAAAGATTAGCGCGCCGAAGGCGCGCGAAAATTTTTGGGGCTTTATTCGAGAAAATTCTCTGGTTTTTCTACTGAATAACGACTTAGTTTATATGTTTCACCGCATTCAGAACGAATCACTGAAAAAAGACTGCATTTGGGTCAGGATAAGGGGCGCTTTTCTTGCCAAAAAGGGGGCGCCAAAGCTGAATTTTCATCGTGAAGGGGGGGGGGGGGCAGTTGCCCCCATCTGCCCCCTAAATCCGCCACTGCGTTATCGTTATCTTTAGTTTGCTTTTTAAACTGGCACAAGGTAGAAAGCTCCCTGACAGACAACTGAGAGAAGTTGTCCTTGCATATCGACAGAAGAAAGATAAATCAAATCTAACTTTCATTGAATTTTCATCTTCGGGATAACAATGAGCGGGATGTAATCGAAGTAAGATGAACCGATCATAAATGTGCGTTCTGTTAACGAAAGACTATAATGAATGCGTGAGAAAATGGCTAATGGTTCGTTAAAAATGGCAGATAATTCAAAATTCTAAACCTTGGCAAATTTCGGACCTTGCTGAATTTTGGTAAATTCACCCTTCAGTAATTGCAGGCATTTGCTTACATTTTCCATCATCTAGGTCACTGATCGAAATTATCTCTTCAAGTTTCAAGCGAAAAAACAAACCAGAAACCTCGTATATATCTGATTAAAATAGAATTTTCATTACGAAGATGGTAGCAGATAATTCGAAAGTGAACCCGATCTATTATCAATTTGATCACCTGGAACGACTTTCATTTCTTGTAGGTAAACACTTGTGGGCCGAAGTAAATAGTAATAATCCAAATTTAGACAGCTTTCCTCACAAGGATATGTGCGTATATATCTTAATTGATTGATTTCCTTTAGCTATCTAAGACTGCATGCACACAATGCCGGCACATTTTGAATAGTCAAAAATGTGACGGATAGGCCTCCCGTTCACACAAAAACAACATATTTTTGCTGGCAGATTTCGAAAACGGTAAATTTTGACAACGGAACTCTAAGCGTCACATTTTGGAAACGGCATTGTGTGCACACTCGAAAATAATGAAACAGAAGATTTTTCGACGCGCTTGGAACGAGACTGATCGATTCTTATGGTGTAGGTACATTTCTTTGGCATCAAAATCTTGCAACGGGTACTTCACCGTCAAATTTTGATCGTTTTCAAAATGTGCCGGTATGGTTTGATCGTTAGCTCAAATTTTGCTACCGTAAAATTGTGACCGTTTTCAAAATGTACCTGCATCGTGTGAACGTTAGCTCAAATTTTGCAACCGTAAAATTGTGACCGTTTTCAAAATGTACCTGCATCGTGTGAACATTAGCTCAAATTTTGCAACCGTAAAATTGTGACCGTTTTCAAAATGTACCTGCATCGTGTGAACATTAGCTCAAATTTTGCAACCGTAAAATTGCGACCGTTTTCAAAATGTACCTGCATCGTGTGAACAAAGTCTTGACGGAAAAATCTAAAACAGGTTTCGGTGGTTTCCTGGATATATGGTGCTAAAATTTTCAAGCAATGTTCAGGGCCGAAGCAAATGGGGGGCTGGGGACGGAGCGTCCCCCAGGAGACCATTTGTCGGAAAATTTTGGTCTCTTGTGGGAAGTTTTGTTATTTAAATGACTAATTTTGGATGATTTTGATAACAAATAATGCATAAAAACATGAATTCATTAGTGTTAAAACAAATTCCAACAGAAATTATTGAATTTATGGCATATTTTTGATTAATATTCAGTAGCTAATTGTGTTGATTTCAAGGTTGGATTGCAAAATGTGGCCAAATTTTAGTTTCTGAGGAGTTATATCAGTCATATAATGCATATATTTAAAGTATGTTGCTACAGCTGTTGTTTTTGCTGTTGTGTTGATAGTTTCATCGTCGGAAAATTTTGGTTTTTTGCCCCCCCCCCCAGGCAGTCATGGCTGGTATCGGCCCTGCAAATGTTCATAAAGTATGTATTAATGTGAAGTTGAAAAGCCAAATACGAAGTGAAAATTTAATCGTACTAAAATTGACAACCTAAATGTTAATCATTGGCTATTCTGGCTGATATCGGTCTTTTCTGAAATTGCTCGAGACCTCGAGCCCAGACCTCGAAGGGCCTTGAAAAATCAACGAAATTTTTCTCTCATATGTTTCGATTCATCAGAAACGAAGTGAAATAATGCATCGTGAAGTAATTCCGATTACTTCAATGCGATATCATGTTGTATTTCACTACGGTTTTACGTTGTACCTGTACCTGCGGATTATTGACTCCAATCAACAGCGATTATTCCTCATTGCAAGAAATGTCACTTGCACAGCATTACTATCAGTGAGTGTTTATCGAGGAACGTATCATGCTTCCAAAAAGGCGTACAGTCTTTTTAAAGCAACAGGTTTTTTAGGGAATTTTTACGGATTTTTCTTGAAAACGAAAGGACTTTTTCCAAAGATATACAAGATTCTTTACAGTGTTTATCGTGATACACAATTCTTCAAATAACATCTTGATAAGATGCAAAGATTCTGTAAACAAACTAGAGCATGGACGAGACTCACCTTAGCTTTTTTCCGCCAGAAATTAGCTTGCAGTTCTTCTCCGCAAACAACAAACAATCGTAACTCTCACACTACACGTAAAAATTAAAGAAATGAATAAGATAGTTTAAGATGAAGTTAGAATTGGTTGGTCATCAGAATTCCTCTCTGGAAATTTCTGTCGTTATGGCGACATTTGGTCTCCTACCTCATTGTTTTTATAGTCTAGGTTATCGATAAATTCTCAGCCATAAACATCAGTAACACCAGCAAAACAAACATTTGCATCAGCTGCAACTCGGCTGCAACTGTACGTGGGCCACTGTCGTTAATAAAGGATATCAAAATTAACTCATTCTCAATTGGATCGCATTGGATGGCTTTGATTTGTTTTATGTGGGTCTCTCAGTTAAGAGTTAAAGGTAAAGAAAATTTCAAGGAATTACCAAAAATTACAAACTCTATTCCATTTTTGCCTTATTTTCATTGAAAAAATTTCCAGTATATAGCAGAAAAAATAGCAGCAATTTGATACCTGAGCATGCGCATATCAGATCAAGAACTTCTCTGCCAAAAACCTGTTTTGTTATTCTTTCCAACATGTTCCAAAGACGATGCAGCCTGTCCTGGGAACTAGTTCTTAGGCAATAACTGTCAAAGCGCAGAAGTGACGGACATTTCATTCAGGTACACTTATCTTGGACATGATCAGCCGTGTTCACACCAATATCTTGCTGTCAGACACACTCGTGGAAGTATGAGGTTTTAAATCCACTACCCGTAGCTTTCCTGAATTACCTTAGCACCATAAGCGTACGGGAAGAAACAATCTAGGGGGCTGTCGGACACAAAGTCCGAGTAAGGGCAGACTTTTGCCCGATTGGAGATGATTTTCGAAATTCTTTCAACACCTGCGGCTCGTGTGATAATGGTTAGCATCTAGGGCATCTTGTCGCCTAGTTTTGAGTAAGGTACTCTCCTCTAATTACCAAAGCTTTGAATTTTGTGGAAAACTGCCGATTTGCAAAAATTTTTGGTGAATTTTCAGCCAAACTCAACATTTTTTAAGGAAAATCTGCCGAAAAAGGATCGTTTTTAGTTTTAGAGAATTTTGTGCCCGAAAACCCATCTACATGGGCGGCAACTACCCGTATCCTCATGTATGTCCCCAGGATTCATTTATGTTGACTCCTACATCCTTATTCTGTTACAGTCATCCCTTCGTTTTTGGTTCAAGTCTCCTTGCTAACAACAACCTATTAATGATCCAAAGTTAGGCAGGGGTAATGGGTGATACTCGAAGCACAAAGGTCACTGGACCCCTGAACCACAAGCATGCTAGGCCATACTCGTGACTATGGCTAGGCCCTTGCATTTAGCATCGAGCAGGTCGAAGTTTGATATGATATTGTTCTGATAATCTTCATGCAGTTACACTTATATTAAAAAAAATAAGCAAATAAAATCGAAAATCTCACCAAAGTAGCAGCAGGTTCGAACTGACAGGCCAACTTGTAAACACCAAACTAAAGGCATCCAACCAAAGGGCAGCGGTTGGCCGGCGAAAAATTTAATCTTCCTTTTGTTGTCAATCTAGGCAAGTACTGCAAGTTGTCACATGTTTCTCTTGTGCTGACAACCTATTGATGACATTGGTTTTGTTTCGAGTCTAGCACACCAAAATATCACAATCAACGATCTTAGTAACAATGAAAACAGAGGGTATCCGCGATCTATTTGATAGAGCCCACGTGTCTGATCTTGTGCCTGTATGTTTATTGTGTTGGTAGTTTCAGAAATAGCGCACCGAGCATCAGGTCCACCCCCGGTCTACAGGACGGAAGAAGCCTTCTCTCAATACCAGACATAGTCACTGTACTAGATAAACCAACTGATCAATGGAAAAGTGAAACTTCTGTTTGTAAATTATTTGTAAAGATATTCAAATAGATAATCTCTTGAGATGCCACACTAAACATTGTAGCATTAGCCAAAGGACAAAGTTTGATTTTGTACTTGCATTGAAAATTCTTGTACAAAGGTCGTAGTGGGGGGTATCAAAACCATAAAGCTTCCAAAATATTTCAGAAAATCCGAAAAACTCCTCGTTTGGTCTGTGAATCAGGCTACCGAAAAACCGACTCAATTTTCATCTGAAAACCGTCATAAAATGACATCTTTCTGCGCACTGCATGACATTGCTTCTATGCCTAAGACGACTGAAGATAATTCCAGTGCCTAAAAGCTCCTGGTAAAAGTGAAATTTTCATAAAAATCTCCCCAAAATTATTGAGAACGGGAGACATTTTGCAACGATTTGCCTTCTAAAATCATACCTAGTGAAAACCGCTGTGAGTAAATGGAACTGTAGTGCCGCTATTTTTACGGCGCAAAATCGGAAAGTCGTTCTAAAAAAGGCTAACAGTCGCGAAATGTCAGCCCCAGCGACTCCCACCTTGAGCTCAGGCTGAAAACTCTTAACATCGTCCCCGTGCCCCAAAAGGAGTCTACGCCAACCTATTTGGTCCATACCGGTTGCCAAAATCGTGGTATATTTGAGGCCGTTTTCTTTTGCATAAATTATCAGCTCAAACATACTACAAAGCTCTTTCTTCTCGATATGCCAACTGAGTTAGATCCGCGTAACCTATAGCTCAGATGATTTTAATCCATAACGAACTGTGGAGTAAGTCCGTAAATATTGGGAAAAGTATGAAAATGCGGCGAAAAATGGCCAATCTTCTTTCACCGAAACTGCATTAGATAATCCGAGAAACTAAGAACAGATACTTAGAAGACCTTCGTTCATCTCTTTTGAAGGGTCTGAAACAATAGCAAGATATTTTTGGAGCGAAAATGGGCCTAACCTTGAAAGTTAGGAAACTTTCACCGCAGCTTCCGAAATGATTTGGCTTGTTTTTCTCCGAATAGGGGGAGTAGTTAAAAAGCATGTAAGTGCCTAGACTTCTGATGATGAGTCCCTTGTATCCCTAAAGAGCACAGGGAAACAAGCGACTCATTGTCATAAGTCTAGTAAGTGCCCTCAAATCTCGCACTTTTGGCACGCCAAACTATAAACAAGAAATAACGTTAGTCAGTAAGTGCGGTGTTTTGGGCATTGAAAACAAACTGAACCAACATTTGGAGTTCTGGCTCTTCTCGGCCTGTTGGTATTACAAAATTTGATGACCGATGCCTGTTTTGCAACCATTGGTTGTTGCAGCCAGATTTGTTTACAATAAAGACAATGCCCATCTCCTCCCATCTCGAGATACTTTCATGATACTTTCATGATACTTTCATGATACTTTCATGATACTTTCATGGAACTGATAACTTCAACCGCCCATAAAAGCCGTTTTGTGAACATAATCATTGGACCTCACATTCCACAACCTTCCACAAAACAAGATACAAATTAAGAAGGCTTTATTACTTATAATTGTATTTGATATTCCATGATTGCTTGATCACAATAGGTTATATAAAATAGTTTAATTTCACGCCCGTTGCAGCCTTGCTCGGAAAGAATCGCTTTGAAAAACAATAATCGAGGCTGGTTTTGAATCTATCCATCTGGTTTTGAATCTAGCCATCTGGTGAAGCGAGCTGGTTTTGAATCCGCCATCGCCCTTCCTTGTTGGTGTTGTGGCGCAGTGGTGTAGTCCTCTGACTTTGTAGCCAGAATAGTCAGGCGGATTGGGTTCGATACTCGGTAGGGCCACACCACTTGAGCGTCATGACAAGGGGTCGCCGACTCGATTAGCGCCTAGCTACTTCTGCGATCCCAGCGCTTGGCGCTAAAATCAGCAACAAGATTTTACAACGAAAAATTTGCAGTGTACGTATAAGATGATAAGTTTCCGTTTCATATCTGAATTTTTCGGCAAAATGTTCCTTTGATTATCTTAGCTAAAAGCTATATGATAGATTTGGTAAAAATGTCTATCCCTGAATGTAGCAAATTCCAATTTGCCATACGGTAACAGTCAGATCCTCTAACTGACCGGTCTTGATTTGAAAAATTTCTTGTCTGCGAGATCATATTACGCTTTCAGCATAACATTTCTAGCACTTTGCTTCAAGAAAAGGGCCATTCTTTACAGTGTTTTTTCGTGAGATGGTACCCAAATTTCTTCCAAGCTTTTTATTTGTTCCGGTTGTAGTCGCCTTTTGCTCGGGTTTTCTTATGCTCCGGACTTTTTGCCATATTCGGATGGTATCAATCTCAAATGATATCATGATATTCCACAATCCAGACCATCGATTATCCGTACTATTTCTTCCAGTTCCAATATAGTCAACAGAAAAACACTATCGTTCCGACGAGTCCGAATAATCGACGTTTTACCATGTGCAAAAATAACATGATTTGCTCAAATGATTATGTGTGTTAAGTGCAATGTGTTTTGACCGTTTTGACCGCCCCTTTAACCATCTGCGCAATATCATTATCATTAACACTTTATTTACAATGCTGGCATGAAAAGCTATAAAATAGCTATACATGTACATAACAAAATATTTACAATCATAGCTAATAAAAGCCAACTACTTCAAATAGTGTTTGGCAGAACACTGCCTTATCACAGGGGAACAAATGGCCTTGGGTAAGTGCACTGCGAAGGAGTATGCGCTGGTAGTTGAAAAGGGTGGTTAAAACAAAACATTGCACATAAAACACACAACTGGGTGAGTAGATTACAAACTTCTTTCCGGGCATGGTTTTACCATAAAACGTAAGGAATGGGAAACAGGACATCATTCATTTCTTACGCCTATTAAACCCGAGGTCACTCAGGAGACGGCATAACAACTACAACATCTTCAGTGTTACCACAAGCAGCCTCCGCAGCCTTTTGGATATGTACCGCAGTTTTATTATGATTATATAGCTGACCTTTTTGCTTGAATGCCTTATTACACAACACGCACTCATATGGCCTCTCTCCAGTATGTACTTTTGTATGCTGATCAAGATGGCATTTTTGTCGAAATGTTTTGCTACAATGATCGCAATGATACGGTCGCTCATCTGTGTGAATTCTGTAGTGTTGATCTAAATTTGCTTTTCTTCCAAACAGCACGTTGCACTTCACACATCGGAATCCTGAAAAACGAACAGTGACTGGAGTGAGAGGCTGAGCGGCTAATATAGTTTCCGTTAAGGCTGCTCTCAATATCCAGCGTTTTGAGTGCTCGCGCTGCGACCAAGATTGATTCATTTGGTAGCTATCGCAAGCACCTGCATTGGATATCTACCAAACACCTTACCTTCAAACCCCATGTGAACAATCTTTGTAAGAAGGCCAATCAGGAAATTTATGGGCTAGCTAGGATTTCAAAACACATGGAAACGGAAAAATAGTCTTGTTAATGAAAACGTTTATTATGTCCCAGTTTAACTATTGCCCTCTAGTGTGGATGTTTCACGATAGAAACTTGAATTGTAAGATAAATAAGATGCACTTAAGAGCACTGCGAATTGCATACAGAGACTACGAGTCTGATTTTGAAACTCTGCTGAAAAGGGACAACTCAGTGACAGTCCATCACCGAAACCTATAGTTGCTAATGGTCGAAATATGTAAGACAAAACTAAACTTTAACCCTGAATTTATGAAGGACATATTTGTACCTAGTGATGTGCCTTTAAGTACAGCCTAAGAAGTGGCAATAGCCTTCTGCAACCAAGTGCAAGGACCACAGATTTTGGGATTGAAACCACACCTTTTATTGGACACAAAGTTTGGCAGATGCTACCAAATGATATAAAAACTGCTAACACTTTGGCTGTTTTTAAAAACCAACTAAAATAGAGAAAGGGGAGAACTGTAACTGTAGGCTTTGTCGAATCTTTTTACCAAATCTAGGGCTTTTAATGTGAACTTGTAAACAGTACTTTTTCTCATTGTAAATTTATTTCTCATTATTATTTTTCGTTAGTAGGCCTTAACTAGCTTTAAATTAGCTATTTTACATTAGCCTACTTTAAATAAAGAATTAATAATAATAATAACAATGATAATAATAATAATAATAATAATAATAATAATAATAATAATAATAATAATAATAATAATAATAATAATAATAATAATAATAATAATAATAATAATTGAAAAGAAGGAGAAAGAAAAGTTTGAGCATTATACGGATCTGAAGTATGAACTTCTCAAAGTTTGGAACACGGAAGTAACAAAAGTATACATAATACCAATTGTCATTGGTGCTTTAGGAATAGTCACCAAGAATGTTGCAAAATATCTTGAAAAGATTAATTTCAAACCAGGATTAGATCCTCTGCAGAAAGCTTGTTTGTTGGGTACTGCCAGAATAATTAGAAAAGTTTTGGACTACAACAGATAGGACGAAATAGAACACTAGAAGAAAAGAAATGACAGTTTAGCAAGAAAGACTAAAGATCTATTATCTCAAGCCACGGGAGGTGGCCTGATCATAGACAAACCACTGGTATATCATCAAGACCATGAGAAGAGTTGAATAATAATAATAATAATAATAATAATAATAATAATAATAATAATAATAATAATAATAATAATAATAATAATAATAATAATAATAATAATAATAATAATAATAATAATAATAATAATAATAATAATTGGGAGTTGAACCATGAGCGACAGGACACAAAAAGATTGGGTCGGGCCTAAGCTTCTCTCGCAGTGATAACTGAGACCAACGTTATGAATTCAGTTTGCAATCAATATGTAATGATGTAAGGAATACTTACTCGTGTTCTTGTTCTTCTCTGTCATTTCGTTGCCTTGCACTGCCTTGCAATTTCTGCCAAACACAGCCAGCATCGGAGCTAGATTCCCCTTCCACGACAGAACTGATCAGTCATGGCGTCATGGCGAATATATCAGTTCTGTCGTGGAAGGGGAATCTAGCTCCGATGCTGGCTGTGTTTGGCAGAAATTGCAAGGCAGTGCTAGGCAACGAAATGACAGAGAAGAACAAGAACACGAGTAAGTATTCCTTACATCATTACATATTGATTGCAAACTGAATTCATAACGTTGGTCTCAGTAATCACTGCGAGAGAAGCTTAGGCCCGACCCAATCTTTTTGTGTTCTGTCGCTCATGGTTGAACTTCTTCTTACCCCCAAAGCGCCCAAAAATGTGTCGCTTGCGATCAGATTGATTGCTAGAGTTTTATGAACTGCGCATGCTCCTATTTGGTCGCAGTGCCCGCGTGCTCAAAACGCAGCGCAGTCTTTAGGTGACTGAAGTTAAGCTTGGTCTTGCAAGGTCAAAATGCAGATGGTTGAACTATCAGATGGCATATTGTTTATAATTTTTCTGATTCAGGTTATGCGCATACTAACCGGTTTTGTGTTGTACAGGAAAATATAAAGCCCGAGGTCTTAAAAGTACAGACCGAGCTTGCGAGGTCTGTGCATTAAGACCGATGGCTTTATATTTTCCTGTACAACGACAAAACCGGTTAGTATGAGCTTTATTACCTGATAGCTTCTAATTTTGACTCGTGTCATTTAGTCAAACACATTTTGTTACTGTCGTGTCGTTTCAGTTGCTTGTAAATCGCATAGGCCTAAGGCAGTTGCTGTGGCGACAAAAACGCGCCCTTGTATCGTATTATACAAGGCTACGGGAAACCCGCGGGAAAAGTGCGATTAACCAATAGGAGTGGCGGGATTCTGTATTGCCTCGTTTTTGAAACTTCAGTCAGGTAATAAATAATAATACAAGCCACCTCATGATACTAAAGTTAGGATAGCTATTCATCCTGTTTTGCAATGTTATTGTTTCATTTTTGGATGAAATACTTCGTATGCTGATGATACCAGAAACTTCGTGAGAAATGTGTGAGGAGACTACGTTGCAGGTGCTGCAAAAACTTCCAAACTGTGCAGCTAGAATTGTGACCAACAGTAGTTATGATTCTTCCGCTAGTGCCTTGATAAAAATTCTAAATTGGCCTATCGTAGTGGATATGATAAAGATCGAGATAGGTTGCATCGTTTACAAATCAATAAGTGACCTGGCTCCAGACTACCTGTCAGAAATTAAAAAAAAACTCAGAATGCAGTAGGGAAAATTTGAGAAACACTGCAACTGATCACCAAGTCCCATTAATAAAAACGTGTAGTGATGGTCAGTGAGCTCTCTCATAAAGTGGTGCTGGAGTCTGGAACCAATCAGATTCGGAAACACTTTTCCCCGTTTCTCTTGTAAGTCTGTTTCATATTTGGTGTTAGGCACATGAAGCAAAATCCATGCTAAACCAATGCCGGTTCAGCACATTTACTTATGCTGGCCTGACATCCAATGCGAAACGGATTCGAGTAATAATGGCCACAGGGTAGTCATTGTCCTTTGCTCCTTGTGGTCCTGTCCCTGTAGTGTTTGTATAGTTTGTATAGTAATTAGGGAGTATAGTAGGATGTAGGTGTAACATGTATTGTAAAATTTTAGATGAATATAAAAAAGATTCGGAAATCAAGCAGTCATTCTCTTTCCAAGCATTTAAAGACGCTTTAAAATGATTTATTTGCTTTGCTGTTTCTTTATATCATTTATTCATCATTGTAATTGGACTTCCTCCAAGTCTCGCTCTTGATCAATAAACAAACTTAAGGGGAAAGGATGGGGAAGAGGAAGTAGAAAAGGGAAGGAGAGCGAGACTTGCGAACTACGCCTTCCGAAAATGAGACTCCATTGTCTGATCTGCACACCCGTCAAGATCTTGACCGGCGGCATTCTCTCATTTTAGCAGGAGAGCCAATCAAATTGAGCATATGAATGCCGAGCCTTGTTTTCGGAAAGCTTACTTGACAAGTCTCGCCCTCCCTTCCCTCCCCCTTCCTTTTTCTTCTTCCATTACTCCCCTGCCCCCTGGTTTTTTGTTGATTAAAGCTTATTTTACACTAGGCGGAATTCTTTGGCGGAAACGGAGTATTCTGTCTAAACGCATGCGCAGAAAAATTTCGAAGAGGAATTTTAGCGGAATATTTCAATGGCGGAAAAGTAGAAACCATTTCAACTTTTCCGTGGCGAAAAATTCCGCTTCATCTTTTCCACCAGTCAATTCAAAGAATGATGATAATGTACACTATGCGCTATGCTTTTAATATACACTATGCGCAGCGACTTCGTAGCGACATCGTTGCGAAACCTTGATTCCGTGCGGAAAATTCCGCCTGGTGTAAAATATGCTTAATAGCGAGACTTGAAGCATGTCCACCTTGTAATTAGCTAGGATAGGGTTTTACATTATATAACGTATTTTGTGTGGGATTTTATGCACGGCCGTCTAAAAAGCAGTCTTTCTTGACTGACGGGTAACCGTGGTTAAAAAATTTAAGATGAATAAAATGAAAGTAATTAGGTTAGTTTATTTTATTCAAATCATCCATGTGTCTCACATAAATATTATCAAATAAATAATAAAGAGTCAAATAACAGATGATTCTTAATTACATTTAAGGCTCAAGATCTAACAACTAACAATAAAAATATTGCACTAACTCAGGGCAGGAAATGAATTTTTCATGGAAGGAAAGGGAAGAAAATATCAATTGGAAACTTTGTTACATACGATAGTATTTCAATGCAGACTTGAGAATCTTAATATTAGAAACAACAGGCAATACTTCTTTGCTAGACAAAATAACTCTCTGAAGAAAAGTTTCACACCAACCTTTCACATGAGCACTAGAAAATAATTGAACTTAAACTCCTAACTCAATTTATTTTTGAATTTAAAATCAACTATTTACGCTGGAATTCTTAAATTATTGAGACCATATGTTCAAATCACCGATCTTTTAAATGATGCTTGGCACAGTCTTTATTATATGGTTATCAGGATCTTGTTTATGATTTGAACAAAAGTATACTCGAATTGACTTTACATTCACTCACGAAACTGGTCACTTTGACTAAGATCTTTCAATTTCAGATATGTACAGAGCAACTACCTTGTCCGTTAACGTAAATGTTTCGTTTGCTTTGTAAATTCTGTCTCATATCAGATGTCAGACATTTAAATTTACTTTAAACAATAATATTATTACATTTAATGAGTAGTGCTCGTAAAGTTATCGCAGCCCTAACCTTACATCTGATGTGGGACAGAATCTAGTATATTATAGTATCCATTAGATACTAAATCGTTCGTTGTGTTGTTGTATTTAGTTTAACATTGCGTGTCCTTCCATGTTAGCCATGAGGTAATCATTATCTTTCGCTCCCCATGGTATCGTGCCTATAGTATTGTATAGTAATTAGAAACGTACAGTTGAATGTAAGAATTATTGTAAAATTTTTATCAATAAAAAAAGATAACTATTTACGTATGACTTCCAAAACAGAATAAAAAAATTTCCAATGCATCTTCCGTCTGATTCTAAGGCTTGAAAAAAGGCCTTCCTTTATCTTGCTATAATTCTACTGCGGCAAATTTTTGACATTGTAGTTACTTCAGAATAACAGCGTCCTCCATGTTTCAATCAGTTGTGCGGTCGTGACGGTTTTTTGTATAAGATTATCGAAACCTACGAAACTACAAGAATACATAACTACAAAATGGAACTTATTGCACAAGAAAACTACACAATTACACAAAACGAAACTGCATGGGGTGTGAACTAGCACATTTCCTCTACAGCTAACATTTAGACATAGAACATAACAAGGACTACACAAAACAATGGAAATGAAATAAAATAAAAAAAGGGTGAGGGAGACAGGGAGGGATAGAGAGAGGAAGGATGCAGCTCAGTGACGGTTTTCTTGGAGAAAGTATTTTTTTCGTTATCATTCTAGGATATGTGCAAATCTATTCACGAATTCTTTCAGTGAAGAAAAAAATGTTGTAATTCACAAGATAATCAAGATACAAAATTCTTAAACTGAGAAAAAGATTCCCTGTATTCGATCAATATTTTAAATCTGTGACAGTCTTGGCCCATATTCAATCAAAACTATTTAGATGGATATCTCATAGACGAATAAAATTACAAATGAAGAATTCCTTCAAAAGGCAGTGACTACGAGGTTATTAGTCAATGAAGTAGTAGAAGAAGTAGAAGTAGTAGTAGTAGAAGTAGTAGTAGTAGTAGTAGTAGTAGTAGTAGTAGTAGTAGTAGTAGTAGTAGTAGTAGTAGTAGTAGTAGTAGTAGTAGTAGTAGTAGTAGTAGTAGTAGTAGTAGTAGTAGTAGTAGTAGTAGTAGTAGTAGTAGTAGTAGTAGTAGTAGTAGTAGTAGTAGTAGTAGTAGTAGTAGTAGTAGTAGTAGTAGTAGTAGTAGTAGTAGTAGTAGTAGTAGTAGTAGTAGTAGTAGTAGTAGTAGTAGTAGTAGTAGTAGTAGTAGTAGTAGTAGTAGTAGTAGTAGTAGTAGTAGTAGTAGTAGTAGTAGTAGTAGTAGTAGTAGTAGTAGTAGTAGTAGTAGTAGTAGTAGTAGTAGTAGTAGTAGTAGTAGTAGTAGTAGTAGTAGTAGTAGTAGTAGTAGTAGTAGTAGTAGTAGTAGTAGTAGTAGTAGTAGTAGTAGTAGTAGTAGTAGTAGTAGTAGTAGTAGTAGTAGTAGTAGTAGTAGTAGTAGTAGTAGTAGTAGTAGTAGTAGTAGTAGTAGTAGTAGTAGTAGTAGTAGTAGTAGTAGTAGTAGTAGTAGTAGTAGTAGTAGTAGTAGTAGTAGTAGTAGTAGTAGAAATAGTAGTAGTAGTATGAGTAGTAGCAATAGTAGCAATTTGTTTTGAGTGGGCTTGTCAGGATTTCAGGCTGCTTAAAGCTATGCATGCCGCGATGAGGCATGGGACCGGGGACCGTGTCTTAGAAGGATTTGATACATGAAACACTTGGATGGGTCATGTCCAACTTAAAGGGGCAGGGTCACGTAACCGCAAACAAACTTATTATCTCTAGAATCTATATTGTTGCCCACACGTGGCCATTGTGTGCTGCACAAATATTGGTGGATGGGATGAATCCACACTAAAGTTACTTCTAAACATCCATCAATATCTCTGCAATCATACAACATATGAGTGATTCGTTTGTTTCTCTTCGAAGTACAAGAGTCCATCTCCAAAATAACACTTTCATTTTGACAAAAGTAGTGGAAAATCACTGTGATATGGCCTATCAAAAATACTGTGAAATCGTCGTTTCGAAAGACGTTTGTTTACATTACGTGGCCCTGCCCGTTTAAAGTCATCGGTGGTTCTCTCAAAGAGGGATGTTTGACGGACTGATAAAGTTCTCTTGGCCATATTGCGCTTCCAGGCACGAAAGGTTAAGTTCGTTTGTTTGTTTTTGTTGCTGTTATAAGTAATTTTTTATCTAGTACATTGCACCATCTGGTGATGATGATGGTGAGTGGAGATTACGATATTACGATCAGTCTAGAATAAATCCTAAATGTCAAAAACAATATCTTACTCTTTTTAGGTGTCTCAGCCTTTGTAGGTATCTCAGCCTTAGTAGGACGCATGCTCTTCAAATTAGAGACAATTTTGTCGCCTTTAGTTTTTACGTCTTCCTGCAAGGTCCAGCTTTCTATTTGTGCCGCCGTCAAGCCAGATTCTGATCCAATAAGTAAGATAGGGTCCACGGTAACCTTTACACCATTCATTAAATCGCTGCTGTTTCTCTCCAGAACTTCAACTGTTACACCATGATTTGTCTTTGGATCTGTAGAAAAAGCGAAACTAGCTTAAAGAGAGTTCTTTTTTGTATTCAAATATAAAAATTTACAATGAGTTTTACGTTTAACTATACTTATCTAATTACTCTACAACACTACAGGTACGATACCATGGGGAGCGAAAGAAAATGACTACCTCATGGCCTGCGTAAAGAGACACGTAACATTAAACTAACTACAACTACGCTACAATCGACTAAAAGTATTGAATCACGTACTAGGATTCTTTTCCACACCAGATGTCAGGTCAGGGTTTCGATGACTTGGATGATGTTGCACGTGCAACTCATTCAGTTGTAATAGGTAAAATACCTGAAGTCTGACATGAAAAAAAATTTACAAGGAAAAATAACATTTACTTTAAAGGACTCGGTGGTTGCATAGGTTGCAATAGATCTCAATCAAACCGACCAGTTTCATGGATAAAACGTAAGGTCAATTCGAGTATGTTTGTATTCAAGCCATTGGAAAGGTCTTGATTACCATATAACAAAAGCTGGGTCAAAGGATCATTTGAAAGATCGGTGATTTGTACAAATGATCGTAATAATTCAGCAACTCTAGCGAGAAGAGAGAGTTCTGAAGGGGATTTAGCCTCACTGCGCAAGGCCCTAACTTAAGCGATCTCATTAAACTTAATCTATGTTGTTGTCGCTTTGTCGCTTCAGTAGTTATAGCAATACTGCTATAACGTTAGTTCAGGCAAGGCCCAAGATACGACATGTAATCAGTCGAAAGGGGACCCTTAATGACGCATTTTGCGAGCAATTCCTGTCACTCTTTGTTGACATACCGGGTGACTCAGAAAAACATAAAAAGTCCTTGAAACATCATAACATGAATTCGATTTCTAAAATTTTTGGATATAATAACCACTAAACTTTAACAGACGTTTGGTGAAAGGACTAAAGGACCAAGGTCACCGGGTCTTGCAAGGCTTTATTTGTTAAAATTATTGTAAAATCAAAGAACTATGAATTCTTTTAGGGAAAAATGGCAACGAAATGCTATTTTGGCCTTTCAAATGTTTCATTGGCAGCTTTAGCAGGCTTGAAGAAAAAAATGGCACACATTTGACTTTGCATCAGATTCAAATTAATGGAACTGAAAAAAATACCCTAAAATGGTACATGCCGTACCTGCATGTATAGTAGTTACCCTACTCCGCAGGACTAGAATAACATTCTAGGAATGGGACTTTTGTGCTGGGACTGAGGTACGAAATGGTACGGGGAATATCAACAGCAACAACAACCGGCTATCTCGGCCTAAAGGATCTAACGTTCTTACAGTTATCAATTATTTTGATTCATAACTGGTGCCAAACACTCAAAATATGATTAATCCCCCGCATTTTGTTCACCACTACGGTCAAATAGATTATTCAGCAAATCAAATTCAACGTGCTTCTCCCACGCATGCTTTAAAGAAGTAAAACGCTCTCCTAAATTCCGTCTTCCTATAAAATAATTGTGATTGCATAATTTAAATCGGATCATGTGAAAATCACAGAAGGAGAGCAACTCACAAGTAACTTGCAAAGAATCTCACATTTACAATAGAAAGATTTTCGTACTACAAACAATCCTTGTTGGTAAATATAGCACTTCAACGAACAGCGAGTATTATGAAAATTTGTCAGATTACATCGAAGTTTTCCGACAGCAGGTTCAGACCCAGGCCATTCTCGACTCGAATTATAGTCTAGTTGGAAACTTGCATAGTCCTGGTCATTATCATATTGATTCTACCATGATGTAAAGCTCTAGATCTAAGAGAGCAACCCTAAGAAGGTTCCGCGGTAAATGTTTTTCCTACCATAGGCATTGGAGATAGACAGTTGGTGGGCTGAAATTACTAATAAGGAACCGTCTATTCAACTTACAGCTCCATTCGGGCGGCTTGAAGTCACTGTGTCGGACGAAAACAATATCTTAGTGAGATAGACAGCTGGTGGGCTGAAATCACGGGGGGGGGGGGTTCTTCCATAGTAAAGGTACCCCTGGGCAGGTGCCGCCCGCAAGGGTATACTTTTTCGGACTTCTAGTCTAGCCAAGGGTATACTTTTTGGCAATTTTAGTCGAGTTTAGTCCAGGCAAGGGTATGCTTTTTGGCAATTTTGGTCAAAGAACTGTAAAAATTCGGTAATTCCTGTAAAAAAAAACGCAATTTAAACAAATGTTTGTCCTGAGAATGCGAAAATTTGGCAAGTTTTGTCCAGAAAACGCCAATTCAGAGCCCTTTGAAGGGAAAATTAGTCTAGCCAAGGGTATCATTTTCACAAAAATTGGTCTAGCCAACGGTCACATTTTGAAACTGTGGGCGGCACCCCCCTACCTGAAATTTAGCCGAGAATCCCCCCGTGGCTGAAATAACTATTAATGAGCACTCTACTCAACTTACAGCTCCATTCTGGCGTCTTGAAGTCACTGTGTAGGATGAATACAATATTCTAGAGACCAGTAGCTTATATTTTTGTGCCCCAATACGATGCATGTCTTTTCCAATTTTTGTGTTTGTCGTGGTCCAGTACATGAAAATAAAGTTAATTGACGATTGCGCTAAAAACGGCAGCAAGGAACTTTTTCTTTAGCGCAATTGCCTATCGAAGGTCTATTTAGGAACCAAGACGAACACGATGTTAATAAAATCACTCGAAGTTGTGCAATAAAAACAACAATGTGATCAAACAACTGATTTTAAATTCTATGAAGGGCAAAACGGAATCAATATTCTCTGGGACTGGAAAAGAGGTTGAGTTTGCTCGATGGGAAGCAGCTTGAAATTCATGCAGATGGAAAGCTCATCAAATCTACGACAAGTTACTAATATCTTGGAGTGCATTTAGATCCTACATAGGTTTCAAATCTTTAAAAGATTGGTGTAAAATTCTGTGACCTATTTCTTTTAACTGAACGGCTTCAAAGAAACTTGAACTATTTTATAGTAAATCTGCCGCTGGACTTTTCTAAAATCTTCAATAATTTCAGGATTACAGTGTTTTTCTTCTTTTTTAAGAATTCAAGAAAATTTTCGAAAAAACTTAAAACTATCGTAATTTCTAAACCTGTTGACGAAAGATCAAATAATTTTCAAGAAAACCATTGTTTATGAGTGGCTATGGTATCATGCAAAACTCTTTCACTCTTCTGGTTTGTGATTTAGAAATTTGATGACGTCACATCCTAAGATGAGCCGAAATATGAAGTAGGCTGTAATTTCGAAAAATATTCAAGATTTCTGAAAAGTCCGACGGTAGAATCATAGAAAAGTGGCTAAATTTTGTTTCAAGTCATTTAGTTTAAAGAAATAGGTCATTGAATTTTACACCCGCCTTTTTTCGTAGATTTAAAGATTTGGAACCTATGCTACACTTGCCATGCACTTTGATAAATCCTGTAAAAAGGCTGCAAGCAGAGTGAACATGATGAGAAGGATAAGAAATAGTCTTACATCGGATGCAGCTGAAGCATTTTACAGAACAATTTTTACAAACTGCAATACTTTGTCACTTGGATTACCAGATTCTCGACTGAAAAAGATTCAGAGCATCGAGAAAAGAGGAAAGAACATAACCGCATCAGCACTTGTAATGAATATGGAAATAAGAATTCCATCAGTATCAAGCCTGACCTAAAAGAGAGCATTTACTACAATATTTTATTACCTGACTGAAGTTTCAAAAACAAGGCAATACAGAATCTCGCCACTCCTATTGGTTAATCGCACATTTCCCGCGGGTTTCCCTAAGCCTTGTTGTTGCCACAGAAACTGCTTTAGGCCTGTGAGATTTATTTACGGTAAACTCAAACGACATCACTGTAACAAAATGTGTTTGATTAAATGATGCGAGTCAAGATTAGAAGCTGCCAGGTAATAAAACTCGTATTAGCAGGTTGTGTGTTGTTTTGGAAAATATAAAACCCTTGGTCCTAATGCACATACCTCACAAGCTCGGTCTATATTTTTAAGACTCGGGGCTTTATATTTTCCTGTACAACACAAAACCGGTTAGTATGCGCATACTATTGTCTAATCAATAACATTTGTGAGCTGCTTGAACAGTATTTTGAGAAAACGGACCACAAGTATGCAACACAAAACAATCAGAATTCAGCAAAGTTACCGAAAGTGAAGCTTGAGACTGGACGCAAGGGCATTTATCTTCTTGCTGCTAAAACACTTAACTCACTACCCCTGAAGTTAGGAGCGTAAAATATAACAATGTTTTTTGGAAAGCATCAGAGGAACATCGTAAATAGACATAAACTATACCCTTGATGATTTTATTGACTGTAAATTTGAAATTTTGAAAGATTTTTAATTTGTAATTGAACGTTAGGACCAAGACTCTAGTGATAACAATGCATTTCTTGCACTGACAGGTTATTCTGTGCAAAACTTCAATTTACCATATTATATATCAATCATCACTATTATCAAATTAAGTTTCGCATTTAAGTTAGCCTTCTTCCGATGTAATGACTTTTAACAGAAACGAATTGCAACCAGAAGATCTGGCCAACACACAACGTTTGTTTCACCCAATAGATTTCGAAATAGGCTCCTGTGCAGCAGCAAATTTCAATATCATACCGTATCATCTCATTGCTAAATTTCAAGAAATGTTCAATTACCTTTATCTTCGTCTGATCTTGAATTACTGAGGTATCTCGTCGCACAGGCAAGAATATTTTCCAACGACTCTGATGCTTGTTTCCACTCCATATCGCTTAGGATGCAGTTGACATTTTGTTCTTGATTCATCGCGTTGTTGTCTAAAAGGAAAATAAAACTGCAATGAGTTTAATCATACGGAAACCAGTATTCTCCTTGTGACGGTGCGTAGTAGACTTATGCCTTTTCGTCCCTTGTTTCCCTGCGTTCTTTGATTTGCTGATATCACTTGGTCAATAGGGACTCATGATATTACGCTTATATAATGGGCCCACTTTTTCAAAATGGCCTAAATAGGTGGGAGTTCTCGTACACTCAACAAAATCGCTTCAAAATCTGATTTAAAGAGCTCGAACATTGAAAAGGAAACTTTTAGTACAAAGAATGATGTTGTCTTAACGTACGAAACGCAAAATGCATACGTTTCAGGCAGTAATCTTCCTCTGTAGAAGCAAAATAGATCCATCGAAGCTGCGCGAACTTCTTCAAACCGTTCTTTAAGAGCAACAACAACAACATTCTGAATAGCGGCCCCTGATTGGTTAAAAACTGAATTCTAGCGATTTGATTGGTGAATACGGAACCACCCTATGCGGGCCTAAAGTGGGCCCACTATTTAAGAGTAATGTTATTAGTCCCTCTTGACCAAGGAACGCAGGGAAACAAGGGACGAAAAGGCATCAGTCTAGGTGCGTAGCTTCTGTACACTGCGGTGGTCGAATTGTACATGCGTGGCTCCCTGACATCTTTCCATTTCGCATTTCATCACGCATGTGAAATTCCATCACCGCAGTACCAAAGAAGCTACACAGCGTCCAAAAGTTAAAAAGCAATAAACAGAAAGGGAAATACTGGTTTCTCTGTGGTTTAATTCGCATCTCATGAGAAGAAATCGATGCTGACAGAATGCTCAAACAAATCATTCTTCTAACAACAACTGAATGTTTTGTAGACATCCCTGAAGACGGATGTGACCTTCGCTACTAAATAAAGCTAAGCCCAACGTTATTCACTCTCATTCCAAACTGAGAATACTTAAATCACTTGTCTGATGTGACAAAAGCTGAAAAAAGCATTGCAAAAGGTATTTCGAGGAATAGAATATTGTAGGTACGTGGTCCTCAAATAAAAAATTCAAAATACTCAGAATTTGGTATGGGTACACATACCGTTGGCTTAACTAAAGTTACAATGAGCTAAAGCCATTGTTGGTAAGACGCTGCCAATACGGAAGCCTTCTACTTCATCGCAATGTTACGAGTTCTGTTATCCAGAGTGACATCAAACAAGGTTAAAGAACGAAGGGAAACAAGGACAGAGTTCATAAACACATCATCGACATATTAACCCAGGGTTTTTACCGTAGGCCAGAACAAGGTTGCAATACAGAGGTTCTACTGCTTTGTTTTGATTTTATGAGGCCTTCCTGATTAGTATCATGGGGCTAAAAGTCTAGACCGCAGGGAATCCTTGGACCCGGGACCCGTGGAGGTTGACAGTATCGTCTTTATTCATCACATATGTAGTTATCCTACTCACAGATCTAACGTCGATGAAAGTGCAAGTATACAGGGAAGCAACGTACTTAGGTTAGCTGCTAAAATCGTCCACATACACTCAACATAAACGGCCTCGACGATGTCACTAACATAAATATGCTGCCTTAGTTATCACAGCTACGATGAGGTTGCTTTGATGTTGTGGATCCTTCTGACCGGCCTGATGTCAAATAAAAGTCAAAGAATATAGGTTAGCAAAGGACTCAGGTAAATTTATAAAATCATCTACATACATTGCATATAAAGAGAGTTACCCTAGGTTAGTTACCAACACGAGGTCTTTTCATAGTAATATCGTGGATCCTTGTCACCGATCTGACGGATAATGATAGTCCAAGAATATAGAGTAGCAAGGGACTAAGGTAAGTTTATAATATCGTCTACATACAATGCAAATAAACAGAGTTAAACTGAGTTAGGTACTAATATCTGATTGTTTCAAAGTGATATTGTAAATAATCCTCACCGGCATGACGTCAAGCAAAAGTCCATGAATACAGGGTACGAAGGGACTCGGGTAAATTTATAAAATCATCTACATACACTGCACATGAACAGAGTTATCCTGGGTTAGATATTTAAACGAGGTTGTTTCATGGTGATATTGTAAATCTTTCTCATCGGCATGACGTCGAACAAAAGTCCATGAATACAGGGTAGGAAGGGACTCGGGAAAATTAATAAAATCATCTACATACACTGCACATGAACAGAGTTATCCTGGGTTACATATTTAAACGAGGTTGTTTCATGGTGATATTGTAAATCTTTCTCATCGGCATGACGTCGAACAAAAGTCCATGAATACAGGGTAGGAAGGGACTTGGGAAAATTTATAAAATCATCTACATGCACTGCACATGAACAGAGTTATCCTGGGTTAGATATTTAAACGAGGTTGTTTCACGGTGATATTGTAAATCTTTCTCATTGGCATGACGTCAAACAAAAGTCCATGAATACAGGGTAGGAAGGGACTCGGAAAAATTTATAAAATCATCTACATACACTGCATATGAACAGAGTTATCCTGGGTTAGATATTTAAACGAGGTTGTATCATGGTGATATTGTAAATCTTTCTCACCGGCATGACGTCAAAAGAAAGTCCAAGGATACCGGGTAGGAAGGGATTCAGGTAAAACTATAAAATCATCTACATACACTGCACATAAACAGAGTTATCCTGGGTTACATACTAAAATGAGATTGTTTCAAAGTGATATTGTAAATCCTTTGATGGGCCCAACGTCAAATAATATCCAACAATACAGGAAAGCAGGGGATTTAAAAATGGTAAATCATTCAAATACACTACACTGTATATAAACAGATTTATCCTGGTTTAGTTACTAAAACGAGGTTGTTTCATGGCGATGTTGTGAATCCTTCTCATAGGCCTCACGTCTAATAATTGTCGAAGAATACAGGGGGAAGAGGATTCGGGTTAAATGATAAAATCGTCTGCATACACTGCACATAAACATTCGCGGAGATATCATCAGCATAGTTACACCGGTTCAGATTAGCATCGTTAGAACGACGCCGAATGAGACGGGGGCCAAATTCATTTGCAAAATACGTTTTGGCAGAGTGATGTAAACATTTGTAGGTAAGCAACAGACTTCAGCAACGCGATGATATCGTCTACATGGAATGCACACAAACAGACTTACAAATATTATTTAATATGGAATCTTATGTGCATTTCCTTCGCGAATTCAATTTAAATAGTGTGGTATTTCACATTGCCTGTCAATCTACGTCCTGCTGACAAGCAACGAACACAGTTTTCACACTGTTTCCTGTCAATTATTGAAGTTGAAATGATCAAATTTGTTCGTTTATTCAGTTAAAAGCAGTTACCATGTGCAAGCATATTTGCATCTTACGGAAGTTTAGTCCGCAATTTTTATTCATGTCTTAATTTCTTTGCTCGCGCACCTGTTGAGGACTAACAAGCAATAAAACGTTATTGTCCTACATTCAATGAAGAAGACAAGGAATATAAGCTTACTCAGAAACATTAAACCAACGAAAAAATTTAGAAGATTTGTCAATGTACACAGTAGTTGACTGGTTGCAATAAGCTAGAACAAGAGGCAATCTTTCGATATTAGATCGATTTTTTCTGAAGCAAATCCAGGCTCCTTCGCAGCCAACTTGAACATGACAACGATAAGCGCACTTAGTATTCTTAAACCAATGCAAAAATCAAGGAGACTTGTTAACTTACACAGCTATTTACTGTTAGCAATAAGCTAGAGCAAGAGAAAATCTTTCAATATTAAATCGATTTCTGAAGCAAATCCAGGCTCCTTCGCAGCCAACTTGAATTTGAAAACAATAAGCGTACTTAATATCCGTAAACCAACGTAAAAATTAAGAGTTGTCAATTTACACAGCAGTTGACTGGAAGCAATGAGCTAAAACAAGAGGAAGTCAATCCACTTCTAGATAGATTTCTGAAGATCAAACTATGGGCTCCTCCGCAACAAAAACTTGATAGAAGACACCATACAAGCTTACTAAGAAAGCTTAAAGTACTTATGAAGTCAGAAATTTTTCAGCTCGTTCTACCAGAACAAAGCCCGGATTGATTGGCAAAGTATTTTTTGAAATTTGGAGCGTTTTTCCCTATGTTTTTGCGTCTCAAAAGGTCCGATTTTGGGGTTCTGTTGTAAAATTGGCGTTCGTCTAAGAGGAATGGGACTAGCCGGCCGTGACGTAGAACGCGGGAGGACATGCGAGGCTGAGTTGCTGGTCATTGTGAGTTTGTCCTTTGTTGTGTGCTTCGATATGCTTTCTCCGCCTTTGCAGGGCTCGCAGCGATAGCGAAAGATGGAGAATCATATCATCCAACCCTCGGGAAACAGAGGACGGAAGCTGAAGAAGAAGAAGAAGAGCAGGATTTTCTCAAGACGATCGCAATCTGTTTCTTGCTGTGGAAATAAAAGTTGTAATGAAAGTTAATGTAAAGCAATATCACTTGGGGAGATGAAAGAGCTGTGTGGTGAAGAAGAAAGCTGTAGTTTTGCAGATAGGAACATGACGAGCCTAGGCCTGTTCAATCAACTGGATCGATTCGTCAAACTACTCCTCATTCTTTTCGGACCCTTGGAGCATTTTCTACAGAAGGAGATTTTCAGAGATGAGGAGAAAACTCAAAATTAAGAGAGCTTGTGACTTTACTGGTAAAACGATGCTTTCAGGAGGAAGCGCCCTCTGATACACTGTTAACACATGATTTTTAGATCGGAATTTTTTATCTCATGAGTAAATTAAAAACAAAGAAAAATACAAAAAGCATATTTGTCCGGTTCCTTGAAAGCCCCAGGCGCCTTGGTAACTGCCCTGACTACCCCCTTCTCTACGATCCTGATTTTGATACTCGAATGGTTCAAAATAGAAACCTGCCTCGAATAAAAGAGAATCTTGAAACAAATGAACTAGTAATATTGAATCAGCAATTCTTCGAGACTTTTTCATGCCTGAAACACTTATTCAATCGGGTGAGTCAAATAAATGTTTACACGTTCGAAAGCATGTTTCTAGCAATCAAACCATGCGCCTTATTCCTAAAGACTGATAAAGCTTGTGCAGAGCCTATTTTGAAATATGTCACACTCAGTGCTCAGCGAAAATCGCAGATTTGCAAATAACAGATTTTCCGTGAGTTGGAAAGTAATTTAACTGATTTCAGTATTTGCATGCGGTAGAATGTGACTCATTTAACCACCTTTTTCTTGAAAAAATCGTAAGGTGCAAATTCTGCTAGGTAAAAATGTATTTTTGATCGAAAACGTGCCATTTTTGAATTTTTTTCATACTGCTAAATGAACAAGGTTTTCAGCTGGTATGAAGGTGAGAAAAAATCTAACATCAAATTATACTGACTTTTAGCATTTACGTCATGGCCCGCTAGTTCCATGCCTCTTAGGCGAACGCAACATTTCACAACAGAACCCCAAAATCGGACCTTTTGAAACGGAAAACATGGGGAAAACGCTCCATGGAATACTGTAGTAGCACTACATATGAGTCTCAAGTATTAAGTAGGCATTGCCAAAAGGATAGGCAAATTTTATCCATCGGACAGTGCCTGTCTCACCAGGTAGATTTCAACCAAATGGCTGTTTGAGGCCCTCCGGGGGTCGGGTACGTAACATGTTGAAGGAACCGGTATGTGCCACCTATATAAGCAGGTTTTTGGCCCAAAATGTTCTAAAAAGGGTAATTTTCGGTAGGTTTTCCATTAAGATGGGTCAGTTTGGCAGAATTCGCCAAATGATTGTGAAAGAGGGCAGCCTTCTGAAGAAATTCGTCATAGATATGGGTACCATAGCAACTTTTGACAACTGAAAGTGGACAACTTTCTGAAAACTGGACGCCGGACCCGGCCCATCCAAAAGTCGTGTATACCCCATGGCGACGCGCATCAAAATTATCACATCAAGCTTTGAAAATAAGACCTTACATTTAGAGCTCAACACTGTTTCAGACGGTAAAAACATGCTCATACGTGCTGAAATACAAGATGATAAACTTCACCTACGCCTACCGCTAACGACCGAACAAATATATTCGCAGAGAGGAAATACTGATAATAGACAGAACAGGCAAAGTATTGTGGGAAAACGGAAGAAAGTTTTCGTAGGCTATGACAAGTAGGAGGAAAAGCAATGACAAAAAGGCATATATTTGAACATGTTGTTGAAACATCTAAATATTCATGTTAAGATCTTTACGATGCAAGTTTGACCATTACCAAGCATAAGGCTCGAATCTTTCAAATCTTTGAAAAGATGGATGTAAAATTGTATCACATTTGTCTAAGAATTGAACGAATTGAAAGGAACTTTGGGTAATTTGCTGTGAATCTGCGGTGGCAATTTTTTCATATCTTGACTATTTTCAAAATAGTGGCATTTTGTAGATTTTTGCAACAATTCATCGAACATTTTGAAGAAAATTAAAATCATTGAAAGTCTTGAATTACCTGAGAAAAATTGATACAATCTTCAAGAAAACGATAGTTTATGTAGGTCTCCAGTATGATGGCAAGCAGTAATCCGTAGCTCTTCTCGTTAAGGATTCAGAAATTTTATGACGTCACAACCTCAAAATTAATGAATGCCGCCATTTTGAAACTAATCAAGATATCAAAAAATTGCCACGACAGATTTACAGCAAATTATCCTAGGTTCCTTTCAAGTACTTCAATTCAAAGAAAAAAATGTAATAAGGCTTCTAATCCGCCCTTTTAAAGATTTGAGCCCCGTGCTCCATTACCACTCGTCCGTTTTGTAAGAAAGGTCCTAGAAAGGTAGATCTATAATTGGGAGGTTTTCGAATTTCAACATTTTACCCGTCTTATCTATGACTTGTACGTTTCTTGAATCTTTCATTCTCTCGAAATAATTTAAAACAACTTTACAGTGTCATGATTGAACTGGGAACATAGAAGCAGCAATTCACAAACTGCCTTGGCTTCTTTATTCCGCGTAGCACAGTTCCTTAAATTTTGAAAAATTTACCGTATTCTCTACATTGGAGAAACAATCAGTTTCTTATAAAAAAATGAGTGTACAGGGTGTCTCAAAAAAATTGTTCGACGTTTGATTAAATACTAAAAAATAACGATACGCTGAATGGACCTTTGGTCAAGTCACCCTTGTGCTGAGATTTCAAATTAATTTTTGACACAAGAATCTTGCAACTCCGATAAAAATTCATGGGGTTACAAGCTTTTGAAGTTCAAGTTTGTCCGAAAGCTGAAACAAGAGACCTCGAAATGGCATTTTCGGTACAAGTCCCATAGGCCGTCGTTTCTGTTATTTCTCAATTGTTTCAGGGCGAACCAAGTGGGATTCAAACAGGTATTCGATAACCTAACTGTCAAGCATATGGATGCTTTGAGGAAACAGATTCAGTCTCTCGCCGACTTTGTTTTGAACCACTGTTTTTGGACCTATGCAATGTTAAGGAATTTTGAGAATGATCGCAAGAAATTATTTACTTAAGAAGCCGTATTTGGTTTGCTCTGACATCAACGAGAGGTATGACATTGGATAAGCTTCTCTTACCTCCGTCTTTGAGCTTTTTGCAATACAAGTAATCTGGGGGGTCTCTGGTTTCGGCTATCTCATATTTTTGAACTTCGAGAGCTCGTAACTCAGTGTATTTTCAACCGATTTGCACGATTTTAGTCTCTAAAATTATTTCATAATCTTAGGAACAGGGTTGTATTTCCATGAGCCTGTTCATGTTGTCCTTATTTTTCAATATTTAATCAAACGTCGAACAATTTTTTTGAGACACCCTGTATAGGGAACCTTTTTTATCCCTTAACAGAAAAATAGCAACACCCCGGTCGTTACATACAGAAAAAACGGTCATATCCTTAATGGTAGATAGCTACAACAATAACAATTGTATATATAACAAAGTTGGTTTTGCTTGAAGTACGTCGTTAGTTTATTGCAGTCAATTAAATCTTTATAAAATACAACTTTATACTTGAGAAATGATAATACACAACGTTTCGAGCATTACTCTTAATCAGGTGTCACCTGATGAAGAGTAATGCTCGAAACGTTGTGTAATATCATTTCTCAAGTACAAAGTCGTATTTTATAAAGATTTAATTCATTGCAATTTTATATACACTCTACTCAACTCAACTCAACTCTTCTCAACTCTACTCAACTCTACTCAGCTCTTCTCAACTCTTCTCTATTCTTCTAAACTCAACTCTTCTCAACTCTTCTAAATTCTTCTCAGCTCAACTCAACTCAACTCTGCTCTGCTCTACTCTGTGCTACGCCTTTGGTTTTTCAACATATTGTACAAATTTCTACAACTCTCACTGCCCAAATTCAACCCAGAAGTCATACCGGCGCATACCAAGTTAACATCAACTTAAACTGTCAGATGAGAAGAAAAACTGGTATCAAAAGTTGATGCAATAGAGTGCCGCAAAAATCCCGACTTTGTTCTGTTTTTCATCATACCTATCTTCAACTTGCATGGACTGCTGGGAAAATGGGCATAAACGATGGGGTTATCAAAGGGGCTAGTTGGGACAAACCCACTACTTTGTATTTCAAACGACGCCGTGCTGTCTTCCACGAACGACAGCAAACGACAAATAATTCGGTCCTGGGGAGCTGTCATTTTTAATTCTGGGGTATGGGGTGGAAGAATTTTATGAAACAGATAGGAAAATCTCTCACGCCATTTACTAATCTCACTAGAATTTGACACCCCATTTCGCGACAACGAAAAATTTTATACCCCACTATTGAGTTACATGTCTTGGATTATTTTACTATAAAAACTTAATATTAAACGCAATCTGGGCATAAAATATATCAAACTGAGACTGCGTTCACATGATGCCGGCACATTTTGAAAACGATGAAAAATGTGACGGTAGCAAAATCTGAGCTAGCGTTCACACGATGCCGGAACAATTTGAAAACGGTCGGAAATTTGTCAGTAAAAAGCTGGTTGCAAGACTTTGATGCCATAGAAAGGTACCTACAACCCAAGTGTCAATCAGTCTTCTTCCAAAAACGTCGAAAATTGTTCTATTTCAAAATTTTCAAGTGTTTACACGATGCCGTTTCCAAAATGTGCCGATAAGAGTTCCGTTTTGAAAATCTACCGTTTTCAAAATCTGCCGGCAAAAAATTTGCCGTTTTCGTGTGAACAAGAGGCCTATCCGTCGAATTTTTCACCGTTTTCAAAATGTGGCGGCATCGTGTGAACGCAGTCTGAAATAATTAAAAGATCAAAACAAAGAACCATCACCAACTATTTCAAGTAACTTCTTCCCTGCTGTAGCTTCAAGTAACTTCTTCCCAGCCTGGTGGACATAGAAGTCATAACATATGCAACTTTTGCAAAAATACGTAATTCTAGTTCAGTTTGAAATATATTTCACAGTCTATCATATATTTTGCAATTTAGCTCAAACATTTGATACCCCCAATAAAACGAGGCCAAACAATTTGGTACTTCCTAGAAGGTCATATCTGCAACTGTCGTCATTCCAAAGGCAAAAACAGGAGGAAAATTGCTGGCTTATTGTCTAGGGCTTTTTAACAGTATGACTGATGTCCATATGAAATCAAATTTTATGTTTAAGTTAGCCTCTTTCCTAGCAATTGATCGATAACTTATTGGAATAGATGAGGAATCCATGACAATAAGTTTCGGTAAACAACTATGCTGAAGAACTGATCACTACAGGACACCCGGCTTCGCCCGGAATTTATTTTAAACTGTCTGGGAAAGAAATTGGTAATGAGATAAGCCACTTGCCAGCAGATAAATTGGAACAGGAAGAGCCCGTAGAAAACCAAAACTTTAAACCAAACCACTCTTCCTTTTTGGCGTCCTTGTTTTTCCCCTCAGCTTATGAGTCAAGCATCCATCTACAGGTTCTGAAAATGTCAAAAGTTTCGATCTTCAAAATCGTTCTAACTTTCTAATTTTCTTGTTGTAACAAGGAAACAAAATCCCTGAGGATGGTGATACCAAAACAACAACACTTACCGTAAAGCTCTAGTAAGCATCCCTCTCTAATATGCCCCTCCCCTCTGAGTCAAAATTTGAAATAAGCCGCCCCCCCCCACTTACACAAAAGTGTAGAATTTACCACATATTTTCCATTTATTTAGCTACGCCACTTTGCATGTTAATTATAGTATGGTTAGGGATAAAAACTGGGCCGAATTTACGTATTTGAGCCGTAAAATTGTATGTTGATTCCGCAAACATAGGATAAAAGAACTGAAAAGCTACCAAATATATCCTTGACAGTTGATTTTGTGAATAAGCCCCCCTCTGTAATAAGCTCCCCTCTGGAAGGTCCGAAATTAAATAAGCCCCCGAGGGCTTAATAGAGCTTTTACGGTGCATCAGACATGGGAAAGAGGTGTTCAACTCAAGACCTCAGACAGTATCTTTTGGTATTTCTACTGAGTGTGAATCTCCGTTTGAAAGGTCAAAGCTCATATTTGGCAAATGATGATGATGATGATAATGATTCATGAAAAAGCATTGTTAAATCCAACTACATACTCTTTCATACGTCCCAGAGAAGCAAAGCTTATCGAGTCTGGGGCGCTTACAACAAAACGGAACAGTGTAAGAATTAGTGCAATGAGAAAGTACATCACTAAAGTGAACAAGCTAACATACTACAAAAATAATCAGAGCAGTTTGGCTGTTACATATCTTTGCTCTGTGACGGACGTAGGACTAACTACTTATTTTATTGTTTATTGAGGTATAGAAGTTCTCAGAAGTTCGTTGCTTGTGGTTCGTGTGCCTTAGCCCTCTGCAATCCTGTCACATGTTCCTTTTACATACAGAAATTGCACAATTGCCGAAATGATTTCTTGTTTTTGGAATTTCAAATAAATCTTCGTTCCTTGTTCGATAGCTGTGAAAGGATGACCTAGTTCGGAACAGATTATGAAATGCGTCAGGCAGGTTTTCCTTGTTGTTGACGTAAGAATGCATTAGTTTTAGGATTTTGAATTCATATTGATCAGAAATTTTTAATACGTTGAACTTTTTATGTATTTCGTTAGTAGAAGCCAGCCTCCTTTTGAATTGTAATATCTTCAGTATCCTGTTTTGGTGCACCTGAATACGTTGGATGGCTTTCTTATTTGCATCTCCATATATTTCAATGGCATAATCTATCCTAGATTGAATAAATGAATTGAACAGGGACTGCAAACAGTTAGTGGGAAGCAGTCCCTAATACTTGTTGGGGAGACGAAGTACTGACGCTTTTGTTTTGACGAATTGTGTTTCAGCTTTGTTGATAGCGAATCAACGCTGGGGCTCACACTGTCATGCGCATCGGTGTTATTGTTTCGTGCTCTTGTTCTCAACGGTCAAGCTAATTTGCATATAACGCCGTTGAAATAAATCGTTAGTGCGCATGCGATCTGGAGCCCTTTCTGGGGGATTCCTTGAGGCTCACAACTTAGCCTGCTCGTATCCCCAACAAATACGTCAAATACGTCATATATAGCAAATATGTCATTTAGTAGTGGACATGTTGTTGTAGTATGTCACTTAGTATTTCATTTAGTAGCGGAAATCTTCAAATCCATTTCAAGATTCACCTGTCCCAAATCGGTTAGTCTACTCCATGTTGAAATTATGAGGGCCTGTGTCAAGAAAGACCCGTGAAGAAACCATCAAAACAAAATGGAAATCACGAGCAAATCTACCACCTCACAGCAATGACAATTACATGCTTTAGCACTTATGATCTCTTTGGGATCTGAGAAAGAGGGGGTGGTCAAGAGGTAAAATTGATTGCCAGAAGGTATTCCCAACGCTTTTCATATTGTTTTTGCTTAGGAATAAATGCCGACCTGAGGAAAGTGGGGTGGACATGTCCACCCCAGTCCACCACGTGGCGTCGCCTTTGCGAAGCTTGCGAAGTTCAGGGAATTGACAGCTGACCTTCTTACAAATAATTCCTTGCACAAATACGAATAACATTATCTACGCTAACCATCAAAAAAGTCTGGTGAAACCCCCTGAAAGTAAACAGACCGAAAACGCCTCGTTGAAAAGCCTGCGTTACAGTATGATGTATAGTTGTTCCGTGTTATCATTAGCCATACTTCAAATAAATTTCCACAGCCAAGCAAGTCAGCGTATGTAAAGACACCTGAACAAAGAAACGCTCAAAGGAGAGCAGGTTTGTCAGAGCAGGCACATTTTTCTATTTACAAAGGAGAATTTATGAATAATATTTGAAGAAATACAAGCAAGTCCACGATGTGAGATTTTCATCACTGCATGTCAAGTTTTGAAACAATCAAGGTGTTCATCACTTGTGACTTGCTTATCGGATGAGTTACGGAAGTCAACTGAGTTTTACCAGGAATAACCAGTTTCGGATTCAGTTCTCAAAGACGAACAATACGTTGCTCAATCTTGAAAACATTGGAAAGCATGAGAATATTTTCACAGCAATGAGAAATACTGCTTCGCTTTGAAGCCGTGGAAACCGTCACAAAGTCTGCCGAGAATACTTTACTCCGTATAACACCGGCTTCATAAGCTTAGACAACATAACGAATTTACGACACAGAAAACATTTCACATCAAAAATGGGATGTGCACTAAGTCAGACTGTGGATGATGCAATGGCAAGAAGCAAAATAATCGATAAAACTTTGAAAGAAGACCACGAGCGGGTTTCTCGTGATGTCAAATTACTGCTGTTGGGGGCTGGAGAATCAGGCAAAAGCACATTGCTGAAACAGATCAAGATCATCCACGAAGAGGGATATACACCAGAGGATAGAAAGAATTTCAGGCCTGTCGTTTTCGATAATGTTGTGCAGTCGATGAAAGCAATTGTCAATGCAATGGCATCACTAGGTGTTGAGTACGGAGATGCAGTGATTGCGGAGGATGCAGGGAAGTTCTTAGTCATGGCTGATAAACAACTAGACGGAGCACTGAACGAGGAAATTGTTGACCTTCTCAAAAGACTTTGGAAAAATGATGGTATCCAATTATGCTTTTCTCGGGCACGAGAATACCAGCTAAACGATTCGGCGGGTTACTTCTTGTCCGCACTCGACAGAATCGGAGCACCGGGTTTCGTTCCGGACCAGCAAGACATTTTACGTACCCGCGTTCGTACAACAGGCATTGTCGAAACACAATTCTTTTTCAAAGATATGAATTTCAAGATTTATGACGTGGGCGGCCAGAGGTCCGAGCGAAAGAAATGGATTCTGTGTTTTGCGGGCGTAACAGCGATAATCTTCTGCGTTTCGCTCAGTGCGTATGACCTCGTTTTGAGGGAGGATGAGGAGACTAATCGAATGCAAGAAAGCCTGCAGCTTTTCGAATCAATTTGCAATAATAAGTGGTTTTTAGGCACATCCATTATTTTGTTTTTGAATAAGAAAGATTTGTTTGCAGAGAAGATAAAGATATCACCGCTAACCATATGTTTTCCGGAATACACGGGTGCAAACACATTTGAGAGCGCTGGTGAATATATTCAAAAGAAATTTGAAGGAAGAAAGAAAGGAGAGAAAGAGATTTACGTTCACTTCACATGTGCTACTGACACTGGGAATATGCAGTTTGTGTTTGACGCAGTACTTGATGTGATCATCACGAAAAATCTGAAAGAGCTAGGCCTATTTTGAACAGGGAGAACTGAACTGGGAGTCATTTGAAAACGCTGCTTTGGAACACAAAAATTCCAAAATTTCACTGAAAGGCTGTTTTTAAATCATAAGGAAAACTGGAAATTAAAAACTGCTTTGTTCATCATCGAAGAAGATCACAAAGAACAAAAGTTTTGATTAAAGGAAAAGGATCGTTGAAATGAAGCAAAAACATGATTAAGATGAAGACCATGGGGTCAGCGTGGGAAAAAATAGAGACGATAACATTGAACAAAGATCCAATAGTCCTAATCGGCTAAGGTTTGTTTTATCCATTTTCAAGTCATGTGACCGTACTCTCGGGAAGTTTTAGTATTATGCTACTTTTTGCACTCATGGCACAACTCTTCATGGCACGAAATATGTTGAAGAAATCGAAAGAGATTGATCACATGACTTGTAAGGGGTATAAACAAACCTGTAGCTATGATTTCAAATGCCTACCAACTGACTATAAATTTAACGAGAATATGCTTGGAGACAATAAGAAACAAATCTTTTTTTGCAAAATGGACATATCAAATTCAATCTTAAAATATCAGAAGAGATCTGCGAAAATGCGAAATTTCCTGTGTGAAAATATTAAATTTCTCATTTCGCGGACCTTCACATCTGTCATTTGTTTGAGATTTCCAGTTGGCAGATTTGAATATTTCTGAACAGCCAGTGCAAAAATCACATCATTTTTATCCATACTTAGTGTTGGACCAAGTCATTTTCACAAATAGGACCAAGTCTAGAGGTGTCATTTTGCACGCAAGTATGAGCAGGGCCGCCAAGAGGTTTTGAACCAAAGTTCGACATGAGACCTCGTGTGAGGGAAGTAAGCAGGAAATTTTTTCGATCACGCAGCCCTTTAGATTAGCTTAAATCCATTTAACCTTATCAGGCCCAGGGTATTTGATGCTCTAGGAAGCCTAGGCGGGGGGCTGATTCGGCCCCCCTAATTTACTTCTGTTCAGTACTAAAAATTTTCAATCGTTGATTGTGAGAAAACAAAAAGCATTAAGGACATCAGTCCAATTTCACTGTATTCTATGTCTAAATAGTATTTGCTCTGTGAAGAAAAATTAACAAAAAGTGATGACATCATCACACAGGAAGGCAAAGAATGCGCGCATGCGTAATGCCAAAATCCGCAAAACCGTACGTTCAAATTGAAAATTAGCTAATTCACTGGATAGAGCATCAAAAGTAGTATGTATTCCTATCTTTTCATCATTTCATCACATTAGCTGTAGATTTTATTAGGAATTATTCAAAATTTTACACATACATCTCTTGAATACTGGTCACGTTTACCCCCTGGAATGAATTTGATTTCTTTAAAAAATTAATTTTACATCGTAACAAGGATAAAAACTAAAAGTCAGAAAGTTTCAGTGTTGTAAGTGCACTTGGTAAAAATCTACAGACAAAAAACCGCTAGGGGGGCTGATTCGGCCCCCCCTAAGCTTGATAGGGTTAAGAATACTACCTGCAGTTAAAATGTTACTTTATGAGGCCCTGGGGTAAATGGCCTCTCCTGCTCCCAGTCTATATCGGCCACGCACTTTTTATTCCACAGCCCGCCCATCGTTTAAACTTTTTTACTCGCCCGGTATAATAATCATTGTCGAGGGCAACGTTGCCCAGTAATATCACGGCTCGAATTTTTCCACTGGCCTGATTATGTAGCAAATTGGAGCTGGCTCTGACATATTCGTTAACTTCATTTATGCTGTTGGCTTCTTAATTTCCTTCACTGGATTATTTCATTGATGAATTTAAGAAATGTCGTTAACATCTTCTCTAAACATTTTCAACGTCAGGCCTTGAATATTCAGCAGAGGCACAGATTTCGTAAGACAATAATACTTTTATTGACTTTGGGATTCAAAGCGATTAGCGATTGCAGACAAAAGAAAGTCTCTCAGCCAGTAATTCAAAACAAACAATGCCGCAAAAGTTGCACTGAAAACAGTTGGGCAAACTATCGCCTTGTGCACGCGGAAGATGACTATAAAGAGAAGTCATCAGTTTCTAGCGAGAGAAGAAGGATAAACCTAAAAATCTGCCAGGGGGACTTTGTTTGTTTGATCAAGAAGCTGAGTAGAAGGCATTGCAATTCTCACATTCTTAGGGTTTAAATGAAATGACGAATACGTTCCCGCCAAACGCAAAATGCCGCTAGATTCGAGGTCCGGGTTGGAAAGAGTCTTGAAACTATTACGAGGCTTATGGATCATAGGACAGCTCTTCAGATACATACTGGGCAACTTATTTCCTTAATTTCATCGTGAATTTGAAACCAATTGCTTTGTAGAGTTCCATGTATCGTTCGTAAAAGCCGTGTGGCAGCCATTTACCAGAAAAATATTGCTCTCCCAAGACCTTTCTTCCAAAATGTTAAATGATCTATTGCTGCTCGGCTCCGGATTAAAATAAACAAAATCCGCCAGGGAGATCTTTAGGTTTATCTTTCCTGTTTCGCTAGAAACTCGTGACCAGGGAGCGCCGAAGCTCGGCGCTCTCTGCTCGTGACCTTTCTTTACAACCATCATTCGCATGCACAAGGCGACAATTTGTGCTACTGGTTTCAGGGAACATTTTACAGCTTTGTTTGCTTTGAATTGCTGGTGGAGAGAATTCCTTTGTCTGCAATTGCAAGTTTCTTTGAATTGCGGTGTCAATCAAAAGCAACTGATCCTATTGTCTTACAAAACCTGCCCTTGTTGCAAAGGTATCAGGGGACTGGGTCACTTAACCGCAAACAAACCTGTTATCTTCATAATCTATACTGTTGCCCACGCGTGGCCTTTGTGTTCTGCATAGATTTTGGCGGATGGAGTGAATCCACAATAAAGTTACTTCTTAGGGCCTGTTTATATGAGGAAAAACACCTCACTTGCCACGCCCGGTGCTGAGAGGTGAGATTCCACTTTCCAATAAAATCCTTTGTTCTTTCATTTCGCGTTTACATGAAGAACACAACACCACCGGTATAGTGAAGTCCCACCTCACTAGGGGTGGAATCTCACCTAGGTGAAGTGAAATTTTTCCATATAAACGAAACACCACCGGTATGGTGACACGGGGGGGGGGGGGTTCTCGGCTAAATTTCGGGGAGGGGGGTGCCGCCCACAGTTTGAAAATGTAACCGTTGGCTAGACCAATTTTTGTGAAAATGATACCCTTGGCTAGACTAATTTTTCCTTCAGAAGTGCTCTGTATTGGCATTTTCTAGGCAAAACTTGACAAATTTTCGCATTTTCTAGACCAAATTTTTAAGAAGTTGGGTTTTTTTTACAAAAACTACCGAATTTTGACATCTCTTTGACCAAAATTCCCAAAAAGCATACCCTTGCCTAGACCTAACTCGACTAAAATTGCCAAAAAGTACACCCTTGGCTAGACTAGAAGTCCGAAAAAGTATACCCTCGCGGGCGGCACATCCCCAGGTACCTTTACTATGGAAGAACCCCCCCCCCCATGTATGGTGAGGTGAATTGAATCTATTCGTTGATTCTCATTGGTCAGTTCATCCTGATTTCACGGAAGAGAGACTTTACTCCACCTCACCTCTCAGCCCCGGGGCTGACAGGTGACGTGAAAAATCTCATATAAACAGTGACTGAAATCTACCTCGCCTCTCAGCCCCGGGTCTGGCAGGTGAGGTGTTTTGCCTCATATAAACAGGGCCTAAAATCCACTAAGTTCTCTACAAACGTACTAGTGGGGTTGATAAGGGACATGAAAGGCAGAAATCGTGCAAATTGTGATAAAAGTATGAAACTGGGTGAAAATACACAATTTGACATGCGGAACAAGATAGGATATAGACCCCTTCTGCAAAATGCCCCCATGTGCTATTTTTAGGCTAGCGTACTTGTGCCCAGTCCTCAGATTACTGTGGTAAATTCCTTACTGTTAGCTACACAACCATGGAACTTGGTAATCCTACACACTTTGATATACTAAAAAAAGACTAAAGTAGTCCCATAAACGAAGAAATACCCTTTGTTCTATTTTTAGACTGGTGTACTTGAGCTCAGTCCACGGAACACGTTGTCATGGTAATTCCCTTGCAGTTAGTAATACAGCCATGAAACCTGGCAAATTTGCACACAATATGGTTTGCTTAAAAAGATAAAAGGGGTTCCCCAACTCAGAAATGCCCTTCAAGAGTCCATCTTCAAAATCTTTGTGATATAGCCTCTCAGAAATATTGCAAAACAATGTTTCAAAAGACGTTTGCTTACATTACTTGACCCAGCCCCTTTAAGGAATGATTACAGGTATGGTTCTTGCATCGTGCAGGGTACCCAAAAAATTGCTCGACGCTTGATTAAATATTGCAAAACAATGTTTCAAAAGACGTTTGCTTACATTACTTGACCCAGCCCCTTTAAGGAATGATCAGGGGTGAAGCTAGCTGAAAACGGGTGGTCATGCTCTGCGCCAGCAAAGGAAGCTCTTTGCGCCGAAGGCGCAAAGAGCGCGGGGGTCCGGGGGCGGAGCCCCTGGAAAAATTTTTCAGACCACACCCTTTTTTCACCTGGAAACACCCCTTTTTATATAAAAAGGGGCAACACCCATCCCTCTGTGCAAGTAAAATATGTAGCTGCACACAGAGGGAAACCCTTTATGTTCTGAAATTTTGGACCAAAACTTGGTGTTCAAATGTTTTCGTTTTAAGTCTGAAATTTGAGGGAGACATTTTATGATTGCCATAAATTTGGCAGGCATTTATGTCAAGGATTACATAGTTAATCTTGCTGAACAGTTGCCAGGCAAATTTAGTCCTCAATGAATGTTCAGCAGTGAGTTAAGCTCAAGCCCCACGTCAAGGGATTGCCTATAGCTTGAGTTTTCCATTTTTAAGCAGAAGGAACCCCACCAGCCTATGGCAACAGTAAAACTGGGGGTAATCAAACTGCATTACAATTTATCTTCAAAGAAGATTGGCTGTTGTGGGAAGTGGCTCTTCTGATCAGCAACAAAATATGATAATACTGCAAGAACCAACAGGAAAGTTCTCTTGGAAAATTCCTTTAATCAGCAACAAATTATGATAACACTGCAAGAACCAACAGGAAAGTTCTCTTTGAGAGTTCCTTTAATCAGCAACAAAATATGATAATACTGCACAAACAGGAAAGTTAATCAGCAGCAACTTGAAACAATTAATATGATCTGCTTGAATGCATAAAAAATTATCCTTTGTGAGATAGTTCCTTTAATCAGCAACAAAATATGATAACACTGCAAGGACCAACAGGAAAGTTCTCTTGGAAAGTTCCTTTAATCAGCAACAAATTATGATAACACTGCAAGTGCAATTAAAACGTCCACCCTCTCTGTCACATCGAACGTTTTCCACATTTTATGTGCCCCCAAATGAGCACTGGCCTTCTCATGTTTTTTGCAATCAGAGAGGAACCCGTGCATATTGGTGTAACCTGTCTCTGTCCATGTTTGGGAAGCACCCGGCCTAAATAATAAACATGGCCAGCAGAAAAGCCCCTTCATACCTTCACTCCTACACAGCCAATCCTTCTTTTGATACCAATCCTCCTGAAAAGCTCTCACTCGGGTCTTCAGTAGTAATTTTGGCATCGGTCGATGTTATTGAACGACGAGCTTCTGCTCAGCAACAGTCCTCGAAGCAAAGGACTTTCTTGATAACTGAGACAGAAGGTCTCGATCAGCAATAGCTCCTTGAGCATGAACTTGAGCCATAGTTCTTGTTGATTTTCGAAAGAGCGTACAACGGCTAGGCCTAACACACGCTTGTCACAGTGAAACTCACGAAATGACACAGGGCTGCCTTTGAATATTGCACTCATGCGGTGAGACCTTGTCATGACTGGAGGTTTAATTTCTTTGCAATGATTTTCGTGGAATAAAATATTCAGCCAATCAAAACGCACCATGGCTCGAGAAGCAGGAGTGGATTATGATTATTATTATGACCTAGGTCCTGCCTTGGTTTTAATGCCCTACCAACCTTTGTTCTTCACTTTTGTGTCATAAGTGGGGTCCTTTGTTTAGCATGACTGAACATAGGGATAACAGTTATAATAGCATGACTATATTCATAGGGGGATTTCCGGCAGATCATAAGATCACAACGGATGCCCTGTTTTTCTCCTGTTCTCTATCGAATCTCATTGGATGAGCTGAACTCAACAACACGGGGGACATCATCAGACCAACCTTGTTACCAGGGGGGTTGTATTCGATCAACAATTGTATTTCTGAACTGGGTGGGCGGCAAGAAACTGCGTTTTCGCACAAAAAAACTAGAGGACAAGCATGCCCTCTAACTTCGCCACTGGGAATGATTACAGGTATGGTTCTTGCATTGTGCAGGGTACCCAAAAAATTGCTCGACGCTTGATTAAATATTGCAAAACAATGTTTCAAAAGAAATTTGCTTACATTACTTGACCCAGCCCCTTTAAGGAATGATTACAGGTATGGTTCTTGCATCGTGCAGGGTACCCAAAAAAATGCTCAACGCTTGATTAAATATTGCAAAATAATGTAGGTTGTTGACAGGCTTCAAAGTGACAAGGAAAGAGGAAGACAGCCTGCAGAAATTGGCTGCAGTTTTGAATTTCATGTGTCTGATCTGAGGTACAAAATTTTATTGTTATTTGTAACAAATTTCAATACCATAAGTGATGTAGTTGGCTTCTTTATCATTTTTCCTTGTTACTACTCAATTTCCACTTTGTTCTTTTGCGGAGGATGAAATTATTTGCTACTACGGAGGAGTCTGATACCTCCTCCGCAGCAGCATATACACAAAAACATAACTGCGGTGTCTAACTACCCATACTCAAACACATTATTGTTGGGCTCGAGAATATCAAATTCAAGGGAACAGGGCAAAGAAAGCTATGCACCTCGAATCAGGTATATGGGATTCGAAAATGAAGTCCATTCCTATGATCCCTCTCTTCCTCTCCTCCGCTGCTTCCAAAATAAGACCTATTCACAGACTAAAATAATAACATGAACAGGCCCAAGGGAACATAACCCTGTCTCTACATATTTTGAAATAATTTTAGAGACCAGAATCTTGCAAATGCGTCGAAAATCCACCGTGTTGCGAGCTTTCAAAGATCAAAATATGCGACAGCTAAAACCAGAGACTCCTAGTTGAATTAAGCTCCAAAATTGAGACAAAAGAAGTTTCCCCACTGCCATACCTCTCACCAATATCAGAGCAAACCAAGTAGGACTTCGAAAGTAATCTAATTCAAGTAAGCATCGTCGAAATTTGGTGAGAACTGATGCGAGCCTGAATCACCTCACCTGTTCAACAGAATTCCTCAAAGCAACCATACGCTTAAAATGTAAATCATCAAAAACTTGTTCAGTTTCCATTTGGTTTGCTCTGACATAGATGACGAACAAAAGAAAAGATAGCCTGTGCTTCATCACAAAAAATACCACTTAGAGGCATAGACGTAGAAACTGGGGGGCACTAGGGGCACGTGCCCCCAAGATTTTGCAGTAAACAAAAGAAGTGTCCTTTTTATTCTTAGAAAATGCCCCCTTTTTCTCAAGGAAAAAGTGCCCTCGAAGCGTCGTGCCCCCAAGTTTGAGATGCTTCCTTCGTCCCTGCTTAGAGGCATCCGGTTTCAGCTTTCGGAAAACATGTATTTCAAAGCTCGTAGCTCCGTGAATATTCAGCGGCTTTGGAAGATTCTGGCGTCTTAGATTAATAAAAAAATCTCAGGAATCGGGCCGTCTCATCATGCAGTTCCTTCAATATATCTTTATTTGTAAATATTTAATCAAACTTCAAAGAATTTTTGGGACGCACTGTAGATACTGCGCTGTCATTGCTCATTTCCTCATTGGAGATTTTTCATATCTCGATTTCTTCGCGATTGCTGCATTTTCGTGTTGAAGCCGATAATGGGCTCTTTTAGCACCGTGGCGCGGACTTCTTTGAAAACGCAGCTACTTTTTTATGTTTCAGAGCATTCCAATTTCCAGCCTTTTCCTCCTAGAAAAAGCTGCTCATACTCATAGAAAGACAAACTCCCTAAGAACAGTTTGGATTCTCGCATTTCCATCATTAGTGAATATGCTCACTTTGTATTTTGCTTCTCTTCTCGACGTCCTATTTTTACAATGGGGCCCTTCAAAAGTATACTTTTCAGGTTGTAAGTTTCAAAATAGCAATACAATAAGCCTCTCGAAACTCGCAAAAATTTTGATGTTGATTTTACCTTGTAATTTACATCCTAGAACAAAAGAATTATGCTGGCATCTTCTTGACTCGTGTCTTCTTGCTAAAACAGCCCAACTTTTGACGTTGTGACGCCATCAATTCGCTTCATCATGAACTGGAAAAGCTGCAGATTTCTCCTTTGTGCAATATTGCGGGCCTGCATAAATTAATTGCTTTCTGGAAGAGTGTACGACTTTTTCTCGTTTAATTCAGGGATCTACGATTATTGCCAGTTTGTGAAACTTTCCATGTAATCTTTAAATGCAAAGAAAAACGCTGTAAGTCCGAAAATATCAAGATATAAAAGATCTCCAATGCACAACGATAGCTTTTGAGCAATAACGCAAGGGTATGTTTGATTGGTAATTCCAAACTACCAAATTCTGAAAACGGTAGACTTCGCAGAGACAGAGACACGTTTCCCAATCAAAGCAGCATTCTTCAAAACAGCAGGTTAGGTTTCAGATTTATCCTGGCGAAAACGCGGATTCCAGTGGAAAAATATGAAGATGAGTATGGTACTTGGCAACAAATTTGCATTGATTCCATTACGTTAGCAACGCGACCAAATTCACATCATTTTCAAAGTTTTGCAAATGAAGACGAGAATCTCTCGAAAGTCTGGCAAAACTTCTGCCTTTTGGAGCAGAAGGTTCAGCTGCAAACCTGCCAAATCTGCCGTTTTAGGAATTTGGGAGATAATCCCCGGGGGGGGTACTCCCATTGTGGCCTAACAGGGGGGTCCAGTCAGTTTGAGGGTCTTACCAATTGGCTACCAAATGGCCCTTTTTGTCAACCACATACTACCAATTAGGGGTATTCTAAGATTCGAAGCCATTTATTATGTTTCAACCCTGTACGCTCCTCCGCACACCAATTTAGTCATTACAGCATCAATAATAAATGAATTTTGAAAAATTTCTTGCTTTGTTCCATCAGTTTTGCAATAAAACATCTTGAAAAACCGTAGAAAATTTTCATCTCTAAATGCTACCAAATGACCCAGTTTTCAGGTTCATGAACTACCATGTGAGGGTTTTTGTAAAAAGATACTACCATTTGAGGGTATTTTTCAAAATGTTTGCTTTGGCCCTCTTTAGCCCTGACTGGACCCCCCTGTCAGGCTACAATGGGAGTACCCCCCCCCCCCGGGAGATAATCAAACACAAATTGTGAGTATCATTTTCAAAATTTATACCAATCAAACACACTCTAGACGGCAGCTGCAATAACCTTATGTGAAAACATTTGACAGATTTAATCCCCACGCTAGAATGTTCATCTCGTTGTGGTAGATCAAATAAAAGCGCTTCCTTTCTCGAACCATCATAGGTCCACTGCTGCACCCGCGCATAGGCGAGAGGAAATGCTCGGTTCCATAACGTAAAGTTTCGTAATAAAGGCGTGAAAGAAAACAATCTGCGCATGCAAGATTCAGGCCATAAAATACGCTTTAATAAAATCTTATGTCATCCAGATTGAGCCAAATATCGAATATCTTTGAGGCAGTATAGGGAATCCTCAGAGTTTCCTGCACTGCTCATGGCTTTGGGTACGTGGCTAGACTAGGTACCTGCTTATATAAGAAGCATCATCCACCTTCAAGGCTATGAACTGTAAGATCCCACCCTATCCTTCGTAAATTTCATCATGCGTTTACATGGAAACGCACAATCCTTGATCTCATAAACATTGGGTGAATTTTTTCCATATGTATGCTGGAACGTGGGATGTAAAGCTGGATGGTAAGCAGCTGGAAGGTGGGATGAAATGCGCACGCATCCAAATTATTTTAGGAAAAGGGGGGTGCTCTCTCCTCGATTAGTTTATCTATTGAGAGGGCTCATTGGAAATATTTGGATGTAACAACAATCAGAGGGGGCTGGAACGATCGCGGGGAGAGTGTTTGGAGACACTGAAATTTGTCGTTTTCTTTGCCAAACCCGTATCTTTCATCTATTTATGTGAACAGTGATGTTACTGATACATTTACTCACATGGACTCTGGTTCTGTTGACTGGGCTTCTTACGAGGCCTATCCGTCACATTTTTCACGGTTTTCAAACTTCGCCGGCATCGCATGAACATAGTCTTGATCAAAGATCGTCGCATGATTGAAACATATCATAGACAATAAAAATATAGTTCTTATGGATGAGATTTCCGATTCGTTTTTTGCTCACAAGATTATGGCAAATTACTATTGCAGGCACATCTACCGACGTAGTAGATTCACAGCTGTGTATTTGTTGTTGTTGATTTATTGTTGTCTTTTTGTTGTTGTTGTTGTTGTTGTTGTTGTTGTTGTTTCGCGCCATTTATGTAAATTACGTATCATCAAAGATCATCTTTGGTATCATGTGATCAGTAGGCAGTTCTTGTTTAGGATTTAGGAAGAGGTCAGGAAGTTTTGCAGAGAGGGAGTTGCTTCGAGTTTTGAGTTAGTTGGAGCTCGAAATCGTTGATGAGAGTTGAGTTGTTTATGTGGGTCAAGAATTCTCACTACATCGGAATTTATAAGAGCTATCGAAGAGTATTGTGCTGAGATAATCGTGGAGATCTTATTATGGATATACTATTAGTCGAATTGTAAATATTGTAAATACTGCTTCGCTGTATTGCTGTGTTATTTGTTTGCTGTTACGTGCTGCTCGCCATTTTGAAAAACACGGATCGATTAGCTATCACTACACAAACCGCGAAAAACACAACAGTTGTACCCCAAAAACCTGTTCAGTCAGTGGCAGCGTGTTCATAATGATATACAACAAGCAGAAGCAAAACCTATTACCGTTCTTTGGCTAGAATTGACAGTTGTAGCTAGACATACTGTATTTCCTAGAATGAGCGCAAAGGGTGATCATACATTTCCTTACTTTTATGGGTACAGCTCCCAGACATGTTTTTTAGAAAAATATTTTTACATCCATCTAAAATTTTACAATACAAGTTACATCTACATCCTAACTTTCTAATTACTATACAAACACTACAGGGACAGGACCACAAGGAGCAAAGGACAATAACTACCCTATGGCCACTAATTTTTTTCATTTTAATATATTTTTACACAAAAAACTCTTTCAGCTATAATCAACTTCTTCTTCTTCAGGTGCCATGCCGTATGGCTTGGGCGATCATGGACCTCCATTTCTCTCTATCTCTGCAACTGTGAATTACTTCGCAGCTCCTGTCTAGTTTTAACCAACCTCTGATGTTGTCAAGCTGTTTTATTCTTTGTCTCCCTCTGTCCCTAGTGCCTTCAATTCTTCCTGTTGTGATCAATTCTTCTATGTTTCCTTCTCTAACTATATGTCCGAAAAACTTCATTTGTTGTTCTTTGATTCCGTTCAGTAACTCTTTCTCTACGCCGACTGACCTCAACACTTCATCGTTACTTTTCCTTTCGGTCCAACTGATTTTTTGCATTCTCCTGTAGCACCAAAATTCAAAACTATCAATTTTCCTTCCTTCTTCTTTTCCTATGTTCCATGTTTCACAAGCGTATTTCATGATGGGCCAGATATAAGCTTTTAATGTCCTAAGCCTTGTTTGGATTGAGATTTTTTTGTTACTTAGAATATTTGTCATATTTCCAAATGCGCTTTTTGCTTGTCCGATTCTTCTGTCAATTTCGACTTTGCTTCTGCCATCTGAGGTAAGGATACCACCCAAATAATTAAATTGCTTCACTTGCTCAAGTTCTACTCCATCTATCTTGATGCTGCACTTCGGAATCTCTTTCTTTTTAGAAAATACCATAGTATACGTTTTCTTCTTGTTTAGTGATAAGCCATACAATTTACTCTCTTCTTTTATCTTGTTTACTAACTCCTGAAGATCTTTTTCTGTGTTCGCTATGAGTGCTGTATCATCTGCAAACCGTACATTGCTAATATTAACCCCTCCCACTTTAGCCCCTGGCATGTCTTCTATTTTCTTCATTATTCTTTCGCTGTAGATGGAAAACTAGCCTGCGTGCAGACTTTACTACTGTTGAGGAATTTAAGGGCGAAAGGAAAAGGTAAAGTCTGCGCATTCACTCCAACTTTTCCGTTCCAGAGATAAATTATATCCCCCGTCTTCATTGTATAAGGACCAATCACGTTCGGTCTTTGATTTCTAAAAAGTATTGTTCTCAATAGCCTTGCATCTGATTGGTTAGAACTATGACGATAGCACGCAAATCCAAATAGCCTATTGTCCTAGTTCTAACGAATCAGATGCAAGGTTAGCGAGAACAATACTTTTGCGAAATCAAAGACCGAACGTGATTGGTCCTTATACAATAAGGACGGGGGATAGGATTTATCTCTGGAACTGAAAAGTTGGAGTGAATGCGCAGACTTTACCTTTTTCCTTTCGCCCTCAAACTCCTCCACCATAGTAAAGTCTGCACGCAGGCTAATGGAAAACCCGTCTGGAGAGAATACGCAGCCCTGTCTCAAGCCTCTTCTGATACTTTTCCATGTTCCTAATTCGTTTTCATATCTGATTGTTGCACTTTGATCCCAATAAATGTTCCTTATTAATCTCCAGCTTTTACCTTCGATGTTGAGATCTTTCAGAATTTCCATAAATGGTTCATGTTGTACTTTGTCAAATGCTTTTGAGTAATCAATCATGCAGGCATATATGTCCTGTTTCATTTCAATGCTTCTTTCGATAAGTGATCTCATCATGTAAATTGCATTCCGAGTTCCTTTCCCTTGTACAAACCCGCATTGGCTGTCTGAGATTTCTGGCTTAATTTGCGTCCTTGCTCTTTTCATGAGAATTCTGAGGAGTATTTTTGTTGTGTGGCTCATTAAACTGATTGTTCGATGTAGTTCGCATTCATTTGCTTTTGGCTTTTTTGGTATTGCTATGAATATTGACTTTAAGAGATCTCCTGGAATGTTTCCCGTGTTGTAAACCTTGTTAATAAGCTCAGTCAACTTTTCTAGAACTATTTCCCCTGCACTGTCTAACATTTCCACGTTAACTTGATCTGGACCTGGTGCCTTTCCTCGTTTCATCTTTCTTAAAGCAAATTCTACTTCGGACTTTAGAATGTCTTCTCCATAATCCTCATCTTTTCTTGTCGGCTTTATACCTCTTTCATCATCAAATAATTCTTCAATATACTCTTCCCAACGCTTAATAATTTCCTCTTTTTCGATTATTATTGTTCCGTCCTTTGCTTTCAGACATCCACTTGAAGAACATGTGTTTTTCCCTTTCCAGCTATCTCCTTGATCTTGCTGTGCAGCTTCCTGCTGTCGGTGTTCCTATTTGATTCTATTTCAATACACATGGTATTCAGCCATTTTTCTTTTTCTTCTGTACATTTTCTTTTTATTTCTTTGTCGATTTCTCGGTACTGATTTTCAGATCTTTTATGTTTTCTTCTCTCTTCCATCATGTTCAAGATTTCGTCAGTCATCCACCCCTTTTTTATAGTGTTTTTCTTTGCCGGTATGCTACAATTGGCTGCTTCGATAAATGTTGTCTTAAATCTGTCATAATCTTCTTCGATGTCATTACTTTGCTCAATTTCTAAGGCTTCGAATCGATTTTTTAATTCTAATTGAAATTTGTCCTTTTTCAGAGGGTCTTTCAATTGCTCATAGTCTAGCTTCATTGTTTTTGGTCCTGGTTTTTTCAGTATTTTTAAACTTCAATTTGAAGGTGGCAACGACAGGTACATGGTCGCTATTACAGTCTGCTCCTGGATAACTACGCGCCAATGTAACTGCATTTCTGAATCTCTTGTTGATTGTGATATAGTCGATTTGATTTCGCACTCTGTCTCCTGGGCTTTTCCATGTCCATAGATTTTTTGGGTGCTGTTTGAACCAAGTATTTGTTATAACTTGATTGTGCCTGATGCACCAATCTAACCATGTATCACCTCTTGCATTTCTTTCTCCTAATCCATATTCACCCACTATGTCTTGTTCTTTACCTTTTCCTATCTTTGCATTTAGATCTCTCATAACTATTATTACTTCCTGACTTTTGCAATGTCGTCTTGCTTTATCCAGTTGGTCGTAAAATTCTTCTAGTTCTTCTTCCGTTGCATCTTGCGTTGGAGCATATACCTGAATTACACTTATGTTGAAATGTTTGTTATCAAACTTTACGAGTATGACCCTGTCCGATGTTGCCCAGTAACCTATTATGTTATGCTTCAAAGTATTCGATACGATTATGGCTACTCCTCTTTCGTGCTTCTCTCCTCCAGAATATATCATGATGTCTTTTCCTATTTTCAGTCAACTAGGGTTTATAATCAACTTATAAACCCTAATAACAAAAAAAAATTAAAATACCTAATACAATAATGTAAAGAATAAAAGCATAAGTCCTAATGATGGCCTCCTAATCTGTAAAATGCTGTTCTTCCTAGAGATCGTGCTTTGGGCCCGGGGGGGGGGGGGGGTAACTACCATGTATGAAGGTACGGGATGTGCCATTTTTTGGGGTGCCGTTTTTCGAGCAGAAAATAAATTTTGGGGTATTATTTTTGGTAAAATCACAGGTAGTCATAAATTTTGGGGAGTCATTTTAGGAAAATGACTCCTTAGGGTATTGATTTTGATCAAATTTCACTTACTTGGTTTAAATTTTGGATGGCTGTCACAATTTTAGGGTATAGGTTTTCAATGGCCTGTAAATTTTGGGGTATCTTTTTCGCAAAAATTTATAAATTTTAGGGTGCGATTTCAGACGTCAAATGGCACACCCCCGTCACCCGCCTATTGAAGTTACCCCCCGGGGCTTTGGGAATCGTTGCCGATGGAGTAAAAATCCTTCAACTTCTTTTTGAAAGTGTAAATTGTAGAACTGGAATTTCATTCCAAACTTTGGCTGCAGAATAATAGAAACTTCGTTTCGAAAATTCCAAATTTTGCCTTGGCACATCGATATCTAATGAGTTTCTTAACGGGTAGTTAGATAGCTGTGATCTTGTTGAAAATCGTCCCTTCAAGCTGTCAGGGAACAAGTCATTAATTATTTTGTAAAGCATGATAGCCCTGTCATATTCAATCAAGCTTGAAACAGACAGTGACGTACATCTCCAGCCATTAACATTAAGACATGCACAACTAAAATGAATAACTACAAAATACAAAACATACGATTAAGCATTATACACATAAATACTCGAATCCGTTTCACATTGGATGTCAGGCCAGCAAAGGAGAAAGGTGCTGAACAGGAACCCCGGAAGAGAGAACAGCAACGACAGCAATTGCTACCGTCACAGATCCTCCCCCAGACCCCTAGACAGAGTCCCCATCCCTCAACACACTGCGCATATGCTGTCAAGCCAGGATTTCTGATTGTAATACGATGATACGAAAAATGGGTCTTCACTTTAAACAAGCACGACATGCACTGTGATTTGAAACCGACGGGATTCTCTTTATCATTGGGGGAGGGGGCAGAGGCACTGCATAAGGTGCTCAATATTGAATAACAGCAAATACTAGCAGAAAGGAAAATATTGACAACAATAGGAAATGGGGAATATAGTCGTTTTCACCTAGCTTTTACCACCCTTCATCAAACAAAAGCTACTGAAGCGAAATGAAAGATTTTACAAAACAATTTTTCTGTACTTGTACCTGTCTGCATGCTTGATCAGGTACAAGACTAAAAATTATTGCAAGATTCAGAGGAATGGTAACTCTTTCCTATTGTTCTTAAAATTAGAGTCAACCAAAAGTATTTCTTGAATGATAACATCCAGTAACGACCCCAGCGGACATTACAAATACAGCAGGGAAGATATGAAATGACACATTTTCAGTGGGGGATTAAAATATCATGACGGGGAAAGGAAATTTTCGGCTATTGTCTATGATGGAAATTAATGTATAATTTTGCTGGGGAAACAAAAACTTCAACGGGGAAAGAACAGCTACAAGGCGGGGAAAAGTTTAAACTCGAGCTTGGCGATGAAACAAATTTCTTGACGGGGCATCCTCCCCACCTTGGCGGGGAATCATTTCAGCGGGGTCGTTACTGGGGGTATTCCAATACGTGTAGCTTTATTAATTGTTGGTGATACATGGGCGTTTGGATACATACATGCTAAAAATACCTGCATGTGAAAGACTGTAAATTATCTTAAAACAAGAATTCTTTGCAACTAAGATGATACTCAAGAATCTTAACCCTATCAAGCCTAGGGGGGGCCGGATCAGCCCCCCCTAGCGGTTTTTTGTCTGTAGATTTTTATCAAGTGCATTTACAACACTGAAACTTTCTGACTTTTAGTTTTTGTCTTTGTTACGATGTAAAATTAATTTTTTGAAAAAATCAAATTCATTCCAGGGGGTAAACGCGACCAGTTTTCAAGAGATGTATGTGTAAAATTTTGAATAATTCCTAATAAAATCTACAGCTAATGTGATAAAATGATGAAAAGATAGGAATACATACTACTTTTGATGCTCTATCCAATGAATTAGCTAATTTTTAATTTGAACATATGGTTTTGCGGATTTTGGCACTACGGATGCGCGCATTCTTTGCATTCCTGTGTGATGACGTCATCACTTTTTGTTAATTTTTCTTCACAGTGCAAATACTATTTAGACATAGAATACAGTGAAATTGGACTGATCTCCTTAATGCTTTTGTTTTCTCACAATCAACGATTGAAAATGTTTAGTACTGAACCCTATTGACTTTGAAAATTGAATAATGTAACGTCATGGAAAGGTCATGTGACATATCTAAAAATAGATTTCATTTTTGGGTTCATCATAAGGTGCTCTATACACATGCAAAGTTTCAAGGCTCTAGGTTGTCCAGAACAGAAGTAAATTAGGGGGGCCGAATCAGCCCCCCCTCGGCTTCCTAGAGCATCAAATACCCTAGGCCTGATAGGGTTAAAAATTTCTGAGCATTCTTGGGAAGGAAAACCATGTTAACCTGGTGCAAGGCAGCCCTGCCCATACTGTATATTCAGATTTCAACTTGCAGAGATTAGCTACACTTTTCATCAGCTTTGCAAAACTGTCACATCTTCTGATGTCAACAACAAAATGAATAGTGCAAAAGTGTAGCTTAAGCCAATTTTTGGAAATATTACAAGATAGGGAATTGGAGGTCACAGCAAATTCTACCTGCAGTGCAGACCTTTGATAAAATTTTTGTTTTCTTGTCTATTCTTATTCCAACAATTCCATCAGTCATACTATTTGCCTTCAAACCATAATTTCATACTTCGGTGTAAAAAGGGATGCCTTGTGGCAATTAATACTATACCTTTTCCAAATTACTTTTTCAGGGCTGGCACCACCCCTGCTCCCAAGAGTTGTCAAGAACCCCTTGACAAGTCTTTGTCGTTAAAGTAGGCATGGCAGGTCCTGAAATAATCCATCCAAGCAACATAACAGGACATATGGTAATCAATCCAACAATCAACAATTTTTCTGTGACAGAGAAAATGTTTTAGTTTCACAGAGCAGATTTCCTTTGGTACACTTTCCTCACAGAAAATCTGCATATCATACAATTGCATATTTCAAGGAAATGAACTACTTTTGGGGCAGAAACTTTCCGGGCAGAAAGTTTCGCGAGAAAAAAAAATTGCGAAATTAAGGGCATAAACTTTCGCGAATGACGTTTTTCCCCGCAAATTTTGCGACAAAAACTTTCGCGACCGGGGAAAAAGATTCATTTTCACGTTAAAAAACTTTCACAACTGAAGACAAGTGAGGGGAAAAACACAATTTTCTATTCATTTTCAGTACTACCCACAGTTGCAGTGACAATTGACAAGGTTTAAAGCCTAAGAGACAAAATATCAGGGTGATTAAGGAACAGCAAGACTTGAACATTTGAAGAAATGAAAAAAATGGATAGAAAAAACATTTGTTAGTTGAGAATTTTCTGTAATTTCGAGAGCAAAAACTTTCGCGAATTTGAATTTTGATTATGCCTCAGCAGAAACTTTTGCGAAAAGTGCCCAAAAACGTGAAATCGCGAAAGTTTCTGCCCCTAAAGTAGCATAAAGATCCTCCTTACTTGCTCAAAAAATATTGACTTGACCTGTTTGGTTTTAAAACCTTTCAATATAATCTTCTGGGATATCCAATATGAATTTTATACTGTCAATAACATTAGTCAGTGAGTGCCGCATTTGGGGCATTGAAAGCAAACTGAACCAAATAAGGAAAAAATAGGCCTTTCTATTCTAGACTTTTTTGCATTACAAAAGCTCATGACCAAGGCCTGTCTTACAAACGCTGGTTCTTGCCAGTCAGATTTATTTCCATCAAAAAGATCAATGCCCATGTCCCGTGTCTCAAGAAGTAATAAGTAACAAGAAACCATTTTGTGATGAATACTAAAATCACTTGACTTAACATTCAACAACAGTCCACAAAACAAGAGATGGATTAAGAAGGCTTTGATGATATAGCATTTGATTTGCCACAATTCCTTCATCATGGTGGGATGCTCACAAAAAATTTGTTTACCCCCCCCCCCCCCCCACTGTAGCCTTCTAGAAGAAAGACTCGTTTTGAGAAATGATAAGAAACCTTGACATCCAAACATATGAACATCACAACATCTAATTCAATTTGAAATATTATGCTGCTTCAAGGCAAGTATCTACCTGCTAAGCTAGAAATGATGTGGTGCATTTATTGGACTTTCACCTTGCACTTAGCGACCCAATGGTGATAAACTACATTTTTCCATGCAGCCAAAAGTAAAACTAAGATCATAAAACATTCCCCATTCCAATAAGTCACTTGCATTTGTTAAAAATGATCTTCTAAGACCTCTAAGGATGTCTTCCAAACAGAAGAAATCTTTAGCCAAGCCCCTTCAGTATCTTTGCCTGGCTTGAACTAAGAAACCTAACCCTAACCCTTACTCTAACCCCAAACATAAACAAACCCCTAACCCTAACTTACTCCAACTGACCCTTACTTAGGCCTACCATTACTAACCTTAACTTTCCCAAAAACCCTCTTCTGAAAACTGTTCTGAAACTAAGGGGCTGCCTATAAATCTATTTCATCACAGATAGTGGAATTTGGCTGTTACAGTTTATTAACAATCTTGTTTGGGATAATGTCAGTGAAAGTCTTTTGGATTTGCTCGCAAAAGCCAGATGCCTGTCCAAGCGCTTTGGAGTCTGCGCAGTATCGGTCATCGCTGTTTGTCCTTCCTTTGTGAATTTGCCAATGCCCCAAAATGCCTCACTCGTCCTTTTGATCAGCGAGCTAATCAGAGTTAATGTCTTTTCCTTTGTGATTTACAAAAGAGGGAATTCGCAGTATCCCGAACAAAATCCATTAAGCATGATGGAATGGCACCTTGTTTTCAGTCATATTTTGCAAAGTTTCAACTCAGGACAATGTCAAGAAGAGAGAGACCCAACTGCTAATTATGCCATACAGGCGGAAGATCTTCCGTACACAATTCCAGGAAGAATAATAGTTTTATTGCCTAAAACAATGGCCAGGCCCGCATCTTCTGAGCCCACTTCGAAAACCTATCATATCAGTCTGAGAGAGAGAGAAACGGCCTAAGAAGAGGCCAGTGTGGAAAGTTCATTTTTGTTACCCCAAAGGTTTACACCATGCCAATTGTCTACAGACAATAGACCTATTGTTCTTCCATTGTCTTTGATGTTGCTCCACAGCAATGATATTTGGCGAAACATGCATGTTTTCCAGTGCTGAGAAGAGGTTCTCCTTGTTCACCCAGGGTGCATTTCATGCACTTAGGCCCGAAGGTGTTGTGGCGCAGTGGTGTAATCCTCTGACTTTGAAGCCAGAACAATCAGGCGGAGTGGGTTCGATACCTGGTAGGACCCCACCACTTGAGTGTCATGACAAGGGGTCGCGAACTCGATTAGCGCTTAGCTACTTCTGCGATCCCAGCGCTTGGCGCTAAAAACCGCAACTTCACCTTCACCTTCACGAAGATCTTTGGCGTATATCTGAATTTTTGTTGGCGTAGCGGCGTCATTTCTTCAATCAGTTCTTGGCATGACGCCGTTTGAAAATTAGCCCATCTTGGCGTGAATGTGAAGTTGTCCTTGATCTTTTAGCAGTTTCTTTTGATGATAAATGTATTTCTTTTATAAGAAACTAAGAATTTGGGCCAGTACTGGAGTTTCTTAAAATCATCAGATTTTGAGATGCTTTAGCAACTTCTCTCTCCCTGAAAATACCTGGCGTACAAAAGCTTAGGGCTTGGTGTACCTTCGGCGTGGGTTTTACGTGGAATGCACCCTGGTTGTTCACAGTTGAAGGTTTCTATCGATCTTGATGAAACAGTTAGTGAAATAGGCAAACACAAAATTTTGTATGTCTGTTAAGAAGAGGGAGATGGGGTATCTGTTAACGGACAAATTCCGCTATCTGTGATGAAATGGATCTTTTTGGGCAGCCATAGCCCTTACCGTATGACACACAACAACATAAGATTCTAATGCCAAGTTGCCCGCTACCTGCACTCTAGTCCCCCTCCCGTCCCCCTTCTAGACTGGGGGGCCAAATTTGTTGTCTTGTTGCTTGGCAACAGCTAATACCAAGCTTTGTCAAATTTGTCTTGAATTAAGCTGAAAATATAACTTTTCCGTTAAGTGATCCATTATACCGGAAACAACTATACCTATTTGTTTTGTTTCGTTTACTCTGCCTCTCCAACTGTCTCTCTCCAGTCACGCCTCACGGTTGTCAACTCGAGATATGAAGTGTTCCACACTGTCATTCCACAACACGGGCGGTTTTTACCTTTTTAGCTGGGCAGAAAATTTTCTGATATACTTCCAATGTAACAATTGATAATTTACCTGTCTCTTCAGAGTCTTTCCTTGCTTGTTTTGATGTATTCTGTTTCGTTGGATGCCTTGCTTTACTCTGTGTGACCAAGGTCATCTGTTTTGGCCTCAAGACCGTCCTGTCCACTGTTCCTGTCTCTTTGACGCGGAACAGTGTAGCCTCGTTTTCAACCAATGATAGTAGCCTCAATCTCAATGGTATTGTACCAACTGGGTACCAGACTCCCCAAGAAAGAATGGTACCCAGGGTAAATGGTATTGGGGCAACGGGGACGGGGAACCGGGAAAGGGGCACGGGGCACTGAGCACGGGAACTTCCTGTGGATATTTATGATAGTTAGGGGTTTATTTTTGAAAAACCCAAAACTGTATGCTATTCTCAGACCTCCGAAATGCACACATTGCGTCATAGTAAATAAAAACTACAATCCTGGACAAAATATTTGGAACAAAGGTGTGCTTCCATTTGCTTTCTTAGATTCCTCTTATTCCATTTTTATCATACCCTTTTACCCCCGAAACAATGTTGTTTGAATACATATGACATCCGCGAGCTGAAACAGATCAAATCAACATTGTATCGGGGGGAAAGGGGGGTTGTTAATTTGAAATCGTAAAATTTTACGTTGTTCCAATATATTTTGTCCAGGATTGTAGATCCTATTTAAGCTCTTGGAGACTGCGCTGCAATATTTAGGTGAAAAGGAAAAGCCCAGCTTAACACTCACGTTGTCAAAAATGCGTACCCGAAGGTATACTAGACTGGGGTCCCAAACCCAAAATGTGTCTGACCCCCATCCGAATATCAGTTCAGGCAAATAGCGGAACTGCGTCCTGCCCTGCATGGCTCCCGGGGGACGGTATTGGCTAAGGAAATGTGGAAAACCAACTTACACATAGCCCTGTCCCACGGAAGTTGTGTCAAAAGCATATCCTGTCACATAGAAATTTGCAAAAACTGATGTCTGATCAAGTTTAATGATTAAAGATTAATCTTAATGATTTTTTAAATGATTTGTTAATGTCCCAAAAAGAGCCTAAAAAAGAACAGTCTTAGTCCGAGCCAAAACCTAATAGAAAAACTCCCAGGAATCTCGCATTATTGGTTTAGTATTTCCGACACAGGTTGCCCTGCCTTAACCTCAACTTGTCATGGGCCATATAACACTGCAAAAATGATGAAATTTCACCACATTTCTTGTTGGGGAAATTTGGGGAAACGGATACATTCCCCATAATTTCCCAAAGGCGAAATGGAAATTTTCGTTTCCCTTAAAGTTCCCATAGAAATATGTCCATTTTCCTTAAATTTCCATCAAAGAACTACGGGGAAATTTTTGATATTTTTTGCTGTGTAAGTTTAAAAGTACTTCAGTTTCCAAAGGTGGTCCTGATGGCTGGTATGGAGAACTGGAAGAAGTGAGCATAGACGTAGGAACTGGGGGGCAAGTGCACCCCCAAGACTTTGCAATAATCAAAGGAGTGCCTTTTATATTTTTAGAAAATGCCCCTTTTTCTTAAGGAAAAAGTACCCTCGAAGTGTCGTGCCCCCCAAGTTTGAGATGCTTCCTGCATCCCTCTGAAGTGAAGAAAAAAAGAATTTATCTTACCATTACATCATTTCATATATTTGATATAGAACTGCGCAGTTTTTTGATAACTAATAACTAATATGAATATTACAGATCTATTACTGCTTGCTAAATTTTGCTGTAGGTACCACCTGGTATCACACTGCACATTTTGAAAAAGGTAAGAGATATCATATTAGATCTAATTTGCGATGAACTCGTGATATTTGTTGATTGGATAGCATCTTCTGAGGCCCAAAAACTAATGGCCGAATTGAGGGGCAACTGGGGGCAACTGCCCCCTGATAACAATTCAGCTTCCTTTTTTGCTGAGAAGTGCGCCCCTCATCGCGACCCTATGGCACTCTTTTTAACTTTTTCCATCAGAATGTGAGGTAAACATACCAATAAAGATGTTATTTGGTAGAGAAGCAATGAATTTTTCTCAAATAGGAGACCAAAAAATTTTCGCGCCTCGGTGCGCTTATTTTCTTTTGGGCGCCCTCTCGGCAGGCTAACCCTCCTGCGAATTTTGGCTGGATCCATCCCTGCCCCTGCCTAGAAGTTAATGCTAATTTATATACGCTTTCGAAATAGCATCTTTATTTTGCCTCTAGTTGAGATTCTATCGATTCCTTTGAATACGTCCTACCTCAAGAATTGGCACGGAATGAAAAAATTTGTATTCCATTTGGAAGTTTTCAGACAGGGCTTAAAAAGAAAAGTTTTGCTTAAGTTTGGACCAACTTTAAAGGTCAAAGCGATTCAAAAGCAATAAAATCTTATCTCTGTGTCAACAGCTATCCTCGCGACAACCATTTAATCTTGTGTCCTTGGTAGTCTTGTGTGCAAATAGTATGAAAGTTGTTTTCTTCCACCCAAAAGAGTTGAAAATACGCAAAGACACATAAAAACTCTTAAACTGAGGCAAAAGTAATTTTGACGCTTCTTTCCTTTGCATTTTTTGATACATTTCTAACGCTATTTAATAGAGTATGCATAATTTGAAACACCAAAAGACATCTATTTGATAGATGTAAGAGGTGTACCGGGTGAGCCAGAAAAAAGGTCCCATCAAATTCTAACAAATTTCATGGTTGCAAAATGACTGACAAAGGGCCTAAAACGTCGATCAAATTATGAAGGACTACTGGCACAGAACAATGAAGAAAATGCAATATCTTACGGTTGAGAGCTATCCTCAGTACATTTATTGCCATGGGATTGAAATTCCATAGTATTTTTTTGAAAACCTACGTTTTGTAACTCTTGAGAGTGGTGAAAAGCCCATTGCGTATTGTTCTATGTCAATAGAGTCCTTACGATTTGATCGATGTTTCAGGCCCTTTTTCAGTCATTTCGCAACGATGAAATTTTTACAAAGTTGAATTTATCCATACTTCTAGTGCTGGTAAGACAATAAGAAAAATCACAGCTTTTAACTGAAATTTGAATCATTCAAGTCTGTGACGTACTCTTGGTGCTACGAATTTTTTAAAGTGGGAAATTTTTTCTGGCTCACCCGGTATACATAATTCAAGACACCAAAAACATCTAATCGGAAGATGTATGAGATGTATACATAATTCCACAATTTTTCCATTTTTGTCAATTCGTCGAAATCTTAGTATCAAAATCAATTTGCTAATGTATACTATATATATTATAGTGGAATAAATCATTACGAGACTATCACGATTCATTGGATTCGAATTCAATGTCAAGTCAATTTCAAAAAAAGAATTTAAATTTCAATGGCCCAGAATCGAGCGGCGAATTCTTGTTCTCATACAAACCTCTTATCAGCATTCTACTAAATTCTGGGTCTGAAAGATAAGTAATTTTACCACACAAAATTTTTGCATCTTAGACTGCGTTCACACGATGCCGGCACATTTTGAAAACGGTGAAAAATTCAACGGATAGGCCTCCTGTTCACACGAAAACGGCACATTTTTGCCGGCAAATTTTGAAAACGGTAGATTTTGAAAACGGAACATTTTGGAAACGATATTCTGTGAACACTTGTAAATGATGAAAACAAAAAATTTTTCGACGCTTTTGGAACGGGACTGATCGATTCGTAAGTGTAGGTACATTTCTTTAGCATCTAAGTCTTGCAACGAGGTTTTTTACCGTCAAGTTTCTACCGTTTTCAAATTGTTCCGGCATTGTGTGAACACTAGCTCAAATTTTGCTACCGTTACATTTTTCATCGTTTTCAAAATGTGCCGGCATCGTGTGAACGCAGTCTTACTTGGCGTTTGAATAACAAATTAACAATTTTGCTCTGAATATCGGTCACATACTTTTTATTCTACAGCCTGTCAAACGTACTAATTTTCTTTACTCATCCGTTGAGGAACTTAAGGCTGATTTCCACTCAGTAGAATTTTCCGATTGGACAGGAAAGCCTTTGTTAATGTGTGAAAATGTTGCCGTGAATTTGAATAGAACGTAATGCGTGACTAAGATTTTATTGTCTAAAATTCAGTCCGCTCGGAAAATTCTACTGAGTGGAAATCAGCCTTTAGACATGATAAAGTTCCCACAAATCAAAAACTATTTTAAGACCTTGCAATATTGCTAAATTAATTCAATCCTTGACAAAAGTAAGTATGAAGAATTTTTCATGATTAGTCTTAGGGACAGTGCAAAATTTGTTATATGACATGGCCGGCGGAGAAAAAACTTCTTGCAAAGATATCTGCTTGCCCTGTATGAAATCATTGCACGAAAACCCGCTACCACGTCGCCCTTTCCTTAAAAAATGTACCTGCAACGTATTCCTGAACAATACGATGTATAGAACCACTGATGAATTGACTAAAGACCATAGCGAAATCAACTCGTGTCCTTACTAGTCTGTGTCACTGAAAAAAATGACTTTGAACATGTAGAAATATGACTGATGAATCAATAATTTTATACACACCCTTCCTTGCATTTCATCTTGCATAATGTGCAATTTTGTTCCCAGATTGAACAATTCAATATTTTCAACTGCATTATGAGCTTATAAAGTAGTACTGCTCCAAACATATTTATCCTATAAAACGTGTTGGCCCAGTTCTGTGCAAGCTGGAAATAGTAGTTGCCCCGTTACGTTTTTCACCGGCCATGTTATAAGATAAATTTTGCACGGTCTCATATTAGCAATTTTTGATGATTTCTCAGAGACTGCGAGCTTGTATTCGCTCACCCGTTATACTACAAATTTACTTATGAATATGTTTACTATCATTGCTATACTTAACTACGTGGAATATAAAATAGCAACTGTTTAAAAATATAAATGTACTCGGAAATATTATCTTACAATATTCATCAATATGATGAGTTTTTGGGAATCTCTTTTTCATATCTTTAACAACAACACTTGCAAGATTGAAGAAAGCATTATCATCGTCAGGGCTAGCAGTGCGAGAGTTGTTTAGTCCGTTTGAGTTTTCGTCATTACGCTTGTGCCTTCTTTTAAAGTGACATATATCTGTCTCTGCTTCGTCATTGTCTAATCCTTCACCCTCTGAGGATGCATTTTGGTTAGCCAAAATTCTCAGCATCTCCAATGCTTCCTATGAGAGAACGACATAAAATAGAAATTGATTGTCTTAACAAGGCAAATAGTGCACTGGTAGCAAAGACTTACTACACACTTCTCTCCCTCCTTCTTGTTTATTTCTACTTAATACCTGTACGCAGGTTTGGGACACTGAGAGGGGGGAGGCCAGGTTTATCAAAGCAGTGCCTTGATCTCTCTTGTCGATATGACGACACCTCGTGATTTCTTTCGCCTGCATTTAAAGTAAATCCCCCTGCATATAAGAACCTACTCTTCCAGAGGCAGGCTGGAATAGCACCCGTTTCGTATTTCACAGCCACTAAGACTAGTTTCAGGTATAGAGGTTCTTATTTGAGGGGTGCCTTGTGTAGGCACTTTCAGAGTCTTGCAAGAGATTTTCAGCCCTGTTATTTGTTTTTGGAAGGTTTCTTATGGATCTAATAACTATCTGGAGAAGAAAATCAAACTTTAACAGCCAACTGGGACCAAAATGAGCTTAAAAACAACAATCAAAAATCAACTTTGCTACCCTTTGCAATAAGAACCTATGTTTCATCAAACTGAAAGAGGTTCTTAATTAAAAGGTACAGAATTTAGGAAAAACAGCCTCTAGGTTCTTATTTTGGTATGTTCATATATGCAGGGATTTACTGTTCAGCAAGTTGGTAACATTCCTCACTCCAGGTACCGGGTGTGCAAGGGTGGGCACTGGAATCATGAACCCTCAGATGAGCAAGCTACAACTGATCTATCCATGCACCTACTGAGCCATCCTGGCATCTGCAGTAACATCATGCATGTTGAGCAAGCAAACAAACAAACAAAACAAATAATCCAATGCGGTAACTATGAAGTGTGATTGAGGCCAAAAATACAATTTGATCATTAAAAAGACAAGTTGATAGCCTTTTATCCATTTGTACAATGCTACCTTGCTGGTCTCACACAAGTTGATCATTGCACATGCAATTCGATGGGGTAAGCGAGCATGGACAAATGGAAGTTGATCATTGCACATGCAACTCGATAAGCAAAGCGAACATGAACGCATGTAAGTTGATAAGCAAACATGCAATTTGATAAACGCAATGAACCACTAAGTGATGCTTCGAAAGTTGATACTAATTAGCAAAGAAAGGGTGCAATAGACCTCTAACCGATGCAAATTAGTGTGCGATGGACCTCTAACCGATGCTACTTAGATCATTGGACCATGGATCGATAGACCTTCCAGTGAAAGATGACAAACTCTCTGGAGAGCACCCAAATGAAATGCAAGGAAAGAAAGCAAGCGACATCATCAGCACAAAGAAATTATTCCCAAAGAACAACAAGGCGATTCTTAATTAAATTTCAACCACCCCTCGAAGCATTGTCCGTTTGTTGTCTGCTGAGATGGGAAGAAGTTGCAAGATTTCGTTTTCCGCCCTTGTAGGACTGGTGAGCTTCTCTAGACTCGCACGAATCAGACCCAAAAAGCTGAACATGAGCTGAACAAGGTTGTTCAGGAGGCGAGATGCTTCAGCGAAACGCCTGTCGCGTCAATTCAGTTTCTTTTTCACAGCCTCCATTTCCATGTGTCTTGATTCTCATGATAGCAACCGTAATTAAGGGCCCCTAAGTGATGGGGACGGGGGCCAACAACATAAAACGAAATTCTTTGGGCATTAAAGAAAAAGTTGCATTTATATTTTCTCAACAAGAGGTAAGGCTATTCGTTCCGATAATAACAACAATGGCTGAAACTATGATTTTTGAAATAGTTGCGCGAGGCAACCCTCTGCAATATACCAATCGTTCCCTTTCGCAAGGGGCCTCCATAGTGGTGGTGATTCAAGCATAGGCCTACAATTTTTTTGACTCTTCACGCATTCACGCACTGCACAATTGGATTTTCACTCTAATCATGCAAACAACAAATGTAATATCAGCTAGGCCTATTTCTTACCAGAGAGCCGTGTTTGAAATGCACTACTTTCATACATTGAATGTCTACAATTCACAAAAAGTTAAAGCCTTTTCACGACAAGGGCGCAAGGAAAATTCATGCTTCACGCTTCATGCAGGAATCTTGATTCACGAAATCACGCTTAAAAATCGAGATTTCACTATTTCACGCACGAAAATTTTGTTGCGATACACGTTTTTTACATAAGAAACTGGTTTATAAGAAACTAGTACTAAAATGGACAAAATTTCATGTTAAATTAAAAAACTTTAAGTACTATGGCCTGATCCAAGTTTCTTGTAAAAAATAAACGTGTAGCCCAATGTTATGATACTTTTGCAGACAAATTTGTAACTTGTTGTTGTTTTCGTGTTGTTGGCATACACAGGAAAGTAATCATTGAAACGATGCCAGAAATGTGCATTATTTGGACGAGAGTAGACTCTCTCCGTGTTGGACTTTATTATCATGCGAACGACATTTTATTCTTTATTCCTCTTTTTATTTCATTGTATTTTTCTTTATAAGGTAAACTTTAGATGTGCTTTATTGTTTTATGGCCCTGCAATTTAAGTTAGGTTTTAGGGATTTTTAGTCAGTCGAGTCGAGACGAACGCTTGGTCGATGCAGAACTGTTGACGCCGCGCATAAAGACGATTTAGAAGAAGTACTGAAGAGACGAATCAAAGATGAACTACAAATGGTTTTACTTGAGACCTTGAGCACGATGATTTTAAGTTAGGTAGGATATGCTGCACCAAGCTGTCATTGTTGAGGTCGTAAGTTTCCTTTTATAGTTTCTAGCTTTCCGCTACGACTCACGCATTTGTTAAGCCCGTTAGTAGCTTAACAATATGGCCTATAACGCATCACACAAAAATATGGAGGGGGCACCTCACAAAGGTCTATTCAAGCAACATTATATTTTTGAAAGGGTTCATTACCCTCCTCATTGCTCCATTGAGCTAATGTGAATTCTTTTGGTAAAATTTCTATGCTCTGCCAAAGTCACAAGATGGCTCTGCTTTCAATCAAATGAGAGTTTGTCATCTTTCACTGGAAGGTCTATCGATCCATGATCCAATGATCTAAGTAGCATCGGTTAGAGGTCCATCGCACACTAATTTGCATCGGTTAGAGGTCTATTGCACCCTTTCCTTGCTAATTAGTATCAACTTTCGAAGCATCACTTAGTGGTTCATTGCGTTTATCAAATTGCATGTTTGCTTATCAACTTACATGCGTTCACGTTCGCTTTGCTTATCGAGTTGCATGTGCAATGATCAACTTGCATGTGTCCATGCTCGCTTACCCCATCGAGTTGCATGTGCAATGATCAACTTGTGTGAGACCAGCAAGGTAGCATTGTACAAATGGATAAAAGGCTATCAACTTGTCTTTTTAATGATCAAATTGTATTTTTGGCCTCAATCACACTTCATAGGTAACGACAGCATCCATTCCTGTTGATTGACACACCAGTGAAAAACAATTAGCAATTTCTAACAAACGCATTTCTGCAGCTGATTTGCCAAGTTATGAATAAAAGTAATGTAGACGTGACAAACTCATTCGAACTACCAAAGAACAATGGCCAACGAGAGGGATGTTAAGCAGGGCCGCATTTAAGTCTCTTGGGGCCCTGGGCCCAAAACTGCTTGGGGCCTGTTAAAATATACCTAAAAAAATTGTTTTACGTGCACAGTAGTTGTCACTGCATTGGTATGACTTTTTATGGAAAAGGTCCCAAGATTCAGTCATGTCTTCCTCCTTAGCCATATTGCTGTAAAGTTTCAGATGATTTTCTTGGGGTCTAAAACGCTCAGGACGTCAAATCGGGGCGGATCCAGCCCGAGGTTGGGGGAGAGGCAGCCTTCAGGGAGGGCGGCCAAAGTATTATTTAAAGAAAGCGCGCCAAAGGCGCGCGAAAATTTTTGGACTTCTTATTGAGAAAATTCTTTGGCTTCTGTTAAATAACGTCGCGATTTGTATGTTGGCCCCCAAATTCTGATCGAAACAGTCAAAAAGAGTGTCGTACGGTTACGATGTGGGGTGCACTTCTCACGAAAAAAGGGGGCACCAAGCTGAGTTTCCTAAATGAAGGCGGGTAATTGCCCCCACTTGCCCCCCTTAAATCCGCCACTGACATCAAACGTTGCTGCCATTAGGCATACGCCAAAAATGCGCTGTTGTGACATTGTGGACCTTAGTTCACTTTTGACTCTTTTCAGCATAGAGAAACTTCGGTCACCGGAGTCAACTCTGCATGGCAAAGTGAGCAACTCTAAATGCAGTCATTGCACTTGGGAAAGTTGCCACTGCAGCTCTTTACACAATTTGCGCTAACAGATAATACGAAATATAGACTTTTGCATTTCATCAACTCGACAATCATTTGAAATTGATCTATGGTCGAGACAAAATGAATTTACTACCATTGATGAGCAACTACTTTTGCTCGCCAATGAAGTATTGTCAGTGTATGAAGGCACTATGTTGTATGAAGACGTTACTGCTCAATTCAACACAATGCTGAAATCAACAGCACTTCATAGGCTGTTCAAACCTTTGCTCGGGGCCCACTAAATCTTAGAATTTTAGGGGGCCCCTGGGCCCGGGCCCAGTGGGCCCATGGGTAAATGCGTCACTGATGTTAAGATGGCAATTCGTTGGAAATTGAAAGTAGGTGATAAAGCAGAAATTCTGGTAACAAGATCTTATTTTCTCTGGTTCAGACGCTGAGCAGTTCGCCTCGCATTACGATGCTTGTATCACAGAACATGAAACGTCTTACAAACAGCTAGAGGATTAACTGTTATCGCATTTATGTTTTGAATGGAATACTACTATTATTATTTCTCCTGAAAATGCACTTTCTTGCGTTGTTCAGCATTCAGTAAAAATGTGGTTCTCCCCGGGTTCTCAGGGGATGGGAGAGGTACTTGATGGTGACCGTGACTCGGCGTGAATCTGGACTTCGACAAAAGGACCCATTTGTATGACAAAATGTTTTAAGAATTCCGAACCCTTTGGCATGAATTTCAGGAAATTTCGTAACTATGTCTATGAATATTGTCGATTTGGGGATGCAAGGTCTATTCAAATTTTCTTCATTTGTGATAAAGATTCTGAAATAGCTACCAATCTACCAGAATGAAGGTAAACAACTGATCCATATTTAGGGAATTCAGGTGAAAAACCACCCATATGCGGGCACGTGCAATATCACTTAACAGTAAAGTACTCCCTCGGAGCCCGGGTTAAGAGCGTTAGATTTGACACTACCCATGTGTATTTACATAACGAATTGTGCGCAAGTTAGATTGAAGGCATAGCAGCGGTTCGAAGTTGAACAACTATAATTTCTAAACCACTCAGTGGTCTTGGCGATGTTTCTATTGCAAACACATTCAATGGACAACTTTTTTGGCAAATTCTATTGTCTATTACGTGCTAAAAATGAGATCTACTAACATGATAATGCAGATTCTGGTCAGATATTTTTCGTTTTGTACAAAATTTGATCTTTTTGGAAATAGTTCCATTGTCGACAAATTAAAGAAAGCATACATGCATCTTCAAATAATAATTCTATTCTGAAGTGAATTATTCTTATGTGAGCAGCTGCAAATTTCAATCCAAATAACACGAAAAAAGCAATGATGTTAATTTGGATTATTTGACTTTCATCTCACAGTTGCTTATTCGTCTAATTGAAACAAGGCAAAGAAACGATCAGAAGAATTATACTTGAAGAGGAACGAGGCTTGAAGTTCTTCACAAACATGATGGTTATGTGAGATTTTAACACCTAAAGTGCAACACGTTATTAATGCAGAAAGTACATATAACGTTGTTTTTGGCACGGTGCTAGAAGTTCTTTATAGACATGCTGGCTACCCGAAAGCCTAACACCTAATGTCTAACGACCAACGAAGTTTTAGCGCAGACGATATGTAAGTAGCGTTGTTTGAATTTCAGATCACAGGATCCCATAAAGGAAGAAGAAACGTTACAAAATAGCAAGACACTGGGATCTCTAATTCTGAGATGATGCCGATGCTGACATAAGAACTCAATGACTTTATAGTGCAGAGGGTCTTTGTTAAGATCTTTGAGCTTCAGATCAGAGTATCTCTGCATTTCATCAAGATAGGCAGAGAAACGATTCAAAGAATTCAGGTTGTTGCAGAATGCATCTGGAAAGTATAATTTTGAGATGTTCACGATGCTGGCACAGGTGTAGAACAATTTATGGTGCAGAGGGTATTATCAACATGTTTTGAATTTCAGATCAGATTATTCCTTCATTTCATCAAGATAGGCAGGGAAATGATCTAAAGAATTCAGGCTGTTGCATTGCAGCAAGTGTCTGGAAAGTTTAATTTGAGATGATCACGATGCTAGCATAGGTGTCACAAACTTTATGGTGCAGAGGGTATTTATCAACATGTTTTGAATTTCAGATCAGTATTTTCCTGCCTTTATTCACAACAGGAAGAGAAACGAATAAAGGCAGAAGTGGCAAGCATCTGGAAAATATCATTTCGAGATGATGCCAGTGCTGACATAACTGTCTGGCGAACGTACTGATTAAGATTGCTTGATTCTCAGAGTATACAGTATTCCTTGGTCTTTATTTCATCAGAAAAAGGCAAAGAAAAGAGATACAGGAAGAGCCAGAAAATTCACGATACTGGAAGTTCTTTTCACAGTTGATGGTGATGCTATAATCGAAAAAACTTCATGGTGTAGAAATAATAGATGATTGAATATCGGTTAAGACTGGTTGAATTTCCTATTATCATATCTCTTCATTTCATTAAAGGCAGAAAACGATGTAACAAACTAGCCACAAGTGGCAAACATCGGAAAAAAGGATGTTTTTTATAAATGTCTGTTGACTTCATAGTCCAAGAGGTATGGTTTGATAATCAGATTGAACTTCAGATTACAGTGTCCCTTCATTTCATTAAAGAGGCAGAAAACGACAAAGTGCCTAAAGTTGGTGGCAAAAATGAGTGAAACAAGTTTCTAATGACTTCATGGTGCAGTGGAAAAGATCAAGATCGCTTGAATTAAAGATCACAGAATTCCAAAACATTAAGGCTGAACTGGCAAGATGCTGGAAGCTATAATTCCAGGATGATCGCCATGATAGAGTAGAACTCTCTTCAATCAGTTACAGAACTGACGGATCAATCAGGTGAGCACTCGATAAGTCAATCAAGAAATCAAGAAATCGGGCTTCAAGACATTGGTTAATCAATCAATCAATCACTCAATCAAACAATCAAACAACCAGCCATTTGCCTTTCATAATCAATATCGAATCTGAGAGCCGATCAAGTAGTCAATGAAACAACAAATCAGCCGCAGAAAACTCAATCAAGATCTCTCAATCAGGCAATCAGGTAATCAATCGCTGATATAATGATTAACACATCACAACAATCACTTTGCACATTTCTGAAGGAGCCATCTGCAATCACCGAGATCACACATACATTAATAACACTGATTCTAATCCTGAACGTCCTGACAGCGATTTTAGTGATTTTGGGAAACAGTTTGCTTCTCCTGACACTAATCAAAACAACCACATTGCACACACCATCTAATACGTTAGTTGGTGCTATGAGTATTAGTGACCTGCTAGTTGGCCTCATATTACAGCCTCTCTTTGCAATATACCTCGTAATGAAACAGAATGGAGGTCCCACTGACAGCTTAGAGGTGGCATTTATATGCGGTGGAACACTTCTCGTAGGGACATCATTCCTACTTGCATCAACAATTAGCGTTGACCGTTATGTAGCAATTTGTCATCCATACAAATACACCAAATACGCAACATGCAAGAAATATGTTGTTACCGCAAGTATATTAATGCTGACACCCATCTCCTTAACTATTCGAAACATCGTAGAAAAGTCATATCGCTCGAGTGCATTATTCATAATTTCAGTTTCACTTATTGTAGCGTTCCTCATTTGCTATGCAAGAATCCACGCAGTTGTCAAACGGCAAAGAAAGCGCATTCTCTGCCTTGGTACAATCGACGGAGCCCAAAGAGTTGAAGCAAAGAAACAGGCAAGAGAGAAGAGAACAACGAATACCATTGCAATCATAGTTTGCCTCTTGCTTGCCTGCATGTTGCCAACAACAATACTACAAGCAGTAGCCATCCATCAAACAAGTACGAGGAAAAGCTGTCGCATGGATAACTCATTGTACACCTCAGTACTCTGGGCTCGTCTGCTATTTTTGGCAAACAGTTTTATGAATCCTATTATCTATGGTGTACGTATTAGAGAAATTAGAACATCAGCATTCCGATTTCTTGGGATGGCTCGGATTTTGAACCAAAGATCTCAGGAAAGCAGCGAGTGACAAATGAGAATGTAGTTCCTAGAGATCCAATATATTTTGAAAATTCATTCATTGCTTTGATGGAATGAAATGAACTAAATTTTGCTAGGTAGCTGTCAAAAGAAAATGTTTCTGTGATTTTTCTTGCATTTTTTGGGCGCAGACTGATCCTAGTCGAATGAAGTTTCACACCTCAGTTAGCCTTGCTATCACCAAAGACTAATAATTAAGACAGATTCATAATCCATGATGTTACATTTCCGCTACCCTGGGTACCAGAGCCTCAAAATTTAGATGAAAGGATTTCCGCAAACGCCAATTCTTCCAGGGTCAATGCCAATAGGTATTTTAGTACTTGCAAGTATCAGGGCGTATGAAGTATCTTGAACTTGGAATGGGGCGACACTTCAAGAGCATTTTTTCACAAGGTGGGCATGTCATTGTAGGTTGGATTTAGACGTGAATAATGTGATATACTGCAGAAGTTAGTGTGAATCATTAAATATGTCACATTTCTAAGTATTTCACAACAAGGTTACACTGGCAGTAAACATAGCCATATATAAATCATTAAGTAGCTAAAATAGCAACAAATCAAAATAACATTCTGTCTGCATCAGTCTTGAGAAAAGGCACCTCTTGAATGAAAAAGAGCACATTTAAGTCTTTTTGCAAAACCTCAGGGCATTTTCGCAAAATCTGGAAGAAATCGTTTGAATAGATAAATCCGCTCAGAAATACAATATGTCCAGTGTGACAAGTTTTTCAGTATAAAATTTTCGACGTACAAGTCATCTGAGTATGTCCGCCTATTTTTCATCTAGAAAGCTAAACCTGCTTACCATTTTTTTCCTTGGATTTGTTGAACCAACAAATCAAATGAAACGTTTTGAAAAAATCAACCAATTGAAGTGCTGGGTGAAAACGGTGTTAACCATACTTCTGAGTTAATTTCCCTTTTTTTTAAATGCTCCAGATTGGTTGTAAAGCCTTAAGCGATTGAAGATTGAAAATTAAAGAGATTGAAATTATTTTGTGAAGATGATTTGTTTATGTGTAGAGAAAAAGCTCATCAAAAGTCCGACTTGAATTCACACCAGGCAAAGAACTATTACACGATTTGTCAACAAGCAAAAAAGTTGGTTCATCTGGTTCATGGCTGATAGAAGATAGAATGTTAAAAAGTTACTGGTTCATTCTCTGCTCACCTGTTTATGTTTATCATCTTTCAGAATTGCTCCACTCCTTGATATTTTTCTTCTTCTAATCTTTGGATCTTTCATGCAAACTACTGCAAATTCAACAACAACGCCAAAAACATACACATTGCACACCAGAAAGTAAAGATCAATGCTTCTGAAGATCGAGACGGAGGGCAGCCTCCAATTCATGCCAGTTGATAATGTAACCATGGTGAGAACAGTTGTGACACCAAGTGCAACACGAGAGGGAGTTGAACGATAATCAATCCAAAAACTCACCCAACTCAATACAACAGTGAGTAAGCATGGGACATAGTCACGAAAAACATGTGCCCCAATGTTGCGATAGAATTTGAACTTGATTCTTAGCACTGAGAAGCTCCCTGTTGAAAATAAAACAATGGGAAATTGAAAAATGTCACAAATTCATATGTCACATACCAAATATAAATTCAGTTCATTGTATTTAGCAAAGATTTTACAAAGTTTTAACTGTGAGATTAATGTTAAAAGATGTAACAAAGAGATTAAGTGCGATTTAAACAACAATAACGGTAGCCTGCTCACAGACTTTACTGGTGTTGCGGAGGGGTGAAGGAAAAGCTTACAATTATGGATGCTAAGGACACTGTGAGATAACCTTAACGGTTTGGATGAAAATACTATATCTATAACGATACAATTATCCATGCTATGAATACCTACATGAGAAAAGTATGATATAGCCTGTTAGCTGAAATCTTGAATTTGAAATGATGCAAAGCAATAAACCCGGGGGGGGGGAGGTACATAACATGTTGAGGGTACGGGTATGTGCCGCCCATATGGGTGGGTTTTTGGGCCCCAAATTCTCTAAACAAGGATCCGTTTTTAGGCAGATTTTCCTTAAACGTGGGTGGGTTATCCAGAAATTGGCGAAAAATAGCAAAAAATGGGTGGTTTTCCGCCAAACTGCATCATAAAAGTGGGTATGACAACAAGTTTCGGTAATTAGAAGAGGGTACCTTTCTGAAAACCGGGCGGCAGACCCCCGTCCATCCGCAAGTCATGTACCCCCCCCCCCCCCCGGGGCTATAAACAACTAGAAATGATAAAAAGAAAGGGAGAAAGGATGGGAAATGGAGCACGGTGTTTTGCATATTTCACTGTTACTTGATTGGATTCGGAAGACGTTGCTGTGTTTGTTTCTTCGTTGATTGGTTCTTTGTTTCTTATTCTTGCCAGATGGATCGCCTCTTCAGTTTCATTTTCCTCATAGAAGTATTCACGAGCCAGATCATAGCTTGCTCTCTGAAAGCAACAGCTATTGACAGATGTTCACAAGCTCAGATACCTTTTTGAGATGCTGCATGGTAATTTTGAACAATGATTACCATCCAAATAACCAGATTCAAATAAAATTTTGAATTCTAGATTCCTCATTTTGCGTGAAATAGTCACAATCATTTCAGTGGAAGAATTTAGGTGGGGCAAGTGGGGACAACTTCCCCCCCCCCCTTCACGACGACAGCCCTTTTTTTGCCAAGAAGTGCGCCACTCGACGTGACCCCAAGACGCTCTTGTTTTTAACCCTATTAGTATTGGGGGATTTTTTACTAACTTTGTACTGGGGGCGTTTTTCGCCCCCCCCCCCTCTTTTTCTCCAAAACTACAAGAGATATAACAATAAGACTTACTCCTATTGTTCTTTAGACAATTGACTATTAAAATATAACAATGAAAATTAATTAATCACGTGCTTCGTTGCTAGGCAACCAAAAAACAGAGGAAAATTGGCAATTTTTTACCTTCTTAACAAGAAAAAGTCAATTTAATTTACCTCTCATCCAATTTTCTTCAAATTTGTTTCAAGTTGTAGAAAACATGTTGCAGATTTAAAATACATACTTTTGAGATATTTTCAGTTTCTATTTTTAGCACAACGAGCTTTTAATTAGCTTTTTGTTTCATGTACAGATTTTCTTTGCAGTTATTTCTAAGTCTTGTCCTTTTATCTAGTAAGTGTGGACTCAGAAGTAATCAAATAAATAAGTTGAAGCAAAAAAGACAACAATTTTTCATATCTTACATTCATTCATTAAAGTAATGACGTCATTAATGTCAATGACGTCATAGATATTAAACTTTGCTGATGTCAGCAAATATGAAATATGTATACATCAAATGAAAGTACTCATCAAAAGCAATTGAATGGTCTATGTTTGAAATCAATCGGACAAACGAGACAAAATCTATGGAGGTTTTAAGAATTTTTTTGTTGACCACTCTCCAAATATGGTATTACTGTAGTCACGTGATCAGAGTTAGAACAATGAAATGTTAAAAATTTAATTTCCAATTAAATCTGACTAAAAGTCATGAAGTTTGGTGGTTGAATTACAGGTCGTTTTAGCGCAATGTAGAAAAGTGTGGTAAGGGGGGCGAAAAACGCCTCCCCCCCCCATCAGAATGTGGGGCAAACATATGAATAAGGACGTTACTTAGCAGAAAATGAGTGCATGTTTTCAATTCGGAAATCGAAAATTTTCGGGCGCCTTTTATTATTATCAATTTCTTCATAGTTGGATAATAGAATAAATATCTAAAAGTAGTTGCCTAATCAATTCCAGCCCTTGGGTGCGTATTTCCTGCTCTTCTTTGGGTGCTCTCGCGGGCAGGCTGTCCCTCCTTCAATTTCAGGCTGGATCCACTCCTGCATTATTTTCCAGTCAACATTTTGTGAAAACTAAACGTACCAATGGATTTGAAGTCTTCTGGGGAAATTTTATGTTTGCAAAATGATTGACCTCTCTTTCTCATTCAAATTTCATGCTCCAATGCAAATTTGGAATTCAGCCATTTTCAAACCTTCCAAAACATGGACTGGAAAAGGAGGGAATAGTCCGAGAAATGAATGAATCACCATATATTTGAAATTATTTTTTCTGATGGTAGGCATCATTTAAACTAACCAAGCAACATCTCAAAAGATACCTTCGCCTTTCAGCTATATGCTGATGCCCCTTTTGTGTTCATAGCATTTGCTTTCAGGAAACTACCTGCGACTGCGATCTACCTTGTGGAAATCTTTTTGGGGTCAATCGGTATCTAAAGTAAAGGCTAATTGATTACCCACCCTCAGTATTTCCAATATCATCATAAACTTCAGTGACATTTTCAATGGAAAATTCAACATCTTGAAAGTCTTTCATATGAAGATGTGCTTCTGGATTTGACTTAGTCACAGCATTCTTGCTTTTCCATTTAAGTTTCATAAATTTCGATTGATAACCATCTGTAATCGGAAGAACATAATCCATCATTAAGCGGAGTTGCCGACAGGGCAATTTGCCTCAGGGCCTCGAGGTTTAGGAGGCCTCATAAGGTAAGGTACTCCCTTGTCTTTCTGTCTGCCTCGCTCACAAGGGGTCTCATTGTGCAGTTTTGTTCCTGGGCCGCCCCCGAAACTTCTCAGCGGCCCTGTCTAGACTGATTACCTGTCGTAGTTGCGCTCCTTGAGAAACTGATAATCGCTATAACTACGACTCATGATCTAGCTATTCGAAAAATCGGCCAGTTGAGGCTAGCTGAGGCCATCCTCGTAATGATAATTCCGGTTCCGCGGGATACACATAAAGCGGGTGTTCATGGTCGTCGGCAAATTATTATCAAGCATGTCTTTCGATCTTTGTAATTGTTCTTTCTTTGCCAGATAACTCGCAAGTGCTCCCTTCTCTTCATGGCATTCTTTCATGAATTCCTTATGAGCTCAGAAAACAGAACCATTTTGTGGAATCGACTTGTCGTACAGCATAGGTCGCAACGCTGATCCTCTCTCGACGAATCAGATCACAAGTAGAAGGTCCTGCAATGTGATTGGTCGCGCCAATTTTGCGGCGATTTTCGCTGGATTTTCAGTTAGTTTGATTATCAGGCCCAGATGAAGCGCAATGGGCGGCACCCAATTCAATGAACGAAGCGGAAACTGGGACTGAGGTAGTTAGTCTAGGACTTCAAGGACAGGCCATGTCATTTGTTTAGTTCAGAAGTTGAACAGTAAATGTTTTGATTACACTCAAGAAATACGAGAACTGAATTGTCTCCCAATCGGCTTCTGAACTACCCTGGGTACCAGACTCTCTTAAGAAAAATATGAATTTTTACTTTTTTCATTTTAAAATTATTCCCCAAGAAAAAGGTACACAAGTCCCATATAAAGAAAATGGCATTGAATATATCGTTCCTACTTCCCCGTCCCCCTTTCCTCGTTCCACGTTGCCCGTTTTATAGATTAGCCCTTTGAAACCATTCAGTTCCAAAATAGGTCCTTGAATTTTACACCAACCTTCGTAAAGATCTACAACCAATGTCAGGCAAGCATTTCATTTGTAGCTGTTATGTATATTGAATGAAATCTTTCTTCACAAACAAATTTTGAAAGAAGGGCGTTTAAGAAAGTTAATACTTACATGAACTGATCTTAAACTCACAAGTTTGGAAATCAAAAGGAAAGAAAAGCAAAGTCATTGCACAGAATGAAGTGACAGCCAACCTGAATAGAACAAAGAAAAAGAAATCGGTCACATGTATTTTTCATAAGAAACAAAGAACAAAGACCAGAACTGAAAGTTTCTTGAAATTATCAGATGTTGAGTACTCGGAGTTTCTTGCGAGTTTCTTAATGCTTCAATAACAATCTTCCTGCTCACTACCTGCCTTTGCCCTTGTGAACATTTCAAAGCATGAGTGGCAGGACACTAGTTATTTGGATTATGTAGTATAAAATTCTTTTCTTACCTTGAAATGCCATAAAATTCCTTGCCTTTAGCCATACTTCCTTGGCTGGAACTGAAGAGCTCTATCACATGTGCTTTCAAAGTGTTTGGGCCTAAATGAACTTTGTCATCTCCTGCGCATTGCAGTGCCTACGCAGTTTCGAGACCGCTGCTAAAGGCAAGGAATTTTATGGCATTTCAAGGTAAGAAAAGAATCTGCATAATCCAAATAACTAGTGTCCTGCCACTCATGTTCAAAGCAAGCCTTTCTGGTGTTTAGACTTTACTGAAAGTCTTAAAGGCACACTGTCGTGATGCTGATTGGATAAACAAGACAATCAAGAAGAAAAGAATTAGGCAAGGTTCTGTAATTGCGCTGTAAAGTGAAATTCACGAAGATGATAATGATCTGATTCCCTTTATTCTCACAACAAAGCATGATCCAAGAGCATAAAGGCTTGGTAATTACTCAAAGGCTAGAGCTTTGTTTTTGATTTCAACATCATAACTAGCCAATCACAACCACGACAGTGTGCCTTTAAGTACCTTTCGAGTCATATGATACAGGGAACAAGTGAAAACAAAGTAAAACTATGCCAGGGAAATCCTTTTGTCAATCAAAATGAATAGTTATTTAACTTATACTTTCTAATACTGGAGTTTCGCAATTTGTTGGTGATCTGCGAATTGAGTTTCTTACAAGCAGTTTCTTATGCAGGAAGATAAGCATTGTTAAAAAAATTTTGGAGGTATAATCCACCAAAATTTTTAATCAAAGTTCAAGGATGACAGAATCAGAAAGTTAAGTTTTTCCTCCGAATGTCTTTTGTTGCTTTAACTCTCTTCACGTTCTAAAGTCAAAACAACCAGTTATTTTGAACTCCTTGCATAATTTGTAGTTGATGCAGTCAAAACATCCTAAAACATTCATAGATTTCTGAAAAAAATTGACTAAATCTTCCTCAAATATAGCATTAAAGTGAATAGACATAGCTATATCTCGTAACCGCTATGAAAAAACTAAGGAAACGCCCACAAACCCATTGTTTCTTTACATACACAATGAAACTGCAGGCGTCAAAGTTATTGCGTACAACGGATTATATTTTTACAAGGCCCAGCAGTGGCGTAACGCACGGTAGTTGGGGTTAGAGCAACTCCTAAGGGCCCCCGAGCTTTAGGGGCCCCCAAGGGGCCTCTTACGCGATTTTTAGATTTCCAGGTTTTGAAGAAACAACGTGTTGTTGATTTGCACTGAATGCCTTTTCGGGCTCCTTCAAAGAGACCCAAAGACTTCTAATGAATTGAACACCGCATTGCAAACTTTTCAAAGATGCCCTGCTATCTTCTAGCGAATATGGACGTTTTAGAAGATGACTTGTCCAAAACTCCATTTCTGTACGATACCCAAGCGATAACTTTCGAATATTTCCATGGGAAGCATGTCGTCAACCACAATTCTTTTTTCTGAATTCGATGGTGAGGTGCTACGAAACATGCGTTTTCCGATATTCTAAAGAGCATGGTTCAAAAAATTTTTCGACATTGGACATACAGACATACTCCAAATGTAGCTCGCGTAGTAGCTAGTATTCACTTTTAGCCACCATCCCTAATGTTTTTCTTGTGCAAACGTGCCTTCATAAAAAACTCCCATAGACGCCGGTTATGAAGGTTTTGATGTGCTGGACTCAACTTGATTTTGCCTATTAAAACAACACTTTGATGTTGGAAATTTGGAAAACTTTCGTTGAATTTGTTGAACTATCTGCCGCCTCAGGGGGCCCCTGCGTAGCTAAATTACTAAGGGCCCCGAGCTGCTCCGTTACGCCACTGAGGCCCAGGCCAGCTTGTTTGCTAATTTATCAAAGAAATCAACAAATTAACACTTCCTTTTACCTTAATTAAAGAGGAGATGGATAAGCAATAACTTTCTGTCTGAAAACACCCAGTAGAGAAACCTGTAAATGCTGGTATTTTTTTATAAAAATTTTGTTAATTGAGTTGCAAGAAACTTTAGGCAGCCGTTTTGTTTTCGATGGTGCAATACTTATGTGAGGTAAGTGGACAATAATTTGAATGAAGAACACATACTAATCCCTCACATCCTTACACATTTACCCCTGCGATGTAGCACACCTTAAGCCAATCATGTTACAGTGAACCTTTATTCCAATTGCGTTATCGCAAATCTCACATCGCATCCACTTTAGGATAGACTTTGGTTACCTTTGACTAGTAAAGACTCGTCCGTCCCCATATATATGTACTATTGCATTAGAAGTGGTGAGTTGGTGTCTCACTGCCTCCTTTACATTTGGAAAATACAAATCAGGAACCCAGATCTCCTTCATCATTTCACCTGGCAACAATAACGCTGTCTCTTTGTCACTTTTGTTGTAGGCAAGTCGGTCATCATACCATTCTCCACGCAGGTAGAAGTCCAAACTGTAGTGCTGTAGGTAAAAAATACAAGAAGTTGAGACACAAAAAAAAATGCATGGGTCTTGAATTGTTGGCCAAGAAAGTCTGAGAGTTAAGAATAACTGCAAAATTGCTGTGAGAAATGGTCATGTTATGTCATGTCTTAGATCTATGGATGACTTATTCTTTGTATTCCATTGCAAATTTCCTTGCAAGGCAAATACAACTTATTACTCTGGCTGCAAATTACTCCTTGGAAACACTACAAGGACGATACCACTGGAAACAATCGACTATGATAACCCCGTAGCCATCCCATGGCCATTGCATGGAAAGAAACAAAACTACCTGATGAGACGTCAGTAAAATGCATCTATACAGTCCGCAAAATTGATTGGTTGAAATAATAATATATAAAGTTGCGGCACCCAAACTGATGAACGAATGAAAAAGGAAATAAAAGATAGGGTGTGAGTTATTCGCCATCCTCGCACCGCTCCAAGGCAGTCCAAGCAAGCCCTTGTGATATCACATTTGCATTGCGCGTGAACCGCGGTAAGCGTGTTTTTTGCATTTTGGTGTGTTTTAGAGATACAATTGTCAACTGAACCGACCGTGAGAGTGTTTCGGGATTTCAGGTCAGTACACTCTGTCGCTCACGGCTTATCCCTAGCAACCTTGGCCAAAGGTCACCTTGTATCTCATATGTAGCCAAAAAGGTAAAAGTGTATCGTACCTCTCATTCGTTCTTCAGATCTGTGTGTACGAGTATGTCCCCAATGTTTTTGTTCCTTTGTAGTGCCAGGAAGGGCTGGTTTGGCCAGATGGTTTTCAGGGTATTGTTTTCATGGATTATTTTCCAATGTTTTTTTCAGAATTTTGTTGATTTGTACGGTGTTTTTGTCATAAGGTACTATGAAGGGGAGTATTCTCCCTTGTTTTTTCGGTTGGGAGTCTCCAAACAGGGCATCTGTTTGTGAAAGTTGTTGTACCTTTTGGAATTGTTGATCTATTTCTTGGATTGAGTAACCTCCTCTGATGAGATTAGTTTTTAGTTTTCCTAACTTTGTTCTCAAAGTTTCATTGTTGGTTATGATGCGGCGATATCTAAGCGCTTGGCCGTAAATGACGCTTTGTTTGCAAGTGTCAGGGTGGAATGATTGTTTGTGTAGCAAGGAGCAAATATCTGTAGGTTTCACATACAAAGTGCTCTCTAGCTTTTGTTCCTTGTTTATGAATATAGTTGTATCAAGGAAATGCACTTAGTTTTTTGAGTATTCCATCTCGAATTGGATTGTGGGATGCATTGTATTTATGTGATTTAGGAATTGTAATAATTCGACTTCACTGTGAGGCCAAATTATGAATATGTCATCAATGAATCGTTTCCACAGAAGTGGTGTTTTGTAATGTCCTGCATTGTGTAGTATTTGGTTTTCGATTTTTGTCATAAATATGTTAGCATAATTTGGGGCTAACGGTGTTCCCATGGCGGTTCCGTGGCCATAGAACAATCCGTCCCCCTTTATCGGCTCTTTTAATTATGATGTTTTTGTTTGCTCTTAATTCTGAAAGAGCTTTGATTTCATTATGTGTTAAGTTATCAGGGTTACCTTTGGTATTATCGCGTAGTTTTATGAGGTCATTTTCAACCTTTTGTAAGTATTTTTCGATGTTTTCACATTCACTAACCGGTGGTATCCATCTCGATTTTGCTCGAAATGGTTCAAGTTTTTGTTTTGAAGGGTGTGTTGCAAAGTAGTATTGTATGAGCATCCTTCTTTCGAAATCTGAAAGTGAGTGTAGGATTGTATCTGATTGTATTTGTTCAGGAGTGTGCACGAAGCCTAGCCCCTTATTGAGAACACTTATTTGGCTGGTTGTTAGTTCGAAATTGCCCAGGTTGATAAGGGTTGATAATGTTGTCGATCTGTGACTGTTGTTTGATTTCATTGTAGAGGCCTTTTCGAATTTTGTTTTTCGAGTTGTTCTTGTTGTTAGTTTTTCTAATTTTGCGTTTTTGTTTTATTGTTTTTCGTAGAGTAGGTATTTTCTTCTCTCTGGCATGTGTTTTGTTTCTTGTAAGTTGTGCTGTGGAAATATTCAATAAAGTTGTTTCAAGTTGTCCTTTAAAACTTGCACGATTCAGTAACACTTACAACTGTACTAAGATTTAATCATACCTGCCAGTTAACTGTGTTAAATCTCTCTTGAATCCTCTGGCAGTTACACAGACTTCTATAATATGTATTCGTCTGGTTAGGCCCATACATTCACATTGTGTTGTGTTGTTGCAGTTGTCTATCGAAAAGACAACAACAACAACACAACACAATGTATGGCCTAACGAATACAGATAAGGAAGTCTGTATAACTGCCAGAGGATTCAAGAGAGATTTAACACAGTTAACTGGCAGGATGATTAAATTTTAGCACATTTGTGAGTGTTACTGAATCTTGTAAGTTTTAATGAACGGTTCTCCGCCACCTGTGATGTGATGTTATCGATGTGTCGAGAAGAGGCTCTGACAATGGAAGACTTTGGCAGGGGCAAGTGTTTGTAAAAGTTATGATGTAAAAAGGGTAATGGATGACGAGCAACGCTGAGAGGCGAGAAGATACCGGAAGTTAAAACCCAACACTATCGTAAAACAGTACTGTGTAGTATCCATTTTCGGGTTTATAAGTTCAAGGAACATTATTATCATTTTATCAAAATGTATCAACTGTCTGCTAAAATTAGCAAAAATGCAACCAATTTGCAAATTCTTCATAAAGATTTGAGAACTTGCTAGAATTTTAAGGTGAATTACTTCCTCATTACGAAATCTGGTGGAATAGATTTTCTTTGTGGTGAGCCTTTCGATTTTTTTGTGGTGAGCCTGATCTCAGGTTAGTCAAGGTCCTATTTCTCGGCATGCCCAAAAACCGAATATGGGTTGTTCACATACTGTATCATGTAGGTTTGGACTTCTTGACGCCTATATTTTGAAAGGGTGCACATAATATAATATGAAACATGCAGAAAAATCTATCTAATGAATGTGAGAGGCGCATACATAATTTGGAGAAGCAAATCATCCAACTTATAGATGTGAGGGTTGTATACGTAATTTGAAGCACCAAAAACATCTATTTGATAGATGTGAGAGGTGTATACATGATATTGAACAGCAAAACATCTATTTAATGGGTGTAAAAGTTGTATGGATAATTTGAAACACCGAAAACCATCTATTTAATAAATGTGAGAGTTGTATACATAATTCGAAGCACTAAAGAATATCTATTTGATAGGTGTGAGAGTTGTATACATAATTTGGAACACCAAAATCTATCAGTTCAATCGATTTGGGAATTGTACACACAGTTTGATGCATCGAAAAACATTTATTTGATAGTGTAAACAGGCCCTAAAAAGTAGAAATGCCTACCATGTGAAGACTTTTGAGTGGTACCATGTCACTGATGTACATTTGTAATGTTGTTTCAACTGGTTTTCCTGTGAATAAAGGTATGAAGTAAAAAGAAGCAAGAAGGAAAATGTCTAGCAAACCCTCATTTCTAAGAAGTACGTAACACATTTTGACGAACATCAGTTTGGCATTAGACATTACGTGCACACTTTAAAGACAAATGACGGAGATGTGAGGTAACTTAAGGTAATTCTGCTTTCCGGTCCACTGGTCCAGTGAGCTGCGAGTTGCCGTATTGCAAAACCACTCTCGAAAGAAAACCACTAAGAACCACTCTGTGTTGCAAGGAGCTAGGGGTGCTCAAAGTTACGAATTTTCGTGCATGTGGTCGCAGTTTCTGCTCGGTCACGGCGAAGTGAGTGGCTGGTCAGGCATCTGAAAGGTCATCGACCCATATTTTGGCCGCACGCGAGCAAGCTATAATGGAAACTGTTAAGCCACTTCACCTCGCTGTAGAAGGCAAGCAGCAAAAACAAGTAGAAATGTCCTTTTTTTATATATATTCTCATGATGATAACGCACCGTCTTTATTTGGAATGATTTGCTTTTTGTATCCAAATAAAATTTTCTTGAGAACTGCAGTAGCATCTTCGAATTCCATGACCTTGACAGTTGCACAAAATCTGAAAGAAATAAAGGAATACCCGAAGGTAGAAGAAATTTGATGGTCTGAGTAGATAATCAAGCACAAGTAGACAAATAGATACACGTGGCCCTTTCTTGCTCCATTTTTTAAACTTGATAACTTTATGTCTGTCATTTGTCTTTAAGGGGGCAGGGTCGGGTTGCCCACACGTGGCTGTTTTGCTCTGCACAGATTTTGGTGGATAGGTGGACTTGCTACAAGTCTCTCTCTTGTCATCACAAGATATAGAGCAGAAACAGGCAGAAATTAAAAAAGTCTCTCTCTTGTCATCACAAGGCATTGAGCAGAAACAGGGAGAAATTATTCCCTCGCCCTCACAATTTGCACCTTAAAATATTTGCTGAGAAAAGAGAGAGACTTGTAGCAAGTCCAGTGGATAGGGTGAATCCACTGGAAAGTTACATTCAAAAATCCACCAATATCTCTGCAATCGCACAACGCATGAGTGGTTCGTTTGTTTCTCTACGAAGCTCAAGCGTCCATCTTCAAAATAACACCTTCATTTTGAGAACAATAGTTGAAAATCTCTGTTATATGGCCTATCAAAAATGCTGCAAAATCGTCATTCGTCTTCTCAGTAGTCGCTCCTTATTCTACGAAGAGGACAATGAGAAGGAAAAGTGAAGGAGAAGGAAACAGATGCTCTTCCTTCGCAGCGTCCTCTTCGTAGTTTACGCCCCGCAGGGGTAATTATGTTCCTTTAACACGGTATAGACTTGGAGCAAGTCTACTTTGCACATGAAATCGATTTGGGAAAGAAGCATTCTAAACTGAACATCTAAAATCAAGACGATTGAATATATCATCGATACACAGATGATGCACAAAGGTATGCCTAATGCTTCTGATGCTTCTGACATATAATCCCATATAACACATTCCGCTTTTCCCAATACCCATGATGGGGATTCGGACGAAACCGAAGCTTTCCATCTGTTCAACTATCGCAGCGTGGATTCATGCTTCATCTTCAGCTAAATTTGATTCTCAGACAGTCTGAAATTGCCGCTCGCCCGCAAAGGTACCTGGGTGACAATGTCTCTTTAAAAGGTTCTCAGTATGACATGAATTAATCAAGAAACTTTAAGTTAATCAGCTATTCATTATTTAGCTATCTAGTCGTCAAAATCATTGTCTAGGCAAATTTGTCAATAAAAAGAGTCAATATACTATGTTCGTGTCTCGCAGCAGTTGACTGAAAATATGTCAGAAAGTCATATCTTTTAGAATGATTGTCCAGGCAACTTGACAGTAAAATGAATCAGTGGGCTACGATGCCGCATAAATCGCCCACCATTGCCAATGACAGTCGAATAACTTCTTCTTCAGGTGCCATTCCGTATGGCTTGGGCGATCATGGACCTCCATTTCTCTCTATCTCTGCAACTGTGAATTACTTCGCAGCTCCTGTCTAGTTTTAACCAACCTCTGATGTTGTCAAGCTGTTTTATTCTTTGTCTCCCTCTGTCCCTAGTGCCTTCAATTCTTCCAGTTGTGATCAATTCTTCTATGTTTCCTTCTCTAACTATATGTCCGAAAAACTTCATTTGTTGTTCTTTGATTCCGTTCAGTAACTCTTTCTCTACGCCCACTGACCTCAACACTTCATCGTTACTTTTCCTTTCGGCCCAACTGATGTTTTGCATTCTCCTGTAGCACCAAAATTCAAAACTATCAATTTTCCTTCCTTCTTCCTTTCCTATGTTCCATGTTTCACAAGCGTATTTTATGATGTGCCAGATATAAGCTTTTAATGTCCTAAGCCTTGTTTGGATTGAGATTTTTTTGTTACTTAGAATATTTGTCATATTTCCAAATGCGCTTTTTGCTTGTCCGATTCTTCTGTCAATTTCGACTTTGCTTCTGCCATCTGAGGTAAGGATACTACCCAAATAATTAAATTGCTTCACTTGCTCAAGTTCTACTCCATCTATCTTGATGCTGCACTTCGGAATCTCTTTCTTTTTAGAAAATACCATAGTATACGTTTTCTTCTTGTTTAGTGATAAGCCATATAATTTACTCTCTTCTTTTATCTTGTTTACTAACTCCTGAAGATCTTTTTCTGTGTTCGCTATGAGTGCTGTATCATCTGCAAACCGTACATTGCTAATATTAACCCCTCCCACTTTAGCCCCTGGCATGTCTTCTATTTTCTTCATTATTCTTAGTTATCCTTTAACTTCTTCTTAGTCGAATAACATGATACAGAAAACAAGTGAAAATGGTACAGAAACATGTCGCGTATTTCCTTTATCAAAACAAATAGTTTCTTAAGTAATATTTTCACAGTACTGGCGTTTCTTGATTTTTGGCGATCTGAGAGCTGCGCTTCTTATAAGCAGTTTCCTAAAAAAATACGTATAGTCTTCTTCGCGTTCGTCAAAGCATTAATCGAAAGTAAAGTTAATGAGCTATTCATATCTCAGTGTATGAAACAATTGTCTATGGAGACATTTATATTGAGCATTACCACCTTGCAAGGCATATGGAGTAAAATGCGATGATTCAAGATTGAAATAAAATTTGATGAAATTGTGGTCACTGTTATAGGCCAACTACCTTGTCAATGAGATCTCTTGTACTGGTAGTTTCTTTCAAGCTGAGTTTGAGAATAATGCAAGGTCAAACCGCCAATGCCAGTCTGCTTCAAACTAGGTCACATCACATTTAGAAAAGCTTTGCTTTAAGATCAAATCAAATTTGGTTGTCAGTGCATTGCCTAAAATGGGTCTTTGGAAATCTCTGACCACCACTCCTGCTACTTTTACTGCAGCGTGAAAGTGCGTGATCAAAATTGAATTGTGGCCTGCCTTTTCATCAATGAATATCTCTGTGCAAAATGTTTGTTTAGAATACCCTTCAATAAAATTCGAAATTGTGGGCCCCAAGTGATTTGCTTGTATTGAAATGTGTACACCAAATCAAGCTTGTAATAACTTTTTACTGCTTTTCCTTTGCAGAAGTCAACAAAAAACTCATGTTTCTTTTCAGTACGACACCATCCCAGACGCACATGGTCAATGCAAAGTAACTAAATCTACAAATATACATTCATGAAGCTAAAACTGCGAACATCAGTTAAAACCGATTAACAACAACGCAAACAGTAGAAGAAACAGAAACGCTTTTTAATGAACAAGATTTGAGGCGAATGGATGAGGTTGTCTGGGTTTTCACATTTATCAATTTGAATGCATTGTTTTTGTCCTTTCAAATCTTTGAGTGTTGTGTTAGAAGGTGTTGTAGCGCCGTGTTGTAATCCACTGACTTTGCAGCCAGAACAGTCAGGCGGACGGGGCTCAAATCCCACCAGCACCTTTGAGCGACAAGGGGTCGTGGACTCGATTAGCGATTAGCTATTTCTGCGATCCAGCGCTTGGCGCTGAAAACCGCAGCAGCGTCACCTTTACCTTCACCTTTGAGTCTCTGCATGATTTCCTGACTCCGGTATTGTTTCCCTAGTTTTGGTATATACTACAGTTAGTCACCCTGCCTGGGTGCCAGAGCCTCACTAATAACAGAAAGGGAGGGACGAGAGGAAGGAAAAGAAGGAAGAAGTCTTCTCTCCTTTTCTCCCCTCTTCTTATTTTTTATTTTCGTCCCCAATCTATTCATGAAAGCTCTGGTACTCAGAGTAACAGTTGATTAGCAAATGGACCTTTGTTCTCAATGCAGTTAGCATCACGTTTATTTTCCAAAACTATGTGTTTTATGCCGACATATACTTCTATCGTCAAGTCGTGATCGCTACACCTAAACTTAGCCGTCTGTTGTATCAGCGAAAAATCCTTCAAATGGCCAAAGTATTTCTTTATATATGTCATGTGTTGCATAATTACATTTAGATGCTATTGTTTACAAATGTATCAAGAAGTTAACTTCGGTTGTTTTTAACATGGCAATTTTATTCAAAATTCCAAAGAAAATATAAGAGCATGTCAAATCATGGGTACTTAGACAGTGAAGTTATGTTTCAGTGTATATAATGCTGCGGAGGAAAATTTGTATGTTTATGCGGAGGAGGCACGCTCCTCCGTAGTAGCAAATAATTTCATCCTCCGCAGAAGAACAAAGTGGCAATGAAGCATAACGGGGGTGTCTACCCTGTTACCCTAATATAAAGTCTATATACCGGTTGAGTCAAAAATGTTTAGACGTTTGGTTGGATTTGGATTGAAAAGTACAACACTAATATTCAAAACTGAAATGTTACTCTAACAGTCAAAGGCAAACTTAGGCCCCGTTCACACTACTCCGTTTTTGTACAAAAACGGAGAGAAAAACCTCCGTTTTTGTGAAAGTGTTCACACTGATCCGCACAAAAACGCCACAAAAACGGAGGTTTTCGAAAACGCTGTCAAAAGTGGATATCCACAAAGACGGAGGTTTTTGAAAACACATTTGATCAATGTCAACGCACAAAAACGGAGGTTTTTGAAAACGCTCCAATATCCAACAATGAGCTTCACAAAAACGGAGCAATGTGAACGCACAAAAACGGATGTTTTCGCTGCGTTTTTGTTATCAGGCAGATCAGTGTGAACGCACGAAAAGGGAGGTTTTTCTCTCCGTTTTTGTACAAAAACAGAGCAGTGTGAACGGGTAGCTTCGATGCAACAAAAACGGATACTGACAAAAACGGAGGAGTGTGAACGGGGCCTTAGACGAGAACGTTTTGTTTTGTAACATCACTCGTCTCCATCATCAACATCAATCCATAGTCTCACGACCGAAGGGGCATATAGATGCTTTCCTCACAATTAGCCTCCACTGCTTTATGTCTCTCGCTTTCTTCATAATTTCACCCATCTCCAGCATTGTCCGCTCTTTTATGTTAACTGGTCTGCCTTTTCTTCTTTTTCCTTCTACCATCCCTTCCATGATCATTTTGGCCATGTTGTTTTCATTCGTCTTATACAGACCCAGAAATTAGGAAAGTGCTGGTAAGAGGTTTGCATAGGAACTAGAAGAAGTCCATGTTTGATTCTGGTCCATGGTTTACTTACCATTGAAATTCAAATTCAATACAATTGCCAGTTTTTGAAATAGAACTGACGTAGCAATGGCAAATAAATCATGGACCAGAATTGAACATGGAGTTCTCGTTCCGTAAGCCCCTTACCAACATTTTCCCACGGGGGGGGGGGTTCTTCCATAGTAACGGTACCTAGGGATGTGCCGCCCGCAAGGGTATGCTTTTTCAAACCTTCTAGTCTAGCCAAGGGTATACTTTTTGCCAATTTTAATCCATTTAGTCTAGCCAAGGGTATACTTTTTGGCAATTTTCGCCCATTTAGTCTGGGCAAGGGTATACTTTTTGGCAATTTTGGTCAAAGAAATGTCAAACTTCGGTAATTCCTGTAAAGAAACCCAAATTTTTTTCAAATTTTGGTCCTTAGAATGCAAAAATTTGGCAAGTTTTGCCTAGAAAATGCCAACTCATGGCACTTTTGATGTAGAAATTAGTCTAGCCAAGGGTATCATTTTCAGAAAAATTGGTCTAGCCAACGGTGCCATTTTGAAACCGTGGGCGGCACACCCCTGCCGAAATTTAGCCGAGAACCCCTCCCCCCCCCGTGCATTTTCCTAATCTTAGAATAAGATTTTTCACGAATTCTTCAAACCTCCCTGACATCATTCAGATTCAAGTTAGAGACATTTTAAATTGAAACTTTGTCAAACAGCCATACTAGTCTTTCGTGCACCGAGTATTTCTCGGCTTTTGTTACGTCAAAGAAGCAATTTTCGACGACAATTTAGAAAAAACATCACTATAAAGTTTTGTTTTTATCTCAAAGAGAATACTTAAGTGATTGAGTATTAATTATACATGGAGGATTTGACTGATTGATAAGAATTCATTCAAGAATGTGTGATAAAAATTCATGATGAAAAAAGAGTATCGGAGTGACTACGGGTCTTGTTTTGGAAACATTTCAGTTGAGTTGTCTGCAACCAAACAAAGAAGAAATGGTGAATTGCAGTTACCACCTGATGCAAAAGTAATATCAGTGGGAAATTTTAAATGCTTTATCGCATTTAAAAACTGATTGAGGAAAAGACTAAACAGTTTTATAAACACTTCGTTAGCTATTTTTCAACTTCAGTCTTCTTTACGGGTGAAGTTTTTAGTTGTCAAACAATTTATGCAGCTCAGACAATGCATCAGAAAAGTAACTCGAAGGTACATCCTTCTGGGTCCAGCGGGAAGGATGCATAACATGTTGGGGGTATGGGTATGTGCTTTGGGCCCAATATAAACAAGAATAGGGCTCATTTTTCGCCAAATTTTCTTTGAGCTTATGGTTTGTTTGGCTGAAATTAGCAAGAAATAGTTACAAATGAGAGTTTTCTGCCAAAATTCGTCATAAAAGTGAATACGAAGGCAGACTTTGGAAATTTGAATTGGGTAGCTTTAGCCAAAACCGGGCCGTAGACCCTTGTCCAACCCCAAGTGGTGTGGGGATAATCGACAATGCACTTCAATGCAAAATTTTCTCACAGGCTTCGAGCAGAAACATACACAGAACTGAAGATTAGGTTTGGAGCTCAAGGCCAGCTGCAACTTCTTTGAATGACTGAATCTCACGGTTCAATTTTACCATTCTACCAGATAGCTGCTAACGCATTTTGAGATCCCTCTCTTACCCTGACTTACCTTAATACCTAGCCGTATCTTGACTGAGCTAAACTTACCACAACTTACTGTACTATTCTTTATTTTACCTTAAATTACCTTAACTTGCATTATCAGACTTGACTTACCTAATCCTACCGTAACTTACCCTTACTTATCCTAACTTACCCAGACTTACCGTACTTTTCCTTACGTTAATTCAACTTACCTTAACTTACAGTGAAAATATTTTAACTTAAGTGAACTCACTTTACCTCACCTCAGCTATCATAATCTAATTTTGCATTTACTTATTACTTTATTTGATTTAACTTACCTATCTTAATTTACCTCAATTTACATTACTTTTCCTTACGTTAACTTTACTTTACTTACCTGAACTCTCTTTTCCTTAGCTTAACCAACCTGATCTGATCTCCAAGAAGCATTATTTAAAAAATAGAATCTTTCAGATATATTTCATCCTCCTAGTTGTTTTTATTGATTGAATTTGAAACTTTGCGCTGGATGCGTCAACAAAGTTTACCCGTTTTGTGGGCAGTGAAATAAAAGTTATGAGACCGACATTCAAAACTGAAATGTTAATCTATGAGTCAAATACTAAATTGATGAGAAAATTTCATTTGGTAAGATCTCTCATAATTTAGGCTCAGAAATTAGGAAAATGCTGGTAAGGTACATGTTTGAGAACGAGTATCCCACATTCCATTTTGGTCCATGATTTACTTGCTATTGAAATCAAAATTCTATTTCTGAAACTGACAATGTAGACTTCAATGCCACATAGATAATGGACCAGAATGGAACGTGGAATTCTTGATTCCCATACAAACCGCTTACAGACATTTCTCTAATTTTTGGGTCTTAAAGATGAGTGATTTTACCAAACAAAAATACTTTTTCATCTCATTTAGCCTTTGACAGATAGATTAAAATATTAGTTTTGAACATAGGGCACATAGATGAATTAACTTTTCGATCGTTCAAGGAAAGATCTCCAGGAAATATAATTTTCAAGATCAAATCCTTTCTTAACTCAATCATGATTTATTGTTTTGATTTATTAAAGATTCAAACTTTTCCATGATCTGATTTCAGCATTTTTAGGAAATTATAATTTTCATCATACCAAATCAAAGAAGATCTCTAGGAAGCATCATCTGCGAAATTAGATCTTTTAAAATAAATGTCATTTCTCTTTGTTTTCATTAATTAACGTTCAAAGTTTGACGTGATTAATTTTCAAATTTTTTTCCAAACACCTTGAGCCAACTTTAATTTTCGATCGTACTGTGAATAAAATATTCAAAAAGTCTCCAGGGAGCATCGTTTGCAAAATCCTTTTTTATGGCAAAATCTGACTCTTATTCAAAGAAATTTAATCTTTCTGTTGTTCATTAGTCAATTGAGGCTTAAATTTTCAAATGATTAGATTTCCACATTTCTAATGTCACGTAAATGTTGTCCTCAATTTTGATCTTGCATGTTATACAGGACAACCCCCCAAAAAAGCCCTTTGTAAAGTCATGTCTTTTCAAACTTTGCGTAACTGGATTTTAGTATCAACCTCAAGCGTGCAGAGTGAAAAAAAGATCTCCAAGGTCACATTATTTCCAAACTCAGACTGCGTTCACACGATGCCGGCACATTTTGAAAACGGTAAAAGATTCGACGGATAGGCCTCCTGTTCACACGAAAACGGCACATTTTTTGCGGGCAGATTTTGAAAGCGGCAGATTTTGAAAACGGAACTCTAATCGGCACATTTGGGAAACTGCATCGTGTAAACACTTGAAAATGATGAAAACAGAACATTTTTAGCCGTTTTTGGAACGATACTGATAGATTCTTAGGGTGTAGGCACACTTCTTTGGCATCAAAGCCTTGCAACGAGTCTTTGCCAGCCAACCGTTTTCAAATTTATCCGGCATCGTGTGAACGCTAGCTCAAATTTTGCAGCCGTCACATTTTTCACCGTTTTCAAAATGTGCCGGCATCGTGTGAACGCAGTCTCAGATCCCATTCAAACAAAGCATGACTCTCTTTGTTTGTAAACTTAAAGTTTAAACTTTTACAGCATTAAATTTAACATTTTTAGGTAATTTTTACTCTCGATCAAAGAAATTAAAACTGATCTCCAGGAAGGATCACTAACAAATTCAAATATTTTCAAATCAGTTATGACTCTTTGTTTTGTTTGTATCAAAGCTCAAAATTTTTTTGTTACTGGATTTCAACATTTTCAGGTATTTTCATTTTCGATCGAGATTGAGAAGAATCTTTAGGAAATATCATTTGCCAACTCGGATTCTTTCAAATCAAGTATTACTTTGGATGAATACTTTACAGCATTAGATTTTGACATTTTTAGCTATTTTTGTTTTCGATCGAACAAGGTAGATGCAATCTCCATGGAACATCATACGCAAAATCAAATCCTTTAAAATCAAGTATAACTCTATTTGTTTTGCAAAAATAAAACTCAAATTTTTACAGCATTAGATTTTATATAATTTTCATTTCGATTGTGTAAATTAAAGAAGATCTCCAGGAAACATCATTTGCAAACTCAGATCCTTTCAAGTCAAGTACAACTCTTCTTACTTTGCTGAAATTATAGTTCATACTTTGACATCATTAGATTTTGACATATTTAGGTAATTCAATTTTAACCCGAAAGACGATTTCCAAGGAACATCACTTACAAATTCAAATATTTTCAAATCGATGATGACACCCTTGATTAAAGCTCAAAATTTATTCATTACTGGATTTCAACATTTTCAGGTAATTTTCACTTCGGATCGAACAAGCTGATGAAGATCTCCTGGGAACATCACTTGCAAAATCAGTTGCTTTTGAATAACTCGATTCTCCCCTGATTTTCTAAGGGACTCAACTCTCAGAACGCCAAAAAATCGAGAAACTCCAGCACTAGGAAAATATACCATAAAAATCTATTTATCTGACAAAGGAAATTCCTAACATATTTTTACTTTACTTTCACTTGTTTCATGTATCATATTACTCGTAACTTTCTTGAGCAAACATTGGACAGGCTTTTAAAAAAACTTCTTATGAAATGTTCTCGATGGCACAGCTGATGAACATGAAGACTGCTACGGAAATCTTAGCTCGTAGAAACTCTGAGTACTCCAAATCTGATAATTTTAAGAAACTTTCAGTACTGGCCCGAATTCTTAGTTTCTTATGGAAAAAAACATGTGCCAGATGTCCTTCATTTTAGAAAAACTGCCTGAAAGAAAGCTAATACATACATCCTCTGAAATCTTCTTCATTCAAAATCTATTCCCGTTGCCTGACCGTATCAGGATCCCGGGGGGGGGGGGGGCACTCGATGTTTTCGGTACCGGGCATGTGCCGCTGGACAGGGTATAGTTTTCACCATTCTTGCTCCCGAGCCGGGTATGGTTTCTGCAAAAATGCTCCCAAAAGGGTATGCTCTTTTCAAATTTTTGCTCCCAGACAGGACTACAGCGTATTTTCATGATCCTTTGCTTCCAGACAGGGTGTGGGTTTTTTGCCATTTTGCCCCACAGATGGGGCGCTTAAATTGAGGAAAATGCTCCCAGACAGGGTAAAAATCACAGCACCTCAAAGGCACACACCCGTACATTTTAGGACCAAGTGCCCCCCCCTGGATCAGGATGCGTTGATGCACACATTTCCTCTTATGAGAAACCGCTTATAAGAAAGTCATCTCTCAGATCGCCAAAAAATTAAGAAACTCCAGTACTTGGAAAATGTAACTTAAGAAACTATCTATTTTGACAATGGAAATAATCAACACCTTTTTACTTTACTTTAGTTGTTTCCTGTATGTACTTGAAAGATGTTCAAACATCGGGAAGGATTCAAATAACATTGTTCTGAAAAGTTCCAAGGTACACAGTTAGTGGAACCTTTAAGAAACTCGTAAGAAACTCTGAGTACTCAAATCTAATAATTTCAAGAAATTTTCAGCACTGGCCCAAGTTTCTTATGAAAAATGTGTGCATTCACATACCTCATAAGCAGACCAACGAAGCAGATAAATCGTAGGTACGAAACCATCATGATTTGTAAGCGTTGTACTCAGCTGAACTGATCCGTCTTTCTGTACCCCACTGAGCAAAACCTGTTCCTTAAATTATGCGTGATATTTTATTTATACGTTATCAGAACTACCCAAAACAGCTTTTGGTTGTCGCATGCAAATAGTAATCATTGAATGTCCGATTGAATAATGTTTTCAAAATATATTCAGCGAACTTGTTAAACAAGTGTCCCACAGAAAACTAGCTTTCTTTATTTTGGCTATTATGAGTATGTTTAACCAAAAAGGAATGGGTTCAATAATCTTGATTGAAACCATTTGGATAGTTATTTCTTGATCAAAACCTGTTGAATATTGACAATTTGCAATGGCCTAAACATATACAATAAGCAACCAGTCAGTGAAGCTCGTATACACGTACTTTTTTATAAGAAATTATCACCTGAAAGTTTCTTCAAATTATCAGATTTTGAGTACTCAGAGTTTCTTACGAGTTTCTTAAAGGGCTTGTGCAAGGTTAAAAGCTTGCATTTGCAGGGAGCAGAAATTCTAAAAATATCTTATTCAAATGCATTTTTCATTGTCTGTAATACTTTAACGATTATTTTAGCTGAAGTTGTGTAGATATAGTGTTTTGTCAGTAAGATTTTTAGTGTGTATAAATACTCGGTTGTCTTCTCGTAATGTTTAACTGAAGAAGGTTTTGAAATCGAAATGTTTTTTCAAAAACAGTTGTGTTTTGTCATATTTTACCTTCTGTTTTTGATGACCTTGTTTTTAGCGATTTAAGCAGCAATCTCTCGCTTAAAGGCTAACATGGATCCAAATAATTCTGCCCGATTTCTCTCCTTATCAAAAGACTTCCAAAATATGAATTTCCGACAATCTCTTATTCGCCAGAAACCCTTGGAGAGGTAAAAAGGCTAACGATGGAGATATGTTCCGTTCCTTCCATGTTTTAAATCACAGGTGTGAAAGCATACAACAGCTTGTCGATTTCATAAACTGGTATTCAAGCTCGACAATACGTTTAAGTGCGGACCACAGGACCTTGCCTTGTTTAGCATACCTTTCTTGGAAAAATCAAGCAAAATTGTGCTTTTTATGTGCCAAAAAGACAAATATGAATTTTCTTGGGTTTACGGAGTTCAAACTCCGTACATTTTGAGGTGCAGGTTTTAACGATCTCATTGATAGACCGTTTTCGGCTTCTTGAACATTTCTGGTGTTCTGTTTCTCAAGAAAATAATTATAGAAAAACAATGCGCACAGATACTGAAATGAGACAAATACTCAGAGTATTTGTTTCATTTCAGTATACTCAGATCTAAGTTTAGCATTGTAAAATAGATCCCTGTTATAATTTTCATCAAATAACACGTAATTTTACTAAATGGCAGCTCAAAAGGAGAACTTTTTTTAAACACCTCGTTATATTTATACAGTAAACATGGTCAGCTTGTAGATTTACTGCACGAGTCCTTGTTTATAACAATTTGATTCAGTGGAGCAAAACTTAGACGAAAATTATTAGTCTAGTCAGCTTGTACAGAAGCTGCTATCACTCATAAAGTCCTGTTAGAATCAAAAGTTTAAAGGATTTAAAAGATATGAATTTACAACTTCAAATAGAGTCAATTCTCTTTAACTTCAGACATGAGACTTTTGAGGAGCTGGTTGATTTACAAGATCAATGGATAGTGGAGACGCACTAAAAGCAGACAGTAACCAGGTTTACACAATTATCAAGACACCGTTAAAAGGACATCCACAAATATTACATAAAGATGCTTGGTTGCTTTGATAACTGGCAGGTTGGGTGATATGTGACAAGAGACCGTGATATTTCTTCCTAAAGATGTTTGTTGAAAAGTTTCTGATCCTTAAAATGTATTGAGTTTTACTGGGATCATACTTACAAACAAGCTAGATCATACCTGCTGGGTGAGTGGCCGAGTGGCTTATACAGTCTTCGTCAGGTGACTGAAGTTAAGCTCGGTCGAGTGAGGTCAGACTCCGGATGGGTGACCTCGGAGGCCTGACCTCATAACTCACCTCGTCGTCCTTCGGAAGAGACGTTAAACTAGGGGTACCATGCCTGGATGCGGCATGTACAGTGGGCCTAAATTAGCTTTCAGTAGCAAGAAATCCTGACAAGCCCAATCAAAACAAATTGAAAATAAAACAAAACAAACATACCTAATTACCCGCCTAATTGTCTATGATAACAATAGAAACTTTTCATGGTAATACCAATCTGAATTCCATAGAACTTTAAAAAATTTGAGATAAAAGGTATTCATATTCAAGTTACAAAGATATTAACAAAATCAGATTTCTCTCTACGGCATAGGCACAATCTGCCTGCATTCGCATAGGTGATTTAAGACAATAGACAAAAAGTAAGGTAAGATTCAAGTTAGAATTTCATTTGATCCAGTTCAGTCCACTCTTTCCTTCTCAAGCGAAAAAATATGATAAGGGGAGGACATACAAATTTTTGTCAGTTTAGTAGGAAAAACGAACTTTGAATGAATTTACCTGACTATATATTGAAACAGGGGGGGGGGGGGCTCTCTCCTAGATTAGTTTACCTATTGAGAGATCTCCTTCTTCATGTAATTCTTTACACGGAATTTATTATTTAGCTCCTCTTTGTATTTGTATAGTGTATTTAGTTTTCTGTAACATTGTTTTAACTTTTTTTGTAAAATTATATGTTCAATCTATGTAGTTTAGTTATTTGTGTGTACTGTATGTAGAATTGTAAATTGTTTTTAGAGAATTTAAATCATATATGAAACTGAAACTGAAATTTTGTGGCTGTGTTGCCAATATTCAAATCTTTCAGCAATTTGAAGAAATCCTCTGAATGTTTTAAATAGATGCTGACAGCAGTCGATAGCAGTCATAACAAGATTCTCAAAAAGATTATTCGATGCGAACGTTTCAGGTCACTTAGAAGATGTTCATATTTAGAAGACGCCCAGAAGACGTTAATATTTCTTTGCCTTTCTTGTACCATTTGGCTCCGTGGTAGATTCGTAGCTTACTGCTAGCTCAATTATAAACAAATTGCTCATTCTGTCCACAACAAGTAGATCCAGTGGTGCAGCAGTTTCAGAATTTCAGGTGATACAAATGATGGAATGTCACAGTAAAGCTTCTTAACAACTGGTTGCAAAAAGTTAGCTAAGTTTAACAGCACCGAGTTATGTCGCCATGTGTAGCAATTTAAACATGACACACAGCCAGCTACAATAACACCCCCCTGTAACGACCCCGCCGGACCTTGAAAATAGAGCGGGGAAATTATGAAAACATAATTTTTCAGCGGGGATTAGAAATATCAAGACGGGGAAATGAAATTTTAGGCTATCATCTATGATGCAACTTGCAAAATTTTGACGGGGAAGCAAAAATTTCAACGGGGAAACAACAAAAACACGGCGGGGAATGTGTTTGAACTCAAAACTTAGCGGGGAAACAAGTTTTCTTGGCGGGTCATCCTTCAACCTTGGCGGGGCAATGTTTCAGCGGGGTCGTTACTGGGGGTGTTACAATATGCTTTGTGGTCTGAACCTCCCCTCCCCTACAGAATGTAAAGACTGCACTGACGTTTATACCCCATCTTGCTTTATTTAAAAATGATGACAATGATAACAAATAATGATGATTTACTGTATATTTGTAAGAGTAAGGGACATTGCAAAATTTATCATATGACATGACCGGTGGAGAAGAAAACTTTTTAGAAAAAAATCAGCTCGCTCCATACGAAGTTACTGCAGAAAACTAACTGCCCCCGTCGCTCTTTAAGTCCTTAAAAATGTATCTGCGCCATAATCATGAACAACAGATGTTTTTACAGTATCACAAATGAATTAGCCAAAGACCACAACAAAATTAATTCTAATGGATTTCAGCGAAAAGTTTACTTTGAAGATTAAGAGATATGACTAATGCATCTTTCTTGCTAGCAACTGACAAGGAAATTTTGCATCATATCTACAAGATATCCTCGAAGCATTGCTCTGCTTGCGTGATTCACAATTTTGTCTTCATTTTGTTGCAGGCTACCTTCACTTGTTTTCTTATTTTCAGTTTGTATTTTTATAATTCCTTTTTCTGTAACAGTTGTGTGTAGTCTTATGTAGCTTTTAATTACTTTTAGAATTGCTGCAGGGTAGACATAGTATTTGCTCCCTTTGGCATTGTCTTTATAGTATTGTAACGTAGTTTGTAGGTATTGTAATTAGTAATATGTCTGTAAAATTTTTAATTCAATATATAAATAAAAATTTTTGCTCCAAAAAAGAGTTGATCGAGCTGATCAACTCAATAAAAGTATTGTCCCGTTACGTTTTGTACCGGCCATGTTATAATACAAACATTGCACTGTCCCTGAACTTGGTCAGCTTGCATAGAAGGAGACGGTGCTATCACTCAAGGTCCTGTTAAAATTGAAAGTCTAAAGGAATTAAAAGATGTAAATTTACAATTTCAAGTAGAATCAAGTCCCTTTAACTTCAGACATGAAATTTTTTGGGGAGCTGGTTGATTTACAAGATCAATGGATAGTGGAGACACACTAAAAGCAGACAATAACCAGGTTTACACAATTATCAAGACACCGTTAAAAGGACATCCACAAATATTTACATAAAGATGCTTGGTTGCATTGCTACTTGGCAGGTTGGGTGATATATGACAAGATACCGTGGTATTTTTTCTTAAAGATGTTTGTTGAAAAGTTTCTGATCCTTAAAATGTATTGAGTTTGGAGCTGAGATCATACTTACAAATAGGCCAGATCATACCTACTTGTCTACTGTCTAACGGGTTTTGCTTCAGACAGTTGATGTCCCATTGGAAGACAGCACACTTGTCAGACAGGTATATATTTTTGCTTCATCATCTTTGTAATTCAGTGTATTTGCTGATGCTTTTCTGTAATTCAATGAAATTCTCTCTGTGGAAAAAGTCGCTGCAAAGCTGATTCTTACAACAGTAAAATAGTGCATTTTTAGCGTAAGAGCCATCAAGTAAACTTTATGGTACACCGAAATTTTTGTAATGTATTTTTTTTTGCTAAAATAGATTTATCGTTGAATCAAATTTTGTAATATGTCGTTCGGAGTGGGAACTCGATGACCTTGTGTCCTTTTTCGCTACGAACGACATAATTTTCCTTTGTGATTCTAGTTTGACGGTTGTTGTCGTTTCTGTATGTTTCTAATATTTTAGGATGATATAGAAAAACAGTAAACTTTCATCAAGAAGTCATATATTTTTGGCAAGAGAAAAGGCAGCTTGTCAATTGTAATGGTCCAGACCTTGTTCAGAATGTCAACGAAACTTCAGTCCGATACTTTAAGTATTCTCTGCGTAGCGAATCTTTGAAAAGTTAAAGTTCTTTTTTGATCCATCCGATATAATGGGACTTGAGACTGTGCAGGCAATTTCATGGATGGTATTCTAACGTAAACCACACAACTCCTAAGGCTGATGATACTGTTATTCATCTGCTGCCTGTTTCACTTTGTACACAGAAGTCATTGTAATGTATTTGTTCATATTTTTTGTAATTCAATGAAAGCGATTTTGTGGAAAATACATTGCAAAGTACCGGGAATCTCAAAACGCTCCCCCTTTCAAAAGTTCCAGAAAAGCAAACATCGCTTTGTTTTGAACTTTTTAAACGGCAATCTCGTGCCTGAAGGCTAACTTGGATTCATATAATTTTTCCTGCTTTCTTTCCTCATCAAAAGACTTCCAAAACATGATTTTCTGAAATTCTTAGATTTAAGAATCTCTTGAAAAAGTGACAAATCTAGCGACTGAGATATGTTTCATTCCTTCCATGTGGGGGTCATCTGGCTTTGCGGAACAGAGGAATTTGAAGAAAATTTGTTGCGGAATACGGAATTCTAGCAATTTCTTGGCGAAACGACGGAATTCTCCACTCCTACGGGACGCGGATTTTCTCAAAAATTATAAGCAGAATTCGGAATTTTCATGAAATTTCATGGATTTGCGGATCCTTCATCCGTTGTGTTGTAAAAAGAGGTCTTGGTCACACCTCTGTTTTTCTGGTCAGCACTATGAGAATATTTTCCAAGCTTTGCACAAAAATTTTAAGTGCTATTATCCTCCTCTTTTCACCTGGATGGGTAAAAAAGTCTAACAATACTAATTTGTGCCATCATTTTTATAACAAAGTGGCGGGACGTGGAACTTTGGCCGAAAATGACCTGGACGGCGGATTTTAACTGAAAATCGCGCGGAACGGCGGATTTCTAACCCCCTTGATGACCCCCACTTCCATGTTTTACATCAAAGGTTTGAAGGCTTACAATCGCATGTCGATTTCATAAATTTTTATTCAAATTCGGCAGTACGCAAAAGTGCAGAAGATATCATCTTGTCTTTTGTCGTATACTTTTAATTGAACTATCAAGCTAAATCGTGCTTTTTGCGGACGAAACAAACAAATACGACTTTTCTTTGGTCTTTTTTTGGAGTTCAAGTTCCGTGCTGTTGGAATTTAGTAAAAAGTAGCATCTCCGTGAATTTTGAGGTGCATGTATAGCGATCTTATTGATAAAAGCTCTTTCTTGAGCATTTCAAGTATTCTGCTTTTCAGGAAAATTAATATAGCAAATCAATGTGCGCAAATACAGAATGAAACAAATCTCAAGATCCAAGTTGGACATTGTGAATTAGATTTCTGTTATAATTTTTGTCAAATAAAACACACTTTTACTAAAATGGCAGCTCAAAACGGGAAACGTTTTTGGGACACCCGGTAGATTCTTAAAATAATCAAATAGAGCATGTCCAGCACAAGGGCCATGAAGTAAGCTATCATCAAGAAGTCATATATTTTTGGCAAGAGAAAAGGCAAAACAAGGTGGCTAGAATGTTCTTTCGCAAAGAGGATATTCTTTGGCTCTTTCGACAAGTTGAGATGCCGTACGGGTGATTTCAGCAGTTAAGAATAACCTGTGTCTACCGTATGAGCCAATGATTAAGACTGCATTCACACGATGCCGGCACATTTTGAAAACGATGAAAAATGTGACGGTTGCAAAATTTGAGCTAGCGTTTACAAGATGCCGGAAAACTTTGAAAGCGGTAGAAACTTGACGGTAAAAAAACTCGTTATAAGACTTAGATGCAAAAGAAATGTACCTGCACCTTAAGAATCGATCAGTCGCGTTCCAAAAGTGTCGAAAATTTTCTGTTTTCATCATTTACAAGTGTTCACAGAATATCGTTTCCAAAATGTGCTGCTTAGAGTTACGTTTTCAAAATCTACCGTTTTCAAAATCTGCCGGCAAAAATCTATCTATCCTTCACATTTTTCACCGTTTTCAAATTGTGCCGGCATCGTGTGAACGCAGTCTAAAATGGCAATAAAAATTCAAATATTTTGAATCACTTTTAAGGCAATTTTCTAGAATCATTGATTGCAAAGAAGAAACTCTTTTTACCAGGAATGATATTGAATATATGATTATGGAGAAGGAATAAAAGTACATTGTATCTCCTACAAGAGCAATTGATTAATCTACATCTCAGAGTTCATTTACTAAGCAATAAATAGCATTTTCAAGAATGTTTTTCGTAAAGAAATTCTTTCTGCAGGAGGATATCATATACATTTATTACTTTCACCGAGGGTGCTAGGACACGGATGTTTTGATTGATTATTTATTTACCTTGGTTTGATCCCTGTGTCTTGTTTTGCTGTCTTGTTTTCTGTTCTGTTTCGTCTCAGTTCAAAGCAGATATAAAACATTGGAAGGGAGAAAATTGTCCTTGCAAGCTGTGTCGCACCCCCATTCCGAACTTGGGCTTTTTATAATATTTTTAGAGATTTGTTTTTATCGTATACTTTGATGGATTGTGAATAGTTTAATTTTTCAAATATTTCATCTACACTTGTAACATACATTCTTAGCGTTGGAATTAATTAGCTAAATAATTTTAGCTATCTTTTATTTTAACCAACGAAAAAGAAATTGATAGTAATGATAAAATAACCTTGAACTGAGCGTGGTTAGGCCCAGCCGCTCTCAAGTTGCTCGAATAGAGCTCCCTTGTATTTCTGTGTCTTAGTGAGCCTTCGCACAAGATAAGTTTTAAAACCGCAAGTTGCTTTGCGGTTTTAAAACCTATCTTGTGCGAAGGCGGATTTTCTCATATGTAAGGTCAAAGAATATTACCTCAGCTGAACGATTTTCCCGGTGAAACGAGAAAATGCCGAGGAAACTTTCTTTATATGAACAGGCCCTTACAAAATTTGTCTTTGCTGATCATACCATGCTTACTGGAAGATTAATAGTTTCTCTCTTTGCCGTAATCAAGACATCAATAATCACCAGCAGCTCTTTACATCCCACAGGATGGGTCACCTACCATTCAGCATCTTCCTCTTGCTCATACCATGCTTATTGGTAGCTTCACAAGCAAGCGAGAACGCTCAAGAAGTAGCACCAGAACAGGTACCTAAAACCAATGTTGAAGGTACCTCACAACTGGCAGTTAGAAAGGCTGCAACGGGTGACGACGAGACTGATGAGGTACCAGAGTCTCAATCAGACAAGGACGACAAACTGATGAAGGGTGCGGTGGCACTTGGCAGTGTTATTGCTGCAATAGCCGGAGTTGCATCTGGGCCCGTTGGTGCCGCCATAGCTGTTGGTAAGTTGAATACTTGAAGACAACCCCCAGGAAAGACCGGACCTTGAAAATACAGAGGGGAAATTACGAAAACATACTTATTCAACGGAATTACGAAAACATACTATTTCAACGGGGATTAGAAATATCATAACGGGGAAATGAAATTTTAGGCTATCATCTATGATGCAACTTGCATAATTTTGACGAGAAAGCAAAAATTTCAACGGGGAAAGAACAAAAACAAGGCGGGGAAAGTGTTTGAACTCAAAACCTAGCGGGGAAACAAGTTTTCTTGGCGGGTCGTCCTTCAACCTTGGTGGGGCAATGTTTCATCGGGGTCGTTACTGTAGTGTTTGAAGCATAATATAAATGTTGATAAAGTGGTAGCTTTCGAGTAGATTTGACTGCATTCTTTTCAGAGAACTGCTGAGTCTGCACGCAAGGAACTGTCTTAGGAGTTGGTGGCACGTGGATGTACGACGTAATTGCTGTTTGATGGATGCTAGTGGCTGTTGTTCCAAGGAGGCTTTAGCCTACGCGTAGACCCAATATTCCAAAAGAAGTCTTTTTTGTAACACTTGGTCTACGTGTAGGCTAAGGAAAAAAGAGTACCGGAATTTACTCTCGAGTACCCGCTTATTAACTTTTGAAAAACTTACCAAACCCCCTCTGCTCTTATTCCAACCCCCCTTTTATTTATTTTTAGAAAAATGAAATGATAGTAAACATGATTTCTGAATCGCAAGAAAAAGTCTCAAGAAGTGCATTCAACAGAACCAGAACTAAAAAGGAAATGTATCGGTAACATCACTGTTCACATAAATATATGGAAAATACGTGTTTACCTAGGAAAAACGACTATTTTCTATTTTCCCGAGCACCACCCCCTCCCCGATTATTCCCACCCCCAATTATTGTTATGTCGAACCATTTCCAACTCCCCCGATTATTCTCACCCCCCCCCCTCCCCGTTTATTCGTTACTCGAGAGTAAAGAGGGATTATTTGTTATAAACAATTTTCAAATTTCGTCAAAATCAAATATCTTATGTATCAACCGAAAGGTCTAATCAAATGCTGTCGAACTGCATTATTTTGGACCATGTTAAGATTATAGAAATAGTAGTTATAGCTACATTAGCTCTGACAATGACAGTCATTGACGTCATCAAAAATGATACTTTTGATCAAAATTCAAAATGTATCCGAATAAAATCGTGCATAAAGTCAAACGTTATGCAGATTTTGCTACATCGTTAGAGGAAATTTCCTCACTTTTTGGGATTTATGGCCGTAAAATTTTCAAAACTTACCGAGTTATTATGGACACCGCTTTTTCAAGGACAACTTCAGGTCCGCCAAAAGGCTGGTCAAAGTATTCACTCCCTGGTCAAACTCCCTAACCAGCAACTATTACGTTCTATTCAACAACTACCTTTTCTGTTTACAGGGGTGGTCGTCGTTTCTTACTTTGTGGACTTGTTCAAGGAGAGTAACACCGATATGTGGAAGAAGATAGAAGACAAAGTGGAAATCAAAATAGGACAGAAACTTGCTCAGTACCATGTTGAAAGGCTTTATACAGAGGTATTCAGAGTGCTTGAACGACGTGTTGCAAATGCAGACAGTTTTGATTCTGATGACATGGAAATAATCTTGGACAAAGGGTTGATGGTTTTTCCTCAGAATTATAAGAGTCTTGGATGGTCATACGATTTACCACTTGCTATTTTGAATTGGATGCCTTTCATGATTGCAGGTTACCAGCATCAAATCAAAAAGGACATCCAACCAGTGTATGTAAACGTTTTATATCTTACCAGCTGACCCAATCTGAACCAACGTCATGCGCTGATCGAGATCGCTCTGAATAGTGTGAGGCAATAACGAATAATAATAATAATAATAATAATCTTTCATATTTATACAGGTTAATTTGTTCAGTAAATAAATTACTGTTATCAACCAAAGACCTGTATATTACAAAGTAAAATTTACAAAAATTAAAGTTAAAATTCACAATGATAAAAGCTGAAATATTTACAAAAAATTACAATGGAGAAAATGGCTAAAAATCTAAGTTTGTGTCCTTGATGGATGCTTTGAATCTTAGAAGTGATGTTTCAGTTTGCAAGTTATTTGGTAGGTTACTAAATACCTTTGCTCCTTGGAAAGAGAAGGTTTTACTTCCAGTTTCTGTCCTAACTTTTGGAATTACTACGCTATTGTTGTTATTGCGAGTATGCATTTTGTGACTGTTCCTTGTGAAATAATTTTCAAACGCTTTTGGCACTATGCCGTTGACATTGGCTGTTCACATTGGCTGGGACTGCTGGGCAAAAGGATGTCACATTAAAATGTCTAGCAATTCTCAATGCCAAGCTGAAGTGTGGGTTTATTGAATTTTTCTATACTTTAAAGACCCATTGCTAACCATGATGCTTTGTGGCGCCAAAGTCGACTTCGTATTATCTGAAAGTCCTTTTTGGCCTAAATTCCCTTTGTCTTGCTTTTCATTCGGCACACAAAGGGTCATAGTTAGCAATGGCGCTTTAATACTGCCCTAAAAGAGCACAGGGAAACAGGAGACTAAGGTAATAGAGCAATTTCTTCCTCTTCTAGATGTGCTTTGGCAAATGAACTGGCCCGAACGAGAGCCAAAGTTATAACAGGCATGAAGGAGATGTTCAGGAAGAGGTACGCTACGATACATGGCACGAGTTATTCTTCTGACAGGGAAAATTATCCATGTAAGAAAAAGAAGAAGAATAGAAAGCACAAACAAAAGAAGGGTGGTTTGAAACGATATATTTATGGTGGAAGTGATGACAATGAATGTGTATCTATCGACAGGCTTATGACGTATGATGATGGGCTTTCTGGTAAGTACCTTTTGCCCGTTGTTTTTGATTGACACAAACGTACAAATGGCTCAAAGGTCAAAGATGGCGGGATTTGCATGTCCGGTTGATTGATGTCCGGTGGGTGAAACGATCATTCGTAGAGGCTCCATGGCAACGAGTTAAAAGAACAAACAGGGGGAGCGAGACAACAGACCTTTGGAATCAGTCCAGTCCATTACTATGGCTGGGGCAAATATGGTAAAATTTTCGATTCGATTGAAGAGCTGATAGAATTCGTACGAGATTCGAGATTCGAGGCCGTGGTTCCATCATAATTCAACTGATGAATGCAGAAAATAGGGTCAGCTTTTTCACTGTATCATTATGAGTCTCTTTTGACCAAAGTTTACTACAGGGATACAAGAGAGTCATCGTCATAAGTCTACTCCTCATGGCCCTAGTAACGTATTTATCAATTTATATTGCAAATTTTTAGTAGAACTTGTATGAAAAAGAAAATATAATAAATGGTTTGAGAGCTACGGGCTTTCAAACTTCTATACGTTTTTTGACTCACCCGGTAAAAAACAACTCATCCTGCTGTTATTTTTCTAGGCAACCGATTCACTATAAGAAAACGTAACACTGGTTGGGTAGGTGGCAAGAGTTGGAACAACGAAATCAACAAGATCAAGGATGCAACTGCGGATTTTCTTTGGAAAGAAGTTGTGGAGAAAATCAACAAATATTTCGACCCTGAAATCTGCTTGGAAACCCTTGGCTGCACTTGCCCTCAGAAAATAACAAAGTCGGAAATCACATTCAGCTACCCATCGACCTGCTTTGGTGATACTCAATGCATGCATCCATGTGGTAGGTTTGGGTATGACTACGATTGGTGCTACATACCAAGGAACCCAGATCGCCATATTGAAGGTTGCCGTATTGACTGGGATTCATGCTGGCCTATATCAACACCAGAAGTCACCTTGCCTAATGTTTTGCCTTCAAAAGCAAGTACAGGAGACCAAGGTGGTGGCGCTGGGAAGAATGAAGACAACGAAAATGAAGATGAAAGCGCAAATGAAAGTGAAGAGTAAACATGAGGCATCATAGTCTGTTCCAAACGTCATGCCACAAAAGCTGTGTCTCAAAAAGGAAGTCGTTAAGCACCATTGACAGCATTTTCAAAATGGTACCGTTAGTTAGGCCTTGAGACTGCTTTTTGTTCCCGAGTGTTTGTCTCAGTGCAATTTCATAATTACGTTGCACTGTGTTTAAAAAGAAAACTGTGAGGGCGAATTCGCCGTGCGCAGGATCGTAAACAAAGCACTGGGAAACAAAGATCCATAAATGGAAAACATAAGAGATATCCTTCATTGTTCATGCAAATAATGAGTCGATAACAACCCTGTCAATTTTGTTCTCTAGCTTTTTGTGACATGACGGTTAAGACAGAATATAAGATGGAAAGGATGGACTTCTGCTTGTTCAACATTTCATTTAAGAAGATCCTCTGTTATTAATCAATCAATCACGCTTCTATTGTTTTCTGATATTCAGATGAATAGATGAATGAATTGAAGTGAATTGAAACATCTCTTCTTATATTTGTCTTCACTTCATTTGTACCTCATTCACACAGAAACAAATTAACGGTAACCCTTACCCAGGTTGAATTAATACGAGCTATCAAATGCTGCATTCCAATTGGTCAATGCAACAAATCGAATTCAGTTCATGTGATAGGGGGTGCTCTCTCCTCGATTAGTTTACCTATAGAGAGAGCTCCCCCGTTTAAGAAATTCCCTGCATACAAATTCCCTTATGAATTTTTTTTGTTATTGTTAGTTTGTATTTCTTATTGTAATTTGTTGCTTTGTAGTATGTTGTAATTATTTTAATGGCATTTGTATGTAGTGGAATTTTAAAATGAAAATGAACTGAACTGAACTGATACAGCTGAACCAGTTTCTCCACACCACCCTGATAAAGGCTCACGCAGTCAAATGCATATGATTTGTTTGACCAATATAAACGACCCACTTGATAACCTGGTTTTGTTCAAGGTGGCTAACTTTGTCAGTATCTTTAGGGCGTATTCTTTAGCCCGAGTCTTCTGAAAACTGAAGACTTTGCCCAGAAAGATGCCAGTTACCAAAGAATACGCATTCTGAAAATTGCTTCATTCATTGGACTCACGACAATCCCATCGACAACAACAATGACAACAACAACAAATTTCCCTTATTTTTGCTCAAACTGGGACTTATGGACTTTCATATAAAAAATTGAAATAGAAAAATGAACAGATTATCTGTGCACTCTGAAACGAGGCTAAGGCATTCTCCGAAGCAAGGCTGGAAATTCTCATTGCTGCGGTGAAGTTCATGGAAGCCAATTGGTCTTTAATGAGGAACACCTGGTTCACAGTGAAAGGTAGACTAATGACATTCGTCTAAGGTTTTCTCCATTGAATTCAATTGCTATTTACTGTCATATTCCTTCCGCTAAAACTTTTAATTCGTTGAAATGGAATGGGTATTGTGGTGTATCGTTGGGGGATGGAGCGAATGTATGTATGTATAATTTTGCCATACAAATAAATAAAATTACAATTTATGATAAAAAAGAAAAAAAACCAAAGTGAAATCTATTTACAATGATACTAGATTTACAGGCAGAAGAAAAAGAAGCTAAATGATTAATTTAAAAAATACCACAGGCTAAAAATGGCAGGGATAGCATTAAAAAGGTCAATGCAACCTTGTTTCCATAATGGTCCCTCCTGAGGAGCGAAAACAAGGACTCATGTAGTAAGTCGAAGAGAAAAGTTTGTTGATTCGTGGATTGAGAAAACATTCACCTTGATACTGTGATACTTGCAGCTTTTTTTCATGGTTAGTATCACTGGAGGCTCGAGCCGGCAACTCAGGCCTTTCCACCATTGCCTGGAGTTCGGACTGTGCAACCTTGTTCCAAAGGCGAGAGCTTCTTAGATTGATGACATGTCGTAGCTCGCTCCTTGCCTGATAATATTTTGCTATAAATACTCATGTATTTCCAGAAACGGACATGGCCTAAATCACCTGCCATTTTTTTCTCAAAGCCACCCATCCTAAAATGCCGAAAAAAGCGGTCTTCCTGGAGTGCTACATTGTCAAACAAGCTATGAGGACTGGATGTTTCTTCGAGCTATTTAAAAGAACTTCTACCTACAAGTGATATTTTGCTTGTTTGGGGGCGCAAAAGGTCTCCTAAATCCGTTCGGTACCTCGAGATTTTGATCGTTGCGGCCAGTTGCGAACATTCAGTCGAACGCGCTTTTATTTGCCTTTGACGGGAAGTTTAAATTAAAGAAAAATCAGCCAATCCAGCCACGTTTTTCGAAATATTCAATTCTGATTGGTCGGAGAACAGATTTGTGCCCCGCAGGAATTTTTTTGCCGTTTTGAGAACAGTTAGGAAATAAAGGCCCTCACTGAAGCGATGACAACAACAAAAATTCAATGAGATTGTTAAAAGTGGATGAACCATTTGAACTTTGACAAATTTAGCTCATATTCCTTTTAGAGCCCCTACGGGAATGCATCGATAAACGGTCAATAACTGCGGAGGATCAAATCAGGACTCTCTCTGAAATAACGAAATTTTAAATGTAAACCAACGATCAATTGTTTATAAAACGACATTAGTAAAATTAGAATATTTCCAAATCTCTCTTTTGTCCAATAATCAATGAGTCCACATCTTTCTTTAATCACGTAGCGCAGCCAGCGGCTAAATAATGGCGCTGTCAGTCCTCTTCTATTATGTACAGTTCCTGGAAGTTATTCTTCAAATTGTAAACTTCGATAATATCAGGTAGCGCAGCCAGCGGCTAAACAAAGGCGCTTTCAATCCTGTTCGACTTTCGATGATCTGATCTAAAACACCACACAAGTGGAACACAAATGAACACAAATGAACACAAGTGGAACACAAGTGGAACACAAATGAACACAAGTGGAACACAAATGAACACAAATGAACACAAGTGGAACATAAGTGGAACACAAATGAACACAAGTGGAACACAAATGAACACAAATGAACACAAGTGGAACACAAATGAACACAAATGAACACAAGTGGAACACAAATGAACACAAGTGGAACACAAATGAACACAAGTGGAACACAAATGAACACAAGTAGAACACAATTGAACACAAATAGAACACTGATGTTGGTGTAAAAAACCAGGAAAATTTCTTCAAATTTCAAGAATTCATACCAAAATTGCTACGCTTCTCCAAAAAGAATTCTCAGAGAAATGTTTTCTCAGCAGAAAAGGCAGGGAAGTACGAGGGGCATTTTGCTCATTCAATAGAGCGTGCGACATTTTCAGTACAAAAGGACTTTAAGATTTTTCATGGATTTTGCTTGATATCAAACGGAGTTTACCAAAAAGGCGTACGAGATTATTTGGGAGCGAGAGAGGGGAATGAATGAATGCCTTTCCTTGTATTCTTTTGCTGCAAGGTCAAAATACCAAACTGAACTGGTTACTAGGGAAGTGAACGATTAACAACGTTGTGTAGCTTCTTTCTACCGGGGGAATGCAAAGATTTTTCATTCTACAATACATTGTTTACGCATAATTTGGGCTGCGTTTACACGGGGCCGGCCGAATGTTTGGCCGGCCAAATATTTGGCCACTAAGCCTTCCCGTTTACACGAGACCTGCCTAACCGGCCGAATATTTGGACGCTTAGCCGACCTTCACTCGGTCACCTAGGGAAGTGGCCTTCTTGCGAACTGAGCCGGTCAAATTTGTGAGCGGCCTCGTGTAAACACTCTAAGCGAACAAAAATTTGCACGGTACCACAATTGAGGATGGAATGCTTTGAAAAGGAGGCGAATGGAATATGGTCCTCAGAGAAACTGGAGACATATTGCTAGTAATTAGACAATGTGCGCATGCCCATAAAAGATGGCCGGCCTCGTGTAAACGCGAATTCATACCGACCAAATATTTGCACGGTACAGCTAAAAGGCCAAATATTCGGCCGGCCAAGTACTAGAGCGGCCCTGTGTAAACGCAGCCTTGGTCTTTCAACGAAACAAAATATATTTGGATGTCTAACTTGGCTATTCAAGTGAGAAGAATGGGCTTAAGATCTTTTCAATCATTTCAAATGAAAGAAATCTTAGCAAGGACGGTTCCCCGGTCCAGTTTTACTCAATTTAGGCAAACTTGAGATAGCGCCACTTGAGATAGTTGCACAGCGCTTCTGATGGATAACAGAAAGAGACGTGAATTTAGACTCAATTTACGATTAACACAAATACTCTCTCACGCCCAAATAATCCCGTAAGCCTTTTTGATAAGCTCCTTTTGTTATCAAGCAAAATCCATGAAAAATCGTACAGTCCTTTTGTACTGAAAATGTCGCACGCTTTATTGAATGAGCAAAATGCCCCTCGTACTTCCCTGCCTTTTCTGCTGAGAAAACATTTCTCTGAGAATTCTTTTTGGAGAAGCGTAGCAATTTTGGTATGAATTCTTGAAATTTGAAGAAATTTTCCTGGTTTTTTACACCAACATCAGTGTTCTATTTGTGTGCAATTGTGTTCCACTTGTGTTCAATTGTGTTCTACGTGTGTTCATTTGTGTTCTACTTGTGTTCACTTGTGTTCAACTTGTGTTCATTTGTGTTCCACTTGTGTTCATTTGTGTTCATTTGTGTCCCACTTGTGTTCATTTGTGTTCATTTGTGTTCCACTTGTGTTCATTTGTGTTCATTTGTGTTCCACTTGTGTGGTGTTTTAGATCAGATCACTATCGATTTATACTTTGTGCATCGGCACTAAAATCCCTCTGTTTTCGGTGTGCATCTGCACTAAATTCATCTTTGTAGGCTGTGCTTCGGCACGAAAATTCTTTTATACTTTGTGTGCATCGGCATGATAATCCATGGTTAAGACTCAATGTCTTTTCTTGGGCTTCGGCCCGATAAAACAGCCTTTTCGACTATTTTCTGCAAAACTGTGTTCTTGCGAACCAGCGAATGTGAAAAACAACGACTTGCGTCCATGCATCGATGCGCATCAATTAACCCAATCATCCATTAGACTGACGACGTGATTCCTTGTATTCGTTCAACATTTATAATCTGATGTTTTAATTTCACTCATACAAAGCGATGACTGAAGCGATGACAACAACAACAACGAGCGTAAGTTAGAGGGGCTTATGTAATGTAGTCTAATTATCCATAACAGTGTACAGCTCGAAACAATAACGCTATTGTTATGCTCAAGTGAAAAACAACGTCAGACAAAGACCCCATTGAATGTTGCGATCTTAGTCTTTTGTGTAGGTAAATCGCCTCGTTGTCTTAGAAACTCTTCCTGAACGGGTTCGAAACGGAACAGAGATGAGATCATGGGCGATGATGCACCGATTTTTTGGGAAAGGAGGGTAAAAATTGCAGAATTTCTTACCCATTAGCTGCCTAGTTATCCAGTCCACATAGCTGTTGGCCACTTTGAGTAGAAACGATCAGAATACCTTTTTGTCCTTAATTTTTTGCCCTTCGCTTCGATTTGTCTGCCTCTGTTTTACTTAGGCCCACATGTGAATTGAAGTGCATACCTCCTTCTTGGAGGTATGCCTTGTGGAGTGAGACTTCCATAACTTCCTACGTCAGTACTGCTCCCCTTAATATAATGTATGTATCCAAAACATCAGTTGAATAAATAATTGATCAAGAAATATCGGCATAACCGAAACGGAAAAACCAGACCCAGGACCAGTAGGACCGGACCCTAACGGACCGGACCCCGGCAGAATACCCATTCATTTCCATGTTTCCAGATGACTGATTGGGTACATTGATCATGGGCTAACTTGCTTTTTTACACACTAGAGCCTATTTCTTGGTTGCTAGAAAGCCCCCTGATGTTTAACAATGTATCATCCTAAAATGAAGAAAGCTAAGACAGTTGGCTGTGGTAGTTATGTTTTGTATTAGAGTTTGGCATTGTATGTTATCTAAATTTTGTTCTGAATATCAATGAGAATCTTGTCCTTAGGAAATTGAAGTGAGTTACAGGGCCTTGCTAGAGTTGATCATGCCTTGATCTTCTTGGGTCTTCTTTCCTTTCAACTGGAAGTTTGTCTGTTGATTAGATGATCAATGTAGCAGATTGTGCATTCTTGCAGTTAATGTGGTATCCAGAGTTTAGTTATTTCTTTTCAGCGATGATTGTATTGGCCTTGTCTTCATTTCCGAAATGAAACTTCTGAACCGTCATTACAAACTCACGACAGAAAGGAATTGGCATTCGTAGGGGTCCGGTCCGTTAGGGTCTGGTCCGATTGGTCCTGGGTCTGGTTATTCCGTTATGCCAGAAATATCTTCATACTTCGCATCGCAGAAACGTTGAAGTTGCCGGAGCCAGACTGCAACATCACATAATTTATGCAGTTTTAGCAACAAATCTTTTGGAATAATTAGTAGCCCTTTGTTATTGAATAGCCAATCAAACTGCGAACTTGACCTGCCCAGTGGTACCAGGGGTAGATAACCTTTCCTTGACCTCGATTTTGGAGGTTCTTTGCGTTACAAGTTATCAAGGGGTCTCTGGTTTCCACAGTTGTATAAATTTGTTCTTCGACAGGGAATTTTCAACGGATTTGCAACATTTTGGCGTCTAAAATTACATCAAAATCTTAGGGACAAGATTATCTTACCATGGGCCTATTCATGTTATCGTTACTTCTCAGGATTTAATCGAATGTCGAACAAGTATTTGGGACACTCTGTGCAACATGACTTTACAAATAAAAAAATAAAGAAGCGTCCTGGATAGATGCTAGCGTTGCTTTGAGAGTTTTTGAACTTGAATATCAAACGATAACTGTTCATGGCCAAGAGGATGATTTGTAGCAGTTATTCATTTGGAAGATTTATAAAACCATGAGGAAACAATATCGCATTTACACTGTTGAAATCACGTTTATTTGCATCATAAGATGACAGTGCAGGAAATATTGCTCCGTATCCTCAACACTACACGTTTTTTTCATAAGAAACTAGGATCAGGCCATAGTACTAAAAGTTTCTTAATTTAGCATGAAATTTTGTCCATTTTAGTACTAAAAGTTTCTTAATTGGTTTCTTATTTTTTGAATGCATGAATTGTCAATGTGGTCGCTAACACTGCTGCAGATATGTTTCTTGATATTTAAAACATCATATAGGAATTCTCAGTTCTCAGTGTTCTGTTATGTTGAAAACACTAATGGTTAGAAAATATTGCCCAATAATAAAGGTTCAACGATCTATTTGCTATAAAATTCAAGCTTTTAACTTTGAAAAGTTTCTTAGTACCTCTCAGACATAGTACTAGAGTTTCTTAAAAGTTTGGCCATCTTAGTACTAGTTTCTTATAAACCAGTTTCTTATAAAAAAACGTGTGTCATTATTCAGACGAAAAAGGTTCAATGTATCCCAAGCAATTTAAGCAGTTCTCATGGACTGACGGGCTACAGTGCCTAAATAAGTAAGAATGAAAATGAATGAAATGAAATGTGATTAAGGGAGCTGTCATAAAGTATGGAACAGAGGGGGGCGGAAGGGATTTGACAGGGTCACCAAAAATATTGGATGGAAAATGTTGGGCTAACAAACTACTGCTAGTGATAAACATGGGCCATGAAGCTATTTGTTTCTGGATTTGCTTTCAATATTTACAAAAGTTTCAAACACTGCCAGCGTTATTTTTGCTGTTCTTTTGATCACTGATATCATTCTCCATTTCATTTTTTACTACACTGGTATCAACAGGTTCTATCCTGCCTTCTAAAAGCACTATACTCCCATAAATGTGATACTGACAGCATGATACATAGGAAGAAAGTTCAACTGTATAGTGCAAAGGCTTTTCTTGAAGAAATTTCTGGACCACAGTGTTCATATAGAAGCCCTTGGGTCACCAAATCATTTTGACAGATGATAATGGGCTATGTAAGCAGTTTTTGTTCCTTACATTGGGCTACATAATTTTACAGTGAATTTTGAAATCCCTTCCGCCCCCTTCTGTTTCATTCTTTATGACAGCTCCCTAACAAAATTCTTGAACGAAAGATTTCTGAAGTTCGGCTTCCTGTGCCCATTGGAGCAGAAAGTAGAGTTGCCTTAAGAGAAGGTATGTGCTGATAACGAAAGAAGAAGGGTAAATCTAAAGTTCTGTCTCGCGGATTTTGCTTATTTGATTCAGAGACCGAGCAGAGGGCATTAAACTTTTGGCATTATCATTACTCAGATGTACGCAGTTACTCCTCAGCTCCTGAATCAAATAAGCAAAATCCGCGAGACAGAAGTTTAGATTTACCCTTCTTCTTTCTCTCTCTTCTGTGTTCTCTTTCGTTATAAGCACATACCTTCTCTTAAAAAACCCCCTTCGCTTGTACCAAACGAGAGTTTGCCGTACTGGTTTCGGGGCAACTTTGCGGCTTCGTTTGTTTTGAAATTCTGCTTTAGAGAATTTCTTTTGTCTGCATTCGCTAATCGCTTTGAATTGAGGTGCAAACCAAAGCGACTGATGCTATTGTATTACAAAATCTGCCCTTGTTCACGAGAGACCAATTCAAAAGCTATTGTTCAAGAGACTGTTATCTAGATCTCGTTTAAATTGTCTATGAGCCAATCACTGACGGCTGTGACCGAGATCGAAGGTCGAAATCCCCATGATACTGCTTCAAACAATATACGATTCATTTGCAATAATAGAATGGTGCCGTAAAGAATAACCCTTGCTTTTGTTGTTATGGAAGCTTCGCGCAATAAAAATTTATCACGGATAAAACTCTGCTTTTTAAAACTGAAACTTTGAAACCGTAACAAAAATGCAAACGGACGAGAATCCAATAGACCTAATCGGCTAAGGTTTGTTTTACCCATTTCAAGTCATGTGACCATACTCTTGGGAAGTTTTAGTATTATTCTACTTTTTGCATTCATGGCACAACTTTGCACGGTACGAAATATGTCAGAGAAATCAAAAGAATTTTTATCAAAAGAATGATCACATGATCACATGACTTGAAATGGGTTTCTCCTTCTATCCATTGGTCCATAGAATTATTTGGTTCGGCAATGGTGTGAGGGCATTTGAATTGTAACAACTTTGTAGCGAGTGAATTCTGTTGTACCAGTTAGAGTGCAAACATGATCTCACAGGATCAATAGACAACGGGGACGCAAAAAAGCAAATCGCGACCATTTTGACATAATCATCAACGTTCCGTTGAAGGAATTCACAAATATTTATATAAAGATGCCTGGTTGATTAGAAGAGTAGCAGGTTAGGTGTTATGTGAAAAGAAACCGAAATATTTCTTTTGAAGAATGTTTGTTAAAAAAGTTTCTGATCCTTAAAATGTATTGAGTTTGGAGCTAGGATCATACCTACAAACAGGCTAGATCCTATTATCATCCATTGTCTAATGGGCTTTCCTTCAGTCAGTTGATGCCAAATTGGTAGACAGCAGAAGACAGGTAAGAGTTTTCGTTTTGTCCTCTTTGTATTTCAGAGTTTTCTTTTTCATAATTTTTTGTTATTCGAGTTGAGAGCGTCTTTTTGTGCAAAGAAATTGCAAAGTATGCAGAGGCGGCACCACGGGGAGGACTGGGGAGGACACGTCCTCCCCAATGTTTTTCAGGACCGATTTTTCAATTCGTCGAAATCCGAGGAGAAATATTTAGGGGGGGGGGTACGATGGTGGCACATGAGAAAAATGAGAAAAAAGATCACTTTGTCAGTGACCTTCTGTTAAAAATATTACAATTTTACCCAGGTTTACTTTAATTGCTTTTTGCATGATTTATAGATGAAAACCTTATAAAGGCTCTTCTTTTTCCAAATGGGCGTGGCTTTCATGAAAAATGGGCGTGGTCCTAAAAAACTTTTCTTGTCCTCCCCACTTTTTGAGGGCTGGTGCCGCCTCTGAAAGTATGTTCTAACGATAGCAAAATGCAGAAATCCAAGGGTAAGACCCACCGATGAGTTCCATTATTTTTGGCAAGATAAAGACAGCATTTTAGTATGTTCATTCATGAATAGGAAATCTTATTGACTGGAAAAGAAAGATGACAGATAACTATTATAATTTAAATGCACTTTGCCTAACATAAGAGCCACTGATCAACCTTCAACCATGAATCCCTTTATTTTTGGCAAGGAAATGGCACTTTTCCAGAACCTTCTTACGTTATCAGGACGCTTGTTGTATACTAGAAAAGATGTTGTACGGATTATTATGAAAAATAGTACAGCGTGTCTACAGCGCGAGCTGATTGTTAAAAGGCAACTAAGAATTCCTTTATCTTTATCTTTATCTTTATCTTTATCAAGGAAGTAGCACTTTCTAGAATCTTCTTCGTAAAGAGGAAACCCACTTTAAAAATTGCCTGCAATAACGCGTTTTTCGTCGTACACTCGTCAGTTCGGTTTGTGCGAAGAACAAATTAACGAGACAAACAAGCCGACTTAGCACCTGAAGAACAGAACAAAATCCAAAGCCACGTAAAAAAGCAAATCGCGACCATAACATCCAAGCCAACGACTGGCTTAACTCAAGGAAAGGCTCAGTCCAGTCAAGTCCATTGCTTTTGGTGCCAAATCGAAACACTGCGAATACGAAAACGAACTCCTTCTGCCTTCTGTCGACAGAGAGAAGGATATCGAAGTTCGATTTACAAAGCTTTTAATGCCGGTTGAAAGTAATATGGTAACAATCATAGCGACGATTTTGTCCGAATGTTAGCAACTGTTTCACATTGTTTTAGATTTTACCAAGTAATCTAGGAACTCATCTAACATTACTAAATTAAATCTGCACATCGGGCATTGAAAACATAAGAAACACATAAGAAACATTTTGTAGCAAAATATATACTGGGCGTTTCACAGAGGATGCCACCTAACTGTAATTAAAAATTTTTGGAAAAATGATAAGATTTGAGTAGACCTTATCAAAAGATATCTTGATGTAATGTGTACCGTGTAAAATATAATCTTTCTCCCTCCAAACGATATACAGTTTAAATACGTTAACGGAACTATCTATCACTTTATTGATATTATTGTAAGTACGGACGATTTCAAATGCAGCAAACTTTAAGAGCAAATTCGACACTTTCCTGCTGTAAGAAATTGCCAAAGCACACTTTGTCACAACTTTTCAGGCCTAAAAGCACTTGAGGTGACGCCCTTAGGCATGAGAATGAAAAATTTGTTCCCGTGGGATGCATTTATCAAAAGTGGCAGCGCCACGGGGGGTCCCCCCAAATCCCCAAATTCGGCAAGAATTGTCAAAGAAAAATGCCATAAAATTAGTTGGGTATACCTTTATATTGAAAAATTACATCCAAATCCCCCAATTTCTCTAGGATTTTTCAGAGCTGGTGCCACCACTGTAATTATCAAGAATGATAAATAAGCTCCCACGAAGATTGGTTTTCGTCAATGTGAATATCCTACAACTTGTTGGCATCTGAAGTATGCCATATTTGAGGGTGTTGTGGGCAGTAGTGTAATCCTCCGTTTTTGCAGTCGAACAGTCAGACGATGTGGGTTTTACACTCGGTAGGGCCCCACCACTTGAGCGTCATGACAAGGGGTCGCTGACTTATAGCGCTTAGCAACTTCCACGATCCCAACGCTTGATACTAACGGTCAATTTCCAGTCAGCGGAATTTTCCGAACGGGCGGAATTTTATACAATGAAATGTTGCTCAGCCGTAACTATCCATTCAATTTCAAAGCGACAATTTCTCCCGGAAACAATAGAATTTCTGCCCGCTCGGAAAATTCCACTGACTGGAAAGGAGATGTAGGCTCGATCATATCGGCTTTTACACAGCTCCATAGGCCAGGCTTCAACTTGGAGTTTGAGACCAGAGTCGTATTAAACTTTTCTAAAAATCTTTTTAAAGGTTAGCAGTGTTTTCTCTTCATAAGAGAGCACTTCCTTCCTTTTAAAAGAAGTAGTAAACGTTTTGATACAATGCCAGGACCCTTATATTTGAAACTTACTTAATTTTGACATGGCTGGAGAGCAATAGAAGTGCCATTTTTGAAGAAAACACTAATTTTGACTTTTCTCCGCCATCGATCATATACCACGTGTCAGATCGACTCAAAAAAGGTCTTAAAACTTTAAGTTGATGCTTGACCTATGCAACTGTGCAAAAACCGAGATAATTCAACCAACTGCTCCTCCAAAGCAGCCGCATAAACGGGGCACTATTTTTTCTGAACACCCTATAGATTGTGCTTCCAGACGTTACGCATCAAATTGATTCAAAACATATTGTCATTTCTTTCAGAATCTTGAATAAACTTGAGTTGCATTTTTTCAGTAACACTCTGTAGTACACCCAGCCCCAGACATTAGTTAGAAATTCATCTACACATAAGTTCAAACTTTTTTTTAACATCTACAATATTGTGATCCATAAACCCCGACAACTTAAAGGCGCAATGTCTTGAACAGAATTGTTCGGCATCCGGCGCCTCCGTCGATGGCCTTGCATGCCAATGCGAAACAGATTCCAGTATCCATCAGTATCGTATCGTATGTGCACCATTTTGTAGGTGTTTGTTTAGTTGTTGATTTAGTTGTGTATTTTCATGTGTTGGCCATGGGGTAGACATAGTCTTTTGCTCCTCTTGGCATCGTCCTTGTAGTGTTGCATAGTAGTTAAAGTATAGTAGAATGTAGCATATATTGTAATATTTTATATTGATATAAAAAAGATAAGACATTACTTTTTCATACAAAATATATTTACGCTCTTTGGTAACTTAGTACTGTGTAGCTGAATTTGATAAAGCTTTGAATAGTACTCATTAAAACTTTTCTCTCAAAGTATCGGTCAACTGCCATTTGATAGCTTAATGGTTTTTTTCTTGCTGTAATAACTGTAATAAGATCTCAATAATCACCAGCAGTTCTTTATCCCACAGGATGGGTTCCCTGCCACTCACCATCTTCCTCTTGCTCATACCATGTTTGTTGGTAGCTTCACAAGCAAGCGAAAATGCACAAGCAGTAGTACCAGAAGAGGTACCTAAGACCAACATTGAAGGTACCACACAGTTAGCAGTTAAACAGGCTGCAACTACGGGTGATGAGAATGATGAAGTACCAGAGTCTCAATCAGATAAGGATGACAAACTGATGAAGGGTGCGGTGGCATTGGGCAGTGCTATTGCTGCAATAGCCGGAGTTGCATCTACACCTGTTGGTGCCGCTATAGCTGTTGGTAAGTTGAATATATGAAGCAAAACTTTTGATCAATCGTTTGATTCATAATCCCAAACAGCAAGGACGAATTTAGCAACCAATTTCGTAAAACGAAGGAATCGAAGCGCCCTCAGGGCGCCGATAAGACCATTATCACACGAAGACAGAGTTGCAGCATTATGGGTGTCGGTAGCCTTGTCGGTGAGTGTTATTCTAGAATTACAGCCTACTTTGAAAAAATTATGGCTCTAAGATTTCAAAAATTTACAGAATTCTGGCTATGTATTCTAGCGGAACACACTGCGTCCCCGCCATTTGGTAGGTCAAAGTACCCCTGACTCAAACACTTTACCCTGTAACCACCACGTTCTATTTAACATCTCTCTCTACTCTCTTTGCAGGGGTGGTCGTCATTTCCTATTTCGTGGACTTATTCAAGGAGAGTAACACCGATATGTGGAAGAAGATAGAAGACAAAGTGGAAATCAAAATAGGCCAGAAACTTGCTCAATATCATGTTGAAAGGCTGTATACAGAAGTATTCAGAGTCCTTGAACGACGTGTTAGAGATGCAGACAAGTTTGATTCTGATGACTTGGAAGTAATCTTGGACAAAGGATTGATGGTGTTTCCTCAGAATTACAAGAGTCTTGGATGGTCATACGATTTACCACTTGCTATCTTGAATTGGATTCCTTTCATGATTGCAGGTTACCAGCATCAAATCAAAAAGGAGGACCAGCCAGTGTATGTAAACATTCAAACTTATACTCTGCTTGCTATGCCGGGTGGGTCAAAAAGGCCCACGCTTTTTTATTGAATCAAATTTTACGATACAAGTTACTTATCTAACGCTACTTACAAACTACTCTACTATACTACAAGGACGAATACCACGGAGAGCAAACGTCTATGGCAACTCCGCAGCCTTAACATAGAAAAAAAATTTACATACAAAAGAAAAGACAAAAAAGAACTTTAAGTCTACCTTAAATTAGACGTCATAAATTTTATAAGAAGCAATCAAATTTGCTCCCTTGTGGCAAGTTTGCCTTGCTCTTTCACGTGTAACTTTAACACTGCAGATAATTACAAGAAACGACTGACAAACAAACAAAAATATACGAAGAGGGACTAGGTAACGGTGGGGTAACATGGGGCTCCGTTGCAAAAAAAAACGTATTTGAAATTATATTAATCAAATCGACCAGTGTTGAGAGTGTTGAGGCCCACGTTTGAAAGACAACGGCTCCCTGAATGTAAAATCGATTGTATTTTGAAACACAAGGGCAGATTTTGTAATACAATTGCATCAGTCACTTTGGTTCACACCTCAATTCAAAGCGATTAGCGTCTGCAGACAAAAGAAATTCTCTCAAGCAGAAATCCAAAACAAACGAAGCCTCAAAGTTGCCCGGAAACCAGTACGACGAACTCTCGTTTGGTGCGGGTGAAGGAGGTTTCTAAGAGAAGGTATGTGCTTATAACGACAGAAGAAGGGTAAATCTAAAGTTCTTTCTCGCGGATTTTGTTTATTTGATTCAGAAACCGAGCAGAGGGCATTACAATTTTTGCATATTTAAAGCTCAAATGTACGCAGTCACTCCTCAGCTCCTGAATCATATAAACAAAATCCGCGAGACAGAACTTTTGATTTACACTTCTTCTGTCGTTATAAGCATATAACTTCTCTTAGAAACCTCCCTTTGCCCGCACCAAACGAGAGTTTGCCGTACTGGTTTCAGGGCAACTTTGTGGCTTCATTTGTTTTGAGTTTCTGCTTGAGAGAATTTATTTTGTCTGCAGACGCTAATCGCTTTGAATTGAGGTGTGAACCAAATCAACTGATGCTATTGCATTACAAAATCTGCTCTTGTTATTTTGCAATATCTGATCGAAGAGTCAACTTTATCCTGGCTGAAATTGGTCACTCCGCTCAGATTTTGCATGTTTACCTATGACTCGAGCATGCTTTAGCGAGGATCTATTACAGTGTTATCGGCCTTACTTTCATGGATGTGGAATACGGTTGCTACCAGGGATGGCAACTCGCTGCTCACTCACTGGAGCGGAAAGCAGAGTTACCTTAATGTCCAGGGGAATGTTTCCATCAAAGAAGGCACATTAACAAGCGACCGAAGTAATAAATTATTTATGACTCTCGTAGATGCGCTCTGGCAAATGAACTGGCCAGAACGAGAGCAAAAGTCATTACAGGTATGAAAGAGATGTTCAGAAAAAGGTACGCTGCAATACATGCCACCAGCTATTCTAGTGACAGAGTGAATTATCCATGCAAGAAAAAGAAGAACAGAAAGCAAAAACAAAAGAAACGTGGATTGAAAAGAGGCCGTATCTTTGTAAATGATCGCGATGATGATTGTGTATCTATCGACAGGCTCATGACATATGATGACGGACTCTCTGGTAAGTACCATGTGTCTCGTTTGAGTAAAAATTATATGTAAATTGAGTAAAAAATTATCATTTTGCAATTGCGAACAGTGATTTCTTGATATCATATTTGAGCTAGCAGCATCTTTCTATGGACCCTGGCAGCATCAATAACATTGTTCTGCTTACAAGGGAAAATAAAAAAGGTCCCATGTCGACTTAGCCCACTGGGGCAAAGTACTAATTTTTCCTTCATTGCTGGAACAAGCAAAGGGCCTATAGGGACAAATGTGCCACTAGCAAATGCATTAAAAACACCCCGGGAAACAGCTCCTGACGTAGAACAAGTAATAAAATATGTTTCTCGCATTTACATGGAAAGTATTCTTGAACATTTTTATGTACACTGGAGCCTCCATGTAACAGACAACTGTGGGAACAATGTTATTGTCCGTTGCAGAGAGGTGTCCACTGTATGGAGGTATCATCTTTTGTCATAATGTATTTTGCGACAAAATATCTGTCCGTTGTTCAGAGATTTCCGTTGTGTAGAGATGTCCGTTAGTGGAGGTTTCACTGTATTTCATTTTCATTTTTCATTTTCAAATATTTATACAGGTTTACAGATTTCAGTATAAAAGTAGCTGTTTTACAAATCGACCGGTGCAAAAACAGAAAAGCCTAAATTAAAGAGAATTATAAAGTACAATAAGATAAATGCGAAAGAACATAAAAGAACTAAATGTGAAAATAAAATTTGCCTCTCATATGGATTTTTTAAAGGTAGCCAGGGACGGTGCCAATTTAGTTTCCTTATTCAGCTCATTCCATAACTTTGTTCCACGATAAGAAAAATCTTTTGGCCTGTATATGTTCTTAACAGGTGTATCTGCAAGTTTGTTTCAGTAGAGCAAAGATTGTGATCACTGCCCTCTGAGCATTTACTGAAAAGTTCCCCTTAATATTGAGGAGCAAGTGAATTCAATGCCTTATAGGTCAGCGTTGCTGTTTCTTTTTTGATAAGATCCTTAATTGAAATCCAGCCCAGCTTTTGTAGCAGAGATTTGGTGGTGAAAAACTTCCAATAAATCTGAGCTGATAATTGACCTTTTAGCTATTCCAAGAAAACCTGAATCAAATGATGTAATAAAGCATTTTGAGGAATTTTCGATTGCGCACAATAGTGATAGAAGCACTAACGCCACTCGATCGAGCCGCGTGTATAAAATTGTATAAAAATAAGGTTCGATCCAGGCTCTTTTGTACTTTTGTAGAGTAGCTAAAAGGTCTATTGATCGTGATCAGAGATACCCTGGGTACCTCTTATTTTTTGTGGCTCAGAGGTAGGAAAAATGTACCATTCTATTATTTTTCCAGGCAACCGATTCACCATAAGAAAACGTAACACTGGTTGGGTAGGTGGCAAGAGTTGGAACAACGAAATCAACAAGATAAAGGATGCAACTGCGGATTTTCTGTGGACAGAAGTTGTGGAGAAAATCAACAAATATTTCGACCCTGAAATCTGCTTGGAAGGCCTTGGTTGTACTTGCCCTCAGAAAATAACAAAGGATGAAATTACATTCAGCTACCCATCGTCCTGCTTTGGCGACCGTCAATGCATGCATCCATGTGGAAGGTTTGATTATAGCTACGATTGGTGTTACATACCAAGGAACCCAGATCAATACATCAAAGGATGCCGCATTGATTGGGACTCTTGCTGGCCTATATCTACACCAACCATCACCTTACCAAATGTTTTGCCTTCAAAAGCAAGCTCAGAAGACCAAGGAGGTGGAGCTGGGAAAAAAGAAGACAAGGAAAATAAAGATGAAAGTGAAAATGAGAGTGAAGAGTAAAAATGAAACGCTACAGTCTATTCTTAAAGTCATGCCACACAAGTTTTGCGTTTCGACAATGAAATTGAGAGATGTCAGATTTTAAGTAGCGGTATGCTGTCATCAGTTTCTGATATTCAGATGATGGATTGAAGTGAATTGAGCAATCTTTTCCTCTATTTGTCTTTATCTATCGATCTATACCCAATTCACTTCACATAGTCAAACAAGGTTGAACTAAACCAACCAATCAAAGACTGTATTTTGATTGGTCACGGCACCACGGCACCACCGCAACAAATGTAATTGCATAACCCACTTTATGGGGGGAGGGGTAACTCCTATAGGGGGTCTGGTAATATGTGCCTCTGAGAATTCAGAGTTAGGACCAATAACCAGGGAAATATTATGAAAATAAGTAGCCATAACCAGAGCAACATTTTGAAATATGACCCCATAAACAGGGCAAAATCTTCCACAACTATCATGAAAAGACTGTTTTGTATCATTTGTGGACCAAATTCTTTTTCACGGAAGTTTTTTGTCATCATATCTAGCGATAGCTATAAACTGCTAACATTTATCCATAACTGCGGCAAATCTCCATAAAGCATACCCATTTTTCAGGGCAAAATTCACAAAACATGAACCATGGCCCGGGCAGGGACATGTATACGAAGCCCCGTATAGGAGTCACCACCTCCTCGACCTCGGTGACCATACATTTGGGAAACTATCTGATGAAGAACGCCTGATTCTCAGATATCGTTGACCGTAGGCAATCCTTCTTTTACTATGCTTGCGATATATGAGAACATTGCTGACTATTGCTGATCATCGCTGACCATCGCCGATGAACCAAAAAGGCTTGTTTCGCGGCATTATCAGCGATGATGTCGATGATCGCTGATGGGAAATTCAAATGAGAATATTATCAGTGACCATCTACGATCATATATTGGCTCCAAATTCTTCTATCAAAACAAGGCTCTTGTTTACAAGGTCACATTGGGTACGGAGGATTACAGGTCATCACAAACAAGCAGCATATGCGAACACTTGCATCGGTGACGGTCGCAGATAGTCTGCGATAAGGTGTGCGACTGAAAACCTGGATTAAAAACAAGAAAGTTCTCCAAGAGGACTACCATTTTATCTGAAAATGGTGTAAACAACGTTAGCTGATATAGAGAAACCAGATTAAATGTTAGAAATTACCAGCTTTTGTAGTATTTGTTAATTGATGATCTATTCTATTTGTCATTAATTTTGTTATCAAGTAATTTATTTTATTTTCTATTTCGTTATTTGGTAATTAATTCCATTTCTCATTCACTTTCCGTGACTCCAACTGTGCTGCCCAGCGCACTTTCACTGGGAAAGAAGCTGCGAATGCCTTCGCAGCTTTTTTCCATTTCGCTCCTTCTCAATAGAAATTCGCTGCGCTGCATAGTAGATGTCACGGAAAATGAATAAGAAATGGAATTAATTACTAAATAACGAAATAGAAATAGAATAAGTTACCAAATACCAAAATTAATGAAAAATAGAATAGATTACCTTGTAGAGAAAGCAAAATCGAAATAAATTCTAACAGAGGAGGGCAGCGAAAATTCTGAGGAAAGTAAAGAGATTGTAAGTGTGTTTTTAATTATGGTTTTAGAAACTTAATTTAGGTATGAAGCCACCTAAATACAATTTGTGTTATGACACAAGGGATCTTATCGAATGATTGGCTGAAAACACTAGTGATCGAAAACATTGGATGGATTACCAATTAACAAATACTACAAAAGCATAGATAATATCTATGACAAAAGTTAACATTTAATCTGGTTTCCATGTAGCTGAATTCATCTACCTCAATGCAATGAACTGTATTCATGTACTGGCTTTATAGACAAAACTGATTCAACTTTGTCAGTGTGAATGAAGCATTAAGCCTTATTTCCACACAGCAGCATTGTGAGCGAGCAGAAATGTTACAGTTAAATTTAAAAGAAAGTTATTGCTGAGCGACCTTGTATTGTGTAGAATTCCGTTCTCTTGCTCACTCGCGAATTGCCGCTGTGTGGAAATAAGGCTTTAGTCAATCCTAAAAACGTGATGGAAGTGACTGCGAAAGCCATGGGCAGTCAGAGACCATAGGTATAGTTTTACTTATTTGCTAATTCGTAGAAGCAACATTTTGCAAAGGAGGCAATGAAAAAGGAACGAAAATAAATCGTCCTCTCCTATTCTTTCTTTTCTTTCTTTTGTTTCCTCCCCTGCAGAAATAAATAAACTTTCCTCCAGAAGAAATTTATAAGCACTCCTGCACTCCTGCCGTTTCTAACTGCCAATGATATGCCAACAACAACCACTGTTGTCATATGATTGCAAAATAACAATTTTCCGCTACTCTAATCGCAACAGCCAATTACAATAGAAGCATTTAGGAGCTGTTCCTCCTGCGATTGCTATAATCTAATTCCATGCACTTAGGCCTATCACTTCTCCTCGCTTCCAATTATCAAATAAATCTACATTGTGTCAGAAGAAAAATGCAGATTGTTTGCCAATGTTTATTGATGCGTTTACTAAAGATGCTACAACTATAACATAATATGCTCTTAGAACAGGGGGTGCTCTCTCCTCGATTAGTTTATCTATTGAGAGAGCTCCTCCTTAAGAAATTCCTTACACACAAATTCCATGCAAAATTATCATATAGTTGTCTTTCTACTCTATTAAATTATTTTGTTTTTTGTTAATCTATTATCTTTAGTTTGTTGTTAAATGGAATTTGTATTGTAGTTGAATTTTAAAATGAAAACTTGAACTTGAACTTGTTTCCCCACAGTGATTCAGTCACCCTGATACTCCATAAAATTCTTGAATGTTGGAAGGCTGAATCTACAGTATATTGGAAGGCATGCAACCATCAAACCTTCTCTTTTTTTCTTCCCTAACCGTCAGGATAATGTAACTGCGAGGCTACCTCGCATAATGCATGCATTCCTTGTGGTCAACACGAGTACTTTGCAATGGAGGAAAACCCCGGGGGGGTACTTCACTATAAATTCATACGGGGGTGTGCGCCGCAAGGATTTCTGTTACGACCCAATCCCAGAAATTTGGTCCGATATTGATACCCAATCCCAGAAAATTTGTCAGATATTGATACCCAATCGAAGAAGTAACAAAAGCAATTCAACGTCAAAAGGATAAGGGATAGAGGGCTGGGAACGGTTATTTTGGTTCCAAGTGGCCATTGGAACGAGTTTCTGATCTGAGGACGTTCTTCAACACAAAAATACTTGAAATCAGTTCACCTGAAACTGACCACGTGTTGCTCGAAAATTTATCCAGTTGTACTTTCATTCAACACCCATTACAGAATTTTGAGTAACCCCCAATCCCAGAAAATTCCGAGTGAAAGTATACCCCAATCACAGAAATTTTCCAGTAAAAGGATACCCCAATCCCAGAATTTTCAGGCCAAAAACTACCCAAAACTGGCGCACATCCCCGTCTTACCCAAAGTGAAGTACCCCCCCCCCACCCCCCCGGGAGGAAAACCTAGCTGAAGATCTGACGGTTCTCTCGCAACAAAATGCAAGTATTTGACCAGAGACGCAAAAACACTGCAAACCTACAAACCTGGTTTGGAGGAAGGTTTTGGCCAAAAATTGAGGAAGGTTTAGTTGTCAAAAATAAAATTATATATTGTTGGCATAGATTTAGAAAATAAATCATCAATAAATACATAGAACCATTAAAAATCATGTAAACAGTATGCAGATGGTGAGGTTATATTTCAAAACTATGTCAAAGAAGAAAAATCAGGTTTGATTAGACAATGTGATGATAGAGGGAAAGTCTATGAGAAAATATGCATATGTGTCTGGAAGAAATGATTTTTGAAAAGCGTCCCAGAAAAGTGCCCCAGTTTGCAAAATTACCAAAATTTCATTGTAGGGCAGATCTTCAAATTTCTTCTTCTTACCAGTGGATAAAAAAATCATTTTTGCAAGCAAAGCTGATCTTTTCATTTATTTTACGATTAAATGAATCAAGCTCTTTTTAGTGCTGCCTGGTTTTGAAGCCTTCTGCAAGAAAGCACTTATGTTTCTTTGAATAATTCTTTTGATATAATGAGTTTCTTGTTTGGTCATGAATATCAGAATGAAACGTGAAATGTTATTATGAACTTGAAAAATACTGCAAAATTTTCAATGTAAAGCCGGTTTTCCACTAGGAGGATTTTTCCGTGCGCAGCGGAGTGGCTGTTGTATTTGCATTGTTTATTTCTAACAATGGTCACATCAAGGCGCTCCGCTACGCGCGTATTTGAAAGTCGGAATATGTATCTAAGTATTGTTCAAACACATTTCAGTTATTGTTGCTCTGTTTGGGGATGCTGCGGGGCAACTAAGCTGAAAGCCTTGCAGAAATTACAGAACAGAGCTGCTAGAATTGTTACAAGTAGCCCCTTTGACACTCCAGCTGCTCCTCTATTGCAGCTGCTTCGCTGGCCGTCAATTGAGACACTAATTAATCGAGAAACCTGTACAATGGTGTATAAATCTTCAAATGAACTCGCACCTGAAAACCTAGGTAACATTTTCCACAAATTGTCTGATGTTCATACCAGGGTCCTTCGCGATACGAAATGTAATCTTGCAGTGCCAAAGATGAGAACTGCTTATGACCAAAAATCATTTGCGTTTCGTGGAGCGAAGGCATGGAATGAACTCGACTCGGAAATGAAATTAGCCCCTTCGATTCAGTCATTCAAAACGAAACTAAAAGCTTTGAATTGAGAATATTCAAGGAAAGCTTTTCTACATCGAAAGAGTCATCTTTATTTTTCTTTTTCTCGTTTTTATAGCCATGTAATTAGAAATTATTGTAAATAGGTTTATTTCTCATAAGCTTTTTATGTTTTTTTTGCTGGGACAATTGGAAAGCAGTTGCTTAATCTATTTTTTAACTGAATTGTATCCCAGGGTAAACATTTTTAAAATGAAAAAATGAAAATGAAATGAAACCTCAACTTTTCCGCCACGTCCGATGGCGCCAACCAATCAAATTGCTAGAAAGCTTTGACAAATGACATCAATATTCAACAAGAGGGAAAGCCACGAGGTTGATGAAGTTTCTTCTCTAGTGGACCATAGTTGTCAACTATGAGTGGACATTGAAAATATTTCTCCAGACGCGTGTATTGTTGTAAAACAACGGACTTTCCGCTGCGCACGGTAAAGTCCGCCTAGTGGAAAACCGGCTTAACGGTTATTGGAGGCAAGATTAGCGATGTTGCTTAAAGAGTGTTACTTAGAATGACGTTTTCGATGCATTATTTCATACTCGTTAAGTAAAGAAAACAAATAGTTCACCATCATTAAATATATTTGAAATGTTGGTAGAAGAGATGAAAAGATTTATGATAACTTTTCGTAATCAAATTTTGGCGATTTTGCAAAAAAGAGTAGCGTCGAGGCAAGGAAGATGACTGAGTATGTTATTTACAGAAAACATGCTCGGATGCATGTTCTGATGCATTTTGTTTACAGTTCGTGCCAGTGTTGCAGTAGTAAGCAATATACCGTGATGTTAACTTGAAAAACTTTGTTTACTTGAAACATGTGATCCCTGAAGTTAACTTTCAACTTTCTTTCATCGGTTTTCAGATTCAGATTCAGTTTCCAGATTCATTTCTGAAAATCAGAAGCCGTAATCAAGTGAGTCATTTTCTCTTTTAACTTCTTCTTTTCGATAATTTTCAAATTTTCATTTGTAGTTTATCAGGATATTCGAATCATCATCGTTTCAATTTCATCTTAGAAGGAACTCTCTTTTCGTTCAATGCGGAAAGTACCGGGGGACGCCAAGAGTTGATGTGTTTAAAAAAGTATAGTACACATGAAATTCAATGGATTTGAATAAACCCAATTTCACTTGAAATGGAAGGACTGGGTCATCTTTTTTATTTTCTTGCATTTTAATGAACAGGTAATCGTTCTGAAATAGCAGACGAAAGGGTTGAAACACTCAAATCGTAAGTAATCTCTCACAAAAAATTTTACGCAAGGGCAAATAATGTTTTCTCGCAGATTTCTTTTTCAGCTTGCCACAAACTATTCGAAAAGAATAGAAAAGTAGAAAGTTGCGATACCTCTTTTCTGTAGAAGTGTATGTGAAAATATGGTAATTCACGCTGTGAACAATTTATCTTTGTTGCACAATAATGAAAACGTAAGAGGCGGTGTCAAAAAGCCCTCTTAATCTGTCTCTTATTCTATGGAATGGATACATATTTGTCTGATTTCGTTATGGTCTTGAGACAAGGACGGGGAAACGGGCATTGATTCTACGATACAATGCCAACAGAACTGAACTGACAGCAAGAATGAGCGGCTGCGAGACAAGAAGAAGCAAAGACATATTTTAATGTTAGCAGAATGAGAAAAACCGATTACTTCTATTTCATTCCATTTGTTGGTGCAGTCTGTTTCCATTTCCCAAGTCGCCGCATTTACTTACTAATTTTATTGCTAGCTTTATACTGCCGATGAAGTTTATTGAAATATTTCAATCACAAACATGTCAGTTTTTAACTTTGAAGGCACTCGTATTGTTTGTACATAGTGAGGAGTAGAAAGATTATAGCAGAGAGATAGGTAACGTCATGAAGCACTCGTCATTCAACATTGTATAAAGGTTTAAGGTGGGGGAAAAATCAATGATAAACGTTTCTGGAAACTTTAGATTTCAAATAGTCAAATCAAATTGTATTTATATTTGTCCTAGCTTATAATTGAAATGTCGATTTTACGTTGAATTTTGTGAAATGATCCTCAAAGTGCTCGTCGTGGTACTAATGATTAAGTTTATAACGAAGAAGCAAGGGAAAATCTAAAGTCCTGTCTCACGGAATTTGTTTATTTGGTTTAGAAGCCAAGCTGAGGGCACTATAATTCGCGGGAAATTCGCGGGAATCTAGAGCTCAAATGAAACAGCTACCACACAGCTCCTGATATACAAATGCCGAAGACAGAACTTTAGACTTACCCTTCTTCTTTTTAATAGGCACATAACTTCTCTTAAAAACTACCTTTCGCCTGCACAAGTCGAGAGTTTGCCTTATGAATTTGGATGCAACCTTTGCGGCTGTGTTTGCTTTGATCTACTGGTTAAGAGATTTTCCTTCGTCTGTAGTCACTAATCACCTTTAATTGAAATGTCAATTAAAGCAACTGCTGCTATGGTGGCACAGTGGTAAGTGGTGGCTTCGGTGGCACAGTGGTAAGGCGTCGGGCTCACGATCCAAGGGTCGTGTGTTCGATACCGGCACTGGCCACATTTGAAGATAGCATCCTTGGGCAAGGTGTTAACACAAATTGTGCCTCTCTCCACCCAGGAGTATAAATGGGTACCTGGTCCGCAGTTATGAGCGCCGTCTGTGGCTGCACCCTGCTGTATGCTACAAAGCATAGTGACCAGGGGGTAAGGTGTAAAGTCGTTTGAGTAGCCTTTGGCTAGATAAAAGACTATAAAACTACTACTTACTTACTTACTGCTATCACATTACAAAATCTGTCCTTGTGTCTACAGTATGGTATCAAGCATAAGTCCTTCACTCAACAAGGGCAGATTTGTAATACAATAGCATAAGTTGCTTTGGTTCACACCTCAATTCAAAGTGATTAGCAAATGCAGACAAAAGAAATCCTCTCAACCAGAAATTCAAAACTAACATAGCCGCAAAGTTGCCCCCAAGCTAGTGCGGCAAACTCTCACTGAGTGCGGGTGAAGGGAGGTTATTAATAGACATTATTTGCTTATAACGAAAGAAGAAGGGTAAATCTTTAGTTTGTTTAGCGGATTTTGTTTATTTGACTTACATTTGATCAATGAATATGCAAGAATTGTAAAACTCTCTGCTCGGTTTCTGAATCACGTAAACAAAATCCGCCCGGCAGAACTTTAGATTTACACTTCTTCTTTCGTCTAAAGCACATAACTTCTCTTAAAAACCTCACTTCGCCGCACCAAGTGAGAGTTTGCCGCACTGGCTTCGGGGCAACTTTACCTCTATGTTTGTTTTGAATTACTGGTTGAGAGAATTTCTTTTGTTTACATTTAATAGTCGCTTTGAAATGAGGTATGAACCAAAGCAGCTGATGCTCTGCCCTTAATCCTTCACTAATCTGGTTTACGATTTAGAAGTGCAGTGACGTCACGTCTTCAAATGAATTTGTGATTTCAGAAGAACACTCTGAAATATCCAACGGTAGAACAGTAGCAAAGTGACAAGGACAGATTTTGTAATGCAATAACAACAGTTCCTTTGATAGACACCTCAATTCCAAGCGATTAGTGACTGCAGACAAAGTTCTCTCAACCGGTAAACGAAACGAACACGGCCGCAAAAGTCGCTCAAAAACCAGTAGGGCAAACTCTTACCTTGTGCAAGCGACAGGTGGTTCTTATGATAAAAAAGACTAGACTCATGGAACAAAATAAGCATGCATTGCACAGCTAATTAAAATCGTACAACCAATACCGCACTAACACTTGATTTCAGATTGAAAGAACATCACATGGTAGTAAGATGCTGCAAATTAATACCAGGTTAGTCGAAAAAAAGTTTAAGCGTTCGACGGGCTGTGGAATAAAAAGTATGAGGCCGATATTCAAACTATGATGCTAATCTATCAGTCAAAGGCTGACTTAGATGAGAAATTTTGTTTGGTAATATCACTCATCTTACAGACCCAGGAGTTAGAGAAATGCCTGTAAGGGGTTTGTATGGGAATCCAGAATTCCACGTTCCATTCTGATCTATGATTTATGAGGCAATGAAGTTTACATTTTCAATTTCAGAAATAGAACTTTAAGTTTCATAGGAAGTAAATCATGGACCAGAATGGAATGTGAACCCCTCGTTCCCAAACTTGCCGTTTACCAGCATTTCCCTGACTTATTGGTCTAACAAATGAGTGATGCTGCCAAACAAAATTTTCTCATCTAAGCTAGCCTTTGACTGATAGATTAAAATTTCAGTTTTGAATATCGGCCACATACTTTTTTTTCCACAGCCCGCCAAACGCTTAACCTTTTTTTTGACTCACCCGGTAGTTGATAAAACTTGAAATAAAAAATCGGAAAAGATTGATAAAGACTGTTGTTGAAATTGTTCAAGACAAAGCAATGGTCGTTTTCCATTGTCGCTCAAACTGGGAAACCTTTTTTGGGACATCCGGTACCTACGTTGCCAAGAGCATAAATTGAATACCTTTTTTGTTGACAAATTGCAAATATTTTCTGTTGCAGAATGAGGCGCATACCAGCAGCCGTCTGTTTATTCATACTATTCTTGATAGAGGCATCAGAAATGAATGAGGATGCCACACAATTGGCACAGAAAGCGATTGCTAAGAACTTGGTTGAGAAACCAGAGCTGGAAGCAAAAAGTAAATCAGAAGGAGAATTAGCCCGAAGAAGTAGTTCTGAAACCAAAGAAGACAATTACATGAAGGCAGCTGTTGCACTGAGTGGTGTAATTGCAGCCATCGCAGGGGTAGCTTCTGCTCCTGTAGCAGCTGGTATTGCTGTAGGTAGGTTTGACTGCTTGGTCAGCCTTGTTCCCAGGGTGTTCTTACGTCGTACGCTGATCACAAAGCCGAATGAACACCCTGGTACACCTCGATAAAATCTGCCAGAAAATGGGCAGATCTGCAGCCAGTAGTTTGCAAGGCAAAGCAAAGCGACGGAAAATGCCCTACTTATGTAAAAGATAAATCAAGATAGTGAAAACAAGAACTTTTTGATGACCTTATTTCAACCTTTTTAAAGGTATTCGAAAAATAATCTGGGGTTAGCAAGTGTATTAATGTGAGAATAAGCACGGTTTGTTTGGGACGAATTGGCCTAAGTTGAAAATAAAAGAAACTTTCACCGCTGCTTCCAAAATGAAATGGCTCGTTATTCTTCGAATTTCGGAAATAAATTGCAAATGTCGGTCGGAATAGATAAAGAATATGGTTTTGCGTCGAAAATTGACATGCCGCGACCGTTTACCCAGCGCAAAATGGAGCTGCGGCGCAATATGACGAACAGCCAATCAGATTGCGGAGCGGCCTCTTGCATCCCAGAGTGGAGATAAAGCAACGAACTCGCCCCGGGGACGAGATTGCTACTTAGTGCTAATAAGAGGCCACATTTTGGTCATTGTTATACCCCACTCACACTTGCAGATCAAGCGTGCTTAAGCTAAACCAGGTTTGTGGCTGCGACGCCTTATGACATCACAGTGACGTTATGAAGTTGAAAAATCTGTGAAAATCGGGCTTCTAAGTTGAATTTGAATTTAAAGGTTTTTGCGTGAACTTTGTGCAGCTTTGGTTTCAATTTTGCTATGTTTTCTTATATGAGGATACCATTTCATTGAAATTAATGGTTTTGGAGTGATATTTTGACAGAAATTAGTCAATTCCGATGATGTCATTTGTGCTATTTATTTGTCTTTGCAAAAGGGACAAAAAGAAGCTGCAAAATGGTTATACCCTGTTACAAATGTATCAATGGAGTGTTTTAAATTGCATCAGTTAAAAAAATCCAAAGAATTCCTTAAATTCTCCAAATGGTGGCAAACATTTTTTAATTAGCCCAAAATGGTGGCCAAAACACAGATGGGGGAGAATGGTTCAGTAATGCTTGCACGATTCAGCAATACATACAAATGTACTAAGATTTAATGATACCTGCTAGTTAGCTGTGTTAAATTTCTCTTGAATCCTATCTCCATATCTCCGTGTTATCGTTTAGTTAGGCCCTGTTGTGTTGATATTCTGTTGTGTTGTTACAGTATTCAATACAACTGCAACAACACAACAGAATTTCAACACAACGGAATCTGGGCCTAACTAAACCATAACACAGAGATATGGAGATAGGATTCAAGAGAAATTTAACACAGTTAACTAGCAGGTATGATTAAATCTTTGTACATTTGTATGTATTACTGAATCGTGCAAGCATTACTGAACCGTTCTCCGTCACCTGTGGCCAAAATGGCGTCATTACAAAAGTTTCTGAGGTCGTCAATTCCAGAAATTATGGTATCAAATTAACGCCCTTTGTTTACTAATTCAATCGGTGTATAAGAAACCATGATTTAATTACATATTTCCATTGTAATGATCGAAAACAATGCTTTGCTGCTACCTGCTTTCCAAATATGGGCATATCAAGTGACCTTTGAGCTCTATTGTTTAAAAATTTGTCTAGCTAATAGATATTAGAAACAATCAAAGAGGTTAGGGGGACAAGAAACTTTGCATAATTTGCTGTAAATCTGTCGTGGCAATTTTTTGACATCTCGATTATTTTCAAAATGGCAGCATTTTGGTAAGTTTTTTGTACAAATTCATCGAAAATCTGGAAAATTTAAAATCGTCGTATATCTTAAACTGCCCGATGAAAATTGATACAATGTTCAAGAAAACAATGGTTTATGAAGGTCTACAATATGATGGAAAGCAGAAATCTGTAGCTGTTCAGGTTAAGGATTTAGAAACTTGATGACGTCACAGCCTTAAAATTGATAAATGCCGCCATTTGGAAACTAATCAAGATATCAAAAAATTGCCAAGGCAGATTCACAGCAAATTACCCAAAGTTCCTTTCAAGCACTTCAATTGAAAGAAACATGTAATGGAATGTTAAACCCATGCTTGCAAAGATTTGAGCGCTATGCTAAAAAGGATACATACTTACATTTCTTGACCATTTCATTTCATTTCATTTCATTTCATAATATTTCATTTTATAATATTTATACAGGGTAAGTATTCAAGTCTTAAAAACGTTGATTTACAAACTGCCCTGTCACAAAAGAAAAGCTACAAAATTACAGTAAAGATGTGAACTATACAATACGTAAAAGTAAAGGAAAGGTGAGACATTGCTCAGGATTTGTCATTTTTCAGTGACGATTTGAATTGGTTAAAAGTATTGGCCATCTTACTTTCTCTAGTCAGATCATTCCAAAGTTTAGCTCCTCTATACGAGAAGCATTTTTGGCCACATGCGGTTTTTAGAAGAGGTACATAAAGGTCAGTGCTGGTGTTACGAAGCTGTCTAGCACAGGTTTCAGATAACCTTTGGAACAGTCCTGTAAGATACTCGGGCGCTTCATGGTTTATAGACCTATAGACCATTTTTACTGTTTCTGTTTCTATGAGCTCTTTGACTGTTTGCCACCCCAACTGCCTTATGATAAGTGGTGCAGACATTCTGTAGGGGCTATTTGTCACGATTCTAGCTGCACGATTTTGGAGCTTCTGCAGCTTGTAGTAAATATGATTCCTTTTCACAGGGGTGATTGTCGTGACCTACTTCATTGACATGTTTCGAGAAAGCAACAGTGATATGTGGAAGAAATTGGAAGAGAAAATCGAAATCAAAATCGGGCAGAAACTTGCAGCATACCATGTTGATCGGCTTTATGCTGAAGCCTTTAGAGTGATGGAACGCCGTATTCGAAATCCAGATGATTTTAATGCTGATGATTTTGAGTTGATCTTGGACAAAGGCCATATGGTATTCCCACAGAATTATCCCAGTCTTGGCTGGTCTTATGATTTACCATTGGCTATATTAAACTGGATGCCTTTTATGATTGCTGGTTACCATCATATGATCAAAAATGGACACCAACCAGAGTATGTAAATCACGATACATTATTCTTTCGAACTTTTCAATTCCCATTTTGAAACTTGCTACCCCAGGGGACAGAAATAAGTAATCAATTGATAGTGGGTAGCTACGTTGGTTTACCACTTATCAGGATTTCACGATGCTTTGTCAGGATTTTCTTCGAAGGAAAACCATCAGGTGTTGCCATATTCTGGAACTGGCCAGTTGTAAGTAAATAAATATGAAGTTATCTGCATTTTTACTACATTGTATTCTCTGTTTGAAGTTCCTTCTTTAGTTTCAACAAGATGACTTAAAATGCCGTATCTCTTCTTGTTATGCAAATCCCATCGATTTCAAATATGAATTATTTCAAGGTTCCTCTCCTTGCATGAATTTGTATTTTCCTTGAAGAAATGACAACGTTTTAGCCTTAGTGTCTCGTTCAATTCCTATCCTTACCATGCCACCAACCCCCTGGCACACCTCCAGGTATTTGCACATGAAAGGTTCTCGGGAACGGGCATTTGACAGCCAAGTTTTCCCCGGCCCCAAGGAATTTAATAATGCCAGGAGCTTTGCTTGAAAGTTTATTGGGAATTACCCTGGGTACCAGAGCCAAAAAATAATAAAAAGAAAAAAATAAGGAAGGAAAGAAAGTTGGCTCTGGTCAAATGGTGACATCCATTGTAGGAATTGACCAATAAGAAACCTATATACCCGATCGGGTATATAGATTTTGTGAGATTTGATTGGATAGCGTGTGTCACATGACAAGACTACGATTGTGAGCAGAAAAATTGATTCAGACGGTTGTGATCAAGTTTGCTTTCACAACAATGGCGAATGTTCTGAGGCCAGCTGTGGAGCTGTGGAAAGCTTTGCAGCCAAAATAGGAACTTAACTCCACAACAGTTTGAGACAATAACTTCCTGATCACGGAAAAATCTTTGCTGTTTGAAGTTGAGATTTCATTCGCCCAGTGAACTTGGTTGAAAGCTTAGGCCTAGTTGAGGCGAAGAACAAGAAGTGAAGAGCAGTTTCGAGAATTTAGCCGTGATATTGTGATTGTCACGCTATTACTGAAAATCATTGACACACTGGCAAAGAGTAATCGTTGCTGATGAGGACTGCATTCCAAACTGGTAGGAACGTAATTATCTTTCTTATTGTATGTGATATGATTTGTGTTTACTTGAAATATCGAAGGATAGTCTCAAAAGATGATCGTCGCATCGCTGACCATAGATTTTGGATTTCAGAATGATTCCTATCGAAATGTGACATTCTCTGTCTTCAACCCGTTTCTTGCGATAAACTTTTCCTACTGGTACCCAAGAAATACTTCCTGTATCGGTTATTTCGCATTCTATCGGAGACTGGGAGATATCAAGGATGGCTTTGTTTTCATATCATTCTTCTCAGCAGTTTTTAGTTGTTCAATGTTTGTTTGAGCAAAGACAGTTGTCAACACAACACGACGTTTGGATTTGACCTTGGTTTGCCCATCCTGGTACCGAGGGTATCCGATAAGTGACTTGACCTTGGTTTTCGCATAAGTGTTTTAACAACCGCAGACGGTACAGTGCAATTTTTTATGATAAATACTTATTTCGAAAAACTTTAAATCACTCTTACTGTAGTTTTGAATTTAGGATATTTGAAATATGAATTTAGCATTACGGGAAGCTTTCAGCAAACATCCAGCTCCACTACAATGAAACTTTTCTCGCCATAATAAAGCTCAGATAACAACAAAATATGTGATTAATAGTATGAATGACGAAGGTGTTTATTGATTACAATCATTGCGCAAAAGGTGATCGAATTGATTCATAATCACGCTGATCAGCTCCAAAACGAGGTTGTGTTATCATTTGACCAGAGCCTCCTTTCTTCCTTCTCTTTTTTCCTCTTACCAATTTCCTTTCATTTAAATTTTGAGGCTCTGGTACCCAGGGTAATTGGGAATCTGAACTTTTCAGTGCCCGTCTCTTGAAACAAATTTTTCCGGTCTCCCAAGCACTTGTGCAAGGAATTTTTGATGACCTGTTAAGAATTCAACAGAGAATTGCAAATACAAGGAAACATGTATTCAATAGATTTGAGAATTCACTCCAGAATCTGGGAGGCCCAAAACATCTATCAAAACAGATGTTAAATTGATTGAAATGACCATTACGCAAGAAACATCTAGTGACGATATGCACTGTACTCACAGTGGTCAGGGCACCAATTGAACAAGACATAAACTGGGCATAAGATTAAGCCGTGGACATTATTTCGATTTATCTGTTGCAGAAATAGCGCTAGAAGAGCAACGGGCACTTTCCTTCGCTTTACGTTGACTAGCAAACCGCAAATCCATAATGGCTGCAAATCTGCCCATTTTCTGGCTAGATTTGATCAAAGTGTACCAAGGTGCAAGGTGTTCATTCGGCTCTGTGATCAGCGTATGACGTAAGAACATCCTGGGAACGAGGTTGATGTATAAAGTCATTAAATCACAACTTTTTAGTATTTTCTAGAAATTTCATCGCAAAGTCATAACCATGGTGTCTTAGTCGCCCATTTTAGAAACAAGTATTTCCCTTTATTTTTGAATATTCTTTGTTCCTTACAGTTGCGCATTGGCAAATGAAATGGCAGTTGTTCGAGCTAAAATAATAACAGGAATGAAAGAAATGACAAGAAAGAGATACGCTACAATTCATGGTACAGATTATGACTATGAAAGAATGCACTATGACTGCAAAAAGAAAAAGAAGGAGACTACCAAAGCAAATGTCAAAAAGAGGTGGTATTTCAGGAGGAAGAAACAATGTGTATCCATTGACCGATTAATGACATACGATGATGGACTAAGTGGTGAGTGTTCTTAAACTCTTAAAGGCCCTTAAAGGCGCACAGGGATGGGCCACGTAATTGCAGCGAAGCCTCAAAGCTGGAAGAGTTAAGACCCAGGGGGTTTTTAGTCTGCGAACATACGGCGAGGTACCGCTGGAAAATCTGAGAAGTTATAGCCTTATGGGAGTTTAATTGTTCAGGAAATTCTTGAGAATGGCTCAAAATACCTTTAAATTACGCGAAGATAGTAGCAGCATAATTCAATAACGATCGTTCATAGGCTGTTTCAGAGATTTTGCCTGTTTAAGTGAATTCTTCTGCGAATACACATGCGATTAGAACATGCAAGGTCACAAAATCTAAGCTAAGATCTCGTCTGTTCTAGAAATTGAAAACAACATTTTTGAAATTCAGGCTCCCTCGCAGGTATTGTTCAAAAGCTTATACTCTTTGGACACCCAGTACATTTTTTGCTCTTAACAGTAATACAGAGGACTGCATTTTTCACCATAGGTCATAGATTCACAATTAGAAAGCGCCACACTCGGTGGATTGGTGATAGCTGGCAAGCCCAAGTTAACAGGATCAGGGACCAGACTGTGAATCAACTTTGGAAGGAAGTTGTCGAGAAAGTCAACAAATATTTTGACCCTGAAATCTGCTTGGCTACTCTTGGATGCACTTGCCCTCAGAAGATAACAAAGGATGAAATTACTTTCGACTACCCCAACACGTGCTTTGGTGACAGTCAATGCATGCATCCTTGTGGAAGGTTCGACTATGATTACGATTGGTGTTACATACCACGAAGCCCTGACAGGTGGATCAAATGCAACCGAATTAATTGGGATCAGTGTTGGCCTATTTATACACCGGAAGTGACGCCACCCAATGTTTTCCCAGTAGAGGAGAGCTCTCAGCAGCTTGAAAATCCAGATCCTGGCGATTCTGAAAGCGAGGATAGCGGAGGTGACGACGAAGGTGATGATGAAAGCGAGGGTGATAATGAAAGCGAGGGTGATGGTAGAAGTAAAAATGAGGCCAAGAATAAAGACAAGGGCGATGAGAAAAAGAAAGGAGGCAGCTGAAATGGCAAAGAGATGAAGCTTAATTAAAAGTGACTAGTTTAGCAGGCATATCACAAGGATACTTTCATGTATTTGGAGTTCTTCTTATTAGTCATTAGGGCAATAAGATGAGGAAATGGTAGAATTTTGCTGCAGTTTTTCTTTGTGAACACTGCTTTCTGCTGATTGTTATTATCAAGGGGTGCCGTCGTTATAGGTTTCAAATAAACTGATTTCGAACAATATTTACACCTAAAATCAATGTCTCAAATTTTGATACGTTACGTCAAGTCGCAATTCATTCTTCGCACAATTGAACTTTGAAAAGACAAGGCACTGAGATCCTCTTTTGAAGAACGTTTTAAAGTCAGAGAAAGTTAGCAGTTTCCGCTTTTCGAAACGAGGCATCTTCCACCGCATCCAAAGCATGATCAAAGGGAAACCCCTCGGGTGAAACACGGACAGTCAGTTTCTCCAAAATGTTTCAACTGAACAATTATTCAGAGTTGATTACGACAGAAAGCACATTTCATGATACTAGATGTGGCACACCCCTTTTTCAATTAGTTCACCCTAACAGCAGCAACAGCTAAAAGTTTTAGAGGACACGTAACCAATAATGTCATTGCCAAATTATGTTCAATTGGATGGGGAAGGGAAGAGCCGATTTGTTCATTGCCTTCTACTTCTTCTTTTAACTTTAGTGGAATAATGGCACTAAATGATGGAGCTTGGTATTTCAGTGGCAGTCATCAGCCTTAACAAAGCACTTTCAGGCAGGCAACGTAGGCCGGTACGCTGACCTTCAAGCTTCCTCGATTTGTCAATTTGATTGAGGATTGATCGAAATAAGCAGTCCTGCAAGGTGTACCTCAAGAATTTCAAACAATGAATATATTTGTTGGAGGCAAAGCTTACTCTTTGGGATGCTTTTAACCATATAATCTCGAGTATAATCAGTTCAAATTCAATGTAAAAGTCTGCGTTTCGATTTTTCAAAGACACTTCTAATTAGCTACTACAACACATGTCGTCTAATATGTATTCATAAATTCGCCACTTAAGTAGACATTTTCAGTGATTAATATAAAATAGATACAATAGAACTTTACTTAGAGTTCAATTAGAGGTGATGCCGACAGAGCAGAAAGGTGCGTAAAATGACGTCATCAACCAATCTGAGATAAGGAAGTGTTTGGATAGACAAGCATTTTATAATGATAAATCAAGAGTTCAATGTCATAGGAAGAAAACACCAAGTGTTGCCTAATTTTGGGATCTGTGTAGAGAGCTAAGAGGGCTCAAAGTTACGAGTTTTCACGCATGCGTGCGCACTTTCTACTTTGTCAGTGAAGGTTGCATTCCTAAAAAGAAGCAAAAATTTTCGTGATGCAAACAAGGCACTTATTTCCAAAACTAATCACTGCTAATAAATTTCGTGGGTTGCGGTTAGAGATACACGCCGCTGAGTAACTCAAAAGCAAGCCAAAACCGCCAAAGTCAATAATTCAATAGATTGCAGCGACTTTGCGTTACGGTCTATACAATTTACGCAAAACAAACGTTAATGACGGCAAGTAAAGAACATACCTACTTATATATAGTGAGAAGGATAGCATAAAAATGTCGATATGACCTACACTCATAAGGTCCCTTTTCAGGTAATTGCTAAAACAACAAGTTACTAGACTCTTCTCTGCTTGTTGATAAGCTTTATCTGCTGGGAATAAAGAAAAATGTAGTATATGGCAAGCAAGATGCACAATGACTCGAGAAGACAATGTAAGAATATTACTGACAATGGAGGTGATATTAAACTTTATCAAATGCAATAAAGCCCAGAACACTGAATTTACCTGAAACTATTTTCAATTTCAATGACAATGGACGGGATTTAAAACTTATTTGGATGCAATTGAGAAAAAGATGGTATAGTCACATTATTACTTGAAATATTAGAATATTACTGACAATGCACGTAAAATTAAACTTGATTTACTGCAATCAAGTCAAAACAATCTATTTACTCATGATTAATTCATATCGTCATAATTCAATAACAATCAAGAAATTTGAAGCTTGTTTGGATGCAATTGAAAAAAGATGGTATAATTTCATTAGCACCAGAAAATTCAGAATATCGCTGATAAAACAAGTGATGTTGAATTTTATTTAATACAGTCAAGTCAAAACACAGGTGATATTGAACTTTATATAATGAACTCAAGTCAGAACACAGTATTTATTGATAACTAATTGAAGCTGCGTCAATTCAATAAGAATCAACCGGATTTGAAACTTATTTGGATGCAATTAGGAAAAAGATGGTTTGATTTCATTATCACAAGAAATGTCAGGATATTACTGACAATAGAGGTGATATTGAAATTTATCTAATGAAATCAAGTCAGAACACAACATTTATTGATAACTACCTGAAACTGTGTCAATTCATTACAAATGAACAGGATTTGAAACTTATTTGGATGCAATTGGGACAAAAAAAGATGCTTTAATTTCCTTATCACCTGAAATGTCACGATATTACTGACAATACCTGTGATATTGAAATTTATTTAATGAAATCAAGTCAAAACACCTTATCTATTGATAACTAATTGAAACTGTGTCAAATCAATACAAACCAAAAGGATTTGAAACTTATTTGGATGTAGTTAAGAAAAAGATGGTTTGTTTTCATTCTCACCTGAAATGTCAGAATATTACTGACAATAGAGGTGACATTGAAATCTATTTAATGAATTCAAATCAGAAGACTCTATTTATTGATAACTACGTGAAACTGTGTCAATTCAATACCAACCGACGGGATTTGAAAAATATTTGGATGTAGTTAAGAAAAAGAGTGTTTAGTTTCATTTCACCTGAAATGTCAGGATATTGAAAATCATTTAATGAATTCCAATCAAAACGCTGTATTCATTGATAACTACGTGAAACTTTGTCACTTCAATACCAATCAACAGGATTTGATACTTTTTTTGATGTATTTAAGAAATAGATGATTTAGTTTCATTATCACCTGAAATGTCAGGATATTACTGACAAAACAAGTGATATTGAAATTTATTTGATGAAATCAAGTCAGAAAACAGTATTAATTGATAACTACGTGAAACTGTGTCAATTCAATACCAATCAACGGGATTTGAAACTTATTTGGATGTAGTTAAGAAAAAGTTTGTTTAGTTTCATTAGCACCTAAAATGTCAGGATATTACTGACAATAGAGATGATATTGAAATTTATTTAATGAAACCAAGTCAGAACACCTTATCTATTGATACCTAATTGAAACTGTGTCAACTCAATAAGAATAAACAGGATTCGAAACTTATTTGGATGTAGTTAAGAAAAAGATGGTTTAGTTTCATTATCACCTAAAATGTCAGGTTATTACTGACAATAGAGGTGATATTGAAATTTTTTTAATTGATTCAAGTCAGAATTCTCTATTTATTGATAACTACGTGAAACTCTGTCAGTTCAATACCAACCAACCGGATTTGTAACTTATTTTGATGTAGTTAAGAAAAATATCGCTTTTGCTTCATTAGTACCTGAAAGGTCAGAATATTACTGACAATAGAGGTGATATTGAAATTTATTTAATGATATCAAGTCAGAACACTGTATTTATTGATAACTACGTGAAACTGTGTCAATTCAATACCAATCAACGGGATTTGAAACTTATCTGGATGTAGTGAAGAAAAAGATGGTTTAGTTTCATTATCACCTGAAATGTAAGGATATTACTGACAATAGAGGTGATATTGAAATTTATTTAATGATATCAAGTCAGAGCACTCTATTTATTGATAATTTCGTGAAACCGTGTCAATTCAAGACCAACCAATCGTATTTGTAACTTATTTGGATGTAGTTATGAAAAATATCGCTTTTGTTTCATTATCACCTGAAAGGTCAGAATATTACTGACAATAGAGGTGATATTGAAATTTATTTAATTGATTCAAGTCAGAATATTCAGAATTGATAACTACGTGAAACTCTGTCAATTCAATACCAACCAACCGAATTTGAAACTTATTTGGATGTACTTAAGAAATAGTTGGTTTAGTTTCATTATCACCTGAAATGTCAGGATATTACTGACAATAGAGATGATATTGAAGTTTATTTAATGAAACCAAGTCAGAACACCTTATCTATTGATAACTAATTGAAACTGTGTCAACTCAATAATAATAAACAGGATTCGAATATTATTTGGATGTAGTTAAGAAAAAGATAGTTTAGTTTCATTATCACATAAAATGTTATGTTATTAATGACAATAGAGGTGATATTGAAATTTATAAGATGAAATCAAGTCAAAACACAGTATTTATTGATAACTACGTGAAACTGTGTCAAATCAATTTCAATTAACGGGATTTGAAACAAATTTGGATGTAGTTAAGAAAAAGATGGTTCACCTGAAATGTCAGGATATTACTGACAATAGAGGTGATATTGAAATTTATTTGATGAAATAAAGTCAGAACACTGTATTTATTGTTACCTACGTGAAACTGTATCAATCCAATGATGAAAAGAATGAGGCAGACGAAGGCGGTGAAAGTGAGATATTTTCTATGTCTCCAGGAAAGAATGCCGCGGAAAATGAAACCAGAGAAAGATTGGAAATTTTGGAAAGTAAAGTAAATCAGATAATGAACAGGATTGATTTTACAGACAGAAAAAAAGAAGAAAAATCTGAAAAGGAAAACGAAAGAAAAAAAGAGTATGAAAGGCTTTTATCAAAAGTCAGGTTACTTGAGAGAGAAAATGAGTACCTACATGATTAAAATTTTAATCTAAAAAAGAATTAAAAAGAGTATCTAAAGAGTGTGAAGAGTTATCATTCCACTTGGTGTTACCAAATCAAAACAAAGCTGCGCAGGCACCTCCACAGCTACCAGCAACAGTTTTTCAAGCCAATCACACTGATAAACAAAAACCACAAAAAAGCCAAAATTTCAAAGAGAAAACGCCCATAAAAACAAGCAATCGGTTCATTTCCTTGGAAGGTGCTGAGACAATGGTCCCCTGTAACTTCTCGCATGCGGATACACATGCGCTACAAACAAACAAAGAAGTACTTTCTCGAGAAGAGCCCAAGGGAATCTGGGAAATACCAAAATCAACTGCACCAAGGTCAAATCAGGTCAAAACAAGCTCAGGGGGGGGGGGGCACTCTATAAAATTTAAGATAGGGATGCTCATTTGGGCAGATTTTCAATCTACCCAAAAAAATGACAGGCCCAAAATTTTCAAACCCAAAAAAATGACGGAATTATTCTTGAGCCCCCATAGCTATCCTTTTTGTACAACAAGTTAAATTGAGAAAATTGCACCTTATAATTCTGCACAAGATAGTAAAACTGATATTGAATTTGGAGACCATCACAGCAACTCTTATGATTTGTCTAAATCTTCATATGTTAGTTAATAACCCACTATTCTTTCTAAGAGCTATATCAATGAATTGACACATAGAGTAGGTAAACTTCTGATTCAGCATAATTGGGAAGAAAGAATTATTCAACAACCTATAGCACTTCCATTAATTGATTGAGATCATAATTTTCTAAATACAAAGTTCAGTAACCCAAAAAAAATGACGCAAATTTTCAATTAACCCAAAAAAATGACGGCAATTTTTTCAACCCCACAAAAATGACGCCAACTTAGCGAAACCCAAAAAAATGACATTTTCGTAAATTTCAAACCCAAAAAGATGACACGAGCATCCCTATCAAAATTTTCACAAGTGCCCCCCCTGGGAAAACAAGAGCAAGTCAATTTCATGTAAACAAAATGCTGACAAGAATCAATCAATCTAATCAATACAATCCATTCGCTGAAACCACGGTCTGGGAAGCAGCAAACGGAGAAAGAAACGAGGTCCCTAGTGGACATTCTTATTCAGAGGCCGTAAAAAAGCATGGCAACGAAAAAAACGAAGTCCGTCCAAAGCAAGCTGCATCAACATCATGGGAAAACAAGCCACGCACTCAGCTAAATGCGGGATCGTTTCAGCGGCCAAACAGAAAAAGACCAGTGATAAGTTTGGTTGGAGATTCTATAATAAAAGGAATTCGAAGGAATGAATTTAATCAACACGTGAAACATATGTCCACCTTTGTGAAAAGTTTCCCAGGTGCAACCACGGATGACATGGAGTCATACATAGTTCCAACTTTGAAGAGAGAGCCTGATGCATTGATAATACACTGCGGGAACGATTTAAGAAAAGATGACCCGGAGACAATCGCGAAAAAGATCACTGAAATTGCTGTGAAAGCAAAAAGAACCGTTCAAAATGTTGCGGTGTCCAGTATTTTAGCACGTGGTGACTCTGACCTCATGGAAGGGAAAAGACTCCTGGTAAATTCACTTCTAGCCAAATCACTGAAAGGAAATGAAATTCACTTCATTCGACACCAGAACTTTGACCAAGATTGGCGGTATTTACTGTACGAAGATGGTATTCATCTCAACAATGAAGGTACAAATGTTTTAGGACAAAATTTCGTAAATTATATCAATGCTATCTGACTGCATGAACTAAGTTCTAGCCTTAAAATTTCGTCAAATTCTTTTACAGAAAGCTATACATTAACATGCCCATCAAACCGTAGTATTTCACCAGACTCATTAGAAAAGAGTCAACGTTACGCTACTGGACAAACCCTCGAAAGCAAGCCCTCACCATCTGTAAATAGTTTAACAGGGTCTGATTCTTTCAATTCAACTTCAAGCAGAGATTCATCAACAGGAAATTCCTCAGGATCCAGTAGCGAGTCTGACAGTAATGATATCGATGACTTCTTTAGTTTAAGGGCTGAATGTGCCGGGAACTTGCTCATAGGTTTTTTAAACATAAACAGTCTTAGAAATAAAATCACTGATCTCAGAATGATCGCTGAGAGATGTTTGCCTGACGTATTACTCATAGGAGAAACAAAATTAAACTCGGATTTTAAAACTGAATCGTTTCTTATTAATAATTACAAAAGCCCAATTCGCTTGGATAGATCTGAATTTGGAGGAGGTCTCATGCAATACTCGAGGAATGGCATTATTTGCAATAGATTGCCCAATTTTGAAGTCCCGTCTCTTGAACTATTGTGTTCTGAACTCGTAGTTGCAAAAAAGAAATGGATCGTTTATAGTATTTACCGCCCCCCAAATGCTAACATAGAAACATTTTTCTCAGATCTGTCCACGTCTTTAAATCGTGCACTGGATCGGTACGATAACATTGTTGTGATGGGCGATATCAATATTGATAATCATAATAAAGCAGACCCCGGTTTTGACAAATTAGCTTCTTTTTGTGATGTGTTTGGACTATCTAATCTAGTGACGTCGAAAACTTGCTTCACTAAGAATCATAGCTCATCAATTGATGTTATTCTAACAAATCGACCAAGGTCCTTCCAGAAAACCTCTGTTTTCGAAACAGATCTAAGTGACTATCATGGTCTTGTAACTACCACAATGAAATCAACTGTTCCCAGGCTAAAACCGAAACAAATAAAATATCGCAGCTACAAAAAGTTTGTCCCAGAGAATTTTTTGAGCGATGTAAAGCATGCCCAATTTGAATGCGACGGGACTAACCCGGATAAATCCTACGACCATCTGACCAATACTTTCCGTAGTATAGTGGACAAACATGCTCCTATTAAAACTAAGTTTCTAAGGGGAAACAATGCACCCTTCATGAACCCAGAGCTGAGAAAAGCTATGTACACTCGTTCTAGGCTTAAACGCAGATTAAATCGAGGGGCAAATCACTGATTTTTTTTCGTACACCTTCCTTGAAATCACAAAAAAATCACATACAAAAATCACAAAATCACAACAAAAATCACATGCAAAAAGCATAAAAATCACAAATCAATGAAAAATTACCGAAAAATCACACGAAAAGGTCACTAAAAATCACTAAAATCACAGAAAAAATCACAGAAAACAATCATGTGATTTTAAAATCACAAAAGTCACGTACGCTATTTTGAGAAGTGATTTGCCCCTCGGATTAAATAAACACCCTTCAAAGCAAAATGAAGTTGCTTTCAAGAAGCAACGAAATCGCTGTGTTGCTCTCCGTAAAAAAGCCATAAAGAATCACTTTAAGAGAGTTACAAGAAATGGTCTCATGTCCAATAAAGCTTTCTGGGACCTGGTAAAACCTTTTCTCTCAAATAAGGGTGTTCTAGCTGGTACTGATATTTCCCTGGTCAAAGATGATAAAATAGTCACTGATGATCAAGATTTATGCGAGATTTTTAATGATTATTACATAAATATTGTCGAAAATACTTCCGGTAAGAAGCCTTCCAGCATTGCCAATGCGAATTCGACTGATGATGATCGAGAAATTGTCAGGCTCATTCTTGATAAATACAAGGATCATCCAAGTATTCTAGCTATAGTTCAAGACCCTGAGCATACTTTTCAATCCTTTCTTTCAATGAGGTTACTGCTAGAGATGTATGGCTCCAACTGAAAATGCTCGATGGCAGTAAATCAACAGGTGTTGATCAAATTCCACCGAAGCTTGTTTCTCTGGCTAGCGATGATTTGGCTGTGCCTCTTACTAACGCTATCAATTGCAGCATTCGAAGTTTCATATTTCCCCAGAATGCAAAAACTGCTGCAGTTTGCCCTTTAGACAAAGGCGAACCAGTTCGTACTGTGGAGAGAAATTATCGTCCAGTCAGTATACTCAACACTTTTTCCAAAATTTTTGAAAAAATTCTAAAGGAACAGCTCAGTCCCTTCCTTGACAAGACTCTTTCAATTTTCATTGCAGCTTATAGAACAGCTTACAGTACACAGCATGTTTTGATTAAACTCATAGAAGAGTGGAAATCTAAGCTAGACAACAACTTTATTGTAGGGTCCGTTTTGATGGATCTGTCAAAAGCTTTTGATTGCATCCCACATGACTTGATTATAGCGAAACTTCATGCATATGGTCTTGATGAAAATGCCCTGGTTCTCGTTTATTCCTATCTTAAAAAACGGATGCAGAGTGTCCGAATAAATAACGTCTACAGTTCTTTTCAAGAAATTCTATCAGGAGTGCCACAGGGATCAGTTTTAGGTCCTAAACTTTTCAATTTCTACATAAATGATCTTTTCTCTTTTATAAAGCAAGCAACCATGTATAATTATGCTGATGACAACACGCTGGCTTTCTTTTCCAAATCCTTGCCAGATCTTGTCAACGTTTTGGAAAATGAAGCAGACAGCGCTTTGTCATGGCTGGAACAAAATGAAATGATTGCGAACCCGAACAAATTTCATGCACTTTTTGTTAAAAAAGACCAGACAAATACTTGCGGCATAAATCTTGACTTTCAAGGACATTCTATAAAATCTGAAGAGACTGTTAAACTCCTAGGTGTTACACTAGATTACAAATTGAACTTTGACCCACATATATCACACCTTTGTAAAAAACCTGCGGCACAACTGAACGTTCTTAAGCGACTTACGTCATTTATTGGTTTTGCTGAAAAAGAAGTTTTGGTTCAAAGTTTCGTGTATTCGAATTTTAACTATTGTCCTTTTGTTTGGTATTTTTCGTCTTCAAAATCGCTTCAGAAAATTGAAAGGATACAGGAACGCGCGCTAAGATTTTTGTACAATGATCATAAAAGTTCCTATAATGATCTTCTTATCAGGTCAAAGAAGTGCACAATGCAAGTTGCTCGTCAGAGAACCCTCTGTATCGAAATATTCAAGACAATCAAAAATTTAAATCCATCTTTTATGCAAAGTATCTTTAGTTCAAGAACTTCAAAGCATCCTTCACGGAATCCGAACAATTTTAAATCATTATCGACCAAATCAAGTGACTTTCGGTTCCAAGAGCCTTAAAGCCATGGGACCACAGATCTGGAACTGTTTGCCAAATGAATTAAAATCAGCTGACAACCTCAACAGCTTCAAATATATGATAAAACAATGGGATGGTCCTTCCTGTAAATGCAACGTTTGTAAATATAATGATATCCTATAAATTATGTCCATTCACATCCATCCAAGTTGTTTTAATATCTAGCTTTGTACGTATTTATTTCCATAGTTATTTCCTTTTCATTTGCTGTGTAGTGTATTCGATTTAGATTAGTTATGTGTATGTATGTATATATGAAATAGAATCGAATCAAAATAAGGTTACAAACAAACAAAAAAACCAACAAACCGGATTTGTAACTTATTTGGATGTAGTTAATATAAAGATCATTTTTAATTCATTATCACCTGAAATGTCAGAATATTACTGACAATAGAGGTGATAATGAAATTTATTTAATTGATTCAAGTCAGAATTCTTTATTTATTGACAACTACGTGAAACCGTGTCAATTCAATACCAATGAACGGGATTTGAAACAAATTTGGATGTAGTTAAGAAAAAGATTGTTTACTTTCATTATCACCTAAAATGTCAGGATATTACTGACAATAGAGATGATATTGAAATTTATTTAATGAAATGAAGTCAGAACACCTTATCTATAGATAACTAATTGAAACTGTGTCAACTCAATAAGAATAAACAGGATTCGAAACTTATTTGGATGTAGTGAAGAAAGAGATGGTTTAGTTTCATTATCACCTGAAATGTCAGGATATTACTGACAATAGAGGTGATATTGAAATTTACTTAATTGATTCAAGTCAGAATTCTCAATTTATTGATAACTCCGTGAAACTGTGTCAATTCAATACCAATCAACGGGATTTGAAACTTATTTGGATGTAGTTAAGAATAAGATGGTTTAGCTTCATTATCACCTGAAATGTCAGGATATTACTGACAATAAAGGTGATATTGAAGTTTATATGATGAAATCAAGTCAGAACACAATATTTATTTATAACTACGTGAAACTGTGTAAATTCAATACCAATCAACCGGATTTGAAACTTATTTGGATGTAGTTAAGAAAAAGATCGTTTAGTTTCATTATCAACTGAAATGTCAGGATATTACTGACAATAGAGATGATATTGAAATTTATTTAATGAAACCAAGTCAGAACAAATTATCTATTGATACCTAATTGAAACTGTGTCAACTCAATAAGAATAAACAGGATTCGAAACTTATTTGGATGTAGTTAAGAAAACGATGGTTTATTTTCATTATCACCTAAAATGTCAGGTTATTACTGACAATAGAGGTGATCTTGAAATTTTTTTAATTGATTCAAGTCAGAATTCTCTATTTATTGATAAATACGTGAAACTCTGTCAGTTCAATACCAACCAACCGGATTTGTAACTTATTTTGATGTAGTTAAGAAAAATATCGCTTTTGCTTCATTAGTGCCTGAAAGGTCAGAATATTACTGACAGTAGAGGTGATATTGAAATTTATTTAATGACATCAAGTCAGAACACTCTATTTATTGATAACTACGTAAAACTGTGTCAATTCAATACCAATCAACCGGATTTGAAACTTATCTGGATGTAGTGAAGAAAACGATGGTTTAGTTTCATTATCACATGAAATGTAAGGATATTACTGACAATAGAGGTGATATTGAAATTTATTTAATGATATCAAGTCAAAGCACTCTATTTATTGATAATTTCGTGAAACCGTGTCAATTCAATATCAACCAATAGTATTTGTAACTTATTTGGATGTAGTTAAGAAAAATATCGCTTTTGTTTCAATATCACCTGAAAGGTCAGAACATTACTGACAATAGAGGTGATATTGAAATTTATTTAATGATATCAAGTCAGAGCACTCTATTTATTGATAACTACGTGAAACTGTGTCATTTCAATACCAATCAACCGGATTTGAAACTTATCTGGATGTAGTGAAGAAAACGATGGTTTAGTTTCATTATCACCTGAAATGTAAGGATATTACTGACAATAGAGGTGATATTGAAATTTATTTAATGATATCAAGTCAGAGCACTCTATTTATTGATAACTACATGAAACTCTGTCAATTCAATACCAATCAATGGGATTTGAAACTTGTTTGGATGTAGTTAAGAAAAAGATGGTTTAGTTTCATTATCACCTAAATGTCAGGTTATTACTGACAATAGAGGTGATATTGAAATTTATTTAATGATATCAAGTCAGAGCACTCTATTTATTGATAACTACGTGAAACTGTGTCAATTCAATACCCATCAACGGAATTTGAAACTTATTTGGATGTAGTTAAGAAAAAGATGGTTTAGTTTCATTATCACCTGAAATGTCAGGATATTACTGACAATAGAGGTGATAATGAAATTTATTTAATTGATTCAAGTCAGAATTCTTTATTTATTGACAACTACGTGAAACCGTGTCAATTCAATACCAATGAACGGGATTTGAAACAAATTTGGATGTAGTTAAGAAAAAGATTGTTTACTTTCATTATCACCTAAAATGTCAGGATATTACTGACAATAGAGATGATATTGAAATTTATTTAATGAAATGAAGTCAGAACACCTTATCTATAGATAACTAATTGAAACTGTGTCAACTCAATAAGAATAAACAGGATTCGAAACTTATTTGGATGTAGTGAAGAAAGAGATGGTTTAGTTTCATTATCACCTGAAACGTCAGGATATTACTGACAATAGAGGTGATATTGAAATTTACTTAATTGATTCAAGCCAGAATTCTCAATTTATTGATAACTCCGTGAAACTGTGTCAATTCAATACCAATCAACGGGATTTGAAACTTATTTGGATGTAGTTAAGAATAAGATGGTTTAGCTTCATTATCACCTGAAATGTCAGGATATTACTGACAATAAAGGTGATATTGAAGTTTATATGATGAAATCAAGTCAGAACACAATATTTATTTATAACTACGTGAAACTGTGTAAATTCAATACCAATCAACCGGATTTGAAACTTATCTGGATGTAGTGAAGAAAACGATGGTTTAGTTTCATTATCACATGAAATGTAAGGATATTACTGACAATAGAGGTGATATTGAAATTTATTTAATGATATCAAGTCAAAGCACTCTATTTATTGATAATTTCGTGAAACCGTGTCAATTCAATACCAACCAATCGTATTTGTAACTTATTTGGATGTAGTTAAGAAAAATATCGCTTTTGTTTCAATATCACCTGAAAGGTCAGAATATTACTGACAATAGAGGTGATATTGAAATTTATTTAATGATATCAAGTCAGAGCACTCTATTTATTGATAACTACGTGAAACTGTGTCATTTCAATACCAATCAACCGGATTTGAAACTTATCTGGATGTAGTGAAGAAAACGATGGTTTAGTTTCATTATCACCTGAAATGTAAGGATATTACTGACAATAGAGGTGATATTGAAATTTATTTAATGATATCAAGTCAGAGCACTCTATTTATTGATAACTACATGAAACTCTGTCAATTCAATACCAATCAACGGCATTTGAAACTTGTTTGGATGTAGTTAAGAAAAAGATGGTTTAGTTTCATTATCACCTAAATGTCAGGTTATTACTGACAATAGAGGTGACATTGAAGTTTATTTAATGATATCAAGTCAGAGCACTCTATTTATTGATAACTACGTGAAACTGTGTCAATGCAATACCCATCAACGGAATTTGAAACTTATTTGGATGTAGTTAAGAAAAAGATGGTTTAGTTTCATTATCACCTGAAATGTCAGGATATTACTGACAATAGAGGTGATATTGAAATTTATTTAATTGATTCAAGTCAGAATTCTCTGTTTAATGACAACTACGTGAAACTCTGTCGATTCAATACCAACCAATGGGATTTGAAACTTATTTGGATGTAGTTAAGAAAAAGATGGTTTGGTTTCAGTATCACCTAAAATGTCAGGATATTACTGACAATAGAGGTGACATTGAAGTTTATTTAATGATATCAAGTCAGAACACTGTATTTATTGATAACTACGTAAATCTGTGTCAATTCAATACCAACCAATCGGATTTGTAACCTATTTGGATGTACCGGGTGAGCCAGAAAAAAGTTCCCACTTTTGAAAATTCAGAGCACCAAGATTACTCCACAGATTTGAATCATTCAAATTCTAGTTAGAAGCCGAAAGATCAAAGTATTTTTGTGATTTTTCTCACTGTCCTACCAGCACTAGAAGTATTGGTAAATCTAACCTTATAAAGATTTTATGGTTGCAAAATGACGAAAAAAGGGCCTAAAACATTGATCAAATCGTAAGGATTTTATTCAAATCGAACAATAGGCCATGGGCGTTTCACCTCCCTCAAGAGCTATAAGACATCGATTTTCAAACAAATGCGAAAGATTTTCAATCCCAAGGAAGTTAATGCCTAGAGGATATCTCTCACCCATGAAAAATTGCATTTCCTTAATTATTTTGTGCGAGAAGTCATTTATGCATTGATCGATGTTTTTGGCCATTTTCCAGTAATCAATCAACCATGAAATTTTTGTAAAGTTGAATTTACCTATATTTGTAGTGCTCGTGAGACAACGAGAAAAATCACAAAAATACTTCAACCCTTTGGCTTTTAAATAGCATTAAAATCATTCAAATCTGTGAAACACTCTTGCTGTTATGAATTTTCAAAAATGGGAACTTTTTTCTGGCTCAAACGGTAGTTAAGAAAAATATAGCTTTTGTTTTATTATCACCTGAAAGGTCAGATTATTACTGACAATAGAGGTGATATTGAAATATATTTAATGAAATCAAGTCAGAACACCTAATCTATTTTTAACTAGTTGAAACTGTGTCAACTCAATAAGAATAAACAGGATTCGAAACTTCTTTGGATGTAGTTAAGAAAAAGATTGTTTAGTTTCATTATCACATGAAATGTCAGGAAATTTCAGACAATACAGGTGATATTGAAATTTATATGATGAAATTAAGTCAGAACACAGTATTTATTGATAACTACGTGAAACTGTGTCAATTCAATACCAACAAAGGGATTTGAAATTTATTTGGATCTGTTTAAGAAAAAGATTGTTTATTTTCATTATCAACTGAAATGTCAGGATATTACTGACAATAGAGATGATATTGAAATATATTTTATGAAATAAAGTCAGAACATTGTATTTATTGATAACTACATGAAACTGTGTCAATTCAATTCAAATCAACCGGATTTGAAACATATTTGGATGTAGTTAAGAAAGAGATGTTTTAGTGTCATTATCACCTGAAATGTCAGGATATTACTGACAATAGAGGTGATATTGAAATATATTTAATGATATCAAGTCAGAACACTCTATTTATTGATACTTACGTGAAACTCTGTCAATTCAGTACCAATCAACAGGATTTGAAACTTACTTGAATGTAGTGAAGAAAGAGATGGTTTAGTTTCATTATCTCCTGAAATGTCAGGATATTACTGACAATAGAGGTGATATTGAAATTTAATTGTTGAAATAAAGTCAGAATTCTCTATTTATTGATAACTACGTGTAACGCTGTCAATTCAATACCAACCAACACAATTTGAAACTTATTTGGATGTAGTTAAGAAAAAGATTGTTTACTTTTATTATCACCTGAAATGTCAGGACATTAGTGACAATAGAGATGATATTGAAATTTATTTGATGAAATCAAGTCAAAACACCTTATCTATTGATAACTAATTGAAACTGTGTCAACTCAATAAGAATAAACAGGATTCGAAACTTATTTGGATGTAGTTAAGAAAAAGATGGTTTACTTTCCTTATCACCTGAAACGTCAGGATATTACTGACAATAGAGGTGATATTGAAATTTATTTGATGAAATCAAGTCAGAAAACAGTATTAATTGATAACTACGTGAAACTGTGTCAATTCAATACCAATCAACGGGATTTGAAACTTATTTGGATGTAGTGAAGAAAAAGATGGTTTAGTTTCATTTTCACCTGAAATGTCAGGATATTACGGACAACAGAGGTGATATTGAAATTCATTCTGTGAAATAAAGTCAGAACACTGTATTTATTGATAACTACATGAAACTGTGTCAATTCAATACCAACCAACCGCATTTGAAACTTATTTGGATGTAGTGAAGAAAAAGATGCTTAAGTTTCATTATCACCTGAAGTGTCAGGATATTACTGAAAACAGAGGTGATATTGAAATTTATTTGATGAAATAAAGTTAGAACACTGTATTTATTGATAACTATGTGAAAATTAGTCAATTCAATACCAACCAACAGGATTTGTAACTTATTTGGATGTAGTTAAGAAAAAGATCAATTATGTTTCATTATCACCTGAAATGTCAGGATATCACTGACAATAGAGGTGATATTGAAATTTATTTAATTGATTCAAGTCAGAATTCTCTATTTATTGATAACTACATGAAACTCTGTCAATTCAATACCAACCAATGGGATTTGAAAAAAATTTGGATGTACTTAAGAAAAAGATGGCTTTTGTTTCATTATCACCTGAAAGGTCAGAATATTACTGACAATAGATTTGATATTGAAATTTATTTAATGTAATCAAGTCAGAACACTGTATTTATGTTTAACTAACTGAAAAAGTGTCAACTTAATCAGAATCAACGGGATTTGAAACTCATTTTTATGTAGTTAAGAAAGAGATGTTTTAGTGTCATTATCACTTGAAATGTCAGGATATTACTGACAATAGAGGTGATATTGAAATTTATTTAATGATATCAAGTCAAAGCATTCTATTCATTGATAATTTCGTGAAACCGTGTCAATTCAATACCAACCAATCGTATTTGTAACTTATTTGGATGTAGTTAAGAAAAATATCGCTTTTGTTTCATTATCACCTGAAAGGTCAGAATATTACTGACAATAGATTTGATATTGAAATTTATTTAATGATATCAAGTCAGAACACTCTATTTATTGATAACTACGTGAAACTGTGTCATTTCAATACCAATCAACCGGATTTGAAACTTATCTGGATGTAGTGAAGAAAACGATGGTTTAGTTTCATTATCACCTGAAATGTAAGGATATTACTGACAATAGAGGTGATTTTGAAATTTATTTAATGATATCAAGTCAGAGCACTCTATTTATTGATAACTACATGAAACTCTGTCAATTCAATACCAATCAACGGGATTTGAAACTTGTTTGGATGTAGTTAAGAAAAAGATGGTTTAGTTTCATTATCACCTAAATGTCAGGTTATTACTTACAATAGAGGTGACATTGAAATTTATTTGATGAAATCAAGTCAGAACACCTTATCTATTGATAACTAATTGAAACTGTGTCAACTCAATAAGAATAAACAGGATTCGAAACTTATTTGGATGTAGTTAAGAAAAAGATGGTTTACTTTCCTTATCACCTGAAACGTCAGGATAGTACTGACAATAGAGGTGATATTGAATTTATATGATGAAATCAAGTCAGAACACAATATTTATTTATAACTATGTGAAACTGTGTCAGTTCAATACCAATCAATGGGATTTGAAACTTATTTGGATGTAGTTAAGAAAAAGATTGTTTACTTTCATTATCAACTGAAATGTCAGTGTCAGGATATTACTGACAATAGAGATGATATTGAAATATATTTTATGAAATAAAGTCAGAACACTGTATTTATTGATAACTACATGAAACTGTGTCAATTCAATACCAATCAACAGGATTTGAAACTTATTTGGATGTAGTGAAGAAAGAGATGGTTTAGTTTCATTATCAACTGAAATGTCAGGATATTAATAACAATAGAGGTGATATAGAAATTTACTTGATGAAATAAAGTCAGAATTCTTTATCAATTGATAACTACGTGAAACTCTGTCAATTCAATACCAACCAACCGGATTTGAAACATATTTGGATGTAGTGAATAAAGAGATGTTTTAGTTTCATTATCATCTGAAATGTCAGGATATTACTGACAATAGAGGTGATATTGAAAATTATTTAATGTAATCAAGTCAGAACACTGTATTCATGTTTAACTAATTGAAACAGTGTCAACTTAATCAGAATCAACGGGATTTGAAACTTATTTGGATCTAGTTAAGAAAAAGATGGTTTAGTTTCATTATCACCTGAAATGTCAGGATATTACTGACAATATAGGTGATATTGAAATTTGTATGATGAAATCAAGTCAGAACACTCTATTTATTGATAACTACGTGAACCTATGTCAATTCAATACCAATCAACGGGATTTGAAACTTATTTGGATCTCTAGTTAAGAAAAACATGGTTTAGTTTCATTATCACCTGAAATGTCAGGATATTACTGACAATACAGATGATATTGAAATTTATATAATGGAACAAAGTCAGAACACCTTATCTATTGATACCTAAATGAAACTGTGTCAACTCAATAAGAATAAACAGGATTCGAAACTTATTTGGATGTAGTTAAGAAAAACATCGCTTTTGTTTCATTATCACCTGAAAGGTCAGAATATTACTGACAATAAAGGTGATATTGAAACTTATTTAATTGATTCAAGTCAGAATTCTCTGTTTAATGATAACTACGTGAAACTCTGTCGATTGAATACCAGCCAACCGGATTTGAAACTTATTTGGATGTAGTTAAGAAAAACATCGCTTTTGCTTCATTATCACCTGAAACGTCAGGATATTACTGACAATAGAGGTGATATTGAAATTTATTTGATGAAATCAAGTCAGAAAACAGTATCAATTTATAACTACGTGAAACTGTGTCAATTCAATACCAATCAACGGGATTTGAAACTTATTTGGATGTAGTGAAGAAAAAGATGGTTTAGTTTCATTTTCACCTGAAATGTCATGATATTACTTATAATAGAGGTGATATTGAAATTTATTTGATGAAATAAAGTCAGAACACTCTCCTAATTGATAACTACTTGAAACTGTGTCAATTCAATACCAACCAACCGCATTTGAAACTTATTTGGATGTAGTGAAGAAAAAGATGCTTAAGTTTCATTATCACCTGAAGTGTCAGGATATTACTGACAACAGAGGTGATAATGAAATTTATTTGATGAAATAAAGTCAGAACACTGTATTTATTGATAACTACGTGAAAATTAGTCAATTCAATACCAACCAACAGGATTTGTAACTTATTTGGATGTAGTTAAGAAAAAGATCAATTATGTTTCATTATCACCTGAAATGTCAGGATATCACTGACAATAGAGGTGATATTGAAATTTATTTAATTGATTCAAGTCAGAAAACAGTATTAATTGATAACTACGTGAAACTGTGTCAATTCAATACCAACCAACGGGATTTGAAACTTATTTGGATGTAGTTAAGAAAAAGATTGTTTAGTTTCATTATCAACTGAAATGTCAGGATTTTACTGACAATAGAGATGATATTGAAATTTATTTAATAAAACCAAGTCAGAACACCTTATCTATTGATACCTAATTGAAACTGTGTCAACTTAATAAGATTAAACAGGATTCGAAACTTATTTGCGTGTAGTTAAAAAAAAGATGGTTTATTTTTTATTATCACCTAAAATTTCAGGCTATTACTGACAATAGAGGTGATATTGAAATTTATTTAATTGATTCAAGTCAGAATTCTCTATTTATTGATAACTACGTGAAACTCTGTCAATTCAATACCAACCAACCGGATTTGAAACTCATTTGGATGTAGTTAAGAAAAATATCGCTTTTGTTTCATTATCACCTGAAAGGTCAGAATATTACTGACAATAGAGGTGATATTGAAAATTATTTAATGTAATCAAGTCAGAACACTGTATTCATGTTTAACTAATTGAAACAGTGTCAACTTAATCAGAATCAACGGGATTTGAAACTTATTTGTATATAGTTAAGAAAAGGATGGTTTAGTTTCATTATCACCTAAAATGTCATGTCATTACTGACAATAAAGGTGATATTGAAATTTATTGAATGAATTCTAGTCAGAACACTGTATTTATTGATAACTACGTGAAGCTGTGTCGATTCAATACCAATCAACCGGATTTGAAACTTATTTGGATGTAGTGAAGAAAAAGATGGTTTAGTTTCATTATCAACTGAAATGTCAGGATATTACTGACAATAGAGATGATATTGAAATTTATTTAATGAATTAACGTCAGAACACTCTATTTTTAGATAACTACGTGCAACTGTGCCAATTCAATACCAATCAACCGGATTTGAAACTTATTTGGATGTAGTGACGAAAAAGATAGCATAGTTTCATTATCACATGAAATGTCAGGATATTGATTATAATAGAGGTGATATTGAAATTTATTTAATGAAATCAAGTCAGAACACTCTCCTAATTGATAACTACTTGAAACTGTGTCAATTCAATACCAATCAACGGGATTTGAAACTTATTTGGATGTAGTGAAGAAAAAGATGGTTTAGTTTCATTTTCACCTGAAATGTCAGGATATTACGGACAACAGAGGTGATATTGAAATTTATTTAATGAAATCAAGTCAGAACACTCTCCTAATTGATAACTACATGAAACTGTGTCAATTCAATACCAACCAACCGCATTTGAAACTTATTTGGATGTAGTGAAGAAAAAGATGCTTAAGTTTCATTATCACCTGAAGTGTGTCAGGATATTACTGACAACAGAGGTGATTTGAAATTTATTTGATGAAATAAAGTCAGAACACTGTATTTATTGATAACTACGTGAAAATTAGTCAATTCAATACCAACCAACAGGATTTGTAACTTATTTGGATGTAGTTAAGAAAAAGATCAATTATGTTTCATTATCACCTGAAATGTCAGGATATCACTGACAATAGAGGTGATATTGAAATTTATTTAATTGATTCAAGTCAGAATTCTCTATTTATTGATAACTACATGAAACTCTGTCAATTCAATACCAACCAATGGGATTTGAAAAAAATTTGGATGTACTTAAGAAAAAGATGGCTTAGTTTCATTATCACCTAAAATGTCAGGTTATTACTGACAATAGAGGTGATATTGAAATTTATTTAATGTAATCAAGTCAGAACACTGTATTTATGTTTAACTAACTGAAAAAGTGTCAACTTAATCAGAATCAACGGGATTTGAAACTCATTTTTATGTAGTTAAGAAAAGGATGTTTTAGTTTCATTATCACCTGAAATGTCAGGATATTACTGACAATAGAGGTGATATTGAAATTTATTTAATGATATCAAGTCAGAACACTCTATTTATTGATAACTACGTGAAACTGTGTCACTTCAATACCAATCAACGGGATTTGAAACTTATTTGGATGTAGTTAAGAAAAACATGGTTTAGTTTCATTATCACCAAAAATGTCAGGTTATTACTGACAAAACAAGTGATATTGAAATTTATTTGATGAAATCAAGTCAGAAAACAGTATTAATTGATAACTACGTGAAACTGTGTCAATTCAATACCAACCAACGGGATTTGAAACTTATTTGGATGTAGTTAAGAAAAAGATTGTTTAGTTTCATTATCAACTGAAATGTCAGGATTTTACTGACAATAGAGATGATATTGAAATTTATTTAATAAAACCAAGTCAGAACACCTTATCTATTGATACCTAATTGAAACTGTGTCAACTTAATAAGATTAAACAGGATTCGAAACTTATTTGCGTGTAGTTAAAAAAAAGATGGTTTATTTTTTATTATCACCTAAAATTTCAGGCTATTACTGACAATAGAGGTGATATTGAAATTTATTTAATTGATTCAAGTCAGAATTCTCTATTTATTGATAACTACGTGAAACTCTGTCAATTCAATACCAACCAACCGGATTTGAAACTCATTTGGATGTAGTTAAGAAAAATATCGCTTTTGTTTCATTATCACCTGAAAGGTCAGAATATTACTGACAATAGAGGTGATATTGAAAATTATTTAATGTAATCAAGTCAGAACACTGTATTCATGTTTAACTAATTGAAACAGTGTCAACTTAATCAGAATCAACGGGATTTGAAACTTATTTGTATATAGTTAAGAAAAGGATGGTTTAGTTTCATTATCACCTAAAATGTCATGTCATTACTGACAATAAAGGTGATATTGAAATTTATTGAATGAATTCTAGTCAGAACACTGTATTTATTGATAACTACGTGAAGCTGTGTCGATTCAATACCAATCAACCGGATTTGAAACTTATTTGGATGTAGTGAAGAAAAAGATGGTTTAGTTTCATTATCACCTAAAAAGTCAGGATATTACTGACAATATAGGTGATATTGAAATTTGTATGATGAAATCAAGTCAGAACACTCTATTTATTGATAACTACGTGAACCTATGTCAATTCAATACCAACCAACCGCATTTGAAACTTATTTGGATGTAGTGAAGAAAAAGATGCTTAAGTTTCATTATCACCTGAAGTGTCAGGATATTACTGACAACAGAGGTGATAATGAAATTTATTTGATGAAATAAAGTCAGAACACTGTATTTATTGATAACTACATGAAACTGTGTCAATTCAATACCAATCAACAGGATTTGAAACTTATTTGGATGTAGTGAAGAAAGAGATGGTTTAGTTTCATTATCACCTGAAATGTCAGGATATTAATGACAATAGAGGTGATATAGAAATTTATTTGATGAAATAAAGTCAGAATTCTTTATTAATTGATAACTACGTGAAACTCTGTCAATTCAATACCAACCAACCGGATTTGAAACATATTTGGATGTAGTGAATAAAGAGATGTTTTAGTTTCATTATCATCTGAAATGTCTGGATATTACTGACAATAGAGGTGATATTGAAATTTATTTAATGTAATCAAGTCAGAACACTGTATTTATGTTTAACTAACTGAAAAAGTGTCAACTTAATCAGAATCAACGGGATTTGAAACTCATTTTTATGTAGTTAAGAAAAGGATGTTTTAGTTTCATTATCACCTGAAATGTCAGGATATTACTGACAATAGAGGTGATATTGAAATTTATTTAATGATATCAAGTCAGAACACTCTATTTATTGATAACTACGTGAAACTGTGTCACTTCAATACCAATCAACGGGATTTGAAACTTATTTGGATGTAGTTAAGAAAAACATGGTTTAGTTTCATTATCACCAAAAATGTCAGGTTATTACTGACAAAACAAGTGATATTGAAATTTATTTGATGAAATCAAGTCAGAAAACAGTATTAATTGATAACTACGTGAAACTGTGTCAATTCAATACCAACCAACGGGATTTGAAACTTATTTGGATGTAGTTAAGAAAAAGATTGTTTAGTTTCATTATCAACTGAAATGTCAGGATATTACTGACAATAGAGATGATATTGAAATTTATTTAATGAATTAACGTCAGAACACTCTATTTTTAGATAACTACGTGCAACTGTGCCAATTCAATACCAATCAACCGGATTTGAAACTTATTTGGATGTAGTGACGAAAAAGATAGCATAGTTTCATTATCACATGAAATGTCAGGATATTGATTATAATAGAGGTGATATTGAAATTTATTTAATGAAATCAAGTCAGAACACTCTCCTAATTGATAACTACTTGAAACTGTGTCAATTCAATACCAATCAACGGGATTTGAAACTTATTTGGATGTAGTGAAGAAAAAGATGGTTTAGTTTCATTTTCACCTGAAATGTCATGTCATTACTGACAATAAAGGTGATATTGAAATTTATTGAATGAATTCTAGTCAGAACACTGTATTTATTGATAACTACGTGAAACTGTGTCAATTCAATACCAATCAACCGGATTTGAAACTTATTTGGATGTAGTGAAGAAAAAGATGGTTTAGTTTCATTATCACCTAAAAAGTCTGGATATTACTGACAACAGAGGTGATATTGAAATTTATTTGATGAAATAAAGTCAGAACACTGTATTTATTGATAACTACGTGAAAATTAGTCAATTCAATACCAACCAACAGGATTTGTAACTTATTTGGATGTAGTTAAGAAAAAGATCAATTATGTTTCATTATCACCTGAAATGTCAGGATATCACTGACAATAGAGGTGATATTGAAATTTATTTAATTGATTCAAGTCAGAATTCTCTATTTATTGATAACTACATGAAACTCTGTCAATTCAATACCAACCAATGGGATTTGAAAAAAATTTGGATGTACTTAAGAAAAAGATGGCTTAGTTTCATTGTCACCTAAAATGTCAGGTTATTACTGACAATAGAGGTGATATTGAAATTTATTTAATGTAATCAAGTCAGAACACTCTATTTATTGATAACTACGTGAAACTGTGTCACTTCAATACCAATCAACGGGATTTGAAACTTATTTGGATGTAGTTAAGAAAAACATGGTTTAGTTTCATTATCACCAAAAATGTCAGGTTATTACTGACAAAACAAGTGATATTGAAATTTATTTGATGAAATCAAGTCAGCAAAACAGTATTAATTGATAACTACGTGAAACTGTGTCAATTCAATACCAACCAACGGGATTTGAAACTTATTTGGATGTAGTTAAGAAAAAGATTGTTTAGTTTCATTATCAACTGAAATGTCAGGATTTTACTGACAATAGAGATGATATTGAAATTTATTTAATAAAACCAAGTCAGAACACCTTATCTATTGATACCTAATTGAAACTGTGTCAACTTAATAAGATTAAACAGGATTCGAAACTTATTTGCGTGTAGTTAAAAAAAAGATGGTTTATTTTTTATTATCACCTAAAATTTCAGGCTATTACTGACAATAGAGGTGATATTGAAATTTATTTAATTGATTCAAGTCAGAATTCTCTATTTATTGATAACTACATGAAACTCTGTCAATTCAATACCAACCAATGGGATTTGAAAAAAATTTGGATGTACTTAAGAAAAAGATGGCTTAGTTTCATTATCACATAAAATGTCAGAATATTACTGACAATAGAGGTGATATTGAAAATTATTTAATGTAATCAAGTCAGAACACTGTATTCATGTTTAACTAATTGAAACAGTGTCAACTTAATCAGAATCAACGGGATTTGAAACTTATTTGTATATAGTTAAGAAAAGGATGGTTTAGTTTCATTATCACCTAAAATGTCATGTCATTACTGACAATAAAGGTGATATTGAAATTTATTGAATGAATTCTAGTCAGAACACTGTATTTATTGATAACTACGTGAAACTGTGTCAATTCAATACCAATCAACCGGATTTGAAACTTATTTGGATGTAGTGAAGAAAAAGATGGTTTAGTTTCATTATCACCTAAAAAGTCAGGATATTACTGACAACAGAGGTAATATTGAAATTTATTTAATGAATTAACGTCAGAACACTCTATTTATAGATAACTACGTGCAACTGTGCCAATTCAATACCAATCAACGGGATTTGAAACTTATTTGGATGTAGTGAAGAAAAACATGGTTTAGTTTCATTATCACCTAAAAAGTCAGGATATTACTGACAACAAATAATAATAATAATAATACCATATTTCTACAGAGTAATTCAATCAGCTATAAATATAGCTGCTATCAAGAGATGCCCTGTTTAAAATTAAATAAGTTAAAGAAAAATTGTCATACTTAAGGAAGAAGATACAAATCATTTAAAAACGTTAAAAATTATCAATAACTGGTAAAATGTCATATTCAACAAAAATTCGTCCATGGCAAAATTACAAACGTTAATCGATAAAATGTTCCTTCAAAGCTTTCTTAAAATTAATATAATACTTCTCAGTTTTCAGGTGTAATGGCAAGTCGTTAAAGATATTTGTTCCGCTGTAATAAATCCCTCTTTTTCCACTTTCCGTTCTAACTTACAGAGGTAATATTGAAATTTATTTAATGAAATCAAGTCAGAACACTCTCCTAATTGATAACTACATGAAACTGTGTCAATTCAATACCAACCAACCGCATTTGAAACTTATTTGGATGTAGTGAAGAAAAAGATGCTTAAGTTTCATTATCACCTGAAGTGTGTCAGGATATTACTGACAACAGAGGTGATTTGAAATTTATTTGATGAAATAAAGTCAGAACACTGTATTTATTGATAACTACGTGAAAATTAGTCAATTCAATACCAACCAACAGGATTTGTAACTTATTTGGATGTAGTTAAGAAAAAGATCAATTATGTTTCATTATCACCTGAAATGTCAGGATATCACTGACAATAGAGGTGATATTGAAATTTATTTAATTGATTCAAGTCAGAATTCTCTATTTATTGATAACTACATGAAACTCTGTCAATTCAATACCAACCAATGGGATTTGAAAAAAATTTGGATGTACTTAAGAAAAAGATGGCTTAGTTTCATTGTCACCTAAAATGTCAGGTTATTACTGACAATAGAGGTGATATTGAAATTTATTTAATGTAATCAAGTCAGAACACTGTATTTATGTTTAACTAACTGAAAAAGTGTCAACTTAATCAGAATCAACGGGATTTGAAACTCATTTTTATGTAGTTAAGAAAAGGATGTTTTAGTTTCATTATCACCTGAAATGTCAGGATATTACTGACAATAGAGGTGATATTGAAATTTATTTAATGATATCAAGTCAGAACACTCTATTTATTGATAACTACGTGAAACTGTGTCACTTCAATACCAATCAACGGGATTTGAAACTTATTTGGATGTAGTTAAGAAAAACATGGTTTAGTTTCATTATCACCAAAAATGTCAGGTTATTACTGACAAAACAAGTGATATTGAAATTTATTTGATGAAATCAAGTCAGCAAAACAGTATTAATTGATAACTACGTGAAACTGTGTCAATTCAATACCAACCAACGGGATTTGAAACTTATTTGGATGTAGTTAAGAAAAAGATTGTTTAGTTTCATTATCAACTGAAATGTCAGGATTTTACTGACAATAGAGATGATATTGAAATTTATTTAATAAAACCAAGTCAGAACACCTTATCTATTGATACCTAATTGAAACTGTGTCAACTTAATAAGATTAAACAGGATTCGAAACTTATTTGCGTGTAGTTAAAAAAAAGATGGTTTATTTTTTATTATCACCTAAAATTTCAGGCTATTACTGACAATAGAGGTGATATTGAAATTTATTTAATTGATTCAAGTCAGAATTCTCTATTTATTGATAACTACATGAAACTCTGTCAATTCAATACCAACCAATGGGATTTGAAAAAAATTTGGATGTACTTAAGAAAAAGATGGCTTAGTTTCATTATCACATAAAATGTCAGAATATTACTGACAATAGAGGTGATATTGAAAATTATTTAATGTAATCAAGTCAGAACACTGTATTCATGTTTAACTAATTGAAACAGTGTCAACTTAATCAGAATCAACGGGATTTGAAACTTATTTGTATATAGTTAAGAAAAGGATGGTTTAGTTTCATTATCACCTAAAATGTCATGTCATTACTGACAATAAAGGTGATATTGAAATTTATTGAATGAATTCTAGTCAGAACACTGTATTTATTGATAACTACGTGAAACTGTGTCAATTCAATACCAATCAACCGGATTTGAAACTTATTTGGATGTAGTGAAGAAAAAGATGGTTTAGTTTCATTATCACCTAAAAAGTCAGGATATTACTGACAACAGAGGTAATATTGAAATTTATTTAATGAATTAACGTCAGAACACTCTATTTATAGATAACTACGTGCAACTGTGCCAATTCAATACCAATCAACCGGATTTGAAACTTATTTGGATGTAGTGAAGAAAAAGATGCTTAAGTTTCATTATCACCTGAAGTGTCAGGTTATTACTGACAATAGAGGTGACATTGAAGTTTATTTAATGATATCAAGTCAGAACACTGTATTTATTGATAACTACATGAAACTGTGTCAATTCAATAACAACAAACGGGATTTGTAACTTATTTGGATGTAGTTAATAAAAAGATCGTTTTTGTTTCATTATCACCAGAAAGGACAGAATATTACTGACAATAGAGGTGACATTGAAGTTTATTTAATTGATTCAAGTCAGAATTCTTTATTTATTGATAACTACTTGAAACTCTGTCCATTCAATACCAACCAATGTGATTTGAAACTTATATGGATGTAGTTAAGAAAAAGTTTGTTTAGTTTCATCATCAATTGAAATGTCAGTATATTACTAACAAAACAAGTGATATTGAAATTTATTTGATGTAATCAAGTCAGAAAACAGTATTAATTGATAACTATGTGAAACTCTGTCAATTCAATACCAACCAACGGGATTTGAAACTTATTTAGATGTAGTTAAGAAAAGGATGGTTTAGTTTCATTATCACCTGAAATGTCAGGATATTACTGACAATAGAGGTGACATTGAAGTTTATTTAATGATATCAAGTCAGAACACTGTATTTATTGATAACTATGTAAAACTGTGTCAATTCAATAACAACAAACCGGATTTGTAACTTATTTGGATGTAGTTAATAAAAAGATCGTTTTTGTTTCATTATCACCAGAAAGGACAGAATATTACTGACAATAGAGGTGACATTGAAGTTTATTTAATTGATTCAAGTCAGAATTCTTTATTTATTGATAACTACTTGAAACTCTGTCCATTCAATACCAACCAATGTGATTTGAAACTTATATGGATGTAGTTAAGAAAAAGTTTGTTTAGTTTCATCATCAATTGAAATGTCAGTATATTACTAACAAAACAAGTGATATTGAAATTTATTTGATGTAATCAAGTCAGAAAACAGTATTAATTGATAACTATGTGAAACTCTGTCAATTCAATACCAACCAACGGGATTTGAAACTTATTTAGATGTAGTTAAGAAAAGGATGGTTTAGTTTCATTATCACCTGAAATATCAGGATATTACTGACAATAGAGGTGATATTAAAATTTATTTAATGATATCAAGTCAGAACACTCTATTTATTGATAACTACGTGAAACTGTGTCAATTCAATAACAACCAATCGGATTTGTAACTTATTTGGATGTAGTTAAGAAAAATATAGCTTTTGTTTTATTATCACCTGAAAGGTCAGAATATTACTGACAATAGAGGTGATATTGGAATGTATTTAATGAAATCAAGTCAGAACACCTAATCTATTGATAACTAGTTGAAACTGTGTCAACTCATTAAGAATAAACAGGATTCGAAACTTGTTTGGATGTAGTTAAGAAAAAGATGGTTTAGTTTCATTATCACATGAAATGTCAGGAAATTTCTGACAATACAGGTGATATTGAAATTCATATGATAAAATTAAGTCAGAACACGGTAATTATTGATAACTACGTGAAGCTTTGTCAAATCAATACCATTTAACGGGCTTTAAAACAGATTTTTATGTAGTTAAGACAAAGAGTGTTAAGTTTCATTATCACATAAAATGTCAGGTTATTACTGACAATAGAGGTGATATTGAAATTTATTTAATGTAATCAAGTCAGAACACTGTATTTATGTTTAACTAACTGAAAAAGTGTCAACTTAATCAGAATCAACGGGATTTGAAACTCATTTTTATGTAGTTAAGAAAAGGATGTTTTAGTTTTATTATTACCTGAAATGTCAGGATATTACTGACAATAGAGGTGATATTGAAATTTATTTAATGATATCAAGTCAGAACACTCTATTTTTTGATAACTACGTGAAACTGTGTCACTTCAATACCAATCAACGGGATTTGAATTTTATTTGGATGTAGTTAAGAAAAACATGGTTTAATTTCATTATCACCAAAAATGTCAGGTTATTACTGACAAAACAAGTGATATTGAAATTTATTTGATGAAATCAAGTCAGAAAACAGTATTAATTGATAACTACTTGAAACTGTGTCAATTCAATACCAACCAACGGGATTTGAAACTTATTTGGATGTAGTTAAGAAAAAGATTGTTTAGTTTCATTATCAACTGAAATGTCAGGATATTACTGACAATAGAGATGATATTGAAATTTATTTAATAAAACCAAGTCAGAACACCTTATCTATTGATACCTAATTGAAACTGTGTCAACTTAATAAGATTAAACAGGATTCGAAACTTATTTGCATGTAGTTAAGAAAAAGATGGTTTATTTTTTATTATCACCTAAAATTTCAGGCTATTACTGACAATAGAGGTGATATTGAAATTTATTTAATTGATTCAAGTCAGAATTCTCTATTTATTGATAACTACGTGAAACTCTGTCAATTCAATACCAACCAACCGGATTTGAAACTTATTTGGATGTAGTTAAGAAAAATATCGCTTTTGTTTCATTATCACCTGAAAGGTCAGAATATTACTGACAATAGAGGTGATATTGAAAATTATTTAATGTAATCAAGTCAGAACACTGTATTCATGTTTAACTAATTGAAACAGTGTCAACTTAATCAGAATCAACGGGATTTGAAACTTATTTGTATATAGTTAAGAAAAGGATGGTTTAGTTTCATTATCACCTAAAATGTCATGTCATTACTGACAATAAAGGTGATATTGAAATTTATTGAATGAATTCTAGTCAGAACACTGTATTTATTGATAACTACGTGAAACTGTGTCAATTCAATACCAATCAACCGGATTTGAAACTTATTTGGATGTAGTGAAGAAAAAGATGGTTTAGTTTCATTATCACCTAAAAAGTCTGGATATTACTGACAACAGAGGTAATATTGAAATTTATTTAATGAATTAACGTCAGAACACTCTATTTATAGATAACTACGTGCAACTGTGCCAATTCAATACCAATCAACCGGATTTGAAACTTATTTGGAGGTAGTGACGAAAAAGATAGCTTAGTTTCATTATCACCTGAAATGTCAGGATATTACTTATAATAGAGGTGATATTGAAATTTATTTGATGAAATAAAGTCAGAACACTGTATTAATTGATAACTACTTGAAACTGTGTCAATTCAATACCAATCAACGGGATTTGAAACTTATTTGGATGTAGTGAAGAAAAAGATGGTTTAGTTTCATTATCACCTAAAATGTCATGTCATTACTGACAATAAAGGTGATATTGAAATTCATTCTGTGAAATAAAGTCAGAACACTGTATTTATTGATAACTACATGAAACTGTGCCAATTCAATACCAACCAACCCGCATTTGAAACTTATTTGGATGTAGTGAAGAAAAAGATGCTTAAGTTTCATTATCACCTGAAGTGTCAGGATATTACTGACAACAGAGGTGATATTGAAATTTATTTGATGAAATAAAGTCAGAACACTGTATTTATTGATAACTACGTGAAAATTAGTCAATTCAATACCAACCAACAGGATTTGTAACTTATTTGGATGTAGTTAAGAAAAAGATCAATTATGTTTCATTATCACCTGAAATGTCAGGATATCACTGACAATAGAGGTGATATTGAAATTTATTTAATTGATTCAAGTCAGAATTCTCTATTTATTGATAACTACATGAAACTCTGTCAATTCAATACCAACCAATGGGATTTGAAAAAAATTTGGATGTACTTAAGAAAAAGATGGTTTAGTTTCATTATCACCTAAAATGTCAGGTTATTACTGACAATGCAGGTGATATTGAAATTTATTTCATGAAATCAAGTCAGAACACCTTGTTTATTGATTACTAATTGAAAACTGTGTCAACTCAATAAGAATAAATGGGATTTGAAACTTATTTAGATGTAGTTAAGAAAAAGATGGTTTAGTTTCATAATCACATGACATGTCAGTATATTACTGACAATAGAGGTGATATTGAAATTTATTTAATGAAATGAAGTCAGAACACAGTATTTATTGATAACTACGTGAAACTTTGTCAATTCAATACCAACCAACGGGATTTGAAACTTATTTGGATGTAGTTAAGAAAAAAGATGGTTTAGTTTCATTATCACCTGAAATGTCAGGATATTACTGACAATACATGTGATATTGAAATTTATTTAATGAAATGAAGTCAGAACACTGTATTTAGTGATAACTACGTGAAACTGTGTCACTTCAATACCAATCAACAGGTTTTGAAACTTATTTGGATATAGTTAAGAAAAAACTGGTTTAGTTTCATTATCACTTGAAATGTCAGGATATTACTGACAATAGAGGTGATATTGAAATTTATTTAATGAAATCAAGTTAGAACACTCTATTTATTGATAAATACGTCAAAATGTGTCAATACAATACCAATCAACTCGATTTGAATCTTATTTGGATTTAGTTGAGAAAAAGATGGTTTACTTTTATTAACAAATGAAATGTCAGAATATTACTGAAAATACAGGTGATATTGAAATTTATTTAATGAAATCATGTCAAAACACTGTACTTATGTATAACTAATTGAAACTGTATCAACGCGATAAGAATAAACGAGATTTGAAACTTATTTGGATGTAGTTAGGAAAAAGATAGATTAGTTCCAATATCACCTGAAATGTCAGGATATCATTGACAATGCGGGCAAAGTTTTGCAAAGTTTTGCAAAGTTTTGCAAAGTTTTGTGGGTTTCTACTGTTTTCCAATAAAACATATCAGTAAAATGAATGGCAGTACAGTGCAGAAATCGCAGTCTTCTCTAAGAACCATTATTTCTACAGTACAGATTTCTTTCGGGTTCAGTGATACTCCTGCTACCTTCAAATATTTTCCGTGATAAGGGGCCTTTCGCCATCAAGAAAGTCAGAGAAAAGGGTGTTCTATGAAATAGCACGGGGCCAAAGCAAATCATTGAGGCACAACAAATAAATGAATAGCCCTGATAAAATTTAAACAGTGTTACAGTTCTGTTGTTAGGTGTCACACATTGTGTAGTCTTTTAACTTTGCTGTACTTTAAGTCTTTGAATTTAAGTGATCGAACTGTGTCAAAGTGTTTTAGCATCGTTTGATTTGGTTAATTAAATCAATTTTTAGTTGTGTTTTGAACGATATTCGATGCGGCATTTCGGAGTTCCTCTTGTAATGCATTCCAAAGTTTAGCACAAAGATATCGAATAGGCTTTAGACCATATAGGGGACTGTTTTCTTTTTTAGACATATATAGATCACCTTGATTGGCCTGTCTTGTGGAATACTGATGAACAGATGAGCTGCACTGCAGTATCAATTTGACTTCATTATGCTGCGCTTTATTCTGCTTCTGATATGTGATTTTTGGCATATTTCAACAAGCGACTGTGGTAAACAGAGTTTCTCAATCTTTGGTGGATAAGGGTCCCAGTAGCCATAAAATGCATTGAAAAATGCTATAAACATATTTTACGTTCGCATAAAGTTTCTTATTAAAAAATGGCCGCCATGGTCAAGTCGCTATAACAATTATGTAAACAACAACTCCAAACAAGATGACGGAATTTTGGATGGAGTGGAGGCACAGCCACAACTTTGAAACGAGGTCTAAAATCTCCAAAAATGCGAAAGAAAATGGATAAATGGAAAAATGGAACCAGAGCGACCAGAAGAGTGTACAAATTTGGATACTGTGCTACCATATTGGGTTTGTGACGTACTACATTTATCCATATTTGGGTTTCCACTGAGATTCTGCTGATTTGGCAAGTATTGCATCACAGACACTGAAACGAGGCTGCATTGGTTTGGAGGAAGAATTTCTGCAGTGGAGCTGTGTGTGAAAGACTCAAGAACAGTTTCATTGACAAATTGTTTCAAAATATGACGAAACCAGAGCAAGAAGAGACAAATAGTTGGTAAGTAACATCAATGTTATTCATTTGGAACCCAACGTTTATCTTCTTGAGGAATAGTCTGGAGAAGAACCAGCTAAAAACAAACGACGCAACGTTGAACATGCGACAATTTTAGGCCCCACGCACGCAGCGGGCCTGAGTTCTTCATAAAGAGGACAAGTGATACAATCAAGTCCTGGAGATCTCAGTGGTGTTGTCTCCGTTGCCTCCGTTATTTTCTATTGCTGCTTGGTAAAGTAACGAAAAGCCAGTTAGATAAATAAGTAGATTATGAACTTTTTGACAAAAAGTTCAGTGTAGACAAGCAAAAAAGCACACAGACTAGGTCAGTTTAACAAAGGGAGGGGAATTACAAGTAATTTGACTCAAATGGACTTTGACCCAGACCTACAAAACGACTAGGAGTAGAACTAGCAGCATACAACTCAAATACATTTTCCCCTCTGTCTTCTGAATATCATTGATCATCATAATAATGATCCTTGATTGCAGCGTACTCAGCTGTCAGTATGGAAAGTATGGCAGATGCACACCTCCAGGGTGAATCTCTTCGCTGCTCTGCACCAAACATTTTGGAGCACAGCAACTTTGTGCGCCAGGGTGCACCAAAGAATAATTGATATCTATTGTTTGATACAATGGGACATTGAATTCCCATTGTTTTATAGCCCCTTTCTGCGCCAAAATGTGCGCTAAAAACCATGTAAGTTCTTTCTCTGCTCTGAAGATCTTCTGGAAATAGGCACTCAGATTCACCCTGGGCACACCTGAAATTTTTCTTTCAGTTACTGGTTGCACACCTGAGTGTGATACATGACTAAATTAATGGCCAGGGTTCATTTCATGCACTTAGGCCCAAAGATCTTCGGCGTAGACCCCCCGTAGACCTGACTTTTTTGTCTTGCCGTAGCGGTGTCCAAAATCAGTTCTTGAGGTGAAAGCGAAGGTGAAGGTGAGGTTGCAGTTTTTAGCACCAAGCTCTGGGATCACAGAAGAAGCGAAGCTCCTCAAGTCCATGACCACTTGTCATGACGCTCAATTGGTGGGGCCCTACTGGGTATCTAATCCACACCACCGACTGCTCTGACTGCGTCACAACACCTTCAAACAGCGTTTGAATATCTGCCTACCTTGGCATGAATGTGAAGAGTACTTGTCAGATTTTGAGTACTCAAATTTTTTAGCATTTTATCTCTCTCTGAAAATTCCTGGCATTCGAAAAAATTAGGGCTTGGCGTACCTTTATAGTGTTGGTTTTGCATGGAATGCACCCTGGCAAAAATGACATAGCAACTGTATTGCTTGTGCGTGAAAAATTTGTGACTTTGCATGAGCCCCCTTTCCTCAACTGATCATGACCACAGGAGAAACAAGAATAGCATAGATGCATAGACAGACTAATGTTTTGAGCAAAAAAGAGAAGACTAAGAGTGCAATTAGAATTAGGAATATTGACGTGGAACAAGGAATCTATCAGTCATTTGAAAGACTTTGCTTTTTATTTGAAAAGTTTCAAGATTTGCTCACTTGAAGTTGACACTAGTTAGCCAAGCACTCTTCAAATTTTTTCATGCAGACCCTACATCTGGTCAAAAAGTACCATACTTTCCATACTGGCTCAGCAGGGTGACTTATGATATTGCACACCAGATATTCTAAACAGGCTCTTCAAACCAACGAAAGAGAATAAGAGAAACTTGTTTGTGCACAAGACCTGTTTTTCTGTGTGGTGAATTTGTGCGGATTCTTTGTTGTAAAACAATATGCCAAGGGTAGTGTACCATTAATATTGCAAAGAGAACACATTCCCGGTAAAAGGCAAACATTTATGTCTGGGTCATGCACACTGTTTATAATGGGAATGGGATTAGATTACGCTGTGGCACAGATCTGCCCTTAGTGGCCCTGTTTTTTCATAGAGATTTATAATCATTATCATTCTTCTTTTCATTTCAGTAATGTCCAAAGAATCCTTCTGGAGACCATGGTTGATGCAAACAGAAGAGGGAGAGTGACTTGTGGTCTTTATGAGACAGCAGAAACACTTGAACAGTAAGAATGTTTGCAGTTTAAGAGTTTGATTTACTTTGAAAACTTTTTTGGGGGAAATCAGCCAAGTCACAATACAAATCTTGGGCACGTTGATATGATTTCCTGTTTGAGAATTCTCATTTAGTTTCTCAAGAGCTTTTGTTTGAAAACCTCACAGTCTTTCGTTGGCTCAAGAACTTTTGTCATAATATATATGTAAGAATACAGTATGCACATGGCATATACTGTAAAAAATACAGGGTGCGTCAGCACCATGTTTCAAAGGCTCTAATGTATGAACTATATACCACTTGTTAATCATGTATATAACAAATTTGCCATCTGTAAATATTCAGGATCCAAGTTTGATATCCAAGATCTACAGTCTTCATCATTGAAATAAAGTTTTATTCACAGAAATTTTATTGAAACATTGATGCCTTACTAAACTGCCTCTCTGTAGCAGCATCTGACCAGGGACATAGGCAGTATCTCAAACTTGGAGGCTCAACACTTTGAGGGCACTTTTTCTTTTAAAGAATGGGCATTTTCTAACTATAAAAAGGACACTTCTATTTTTATTTCAGAATCTTAGGGACACATGCCACCAGTTCCCCATGTTCCTATGTCTATGCATCTGACAAAAATCAAATGATTGGGTACGGCTACCGTAACTTTTATCATTCAGAGGAGATTCAATAAACTTTAGCCCAGGACCTGTTGGGATATACAGAGGTTTAGAGCAACATCTTCTGATTTTCTGCTGCTCTGAACCTCTCTAAGTCAGAATCTTATTTCTTTTAGAAATACTTCACTTTGTGGCATATGCGTGTTATCCAATGAGGAGCTTGAAAAGCCAGACTTTGATGGCCTGTTATTCATGATGGAGACATTCTGTCTTGAGAATGATATCCCTATCATTAAGGTAAAGTTTTCCATGACATTGATATCCTGACCTTGAATTTGTTTCTTTCATGTACTGGGTCAGTCAGAAAAAACACCCAGCGTGTGAAAGGTTTCTGCTCCCTGAATATATAAGCAATGATATTTTGCAATGCCTGATTAAATAGCTAAACGTGTTCCATTATTTTTACAAATTTTCCTGGCTAAAATTGGTCACTCCGTTCAGATTCTGTAGGCAATTTTCTTGAATTAATTCCTTTGAGAAACCTTTGAAAACGTGCTAAAATTACAAGCAAAAATCCCTAATGTGTTTACCTCACAGCAATGACTTTCAGTACGCTTTAGCACGTGCTTGCATTTTGGCAGGTTGAAAAGTCTTCCCCCTAGTGTGAATATCTTATTAAGGGGGATTCCATTCTTCCATGAGGACAAAAATTCACGAACACATCCAAGAGTCATTATTGCTAGGAAGGAGAACAAAGGGAAAGTTTGCTTGCTGTTTTTGCTCGCTTTTGCAGGTTTTTGAAAGGGGCTTTCCACAGAAAATCTCCTATTTCAACGGGAAGGAATGACGGATTAAAGACAGGTAAATTACTGAACCTAATTTGACATATCGGGGATAAAACAAGACAGTTTTTAACATCATTGCTTTGATATTCAGGAATCAGGATTTTTTATTGACTCACCCAGTAGGAAATTTTTTGTATTTATTGTTTTCTAATTTAACTTCATGAAAATTTGATGCATTCCACACATTCAACACAACACTCTTACCACTGGGTGCTCCAAAATAAAATGCACTTTTGACAGCTCATGATAAATAACAACCTCGTACCCAGGCCCCAAACGGTCTTCTCGCAATCTCAACCGTTGACCGATTTGGCCGTTGTATCATTGTGTCATTATCGACACAGGAGTAATGGCCGTTGTATCAAGGTTGGATAAATAATGCACTGGACTGATTTTGAGGATTTATGAGTTAATCTTTAGCTAAGATCCTCAATTAGATATAGCATGTTTTATACATGTTTTTAGTCAGATATCTATGGACCAATGAGTGAGTTTCTTAAAAAGTTTTTATTTTGAATACACTGGAAACAGTCAAGAAACGTTGATCAGATTTTCTAAAGACCCAAACATGAATGGACAAAGAAAGATCATTTCTGTAGTGATTTGGGAGTTTAGAAATTGATCAGTTGTAATCCAATACATGAGTGCTAGTTCTGTGTTGGATGGAAGTTTAAGATCCTTTTGTTGTCAACTTTATAATTTTCTGGTACTGGGTTTTGGGTTAAAAGACGAACTGAGTGAAGCAACACAACGTGATGAGGTCAAACAAGCATGGTGTTTTGATCAATTTCTAAATGCCCATATCATCACAAAAACGTTCTTTGCTTTGTTCATTCATTTTGAGTCGGTAGAAAATTTGATCAACATTTCTTACCATTTCAGTGTTTTTGAAATAAAAATATTAGAAGATTAATAAATGTATAGCATCTAATTGAGGACATTAGCTATTAGCTAATGATTAACTAAAAATTCTTCAAAATTGGTCCAGTACATGATTCATTGTGGCATTTTATTTTGGCACATCAAGTAGATATTTATACATGGTACATTTATTTCCAACAGGTCAATAATATGAAGAGGCTAGCTGAAGAGACTGGTCTCAAGCCATTTGATGAAAATGGTGGGGAGGAGCTGAATTGCATTCTCATTCAGGTAAGATTTCTCAGCATTTACTAATGGGGAATACTTCGTGCTTCGAATTTTCTGTTCACAACAACAGGAAACAGCTCTTCACTGCAAAAACTAGCTCGATTCAGTTTATTTGTAAGCTCTCAAAGTCATTGTTCAACATTATATTGTATTGTAAAATTGTTTGCTTTTTTGGTGTACTGTTTTGAAAGTAGACGCATTTTCCTGGCTTGACTGTTAATAGACAAAGTCGGTTAAGGTTTATTTACACTGTTTGAGTCATATGATCAATCTCTTGATGAAACTTCTTCTGATTTCTCTAACGTATTTCGTGTCATGCAAAGTTGTGCTGTGAGTGCAAAAGTAGCACAATACTAAATCTTCCCAACGGGTGGTCACATGACTTGAATAGGCAAAGCAAACTTAAGCTGACCAGCTCTATTTTTGAGCTATTTTGAAGAAGAACACCATAATGATTGATGATATTTAGCTGCATTTATGTGGTAATATGGCGAAGTTACATTCAGTGATTATCGGTTATCCTTCCAACAGATCCATAGTGGAAAAACTAGAAGATCACGACCAAACAAGATGATTGATGATCTTCTAAAAATCTGTGATGATTACGAAAGAGAAGGAAAGCAAATCTTTGTTGATATGGAGTAAATACCTAGTCAGATTAACGAGAATTTCAATGGAGAGTGATGGATTCCTCCTATTTGTACAGAAATGTTCATCAAGTTACATTGCGTTGTGTTACTGGAATAACCTCATGTGCATACTGATATGGCATCCATGAGTGTAAACAGATATTGGCTCTGACCACCTGGCCGTTACTTTCTTTCCAAAGAACTTCAAGAGATCAAGAGTTAACCCTCCAAGCTCTGGCGAGGCAGTTTACCAATCTTAAAAGTTCATTGGTCGTATGGTATATTGAGCATGAGATGTGGCAATAGTTGCAGCGAGTAAACATAAATTTCTTCAAGGAATAAACTATATTGCCAGGGTTACAATATTTTAAATGTACTAGCTATAACCTAGCCTCACGACATAGTCCCAGATATCGCAAAATAGCAACAACGACAACAACAACAATAGCAACAACAACAACAACAACAACATTTCCTTTTTTGCGCAATCAGTTTTAACGTCCATCAGTCTTTCAATAGCGATAACTACGAATATGCAATCAGTCTAGCTATAACTCTTCATCAGTACGTCGACGGGTTATGCGCAATACGTTTAGTGTATTTTAATCCCGGCAGTGTATATAGTTTATTCATTACGGAAATTTTGTGTTTCATTGTTTGCGTGAAGGCTTATCTTCTGGTGCAACAGGTAAATTTCTGGCCTGAAGTCCTATTCACATGACAAAAACAGATGTTCAAGTTTTTGTTCAATGGTCAGCAATGATGACCAGTTTTCTTTCACAAGAAAAGACCAACCACGGAGGCAAAAGTTCTTTGGTGGTACTTTGGAAAGCTTCAAATACTTTCGGTGATTTTGATACAAAAGTTTACAGCCGCTGGCTCGGTAACTATACCTGGTTTGCCCACGTTCTGATGAGAATGCCGTTGTTCTTCCTCTGGAGACTTACCATCAGTTTCACGACAAGCAAATCTGATGACATAATGCTGGAATAATGTCTTCCATCCAGTATGATAAACTTGAATCGATGACGACCAGCCCACTGTATTGTCCGTTCTGCTAGCAAGCAAACGCGGGGGAGGGGGTACTTGACCAGATTTTGGACGGGGACGTGCCATCGAGGTTTCAAAAACATACCCGTTCCTTATACCAATTTTTCCTAAATGTATACCCAACTTTATACCAATTTTTCAAAAATATATACCCGACTTTATACCAATTTTCCGAAAATGCATACCCGACACTATACCAATTGTGAAAATTGCGAAAATTGATACCGTTCCTTATACCAAAATCGTGAAAATCGATACCGTTCCTTATACCAAAATCGTGAAAATCGATACCCTTCCCGATGGCACGTCCCCGTACCCAAAATATGTATAGTACCCCCCCCCCCCCGGGAGCAAACGCAAACAGTTGGACTATATTTTACAAAAACTTGACTTTAACTGTAAATCAACAGCGATAGAAACCCGTGTAAAAACATGGACCGCCCGACTTACATCAACAACGGGCCGACCGCCCCAAAACGGTTGAATCAAAGACGGACTGCCCAAAATGGTTGAACCAGGAGGGTATCGGGGATCATGGCGAACAACCTAAAGTTTCCTTCGATCTATCCAGTTAAAGGAATTAAGCAGTAAAATTTTGCACAATTGATTTTAAATTTTTGCAAAGATTCCAGGCCTTTGCTATGCTGAACGCATCATGCCAGGTTAATTTGAACTGTTCCTTTTTTACATTGGTTTCTATTGAAGTATCAACTAAAAACAAAAATGACTAACAGATCAGACGTGAGTGTAGTTCATTCGTTTTTCATGTTTATCCGTTCAGACTTCAAACGTAGCAGTTTTCTGATAAAATATTACTTAAGTGTCGCTACAAAATAATTATGTACGGTTGAATCCTGGTATAACGGACCCTGTTTTCAGTGATTTATTTTAGGTGGGCCTCAAGGATTTCTAGCTATTTAAAGCTAACGCAAGCCCACTATGCATGCCACGGTGAGGCATGAGACCTGTAGTTTAGCGTTCCTTCCGAAGGACGGCGAGGTGAGCTGTGAGGTTAGGACCTCCGAGAAGTCACCCATCCAAGGTTTGACCTCACTCGATCGAGCTTCACTTCAGTCATCTGATTGAAACTGTATCAGCTGCTCGACCACTCACCCCCACAAGGGAAGCAACAGACAAAGGACCGTCGGATAAGTAGCCTGAAGTGTGGAAAAACAGCCGATGAAACTGTATAGATATCGTCTTTGGATGATAAAATACATTGCCGACTTTATACTGTAAAAACTAAATGCCGAATGCTTCGATTAGATATCCAGAAAAAATTGGATTTCTTCAGGTGATTTTCGGGTGGTCTCGCAGAACGTTTAAATAGCTGATTTCCAAATTAGCAATGCTTGATTTGCAGATACGATTGACTTTCGAATACGATTGTATTAGAATATGAGCACAAAGCAATCGATCAGTTCGGATACAGAACAAAAAGTTTATGATTCGGATATTCGGAGACCCGACGTAATTTATTATACCGTTAAGTTTTTTATGTGGGGCTCGTTGTTTCGGGATTCAACTGTTTTAGCAACTACATGTTTAGCTGTGCTAAGCTGTATGTTATTACACAAGCTTCATTAGGCTTCATAGTATTAAATTTTGGAATTATTTCATCGCTGTATAACCTAACAGGTCAAAAAGTTAAAAAATGTATATGTTTACAGTATAACCATTTTAGCTAGAATTAGAATAAATAAAAAAGAATAGAAGAATCAAAATAATGTGTTACTGGTTTTGCTAGTTAGTTGTAAATGCTGTTAGTTTGTGTTGTTTATAAGAATCCCTTTGTCGTTAAATTTGTTAATGATGTTGATTGCTTGCTGTTGGTAGTTGTTTGGAGAGTAGCAAATAGTACCACTGTATTCAGGCATCTTTTTGATGAAATGTGTATATATTAAATTATGCTTTTATCGCTTGATCACGAGTTATTGCTCGAAATGTCGTGTTATTGCATCTACCCCTGTTTATGGTGCTTTTATCATGGACTAATTGTATCTTCATTTATTATCGTACATTAAAGGCTCTTATTCAACCAGCATGCTTTGCTGGCGCTATCTCTTGGTTGGTCTTTGTTTTCGCCATTTTCATGGGCCATGAGATGGCGACAAAAGGCCAACCAAAGAGGCGACACGTGCTAGGTATTGTTGGGGAGATGAAGTGCTGACCCTATTGTTTTGACCGATTGTGGTTCAGCTTTGTTGAGAGCGAATCAACGGTGGGGCTCACACTGTCATGCGCAACTTTGCTATTGTTTTCTCCTGTTCTCAACCGTCAAGCTAATTTGCATATTATGTCATTGCAATAAATCGCTACCACGCATGCGATCTGGAGCCCTTTTTTGGGAATTCCTCGACGCTTGCAACTTAGCTTATTCGTTTCCCCAACAAGGTATGCCTGTTGAATAAGAGCCTTTTATCAACTTCTTGTTTCACGTGCTACTTGTTTGAGGCATCAAATAAGCTTCTGTGTACCCTCTTTACGTTACTGTCTTTAGAATATATGCCCGTAAATTAGGGGGGGGGGAGTTGGAAAAAAATTTTGAGCGTCGCACAATCACTGAAGTGTTACTGTTGTAAATGTGTCCATTTCTCATAAAAATGTACTCTCGAGTACCGAATAATCGGCCCCCCCCCCGCTTATTAATTTCTGAAAAATTTTCCAACCCCCCCCCCCGCTCTTATTCCAACCCCCCCTTTTATTAATTTTTGGAAAAATGAAATTTTAGTAAGCATAGTTTCTGAATAAACGCAAGAAAAAGTCTCAAGAAGTGCATTCAACACAACCAGAACTCAAAAGCAAATGTATCAGTAACATCAATGTTCACATAAATATATAAAAGATACGTGTTTACCAAAGAAAACGACTATTTTCTATTTTTCCAAGCACCCCCCCCCCCGATTATTCCAACCCCCCCGATTATTGTTATGTCGAACCATTTCCAACCCCCCCGATTATTCTCACCCCCCCCCGTTTATTCGGTACTCGAGAGTAGGCCTTTACACATACGTTCAATTCGAAGTGATGCTTGCATTCCCAAAAGGAACTACATTTCATTGCTGCAAACAAGGTACTCTGTTTCCAAATCTAAACATTGCTAACAAATTTCGTGGGGCTGTCGTTGGAAACGCACGCTGTTGGGTGACTCCAAGGTGAGGCAAAACTGGCAAGTCAGTATTTGTAGCTTGATGCGGTATTTACTGTGGATAGTGCAATTTTGTGTAAAGGTCAATCGGCCGAGAGATCGACAAAAAATTTATTGAATCCTTGTTTGAAGGCTCGAAGCTTTTTCATATTTTCGTTCGTAAGAAGCAGAGGTGATAGAAAATATATATCACCGATTTCTAAGAAAAATGTGTACAATGCGTAGCGACGATAGGAAAGCAAGGATGATAGGAAAGATTTAAAGGTTTTGTCCTTTGCTTGTCCTGAATAGATGGAATGAAATCTCGGGCTACAGTAGAAACCCACATAAAAGAACCTAGGTTTTTCTTGGGCAGCCTGCATAGGTTCTTGATTAAATGGCTGTTATTCTAAATTCCAGCCTGCAACGTTCTTAAAAAGGTTCTTATATACAGTACATACCTTGCAAACAATAATGCCATTTTACAGCACAAGAATTCTGAAGAATTCTTTTGACTTCATGAGAACAGTTTTAGGTTAGAATTCTTGTTTAAAAATCATGCAGTCTTTTGTATCACTGAAGGATTCTGATCAGAATGTAAGAATTCTTCAAAATTTTAGGGAATTCAGAACACATGAAACCTGTTATATAAGAACCGCTCCTAGTTTCAGCCTCCGGAGGGTTCTTATTTGGGGGTTTAAAAGATTCAATTTCACCCTGAAGGTTCGTATAAAAACAGGTTCTTTTATGCGGATTCTACTGCATACCGTGCACACAGCATAAGTGATCTCTATGAGGAAGGACCCATTGGGAATGTGTTTAGAGTAAAAGATCTCCTGGACAGAAATTTTGCTTGAACATGACAGAAGAGAATCGAAAAATTCGAATGGTCGTCGTAAAATCGGTAAAGAGAATTAGAAAACTTCGATTTTGTCGAAGAGAAAAAAACTTCGGAAAATGTTGGGAGGGCTGGGTACGATAATTTTTGTGCGTCAGCAGAGGAGGAGCATTTCTCTAATGGCCGCCAAAGAAATCTTCTGGCAGCGAGTGTCTCCACATAAAGCAGTAAAAAAGAGCAAGAATAGCACCAAATGGTTGATGAAAGGATTCCATTATATGGTTAACTGATGCTTTGCTGTAAAGAAGTCAAGTTTGATGCATTTGTGATATCAAAAGAGCAAATTACTTGACAACCAACCTTCTAAAACGGCCTAAAGGTCAATCTCTGCCAGCACAGGACACACACAGGGTCGCTGCTGTGTTATAAATGCGTCGAGCATCACCGGTAATCCCCTGCTGAACGCTGCTAATTGTGCAACAAAATACTTCAAACATGCTAAGGAACATTTTTGGAGGGAGTTCTGGCAGTGGAAGGGGGAATGATTTCGTGGGACAAAATGTTGAACTTGGTCAGCAGAAACTGAGAATAAAGAGAGTTCTTGGAGAAGGTATGAGATGGACAGACACAGTTGCGAATTTATTTTCTGCAGGGCAGGGCTATCATTCAATACATTGCAAGTGCTAATTGCTGCAAGTCATCAATTGTGGATTCATTACAGCCAAGGAATTTTTGCAGAATCTTGAATTAGCTTTGAGAGACAAAAAGTGATTTGACCCTTTTCCAGACTGATTCCCAGACTGCTTGCTTTACCCATGTCCATTCAAAATTTCTTTCACAAATGCAAAATGGATGCAAAGACAGCCTTTCGAAGATGTTTAGCAATGGTCAGTGGCGGTGCCAAGAGGGGGCTGCGGGGGACTTGTCCCCCCTAATCCCAAAAGTTGGCAAAAATTGTCCAAGAAAAATGGCATAAAATTAGTTGGGTATTCTTTTAGATTGAAAATTACGTCAAAATGCACCCCCCCCCCACACTTCTTTCAGATTTGTGTCAGAGCTGGCGTTGCAACTGGCAATGGTCCAATGCTTGCTAATCTTTGACAAAATTCAAATCTTATCAAAATGAGTGCATAGAATTCCTGCAATAGCACTGATGTGCCTGAGGATTTGCAGTGCACTGATAACTTTGTCACTTGCATTCATAGAAGAAAATTCTGAGTGCACGCAAAATCTTCAAGTACTTAGTCATTTTTGAGGAATTTTGTGCATGCAATTTTCACTTCTAAAATTTCCAAAACAATTATGCATGCAGCAAATATTTACTCAGCTATTTAACAGTTTTGGAAGCTCATGGATGCAAATTTGGAATAGAAGACTTCCTTTGTGCACTTTGCAAAATAGGCAGTCTTTGTTTTATCAAGAAGAATTATGGAACTGCAGACGATCTTTGGCACTGTATCTACATCATGAAACGTTTCTACGTAGGCCACCATCTTCATCTACATTTTATAAGGCATCACACAGATGGAGATCAACATACCGCCCTTGCAAACCAATGATACATTATGTAAAAGCCATTTTCGAAAGTTTACATAATATGCAGGGGATCGTTCCTTCATCCAAATTGCTTGCAAAGCTGTATTGATGTCACTAGAAAATAGACGTATTGTTTTCTTTGTTATTTTGCAAACACTTTATTGCTGGAACATCACAGAAATTTTAAAGTGTGCAGCAGAGAAATGGGCCGTGCAAGGCACTCTTTCCTATCGTGCATGAATGTAGTGAAAATGGTTCAAACTCTATGAAATCAAATTCACATTGAGCAACAAAGCAAAGTTCAACGGACATATTTTAACTTTGCAAAAGCTGTGAAGTATGGGCAAATTGATTTGGAAGAAATGATTTGTGTTGAGTATTAAGGAATCAAAGGTACTCTTTGTATGATCCCAATGGATTCAGCACAAATTTTGTTTCACAACATCATAAACCCTCATCAAGCAAATATCTGCACTCTTCAAGGAAAGATGTGATTTCCACCCTTCTCCTCTCTATTTAATGTGGTTAAACTTTTTTTGATGTTGCATTCCCTTGTAGGTGGATATGGATTTGTCTTCTCTGCCCAAGATGTTTCTTCAGGCAAGGAATATGCATTGAAGGTATGATTCGTAGGAATTAGAAATGTCATTATTGCAAATTTCTAAAAATTGACAATTCATCAATCAATTTTAAATATTCTTCCTAACTTATTATGCTCATTTTCATAGATTTTTTGCATATCCTCAAGTCAACAATGTTTTTACACCTTGAGATAAATGTGATTTTAAGTGCTGAAGGTTGCACTTTAAGGCAAGGCAATCTTCTCAAGTGCATAATAAGTCTGTCAGTTGCATTGGAATTTAAAGGCTGCAAGATACTCAAAAAGAAAAAGGAATGATCATAGATGCAAGCTAAATCTTCTTGCAGATATTGCTGTATACAGACATCTCTGCTAGAAAATTTAGCATGCATCTAATAACGTAAATGCACTTTTATCGTTTCTTGCTTACTTGTGATTTAGGAAATATCATTTTCCTTCCAGCGACTGATGGCACCTGAAGAATCTGTGAAGCAAGAAATAATGCAGGAGATCAACTTTCTTGTATCCTTTTCTTGGAACCAGTGTAGTAGCTGTGACATGGGGTGGTTTTTAGGTGAAAACATCTCTGCCATTATTTTCAGATAGATTGTTCTTTTGTAAGCAGAATTGGAGTTGAAATAGCTAAGGTATTTATACCAGATTTCACTTAGTCCAGCCCTATGTTTCACAAATGGCATCTGCTTCCACCAGTGTTCAGTTAAGCTCTTGACCAAGTACTAAGCAGTATAACTATTTGAAAAGTTGTGAGTGCTCTATGAGAATATTTATGGCAGTCAATAGACCATTAGCCAATTCGGAAAAGGGATTGAGGCGAGCGCGGCCAGTTCCGACAGCCCTAGTAACGGTTGGAAATCCGGGGAATCCTTTGCACTTCAGTATACACGGCAAACTGTACTGTTCGGTCTAGCTAGTCACTGTGCAAACTTGAATGTTGTACTATCTATTTACCACTTCCAAGAGTTATTTGGTTCTTTCCTTGTAAGGTAAGTGTTTTCCTTCGATTTTCAAGCTATTTTCATATCGTTTCAGTCATTTTGGAGAATGCTTCGAGGCACCTTAATTTGACATATTTCCCAACGATCGGAAGACGGCTCAATGTTTAGGCCATGCCAGCCGGAAACTTCTCCCTCTTCAATGGCCTTCAACGGGTACTGGTCCGACTGTTGTTACTTGTAAAATTGGCTCAAATGGTACGAAGCTTTATTGTGGACCCTTTGAAGACTTTCAAACATTGCTCTTCGTTCTCTTAAATCGCAGATTATCTGCTCTTACCTTTCGGTAAAATAGCTCAACTTCAAGGTAGATTTAACAACAAACTGCAGGTCCAAGGACTTTTAGCTTTTGAAGAAAGATTCGAAGGACAATCGATGAATTTGGATAAATCAGCGAAGAAACCTAAATATGCTTCGAGCAGGTATAAGTAACGATCTTTCCATCTGCCAAGTGCAATTTATCTAAAAATATATTTTCACCTGAAATCAATCTTTTAAATCTCCGACAAATTAAGCAATTCAACATTTATACTTTGCACTGCAGTTTATTTTCAGATGAGACAGGCAAAAAGTATAAGCCAAAAGTGAAAGTTGATTGAAGCACATTGAGGTTTCCTGATTGATGTACGAATTTTGTGGATTTTCTTTCGAATCTTCTTTGAAAAGTTAAACACAAATTGCATCAAAATACGTCGAATTAAAGAGCCTCGAAGTACACTCCAAAATGACTGAAATAATGAGAAAATGGCTCGAACATCTGGGGAAAACACTTACCATAGTAGAATAGTACCAGACTGCTCTTGGAAGGGGAAATAAACAAGAAAATATTGCAAGTTTGCACAGAGACTAGACCGCTCAGTGCGGCTTACTCGTTTCACCGAAGTGGAGAGGATTCCCCGGGTTTCCCACTGTTACTAGGGCTGTCGGAATTGGACGCGCTCGCCTCAGTCCCTTTTTCCTAATTGGCAAATGGTCTATATAAATCACATGTACTGATATATACCTAGCTGGTTTTCAATTAATTCATCTTACATTTGTGTCACAAAACAAGTTTGGTTAATCCTTGATTTTACTACATTTTGCAAAAATCTTTGGTTGCTTTGATGTATTGATCAAAATAGAAAGCAGCCATCCAAATATCAGCCATTGTTGCTATGTACCTTAGTTTTGCCAAATGAAAAATGTAAAAAAAGTTGTGTGGGATTTAAACTGCTAAAGGTAAGCATTGTTGTAAGTCTACTCCCAATTACAAAACTTGAGTTCCACATTTGCTTAACCTTTGTCTGCTAGTGGATCAACCATGTAGAGATAAATTTAAATATGTATCTACTGTATTTTGTTTTCAAAAATGTCATGTCAGAAAAATGTTCAGTAAATCTTTATTATCATGTTTTCATTTTGTTGGTTGATTCAGTTATCAAGATTTCCTTGACATAAATTCAGAAAAAACTGAAAGGGCATCCAAACATTATCAAGTTTGTAGCAGCTGCTTCATCAGGAAATGAACCAATGTCCCATGGAATGACAGAATTTCTTATTCTCACTGAACTTTGTTCAGGTTTGTACTGCAGAAGATCATTTCAAACTTGTTACTTTCAGACAAAAAGTTCTTGGCTCTTTTGTTATTAATCTAATGGTTCAATGAGCCCTTGTCACCTGGGCTTGTGTGCAGAATTATCTGAAAGTCAACATTAGCTTAAGCAGAAAAGATGGAGCTGCACTGCAGCTGTTGTTGGCTCCACCTGTGTGTCTGAATATGAACAATTGCTAAAGCTAATATGATACATCAGGGTAAGGGTAAGGGCTCATTTGCTAAATTTGCTTCATTTAAAGCCTCAGAGTCTGCCTTTACAGGTTGCAACACAATGGGGAAGACAGAAGGGGAACCAAATGAAGACAGAAGGGGAAGCAAACACAGTTGTTTAGCATGAATATGATGCTGCAAAGCTTGATTCAAATACATCTCAAGAGTTTCAATGAAACCGTTGATGTTAAATCTTGATCTTTGCCTTCATTTTCTTTCCCTTACCAATGAACCATAAAAGTTGGTCACCATCACTTCTTCCTTTCAGCAAGCCAGTTGTGTTGTGTCATGTTTTGCTCCCTGTGGTGCACAAAGGATTGTGAGTGACAGTGGCTCTGTTTGAGTGCTGTTTAAACCAACTCACTTCAAGAAACAGCAACAATTGCCTGAAAATTTGATGATTTCAAAAGGAGCAATCTTGCTCGTTAAAATAACATTTGAATCAACCCTTTGGTCTATCATCATACTGTTTTTTATATGAGGAATTTTCTTTGTTCACCTTTCTGATATTTCACAATTTTTCATTTTCTTGTCTGGGTCACACCGTTTCTCCTTGTTTAAATGGAATAAAATGATGTATATTCTTTCTAGGTGGACAATTGATAGATCTACTTCAAGATAGATTTCCAGAACCTTTCTCTTTCCAAGAAATGATAAAGATATTTGCACAAACTTGTAAAGCTGTTTCACATATGCACAAGCAGTCTCCTCCTATAATTCACAGAGATTTGAAGGTATCCTAACAACGATTACTTTCCCATTTATAAGTAATTTAAAAAATATTTGATTGAAAGTCTATGAGCAAAGTTTACTGATTGTGCATACAGTGCAAGCCTTTTGCTCACATTATCATGGTTTCTCTGCCAAAGAATGCTTGTTTAAAAACATTTACGGGCTGAGGAATTTTTATCAAAATTCAGAGAATTCTTGGTCATGAATACAGGGGGGGGGGGGTACATAGCATGTTGAAGGTACGGGTATGTTCCGCCCATATGGATGGGTTTTGGGCCTAAAATTCTCTAAACAAGGGTCCCTTTTTCAGCTGATATTCCCCAAACATCTTTCACTGGTAGATTGCAGTTTCTCGCTCTGGTAGATTCAATGTCTTCCTCTGGTAGATTAGATTTGGTAGACTGCTTGTCTTGGTTTGGTAGATTCCAATTTCTTCCTCCGGTAGATTCCAGCATTTCCCTCAGGTAGATTAGATTTCCTTCTGTGGTAGACTGCTTGTCTTGCTCCAGTAGAATTTGAGGAGGAATTGTAGAGATGGTATGGTAGAGATAGGTTTTACTTGTATATTTTATTTCTTTTTGTCTTTTCATTGAAGTGAAGAAACGGTTCTCCATTTTCTTTCCTCAGATTGAAAATATTCTCTTCAGCATGAAAGGAATGATAAAACTTTGTGATTTTGGAAGTGCAACGACTAAAGCTTTGTTTCCAGATGTTAACTGGACTGCTTTGCAGAGGAGCATGGCTGAGGATGAGGTTTATATTCAATAACAGTTTTTGTCAACATCTTCAACTTACTTTGTGGTTTTCTTAGTTTACAACTTAAGAGTGGTTTCTGGAAAATTTGGTATACATGAGAACTGGCCACATTAGTTGAAGACATTTATTAAATTTTTAATGACTGAACTTCATAGTACATGAATTTCACCGTTACTAATTTTTTAGACATATACATTAATTTTTGTTGGATTGGTTAAGTTATATATCAAATTAAACTTTGCCAGCCATGATATTAGGCTTTTTCATTTAGATTGCAATTGTTTGGTTGCATGCTCCCTTAACTTGTATCTTAACTCATTGTTTATATGCTCCTTGTTTTATTCTTTGCTCCCATTTTGTTTTCTTTCCATATTTTTCTTGTAGTGTTTTGCTTTTTGTTTCATTTTGTGGTCTTGGGGTAGTCGTTTCACCTCACTCCTCTTGGTATCACATATGGTATGCCAGCCCGTCCCCTGTAGTATTGTATAATTGTAATTAGTAGCGAATACTGTAACTTTATATCTGCTGAATATTAAAATATTAAACTGCATTGACTGGATTAAGATTAAATTAGCCAGTTTTATAGGGCCACCTTGTATGCAACCTAAGATGCTATTCATGACCTGTATGATAGGATGCTCTTTGACTGGACCATGCTCTTTTAAGGAAGGCCAGTTTGACTAAGGAATTTTTAAGCATTACTGTCGTTTGAAAGATAGTATCTTATGTCCTTAAGAAATTTCAAGAATTTCACAATAACTGCATAGAACAAAGAATCTTCTTGTTCATCATGAATCTGATGGATTCCAAGAAATTTCGAACAGTAACCCCTGTTTCTGATTTAAGATACTTTGTGATGTTCTGAGCTCTCCTCCAGATGGTAAAATTTGAATTCATTTTGCAGATTCAGAAGAATACAACACCAATGTACAGAGCTCCGGAGATGATTGATCTTTACAGCAATCATGCAATCACTACCAAAGCTGATGTCTGGGTAAGTAAAATTCATTCGGTCTCTATTTGTTCAGTGGTAATGCTCAAAGATGAGTGAATGTACTGTGATGAGTTTTGCACCGAAAATTTGAAATCAAAATGACACACACAGCCTTTCTTATTGTCCAATTTTTTATTTTTATCTTGGAAAAATATCTATAGGACGAATCTGATATGCTTACGTACTGGCATTTGTTTAACCATCGTTTAATTATTTATTTATTTCACCATCATGGATCACTATCACCTTCCTTCAATTCAATGGAGCATTGGAAGGGATGTAAAAGTGTTCCTATGCTACGCAAAGGAATATCAAAGTTTTTCGTTCTTTTATTCATTTCCATCAATTCGTTGTTGGTCCAGAGAGTTCTCTTTTTCGTCTTTGAGAAATCGTCGAATCATCGGAATTTTCGATCTGAAGTGATAAAATTCACCGAATATTTTCCACTATTTTTTTGCAGTATAATGTATCTTTAGAAAAATCGATCTATGTTCTGAAAATTTTCAGGACTCTGAAATCATATTTTGAAGATCTGATTCAACTTGGTGCACTCCAATTCTTCTTGCAGGCCCTTGGCTGCATCCTGTATTACCTGTGTTACATGGAGCACCCATTTTCAGACTCTGCAAAATTAAAGATAATGAATGCAAAATACACAGTACCAGATGATCCCAGAAAAGTATCGGATCTCCAGCCATTAATAGGTAAGAGTGCAGTTTTGAAAGTATTTTGCAGAAAATGAGAATCGTTACATTAATGTAATTTTGCATGTTGATATCTTCAGTTTGTTGCAATGCCCAAGTCTCATTTCGCGGCTAATCTTGCAGTTTACTTATTTCTCCACAGATCTTTCGTGCGCTATGTAGTTTTTACTCTAGTAGTATTTAGTAAAGTATATATATAATTCATTCCTTATCAAATTCTTTCGAACAGTCCTTATGTTATTCAGTCAGTCGTAATTTTTTTCATTCTTTTTTTATCGCAATATTCACTCATTTACTCTTTCTTACATTCACTTTTTCTAGTCAGTTATCTCACAATTCCTTCATACCTTTTTAATCGTACTTTTGGATCGTTGCTTTCTCCTATTTTAATGATGGAAAATCTATCAGTAAATCTTTATGCATTTGAATTATATGTTTAGTGACTTGTTTTACGCTGACGGAGGGCCAAAGTGTTAATAGTAGTCTTTTTGTCACACCGTACTCTTATTAATTGATTTTTGTTTTAAGCTGAAGAAAGTTTGAAGTAAGACGTGATTTTCATGCCCACTTGGTCTTAATTTCGGGGTCAGTCATGTTTACTAGGGAAAGGATTCTTTGTAGTGAAATATAATTTTAGTTTATTTTGAATTTTATTGATGTTGCTTACCACGCAGTATAAATTATCGGTTGTCCTGACAAAGATTTTTAATCGAAACGTACGGGTTTTTAACAGATTTGTTTCTTCTCCATTTTCTTTTCTGTTAATTTTGATGGTGGTTTTGTTTTTTATAATTATATTTCCTCTTAGATACAATACTTCAAGCAGATCCTGCGCAAAGACCATCGGTTGATGATATTCTTTTTGAAGTAGAAGCCGTTGCCAATGCCCGTGAAATTGATTTAAAATCAAGCATCTTGGTGAGAAATCTTGTTCATTATATCTGCCAAACAATCAGATTTCGCATTGATTTGGTTATTTAAGGTGGCCATAAGCGAAAAGTTTTATTGATAGAAATGAGCAGCACTGTCCTTAAATTTCTTTGATAGCTCATTTCGTTTCCAAGTTTTTTCCACTGATGGTAAGTATCAGATGATGGCGTCATTTTGTCTGCAAATTACTAGGATAACAGATGGAAATATAGCGATATCTTATTTTTGAAAGATTACAGTTATAAGAGAAATTTCAGCTATATATTACCTCATGATTCGATATGATGTTTAGAAAGCATGTTAGTTGAAAAATGTTTTTGATTAGATTTCCATTTTGGAACATAGTCGGCCTTGCATACTTTCTTTACTTTTGTGCAAGCAGAATGACGTCATTAGCCTATTATACAAAATAGTGGACGACTCGAAAAAGGAAACAAGCTATCAAAAAAGTTGTTATCATCTAATAGTGCTAGTAATTTGCAGTGATAAACGTTTTCGCCGCAGTTCACCGTTTACAAAAGATAATTCAAAGTTGTATCGAAGGTTTAGTTGTTTAATAATTCTTTCCATCCATACTTTTGTCTGATTTTAGAATTTTTTTATTTTTGTCTGATTTAACGGCACTTCATATGTCTTCAAGCTATATATGAAAGACTAGAAATGTAGCTGTCTGTGAAAAAGTGTCACTGAAATTCAAAATTTTTCTTCGTTTTCATCCATTGACGGTTCGTTGCTAGGTTTTAATTCCACGCAAAAGAGATCTTATTGAAAATGTTAACTGAATTGACCAATAGTTGATTTACCGAGGTAATGTGCACAGAGTTTTTATATATCGTTGGAGGATCTTTGAACTTTCCGAGGAAGAGCATATTCGCGGATAGTTGCAATATTTTTACAAATCTTTACCGCTGTTTTTTCAAGTCTGATAGATTGTTGTTTTGCATGTAATATGATACTCACCACTCCTTGTCAAGTTTTGTTAGTATCTCTGAATTACTTCACATTTTTTCATCAAATGCGCTTACATTTCTTGCCGAATTCTGAAACCACATTTGCAATTATGCGGCATTTTATATCATTCTGACTATTCATGGCTGCCAAAATTGAATTGCATGTTCACAGTTAAATTCTGTTCTATGCTGTTAATTAATCCTCAGATTTTGATTGAATCACAAATTCTCTTTCCAGGCTGACAGGTCCGCAACAAGTGAAGCCACAGGTTTGTTGAAATTTCAAAAAATGTTTTATTGTTTGGTGTACGTTGTTCTCATTGCAGGGAAACAGATCTGAAATAATTGATAACACAGGTAGGTTGAAGTTTTCAGAAATATTTTGGTTGATTTTACAAACCACCGCGCCATGTTCTGACATTTCTGCTTAAAATTTTATTTTTATCATCTTTAGTCACGGCAAAGTTCCTAGAGTATGCTAGTGATACTGTAAAATAGAAAAGTTAACAAATTGACGAAAAATGATATTGGATAAGATGGTTGAAAATTTAAACGATTGAAAAGACTCTAAATTTTCATTTCTTCTATACACTGGGTCTCTCAAAAAATGTACTCCCGTTTGAAAAATCGCCAAAATGTTACTATCAAACCTGTCTATAATTTTCTGTTATATCCCTTGTTGGCCCAAAAGTATTCTAAGATGATAAAATGTTTGTTTTTTAGCACTTAAAGAGTATGAAATAACGCATCGAACAACCTCATTCTGAGCTATGCTATTTAAGCAATATTGTTAATCTTGTCTAGGAGCCATTATATTGAGATTTTTCATGGTCTTTCAAGTTTACAAATAATGGTTAACGTTTCTTTCTGACATTTATGATCAAACTAGAAGCTTAACTAGACTAAAAGAAATTTATCTAAAAATCATCACTGCTTTTTGCAGTATGCTTCGCAATCAGGCGATCCTATAAAGAGCTAAATTTACTTATTTCAAAACCAATCATAAAATCAGTTCCCGGGAATCAGTTGTACCAGGAAAAGCAATTTTGTCTTTGATCTATGTGCCAAAAAAAGAAATTTGAAGATTGGCGTACTAACAAAATTTTTGTGATTTTTCAATGAGGAGTACTTTTTTGGGACATACGGTATTATTTGATTTTGTCGTTATTTGATATTGAAGTCATGATATTTGACTTCGCAACTATTTTGGAAATAACACAAAATAGTAAATTACCATACTATTTTCAGAAACAATAAATCAAGAGTCAACTCACCTAAGCATATAAAATTATTAAAAAGATAATTCAGAAATACACTACGACTTTTTCAACGTTTCGACTTTCATCTTCTTCAGAACAGTTACTGGAGAAGATGAAAGTTGAAACGTTTAAAAAGTCTTAGTGTCTATTTTCTGAAATATGTTTCTCGTATGTCTATTTTGAGCGCTTTTTTTTTATAAATATGTATAAGCAGAGCTATTTACAATTAACAATTACTTAACAAAAATTTAGCGGTAATGTTTTGTTAACCGAAATTTGATTTATATTCATGACGGAGAAATGTTTGAAAATTTGAGTTGATATCGAAGTAAAAGTCAGCAAATTACCGAAGTAAACTTGAAACAGAACTTTAGTAACTTTTGACTTCATTTTCCTAGGGCTTTATCAGGTTTCATCATAGTTTTTTGATTTTTAATTTACATTTAACAAAATGTTCACGATAAAAATTTGTATCTTTTATTTATCAGCACAAGCTGGTTTTCATGGGAGCCTTCCGATAAAAACATCAATTACTATCTATAATAAAAGTAAATATAAAAGTAATCGATGAAATCAAACTATGAAACCCTATTTGGGGGAATTAAGCGCAAAAAATTCCAAAAATTGTAGCAGCGTCCACCCCAGATGGGAGTCGAACCCACAACCTTTGAATTAGAAGTCCAACGCGCTAGTCCATTGCGCCACTGGGGCTGCTGACAGGTGGTGAAAGAATTCAGAAATCGTTTTTATGATCGTTCTATTGATTGATTGTTGATAGATCAATAAACATTGTGACGTTTAGGCATAGGCAGAAGAACACACATGAAAGTTTGAAGGCGGGTCGTCCAGTACGCTGTTAAAGTTATGCTTTCTGGAATAATCACGGATTGGTTTTATCAGTTGAACGCATTAAACATAGAACGCATACACACTCATAGTCTTGCCATTAAAACGTCCATGCTGATATATGGTGCCTCCCCGGAGTGGACAACGCAGAGATGAGTAACAAATTTCAATGAATCTTATCATTGCTCTGAGGAGACATAACTTTACTTTGATATTCACTATACTATACCAAGTAACTAGCGACTTGTTTTGGGAGAATGGAGGAATTAGGAATAAATCTACCAAGGGACCAGGGCTAAACAGAACCCTGTTCATTATTCAGTCGAGGGGATCCTGCAATCACTGACAAAATTATTGAGCCACCTTGAAAAAATGACATTTTCGCCCCCTCCCCTTCCCCCCATGTCAATATTGTTTTGAAAAAGTACCTGACCGAGATGACGAACCTGACTCGGTAGCTTTTTGTGGTACTGCAACAATTACTAGGGGGAGGGGGAAAAACAGAGACAAAAAACTAAAATTCTGGGGGTGGCTCGACAATTTTGTAAGTGATTGTGGTAAAAGGTGGAAGATCATCTGCTACGCATTTCAGAGTGATTGAACAAAATCAGTCATTTGGACCAGAGTCAAGTTTAGACGGTTTTAACGTAGCTAAATTGCGAAGCCACATCCTTCTATCTGTCCTATTTTGATCTGTATCGCAAACTGGTAACAAGAAGGATTTAGGGAAAGCAGACAGAACTAAATCCCATCAGATATCATGCCATTAAAACAAGGAATCACCTCGAAATAGATTTCCTAGGTTTGTAGAGTGATTCCAGCACCAACTTCTTCTATCAAATTTGATAGATAGAATGTCTTGTGTTGGTATTGAGCGGTCATTTTTTGTAACGCGAAATGCTTTTGGCTCTGGTATACTTGGAAGTATGCTGAATCTTTTGAGGTTGCGTTAGATGCCAACTGGAGTCTTTTAGGTGCTCTTAGCGCACATATGATAACAAAAGTCGTTAAAAGATGGCATCATTTTGCCAGTTCTTCAAAGAAAGTGTCTCACAGCATCATACCGGGTTAGCCAGAAAAGAATTCCCACTTTTGAAAATTCATAGCGTCAAGAGTACTTCATATACTGGAATGATTCGATTTTCAGTTAAAAGCCAAAAAATCAAAGTATCTTTGTGATTTTTTTTCACTGTTGAAGAACACTAGAAATGTAGGTAAATTCAACTTTATAGAAATTTCATGGTTGCAAAATGATTCAAAAAGGGCCTGAAACGTTGATCAAATCACAAATGACTCCTCACACAGATCGATAGAGAAAATGCAATAGACCTTTTAGATATCCTACAAGAGAGCCGGGATCGAGCGATATTTTCAGACAGTTTTCTACGTGAGGCTCGATCGAATGGTGTTAGGGCTTCTATCGCTATTGTTCACATTCGAAAATTCTCCAAATTGGAAACAACGTCGTTCGATTGAGATTCTTTTCAGAATAGCGAAAAGGTCTGTTGTTCAGCATGGGTTCCAAATCTTTGAATCTACGAAACGGGGCGGGTGTAAAGTTCAATGACCTATTTCTTTAAACTGAATGACTTGAAAGAAACTTTTCTATGATTCCACCGTAAGACTTTTCAGAAATCTTGCTTATTTGTCAAAATTACAGCCTGTTTTATATTTCAGCTCATTTTATGATGTGACGTCATCAAATTTTAAAATCACAAACCAGAAGAGTGAAAGAGTTTTGCTTGATACCATATTGTAGGAATCCATTAACTATGGTGTTCTTGAAAATTATTTGATCTTTCGTCAACAGGTCTAGAAATTACGATAGTTTTAAGTTTTTTTCGAAAATTTTCTTGAATTCTTAAAAAGAAGAAAAACATCGTAATTCTGAAAATATTGAAGATTTCAGAAAAGTCCCCAAGGATAGATTTACTGTAAAATAGTTCAAGTTTCTTTGAAGCTGTTCAGTTCAAGGAAATAGGTCATAGAAGTTTACATCCAGCTTTTTAATGGCTTGAAACCTATGCTCTGTTGTTCATGGATTAGAGATATCCACTGCATACTCCTTGCCATGAGACTTAAAATCTTGAGTATTTGTTCGAAAATTAATCTCTTATAACTCTTGAGAGAGATGAAAGGAGAGTCCATTGCGTATTGTTCTGTGTGAGGAGAGTCCTTACAATTTGATCAATGTTTTCGGCCCTTTTTCAGTCATTTTGCAACCATGAAACTTTTGTAAAGTTCAATTTAACGATACTGCTAGCGCTGTCAGAACAGCAAGAAAAATCACAAAAATGCTTCAATCTTTCGGCTTCTGACTAGAGGTTGAATCATTTAAATCTGTGAAGTGCTATTGTGCCATGAATTTTCAGAAGTGGGAACTACTTCTGGCTCATCCAGTATTTGAGAAATTATTAATCAAGGCAACCTGACATAAAATCTTAGTTCCTATATGTGGATTTTCATTGTAAGCCTTCAAGTTCTTTTCTACAAAGTAAAAGTCTGTGATACAAGTAACTTGACAAAATTACATTCAATTGTTCCCGCTAAAGACATCACATTTCTCTGGTCAATGTCCATAAAGTAACCCCGTAGAAATCATCGATATGGATTTAATCCCAATAACTGCATATGTTCATAGCATAGACATCAAGCCTTCAAAAAGATTTTCATCAACTATGCTGTTTATGAATATTCTACCATATCTTCTCCATTATTTTGGTTTGACTGACTTTTTCGCCTTCTGTCAATGAGAAGGAGCACTACAATTTTTAACATTGCTAGGATTTCAAAAATGGCTGCAGTAGGATAACATTAATGCACCTAAAGCTCTTCTCGAGCTCTTCATTCTAAAGAAAATTGTACTGGGTGACTCAAAGATTCCCCCCACCCCTCTTCGAAAAATCAATGCAGCAAATTTATTTGCGCTATAATGATCAAAATGGATTTTTCTAATACTTACAAACTTTAACTATTTTGTAGTATTTTTTGGTGATTTTCAGCGTTCTACCGCGTGAGTCAATAAAAACGCCCGGCGTTTAAAAAATCCTGCTCCCTGAATGTCAAAGTAATGATATTAAAACTGTCTTATTTTATCCCCGATATTTCAAATTAGGTTCAGTAATTTACCCGGCTTTGATCGATCATTCCTTCCAGTTGAAATAAGAGATTTTCCGCAGAAAGCCCCTTTCGAAAACCTGCAAAAACGAGTGAAAACACCAAGCAAGATTTCCCTTTGTTCTCCTTCCTAGCAATAATGACTCTTGGATGTGTTCATGTATTTTGTCCTAATGGGAGATTGAAATCTCCCTGAATAAGTTATTCGCACTAAAAGAAGACTTTTTAAGCCGTCAAAAGGAAAGCACGTGCTAAAGCGTGCTGAAAGTCATCGCTGTGAAGTTAAAACATTGGGGATTCTTGCTTGTATGTTTTTTAAGGTTTCTCAAAGGGATTCATTTTAGAAAATCGCTTACAGAATCTGAGCGGAGTGACCGATTTTAGTCAGGAAAATTTCTAAAAATAATTGAAATGTTTGCTTACATAATCAGGGAGCAGTAACCTTTAAACGCCGGGCGTTTTTTTTTTTACTCATCCGGTAATGCTGCCGCAATTTCGAGAGATTCAAAAAATTGGTCTTACATAACTTTTAGAACATGGCGTAAAAGATATGAGGTGTCACGAAATTAAAGAAACGAATGCAATTTGTTTGTTCAACTATTTTCAATAATCATTTTTCAGAGCAATGAATAAGAGGCCTGTTAACAGGCTATGAATATGATATCAATGTCAGTTTCCGTCTCAGTTTTAGCTCTTCATTTAATTATTTATGCTAATCCTCAAAAGAATTTGGAATAGAGTTCAAAAGACCTGGAAGATTTGATCGTACATTTTAGGCCCTTTTTCCAGCTGTTGTGAAAGACTGATTTTTTTATGTCTTTCGAATTTACCAAGACATTACTACTTTGAAAACTACCGAAAAATACAAGAAACACTTCAATCTCTCAGTTATTGGATTCCTATAATCATCAAGCAACTTCTCTTATTGCAATAATTTTTCAAACAGGGCATTTTTGGAGTCAACCGGTAATAACCAGATACCCAAACTTTTTACAGATTTGATGCCTATGCACACCGTCATTGCTTAATATCAGAATCCCAGTCCGCACAATTCTCCGGCGATTTTCGCCAAATCCTTTTAATGAATTTCCGTAATGATTTTTGTTTCAATAAATAAATACAAGGATTCACCATACTGTTCCCTGTAGCTAAGAACAAAGCTAATCTGCGGAACCATGCGATTGCTTTCATTCCAAGTAAGTACCTCAGACGATATGTTGCCAGTGGTAGCCAGCAAAGTATAAATGCTATAACAACAAAGATGCACATGTGCGCCATATCGAGGTTTCGTTTCGTTACGCCAGGGTTGCTTTTACGACGAGCTCTCATTCTGTGAAATGACATGGAGATGTTACGAGCTGCATTGATTTTGACGCTATGAAATGATTTCTTTCTGGCTGCCTTCTGGGTGATGCTTTCTCTGTTCGTTTCGACAGTCGAATCCTTTATTCCAGCTTCCCCGCTTGTATCAGTATTATTGTTATTTATCGTTGTTTCGTGACTAAAGGATGAGTTTGCAACAACACCGTTTTTGGCTTCAATAATTCCATTTGCTAACTGACTAAATTTCCTTTTTGTTCTGCTTACAGATTCGTTGCTGTTGCTAATTTTGTCACTTTCTGCGAAAACTAAAGTTCTATTTCTGTCATCCTCCGGTTTCCTTTTTTTCGTTTCGTTTCCTTCGCAGATGCAACAACTCATTTGTGATTCTTTATTCTTCACTGAATTTATTGCATTTCTTTCTGCAACCTTGACTTCTTGGCTTTTACTTTCGGTATTAGATTTCATGTTGCTTTTCACTTCACTCACAACTCTACTAATAACAAATATATCGTTTCTAATGTTTGAAAATTTTCTATGTTTTTCCACGCTTTTCTTTACACAGTCTGTCAAGATTCCGTCGTTTGTGTCAACCTCATTGCAGTCTTCATGCGAATTACTGGATTCATATAAATCGTCATCACCTATGACTGTTTCAATTGTGTCACAGGACCCAAGTCGGGCTAATACATCTCTACCTGTGACTTGGGCTATAGTTCGACATTGTTTTTGGCTCTTACAAAATTGTGTATTGGTCAAGTCTTTTCCGGTCACATCATTGTCGATTGGTAACGAGGCTTTTAAGAGATGCCTGCTAATTCTCGTACTTGATAGGTCCATGTTGCTTTCATCGTGCCTAAATGCTTCGTTTACGTTTGCATTGACAGCAGTAATGGCCTCGCGGATTCCCTCGGGTTTTTCACGTTTAGCGGGTATACCCGACAAATATGACTTGATATCATCAGTCTCAAAGGCTCCGTTTGTATAGTTTATGCTACCGCAGGTTTTTGCTCTTACGATCGATTTTCCTTTAGGATTCCATTTCGAGCGAGTTTCAGTGTTTGACTTTCTCCGTTCGTTGTTCGTGTTTGTCGTGTTTGTCGTGTTTGTCGTGTTTCCTGTGCCAGAATTTGATTTCATGCTGATATCGCTACTTTTTTTGGCAACAGAGCGTAGCATCCCGTTGAAACCAACCTTTGCTGAAAGTGTTTCATTAAGATCGTCGTAAATCTCATCATCAGCATCAACCGAATCTTTTATAGGTTTAAAAGCTCTTTCTTCGCACTGTTTGATTGCAGACGATGCCATTCCACCTGTCGCAAGACACGACAGGTTTTTCAAATGATACGTTGCACGATTTTGCGCCTTGACCATCCGTGTTTGCCGTTTGACTGCTGCATACATGAAGCAGTTCGAAACAACGAGCACAGCAGACCCTACCGCGAAGAATATCGTCGTCAGATAAGACCGCACTGCTAGCTCGGTTCCTAGTGTAGTCGTTAGATAAACCGATGTCTGAGCTGCATATACTATGGCTGGAATAGCCCATATAAATACAAATGTGATGATTGTTCTTTCCGATGTGACAATGGAATGATAGCGGAGCGGGTATTTCACAGCTATAAGACGGTTTGCTGTTAAACTGACGATGGATGTTATCGAGGCAAACATACTGCAGAACATAGGAAGAATTGCACAGATCTTATATATGACAGCGCTTTGGCCTGCGCGGAGTAATGCACCATAGAGTATGCCACACACTCCAACAAGCATGTCAGCTATTGTCATGGAGCAAAGTAGTTTGTTGTTGGTCGTCATAAGTAATGGTCTTTTGAAGTACACTAATATGACAAATATTGCAAAATTTAGAATGAATGAGACAATGCCTTGACAGATCATGAGGGTGTAGAAATTGTGTTTGTCTTCAAATAACATTTTAGAGCTGCTTGTGTTGTTTTTCACCTATATGTAGGCTAAATATTCTTTTATTGCAGCCATTAATATCAGTCCTTAACATTCATCTATTTCTGCCAGCTATATGAGGACTTGATATCTATCAGTTTTAGCTTGCTATGTGAAAGCTAAATTCCAATTTCGGTTAGCTATATCAGGACCTGAAATTCATCTAGTTCAGATAGCTATGTCAGGCTAAGTATTCTGTCTCCAGTCTTAGTACTTGTAGAACCCATCCAGTCGAAGGAGATGTAAGATGTGAGTCCAGACGTCTCGTCAGCCAGTTAGATCAAGAACGACAATTTTCGTAGCTGTTGTAAGGAATATTCTAAGTCATTCATTAAATTGCTGAAGCCTTTGCCAGTGGACGCAAACGTTAAGTTGGTATGAGGTTACTTTTAACACAGAAGAACACTGAATATCTTGTGATACGGCCAACGGCTAACGGCATGACAGCCCCAACAATTGTGTGTTTGTGTACAGAAGTCTTGCTGTATATTGACGATACATTTCTACAGGGCTTGCAGTAGTTCGATAATGCAGTGGAGTGTTAAGCATTTCCCTTTTACTATGAGACAAATATTTGTTTAAATCAAGGAAGTAACGAGCATCTATGTAATGGCAAGAATACTGAGCTGACAGTCAAAATTCTTGCTGTATGTTGACGATGCACTCCCGCGTGAAGCATTCGTTTTGTCAGTGAGGTTCAATCAATTGATAAATCTTTATGACTCTAAAAACAGAACCTTTCACGAGTTTGTGAGGACCTATTGTTTGCGTGAGTGAGTTAAAGAATTCAGATGTTTTGAAGCTAACTTGATAAAGATCAAGATTTTCCACGCCATATCTTTATGAGCGTATCTCCTAAATTCATCTTGCACGCAACTCATTCATTTCTAGGACAGATAAAACGGGTTTGTTCAATGTTGTTATCGTTTGTAGAACTCCCAGTGTTTCGAGATGCAGCTAAGTCAAGAGCAACGGTCAAGTACTACAAGCTGATATTGCAAAGTCCTTTAGTTTATTGATGATGCACTTAAGTACGGCACCACTGCCACTGGTTCAAAACTAGCAAAGTCGTTCTATTTGGTTAGTTTTGTTGTTTATTGATGGACTGTTGTTTAAGGAGTCAGTGCCAGAAACTTTCAGAACACAATACCATTTATTTGATTGTAGGCTTCGTGTGAGTTGAGTCTACAATTTTATAAGGCGACTGGAACTATTAGCAGCCAACGTTTACATTTATTTGGACTATTGAATTTGGCTACTTGTATGTTGATGATGCTTTTGTGTAAGGAGTTAGTGTTGAAGCTTGTAGCTAAGATCCTTGAGTTTAGTCTATCATATTTCGTGAATTATTCTCGAATATTTTCAGGAAATGTTGGAAAATAAAGGCTGAAAATAAGACTCCCTTTCACAACCGTCTTTGGACAGCTTCCGGTGATTTAGCTGTAGAATGAATCATTTTATGTCAAATTACTTGGCTGAAAGATGCACCTATCAGAAATACAAATGAGATATACGGCAAAGGAATGAAAACTCAATCTATAGTTTACCAGAAAGGAGCATTGATGTAGAAGCTCCCTTTTTAAATGTAGCTTTATTCCACGTCACGTGTAGCTAGTGAATTGATCCCAACTTTACTGCGACTTGAAGAATGCCATACTCAGTCTGCTGAATTGAAATGTCTGCTATCTGGCTCGATCTTAGTTGTCTAGGTCGCTGTAGTCCTCTCGTACTTTCAAACGATAATCTGTACAGTGTTTGTGAAGTCTCTTCTTTGAAGATCAGCGTTGTGCCGAGCAAGGCGAGTCGCTATAGGTATATACTCTTTATGTGCATACTATTTCATTTTGACGGTGTTTGTCTCGAAACCTTGGAAAATAGTTTTGCAAACTGGTTTTGGTAGGAACAACAAGATCTAGATACAACTCGATTACTGCGCCATTCCCGATTCACTATTTCACATTGTTTATCTCTAATGCTTTGAAGTACCGTAATAGACTGGTTGGTGATGAAACAACAGCGTATTCAGTTCTGCGACATCAGATTCGACTGTAACCTGGAAGGCAGAATGTCTTTGACTGCTTAATATTGACTGGTTATGACTGCTTTATGTTGAATGCGTTAGGCGGAGCTTCGCATATGCTTCGATCGAAAGAGACATGAAAATGTCAACAGAAAGTTTGATATTTCTTGCATTGAATGGTATCTTCTTTGTTGGGTTGTCAAGGTAGTTTTAGTATTCCAAGAAACCTCTTGAGTTTGATCGTTTATGCCAGCTGTTGCCATCGACTTAACTTAATTTTAACAGCTTTTTCCGTACTGAAGCTCGCTCATTTTCTCTTTAGCTGATCGTCCTGTTTAACATGCCCTAGGGATAAAGTTGTGACTAAACGACAGCTTGTTATCTGCGACGTGGCTTACACCCCTAATTTGATCTGTCTGCTTGAATTTTATACAGTTATTTTTGTGACGAAGTGCTTCAGTTTATCATTCCTTTGCTCAGCACAACGCTCCTCATCAGTTGGAAGAGATGATGAAATTTTGTTCAAATTTACCCGAACAAAGTCTTCTTGTCTAAAATGTAGTTTGCATATTCACCCTCGATTTGACCTGTCTGCATGAATTTTATTTTTTGACGAAACGCCCCAATTTATCGGTCTGCATGAATTTATTGTTGTGACGAAACGCCCCAATTTATCAGCCTTCCCTCTGCGTTGCACAGTGTTTTTCATCAATCGGAAGCGGATATAAAAACGTTGATTAAATTTCCGTGGCCAAAACTTTGTTTTCTGCAATGTGGCTTGCCAATTCACCCTTGATTTGACCTATCTGCTTGAATTGTGTACAGTTATCTTTTTGGCAAAGGCTGGAATTCACTAGCCTTCCCTTGTGTGATTCACAATGTTTTTCATCAGTTGGCAATGACTATGAAACCTTGTCTTACTCTACCTGAACAAAGCCGTGTTTCTGTAATGTAGCTTGCCCAGTCACCCTTCATTTGACTTGCCTTTACGAATTTTCTATCGTTATTGTTGCGACGAAATACTCCAATTTATCAACCTTTCCTTTGCGCTGCACACTACTTTTCATTTGTTGGAAAGATGATAAAGACGTTGTTCGATCTTACCCAAACAAAAGACCGTTTTTTGGATAAGCTTGCACAATCACCCTTTATTTGACCTGCCTGCTTGAATTTTATCGTTGTGACGAAACGCCCCAAATTCTCAGCTGCTCAATGCTTTTCATCAGTTAGGAAATGTCCTCGACTTGCTCTACATGACCTGGAAGATAGCTTATTTATTTCAAAATGGCTCTCGATTCACCGTTGATGTCTGCAAAAATCTTGGAGTTGAGAACGCTAGTCATACTCTATGCTTAATGCTAGTGTTTTGTAGAATTTGTTGTTTACACCTTCCCTTCTGTTGCACAGTGCATTCCAGTAGCTGATGAAAATGTTTATGCCGCACTGACTATGTCTACAAAAGCTAAAAGAGTTTGTCTTACCACAGAGGCTTTGCAAGCATTCTGGAGAATTATTCAGTCCACAGTGTCCGGCACATGTTCCTTTATGCTTGGAAATGAGTTGATCATGAAGATAGTTTCAATGTTTTAACCTGTCTTCTTCTTATCCCTATTAATTCTAACTCGTGATCTAATTCCTCGGTTTATCAAATCCGTCAATCGATAATCCTTTGAAATTCTATTTCCACCAATGTGCTCTGCGTTTAGTCAGTGGTTTCAGAACAACAGCGCACCAAGGCCAGACTTCATTTGCGTATTTATGTAGTTTAGCAGTGTTCTTTAATTAGGCGTACCTCCTTTTATGACAAATTTGATGTTTTTTAAGTTATTTTTTATCTTCTTTCCAATGACAGCAAGGTCAAAAAATTGTTCAAGGCTGCGTCTGGTGTTATGAAAGTTCAGTTTTTAGATAATCTAAATCGATTTATGGGCAATTTTTACGTCATTCAGGAATTTAGTTATTCTAATTTACCATTTTTTGCCACTGCTAATTAACCTAATCAACAGAATCCAACTAATGGTCACTCGAAATCAATGAATTATTAAACCAGGGTAATTTTCCTCTTCTTTATGACCTTTCTTGTAGCCTTAACTGCTTCTTTTTAATGTCCATTCAATCTTCCTGGGACTGAATTAACTTTTCAACGTCATGTATATGTAGTGCGTAGACTTCACGAAGAGCACTATAGCATTACTGCCTTTAGATTGAGCGAGAAGTGACAGTTATAGCAACAATCCATTGAAGCGGCCTCTGACACATTTGCATGTTACTCTGCTAACGTTTGTACACCCGGAGGAATGCATATGTCTTCAAGCGAATAAAAGTTCGATTGTAGTAGTTCGAAAAGGATAACTTTGTTTTCTACCTTCTAAAGCTTTTTGTTTGGTTATTTCTTCGGATTCTCGAATTTCTCATTGGCTATTGCAATACCATCACTTTTGTCTTACTGTCGCAATGTTATCAATTTTGCTAAATTTGAGTGTCTGTGGATTTTTTTTATCGCGTGTCTCATCCCCTAGTACTTGTCATCATCTGTAGATCACATTACAATGCTGCCGTGTAATCAAAGCAATTGATACGGACTGATCTTTGATTACTTTCTGCGAAACAATTCTTGTGAGTTAATGCTATGTTTTCTCGCGTTGTCTTCTTAGATCGTTGAATTTATAGCCTCTGTAATTTTGGAACGATTGAATTCTTCCTAATTGTTGATAATTTTTGCTAAACAGCTTTATAAATTGATCGCGCCAGTCAGTCACTAGCTGTCATTAGGTTGTTAACTTCATCTCTTTGTAACGTCTGTGACTTTCGAAAGATCGATGGGGTGATGGTTCTTGATTCCTGATTCCTGATTCCTGATTTCTGATTGATTCGTGATTGTTGATTCTCTTTGTTAAACAGTTCTATGAATTTATCACTTTAGTCTGTCGCAAGGTTTTACTAGTTTGTCAATTTCATCTCTGTTTAACATCTGTAGCTTTGAAATGATCGATATGGCACTGATTCTAGATTGTTTTCTGCGAATCAACTCCATGCATCAATTTCAAAGTCTATGATGATTTTGTTTGTTTATGTTTTAGTTATTTCCTTGTCGCGTGTATGACATTCAGGATGCTACTGAGTGTCGATTCCTTTCTCGTAAGCAAATCTTATAACTTGATCTCACTGATTGGCGGCTTCTTTGAGTAGTTTATAAACTGTTTTGTTGCCATATTGCTAGATTTGTGAAGATAGATGTCTTGCTGGTTCCCAATCCCTTCTGCGAAATAACTCATATAAGGTATACGGTCGCTAGCTTTGAGTCTTTCTGTGAATTTTGAACTCTGTCTGGATTGAAATTTTGTGACGGTCAATAAAACACTATTTGTTTATTCTCATCTGCCAAACAACTGTCGTAAATCTATCGCGCAGACATGCCTTTTCTTTAAGAACATCATTGATTCCGTTGTTATGTCTGTCGCTGGAGCAAGAATCGATCTGTTAGATTTATCTGTCACTTTTTATGTATTTTGTTTATTTCATTGTTATTTCTTTATGCATTGAGACGATAGATTTTCTGTTAATTTTTCATTATTTCTGGTAAACAACTTGACTTTGAACAAGGCTCTTTCTTCAACTAGTTTGTTGAATTTTTTCTCAGTATGGTACTTTCTTACGATCAGTGAAATATTATATCTTGACTGCAAAACAATTGTCAGACTTTTGTCTCACAGGTTATTCTTTCCTTTGATATGTCTGTTGAATTTATTTCTCTTCATAATCTGGAACAATATAACGATTGATGAAACATTATATCTTGACTTTTGTCTGCTAAACAACCGTCAAAATTTTATAACATAGACAGTGTAACTGTTGAAGTTATCTCCTCTTTATCATCTTCTACGTTATAACGATCGATGAAGCACTTTATCTTGATTCTTGCCTGCAAAAGGACTGTCATAACGCTGTAGCGATTGATACAGCACCTTCTTGTACTTGCAACGTTGTAGCGATTGATACAGAACCTTCTTATTTCTTGTCTGCCAAACAAATTTTCAAGTTTATCTCATACATAAACTGCTGCTCCCTTAGAGTAGCTTGTTGAACTTATATCTTTGCAAAATTAAACCAAACAGACAGCCAGTATTGATTTGATCGTTTATTTGAATCTGAAATTTTCCATCTGTTAACGGCATTCTTTATTTTCCCTTTCAATGTTCAGCTTTGTTTCTTCCTCTCTTATTTTGTTTCTTGGACCTGAAACGAAACAAATTCAGTTACTTTCTTGTTTACATTGTTGCTGGCAATTTGATTTTGAATACCGTTTTGAAAGACAAAGCAGGAATTAAATTGCTGCTATTGTATGTAATTCTTTAATCACTCTGTTTTGTTTTTTATTCATATAGAAATAGTACAATATATCTTACATTCTACTATACTTCCCTAATTCCTTTACGACATTACTGGGAGGATACAATGGGGAGCGAAAGACAATGACTACCAATAGCCAATGAATAAAGGCAAGCAACTTTAATCTGCACACAGCTACACTAACAAACGATTAAAAACTTATTTGTTCTATGCTAGATTCTTTCTAAATTAGATATCTAGTCAGAGTTGAGATGAATTTGAAATATCATGAACGCAACTCTTTATGTTGTTTGTGGTGGAAATATTACCTGACATTTAAAGGCACACTGTCGTGAGGCTGATTGGATAAATAAGAGAATCAAGAAGAAAAAATTAGGCAAGGTCCAGTAATTTCGCTGTACAGTGAAATTCACGAAGATGATAATGATCTGATTCCCTTTATTCTCGAAACAAAAGATGATCCAAGATCATAAAGGCTTGGTAATTACTCAAAGGCCAGAGCTTTGTTATTGATTTCAATATCACAACTAGCCAGTCACAACCACGACGGTGTGCCTTTAATATCAAACAGAATTTACAAAGAAAGAGAGCATTTACGCGTACAGGATTTGATGGCTGCTTTGTAAATAACTGAACTTTCAAAAGATCTTTGTCAGACCGACCAATGTCTCAATGTACTGTAAAGTTGATTCCCTCTATTTACTGGACTGAATTTATCTTAGCTATCTACGAACAGCACTAAAACTCCTGCTAGCAAGGTCTACTCGACGGGCCTTTGGCGTATTCTCTTTCTCATACCGGGTGAGTCAATAAATAGTTTACGCGTTTGGCGAGCTATGGAATAAAGGTATGTGGCCAATATTCGATACTAAAATGTTAATCTATCAGTCAAAGACCAACTTAGATGAGAAAATTTTGTTTGGTAAAATCACCCATCCCTTTGACCCAGAAATTAGAAAAATGCTGGTTAAGGGCATTTTTGGGAAAGAGGATTCCACTTTCCATTCTGGTCCATGATTTACTGGCTATTGAAATTAGAATGCTGTTTCTTAAATTGACAGTGTAAACTTAAACCAAATAAATCATGGACCAGAATGGAACGTGGAATTCTCGATTACCCCATACAAACCCCGTAAAGGCATTTTTCTAATTGTTGGGTCTTAAAGATGCGTCATTTTACCAAACAACAAACAAGATTTTCTTATCTAAGGCAGCCTTTAAAAGATAAACATTTTAGCTTCGAATATCTGTCACATACGTTTTATTCCATAGCCCGCCAAACATGTCAAGTTTTTTTGACTCACCCGGGACACTTGAAAGCATTCTACAATGGTAAAGAGGCTACTCGACAAAAAAAATAAAGAAGACTCTCAGACATAGCATTGCTTGTTTGGCCTCTGTTGTTCACGCTATATGTGCAATAGACCTTTTAGCTATTCTAAAAAAGAATGTGTATCGAATGATATTTCATCACATTTTGTAGAATTTTCGAATGTGCACAATACTGATGGAAGCTCTTACGCCACTCGATCGAACCTCACGTATAAAAAAGTAGAAAAGTAACGCTCGATCCAGGCTCTTTTGCAGAATAGCTAAAAGGTCTATTTCAATTTGATTGAGATATTTTGAGATTGTGTTGCACTTTGCAAAGGCAACCTTTTTGCCTTGCATAAGCCCTTTGAGGTATATGACAAATTTTAACCATAAGGTATCGCCAATCTGATAACATCAAATATATGTTATATTGTTTGTAACCAGAAAATGTGATCAAAATGTTTACAACATTAGGAAATTATGTGACTGAAACTTTTTGCTTTTTTACAAACATGACGTGAATACCCTAATTTTCAACTTTCCAACTCTTGAATGAAAATCAACAGATTGTATTGTTTACTTGTGAAACGGTGGAAGTGCCGCCCTTTATTCAAGAAAAATAAGCGATCATTTATTATGCATTAATTTCAATCTGAAGCAATTTTGTATTGAAGTTATATTTTCCTCAATACTTAACACCAATATGCTTTCGCAGCATTAAACATGCCAATGAAAACTTCACACAGATATTCCATAAGGATTGAATACCGCATGTTTACTTGAGGATTAAAATATTGGCGAAAGTTTTGCTGAATTTATTTCTAATTGTTTGCCTGCTTTCGTAAGCCCGCCGCACACGGAGAGGAAAATGCTCAGCAAAGTGGCATGAATGTCATTTTGCTCAGCAAAATTCTCGCCGTGTGCGGATGATTTTTGCTGAAGCCCGCCGCACACGGCGAGGAAAATGCTCAGCAAAGTGGCATGAATGTCATTTTGCTCAGCAAAATTCTCGCCGTGTGCGGATGATTTTTGCTGAAGCCCGCCGCACACGGCGAGGAAAATGCTCAGCAAAGTGGCATGAATGTCATTTTGCTCAGGAAAATTCTCGCCGTGTGCGGATGATTTTATAGGTAAATAGAAGTTCAACCTTGATATTTAAAGGAGCCTTTTCAACCGTTATGCTTAGCGAATACATCTCTTGTCTGCCATTTCCATAGTACATTGTACATGAAAACATTTCCATGGTACATTGTACATGAAAACATTTCCATGGTACATTGTACATGGAAATGGCGACAACAGCGATATACTAGCCATTTCTTATGCTGGTAAGAGCCCATATCATTCAACCGTATCAGCTGTCTAATGAAAGTCTGTTACATTTCCCACTTTCCTCTACTTTCCTTTGGAGCCTAGTGGTTTCTCTGTTTTGTTTGCAACCAGTCGGTCGTGCGTAGGTTAGATGGTGATTTAACATCGTTTGTTTTTTTCATTCTTTACTTTTTCAAAATAGAGGAGAAAGATTTGAAGTTATTTCCAGCTAATTTAGGCCCAGTGTAACGTCCCTTCCGATTGAAGGCAGTTTGAGGTGTTTGATCAGGCACCTGGAGGGTCACCTGTCTGGAATTGGACCTCATGCGACCAACCTTAACTTATGTTATTTAACAGAAGCCGCTTGGCCGCTCACCTCAGCTTCTTGCGTTTTGCGTTATCAATAACCACATGATACAACACTCTGTTCTGCGATGGGGGTGATTCTGATCAAATTTAGGACGTTTAACCATTCTAACTGGCTGACTTTGCAACTGATGTAGATCATTTGCAAGTATGAAGAAAACACGTCAATTTTTTCTTCACAAGCCTCTGCATCTTTTTTTTATTTCACGTGATCTACCATCCTTGGTAGCAATTTTGCTTACATGGTAAATAATCTTCATTTCTACATCCTCGCCCAGATCCAAGACGCCATTCTCAAAACTATCTTGTATACCTCACATGACAGGATCGTGTGTGAATGTTAACTTTCCAGAGCTTTGTTGTATCTTCGAAGAAATTTCTTTGTGAAGGAGTATCAAGCTTTAGATACCGAACCTTATTGGTTGATTCGTTAATCGCTCTCTTTCCTCGCCAGAGTCACTCTTAGATAATTTCTGCACTGTTAGCTAGCAATTTTCTTCATTGGCCTATTTTGGTAAAGGACTATCGAGTTTCGTATACTTCTAAACTTCTTTCATTGATGATGGAGCCACCACTTTTCTCTTTAAAGCCGTTTTCGGATCATTTCTGCACTATCAGGAAATTTCTTCTTAGAAGTGGTGGCCAAAGATCTTTAAATTAAAGGCAGGAATGCCACAGAACGACACGAAAGCAAATGCGAGCATATGAATGTTTGAAGTGAATATATGGATGCTAATATGTCGCTTGTGCAAGCTTTACTCCCAATCATTTCGCGATATTGTCATGAAGAAGAAATGCCAATCTCTAACAATCGTTTATTTAGATTTTTGTCTACCACAGATGACATGCTCGCAAAAAGGTTTTGACCTTTCCAATCGCAAATAGTCTGTTATCAGAGAAGGCTCTTCTACTGTCCTGATAAATCAACTGATCGCTTATAAACGCCAGTCAGCAGCTACCTGCATATACCTGTATTTTGCAGATACGGAATGATTGAAAATATTTCGTATTGAAAGTCGAAATGTCAGGTTTTGAAAACTTTTACAAAGCCCATAGATATCTGTTTTAAAATTTTTGGCATCTAGGTAACAAAGAATTTCCGTCATGGAAAGCTGAACATAGGTTGCACGCAGGTTGCGCCAGGTTATTGGTGAGATAGTTTTTGAAATTTATCAGACCTACTACCACTTCTAAAATTGCCGAGGCATCCTATAATTAGTCATTTTCTTGTATCGTGAATTACTAGATTTAGTCATTATTTCATAACAATTTGGACGTAGCAGCAGCAGAGACGATGGACGTACATAGCAACCCTGTGGCCATTGCATGAAAAAATATTTCCCTTCCTGCGACCAGACAAAAGCAATGCTTAAAGTTCCTGCAAGAACACAAACGTGAAAATATTAAGCATGCTTTGGGAGGGGTCATCTTCCAATTTCTAGGCAATAAACGTGTAACCAGTATTCTATGAATGTGAATGAAACACGTGAAAAAATAAATTCGGAGGAAGTTTGGAACCAATTTAGATTGGACACCCATGAAACAAATCATCTGTGATAAGTTATTTTAATTATGAAACACGACGAAACAGTGCCTGATACACAAAATGATGTATTTTGAGAAATTTCGTGCAGGACATTATGAATTGAAAATTTCCTGCTACCGCCGGGTCACATGGTCAGGTCGGTTTTCATGTCCTGCCTATGGCCATTCATGACGTAGGTTATCTTTGGATGCCAGGTGTCAACACAGAAATGGTGATCTTCAGTTCATAGGCAGTCAAAAAACTTTTCATGTTCCTTTGCTAGAACTGCAATTTTATTTCGATACTCGGGAGGCCAGTCGTTCTTCTTCGTTGTCTTCAGTTTTCAGGTTCATTGGTTTATATCGTTTCATGATTTGTTTAAGACAAGTGTTTTGGAAGTCGGTTTCTCTGTAACGACTTCAGTTGTCACTTTCAGTCAATTTAAGATACAGTGAGTTTGTCTGTCGTATGTTCCTTGTAAATTTGAACTACATATATCCAGCTTTGAGGTAGCTCTACGCCAACTGATTTAGCCCCAGTTGACAGAAAAAAATTTCAAGCCCAATTCGCTGCTGAACAACGTTTCCAAAATTTTGACATGTCATGGTCAGAATTGCTGTTGAACTTTCTCAATTTCCATCGATAGCTACTTAATCTTATAAGATTTCAGAATCAAGCAATCATCCAATCAAGGTCGATTATATAACGACACCCTAAGATATCACATCCTTTCTCTTGAAAATTTTATATCTCTTTTTGTTGTTCCTCTAGATTGATGTTATGCAGCTATTCATTTGCGCATACTATGTCATACATGCCCTCTCTCAGCAACATTACGAAACTTGCCTCCTTTATTCACGATAATATTTTACAGCTACCCATGCGCTTAGAGGACTTTACATGCTCCTCTGCATTCTACATTCTTGTGCATCTTTTTATCCTTTGTTGGTTCAAATTTGATATTTACTCGCCCAGAAATGCTACGTTGTTACCTTCCGTACTTTACTCAAATTCCACAATTGTTTGGAATGAATACTTACATTTTAATCATCCCGACAATTTTCTTCCTCATTCTCACAACTTCAGATATTCTTTTCTCCGTTGTAAATGCTCGACATTGATATTCATTTTATTTTGAATTTATATGTTCGCTCTTGGGCGTTCTGTCACTCTACGCACGCTAGTAAGCTCTGCTTTGCACCTTCTCATGCACTTACAAAATTACCATCTACTTCCTATTTCGAGAGCTTCCTACTCAATATTTACTTACTCAGAAATTGATGTATTTTCTCTGCACATACAAAATGAAATACTCTCCTTTGCACAGCTTCTCATCATGTGCTTGCCAAAAATCGCAATGCTCATCATAGAAATCGGCTTTTTTATGAAATTCATGTTTTTAATGTCAATGGATTGGCGTTAATCTAATTAAATCAGCAATACAAATCCGAATCAGAAAGTTTGTATTTGGATCTCATGAATTCTCTCGTATTCTTATGTTTTCGGAGATTATATCACAGGTTGCGACTCTATATGTTTTCCAAACAACCACTGGCCTTTTCTATATTGTACTATTTGTTTCTATTAATTAAGCCATGGTCGAGAAAAAGCTAAAAGACTGGGAACGCAACACATGTGAGAAAAACAAGTGGAAATAAAAATCGATTAGTGTTCTTTGCAGTAACAAAACAACACGCATGGAGCTATTGTGAGAACGTAAGTGCAGATAAATGCAATCAAACTCATAAAAACAATGCAAAGGAACCTCACACAGGGAGAAGAGAATAGTTCAGATTTAGTCCCTACCCGGCCACTCAGAGTTTGAAAGGTATACTGTCGTTGATTTGATGCGCTAAATGTTAAGATGAGACAATTCAACACAACCAAGAATTCGGCTGTATTCCTTCAATTTTTGATGTCCCAAGGGCTTCGAAAGATTGTTAAAATCAGTCTCATTGTTTTGTTTATCTTCTTGATCAAAGGAATTCTGTTGGCGTCTTCTTGATGGATTTAATCCTTCTTTCTCTATGCTCAATACTTGCTAGGGCATAGAATCTTCTTCCATACTGGCCTAGCAAGATTTGCTTACTCCTCAAGTAGAGGTAATCTTTAAACTGTATCCACATACATGTCGACATTATTATAAACAATAGGATGATTTTAAACAATGTTAATCTCTGTCAAGTGAGATTTGTGATAACCCAAAATTATTCATGCAAAACTCTTCAGTTGTTTTTTATTCGTGGATCTAATTGTTTATGTATATGACAGCTAATTTGAGACAGGCCTCAATTTTGCGATTCATTTAACAAATCTCAAGGGTATTTGGCTTGCTTAAAATTTAATTTGAAATCAGAATTTGATATGCGATGATCAGATGAGATTAACAAGTAACAAGTGCAAGAGATTGATTCGATCATTTTTTTCGGACAACTTTAACCAAGCCTGTGCATCATTAAAAGGAATCGGCATAGTTAAAAGCTGGCCCGGGCCAGATAAAAAATAAAATCTATTGTACTCAGCAACTTACATGCATCCGGTTTCATTGTGTGGCTAAAAAAACAATGGATTTGTGGGCGTTTCTCTGGCCTATTTATAGCAGTTACGAGATATAGCTGTGTCTATTCCTTTAAACGTAACGCCCCTTAGGGTTTCATCAAAATAATACCGGGTGTGCCAAACAATACGATGCAGTTTTGACAGGCCATTATTACCTGACTGAAGTTTCAAAAACGAGCAATACAGAATCCCGCCACTCCCATTGGTTAATGACACATTTCCCGCGGGTATCCCGTGGCCTTTTATCATGCGATACAAGGACGCGTTTTTATTGCCACAGCAACTGTTTAGGCCTGTTGGATTTACAGTAAACTCAAACGACATGACTGTAACCAAATGTGTTTGATTAAATGATGCGAGTCCAGATTAGAAGCTGTCAGGTAATAAAACTCACACTAACCGGTTTGTCTTTTAACCCCTTGATAGGGGAATGCAGTACCTGCATAAAAGTATATGAATTCAATGAAATTTCAGAAGGAAACACATTTCTTTGTGTCATTAAGGGTGTGTTTGATTGGTGATTCCAAACCTACCAATTCTGAAAACGGTAGACTTTGCAGAGACGAAGACACAGTTCGCAGTCAAACACAAAGTTCTTCAAAGCAGCAGGTTTCAGATTCATCCTAGCGAAGACGAGGTTTCCAGGTGAAAAACACGAAGACGAGTCTGGTGCTTTCCAACAAAGAGTAAAGTTACCGATTAGCGTAGCAACGCGAGCAAAGTTGCCTCGTTCTCAGAGTTTTGCAAATGAAAACGAGAATCTCTCCAGAGTTTACCAAGCCTTCTGCCTTTTGGGGCAGAAAGTTCAGCACGCCTGCCAAACCTGCCAAACCTAACCTGCCATTTTCGGAATTAGGGAGTCAATCAAACACAAATTCCGAGTCTTCCAAGCCTACCGTTTTGAGAGTTGGTACCAATCAAACACAACCTAAAAGTATATCTAAATACCTTCTGGAACGAACACTCATGGATTGGACTAAAACCATAAATGTTCAATTTCCAAATTCCCAGAAGCACATCGAAAACGTTCCAGTGCTTTCGAAATCGAACATTTCAAAAAACTTGCTTGTAGCTCCATAAATAGAAGATTAAAGAATGTACCAAAAATGCTAGCATCTACCTGAGGATCTTGGCTAAAAAATTAACTCATAAATCTTCCAAATCGGTTGAGTATGCGATTTGTCGTTGCCTGTCAAAGGTGCGTGAAAATTCATTTAGGTAGAATGAAAATTCGATTTAGGTTTTTAACTAATGTTAGTACACTCCTCAAGATTAACACACCTTAAAACTAAGAAAACAGTCGAAAACGTTCTCTGAGGTTTTCGTCAGAAATTCAGATCTAGGTTTTTAACGATCTCGCTTCCTTCCTAAAAGTTCACACGGCTTGAGAGTATGCACACAGTTGAAAATGCTGCTTGGGCTCTTTATCAAATGCAGTAAAATCATAGTTTAGATTTGATTTTTTGATTGATCTCATTTCATTCGTAAAGATGCACACAGCTTAAAAAGTATGAAAACATTCGTTTCAACCCATGGAATATTCTTTGCTTGTCAACAGTCTTTCTCAGCATGGCTCAGATGAAAGTATACCTGCTTAGTCTCTTCGTTCTGAAGAATTCTCACAATTTAATTCGAGGATTAAACCAATTTATTTACATCTAGATTTACACGACAAATAGGATAGATGTAAGCTCAGATCAACACGCCTTCTCCAGGTCTCTCTGAAGAAAGTTGGCTTTGGCTTAAATGCTAAGTCACCTTGTTTAATCTTTTGAGTTTCAAAGAGTTTCTCGAATGTAGCTGAAACAGTCGTATCAATGTGGTCGGTACAGAGTCAGTTGTGTATTTGTTTACTTCATGTGAAACTGCTTAAAATGAACCTCTCAGAGTGCCTAAAAAGTAAGAATTGTCTTATTTTCAAAATCTGTAATTTTTCATTGGATTGATCAATTTCAAACTTTCGTTGTAAATCAGTTGTAGATTCTGCTTTATCAGAAATTCAATTACGATAACAAAATATTGAACTTTTATTGGAAAGAAAATTGTAATGTTGACAATTTTTGGACAGTTTGTCATCTTGAGAGAATTGGGGTTAGAACAATTTTTTGGATATTAAAACTGAGACCGATTTGAAGATTGTCATTGAGCTAGTTTGCTGTATTTGTGAAACTCATGCGCAATTTCGATACGCTGAAAGTGTCTATCTTGGATCAAGAGGTAGTCGTATTGTTGGCTATATTTTACAGTTTGTTGTCTAGAGTGAAACGAAGCAAGAATATGTTTTTGATATTAAACTGAGGGAATTTTGTAACATTTACCAACTTCATAAGAAATTTAGTTACTCTGAAATGTCTATTTTAAAATCAAAAGAAGTAATACTATTGACAAGGCATGAAGATTGATTTTAAGCACTTTTCCAGTTTATTATGAAATTCATAAGAAATTTAATTACGCAGGAGTGATTAAAGGAAGGTCATTATCTTTACAGTCTGTGAACTGTTTCTCATCTTGCCCGGTTCATTTTCATTCTTTCGTTGCTATCTAATGGATCTTTGAAAATACAAGTTCATTTGAGAATAGAAAGCAGTTATGCGTATCATAGATTGCGATAATCTGTTCCTGTAGTTGTTGATAAACTATCATCTGTTATTTTTTGTTTCTTGGCTGATGTAATGAAATTTTCTTTTGTTTCTTGCTAAGCTGTCAGCTCGATCTTTTTGACCTTCACGCCATGCCCAGTTTGGAGCTAAGCAGCTGCTGAAGTCTAATCTTAGCAGCAAGACTAATTCCAGAATGCCACGTAAGGCTATACCACTACTAGGTTTAAGCAGTTTTTGCAGCGCAACTGTTCTGCAGAAAAAGGCATCTTGAAGACATTGTGTAGTGGTAAATAAGACTGTCTTTTAATACTGGGTAAGTCAAGAAAATGTTTACGCGTTTAGAGGGCTATGGACTAAAAAGTATGTAACTGATATTTGAAACTAAAATGTAAATCTATCAGTCAATGGTAATTTAGATGAGAAAATTTTGTTTGGTGAAAATCACTCAACAGATAGACCCAGAAATTTGGAAAATGCTGGTAAATGGCATGTTTGGATCGAGGATTCCATATTCCATTCTGGTCCATGATTTACTTGCTATTGAAATTAAAATTATATTTCTGAAACTTGCAATGTAGGCATCAATGCCGCATAAATCATGGACGAGAATGGAACGTTGAATTTTCGATTCCCATACAAACCCCGTACAGGCATTTTTCTAATTGTTGGGTCTGAGAGATGAGTGATTTTACCAAACAAAATTTTCTCATCTAAATTAGCCTTTGACTGATAGATTAACATTTTAGTTTTGAATATCGGTCACATACTTTTTATTTCATAGCCGTCCAAGCGCGTAAACTTTTTATGACTCACTCGGTATGGTCTCACTCAGCTACGCAACCTCGTTCCCAGGGTGTTCTTACGTCATACGCTGTTTCGCTGATCACGAAGCCGAATTAACACCCTGGTACACTTCGATCAAATTTGCCCAGAAAATGGGCAAATTTAGAAGCCATTATGGATTTCACCGTTGGCTAGGTAACGCTAATCGACGGAAAATGGCCGTTGCTCTGGTGCTAATTCTGCAGAAGATGAATGGAGAAATTGAAAACAAACAATTTGAGGACCTTATTTGAACCTTTATGCAGGTATTTAAACAATAATCTGGGGTCGGCAAGTGTGTTTAACGTGAAAATAAGCTCGGTTTGTTTGGAGCGAAAATGGGCCTAAGTTACAAATTCGGGAAACTTTCACTGCAGCTTCAAAAATAAAATGGCTCGTTATTCTTCGAATTTCGGAAATAAGTTACAAATGATGGTCGGTACAGGTAAAGAATGTGGTTTTACGTCGAATTTTGACATTCCGAGGTCGTTTACCCTGCGCAAATCGGAATTGCAGCCCAAAATGGCGAACAGTCAATCAGATTGCCAAACGGCCTCTTGTATCGCAGAGTAGAGGTAGAGCAACGAACTCACTCTGGGGACGAGATTGTCAGCAACATACTTTTCACTCTTCAGCCTGCCAGAGGTGTTAACTTTCTTGACCCATGGCCATGTGGTATTTATCGACGATAAACAAAATGACTTTATAGGCCGCAGCCTCTCCTTTTCCTCTGTCCTTAACGTACCACAACATTGCATGTAAATTCAGCAGCTGAATAAATTATTAAATGGGATTGTTTTATATTGAAATTAATAGATATTGTTTTTGTTTGATGATAAACAAAATGGCTGGCTAATTTCCTCGCGGTGAAATTTTATTCACTGGTAGATCATATTTTGTTAGTCTGAGTTATTCTGTGATTTATGCATTTTTTCAGCTGCCTTTATTTACTCTGCAATATTATATATTTTGATTACATTTCTATTGAAGAGACAAGTTTACAAATTTTCAAATCTCATTGAGAGGTTGGTATCGACCTGCAATTGTAACCTGGCGGTTTCACTCAGGCCAAGTTTTCGTCTCTGTTTCTTGAGTAAACATGCGAAAAATGATGACATATCAAGCCAGGAACCCAATTTCACTAAACATAGAATAGGACTAAAATTTTTCAAATATTCCAAAAGGTGGGCGTAAAATTGTATTACATTTTTCTATGAATTGAATGACTTCAAAGGAACTATGGGTAATTTGCCGTAGATATGCCATGGCAATTTTTTGATATCGACATTATTTTCAAAGTGGTGGCATTTTGATCATTTTTGTAAAATTTATTGCAAATTTTGATAACATTAAGTCATCGTAAATCTTAAATTACTTTAGGAAAATTGATACAATCTTTAAGAAAACCATAGTTTTTAGAGGTCTACAATATGGCAGCAAGCCGAAATCAGTAGCGCTTCTGGTTAAGGATTTAGAAATTTTGATGACGTCACAGCCTCAAAATTGATAAATGCCGCCATTTTGAAGCAAATCAAAGTATCAAAAATTGCCACTGCAGTTTTACAGCAAATTATCAAAAATTCTTTTAAAGCACTTTAATTAAAAGAAAAATGTAATAGAATTAAAGATTTATCCACCCTTTAAAGATTTGAGCCCTGTGCTACGTATTTCTTCCTAAGATGAGAATTTGACCAAGTACCGAACTTAACATGATTTCAGTACATTAAAGGGGCAGGGTCACGTAATGTAAACAAACTTCTTTCGAAATGACGATTTTGCAGTACTTTTGATAGGCCATATCACAGAGATTTTCTACTGTTTTTCTCAAAATGAAGGTGTTATTCTGAAGATGGACTCTTGAGCTTCAAAGAGAAACAAACGAAACACTCATGTGTTGTACGATTGCAGAGATATTGGTGGATTTTTGGAAGTAACTTTCTTGTGGATTCACCCCATCCACCAGAATCTGTGGAGGACACAATGGCCACGTGTGGACAACAATATAGATTATAGAGATAACAGGTTTGTTTACGGTTACGTGACCCTGCCCCTTTAAGGGAATAGACATAGCTATATTTCTTTAGCTACACAATGACACCGCACGCATCAAAGATGTCAAATACAATAGATTATATTTCAACTTGGCCTGGGCCAGATTTTAACTATGTCGTTTCCCTGTAATGTTTCTCAGGTTTAAACATTCTAGCTGTTTATATCTTTTGCCCTCATGATGTTACATCGCAAGTAGAATGCCTTTTCATGTTCTTTATGTACGTAGACTGCCTCTTTCTTCTTTTTAAAATATAGAGCGCTTGGTTAGATCTTACCTTACGAGAATATGAGGAATATTCTTGAGTTTTTACCGCAACTTTATCTGTTCTTTGTACCTTGGTAGAGTTTACAGTTCACATTCTCGTTAGCCATCGCAATATCTTCTAAGAAGCAAGCGTTTGAACAGGGCCTGAATCGCCTTAAAGGGGCCTTTGCAAACCAGCATACCTTGTACGTGCCATTTCTTTATTGGCAGCAATTTTCGTGGACCATGAAAATGGCAACAACAGTGTGTTCATAAATGCATGTATTTTCATGAGTGGTGGGACACTAGTAGATTAGATTATGTTAATTTAGCTTCTTTACCTACCTTGAAATGCCATAAGATTCTCTTCCTTGACATTGGCAGCCTTTCTCAGCCATAGTTCTTGCCTTGAACTGAAGAGCTCTATCACATGTGCTTTCAAAATGTTTGGGCCTAAATTAAACTTTGTTATCTCCTGCGCATTGCTGTGCCTACGCAGTGGTCTCGAAGTCGACAAACATTTTGAAAGCACATGTGATAGAGCTCTTCAGTTCAAGGCAAGAACTATGGCTGATAAAGGCTGCCAATGTCAAGGAAGAGAATCTTATGGCATTTCAAGGTAGGTAAAGAAGCTAAATTAACCTAATCTAATTTACTAGTGTCCCACCACTCATGGTATTCTCAGCAAGACAGTTTCACTTGCCGCAGGCTTGGAGGAAAAGATGATTTGGTTCAATTTTTGCGTAACAGTCACCTTGTTTGATATCAGTTATTCACATCATCATGGTCGATTGCTGCCTGGTCGTTGCTTGTAAACTTAGCGACGAAAATCAAATTACTTGTATAATTACTATACTATTTTGGCAACTGTTTGGGCTGTTTTGACAACAAGTGGTTGTTTTAAACATAAACAAGGCTGCTTACGTTTGACTTCGAGGCTACGAAGAAGTTATTCGATGTTTTGATGAGAAAACATCTCTTATCCTTGTTTAATTCCGTAATAATCACAGATGAATCACTGGCAAGACCTTTCTTTCTTTGCAATAAATTCCCACCTTTATGAAACCACTTTACGGGAAACTCAAACCTTGAATAGTTGCGAGAACAGTCAGGAAACAAGAGGTTAATTAAGGGAGAAAATAGGCTGAGTTAAAAAATAGGTTCCTGTACTTCATTGTACTATGCTCGTTCTTTATTTGAAAAACAAAGAATGTCTCCTAATGCAGAAAGTTTGTTTTTATGACATTCTTGTACCCTGTGCCGTCGTGAACATTTCACCCTGGGAGAGGGGTACTTAGTTTATTTTTCCGACAGTGGTGTGCCATTTTCCAGGGTATCGTTTTCACCTATTTTTTCCAGAATGGGGTATCAGAAGAAGGCAGTTCTTCTGGAGTCGGTTATCAGAACATGTTGAAAGGGGAAATTTTGTCTCATCGGGTTGTTATTTAGTCAAAGTTTTGTGTTTTGAAGAATGGTTTTGACGGAATTTTTCTAGAATCGGGTGTCAGTTGAGGGCAAAAACTCTGGAGCCGGGTAAAAAATTTTTCTTCTTGGGCACGCCCCCATATAAACTTAGGTCAAGTAAGCCCCTGGGGACATTTCACAACGAAGTTTTATGAAACCGTGTGCCACTGTCCAGACATTACTCAGGTACATTGTGCGTAAATACGGTACCAGAAACGAGTGAAAATAAAGTGCAACTATGCTATGGGCTTATTTCAAACGGAGTAACGCATGTTTGAGAGAAGCACAATAATAAAAAAAATTGTGTTAGGCCTATGAAGAACCAAACGTTAACATGTTTCTGTTGTTATGAAGTTAACTATTAAATTGTCACGTTGAAGGGAAGATTTTTCACAACTGCGTAGAGACTCCATGATTTGATGTTATTGAATTCTCTTTGTGTTTCATCTTCTCAAAGAGGATATTTATTGTGGTGGCTAATTGACTCTCATCTTCTTGCAAAGATAGCTGGATATGACATCTAAACATCAAATTCTTTTTGCAAATTATTTGGGATAAATTCAACAACACCTACCTGCCAATTTTGCTGTCCCTTGTTATATCCTTTTCAGCATCTTTACCAAGATTTGTCTAAAATCAAAACAGTGTTCTTTATAGTTGATTGCTTCATGATCATAAGAAAGCATTCCAACTGTAACATTTGAACTGCGTTGCATTTGAATGTTAAACCCTTCATAAATTGTAGATTTATCGTTGTAAATCGCTGCTGATCTAGAAGATATCTAGAAGACATCTGTTGTGCACTGTACAACAACGATAAAGCCAGGCTTTAAGAATATATAGTGTCAACAAATTCAGCCTGGCTGTCTGGATATAAACAAGTGAGTTAACTGCTTGGCGTGTAAATTTGAAATGTTTTCTACATGACATTAACCCTCCAAATACTATACATGTCTTGTCGACACTACGTAATAACCTGATCGAAATGTGTCTGGTGGTCTAGATCTAAACAATTGACTTCATTGTATTAGACTTGTACGTGAAATGCTGTGTACATGGCGAAACGTTCTCAAAGATTGCTTCATACGCCTGCAGAGTGTGATGTTAAAGTTGAGGCATTTACACAGCATTTCAGACACAAATTAAAATGATTAGAGAATCTGACCTATTCTGTCGGAACTATGCTTGCATATGTAGATAACAATTTAAGGAACCTGGTGGAAACCTAAGATTGAATTGTTTAAAGGCAATGTAGTTCTTTTTGTGGTGCATTAAGCCTGGTATCCATATAACTGTAAGGTGCCATAAAGTTGCCTGCGGTTGCTTTCTGCCCCCTGCCATCTTCCATCGTCCCGGCATCGCAGGCAGTTATTTTCTATTGGAAACTCTTTCTTACGCTGCCACAAGCAGGTGTTTGAAGTGCCGTTGGACAACCGGAAGACTACCGTCAGAGCTGGGAAAAAGTTGCACAAGTTCAACTTTCGCCCCGGGAAGTTCAACTTTCAACTTACTCCCATACTTGAATTGACGGAATATGCTGTTCAACAGGGTGTCCTTTTACGATAAAATTATGCGACAGGGTGTCCTTTTCTGATAAAAATTATGCCACAGGGTATTACAATTGATAAGAAAATTATGCGGCAGGGTATCATGCAGCCTGCGTGCAGACTTATTTGTGGAAGATGCCTTTTAGAGTTCTCTTGAAACAATGGATTTTGGCAAAATTTTATGTGACAGGGTATACTCTTGGGCCATATTTTATGCGACAGGTTACAGGGTGTGGAGAGATATGCAACACACCCCTGTCACTTTCCTAGTCAAGTACCCTCCTTCCCCCCCCCGGGCTTATGCCAGGCTGTTACGGCAGTCTAATCTAACGGTACTTCAGGGTATTTTTTAACGTGCCTAATGACTGGTAGGACATTTGCCCCAGTGGGCCCTTTTGCTTGCCCCAATAGCGAATGAAAAATCAGTACTTTTGCCCCAGTGGCCTAAGTCAAAATGGGGCCCTTTTTCATATGCTTTTCCCTCGTAAGCAAAACAATGTTGCTAGCTAAAATAGCTAAAATGAAAATGAAATCTTCCCCTCAAATGCACTACTGTGTGGGATATCATCCATCTGGCCGTATTCACTTACCAAGATGGTAAATTATGTATTTTCAAGTGAAAGTTTTCTTTTATATAGCTTTATGGATGTATCAAACACACTTTTTTAATGATACAGCTTTTAAAGTAGGGACCTAACTTTGTCAGTGATAAGCGATTCACTTTCATCTTTGTGGTAAAGTCAAAACGTAAAAATTTGGGGCCCTTCAGGCTGTTTGCCCCACCAGTTGAAAATTCTTTAAAAAAATACCCTGCGGTACTTCAAACACATGTCTGGGGAACTGTAAGAAAACGTTTACAGTAGAAAAAAGTGCCTGCGATGCCGAGACGATGGAAGACGGCAGATGGCTGAAAGCAACCGCAGACAACCTTATGGCACCTATGGCAATATGGAAACCAGGCTTTATAGCAAGTCAGTCAAAGGAAATCTATGCATACTTAAGCTTTTGATAAAAATAGTGATGCAAAGACAATAGGCCGTGACACGTGCCGCACCATATTTGGGTAAATGACTTGCGTCAACCGGAAATATTGATATCTGATTGGTTTTAATTTGACTGCAAGGCTTGAGTGGGGTGAGTGGCCTAGCGGCTTGTACAGTTTTCGTCAGGTGACTGAAATTAAGCTCGATAGAATGAGGTCAAACTCCGGATGGGTGACCTCGGAGGCCTGACCTCGCAACTCACCTCGCTGTACTTCGGAAGGGATGTTAAACTAGGGGTTCCATGCCTCTCCGCAGCTTGCATAGTGGGCATGAACTAACTTTGAGTAGCGAGAAATCCTGACAAGCCCACTCAAAACAAATTGATGCTACCTTTTACCTTGAACGTTTCATTAAGTCGTAGCGCTATACCTATAATATACATCTGGATGTATATTAATTAGTGATTGTCTTCCTAATCAAGACTAAATCATCTGTAAACGGAGAATTATACTCTAAAGCAACAACATACCATTCATGCATTTTCTGCAAATGGAAGCAACTTTCTTAAATTTGAATTAAGCCGTGTACATCTGAATCTAAATTAACCACTTATTCCCTTTCTAAGTGACCATGGAATAATCCTCAAACATGGAATAGACTTCAATTTATCCGCAGCTTCTTTATGCATCTTTTGCGGACTGTTCTTAGATGTTGATAAAACTTTAGCTCAATGCTTCTTGATCTAAATTAATCGGTTATTCTCTTTCTAACTAATCATAAAATTGTCTCCTAATGCAAAATTGTAGTTAAGATTTACCTCAGAATCTTTAGGCAGGTTTTTGCACTTTGAAACTGCCTGAGTAGGCTTGTTCATCAATGCGAATCAAGCTTTAGTTCTCGTTCTAACCATCTATGTTCTAACTGATGTTAAAATTCTCTCCAAATGCAAAACTGTGCTCAAACTTTACCACAGATTCTTTAGGCGTCTTTTTCACTGTTTGACAGCATCATTCACGAATGTGGGTTAAGCTGTATTGCTCTATGCATATAGATCTAATTAATGGGTCCTTCTCATGCTGACCATAAAGCATTTTAAGACGCAGAATATACTCAAGTTTATCCACAGCATCGTTAGACATCCATGCATCTGGATCTAAAGTGAATCAGTTCTTCTCGATCAAAATGAAATTGAAATTATCTCCAATTGCAAAATTGTATTGAACATTTACCACAGATTGTTCAGTTGTCGAGTTGACTCTGCGTGACAAGCTGTCACGCGAACATCTTCTGTCTGATTTGAGTTCTCTTGCTTTTCTTAACCTCAATGCGTCATGCTATTCACCATGTATACACAAAATGTTCTTTTCTTAGATACATTGTTATTGAAGTATACTTTTGCAGTAGAATTGACAGAATTCTGTTCAGTTCGTACGTTTTAATTGCGAGCGTTCTTATTAGTGGTCTTCATTCCAACGCTAAACAAACTAAGGCAAGCGCTTTTGCACTTCAAGAATACCGGGTGAGTCAAAAGGCCCGGCGTTTGAAAGGCTACTGCTCCCTGAGTATATAAGCAATGATATTTTGCAATACCTTAGTCCTTTCAAATTTCGCCTGCCTTCAATTTTGGCTCCCCTTAATTTTCGCCCCTTTAATTTTCGCCCCCTCGTGTGCAGAAGTTTCGCTCCCTTTAATTTTCGCCCCCCTCCAAATTTCAAAGCTTTGACCAAACCATTTTCCAAGCAATGGAATTGCAGGGTACGATTATAACAACTTCCATGCGAAATGGAACTACCCTCATCTGAGCAGTAGTGTCACTACGTTTGGCCATAGACAGTAAATTGGCCGTAGACAGTCAATTTGTAGACTTGCCCAAGTATCGTTCTTTGTCTTATTCGGTCGGTAGTAAGCTGTGAAGGAGCGAACGGATGGGAAGCTGTTCGCTTCGCTCGCTTCACTTTCGCAGCTCACTACCAAACAAGTAGGCTTGAATTAAGTAGGAGACTTGGAGCAAGTCTTGTCCATGGAAGACTGATGTTTTGAACTGACTTTTCACAAGAATACAGTTATTGTAACGTCAGAGATTGGCTACGCAAATATACCTAAAAACCCAAAAAAAACATCAATTACGACTCGCTTTCAATATCTTTGAAGGGATCAACTTCAACTTTCTTGTTTATATACTCAGTGATCTTCGATTTACGCCAACCATTGCAAACAATTTCTGGTCTTGATCGAATGTAGTCATAGAATTTGGTCACCCATTTCGCATGCAATGGCTTGACGACAGATAACTGTGTTCCAACTTTGATTTCGTGGGGTAATTTACCCGCCTTTGTCTGTTCAACTATTTGATCAGAATACCAAGTTTGCGCTTCATTTCTTAAGAAATCCTTGCACGGCTTGTTGACAGATATGTCCAATGGTTGAAAGTAGGATGTCCAATTATTTGGAACTGGAACCATTTTACCCCGCGACTGGCTAACAATTGATTTTACAGCTTCTGTCCACTGGCCTTTAAAAACATCACTTATTAATAGCCACGGAAAATCTTTATCCAAGCCCAGTTCCTCGCGGGTTTTGTTGACGTAAGGTAAGAGAATCTTGTTCAGCAGATCAAGGCTAGTTTGTTCATTTGCCCAATGGTTTTTTGTATGAGTTACATGGAAACTTTTTGGGAAATCGTAATTTGGATGGCAGCGATCTGTTGTCCCTTGGTAGATCAACTGTATGGGTAAAAAGTTCCCACTTAAAGTTATCGAAAAGGTACCTGTTATTTGCCGATAATCGCCGGTGCCTTGAATTGGTACGCTACTCTCACCTTTTTTGTTCATTGTGTACTTGCTTATCAAAACAAACGGCAAAGGAGTCTGATCAATGTTAATGATTAACTCCGGTGGTATGTTGTCTGCTTGAACAGCCTCAGCAATTTCTTTATAAAAGGAGAATCCAACTTCTCTTATCAAGCCGGGAGCGATAGCTGGCTTCGAAGTTGTACATTTTCTATTCACCCATTTCATTCTCTTGAACACCGAAGTACACCATTTCCAACCCAACTTGATGGAGCCTCCATACTCAGCTAGGAGAGTTCGATCGTTTGCAAACAGAAGACCTTTTGCAATGGCAATAAGAACATTGTAGTTAACAACTGCACCGGTGAGACGCATGCTTTGTGCCATATCCATCACTTTTGCATCTATTTCTTCAGGCAGTAAAGTCTTTCTTCCCCGTTTCTTTTGTGGCAGCTGAGATATATCAACATTGTCATCAACAGCACTTTTCTTTTCCTTGTATGACTTGACAAATCCACGTACAGTTGTGAGAGGAATTCCATACTTTCTTGCTGCAGACTTGTTGCTTCCATTTAGTGCAAATTTGGCAACTTCACAGCGCAAATGTTCGTCATATTTTACGTACGTTTTTTTACTGCTACTAGCGGCACTAGTATGTTTTTCCTCTAAATTTTTTATCGCACTTTCCACCTCTTGCTGTTCAGCGGATGTCAGATTAGCTATGGTCGCTGACACTGGCACAGAATCGACATTTCTATTAACATTCGCAGGTTTGAAATATTTATGTAATGACATTCCTGATAAGTCCTTTTCTCTACTGCAACACAATCAATCCTTAACCTGCACTACACGCAACCGCGAGTAAGAAGTTAGTTATTACCAAAAACGCAGACGAAAAAATTCAAGCAGATTCATGTCAAATGGCTCTCAACAGAGATATTTCTATACCCAATAATGTGCAACTTACGCCAACACGCTGCATTACTAAGGAACACGCCCTTTTTTGGAAGAATGAGGAGTAGTGAGTTTACATGAAGACTGCCATATTAGGCCACAATTAGAGCCAGGGTCTTGTCCGATGATGCTCAGGCTTACGCAGGCCCCTTGCATCATTTTGCGTAACCCTTAGGTGTCGTCTATTACGTGGCACTTGCTGCATTGAATTTGGCATCCCCATTTGCGTCAGAAAGGCATTAGATGGTTCTGCGTGGAATCCCCGCCTCTGTTTCCTTTTGTTTAGACGGATAAGGGATTTGCCCTACCTTATCTATTTTATTGCAAAGTCATCATAACCCCGTACCTTATTTGGGAGTGCTGTAAGTTCTCACGTAATGCTACAGTCACAGGTGAAATATTTAGAAGATTCTAGAGTATTCGTTATTATAATTATAAACCCCTTTTTAGTATAAGTTCATAATTAGGTCAGGAACATTTATTCACAGAACGTGTTATATACTTGGTGCTTGTGAAAAACCGGAGCCGTTAACGACCGTTTTCAACGAAAAAATGGGCGTTTGCTCTGTTTGCAAAGAAGAAACAAATTATAAATGTATAGCTTGCCAAGAATCTATTTGCAATCGTAGTTTGGATTGTCATGTGCCAGTTGAAGAAGGGAGTATACCTGGGTGGCAAATGGGGCGACAAGTAGCGATATGTCACCCTTGCAAAGAGTCACGGGAAGAATCTTCGACAGGCGCTGGAGGGAGTATCGATCCTGAGAACTTGAAAAGGTTTGAAATCAATTGTGCTTCTCGTGGATTTCATGTATATCGCTCATCTTGGAAACCAATGATTGGTGAAAGGTTGCAATTGGAGCAAGAATATGGAAACGTGCATGATCCATTCGCAATCTCAATACATGCTTCGTTACGGGATAAAATTACAGCCTCAGATATTGTGGGTCATATCCCAAGAGAAATAAGTCGTTTTTGCCATTTTTTCTTGAATTACGGAGGAGCGCTAGAAGGTCGCGTACGAGACAGCAAATTTCGAAGATCGCCAATTCCTAAAGGTGGGCTTGAAATACCGATTGTGTTAATTGTCTGGAAAGATAAGGCATCGACTTCCGTCTTCAGTCGAATGAAGGACTTTGTTGAAGAGTATTACATTGAGCCAGACAAGATGACAGTATCTGCTGCTCAATCTGAAGCAGAGGAGAGAGTGGCCGATGATGATTTAGATGAATATTGCCCCGAGGAAGAGAACGCTACAGGACCAGTGCAACAAAATCACCCCACAGACGCAGGGGAGGACAATATCATTGTTATTGAAGATTAATGCATTTATTTTATTTCGTGTAACAATCAAAATAATGATCTCTAAATGAACATAGATTTTTAATCCGCCTTTAATTTTAACTCCCTCTAATTTTCGCCCCTCAAAATATTTCCGCAATTCGCCCCCTTTAATTTTCGCCCCCCTGCGGGGCGAAAATTAAAGGCAGGCGAAATTTGAAGGGACTAAGGTATCTGATTGAATAGCTAACATGTTCGATTTTTTTAATTTGCTGTGTTTGACATTGGTCACTCCGTTCAGATTTTGCAAGGGATTTTCTAAAAATCCGCTCCTCGAGAAACCTTAAAAACGTGCTAAATTTGCGAGCAAGCTTCCCTGATATGGTTCCCTTACAGCGATGGCTTCAGTACGCTTTAGCACCTGCTATCCTCTTAGGGGATTGAAAGTCTTCTTCCTAGTAAAATTGCCCAGGACTCTGAAATGATATGACCGATTGTAGTGAAATAAGTTTCTTCATCTAAGTTAGCCTTTGGGATTCAAAATGAGAGGTAAGTTATTGAAATCGGCGCATAATTCGTGATTATACAGCTCTGCTAGAGTTATTACATGAGTCTTTGTTTTCGCTCCATTTCCCCCAACAATACCCCCACAATACCCATTCCAGCATAGGGCTTGAATCTTTGTAGCCTGATTCACAATCAGGCTAGAATCTTTGCGAAACTTTAAAATTGAATGTGTAAAATGTTATTACTTTATTCTTTCAACTAAATAGATCGGATGGAAGTTGAGGGCGTTTACCATGATTCCAGAAAAAGCATGTTTGATATCATCATTATTTTCAGAGTTACAGCATTTCTAACATTTCTGCTGGTTTTTAAATTGTGACGTCATCAAAATGCTAAATCGTAAACCCGAAAAGCTACAGACTTTTGCTTGCTAGCATCTTGTAGATCGTCAAAAACTGAGTACTTCTTGTATTGGTCATTTTGACTTTCCTCAATTAGTGACAATTTATGGTGCTTTTAATATTTTTCAAAGCTTCTGATACCTCCCCTCGTACATCCTTTCATAAATCTTAGAACGCTGTAATTCCAAGAGTAATAATGATATCGCAACTACTCTTTCTGGAATTATGGCAAACGACTTAAAGTATCATTCGATCTGTTCAGTTGAAAGAATTAGGCAACAACATTTTACACACTCAATTTTAAAATTTTGCAAAGATTCGAGCCCTATGTTACCCATTCCGCTTTAACAAAGTTTTAGCGGAATGACTGTAACTGTAAATAACAATTCCATTCAATGGTGCAAAACTTAGACGAAAGTCATCAGCAAACAATGACACATCACTTGGGGATACCCGATATACTGAAGCCGATGCAAAGAGTACTTACTTGGCAATTTTGCAATGCTGTTGACAAACAAAGACTTCTCAGAAGATCCTAAAAATTCTCCAATTATGTCAATGCTTGTTAGGCCTGATTTCCATTAGGCGGAATATTCCGCTTGCAGCGACTTTTTCCAGCCATCTGATTGGTTTTCGGAGAAGCGACGTCGCTCAAAAGTAGAATCCCATTCAACTTTCAAGCGGAATCGTGCTTGCAAACAAAGGAAGATTTTTGCGAAAGGAATTTCCGCCTAGTGGAAAGTAGGCTTTACGGAATGATTCCTGCAGAACCCATTAGTGGGTGATTTATAGTTTCTAGTTTCTTGCAGTGGACCATTTCCCCTTCCTTTCCTGGAAGATGGACAATTTCTTAATTAATTCCCTTTACAAAGACCCTTTTCCTGGCGACTGTTGAACACTGGTTTTCATAACATCTGTAACGTCTTTCCATATGCTCGCAATTTGCTTATTGTGCACAGATTTGACTGGTTTCATGTTTTGCGGAAATTGGCAGTGCAATTATAGGTGTCAAAGTCATAGCAAAGTCAAATTGCACATGATTAGTAAATTTCCTCAAAAGGAATCAATAACTCAGTCTGATGATGATTGGCTTACTCGGTTGACTTTCTTGAAGGGAAAGGACATAGCTATATCTCGTAGCCGCTATAAATAGGCTTTAGAAAACGCCTACGCATCCATTGTTTCTCTGGCTCCACAATGAAGCCGCACGTGTCGAAGTTTTCAAATTCAATAGATTATATTTTTAACCTGGCTCAGGCCAGCTTTTAATTATGTCGATTCCCTTTAAACTGAGTTGAAGCTGCATACACGTATTTTTATAAGAACCACCTGCAAGAAACTCATCTGTAAGATCGCCAAAATTAACTGAAGCGAAGCCATTTTTTTGTTGGGGATATGAATAAGGGCCTGTTTACATGAGGTGGGCCAGCCCACCTAAGTGGGCCAGCTCACTCAGGTGAGATGGGTTTCACGGGTGTTTACATGAGAAGCGTTCTATCCCAGTCAGGTGAGCTGGCTTCTGTTTCGCGTTTTGAAACGAAAGATTTAAATGTTTTGATACTCAATCTTTCATTATAATTGAGAAAATTCCAACTTGATTTCATTTCTAATTCAGATGATATTTATTTTTTCCTCATCTTGCCACATTTCAGGCGGCGTTACTTATGTCGACTACGCCGAAAGTCTTCCTCGTCGTAAAGCTTCGCCATTTCTTTCCTCGGATTGAGAATTTGGGCTGGCCTACCCCATTAGAAATCATTCCCCTACAACTGCATTTGAATTTTGTACCCTAATCAAAGCTGTCCACTAAACATGCTTCTTTACTTCAGAAGTTTCTTCATTTCCGTTCACTTTGCCGCATTGGAATCAAGCTCAAAGATTTGATTTTGTCAGCCATTATCGATTCGGTGAGAACTGAAAACTGTTTTGACGCCAACGTTGCTTGCGCATGCGTATGTCTGTCATTTCTATCCCACCTCAGTGAGCCAGCCCACCTGATCGCATTTACATGCACAATTCTCATCCCACCTGACGCGGATCCCACCAGCCATTCTCACGGATCTCACCTAGGTGGGCTGGCCCACCTCCCATGTAAACGTAACAGGAGATTAACAAAGGACTGTATAGAACATGCAGATCTCACTCAGGTGAGCTGGCCCACTTAGGTGGGCTGGCCCACCTCATGTAAACAGGCCCTAAGCTACGTTGTGCGCCTCGAGGAATCCCCCAAAAAGGGCTCCAGATCGCATGCGTAGCAGCAATTTATGTCAATGACGCAATATGCAAATAAGCTTGACGGTTGAGAACAGGAGAAGAAAACAATAGCAAAGTTGCGCATGACAGTGTGAGCCCCACCGTTGATTCGCTCGCAATAAAGCTGAATCTCAATCGGTCAACACAATAGGGTCAGCACTTCATCTCCCCAACAATTTTATTGATGCAAATGAATGGCATTGTCAAATGATACGGAATCCTGTTTACAGTGAAAGCGGAAGTAGCGTACCATGTAAATACAAAGATTTTTTGAAAATAGATTTTCATGATTGGATGACCATTCGAACATTGCTTTGTTATTTGCTTACGTCCGATTCGAATGTTGCTTCCGTTGGGCGAAGCGTATGAAGGGTTACAGTAGGAGTTCCTTTCCTTGAAAACCACAGTGAATGAGAATGTTTAATGATTTCTTTATGCAGAGAAAGCAAAATCCAATGATGATTCGATTCTTTTTTTAATTCAGACGACATGGGTGGTACGCTATTGAATTAGAGTGGCTTTTGAGAACAAGTGCAAGCAACAATAGCGCCGTAGCGCATGACATCGTGAGCCCTGGTGAGCCCCAAAGCAATTGTTTTTAGAACCAATCAAAAAGTGAATAAACAAGGTTATACATCGAATGCTCCCTTTGTCATTACATCGAATGCTCCCTTTGTCTTCCTATTGTCTTGATTGTTAAACTCACAATGGAGAACAGAAGAACAAAGCTAATTGGATAATCGTTTACCTGCCTTATATATATAAATAGATTCAACAGTGCTATTCATTTGCACCAATAAAAATTTTCGCGCCAGATCACCTTTAAGTACTTACAGTAATCTCAAGTACTGGTAAAATATAAGTTTGAAAACTATTTGTTTTCATAAAGCCTAGTTTCCATATAATCTTTGCAGTCGTGCGATCCTAATCGTTCTTGCATGTTTCCATAAGATCTCTGGTATTGCTGGAGTCGTTCACAGCCATCCAAACGATGGTAACGATGATTTGGAAACCAGGCTTAAAGACCCATTATCAACCAACAAAACCAGTGTTGTCAAATTAGTGTTTACAAACACAGACCTCTATTGTGTGAGAAGCATTCAGTCACTACTTTTGTTTTGAAACGAGCAGTGACAGAAGAATAAGCCTTGCGATCGTTCAATAGCCTAGCGAAAAGTCAATGCTTACGTTTCATGCACCATCATCATTGTGTTCTGTTTTGTTACATGTTATAAATCAGCTCTAGGTAGCCTAGCTTAGCGTTCCTGGCGAGTAAGCAAAACTAGGCCAGACAGACGACTCTTCCTTATCAAAGTTTGTGATCCCCTACGTCCCCTACAAATAGGACAATTGGGAGGTATGTTCTACCTGGTGAACAAAGATAAAGCAATCATCAAACCCGATTGTTCCACAGGCTTGGTGAATCATGAAACTGGTCACGTTTTCTTGGAGTTGATGTGCCGAACTCTCGTTGTTCTGTTGCAAGAATCTATGTAGCTGCGCAATTTATATTTTCTGACACAGAAAAACATGTAACTACGCAGGAGCATGTCTTTCACTTGTTATTACTCGGAAGGTACCTGAGGAATATCTACTCATTTGAAAGCTTGGAAAATTTTGTTTTCAAGTGTTCATGAGGCACAGGTAGTGAACGTGAAGGTTGTTGTAGTTGTTTGTGAGCTCAGGCAAGGAGCAAAACTGGGACATACAAGTAATCACTTTATATATTAGTTGTATAAGTTTCCAGGTATTCATTTTATTCAAATATAAAAATTTACAATGTATTTTACACTTAACTGTACCTTTCTAATTTCTACACAAAACCACAGGTACGATACCATGGGGAGCGAAAGACAATGACTACCCCATGGCCAATATGAAAAGACACGCAACGTTCAAGTAACTACCACTACACTACAAACGATTAAAAACTAATGGATAATGTACTAGATTCTTTTCCACATCAGATGTCAGGCCAGGGCTGCGATGACTTGAATGATGTCACAAGCGCAACTCGTTCGATGTGGTAGAAAAAATGCCTGACATCTGGTGTGCCTGACATCTCTGGTGTGAAAAAGAATTTCTAGGTATCTGTTGCGGTCTGCTTTTTACAGCCACAGCTTGACTAGTAGGCGGTAATGTTAGTCAGCGACGGATGCTACGGTATCGTATTGTTACAGCATCTGCCTTTGTTCCACTCGAAGACTTCTCTGTTGTATTGAATTTCTGCATCTTGAAAAATTAAGATGTTTACGAATAATTCCCATTGGGTTTGGTTAAGATAAACAGCTGCCATGATATAAATGTTTTCTTTGTACATCTATGACTTAATCTCTATATCAAATCCCTCGCAAATTCTTCACGGGACTTATCCGTTATCAATTGATGAAAGATTCTTGTTAGATGCGTTTTGTGATGGTTATTAAAACTTCTCAATCTATCTGCAAATATTTAGATACTACGGTATCTCAGTGAGTACCAATTTGAGTTAGATCTCAGTGCGTGTTTTTTTCAATGATGCAAGGTTTGTACCCTGGGTACCAGACTTTCGAAAAGAAAATTCCGAATCTTTTCTTTTTCGAGAGATTCTGGTAGACTTATGCCTTTTCGTCCCTTGTTTCCCTGCGTTCTTTGATTTGCTGATATCACTTGGTCAATAGGGACTCATAATATTACGCTTATATAATGGGCCCACTTTGTCAAAATGGCCTAAGCAGGTGGGAGTTCTCGTACACTCAACAAAATCGCTTCAAAATCTGGTTTAAAGAGCTCGAACATTGAAAAGGAAACTTTTAGTACAAAGAATGATGTTGTCTTGACGTACAAAACGCAAAATGTCTACCTTCGAGACAGTAATCTTCCTTTGTAGAAGCAAAATAGATCCATCGAAGCTGCGAGAACTCCAGGCTTCTTCAACCGTTCTTTAAGAGCAACAACAACAACATTCTGAATAGCGGCCCCTGATTGGTTAAAAACTGAATTCTAGCGATTTGATTGGTGAATACGGAACCACCCTACGCGGGCCTAAAGTGGGCCCACTTTTTAAGAGTAATGTTATTAGTCCCTCTTGACCAAGGAACGCAGGGAAACAAGGGACGAAAAGGCATCAGTCTAAGATTCTGGTACCAAGGGTAGCAGGCTTGAACTTTAGAGGTAACCGTTAAGATTTATCAAGTTTCTTTAACCATCAAGTATCTTTTTTATGCTCCAATATCTTTCTTATATGTTTATGGAATATTACCATAACATCTTAATTTCTACTAAACTTTTTTAATTACTATGCCACGCCACACGGGGACGATGCAAAGGGGTGGATTCGCTAGTATCCCACAGTGCACCGTAAGGACGATACCATGGGGAGTGAATGACTAGGACTGCCCCATGACCAATAAATAAAGACACGCAACGTTAAACTACATACAACTACACGACTAACGATTAGAAATTAATAGGCACTGCACTATCGGGTGAATCAAAAATAAGTGTACGTGCTTGGAGGGCTTTGGAATTAAAAGTATGTGGCAGATATTCAAAACCAAAATGTTAATATATCACTCAAAAGCTATCTTATATGTAAAAATTTTGTTTAGTAATATCACTCATCTTGTAGACTCAGAATTTAGGAAAAGGGGTTCAGTGGGAACCAAGATTCCACATTCCATTCTGGTCCATGATTTACTTGCTATTCAAGTAAAATCCATTTCTGAAACTGACAATGGCATGTCAAATAAATCATTGACCAGAATGGAACGTGGAATTATCTATTCCCATACAAACCCCTTACAGGCATTCTTCTAACTTTTGGGTCTTAAAGATGAGTGATCCTACCAAGCAAAACTATAGCGAGGAAGTGATATGAGGAAAAACTTGGTTTTCAGAATGGGGGGGGACCTGCAGTTGGGAATGCAGCTTCAAATTCCCTCCTTGTCAGTTCTTTTCAACAGTTCCTTTCAAATGCCTTTCCTTCTTGCAGTCTCAGCTCGATTCAAATCATGGCAAAACATGGCTTAATTTTGTTCTCCGTAAAAGCAAGGCTGTCGTCACTTCACCAGCCTCACTTTTACAGCAAACAAAATGAGGTCATGTCTTGCCATTATTTGAATCGAGCTGAGACTGCAAGAAGGAAAGGCACACGGAAACAACGATAAAGGCACAGGTATAATTTGTTTATGCATTTTATTAAAGAACAAATATCTTTTTTCCTCTCACCCACAGTTTTTCTGTAGGACAACACTTTCAACCTGTTCGAATTGTAGAGAAAATTTCAATATAATGCTAGGATCCTTTCATTCAAACTTACTTGACTTCGACGTTGGTGGCGAACAATTGCAATGCTGTTTTTGAAGTAACCACTTATTCTGCCTCTCCTCTACCATAAATCAATAAGTACTCGTCAGATTGACTCAAACAATGTCTGAACTATGCAACTGTATAAAAACCTACACAATTGATGCTACAGCTCCTCCACCGCAGCCCCACATACGGAGCACACTTTTGGGACACCCCGCACCCTTAGCAAATTGTTGAATATTAAGCGTGTACTGTTGATCTCTAGCAATGTAGTTTATCAATTATCTTCTAGATGCATTCGGAGGCAACTCCATGGGCACAAGTGGAACGGCAGGTAGTGCAATTCTTGGTAATGTCGTGAAAGGAGCCGGATTTTTATTCAATAATATCAAAGATGTTTCATCAAAAGTTGTACAGTCAGTCGCCGGGTAAGTAAGTTTTAGGATAAAAATCATTTGGTTTACACAAAATCTGAAGTGTATTATAAATTATTTTGATTTTCTCACAGTGAACAATCTGTTTGTAGCTTGTGTCCCAGACCCCAGTTCCGAAAAGGAAAGGGTATGTGTAACCGTTGCCGATTCCTTGATTTTGCCCAAATTAATATGCATGTCTCAATTGTGCTCAGTAACGTGAGAACACAACAGCAAACTCGTTCAAACTTATGGCTGAAAAGGCTTGGTGCTGCATAATGCCTTTGACGTAATTTAGCAAATTCAAACAAAGATAAACAGATGAACCGTCATAGCCTTTCTGCAATATTGGTATTTAATTATCCAAAACTCTGAAACAATCCAACTGCTGAACAAGAAATCTGCGACGGTTACACTGACCCTTTACTTTTAGGGTCTACTGTTCTAGGATTAGAAATAAGGCATTTTGATTTTGGAAGTGAAAAATGGGATGAAAATAATGTTTTAGAAATTCAACGTGTTTCAGATAGGTTTAAGCTTAAAATAGTATGGGTACCTCTCAAGATTGCCAATCGATACACTTGAGAGAATTGCCTGAAGAAAGGCTCAGAGAGACATGTAGATAAACCAAACGGTGGACAAAATTTAATGTGAATAAGAATAGGAGGAAAGATCTATTGCAATCGCATTTATTTGTAGCGTTAGCGATAGAAGCAAAGCCATAGACATTGAAATTTGCTGGGGATTTGTTGTTAAAGTGGCTCCGCTGCCAAGTTGTAATCAACTTTGTCAACAGAAATATTTAGGCATGTTTCTATTGTTTTCTTCAGTTCTTTGATGACTTTCACGCAAGCCACCGAAAGTAACTGTCAAAAATCCACTCTCATCGGAGAAACGTTAAAAGATAGCATAGGTTTAAATCTTTAAAAAGCTGGGTGTAAAATTATGTGACCTATTTCTTTGAACTGAACGGCCTCGAAGAAACTTGAACCATTTTACAGTAAATCTGCCGTTGGACTTTTCTGGAATCTTCAATATTTTCAGAATTACAGTGTTTTTCTTCTTTGTTAAGAATTCGTAAAAATTTTCAAAAAAACTGAAAACAGTCGTAATTTCTAAACCTGTTGACAGAAGATAAATTAATTTTCAAGAAAACAATAGGTTATTAATGCCTACAATACGGTATCAAGCAAAACTCTTTCACTCTCTTGGTTTGTGATTTAGAAATTTGATGACGTCACATCATAAAATGAGCTGAAAAATAAAATAGGCTGTAATTTCAACAATTATTCAAGATTTCTGAAATGTCCTCCGGTAGAATCATAAAAAAGTGGCTAAAGTTTCTTTCAAGTCATTCAGTTTAAAGAAATAGGTCACTGAATTTTACATCCGCCTCTTTACACCGATTCAAAGATGTGGAACCTATGCTTTAAAAAAGATATGAATGTTTGGGTTGTTCCTGTGTGAAGTACAAAGAATTATTTTCAAAGTAGTTAAGAAAAAGATGAAAAGTCTGTGTGATATTGCTTTCAAAAAATAGCAAAATCACTGTTTCGACAAACGTTTAAAGAAAGACCCTAAGGTGTCGTTACGTTCGTTCTTTGTTACGTTCTACAAAGATAGCAAGATTTCGCTCTCTCGTTTCCATGTGCTTTCTTATAAAAGTCACAAATAACACTCGTTGGAAAGGCTGAAGAGCTGAAGACAACACACGATAGTAAATGGGAAAAGATGAAAATACTTTCTGATAGAATAATTTTCTGAATAAAATACTTTTTAGAATATGATATAATATGGGCTATCCGTGCAAAACCTGAAGGTTTCGTTACGACAGACAAGCCCCTTAGATGATAACGGGTGTCTCAGAAAATTTACCCCCTTTTGACTGGAAATAGGAACGAAACGTTTATTTGTATAATTTCAAAACCTCTGGTTTCGGGTGCACTGTAAATTTTGACTGCAAGCTTGAATCTCCGGTGTTTGGTGGACGATTTTTAAATGCAAGTTATGTGAATCTAAGTTGAAGATTGATAAATCTAGCTGTCCACTCGGAGAGTAATAATATCTTATCGTGTCCTTCCTATTTCCAGTCAAAAGGGGTTACTTTTTCTTGAGACACCCGGTAGAAGCAAAGATCGAATGAATAGACCTTTAGGATGCAATGCAATAACATATGCTATAAAGTCCTTATCATTTCAGATACGTAAGGAATGACTTGGACATATCGTACATTACTGGAAGAATAATCGGTAAGATTTGTGTATTTGATCAACTGTTTGATTCGTTCAATAAAGACTCATTGATAACCATAATCCTTCGCGCACCAAATGAAGAGCAAAGCAAACAAAACTTAGACTACAAATTACTTTCATATCATACGAAAGTCGATTTTGGGGCTGCAAGGAGTCATAGTTATCAGTGGATATGTAAACTGATTTCCTTACTGACGTTAATTATTGTAGAATGTTGTAGCCATCAAATAAACTTTTGAAAGTAATATGGAGGACTTTGTTTGCAGATTCTGAGTAGACAGTTACAGTAAAAACCCACACATAAGAACCTTCATTTATTAAGAACATACAGCCTGAATTGGTATATTTTGTACCCAATAAATAAGAACCATTTCAGCCTGATATTTTAACCAGGTTCTTAATAAAGGGTATAAAATTTCGTTCGTTCATTCACTGGTAAATGTAGGACGAGAAGAGTGTTGATGACTAAGTGGCTCATGGCAGGACCTAAGGGAAAACAAGGAATTCTTCACCGAGCTCTTAGAAAAAATGCTGGTTGTCTGATGACTGTGGATGGGTCAGGAGACGAGAAAATTCAGGACTAAAGGACTGTGTGTTTTTTTTAAAGTAGAGCTTTGCGTTGCTGGCCATGTTGCCATCATGTTCACCTTCAACTATCCTTTGTCTTTTGGCATTTGTTTTGGACCTTATGTTAAGAACCTACACCCTGACTGTGGGATGTACCTCATAGCATAAGAACCTAAATAGGCTGAGTTCAAAATGTTAGGTTCTTATGTGCGCGATTTTACTGTATGTGAAGTAGACCAGCGATAGACGAAACTTGGACAAAGTTGCATTTCAAAATTCATTTCATTACTTTAGCTCTTAGATAAACACTTGATAGGTGTAATAGGACTGGGCTGATATTCTGATAGCTTTTCCGACTGAAATGGGATCGCTTGTTCAGTTTATTCATCACCCAGCAGGGCATGAAAAATATTTTCCTTCTCCCGACCAGAAAAAAGTCATGCTTAAATTTCCTGCAGGAATGTATGGCTTTTTCATTGAGATCACCATTAAAAACTGGTTCCAACCAGCATATCTCACCTTCCTAGACATCATCTTGCAAATACTTTGATGTAGTAGAGCTGCTTGTTATTGGATAAACGATTAACATACATTCCAACGATAACTCTCAAGCTTCCATGTCGATAGCATCTTTTATGGCTAGGATGTTTGGATGTAGATGAAAGTGAGACCCCGTCAAAGAAACCATTGTGATTTCTAAAAGACGTCAAATTCGTTCCCAGGGTGCTCTTACATCATTCGCTGATCAGGAAACCGAATGAACACGCTGGTACACTTCGACCAAATGCGCCCAGAAAATGGTGCATTAGCAGCCATTATGGATTTGCAGTTTGCTAGGCAACGCTAATCGACGGAAATTGCCGTTCCTCTAGCGCTAATTCTGCAGAAGATAAATTGAGAAACTAACAACAAACACTCTGAGGGCCTTAGTTCAACCTTTTTGACTGTATTTCGGCAATAATCTGGGGTTGGCAAGTGTGTTAAATATAAAATAAGCTCGGTTTGTTTGGAGCGAAAATGCGCCTAAGTTGCAAATTCGAGAATCTTATACCGCAGCTTTGAAATTAAAATGGCTCCTTATTCTCCGAATTCTCCTTATTCTCTGAAGTTTCACTTGAAATCACAAATTGAAGACTTCTTGCTGAAATAAGACCCATGTTTTGTAAGATACTATTGTGCAAATAACGTTTTCCATGCCGTAATTTCATTGTTTTTTCTCCTGGAAGAACAAAGTAACGACTACATGCTACATTTCTTTTGCCCTTGAGACTCCAACGGAAAGAAAAATCAAAAGATCTGTAACATATTCAAATTTCGGTGATTTTTCATGAAGCTTCACTTTTCTTTGGTGACCCAGTACAAACTTTGTTTCCAGTTATATGGCATTAACTTACTCTGTTTCCATTTAATATAGCATTGACCTTGGTTCCACCCATTACCTTATGACCATTTTTCTCCCTTTCAGTGATGTCATTTCCAGCTGAAGGAATTGAAAGTACATACAAGAACTCAATCGATGATGTCAGAACATACTTTGATTCAAAATATCCTGATCATTATGTTGTCATAAACATCTCACAACGACAATACAATGTCACTAAACTCAATGACCGGGTATGTTACTCACTACCGGGTGAGCCAGAAAAAAGTTCCCACTTTCAAAAATTCATAACAGCAAGAGTACTTCACAGATTTGAATCATTCTAATTCTCGTCAAAAGCCAAAAGAATGAAGTAATTTTGTGATTTTTTTGAACTTTAGAGAGGAGTTAGCATTCGTAGCTCGTAGAAATGTGAGAAATCGCCACGTAACTATCATGCTACTCAGTTTTCTGATTTTTCCGAGCTGTAAATTAGGCTACTTTTGCTATCTTTCGGATTTCTGCTATTCTTAGAGTTATTTTCCATTTGTCTTTCCAAAGCCTTTTGTTTTCAAGAGCTTCCTTGGAATTAAATGTCCAAAAGAACACCAAATTGCTGATATATTTTCCTTCCTATCAATTTAAGCACTTCCTACCAATTTAGATAGTTGATGGAAACTTTCAGTGAAATCGTAAAACAGTAAGTTGCTCATTGATTTGAAATGCTCAGTAGCTTCCGCTTGCAACAAATTGCTTGGTGTATGCAGTGTATGCTTTGTTGACTTTAACAAACTGTGTGGGCGTCGTCCGCAGTCAACCATTTTTGCTAACTTCTTGCACAAATTGTGTGAATGGAATTTCCTTGGTTTTCGTCTTTACAATGCAAGTTCTAATTTTCAGTGTGAAAAAGGTGCATTTTTGAATGATTTCAAAGTTGGTTGTTTTAATTGATCGATTGATTATGGAAACCAAGTTTAGATTATGTCAACATGATTTGATTTGGGATCGTAGAAGTGATTAGAATAGAATATACGTCGAAGGCTTTAGCCTCATGAAAAGCTGATCTGTGTTTTGTCTGTAAGAGTGATGCTTTTGCCAAATTTAGATTTCTTTAAAATGATTTTTTAAAGAATAGGACAACAGAGCTTTGAACTCAAAGTTGTGTTTGTGCACGACCAAATATCATGGAGCGTCTTGCTAGTAAAACATTGATCAGCTTTTCTTGTCGCCTGTTATCTGGTATTGCGATCGCGAAGACAACGATGCTCGAAAAACTTTGTTAATCTGACTTCAGTTTCCATTTATGGATTAAAGGGGGCTGTACTGAATTTATGACCTGGAGTCCCTTGTTTCCCTGTGCTCTCTGCCTTGATGATGGCGCTTCGGTCAACAGAGACTCATAACATTACTCTGAAAAACCTGGCCCTATTTAGGCCCAAACTTCGCGATTCCTACAGTACCAATCCGATTGCGAGATTTGTGAATTACTATGGTTACGGCAAATATGATCGAATTTTCGATTCGATTGAATAAGTGATTCGGACGAGATTCGAGACGAGATTCGAGATTCGAGACATTCAGACGAGATTCGAGGCCGTGATTCGAGATTTTTAGGGACCGTGATTCGAAATTCGAGGCAGTGATTCCACCATAATTCGATCGATCCAAAGCAGAAAGCAGGGTCAGCTTTTTAACTGTTTCATATGAGTCCCTTTTGAGCGCGGTTTACTGCAAGGGATACAAGGGACTCGTCGTTATAAGTTAAGGAGCTGTCCAAAATGAACTTATGAAAGACGATGAATTTCTCCCCCTAATGCAAGCAATAGCAGCAGGGGAATCGCAAATGAAGATATTTTCCAGAGGTTTGAATTCCGTAGAATTAGCAAGTGCAGTCAGATTTTCCATAGCATCAACAATTTTTTAAACACAGATTAGACAGGGAATATTGTCTAGCAATCTAACAATCATGCTAACCTTTGATTTTGTGCTCTGTTTCTACCAAATTGACCATGGAGATCAAGAATTCATCCGGTACCTTTTTTATTTTTGACCGGAAGTGTCATATTTGGTGACGTCAGTTGCTGACATTTTTAGAACAAATATGACCATAGCTTTTCACAGGTATCTTTAATCAACTTATAAATGACACAGTTGAATTCAGCTTGATTAGAGCTTTCGATTGATGTATAATTTTTTGTATCTTGATGAAGTTTTAAAAATAGTTATGACGTCATCAGTCCCGTGACGTCATAATTGACATTTTCTTACAATCATGTAAACTGAAAATTTTTTGTTGAATTTTACCAAATTGATCATGCTGATTCCGAATCTGCAGTTGCCGAATTGTTATTGCAAAAGGAAATGCCTTTTTGACATATGTCATTTTCCCATTGTCCAGAACATTTGGAGGAACTGACATGTGTCAAAAAAGGCATTTCCTTATACAATATCTGTTCGGCAACTGCAGATTCGGAATCAGCATGATCGATTTAGTAAAATTCAACGAAAAAATTCAGTTTACATAATTGTAAGAAAATGTCAATTATGACGTCATAGGACTGATGACGTCATAACTATTTTTAAAACTTCATCAAAATACAAAAAATTATACATCAATCGAAAGCTCTAATCAAGCTGAATTCAACTGTGTCATTTATAAGTTGATTAAAGATACCTGTGAAAAGCTATGGTCATATTTGCTCTAAAAATGTCAGCAATTGACGTCACCAAAAATGACACTTCCGGTCAAAAATAAAAAAGGTACCGAATGAATTCTTGATCTCCATGGTCGATTTAGTAGAAACAGTGCACAAAATCAAAGGTTAGCATGATTCTGTGCCACATGCCAATCAGAGAGAAATTTATCATTGCATTAGTTATATCAAGAAGCTGACCTTAATCTTTGTTTGCAAATGTCTCTTACAGCCTCTTTAAAGCAAGAATGTTTGAAAATTAGTTTCATTGATCCACCAGAAGCAAAACTTGTCTTTACTTACCCGTTAAAGTCATTTGTTAAGCCATTGGAACTGAACACTTCCAAATATTAAAGGCTCCACCTAATTTCTTTCTCTGCTTTTTCCAAAGGTCTTCGAAAGTGGATGGAACCCTCGAAAATCACCCTCATTAAATCAACTTATTTCACTATGTCGGAAGATCAACAATTTTCTTCGACAGGACAAAAGGAATGTGGTAGCTATTCATTGCTTGGTAAGTTGTTCGATTATATCTGACTTTCTCCAAAAGGGTAGAGTTGGGGAAGCAGCAACTCCCATATTTATTTGATGAAAGGGGAAAAGAATGGAGACTGCGTGCGCTTGTGCAAAAATTTGCAACGTCACCCCCCTCCCCCCCCGCGTCCTTGCAATATTTCCCGAAATAGGACAGCACTTGCTATTCCTTCCTTAGACGATAGATTCTTGATTTCCTGTTTCAAAAAGCTTATATTTGTTAGACACTTCCTTATATCAGATAGCCCAATAATGCTTTTCCTCAGGTGCAACTTTTGCTGTGCGTAGAGCATCTAACATCTTGGGAAAAGTTTGAAAACTTCGCACAATTATCCCTACTGATATTAAAGCATTTTGGAGAAGAAAGCAGGCAAAGGTGCAGGGAACATTGATAAACTTTTACGACTATATTTGGAAGTGAGCATGAAGGTGAAGTTACGGTTTTAAGCACCAAGGGCTGGAACAGCAGAAGTAGCTAAACGCTAATTGGCCCGCAGTCCCTTTTGGTGACGCTCAAGAGGTACGAGTGGAGTTCCAACCCCGTCCTCCTAGTTCTAGCTGTTAAGTCTGTGGATTGAAACAAGGTGTCATATGTTCAAAGTTGCGAAAAGTTTTCAAATTTGATTTTTGAGTCAGGTGTTTAGTTACATTCTTAGAACCTATGCTTAGATCCAGCCTGAAGGTTACCTGCAAATCTGCGAATAGCCGACAAGTATTTCTACACCTCTTTGATCAGCTCAACAACCGATCCTAAATTCCCGGAATGAGTTGAAAGAAGACCAGAAATAGTTGGCTCGCATTGTATCTTAACACAGAGAAATCAACCTCCCTCCCCCGACCTTATGGCCGAAAGACCAGTGGCTTTGGTTCTCAGATAACGTACACTCCCATACTTGCGATTGAGGTCATTAGAAGAGATGCAAATCAAGGCCAAAGGTTGCATCCATTGCAGGGAAGCATTTCTCATTATTACGCGTATTTCATCTCTCGACTCACGATATTAGAACCTGTACCGCCCTCTTTTCAAACTCTTGTGTTAATCAGTCTACTGCATCAAATAAAGATTTCTTCAAATTCAAATTCATACAATAAACCTTGATTTACTTCTTCAGGATGGCAAAATTGCATCAGCAATCATGGTAGCAGCTTTTCTCATCTTCTGCAAGTTATTTAAAAAGCCGTCCATGGCTCTTGATATGTTTTCGCTGCGACGATGTCAACCTGGACAGACCATCGATTTAAATCCTTCCCAACGCAGGTGAGATTGTTATTTTCTTTATTTTATTGTGGCGACATTTTACGTAATTTACAACCAGACAAGACAAGTCATTGTTAGAAAGCAAAGAAGTTTTCTTACTGGAGATGCTTTTCACAAACATAGCTACATTACAAAGTCGCAAATGAATACGGAAAGAAATGGCCAACATTACCAACGTAAATTCCTGCAACTATACCAGTTGAGCCAGAAAAGTTCCCACTCTCGAAACTTGATAAGAGTACTTCACAGATTTGAATGATGCAAATTCTAGTTAAAAGCCAAAAGATCGGAGTATTTTGTGATTTTTCTCGTGGAGAATCACCGAAAAAGTGCCTAAAACACTTGATCAAATCGAACGGGCTCTCTTCACGCAAAACAATACAAATGTGTGTTTTAGCTCTCTCAAGAGTTGTAAGACATTGGCTTTCAAACAAATACTAAAGACTTTCAATCCCATGGCAGCAAGTGTGCAGAGGATGTCTCTCACTCTTGAGAAATTGCATTGTCTTTTTTTTCTGTGCAAGGAGGCCTTTGTGATTTGATCAAGCATTTTAGGCTTTCTTTAATCCATTTTGCAACCATGAAATTTTGTTAAGTTGAAGTTACCTACATTTCCAATGCTCGTAAGAGAGCGAGAAAAATCACAAAAATACTTCGATCTCATGGCTGTGTACCAAATATTGGTTCATTCTTATCCATCCTGTACTCTTGATGCTGTGGTTTTTCAAAATTGGGAATTTTTTCTGGTTCACCCGGTAGTCTAAGACTGCGTTCACACGATACCGGAACATTTTGAAAACGAAGAAAAATGTGACGGATAGGCCTCCCGTTCACACGAAAACGGCACATTTTTTGCCGGTAGATTTCGAAAACGGTAGATTTTGAATCGGCGCATTTTGGAAATGGGATCGTGTGACCACTCAAAAATGATCAAAAAGAACATTTTTCAATGCTTTTGGAACGAGACTGATCGATTCTTAGAGTGTAGGTACATTTCTTTGGCATCAAAGTCTTGCAACGAGTTTTTGCCGTTTAATATTCTACCGTTTTCAAATTGTTCGGTATCGTATGAACGCTAGCTCAAATTTTGCTACCGTCACATCTTCACCGTTTTCAAAATGTGCCGGCATCGTGTAAACGCAGTCTAACTCAAATTAGATCTCAGTTGCCAATGCCTGTGAAAAGCAACGAAGGAAATATTTCCAAAGAAATTCTGTGTTATCGCAAGTCTCTTGTGACATGTAATTTGAGGCAGACTTTAGTCCAGTCTTTTTTCTGCAAATAAAGCTTCAACACATCCGGTCTGACTTGCTTTGTCCAAAGTATGATTTGTTAGGGTCTGTTTATATGAGAAAGACTATCCGACCTTCCAGGCTATGAGCTATTAGGTGGGATGAAATCTGCGTGCATTTGACACGTGCTCAGAACAGACGATTTCATCCCACTTTCCAGCTTTTATATGGAAAAATTTCATCCCACCTCAGTGAGATCCCACCTCTCGCAGATTGGTATCTCACCTAGTCGGGATGGTTTGTTTTCCATTAAAACGCAAGATTGAAAATAGAAGAAATCGTATTGGAAGGTTGGATCTCACCTCTCAACTCACAGCCTGGAGGGTAGGATGATTTCTCCCATAAAACAGGCCCTTAAACACCCCATGTTTATTCTTACTCACCAAGTATGTATCGAGTTGACCCTTTTCACTTGTTGTGTTCCTTCGTAATGTTTATTTCTACACTACAGATACCTGCGCTATGTAAATCAACTTATATGGGAGCCAAAGATCATTCCTCATAAGCGTCCTTTATTCCTAAAGACTGTTACGATGAGTCCAGTTCCTTTCTTTAACAAAGCGAGGTAAGAAGTTCTTTATCAGACCTCTTTAACTTTGATTATGGAAATTCATAGAGCAATTGTTAACATATGAATCAGCATGGTTTCAAAATTTTTTAAAATATTAGTGTAAAGTTCCGTGACTAATTTTTTTTAACTGAATGACTTGAAAGACTCTTTCGCTACTTTGCGACGATGAGTCTGTTTGAATTTTCTGAGATCTTTCATATTTTCAGAATTATAGCTTCTTTTTCTTCCTGTTTAAGAATTCAAGAGAAAATTTTAAAAGAACTGAAAGCCATCGTAATTTGTGAACTCTCTTGTATAACATTTCTCCATGAATTGAATGACTTCAAAGGAACTTTGGGTAATTTGCTGTAAATCTGCTGTGGCAATTTTTCGGTATCTTGATTATTTTCAAAATGGTGGCATTTTGATTATTTTGTTGAAAGTTCCTCAAAAATTTTGAAAAAATTAAATCATCGTAAATCTTATATCACTTGAGGAAAATTGATTCAATCTTCAAGGAAAGCATAGTTTATGACGGTCTACAGCATGGTTGCAAGCAGAAATCTGTAGCTCTTCTGGTTAAGGATATAGAAGTTTGATGACGTCACAATCTCAAAATTGATAAATGTTGTTATGTTGAAACTAAGGAAGATATCAAAAAATTGCCACGGCAGGTTTACAGTAAATTACCAAAAGTTATTTCCAAGCACTTCAATTCAAAGAATAATGTAACAGAATTTTACATCCACCTTTATAAAGACTTGAGTTATATACATGTCTGCGGTTTGCCATCTGTTTTTCAGTCGCTTTCATAATCAACTTTTGATGTTTATCTTCAGAAAACCGTTAATCTTTATCGTAATCAAGTTCCAAGAAAAATAGGATTAAGCAGCAAATGTCGATTTTATTTTACCATAGTGCCATATTTAACAAAATATTTAGTTTCCTGGCGAGAAAAACAAGGTGTTGTTTTGAATATGCCTTTACATCAAAGATTGCAGCTGTTACGTAAAGGAATTAAGAAGAGTTTAAAGCAATTTTGCAAATAGATTCGATCAGACTAGAAATTTTATTTCTCTAATGAATAATTACAGACAGACTATCGTTCTTGAAGACTCGATTTCCTGAAATGTGTTTCCGACAGAAATTATTGCCATGCTGAATTGGCTGTGCAAAGAGCAAAGGCAATAAAGTTTACAGTGGTAAAAATTGTATTTTGAAGTGCAATGTTAATTTAGCCTTCAAGAAACTTTCAAAACAGGTCTTTTTATATCATCGTGAAATGTTAAAATAGACAACATAGCATGTGTCATTCGTAGCGAGGACGGACACAAAGTGATCGAGTTCCCACCATCTCTCTGACAGGCCTGAGATCATCATCACAAACGAGCCTGTGCTGTTATCATGACCAAATTTTCCCATTACTTCTGCCTTCAACACATTTCAACACTCGTTTTAACTCTTGGGAGAATGAAATTTCCAGAACTATTGTTTCTTATGCTCCCAGGGATGACACATTCATAGTCCCAAGGTGATGATACTTGCTAAAACACGCAGAAGTCATTGCTGTAAGGCCGGAAATTTGGTCGTTATCTTAGGCCTATATTGAAGGTTTCTTGATGGCCTTTCTTCAGAAAATCCAGCATAATCTCGGAAAGGAGTAACAGATTTCTGTCAGGTAAATTTTTAGCATATATTTAAACATGTTGGCTTTGGAATGCTATAATTGCCAATATTGTTGCCTTGATAACTGGAGAGCAGTGCCCTTTCTAACGTAGGTTGTTTTTCAACTGCTCGGTACGTTGTGATTTTTTATGTGATGATCTGTCTTTCGTTGTTTTAGAACTGGTTGTCGTCCATTCATCGAAATTTTTCAAGGTGACCAGAGAATTCTTTCAACGGCACAAGAAATTGAGCAAATGAGGTATGATTGAATCACCATTCGATCTATCCGTCGTAACTTTATCTGTACGTTATTTTCTTTTTCACTGCCTAACTGTCATTTTCGGGGACTGCGCAGCGTTTTAAAAGTGGAGGAGTTGAGTTGCGAGCGAGGCAAGGAAAATGGGGGTCTGCGAGCAAGCTTGCCCCCGTAAAAATTTTTGAGAACACGCTCTTTAGAATATCGGGAAAACGTCTTTCCGAGGGGGGAGGGATTAACATCCTTCATATTGCTAATTTGCTGTTGTAAGAAGTTGATTCTCGTTCAAGTAGCCTGCATTTGGATATCTGAAGCCCATCATAACATTTACAAGTCAATATTGTTTTACCGTATTGCTTTGAGACACGATAAAATTGTTTCAGTTCAGACCAATGCCAAGGCAGCCTGACATCAAGAGTTCTACATTACGAGACGAGGGGCAAATCACTGATTTTTTCCGTACACCTCCCTTGAAATCACGAAAAAAGTGATTTGCCCCTCGTTACGAGATTCTTTTGACTTAAAACACGTAGCTTCTTCAGAGAGACATCAACACCCATGTCTTCGAAATAAGTGAGTGGGCTTTAGCCCCTGTTAGCCCAAAGGCTGCAAGGCCCCTGGTCATTTTGTTTCAATTCCGTGAGTCCAGTAGGTCATGACAACCTATGCGACTTGGCTGTCGCAAGAAGTTTTCCAGCCGTAAGATCCTGCTGGAAATTTCTCAAAATATAGCCAGGTCAAACAAATCTATCCAGGTCAAGCCTATCTAGTCGTATCTTTTCTCATGTATAATTAATTTTTATGTATGAAGTAAAACGAAGTACATGTTGGCGTTGGGCGCATCAAGCACTAAGTAACTAAGGAACCAAGAACGCTTTTCTTTGATCACATTGTCAATGATGAAACAATTCTTGATATCGTTAAAGAAGTTGGTTGTCCCTATTACCTTAATGCGTAAATCATAACGGTTTCTTTTATTGAGCTCCAACTTCATCTGTATATATGCTATGGACATTGGGAATTTAATATTTATGATTGGAATTTATCATTAATTAGGACCAGCAATAATCAATAGTTGTGCACCAAAGTGTATTCAGGGTGAGGATGATGTTTTGGAAGGTGACAGGTGACTAGTACTGCGGTAAACCCAGTTTTCCAAATTGTTTGGAGGATATTTCAATTTTCTTCGAGCAGGAAGTTTAGGTAGGAATTTTGTCTGGCTGCAAGGAGATAAATATCTTTGCATACCCTGAAGTCCAAATCATCGAAATTTGAACTTGCTACATTCAAGTGCATAAATGAACCAAATTCAAAATAGTGAAATTCGTACCTAAAGGTAAGAGTCAGAATTTCCTGGATAGCCTTCGATCTAAGAGAAGATTTTCCTAGCATTTGTTTTTTATCCTTTGCCTGAAGGAGAGAATTTTCACGATTGCTTGAAGTAATTGGGCTTTTGAAATTAACAAGCAAAAAAATGCAGAAACCAAATATAGCTGCAGATTCAGATTTTCCTGGCACTTCTTGAGCTGAAAATTTTTAGTATCACCCATTAGCGCACATTGAAAACTAAGCCCTCCACTTGCTCCTCAATGGTACACACATAGCATCAAGCATCATTTTACTTTTTCAGGGAGTACCTCGTCACGGAGAGGAAGATAGATTTCAATGTGAACACGAAGTTACATGGTGACGTCACAATAGCGGTTTCCCACGCTAGATCAACTTTTGGTGGGAAAGTTCAGGGAAAATTCACATCATTCAGTGTTTTCACCTTACAGTTCCATACGGGGTTTATTGAGAATGGCACCACTACTGTGAAGTTTTCTCGGTAAGTTTTCCTTGAAAATAATTGATAAATTTCGAAGTCAAGCTCAAAAAGAATATCATTTGAAATAAGAATCGTATTGGCAGATAGACTATGCTTCCATGTCAGTAAAAGGAGGAATTTTTAACGATTACGGAAAAGATGACCTTGAAAGGCATTTGACTACGATGCATTGCAGAATGGACAGAGCAGAAACTGCGTAAAATGACGTCATCGACCAGTCTGAGAGAAGGAAGTATTTGAACGGATAAGCTTTTTGAAATGATAAATCAAGATTTTAAGGCCCTAGGGAGAAAACATAAAGTGTTGCCTAATTTCGGGATCTGTTGCAAGGAGCTAAGGGAGCTCAAAGTTTCGAGTTTTTGCGCATGCGTGTGCAGTTTCTGCTCTGTCGTTGGAATGACAAATGATTTTGTAGAAATTCGATCATTATACGCAATACCTTTTTGTCAAATACTCCTCCGCGCCATCTTTTCCGTAATCGTCACTACATGCCATCATATTGATTTCTTCGTGTGTTCTCAACATCCAGTTGATAAGCACCGTTACTGAGTTACTGACGGAGATGTAAAGGGAGACAAAACTTTTGTACAGTTATGGTGCTGTATTTAGATTCTGCCATTTGAAAGATATGTTTGGCGCACCACAGGCCAAACCATACTTCAGTAATGCTTGAAGTGATCAACATTTCGGGAAGAATGCCAGTCTATGCTTTTCAATAACAGCTTTTGGCCGAAAATCCTAACAAGAATAAATTTAATATTCAATTTGATATAGGAATGAACTTGATTTGGCGGATAATGATGACCAGAAATATCCATCCTCCTTCGCCGTAACATTAGACATAGTTCTTGGCAGTGAAGCAGCGTCCACACAGCCCTGCACAGAGCCATGGGATAAAATGAATGCTGAAAAATTAACACCATATCCATGTTTTGCAAGTAAAGAAGAATATTGGGAATGCCGAGAAGAATTTGGTATGAGTTTTTTAGTTAATGTATTACTCCGATCAAAATAGAGTGTTTGTCTTTTTTTATACGCTTCAATTTTGTTGCTAGACTTTAGTAATGCTTGAAGCTTGATGCTTGAATGCTTTGTAACGCTTCAGTTTTGTTGTCTCTCTCTCTCTCTCAACTGCTTTGCTACCTTTTTTACCAGGTCGTACATTTTTCTCCAAAATCCGACATAACATAGTTCGTTTCATGGTAGAATGGCTAACTTATGTAGAAGATTTCTTTATCAAAATTTACTGTACCTTCAGTATTTGGAAGCCATTTTAGAAGGACTTGAAAAGGACTAGAAATTAATCGCCTCACTGTGCACAGTTTTTAGTTTCAAGGTAATAAGAATTGCTTTCATGACTCTGCCTGCAGTTTTCACCAGCCATACAAGTGCACAGGACACATTTCTTAATTGTTGTATCCCTCTACATTTCTAGTCATTCATCACACAAACAGCTTCTAGAAAATATGGCACAAGTCTATATCGCTGAATATCGCTGAATTTGGTGTCCCAATGAATTCATTCAAAATTTCAATAACTCCCTTTTCACTTCACAGGATTGAGTGAAGAAAGCTTTCAAGTCGACAAAGAAGATATAAATGCCTGTAAACCAGACGTGGATCACGATAAAAAAGTTGGTCGCTCAACATTCTTCGATAATCTTCAGTGGAGTGACGGTAATTCAGCTGGGCCCGGTCAACAAAATGGCGCTTCTGTGGTTACCAACAAACAGGAACCTGATAATTCATTTTCTGGCTTTGCAAATCTGCTTGAAGGAACGGCAGCTGCGGAACTTTCAGGCTCAGAATCAGACGATTCATCAACGTATTCCGAACGCAATACAGAAATGACAACTGTCCAATCATCAGCTCCGCTTATTGACATTGGTTTCAGCTTTGACTCAGTTACTGCTCCTGAAAGTGACCCAATGCCTACTTCTAAGAAAACTGTCCAATCAAATGATCTTTTTGATGATGATTTCGCAAATTTACGCTCTGATACGAATACGAGTAAACAACAAGAAACGACGCAGAGTTTGTTTAATAACGAATTCAGTGCATTACGAGTTGAGACGAACTTGGACAGAACAAATGCACCTGCAAAAAAATCATCTCAAACTTCTCGAAATAATAACAATAATTTTGGTGTTTTGCTTAATTTTGAGACCTCTGATACTTCAGTTGGGGGAGAACATGTCTTAAAAAGCCCAAGTACACCAAATTTACCATCAACGAGTACAAGCGTTGAATCACCTTTAATCGATACATCAGATTCAACCAGTAATGCCAACGCCACTCGAAGTCCCGGCTTGAAGAAAAACAAAAGTACAAGTGATTTGTTCGGAGGACATGGTGACGATGACCTTTTCCAAGAATTGACCGATCGACATGCACCGGGCAATAATGATGCACACCAACCTGAGAATCTATTTTCAATCAGATCGAATAATTTTGTGGATCCGTTTCCGTCCTCTCCTCGTAACGAAAAACCGTCCTCTAGTAACTTCGATGCGTTCTCAAGCACCTCATCAAGATCTATGCGACACAGTAGTAGCGAAGGAGATCTACTTGGAGACTGGGGAAGCTCCGATTTCACGTCATCTCTGAAGCCAACAGCACCCGCAGTCAATACTAATACAGGCATGCACAGATCTGCCTCCTCAAGTGCTAATCTGGGGAATGCCGCTGCGAGAAAACCTGCAGATCCTTTCGCTGATTTCGGAAATTTAACAGCGGGAACATTCCAGAAGCAGGGATCCCCATCGCCAATGACTGCAGCTGGAGCACCGGCGTCAGGAATCCGGACCTCTAAACCTCAGGGTACTAGCTCACCCTTTGGATCCAGTGGCTCATTTGGTCAACAGAAAGCACAAACTCAGCAGAAAGCAGCAACGCAGCAGATACCACCCCCAAAGCGACCAACCCCGACTGCATCTGCACCAAATTACAACGTAAGCAGTGCATTTTCTGGTGCTAGTGTATTTGGTACAAATCAACCGGCAAGGGGCGGACTTGGAGGTGCATGGGGTAAGGAACTTTTTTTGTTGTTTTCATTTACATACCCACAGCTTATCACACTTCACCATTATGACTGAATTGAATTTTACAGACCAAGATTTGCTTGAATTGACGATGTGACGAAATACCTTGCGTAAATTACTCAGTGTCATACCCAGGATTTTGTGAATAGGTGTTTGACTCGAGGCAATCATCAAATTGATTTGCATAGGGCAAGGGCTCAGATAAACCTGCCGTATGAGTTTTTTGATATCTTTATTATTTTCAAAATGGCAGCGTTTTAATTATTTTGTAAAAATTCATCGAAAATTTTGGAAAAAATCAAAATCATCGTAAATCTTAAATTACTTGAGGAACACTGATGCAATCTTCAAGAAAACCATAGTTTATTAAGGTCTACAATATTGAGGCAAGCAGAAATCTGTAGCTCTTCTGGTTAAGGATCTAGAAATTCGATGACGTCACAGCCTCAAAATTAATAAATGCTGCCATTTTGAAACAAATCAAGATATAAAAATTGCCATCACAGATTTACAGCAAATTACCCAAAGTTCCTTGTTTTGCTTTTCGCCTCAAATGATAACGCTACACCTACGACTTTTTTCCCTACACTTGTAGAAACGGATTAGCTCCGTATTGAAACCTTTTAGCTGTTCTACAAAGAGTTTGACTAAGTGGCGTAGGCGTTGGAGCTTCTATCGCTATTCACGGCCGACAACCCATCATTCGACTTCCGTAGTCTCGTTCTGATGGTAATAGTATTTCTATAGGAGCATAATTTTTCTCGAACTTTGGCCTGATTTTTGCAAAAGAAATATATGACCTGTATCAACCAACCTGAGCAAAACTTGTAGCAAATTTATCAGAGATTTTGTTCACCCCAAATTTTTTTTCATTCCAAAAGTTTAAATGACCGGGTAGCAATTGTTTTTGAAGGCAGGTCATAAATTCTTCTGGTAAACCCCATATATGGTATTGGTTCACCCTTATTTGGCACAACTTTTCCAACATCAAACAGGTCGACGAGCCGCTTCGGGAAGAAAAATTTCTTGTCACGGGACTGAATTTTACAAAATATGACACTACTACTTACACAATCTAGGAGTTTGATATTGTATATTCAGCTGTAAGATGATGGATGATATATACATGAATGGTAGACTAAGAGAACACTTCTGAGCCGTGAGAGAGCATAAAATGTTGGAGCGGAGACTGACTGGCCTAACCAAAATGAAGGGAACAAGAGTTGAACCTGGCCAGCGCCTAGTTGATAGGCTCACAAACTCCAATAATAAGCAAGTTATATTTTACATCATGAAAAAGGCAGATAATTTTTACGTGGCTTAGGACGTTTCTTTATTCTATAACTTGCATTTCTGCAAGAAAATACACTCCTAATGAATCAGATCAATTTCTGTAAAATTTGACGAAGCGATAAGCAAATGAATGGCGTGCAAGTTGAAAGAAACCCTAGAAACAAGATAAAGCCAAAATTTCTTGGGAGAAGTGATTTTCGCATGGAAATATGGATATAATGAGATAAAATCGAAAAAAATTGGATACCAAGGCGGCAGAAAGCCGCAAAAACGTTGAAAAATGGAGATGGGGACAGACTGGCCTAACCAAAATAATGGGTACAAAATTCATAGTTGGTCCACGCCTTTTTTATAGGTTTCATAACAACAACAAAAAATATACCAAACTTTAGCTCAAAAGAAAGAGAAATGAATCTTGCATGGCATAGGAAGGGTTTCTTTCTCATAGGACGTAGCATTTGGAAGAAAATTGGCCTTGAATGAAAAAGTGAAATTTTGGTAAAATTCGACGAAGGGAATTGCAGCAATTCAACATGCAGGTGGAATGCAACTCTAAGTTCAGAAAAAGCTACAGAATCACAATTTAATTGGTCTTTGGAAGAAAGTATGAATTTTGTTCCCTGAAAATGCCAACTTATCGATCAAATAGAGAACTTATGACTGAGAAAGAGACAAAAAGTCGAGGTGGAGACTGGTTGGCTTAACAAAAATAATGGGTACAAAATTCATAGTTAGTCCACGCCTTTTTTTTAGGTTTCATAACAACAACAAAAAATATACCAATCTTTAGCTCAAAAGAAAGAGAAATGAATTTTGCATGGTATAGGAAGGGTTTCTTTTTCATAGGACGTAGCATTTGGAAGAAAATTGGCCTTGAATGAAAAAGTGAAATTTTGGTAAAATTCGACGAAGGGAATTGCAGCAATTCAACATGCAGGTGGAATGCAACTCTAAGTTCAGAAAAAGCTACAGAACCACAATTTAATTGGTTTTTGGAAGAAAGTATGAATGTCATTCCAGAAAATGCCAACTTATCGATCAAATAGAGGACTTATGATTGAGAAAGAGACAAAAAGTCCAGGTGGAGACTTGTTGGCCTAACAAAAATAATGGAATTGCAAAGCGAAGTTGATCCGCGCCTAATTCAAAGGATCTGAAACGGAAGCCAAAAAGATGCAAAGTGCCATATCAAATGAAAGAAAAATGAATTTTGCATGGTATAGGATAGTTCGCTTTTCAAATAAACTCGTCACTTCTCGAGAAAACAACCCTGAATAAAAATCATGAATTTTCGTCTTACGAAACGAAAGAAAAATCTAAAGTTAAACACTTCTTGAAAATGGGTAATTTCATTTCCAAATTATCCCAAACAAAAGAAAACTAAGTTTGTGAAGACTGTTCTTCCAAATAAAATCAAACATCTTTGAAATATCACAGCAGATGGATAAGAAATTCAAAGATTAATGTTGAGTTGCAATTCCGGGCCTACGAGATTTTCGTGAAATCGAAGAGGATCTGCTTACCTGCTAGCATCCATAGCGTTTGTTTCTCTCCTTCCAAATCATCAAAATCTTCAATTTATGCACAGTTTTTATTACTAAACACGCTCAATATCAGATCTTACAAAAATGAAATGTTTTTTGATGTGTGCGCGTGATGAAATCAGGAAAAGGGCGCGCAAAAATCACATGACCTCCACCTGCCTCCACAGCTTCGAGGATTCAATGTGACGTCACACGTCAGTAGGGGTTGTCGGGCGTGACTATTGTGTCATTCGAACTGTATCAAGCTGTCTTCGATTTGGATTTCTTTTTAGAGTTTAGCTATTGGGGCTAAATCACCTGCAACTTTTTTCTCACGACTTCCGGGTCTAAAATGCCTCAAAATCAGCTTTGCAGAACTGCTGTACCATGAAACTAGGTATCCATTCTTCGGTAAGGGATGATTCTTGCCTTAATCGCAAAAACCGCCTTCCTCTAAGCTACATTCTGACCAGCAGACGACGGGGTGAAAGAACGGCCGGTTGACATTTTTTGCCATTTTTACAGCCTTCAGGAAATAAGGCCCGCAGTGGAGCAACAACAACAACGACAATTCAACTCATGAGGGACTAGAGTAAAACTGTTGTATCAGTTCAGCCACTGCAGTAGGGATCTATGGCTTCTGCTTCGGTCAAATTTTTATTTTCAAACAGTCTCAAATTTCAGCGTGCCGCAAAGGACCCTGGGTGGCAATGGCTCTTTAATCGGCGTAAAATCATTTAGAATACTGCATATTTTTTGTAGGTCAAAGACCAGCTAGCAGTAATGAGTTCAGTGACATTCTTGGAGCACAGGGATTCAAGCCTTCAAGTGAACAGCAAAAAGAAACTTTAAAACAGCTGACACAGCAAAGTGCTAGAGAAGAGGATGACCCAATCAAACGAAAGGTTTCATTACTTTCTTTCTTATTCAGATGTTTTCAAAGGCCTTCTATTCACGTGGCTGCAACCACGTAAAAGCATTGGCGTCAACTTTTAACAACATTATTCATATGGTTAATGCATCTTCCGTTTGAACGAAGTCAGGTATTCCTCGTCTGGTTTGTATCGAATTTGAAATAATTCATATCTGATCCAGAGTGTTGTATCTAAAGCTGTTTATGAAATGTAATCAGTTCTACTTGCAATCATTTTCGTCCATTCGTTGCGCTATTGTTCTTTCTGTTTGGCCGGAGCTTTCGCCTCGCCACTGAGACCTTTAAAAACGCAATTACAGCAACTTATTTTGATGTTTGTTCTGTGTTCAAATTTGTTTGTTGGCCAAATTGGTTGATGAAACTGAAATCTGCTCGATAAATAAACTTATGACGATGAGCCCCTTGTATCCCTGTGGTAAACCAAGGTCAACAGAGGGACTCATTATGAAACAATGAAAAAGCTGACCCTATTTTCTGTATTCATCAATTGAATTATCATGGAATCACAGCCTCCAGTCTCGAATCTCGGCCGAATTTTATCAGTTCTTCAACCGAATCGAAATTTCTATCATATTTGCCATCACCATAGTAATTCACAAATTTCGCAATCTGAGTGGTACTCGAGGAAGTTCAGAGTTTTGGCCTAAATAGGGTCAGATTTTTCAGAGTAATGTTATAAGTCTTCGTTGACCGAAGCGTTGTCATCAAGTCAAAGAGCACAGGAAAACTAGGGACTCCAGGTCAAAAATCTAGTCGATGAATAGCATTCAATCAATTGCTGAAGAGGCCTCAGAGGCGAGGCGAATGCTCGGGCTGCAGAAAAAGAACAATGAGTTGATGAAAATAATAGCAAGTGGAAACTGATTTCAATTGAAGAACTTCAAATACTTCGCTGTAAGTTTTGGAGTGCTTGGTGTAAACGGCGACCATATCCTCTAGAACCCTTTCAATAGTAATCCCGACGCCCTCGTCACCATTATATCACCAGTTGTGAAATGTCTTTTCCTTTTCAGATTCGAGACTGGTCTGATGGTAAGGAAAGAAATATTCGAGCCCTGATATGTTCATTAGATACTGTATTATGGGAAGGAGAAGACCGGTGGAAACCAATTGGAATGCATGAACTTATTCAACCAAATCAAGTGAGTAATCAAATGGAACTCTACAGGGTGGCCCACAAAACATGTGCGCTGTTTGAATGGTTACTGCGGAGCAGCCATGGAAGCGATTTCTCCCTTTTTGAAATTTTTCAGTAGAAGAGGTTCCAACTTAGAATTTCAGACCCAATATGCATAAGTCTGATCAGTAAAAGACCTTTTAGCCATCCTAAAAAAGAATCTGAATCGAACGATATTTCATAACATTTTGTAGAATTTTCGAATGTGCACAATACTGATCGAAGCTGTAAACGCCACTCAATCTAACCTCGTGTATAAAAATGTATAAAAATACCGCTCGATCCAGACTCTTTTGTAGAATAGTTAAAAGGTCTATTGCAGATTTATTAAGCAAGGACATCAGAATTACTGTTTGCCTCAAAACCAGAGGATCTGATATTCTACAGTAGTGCCAAAATAATAGAAACTGAGTGAAAAGACGTACTTACTCCGGTTTTCTAATTTTCATACGTGAATCAGATAGTAAAAGGTTAGATCTTGCGGTAACCAAGAAAGAACACATCTAGGATTGATAGAAATGTTGGTGTGCAACACAAGTGCTGCAAGTAAGGATATGCGTCCGTTAGATATTTTGCTTCTCAAAAGGTGTGGAATCCTTTATGCCAACAATAATGCTCTTCATATTTACTCAAACGTGGTATCAGACTCATTAAGTTGAAATCTTTCCTGTCCATAAACTTGAAAACCAGGGAAACTGGATTACAGTAAATCCCCGCATATAAGAACCAACTTTTTTGAGAGCCAGGCTGAGATTGGTTCTTATTTCAAAGACACTATTACTAATATCAGGGTATAGCGGTTCCTATTTGAAGAGTGACTCATGCAGGCCCTTCAGAGCCTTAACAAGATTTTCAGCCATGTCATTTGTTTCAGAAGGGTTAGTATGGACCTAATAACTAACTGGAGAGGAGAATCAACATTTAGCAGCCAATTGGGGCCAAAATTAACCGAGTATCAAGAGTCAAAAATCAACTTTGCTACCCCTGCAATAAGAATCCGTGTTTCATCAAACTGAAACAGGTTCTTAATTGCAAGGTGCATAATTTAGGAAAACAGTCTCTAGGTTCTGTTTCTGGTGTGTTCCTATATGCGGGGATTTACTGTAATGGCGCCTTCACTGTTGCCATAAAACGGCGCACATGTTTTTGGGCACCCTGTTGGTAAAAGCCTCGTTATGAAAGTCTCATCTCGTTGTAAAACTTTGGTTGTTTGCCTATTCTTTAGGTCTTGCTTGGAGAGGTTGCGAGGCATCTGAGAAATGGCACATCTTTTCGGCTACCTTACAGGCAACCATGAATTTGAAACTAACAGTCCTGTGAACGAAGACTTATTATCTGTAAAATCTCTGTCTGCCATCGACCAGAATGCGATTGCTCTTCCCAGTCTCTTCTTCTTAGTTTTCGAAGTGAATTATTATACGGTCAAAGTTGCTTTGAAAGTTCCATTTACAGGAGGTTTTTCTCGTCAAAGAGTGTCCTAGACATCTTAGATGGAACAGAAAGTTTGGTCAGTAACTGAACTTCAGGAGGCATCCAGTTTATAAAACCACAACAACCTTTCCAACTTTAATTTTGAAAATTTGCAACATTTTAATGTAATTTTTACTCCCTCTCCGATCATTTTCTAACAGCTCTGAAGCATGATAACGCCACTTTTGATGAAACAGATTTCGAAATATAAGATATCATTTTCGTTATGGAATGAAGTTTGATTCCTAGACCCTTTTACCTCTTGAAAAAGAAGTTTGGATCGAGCGTCCAAATCAGGTAAATTTTTGAAGGATAACAAGCGCATGACCCCCGTTCTCGGTATAAGCACTGCTAGCTGCGGCAAGAAGTTGCTGCGGATTTCAGAAAACTTTTCACAGAGTTTATTATCGAAAAATTTGGGCAAAGTGAGTTAGCGATGGTTCAGTTTACAAAGAGGCAAGTGTTATCAGCCTTCTTGCCTGCTTCTCGTTATTTTCATTCATTATTAGCTGATATTCAGTTGAATGACAGCGGTTGAATACAGCAAAATTTGATTTGCAAACTCTCAAAATGAAATTTTGTATGCTCTCTTATTTGGTTTGCAACTGCTACAGAACAAATCAGCTAACAATGATGAAAATAGCAAGAAGCAAGGCCAAAAGGAAAATAAACTGACCAGTGTATAAACCAGTACATTCGAAATTCAGTTTGAGCAAAGTTATCTTTGATTAACTCTATCAAAGGTGTTCTGAACTCCGAAGCAACTTCTTGCTACAGCAAGCATCGTTCCGTGAACAGGAAGTATGCTTTTGTCTTCCTTCACAAATTTACCACATTTGGAGGCTCGATCCAAACCTCTTTTTTCAAGAAGTAAAGAGATCGATTGAAATGAATTCATAGTTCATTTCTTTCTTGTTCGTGCATTTCGGTAAACACTGACACTTTTCAACATGCATTATTTTATATTTGTCTTCGTAGGTTAGGAAATGGTGGAAGAAGGCTTGTCTGTCTGTCCATCCTGACAAGGTTTGTTCTTTTATTTTCTCATTGCATCATTATAAAACTCTCATTTCTGATTTAAAGCTTCAGTATGTGCTCCTGGAGAAATAGATTGTTTACTGTGACTTTATTTGAGATTGGTTTTTTAAAATTGATGCCGCTGAGCCTAGATTTTCAAGTCTTTAACGTCGGTCTTTGGAACTGATTGCCGAGGCCATCATGTAATTGGCTCATCGTACTGTTAAAATCATGAGCTGTAGTTAAAGTTACGTGTATCAGTCCTACCTTAAGAATCATAGACGTAGGAACCCGGGGCACTGGGGGCACGTGCCCCCCCCCTCAGATTTTGAAATAAACAAAGAAGTGCCCTTTTTATCTTTAGGAAATGCCCCTTCTTTCTTAAGGAAAAAGTGCCCTCAAGTGTCATGCCCCCCCCAAGTTTGAGATGCTTCCTACGTCCCTGCTTAACATGCGACACTGTGATGACTGTTATAGATCTACTTCTTTGTTACTTCTACAGCACACAGGGACGCCACATGAAGAACTGGCAAAAGCTATTTTCATTGAATTGAATGAAGCTTGGGCTCTATTTGAAGCTACAGGGTCAAAAGCGCTTTACTGATAGATAAATTGTGGGTAAATTTTGATCTCTTATAATTGACTAATCATAAAGCTCTTGGGATGTAGAAATTTAAAATTTGCTAGAATTTATTTCTAATCTAGGACAGCATGGTCAGAGCGGCAAATAAGGGAGTATTTTAGTGTGAAAATAAGAAATGTGTTGCCTCTTTGTTCACTTAAAGGTCTAGCTTGATTGAAACTGGGTTGGAAGGATTTAGCGTTATTATTTTACTGCTTTGCGTATGGACGAAAACTTTTTAGTTTCTGCACGAAAACTGTGCAGCTTAGAACTCACTATAAGGAAAGCACACAATTTTCGACAACGCTGGCTTATTTTGTGCGACGCTTGATACAACAGTGAGAGAAGTATTTCATTTCTCTGCGAGTATTAATTGGGCTCTTGCTGAGTAAAAAGTCATAATTTCAAGACTGTAAATTCACTTGCAAATTCATAAAACCCTTTTCTGTGAAGAAGTAAGAGACTCTATAGTCTAACACCATTTTCAGTGGAGCGATTTGATTGTGCAATAATTTTTTCGAAAAAAATTCTTCAGTCCTACAACTGAGCCATGGCAAGCTAGAAACCACACTTATGTGTTAGCATAGATGATCTTGTGGTGGGTCAAACTTCAGTTTTATTTAAGCACAACAACAACATTCTGACCGTGTTGTGACGAGGCAGTAACGAAGGAAAACAACATTATCATAGCAAGCATCGCTTTCTCAATGCCATTGAAGGGAAAGCAAGGCACTGGGCAAGAATGCCAATTAAGTCATGAATGTAGGCCACATCAACGGTGCATCGCTATCCGCGAAACTTGACATTACTTCGCAAACCATGTTTCCAGTTGAATGCGTGGAGCCTTGTGATTTTTAATCCCTTTAAAGCGCAATTAACTTTTGGTAATAAAGATCGACTGTACTTCCAGGTGAATCAGAAAAAATCCCCAGTTTTGAAAATTCATAGAACCAACATTACTTCACAGATTTAAATGATTTAAATTCTAGTTAAAAGCCGAAATTTTTTTTTGTGATTTTTGTCGCAGTCTTATTAGCTCAAGAAATATAGGTAAATTCATCTTTACAAGAATTTTATGGTTGCAAAATGACGGAAAAATGGCCTGAAACATTGATCAAATCACAAAGGACTCCTCACACAGCTCAATAAAAAAAATACAATTCTTCAGGGGTGAGAGGTGTTCACTGCCCATGTAGTATGACTCAGGAACTGAAAATCCATAGTATTGCTCGACAATTATGTCGTATAACTCTCGAGAGAGATGATATGCCCATTGAGTATTATTCTGTGTAATAAGAGTCCTTACAATATGATGAATGTTTTAGTCCTTTTTCAGTAATTTTGCAACCATTAAATTTTCATAATCTTAGATTTACGGATACTTCTAGTGCTGGTAAGACAGCGAGAAAAATCAAAAAATACATCAATCTTTCAGCTCTTAACTGGAATTGGAATCATTCAAATCTGTGAAGTACTCTTAGTGCTACGAATTTTTTAAAGTGGGAAATTTTTCTGGCTCACCCGGTATTAAATTGTTAATTCATTGCTAAATTCCTTTTTGATTTCCTTTCTACCGCAATGCAACTGTATCAGTTTTTGTTATTTTGGAACTTAATTTTCCTTCTTTGGGCTAGAAATTGCTTCACTTTTGGGACACTATCTCGATTGTGTTCGATTTGTGTGCCAAATTTCATGCTCCAGTTGAAGAATCGACTCCAAACTATACTTGAGAACTTTTTGGCCATGAAATGGTTCTTTTTCATTGTGATGAAGCAATGGACAATTTTTCAAAATGAGGGCTCTTTAGCCAATTAGTATAACTTATCGAACAGCCGATAACGTTAGAAATGGCGCCGATGAACATTTACCGAGATGGATTGCGTCCCAATAAAAAGTTGTAAGCGATTCTATATCTCCATGGAAATTCCATTGAAAACCGCAGTGCATCTTGGTTGGATGTACCTCACCGCCATCTTTAGCGCCATTTGCTATTGTTATTTGTTGAACTGGATAGTGTAGAGGGTTGATTTTCATGACTTCTCTTCTTGATCTCAAATACAGTAAAAACCCGCGTATAAGAACCTAGTGATTAAGAACCTACAGGCTGAAAATTCTGACGTTAGACCCTTTAGACCCCCAATATATAAGAACCCATTCAGCCTGAAATTTGAAATAGGTTCTTATTCGTGGAGATCATCAAACTCAATCAAAACTCTAGTTGCTTTGTCATAGAGCTTATACATACTGATTCTGTGATGTGTGCAAATTGCAAAGAGCTCTAAAGATGCTTTGAAAGCTTTTCCTGGCATTCTGTAAAATTTCTGATTCTTCCATGAACTGATGTTTTGATAAGGGATAATGGGCTTGAAGTTCATGAGCTCAACTGACAGTGGATAATGGGCTTGAAGTCTCAATCTGAACAAAATAAATACCTGGAAGCCCTGAATGAAATAAGAACCAATTTAAGAACCTGAACAGCCTTATTTCCTACTAAATACTAAGTACATAAGAACCTAATCAGACTGACTTGCAAAATTGCAGGTTCTTATACGCGGGTTTTTACTGTATGAAACGTTGATCTCTTGAATTTAGATCCATGTAGCTGTAATTTACATCGTCTTAATTGATTATGTCCAATACTATGTAAGCAAATTGTATGAATGTAGATCACTTTATTGATTCAATATTTTTCCATGCTTAGATGTTGTGATTTTCTCGACTATGTCTTTCTCTTACGATCAGATTTTTGAACGAAAGGCGATAAACTGATACCATTTCTGAGCTCAGATGGGTGCCAAAATTTCGTGCACAAAAAGAGCAGAACGTGTAAAACATCATCATGAGTATATAGACGAAAGCGCAAGTCAATTTTTTACCAAGAGTCTTTGCGTTTGAAATCACTTCGATCAGCTATTTTAGGAAAATCTGAATTGAATTCTGTTGAATGGAAATTCTGTTGAATCGAATCATAGTCAATGATTGAATTAAGAAAAATTTTTGGGAAAATAGTGTTGATCATTGCCAATTTATGCAGAGATGGCACCAGGGAAGAAATGCTTGGGGGACAAAAACTGTCAGAGTGCTGACAGACAGAGAACCGAGCAAGATTTTTACGGACCACACCTTTCAGAATTGCTTAAAGTGCGACTACACTCTCCAAAAACATAACAAGCAAGTAACGGAATTGCGGACAGTGCATAGCAATTTTCAAAAATTGAAGTGCCGACGGGGGCTCAGTGAATTTGTGGAGGCTCCTGCCCCCAAGCCCCCGGCCGCCCTATCCCTGAAGTTGGAGCAAATTTCCATTCTAGCCTCTGCGCAGGAAGAATTTGTCATTTTTGAATTTTGAATACGTCATTTTTCCAATGCGAGGCAGATCGAATATGTGTGCAAGTGTGCAATAAATTTATGTGCGAAACTGTTTTACATGCAAGTTATCCAATTCTGTGGTGGTTCTGCAATTGTTCAATGTTTCGTCATGTGAAGCAAAGCAGATTGTTATCATCACAGATTCGTGAGTTTGGTAAGTTTGCAGTTAAAGTCGGAGACAGGACCCACAACCATTTTGCAGTAACGTGGAACGAAATGGCCTCTCATCAACCTGAGATAAAAGTGAACGAACTTTCCAACAAACCACTGACATTGTATGATAAAATTTCAAGTACAAAGAAATGGCTCAAGAATTTCAAAGTCCTCAAGCCGATGAAATACAAGACTAAAAAGCCGGATAACCATGTACGTTTTGTTTGCATCTCAGACACCCATAATAAGACTAATGATATGGAACTCCCCGAAGGAGACGTTCTCCTCCATGCAGGGGATTTTACACAAACAGGAGGCCCAAGTGAAGTTAAGCATTTTATAGATTTCCTCGACCGTGTTCGCAACCAGTTTAAACAAATGATTGTGATAGCTGGGAATCATGATTTAACATTTGATATTGATAACTATGATTCAACTCGCGGCATTGCAAGTATGTTTCATGCAGGCAAATCATTTGACCTGCAAGCAATAAAAGAATCTCTGAAGCAGAAATGTACCTATCTCGAAGATGAGGGAACTGAAGTTTCAGGCATCAAGATATATGGGACACCATGGCAGCCAGAGTTTGGTGGTTGGGGTTTTAACCTCAAGAGAGGAGATGAGTGTTTGGAAAAGTGGAATAGAATTCCTGATGGTGTTGATATCTTGATTACCCATGGGCCACCTCTTGGCCATGGAGACAGATGTCAGGATGGCATGAGAGCTGGTTGTGCAGAGCTTCTATCCACAATTCAAGAACGAGTGAAACCAAAATATCATATATTTGGCCATATTCATGAAGGTTATGGAATTACAACTGATGGTGTTACAAATTATATCAATGCATCATCTGTTAATATTCAGTATTCTCAAGTTCATGAACCAATCATATTTGACCTGCCTATCAAAAATTAGGGCAAAAATAAACAACACTTGGTTATTGTCAAGACATTTTATTCAAAATGAAGGGTCTTTGTACTGCTCCATGGACAATCTGCAGTAGAAAATTCATTTGAATAAAACCAAGAAGAATGTTTGCTTCTGGTGAAGAAGTGTGCAGGGTTTAGTCTTAGAAATTCTTCAGAACAGGGCCTCCGATGATGGGGGGCCAGGGGGGCCATGGCCCCTCCACTTTCTTGCGACAAATGCAATTCCAAGATTTGTTGATAATCGTTTTAATTCTCTTAAAAACCCTATGCTCATTCACATTCAAGCAAATTTCCCAGCCATTGGATTCAATTCCTTTTCTGCTGATAAGTGAAATTTCATGTTGGAAACTAACAACCTCATCATTGTGACAATCACAGGTGATTTTCAGCTATATCAAAATCTACACATTACAAATCACTATGAATAAAAGAAAGCTAAAGCTGCAGAAACTGCACCAGGAAGCAGAATGCAGAATGCAAAGACCTCGTATCTTTTTGGTATAAACCTAGGCAAGTGAGACAAGTACTGCTTGCCTGCCAAAGAAAATTTAACTTTCTAAAAAGGCTATACTCCTATACTATACACTTTCTTGGTAGGGTATCTTACAAACAATTACTTCTCGATTCTGCCAGCTTTAATTCATAAGGGGGATTTTTCAACGAGCTGAAAGGCGCACTCTAAGAATTTTTTCAGGGGCTACTGCCCCCGGACCCATACGTTGGGACCCTTACGTTAGGATTTTACATGTGCTTCACACTCGGACAACTCAGTCACTTTTCCGTCTTGATCTTTTCCTCAAAGGGAAGCTTATCACATTGTGCTATGGCAAATTTTCATATCAAAGCTCGGCCCCTCCACTTTTCAGGTCTCGTCGGAGGCCTTGCAGAATAAAAATTTCGCTCAAAGATTGCACAAATATTGCACTCAAATGAACTGTGGCTAAATATCATGTGTATATTGTAATTTTTTAATCTTTTTCCATACTCCGGCTTCATTGTATTGAAAGAATTATAACAGCTTTTCATTGATTCCATTAGTTGAGAAGAGCATATTTGATTTGAATTTCTTTGGGATTCTTTGAACCTGGATCTATAATAGTATGCAGCAAGAATTTGCACTCAATTTTTTGGCTGTTGACTGTCATTTCTCAATGTTTAACTGCCATTCTGTATATAGATGTCAATATATAGTACTTATTATCAACAACTCAAGGTTGAAATGGATACCAGAGACATTGAACAATGGTGTGACAGATGGAACTCTATACCAGTAGTGGAACCAGACCAAAAATAGTCAGGGGGTTGAAAGTTCCAAATTTTCTGACTGGGGGAGGGGCAAAAGGGTATACCCAGGCTTTTTATTGCATTTTCCATTACAATTTTAGCTAGATTTTTGAAAGTGGGGGTGTATTTACCCCCTCATACCCTCCCCTGGCTCTGCTCTTGCCCTATATCCTCTGCAATGTTTCCAGATTTACCTTGCATGAAGGTCAAAGTGCCCCAAAAGCATTCAGCTGATTTACTGTAATACCCTTCTGTTTTATTTCCAAGACGTTTGACCCTTCAATTAAGCAATGTATCATTATCTCTGAAAGAGCTGGTTTTGTTCTGATGCAATTTGGTTAAAATGTGCTACTGCAACAATGCAAATCTTTGAGGACAAGAAGTATCATAATCATCATCATGATACAATTATCTGTTACAATTATCAGAAGCTGAGATCCAGCAACAATTATGAAATAAACATATTTTATTTTATGAGAAACAACTTATAAGAGACAGTGGGCTCAATTTTTCAAAAGTTAAGTTAAGAAACAACCTTACCTGAATTCAAAAAGCTAAGAAATTTTTGTGATTTGCACTTTTAGTTCAGGTCAATCAAACATGCTTTGGCACTGTTCAGTGATAGCACCTCTTTGGACACGGAGTGGAGTGTGAAATTATGTTATTCACTCCTCTATGAACCTACACTTTGGGCATTAAGACTAAAAGAAACATGATAGAGACTTCAGGAGCAGAATGGTCCAAAACTTTAAGAAACTGCCTACCAACCCTGGACCTTAGTTTCTTACAAAGCAGTATGTGTATACATCTTTCAAGATATTCTATGCCTAAACTTTAGGCCTTTAAAAGATTTGAAATATCAAAAAAGTTGGGATGTTTCTACTTCTTGCATTGTTTTTTCTTTAAAATGGATTAATTTGACCAAAAAAATTCCAGGTAGGTCTGTCTAAAAGCTCTGCATTGACACAAATTGATTGTTAAAAAACCCATAAAACATGAAATGGCATGCAGAAATACAGAATACACCACCTGTACCAGTTCCTACGTATTTGAATTAATAGAATATTCTGGCGGGAAATGTCACATGCCACATATGTGTTGTTGCAGTTGTTAAAAGTGAAGGCGTTGGATATCCCAAGAATCTGTGCGTATCGCTGTTTCATCCTTGCGTATGTCGAGGTGAAGTAAATGGTGGATTCATGTCGTTGTAAGTATTCAACAAAATCCTAATTCATCGAAGCAGCAATAATGCCTGCAATGCAGTACGAATCTGAATATGGCATAGACGTTGTCAATCGGTTCGCAGGGCTTGAATTTGAGGCAGATGATCCCCTCGAACTGATACAACAAGCCCAGCAAAAGGGGAAGACATTGAAGGCCGAGAAGAAGCAAAAAAGTGGCAAGCAAAGTGCAAAGCCCCAAGAGAAAGTACAGACGATTACACCTAAAGAAACCGTGATTGAAGATGTGAAGAAGGAAGGTGAGGCTTATTTTCAGTGGTTAATGAAGTTTTATTTGCATGGCTCACTTGCAGCCAAAGGCAGGCACGTGCTTTCAGTAAGCACGTTTCGCAACATCCGACTTCCCTCTCGTCCGTACTTTACAAAGTAATCGCTTTATTGGGACCCTTTTGAGCCTGGTATATTATACTAGTACCGCTTAGATGATGTAAAATACAAGATTTATCAATAGGCCTTTGGGAAAAAGGTTCAAAAACATCCCGCAAAAGACAAGACGCTGAAAACGCTTCATCACGCGTTTTTTGCAGGTACCCAGCTTGACAAACATGTCGGCATTCCTTCGTTCATGATTTGATATCTCAAAGTGGATGATTCTCTTCTTAGTTGAGCAGATTTCAGACGCACTACAAGCTCGCAGTTTACCTATGAAATTTGAGAGCTGACCGCTTTTTATGGCATTAACGAACATGTCTGGGCAGACTGAGCCTGTCCTGTATGCTACCCATGATCTCAAGGTTTGTTCGTTCGTTGCGAATGACATGATGGCCTAAGCTAAATTAGTCAAATCCACTTCAAGTCCCAGTGAGGACGCACTTTCAATCAAGGAAGTTCAGCCTGCCAGTCCACCGTGTTTGATAGAGTCTGGTTTTTAAAAACCTTTCAAAATGGACAACTTTAAAAAATATTGCAAACAAAGTGTTTAAAAAGCCTGATGTTTCAAAATATTCCGGCGGGATAAACCCAATGCTACACTTGAACCATGAAAGTTATACAGATAGTGAAAACAGCTAAAATGAGAGAAAGACATTAAAAACAGCTTTTTATGGGTGGTCCAGATGTCCATTTGGTCACTGATAGTACACGTTTTTTTATAAGAAACTAGGATCAGGCCATGGTACTAAACTAGGCTTGCTGCGCGGTGCCGCAGGCGCCGCGCTGGCTCATCGTCGTACCAAGTAATTGCTTCCGGTGGAATTTGCTGCGCCTGGTGACATCACACTATGTGGACAAACTATTGTCATAATGGTATAGTCAAGGTTCGCTCAACAAAGTGGCTGTTCAAATATACGCTCTACAATCTTGCAATTTCCACTCTTGAGGCTCTTCACAGTTCTTTTCACCACGCCCTACTCTTTCGTTGTATCCTGAGTCTTTCTCGTGTACACCCTCTCTTTAACCCTATCGTACGTTAGGAGTTTTGATCAATACCAGTGGGGGATGGATTCCACTCCTCTATTTCTTTGCTGTGAAAGTAGCAATGATCATTAAACTTGATCAAATTAACTCTATTGTTTCTGTTGCTATGACAATGGGAAGAAATAAGTTATGATTATCATGATTACCAGTATAATGATTTAAACAATAAAATGAGGCACTTCCTTTAATTTTTTGTTTCAAATCGAAATGGATATCATTAGATACATGCTTATGTCCATAATATTTTTTGGCATCAAATATTATTCAACAGATATTTCTGGGCTTCTTAAGAAGGCAATTCTGACCATAATCTGCATTGTTTCATGATCTATCATGTTGAAATTTTGTCCATTTTAGTTCTAAAAGTTTCTTAATTGGTTTCTTATTTTTTGAATGCATGAATTGTCAATGTGGTCCCTAACACTGCTGCAGATATGTTTCTTGATATTTAAAACATCATATAGGAATAAACAGTATTCTGTTATGTTGAAAACACACAATTGGTTAGATAATATTGCCCCATGATAAAGGTTCAACGATCTATTTGCCATAAAATTCATGCTTTTAACTTTGAAAAGTTTCTTAGTACTTCTCAGACATAGTACTAGAGTTTCTTAAAATTTTGGCCATCTTAGTACTAGTTTCTTATAAACCAGTTTCTTATAAAAAAACGTGTAGAATTTGGCCGCTTCCCAGGATGCACTCCATGTAAAACTTACGCCAATGATCAGGTATTTTCAGGGAGAGAGAAGCTGCTAAAAATCTGAGTACTCAAAATCTGATGATTTTAAGAAACTTTCAGTACTGGTCCAAATTCTTCGTTTCTTAGACACACTGGTATTATCAAAAGAAACTGCTAAGAGATCGAGGACAGTTTCACATTCACGCCAAGGTAGGCAGATTTTCAAGTGCCACCGTGCCAAGAACCGATTTTATTGAAAAAATTATGCTGCTACACCGACAAAAATGTTGGGTCTACACCAAAGATCTTCAGGCCTAAGTGCATGGAATGAACTCTGGGCCACTTCCTCTCATGGGGGCCACTTCCTCTCACGGATCATGTTCTGTACACACAACACGATTGATGTGAAGTCCCCCTCCAAGAAAATAAGGGGTGATAACATGTTGGAGCACACCATTCTGGAAATTGTGGTACACTGAGCCTGTAGAATAGAAGCCAATGGAAACTTATTTCTTCTTACTTAAATAGACCTTTTAGCTATTCAGCAAAAGAGCCTGGATCGAGCGTTATTTTTATACATTTTTATACGCGAAGTTCGATCGAGTGGAGTTAGAGCTTCTATCACTATTGTGTACATTCGAAAATTCTACAAAGTGTAGCAAAGTATCGTTCGGTTGAGGTTCTTTTTGAGAATAGCTAAAAGGTCTATTGGAAGTATTTTTTTTATTTTTCTTGGTGTCATACGGGTACTAGAAGTATTGGTAAATTTAACTTGGTAAACAATTCATAGTTGCAAAATGACTGAAAAAGAGCCCAAAACATTGATCAGATTGTAAGGATTCTCTTTTTACACAGAACAGCACACAATTTTAACTAGACTTTTAACTACATTTTTCACTAAATTTAATTGGGTTTTCACTAGAATTTGAATCATTCGAATTCGTGTAAAACTCTTGATGCCATGAATTTTCTAAAGTAGGAAATTTCTTCAGGCTCACCCGGTAGAAATTGCTTATACGAGGGTACCATTTCTCACCAAAATCAGCCTGAGGTTCTTCGTGGCTTCTATTTTGCATGTTCTTACAGTAAAAGGCCTTCCTGAAGTTTTAGAATAAAAGTCACAATTCAGGGCAACTATTTTATATATATATATATTTCTTAGAATTTTATTAAATTCTTGGGAAGAAAACAATAGATTAACAAGCGTTAATCATTGTTCTCAGGCAGCATGTCTATACTGCAAAAAGGCAGTGAAGCTTCTTTTGTGCTCCCAAAAGATCCGAGCAAGAAGCTCCATACTGGTCATGCTTGTGATTGATAGACACACCCATGTTACATCAAATCAGAAATTCAAGACAAAAAGACTTTTTGAGAAACACTATACCAAAATATAAGCTTGAATACTAAAATATATTGTTAAAACCATGGTAATTCTATCATAAATATCAACTTCCTGTACATGCATAATCATCATCATATCTACAAGAAAATTTGAATGAAATTTTTGTCAAATTGAACGATGGTGAAATTTTCTGTGAACCAATTTAAAAGGTGCTGCCATACATGAACCGTTTTTTAAGAAACTCTTCCAGACACCAATCTTTTAGACTACCAAACTTGCAGAATTTGGGCACTGGCAAAACAATGATTAATTTTTTATGTTACATTCCTTTACCCTTTATACACCAATGTAAATTTTTCAGATGAACGAACTTTTGGACATAACCAGTTTTTCAAACAATTAAACCTTGGGAAGAATTGTGTCCAAAACTTTGATCATCTGTACGGTTTGATTTTAATGTATCATGGCAAATGTTGGCATCTTAATTTTTGCACCTGTACACTGAGGATAGTTCTTTTTCATGCCAAAATTTCTATTGCTTTCTGACACAATTTTAGTGCCCCCAACATTTGGGAAACCAACACCATTGCCCTCAGGTGGCTACTTCTGCAACTGTGTCAAAATCTAAATTTTGTCCTCAATGATGATTAGGATTTGGAATTACCGTATGAAAATGCCATGATTACGATTTCCTGGCACCAGATCTGAGAGGACAGTGAAAGCAGTCTACTCACTCGACACATGGACTAACTTAGAAACTGGCTTCATTAACCACACGTCTATCTATGTCCTTGTATTTTCAATCCCAGTGGATACTTTTCTCATAGTCTCCTTTTGAACTTAGATTACTCCTAATTACTGCCAAAAACCTTCTTTTGAAGATACAAATCAAATGTTTTTGCCGATTTTTGCTCCTGGCCCATGCTGGAAACCTCTAAAGCCTCACTTTTACAAACCAATCAGATGGCAAGTAGGCAGAGAAGACAAAAGAATTACGTGAAGATTTTTCTAGATTTTCCCTACCTTCATAAAATGCTACCAGGACAAAAGACTCCTGAAGATTTTCTTAATTTCTTTGAAGAAATCCCCTCCACATGTGTTGGTATTCAGATTTGGATGCTTGTTAACTCATTCACCCCCATAGGCGACATTTGTCACCTTTGTTGTCCAGTTCTATATCCCCATAAGCGATTTGCCATGAGATTTTAATGAGAATAACAATTCGTAAATCGAGTTCAATGATGTCTTATCATCTCCAGAAAAGGTTTTTTGAGTGAGGAGGGGGATGCGAAAAAGTTGCGATACAGAAGTGGAAAATCTATCCTGTTTCGTAAAGGCATGAATTTAGGCCCGTTGTTTGAGGCCCCTGGTAAATCCTGTTACTTGGCTGGAAATGTTTCACTTTCCTTATAAACTGAGGTAAGAATGCTCTTGTTAAGACAAGTTATGAGTTTCTTATTACTTTGTGATGCTTTTGAACATCACGCTCCCCAAACAACGGAGAATCAGAACCTCATGTAACGGGGACCCAAACTAACTTTCGCAGATGATGGACGATCTTCCGATTTCTTTCCCCCATTATCAAAATCAGTACTTGCCAAACAGAAATAGAATATTTTGATGTCTTAATTGTTTCACTTTTTCAAATGTTTTGAATACTTTAAAGGAATGATTTCAAAGTTGCTTCGATTATCTTCTGAAGCCAGCAACCAAGGATAAAATTTTATCTCGTTGTCTTCCAAACATCCCACAAAAACAGGATTCTCTTCGCAATCCACTATGTTTGGTCTCATTTTAATGCCCGTTCTTTTTACAGAAGGATCTTTTTAGAACATTTTTTCATATCTTTTACTGATATTCCATAATTTGCAATGAAAAATGGGTCAGTCTTTCACTATGATCCTGTGAAAATCGCTTGGGGAGAAGGTCCTGATCAATAATGATTTTCCGGGGATAAAGAGCTCTCTTTCAAAAAATCTTGTGGGGGTGAATGAGTTAAAAAAAGATTTCATGGAGGTATAGCATTTCCACAAAATTGGCCAAGGCTTGTTCAAGTTTGTTTACACCACTTCAAGTTAAACCCCTTGATAAAACATCCTTTCAATTTTAAAACTTATTTTGCACCATGATAATTTTTGCCGTCAATTAAAAAAGAAGTACAATACAGAAATTTCCCAGGAGTATTGCCAGATGACTTGAAGTGCATAAACAAATCTTGGCAAATTTTTTAAGTTAACATAGAAATCACAGAGGCATTGCATCAACAAAAGAAGCTTTAATGGAAGAACAATGGCAAGAACAATTGTGTCATAACCTGCGCATTCAGGTTAACACAAGGGAAAACTACCACTTCGAAAACCAAACATAACTAGCATTCAGCATAGCACAGTACGAATCTATCTAACGAATATCACGAATGAATACAAAGACGCAGCTTTACAATTAGTGTCCTCGCTCCATAGGGAGTCCATAGTCTAAACTATGTACAAGGATATGACATCACTTCCCCTTTTTCGAAAACGTTCAGGGAATTAGTCTTGATGGTATCGGATCACCATATCTCACGGGTTGAGTCCTAGCTCTCGTTGATTGACGGCGTGTATTGTTTCCGTGTTCGTGTACGTGTTCGTGTTCTTGTTCCGCTTGATTGTCTCCTCTATTTAGATCTTGTTCTACATCGCTATCAAACTCTTCTTGTCGATCTACTCGAGCGTTGAACTTCTTAAAGTGTGACACATTTCTGGTAATACGTCGTGTATCGTTCTCTGCAGTAATCATTGTTCCTTTTCGCAGAATAACTGTGTACGGCGTTTTGTCGAATCTCGATGAGAATTTGTTTTTGTACTGCTGTTTCACGAGTACCGTGTCCCCTACCGAGATATCACTTTCTTTTGCGTTTCTTCGTTTATCAATATAGTTCTTCTGGTATTTCTGAGTCTTTTCTTCATTTTCTCGAGCGATCTTGTGCTTGTTCACAATGCTTTTCCGTTTAAGTATAGGCAACTTTCCTCGAACTTGTCTGTTGAATAATAATTCGCACGGTGCAACCTTTGTTGTGCAATGTGGCGTTGTACGGTATTGAAGAAGAAATCGTTGCAGTTCTTGTTTCCAAACTTTTCCTTCGACAACTGCGGCTTGAATTGTCTTTTCTAACGGTTGGTTGAACTTCTCAACTTCACCGTTCGCTTGAGGCCATCTTGGTGTTATCGGATGATGTCTTGATCCTATAGCTGTGACGTAACGACTGAATTCGTCACTATTAAAGGGGGGTCCATTGTCCGATATAATAAGTTCTGGAATTCCGTGAACAGCGAAAATTCGATCCAATTGTATAAATAACGAGCTTGATTTCGTGGAATTAACGATTGCCACTTCGGGAAAACGCGAATATCGGTCGATTACTACCAGCAAATATTCACCTGTTGGAACTGGACCACAATAATCCACATGTACTTGTTCCCAAGGTGCATTTGGCATTTCGATTTGTTGAAGCGGTGCTGGTGGAGCTGGCTTCCCAACAGCTTGACATGCTAGACACGATTCTAATGTTTTCTGAACTAATTCATCCATTCCGAAAAACCACACTTTTTCACGTAACAGAGCCTTTGTTTTAGATATGCCTTGGTGACTCTCATGGGCAATATCGATAGCTCTTTGACGAAGTGCGTCTGGAATTATGATTCTCGATCCACGAAGTATAATGTTGTTAGAACCAACAGTAATCTCATCTTTGATTGGCTTGTATTGCTTCACAGTTTCCCAATGACCAGTACGTATTGCGGCACGAAGTCCTTGCAGTGTTCGATCTGCATTCGTTGCTTCGGATATTTCATCAATTGTCATAGCTTTCGGAACTGCATATTTTGTGACAAAGTTGATGAACTCTTCTGTTTCCTCTGCGATATGGCTTGGGTTGTTGTTAGGTACAGGATGCCTTGATAAGTAATCAGCCGGATTGTCTGCACCTGCTTTGTATTGAACAATAAATCTGTAAGGTTGTAAGCGTAACACCCAACGTTCGATTCTCGCAGATGGCTTTGATGTTGGTGTACCGTAAATAATTTCCAACGGCTTGTGATCTGTAATAAGGGTAAATTCCTTCCCGTACAAGTATAAGTGGAAATGTTCTATTCCCCACACGATACTCAACGCTTCTTTTTCCGTTTGAGAGTACCGTTTCTCGACGTCGGTTAATGCTCTACTTGCGTAAGCAATGACTTTGTAATCCGAATCTGTGCCTTGTGCTAAGATAGCGGAAATACCGACAGGACTTGCATCAACGGTAATTGTTGTGCTCTTTGAAATATCGAAATAACCCATCACTGGTGCAGCTATTAATGCATCTTTCAGCTCCGTAAACGCATTATGATGTATTTCTGTCCATGAAAATCTGACGTTTTTCTTCGTTAATTCACGCAAAGGAGAAGTTATTGTGGCATAATTACGGATGTACTTTGAGCTGTAGTTTGCCATACCCAATAGACTTCTAACTTCTTGAGCATTCGTAGGTGTAGGCATATTCTGCAAATCTGTAACTCTTTTGGGATCTGGGCGTGTTCCCTCTGCAGAAAATATCTGGCCAAAGAACTCTAAGGTCGGCTGGAGAAAACTGCATTTCTTGGCATTAAGTGTCAGACCTTTCTCCTGTAGACGTTTCAGACAGTTGCGAAGTGCTGTATCGTGTTCTTCTCGCGATTTTCCGTGTACAATGATGTCATCTGCTATGTTCCGAACTCCATGTATCCCTTGAAGACTTTGTTGCAATGCATGCTGGAATATTTCAGCACTAGCATTAATGCCATATGCAAGCCTTTTGTACCTGAAGAGGCCTACATGTGTACTGAATGTAGTGATATAACGACTCTCCTCAGCTAAAGGTAACTGATGATACGCTTGAGCTAAGTCCAGTTTCGAAAAGTACTTTGCACCATTCAAATCTAAACTTATGTCGTTGACCGTAGGTATAGGGTATCTCACACGATTGATAGCTTGATTCGCCATACGCATATCAACACAAATACGTACAGTGTCATCTTTCTTAGGAACAGCTACTATTGGTGATACCCAAGGTGTTGGTTGTGTTTCGGGTACTGCTTCAATTATATCTTCCTTCTGAAGCTCCTTCACGGCGTGTTTGACTTTCTTTCTGATATGAAACGGAATCCTTCTCTGAGGTTGTGCTTGGGGAATCGCCTCTTTGTCGATGTTCAGTTTCACTGCATGATTTTTCAACTTTCCAAGCCCTGTGAACACTTCTTTGTATTCTTCGATTATCGCTTGAATGGCTTGGTCTTTTGTATTGGCAGTAGGGCCTTGTGAATCTGCGATTTTATTCAAATTGAACTGGACAACACCCAATTCCTGAGCAGTGTTTCCTGATAATAAACAGCCAGTATCCTCTTCATGCATGACATAGAACGTTGCAACGCAATATCTTGATTTCGATTCAATCAAAGTCTCGAATTTTCCTCTGAATTCAACGGGCTTCTTTGAGTTAAAAGGATACGCTTTGACTTTTGTTGGCTTTAGTTCAACTTCTTTCAGCTTTTCAAAAGTGTTATGATCCAAAACATTTATAGACGCTCCAGTATCTACCATCATTGAAACCAATTGTCCTGCGATCTTTACCTTGACGTAAGGACATCCCTTGTTTTGTTCAGGGGTCTTTTGCCGAATTGTATACGTGTATTCTTCAGCACTGGATTCATTGTCAGTGTCGTCATGGTGCTGCAAAGGCTTGACAAGGTTTTTCTTGTTGGATTCTTGCTTGCTAACTGTCCTTTTGTTTTGTTTTTACTGAGACAGACCCTTGCGAAATGATCATTCTTTTGGCACTTTCGACAAACCTTTCCTTTTGCCGGACAGCTGTGCTCGTGTGGCCATGCTCCTCCACAATTATAGCATTTTCTCTCCTTGTTTGCCTTCGGCTTCGTTTGCTGTGTTTGAAATCTGTTTGTCGCAAGAGTTTCTTCGCTTTTAGACTCGATATCTTTCGCTTGATATGAGCTCATTTCGTCTCTACGACCATCTAGCAACATGTCTTTTAGCTTGTAATCTGGATCCCTCAGTGCACGTCTTCGTATTTTAGAAGAAGAGCCACCAGTTAAAATCTGTTGCTCGATTTCAAAATCAGGGTTTGTAAATTCACAGTTAGAAGAGAGGTTTCGTAATCTGGTATGAAATTTATCCAGTGTCTCTCCCTCCTCTTGACGGGTTTGGCGAAATTTGTATACCTCATATCTTTGATTTTTTTGAGGCTCGAAATAAGCGGTAAGTTTGTCCCTTGCTTTATCATAATCTGCATCAGTTCCAACATCTGCAAGTTGGTGAAAAATTTCTCGAACTCGAGAGCCTGCTTGGTATAAAAGTAATGCCCTCGTTCGTGAAGCATCGCGTATTCCACTTGCGATTAGGAATGTATCGAAGTCGCTCAACCAGAGACGCCAACGTGCTGCTAAACTCGATCCAACCTCGCCATCAGGGTTGAATTCTGGTAACGGTTTGAGGTTTAAGGCCATGCTGTATTTTGACTCGTCGCCAATGTCATAACCTGCGCATTCAGGTTAACACAAGGGAAAACTACCACTTCGAAAACCAAACATAACTAGCATTCAGCATAGCACAGTACGAATCTATCTAACGAATATCACGAATGAATACAAAGACGCAGCTTTACAATTAGTGTCCTCGCTCCATAGGGAGTCCATAGTCTAAACTATGTACAAGGATATGACAAATTGGAAATGCAGATATTTGGCGTTTTGATATCATTCTTACAACAGTCACTGTTGTTATTACTATTGTCTCTGGTCCAGAATTTCTGTTGTTTAAGATTTAATGCCTTGTCCATTTTGGAAAGGCCATAACTCATAGAAATCTTGAGATATTTAAACCGGCATGCAAACTTGGATACCCAAACATTTGTCAAGTACATTTCTTCAAAAACATTCTGGAAATTTCCACCAATTTTTTGTCCTGGTTGTGTTAGGTAAAATTTAGAAAAATCTTCACAGGTTTCTTTTGTCTTCTTCGCTTATTCACTGTCTGATTGATCCGTGAAAACACGGCTTTTGAGGTTTCCTGCCATGGGTAAGGAGCGAAAATCGGCTGAGACATTTCATACCTTTATTAATTCAAAGGGCCTGCTGTAACATTCTTCGTAAACTCAATATGATATTTGATCAAATGGTAAACTGAGAATTGTCTTTCGCTTGAGTGAACAGACCTTACTCGTCCACTCTCTGATTAGCTTCTGCATATATATTTACGGTAATTGCACTAAATTACTTGTACTCCAAGTAAGTTACTCTAAAGATAATTGCCCTCTTTAGGACCAAAGGGTGACAAACCTGAAAGACAAGATAGAGGAGAACAGCGTGGTAGAGGAAGAGGAGGCAGAGGAAGGGGGAGAGGCAGGGGAAGAGGAGCTGGTGGAGACAGACCCCCAAGGGAAGGAAGAGGAGACTTTGGTGACCGCAAAGAAGGTAATGATCAACAAGATGATGGAGAACACAAACCATTCGGAGGTGAAAGAAGGGGTGGCTTTGGTGGTGAGAGGAGGGGTGGATTTGGGGGTGAAAGGAGAGGCTTTGGTGGAGAGCGAAGAGGAGGGTTTGGTGGAGAAAGACGTGGCTTTGGAGAAAGGCAAGGATTTGGAGGGGATAGGCAGGGAGATCGGCAAGGCTTTGGAGAAAGACAAGGGTTTGGTGAAAGGAAAGGATTTGGAAATGATAGTGAATCGATTGGTGAAAGAAAAGGCTTTGGTGGTGGATTTGGTGAACAAGGTGATCAGCAAGAAGATGGCTTTGGACGAAGAGGGGGACGTGGATTTTCAAGACCAAGAGGAAGAGGCAGGGGAAGAGGTGGAAGAGGCCGTGAATTTGACAGGCATAGTGGCAGTGACAGAAGGTAACTTCCATTATATTCTACCTCCATTTCCAAGTCAAATTTATCAAAACAAATTCATCTGCATTGGCAGGCTGTGAATACTTGCCCAAAAACTCGCAACTTTATGCCTCCTTCCCCTCCCCCCCCCCTTAGCGCCCTTTACCACATCTCAGGATAAGAAAAATCCTTACGTGGTCTATTATTTCTTTGGTCATGTCATTTTTTGGAGTTTCTGCTCTATAGCAATGATGTCTAAACTAGAATCAACATTGTTATATGAGTCTAATAAGACAGCAGCACAATCTTTTTGTTTCATTTTATTTGCTTTTTCAGAAGAAATGTTTGATGGTTGTACCGTGTTCACCAAGATTCATCCTCTGATGATCTGCAATCATGAATTATATATATACTAGACCATTTTGAAGATTTAGCTTTACATTTAAACAACTTCCACACATATATCAGTTCAGATTTACAATAAATGCAAATTATACATGAAATTTTTGAAACATCGAACCGGAAACAAACTAAGGTGGAGATACTGTAAGCCTGTCATACATTTAGAATGAATGAGCCACCTTCTAGTTTTTCAGTGGACACAAATCCCAAATTTTTTATATGTTACCTTCAACTTAAATTTTGGATCAGACTGAAAAAAACCCATATTGGTCCCACTAAACTTATTATTGTAACAATCTAGATTATGTCCTCATTGATGATTAGGTTTGGAATTACCGTATGAAATAAAATGATTACGATATCCTGGCACCAGATCTGAGGGGACTGCCAGTCTTATTAGAAGTTATAGCCAATCTAAGAAGATTGCAAAAATTAGATAAAACCCAAGTTATACAGTAGTTGCTTCAATTTCTAAAGTAAATAACTTAGATATCCTTCTCTTGAGCAGGGTTGCTATTTGGCTGATTTGACGGCCAAATTCCTTGATTCTGGTCATTTTTCAAAATCCTTTGCAGTCAAAAAATGATTTGGCTGAAAATGCAAAAGTTTGGGGAACTTTGGCTGAAAGTAGAAAAACCACAAATAAACAACGGAGACCTCAATTTTTGACACTCAATTTTTTTATTCATATTGAAGATTTCAAAACTGACAGTGAAAAATGACAAAAAAAGTAAAACACAATAAGAAGGTTTCAGAGAAAAAGGTGAAACATTATTGTTGCACATACAGCTTTTCTCAGTTACACTTGTAATGCATGTAATTGCCCCAAATTTGGCTGCTCTGTACAGTTTGTTTGATTGGCCAAATTTGGCCTTTCAACCGAAACAAATTGGGCTGTAGACCATTTAAGACATCTGGTAACGCTGCTCTTGAGTCTTGATTTCAACAAGTAACTCAGCCATGAATTTTCAAAGGTATGATTTTAGATATTTCTGGAATAAGTAAAACCAACGATTGGCTTGTAGCATTAACAAACTGTTCACTGTAGGTGCTAACCCAGTGACTTCTCAATCCCTCTTTTACTGTTTTAATTGATCAATAGTTACCCTTCCAGTTCTGTGAGGGCAACTGAGAAGAGAGAAGGATCTGGAGCATTCAACTGGGGAACACCACAAGATGAACTTGAAGCGAGGTATGTGACTGGTTGATAATGAGAATGGAGTTTTGTGACAGTTATATTTTGTAGGTAATTATGTCCAGTGAGCAGCATTTATGTTAAAATGTTTGCAAGGGCAGTGATTTCACAGAACCATCTGTTCACTATCGTATTAGAGGCGCAGGAGTAGACCTGTTATACAAACGATAAAGGGTGTATAATCAATGAAGAACGCATGCTGCTGTCTTTTCCAAATTTCTGGAATGTTGCCTACATCAAGATTTACTTTGCACATTATTTTAAGTAAATCAACAGGGGTGAAAGACCCATTGCTAACCATGATCCTTTGTACTCCGATTGAAAAGCAAGACAAAGGGAATTTAAGCCAAAAAGGACTTTCAGATAACACAAAAGTCACCTTTGGCGCCAGCTAGGGGACTGGTTGATCTAAATATAACCTATTGTATTTGATGTTTTCGATCCATGAAACAAAAGAAGATAAATGGCGCCTGTGGTTCTTTTGTGCTATGTTTAGATTATGTCACTATATCTCCATTCATTTGCTTTAATTAGCGGATAGAAATGATCTGATCACTGGAGCAAGCTGTTGCTATTTGTTTTGGAGATCTTTCTTCTTCTAGATACAGTGCAGTACTGATTAGCTATATCATGTGTTAATTATGAGCTTGAAGTCAAACTTAGTAGCAAGACTGAGGCTCAAAGCAGACTGTACCAGGGAGAGTTAATCACATCAAATGTAGGTGGTCTAGCCCATGTCCTCAATGATGATTAGGATTTGGAATTACCGTATGAAGATTTAGTGATTACGATATCCTGGCACCAGATCTGAGAGGATGGATAAGCAAACTTTGTTTACTTGTATATAAGAATCAAACACATAATGATTAAAGGTTATGAACAAACGGTTTCTAATTATGAGAGAAGCTTTGTTTTGAGTTTTATTGCCGCTAAAAGTCGGAATCTACTTTGCCTAGCAAATTCTCTTAATTTGTGTAAATGCAGACTAAACCACCACTTGCAGCCCAATGTTTGAATGTAATTTTTCGTT